>CP142128.1:36827499-39327499 GCA_036013995.1 Theobroma grandiflorum
TGCCTCTCAACAACATCATGGGGATCAAAATTTTTGATGCATGGGGTATTGATTTCATGGGTCCGTTCATATCTTCATACAACAATAAATACATCTTGCTTGCTGTTGATTATGTCTCTAAATAGGTTGAAGCGGCAGCTTTCCCATATAATGACTCAAAGGTGGTGATGAACTTCATGAAGAAGAATATTTTCACTCGATTTGGCACTCCAAGGGCAATTATTAGTGATGAGGGAAGTCATTTTTGTAACAAGTATTTTGATGCACTTCTGGCAAAATATATGGAGTCAAACACAAGGTTGCAACTGCATATCACCCTCAAACTAGTGGCCAAACGAAAGTATCAAATAGAGAAATCAAGAAAATTTTGGAGAAAATCGTGTGTCCCTCAAGAAAAGTTCGGTAAAAAAGATTAGATGATGCACTGTGGGCATATTGGACGGCTTACAAGACTCCGATTGGCATGTCTTCTTATAAGTTGATTTTTGGCAAAGCTTGTCACTTACCGGTGGAACTTGATCTATTAAGCCCAGCTCTACAATATATTTATTATACCATTTATACATTAGAAAGCATGTTTGCATACGTGGATGCTTCAGAAAAGCATTAAGAGTTAGTAACGTACCTAGTGGTGTGATTAAGATGATTAAGCCTCAAACTAGTCCAAATAAAGATTTTAGGATTTATTTGAGAGTTTTTGAACCTTAGAATGACTTAATATGGTGATTCGGAGTTCAAGGATTGATTTGGAGTCAAATCTGAAATTTTCATAACGTAAGGGTAAAATGGTCATTTTGCCACTCAAGGACAAAATTGAAATTTTGTGAAGAGATTTGACCAAATTTGATTAATTGGAGTATGATTTGAGTTTGAGAAGTGAAAAAGATAAATTTTGACATTTTTCGAGCATAAGGGCAAAACTGTCATTACGCGAGTCTGGAGGACATAATTGGAATTTTTGGAATTTTACACCACCATGACACTTGTCAAGCTCATGAATTTCACTTATTATGATTTGGATAATTAAGGAATTTTATGTGGTGGAAAGAGAATGCTTAATAGTTAAGTTTTTAAACATGGACCAATTAAATGGTGACAAGTGTTAAACTTTAATATTATTTTATTTACCTATATAAACCCAATTGAAACCCTCCCAAACTCACTCATATGGCTAGCCAAGTGAAGAACAAAGAAGAAAAGAAAAGAACAAAACCCTAGCTAAGAAATTCAAGGGGAAATTGGTGGATTTCAAGAAATTAAGCAAGTAAAGGTAAAATTTCTTAATTCTAGCTTGTTATCTACCTTTCCTATGCATTATTTTTCATTTTCCATGGTTGAGAACCAAGTTTGCATGAAGATACTCTTGCTGGCCAAACCTTGAGGGGAGAGATTGGATAATGGACTTTGATGAATTTCATGATATTTAGGTGTTTTAGTTGTTTTGATGATGTTAAGTGTAAAAATCAAGCATGAAAAACCACATATTCTTCACGAACCCTTCATAGCTGAATTTCCTAAGAGAAAATGTTGAGGAAGATTTAGCTATAATTCATGTTATCTAACTTGTATTTGATGATTTGGAGTATTGGAAATGGAATGAGTTTATTTGGAGTTGAATTGGATGTATTGGCCAATTAATCGGGGTATGGATCGAATTAGGCCAATACCATTTTATTTTCATACACAATTAGACCTACGTAGAACATCGTATTTAAATGAATATCCGAGTATTTCGCATCCCAATTCATGCATTCATATACAGACTAAATTAGTTTTATAACGGTTTAGTACAAATATAGTAAATTGCTTGTTGTACATTATGTCTAGGTGGTGAATCTTCCGATAAGGGTAAAGAGATTGTACCCGAAGACTGGGACTAGGAGTACTTCGACTCCCAATATTATGAGTAACCTTATTATCGTCTTAATTATCTAAAGTAGTTTTTATTCGTTTCTGTGATTTTAAAGAAAAAATGAATTTAAACGATAAATCTTTATGTTTTATAAGTAAAATGTGATTAAATGAAATGAATTTATAAATCATTTTGAAATTGAATGATGATTTTAGAAATTGAGTAATTGGAGACTGTTTGCTTGTGTTGTAAATTTATGGTTTGAATTGAATGGCTTATGGCAATATTGGCATGAATGGCTGAATTGGAAATTGTGTTGAAATTATATGAACTGTTTGTTTTGCCTTGACAGGCTGGGTAGTAATGTAATTGCCATGTCATGCTGCTGAAAATTTTATTGATATGGTGGGTGAATTAATTAGTCACTGCAGTGGCGGGTTCCGTTGACCAACCTATTAGAGGGGCACGGTAAACCCCGTTATATTTTACCTTGATACGAGAGGCGCGGAGGGTATCTCTTGAGGTAAAGCTTTAGAGTTCACTTCACGCCGAACCACCACGTGAGGGTGACCTCAACTAGTGCCAAGGAACAGCTATGTTTTCGAATGTAAAATGTGTTTTAAGCATATATGAAATTTTAACAGCCTTGGCGAATTCGGTTGGATGCCCCGGCCAAGGTATCCCTGAGAATGAGTTTTGGCACGAGCCAAATTTTTAAGAAATTCATGAGCTATGTTGATTATTTGAGTGAAATGAATTTAGTTACTTAGTTGAAATATTATGAATCATAGTACGATGAGTTATTTTAAGTTGTCTCTATTTACTCAGCTTTATATATTTTAGATGATATTTGTTTACTCACTGAGTTTATAAAAACTCACCACCCTCTTTTCCTTCCATTTCAGGCTTTGAGTAATCTGTAGATAGCAGACTTTGTCGAGGGTTGCATGTGGACTGGCATCCTTTGAGATAGTAAGTCTACAATCTCATTCACTTTTGGTCAGTCGGGGACCCACTTGTCATTGTAAATTAAATTACATACTCTGGCTATCTGTGTTATTGTATGTATGAATTTATTTTGCTTTTACGTTATAAAAATTATTTACGGATAGTTCTATAAAAATTGTTTTATAAGAAAATGGAATATATTATTTAATATTTTTATTTTATTTTATTAGCTACAATTTCACTCTAAATGAATGTTTTAGACATTAAAACTTATTTTCGGTTATGAAATGTGTATTCTTCACTCATATTTCAAAATTTTTGAGAAAAATGACCAAAATACCCCTGTGTAGTAGAAATTTCTTTTTGACTATTTTTGACTTGAAAATGGTCCATATCCCTTTAAAACATGATTTTAGTAAATAATACTCACAAGGGAAGAGGAAAAATCGATGTTAAAGCATTGCGAGGTCTTGGTTGTCATTCTTGGTAATGAATGTCTATCGAGGCTTCGTGGCGGTTGTCACGGGCTCGAAAGAAGTACCGAGTCGTGACATGAGCACAATGCTTTTTGGGCCGTGAAGAAGTTGAACTTTGATTTACAACCAGCAGGTGAGAAAATGTTGTTGCAATTAAATGAACTTGATGAATTTCACCTTCAAGCTTATGAGAATGCCAAACTCTACAAAGAGAAAATAAAGTAATGGCATGATAAGAAGATAGTGGAAAGAAGCTTTGAGCTGAGGCAATCATTGTTGCTTTATAACTCTCGTTTGAACCTATTTCCGGGAAAGCTCAAATCAAGGTGGTCTGGTCCATTTATTGTCAATGAGGTATTTCCACATGGAGCAATTGAAGTTCGAGGGACAAATGGTCTAAAATTTAAAGTCAACGGACAAAGATTGAAGCATTATTGGGGAGACGAAATTAATCGTCAAAAATCCTCAATTCACTTCGTTGACATGGCCTAGAGTCCACTATAGTCCAGCCAAAGACTATAAATGAAGCGCTTCTTGAGAGGCAACCCAAGTTCCTCAACCTTATTCATTTTCATCATTATTTTATTTCATGCGTCTTATTTTATTTTATTTTATTTTACTATTAATTTTTTATTCTAATTTTTTCCATGTCTCTTTTGCAAGAAATTGGTTTTAAAAAAATAAAAAAAAGTTAAAAAAAATTTTAAAAATAAAAAAAAAAGAGAAAAGAAAGAGCATCAGAGCCATGGCCCTTAAATTGATGGCCACGGCACTCAAAATGCTGAAAAAGGGACGCTGAAACAAAATGTTTCAGTGCCGCGGCCCTCAAAGTGAGAGCCACGGTGCTGGATGAAGCAAGGTAATGCATGAGAACAGAAAGGTTGAGCGCCGCGGTGCTCAAACCCAAAACATCATGCTTCGGGTCAAAAATAAAATAAAATAAAATAATCAATAAAAATTTTTTATTTTTTTTATTTTTTTTCTTTGTTGCTTTGTTGTTCTCTTCTTTTGATTTTTCTCTCTCTTCTATTGCCTACTCTCCCCTCTCCTTCAACTTCTTTGTTTTGCAATTTTCTCTCTCTTTCCCTCTCCTTTTCACTCAAAATTTCTGCCCATTATTTCTACTTAGATTTGTTTTTATTTTCACTTAAAATCACTCACTCACTCTCTCCTCCAAGTAAGCTTTCTCTCTTTCTTTTTCTCTCCCTTTCTACCATATATGTGATTTTTTTTTAGTGAGAGAAAAAAATAAATGAGTCCATTATACTTGTTTTTGAATGGGTTTTTCAATTTCCTCATGAATTATGCTTTGAGTATAGAAATTTTTTATGATTGGTGCTTAGTTCTTGTCACCCATTTAATGGATTCATGGATTTTAATTGCTACCAATATAATTGATAAATGCTTGGTTAGTGTGGGTACATGATGGTTTAATGTTTCGTTTAATTTTTGATGTTTGGCTGAGCAAGTAGAAATACATTCTGGATTTGATGATGCAACAACATGCAATAGCTGATAAATTGGATGAGTCCATTGTCCTTTACTTATTTTTATTTTGGACTATGGCATTGTGAAAATTATGTTCATGAAGATGATGTCTGAATGTTGTGCAGACTAGGAAATTTATATTGCATGAGACTATTAATGAAAATCGTGAACTTAAATTGTTGCAGTGGACATGAATTAATTAAATTAATGCTTATCGATTTTTCATGCTTGTTCACACAATACTACTTGCATATTTTTCTTCTGGATTTGTCTTGATAATTAAATTTTTTTTAAGAATGGCACCAAAAAGATCCAAATCAAGCTCCAGTGGGTCTTTTGATAGATCAAAATTCATCTCTGCTGAAGCCTCTTAGCGATATCACACGTCAATGATCAACAAAGTACCTATTCTTGAACGAGGAATAGATATTCCTCCTTTACCCTACCAGACGATTCATGACATGCTTCTAGATAGACATTGGCACAGATTTAGTGCTCAACCTGAAGCTGCAGTTGTACCTGTAGTTTGAGAATTTTATGCAAATGCAATCGAACATGTTGATGGTGTGGCATTTGTCCATGGTAAATGAGTACCTTTTCACAACCAGGCTATCAATGCATTTTTTGGAACCCTCAATATCGAGAATGATGAATACGGGCAATACTTGGGCGATCATCAGGACTGTAATGAGATTATATCGACGTTGTATGTTGTGGGAGCTGAATGGAAGACATCACATGGGGAGCCAGTGTCATTTAAACGCAGTGCCATGAAAACAGAGTCCAAGGCTTGGTTGCACTTTGTAGCGGCACGGTTGCTCTCTTCCACACATATCAGTGATATCACGAGGGATCGTGCAGTGCTTCTCTATGCCATTGTCACACATAAGTCCATTGATATTGGTAAGGTTATCTCGGATGGCATCTTACATACAGGCCACACGAAACGAGATTGTATTGGTTTTTCTTCCATAATTACTACCTTATGTGCAAAAACTAGTGTGCATTGGAGCGATAGAGAAGAGCTGCAGTAACCAAAACTTCCAATCACCATGGGCATTCTTAAGAGATTAGAGGAATCTGCACCGGTCGCTGGTAGTTCTTCTCAAGCCACCCCTTCGTATTCCCAAGCCGTTCCTCCAACCTCACAAGTAGTGCTCACATGCAGTATCGCTTAATGGATGGAACGTATCGATCGTCGATTAGATCCCCACGAAAGGCAGAATTGAGCGATTGAACAGATGATAAGAGCTTATGGTGCATACATTGGGATGGATATGACTACGTTTCCTTCGTTGCCTACGGATTCTGATTCTGAGGATGATCTTAGAGGTGATGATGCAGAGGACATGTAGTCTGCTACTTCAGAGTTAGGGGAGTATTCTTGTCCTTTGTCTTTATTTTCCTTTATCACATTGAGGACAATGTTTCTTCTAAGTTTGGGTGTGGTTTAGAATTTAGTGGTGTCAAATTTTGTTGATTTAATTTTTATGTTTAGTTAGCTTTAGTTTAGAATTTGTCTTGCATGTTTATTTATGTTTTACATGTTTTACTTATGGTTCAAAAAAAAATTGAGATAGTTGCACCTTATTCACGATTGTCCCAATCCTAGGATGATATTTTAATTATCTTTTGATTCTTAGCTTTTGGGAAGCATATAGTTATGATTTAATTTTATGTGATATTCTTCTGTTAATTTTATTTTAGAATGTGACTTCCAATAATTTGAGCACTATACTCTTGTACTTAGAATTTTTTTGTGATTTAGAGAAAATTTATGTTGATGAAAAAGTATAGTGAAGTCAAAAATTATAGAATTTGTTTGATTCTCTCTCGAGGCGAAATCTTAGATAACACTTAGGATAGGAAGTGATTTAGGCCATCTTTGGATTGTTTGAGCCTTTTTGAGCCTACCTTGTTATATTTATCCTTAGTCACCCTTTTAGAGCCTAATTTACCTTTTCTTTGTAATTACACAATTATGTTAGCCATGGCCTTTCTAGTTAAATCCAACAATTTGAACATTTTGCCCTCTAAGTATCTTAATCTTTCTAAGGAATGATTTAAGTTTAAAAAATAAATTGAGGAAGACAGGTGTGGAAAGACAAAAAAAGAAATGAAGGTTGTTGAAAAAATTACCCTTTGTTGTAATTATCAAAAATAAGTTTGGGGGTTGAAAAAAAAAAGATAAAAAAAATAAAGCAATGTGTGGTACAAAGGAAAGTTTACTTCAAGTTTGAGGGTGCTATATAAAAATTTTTTTTTTTGAGCTCTTTATGTGTCTTAGATTGATTAAGTGCTTAGGGTGAATTTGAGTATAAATATATCCTTTCTCATATCTTGACCCTAGCCTTATATTACAAGCTTGATAAAGACCTATTGATCCTTGAATAAGTGTTAATCTACATTAGTGGAGAGAAAGATGAAAAGCAAACTTATGGGATCCTAATACTAACCTATGCTTAGATTTGGCATAAACTAATTTAAATTCCATGATATTCTTTGTAAGAGAGCATACACACACATGCGGAAGTCCATTCGAAAAATAAAGTTTCACTTGAATTTATGCATGAATTTAAGGATTAGCTGTATGTTACCTTAAGTTAGAATTTGAGTTAATTTCTGAGAAAAAATTGAGAAATCATGATTTGGTAATTATATCTCTCGTTTAAGGAATTTTTTTTTATGTTTTCTTTTTGTGATTCTTTTCTTTTGCTCGATGACTAGCAAAATCTTAAGTTTGGGGGTGTGATAATTCTATTTTATAGAATTATTGTATTCCAATTTTATTATTAAATATTAGCTAAGTCTTCAGTTTTTAATTATAATTTACTTATTTTTTAGTTATTTTTATAGTCAGTTTATTGTTAAGTGAGTTATTTTAATTTTATGTTATTTGTTTTAATTTGGTTAATATTTATTAGTTTTTATATTTTTGGTAGGAACTAAAGTAATTGGGCTTAATTTTGGAAAGTAAGATGTTGAAGGATCCATAAGTCTACTTGCATATGCTTTACTATTTTGGTCATAACTCGAGTTAAAGAACTCTAATTTCTATGATTCTTTGACCATTGGAAAGATAAGAGATAGACCTAAAACTTTAGTGAAGATCACTTTGCCCAGTTCTGCTTCAAAGGTAGAGAAAATCACGTTGGAAGGTTGCTAGATGTATTATGCCGGGAATAGCAGTTTGCAAAGATTGACAAGTGATTTTTGGGCCTCTTATTATGTTTTTAAGCCCAATTAAACCCTAGGTCAACTTGAGAAATTTAGGTTAAGTTTGTTAGTATATATAGGATATTTTAAGACCATTAAAGACAACCTTTGGAGATTCAAGAAGCCAGAAGTTGAGGCTGAAACTCAAAGATCAAAACAACAATCATTATTTTCTTCCTTAGATTTTATTCTTCTTGTTACTTTCAAAGGTTGAATGTTATACAATTTTATTTGATTTTCCAATCATGAGTAGCTAATTTTCTTTTTCTAGGATTGCAATTGAACTCACATGTAGTCTAAGTTTTTAATCTCTTTCTTATTTATTTTCAACGGGAATTGAATTGTTTATTCCAATTTGTTCTTAATGCTTGTAATTACTTGATCACCAATTAAATTGATTTAGGAACCTAAACAAACTTGGGAAAGAGAGTTTATAGTAGACTAAAATTGGGATAGCATATGATCAATTTGATTGATTTACGTATAGGATAGGGATATACCTATAGGCCATATGTAGCCAGATTAGAGCCTGAAGTTAATGAGTCTGTTTTAATTTCAATTCACATAGGGATATAGTGTTTTGGTTGAAATAGATATTTTTATAGGATGAGTCGAGAGACCGTTATAAATAATTTAGGACTCTAGGTTAGCAATTCAACCTATTGAAATAAGTTAAGGAGGAAAGGTAAAATTTAGATAAAGAGTGAGGGATATTGTAATCCTAGGCTTGTTTAATTTGATCTTTTCTTAAGTTATTATTATTTTGATTTTTCTTGTTGGATTAAATTTTAGTTAATTAGTTTCAATTATTTATTAAATTTGAATTGTTTGGATAAGATTATATTGTTCTAATTTTAGTATTTAGTAAAATTTTAGATGAATTCCCTATGGGATCGACACTCTGCTTGCTTATATACTATCTGTTCGATACGTATACTTGCATAGTAGATTTTTAACTGACACACTTCACAATTGAAGCTCCCACATAAAGACCCGACACTCCGTTGGACTAATAAAAGGAAGTCCTATGACCTAGACAACCTAGGGCTCTAAAACCAAGTTTGTCATGACTCAAATTTTCAAGCCATGACCAGCATAAAGGCCTAATAGGTGTAGCTTACTAAGTCCAAGCAAGCCTCTTTACATAATCCTGTATACTATTCTATCAATTATACATTACCATTACTAGACAATAACTTATAATTTGCAACTAAACGTGCTTTTGTAGCATAACATGGGCACCTAATATGTACATTGGTATAATTCCAAAATAAGGTCATTCATTGCCATCTCATAATGGCATCATCAATCCAAATTTATACATGCATTGTTTACAAATTAAAGCTTAGCAATTTTCAGCTAATATACATATACTCGTGAACAAGACTTATGACGACTAGCGGAGTGACTTTGGTGAGGTTACGGCTACTGAATGCAAAGATACCTACCAAAGGGTGTACATGAGTGGAGTCTTCAAGCTAGGTTCCAACTATCTACGAATCTAAAAACATGCAATTTAAAAAAGTAAGTATAAACTCAATGAGTGAGCACAAGAAGGGAACAAGCGAAATTGATAAGGAAAATTTGAAAATGATGATGCACTTATTTTGAAAACAATGCAATTTAGTTTGATTTCTTACTAAAAACCCTTTATTTCAAACATTGATTAGTAAACTCTTAGTGTTGCAAAACCCCATGCTCAATCATGAAGATAAAGGAGTGAAAGAAAAATTATATCAGAACCAAGCAAAGTAGCATGTGATAGCACATTTCTCACTACAGCGAAAGGCATTCTTAGTTTGCATATGTTTTGGTTTGTCAAGCATATCTCTCACTACAGAAGTTCAATTGACATAATTTTTAGGTCATTAGAAAGATAACAGGTTGGGCTACAACTTTAATGTTTATACTTTGTCTAATTCTAAATGGAAGGTGGTCAAAATCATTGTCAAATTGAAAGCACTACACCACCACCCTAGAGTTTCTGGCTGCAGCGAGAATCCATTTTTGCTACTGCCAAATTCCTTGCTGCAGCGAGAAGTAGGATCGTGGCCAACCTTACAAGTCCAAGAGTTTTTGGCTGTAGCTAGAATCTTGACAACTAAGGAAGAGTTTCTTTTCGTAACATAAAGGCCATTTTTGTTGCTATATACAGAAAATTCATCTCAACCACATCAAAAATCAATTTGAACACATTAATATTAATCAATTTTTGAACATTCAATATAATCACATGTCTTTTTCACAAACTTTTCATATCAAATATAAACAATTGCATAGTGTCTATGATCATCTCTATGGCATATATATATATACAAACATGTTTATACCCAACAGTCCTGAGCTCATGTGCACTCCCACACCGTACATAGCTGGGTCACCATCAACTCATGTCCACTTCCACATGCACATAGCTGGGTCATCGTTATCAGACAAAAGGAACCTCCAATGCATAATATACATATCCATATAATGAGATAACACATGAACTATTCATATTGCATGTTTCACAAGATAGAAACATTTCACCAAGGGCTTGTTCCCTAAGTATATATTTTATAAAGCAAAAACAAATGAACTTCCAAATGATTTATTTAACATATAGGCACTTCCTGAGACATTTTGAAATGTAAGTTCACTCACCAGTCTTTGTTGATGTTTTGATGGACTCTAGCTTTGACTAATGTTCTGAATGGGATGTGGGGTTTTGTTGAGACCTATCACACATGACAACATTACAATTAACCTAACTTGGCATTAATACCATTCCAAAAGCTATTTCCTAAATCAAGTTCTACTAGTCATTCCTAACTAGCTTCCAAATACTATTAAAGGGCTATGATTTGCACTACTCTAGTCATACTAAAAATGAATAAACCATTTCAGCAATAAAACACTCACAAATCTAATTACTAGACATTATCAACAACTAAAGAAATTAACCCTAACTCATACTCACCTTGGTGGTCTTTGTAGTTGAATTCTTTTTCAAAATTCTTCAAGCTAATAAAGGAAATCACTCTCTCTCTCTCTCTACACATCCAGCTAGTGAGTGAATGTACCAAAGAAAGACTTTTGAAGGTTGTTGAGATGTAAAAGTGGAAGAGCATGAAAAACCCAATGAAAATGTGTAGAAAAAACATAAGAAATAGAGCTAATTTGGGAAAACTATAAAGATTTCAATGGAGGTTTCCATGAAAGGTCCAAAGGAACATGAAATGGAGAGAAAGATGGGAGGAAGAAAGAGAAGAGAAGCTGCTGAAAAAATGAAGAAAAGCTGCTGGAGATTAGATATTTATAGCCAAAGTTTATCCCATTTCTCACATATATTACCAAAATGCCCTTAACAAGGTTACTTTGTCTTTCCCTTTCCTTTATGCAATCCTTTTTTTTTACTTATTTGACATTGAGACCAAGTCCATAATAGTCTAGAAATACTCGAGTTCATGAAAACATAAAAATTTGGACTCAAGATGCAAAATGACCATTTTACCCTTGTTATGGAAATTACCAGTATTTCTATCTTTTCCATTTATTTTACCCTCATTCATTTATTCCTTAGGCCTTCTTAGACCTTAATAACATTAGAAAGTTATTTCCACGAGCTCACCATAAGAAATGATGAAATTACCTATCACGACCCGGAACTCTTATCGAGCTCGTGACAACAACCGCGATGTCTCGATAGACATTCCTACCCCGAATGCCGACCAAAACCTCGCAAGGCTTCCATATTGGTTTTCTTGCCTTACCTGTAAGCAACTGTTACCGAAAAATCATTTTTGCCTTACAGGGACAATTTGGTAATTGTTCTTCAAAATTTTTGAACTTGACCAAAAACGTAACAGGTGAGTGTAAAACACATAATTCATGATTTAAAATAAATTTAGATTTCTAAAACACTCTTTTTGAGTAAAATTATAACTATCAAAATATAATAAAAATACTTAAGAAAATATACTAATTTCTTAGAAAATAATTTTTATAGAGTTATTGGTAAACAAATTTTATAACGTAAAAGCTAAATATATTCATACATACTATAATACAGAAAATCAGAGTGTGTAGTTACATTTACAATGACACGTGGGCCCACGAATATACAAAAGTAAAGAGGACAGTGAACCTACTGTTGGTGAGGTTGCAAGCCAACTTTAGTCCTCAGCAAATTCAGCTATTTACTAACTATTTCGATCCTGAAATGTGAGGAAATGAGGGCGGTGAGATTATAAAATCCCAGTGAGTAAACAGACATCCTCAAAAATATCTAAAGTCGAGTAAATGGAGACAAATTTCAAATTCGTTCTTTGTCTTACAATTCATTTTATCTCAACTCATTTTAACTGAGTAAAATAGAATCATTTTACTCGAATAATTACTATGGCTTATGAATCTCTCAAAATCTTAGCTCTTATCAAAATCATTCTCAAGGACACCCCGGCCGAAGCATCTGACTGAGACCGCTAAGGTTGTTCAGTGTAGTACACACATGAACATATTTTTACTTCTGAAAATCTAGCAATTCCTTGGCATTGGTTGAGTCTCACTCTTACGTGGTGGTCACGTGAAATGCACTCAAATCCTTACCTCCATAGACACCCTACACACGGCTCTCCGATCGAGGTAAGGTATATATATATCTGATTCTATGCCCCTTCTTATAGGCTGGTCCATATAACCTTCCACTGCAGGATTATTTTTTTCTACCACCAAATTAATAAAAATTCCAACTGCATGATATGGCAATTATTGCTAGATCTGGGTCCCCATCACTTGACTTACTAGACTTATTGGTATTGCCACAAGTCCCGCAAAACCTTCTCGCCAAGTTTCGAACCCCAAATCTATTTAAACTTTCCCCGAAGGGAACACTTTTACCATTTCAAATCTAGCCTCTCAAGGTTGAGTACAAAGTACATATAATTTCAATACAAACCAATTTAGCTAATCATGCTCACATATTGCTATAAGCTATTCAATTTAAATCATAAAGTTTACAACACAGTCAAACGGGTCTCCAATTACTCTATTTCAAAAAGCATCATTCGATTTTCAAATCGATTTATAAAACTTCATTTTATTTTTATTAAATCACATTTTGCTCGTAAAACATAAAGATTTTTCCATTTAAAGTCATTTTCTATAAAATCACAAAATCGGATAAAAACACACTTTAGATAATTAAGATGATAGCAAGATTATTCACAGTTTTTGGAAACCAAATTCTAGGTATTCCGACTATCAATCCTCGGGTGCGATTTTCTTGCCTTTATTAGAGGCTCACCACCTTGATAAATTGCACAATAATTTAATCACTACATTTGTGCTAATTAGGTATAAAATTAACCTAATTTCTATATGAATGCATGGAATGCTCGATAAACCGCTTAAACTCAATGTTGACCTAATTCGACCTATCACCCGATTAAATTGCTTACACATCCAATTTAGCTCCGAATTGCTCCATTTGATTTCCAATATTTCAATTCACCAAATGCAAGCCAATTTACCAAAAATTCAGCACATCAATTTCAACAATTCTCCTTAAAAATTTTAGCCATTACGAGTGCATTCACACTAAAATTTGTCCTATTCCATTTTCTCACCAAAATTTTCCATTTAATTTCTAGCCTCATCAAACATCAAATATCACAAAAATATCATGAAATATCATCAATTTCAGCCACAATATCTTCCCTAGAAAATTCAGCTAAAATGGGTTAAATGAAGAACAATTCATTTTCTAGCTAGATTTTCATTCCATTACTTTCTAAACAACTAAAAACACTAAATTACATTGAAATTTAGCAAAATCAAGACCCAAAACCTCTCCATAGCCATTCGGTCAGCCACTCATTCATCATGCAAACATGTCATTCAACCATGGAAATGAGAAAATAATGCACGGTTGGTGTAGATCTCAAGGAAAAATAAAGAAATTTCACCTTACCTAGCTTGATTCCTTGGATTTTCACACTTTCCCTTTGATTCTTGGTGGCTAGGGTTTGTTCTTTCTTTTGTTTCCTTTCCCTCTTACTTTGGCCGAATACGATGAAGAGAATGGGGGTTTATGGGCTGATTTTTATATGAAAAATATTAAAGTAATAAAGCTTGACATGTGTCATGACATTATTGGCCTATAATTTAAATATTTAACTTTTAATCCTTTATTTTTCCACCACACATTTTGTCATACTTATCCATTCCATAAATGGATAAAATCCTTGGCCTTGACAAGTGTTGGGGCTGAAAATTTATTGTTTTGCCCCTGAGGTGACAAAATTACCGTTTTGCCCCTATGCTCAAAAAATACCGAGAATTAAAATTTTTCACTACTAAACCTCATATTATACTCCACGTGATCAATCTTGGTTAAAAATTTCATCAAACAACCAAATTTAAATTTTGGGTGACAAAATGACCATTTTACCCCTAATCGGTCAATATTCCTAATTAACCCCAAATCAGCCTTTGAACTGCGAATCACCGTTTTAAGTCGTCCCTAGATTGTGAATTCCCAATTTCACCTTAAAATCCCTATTTTAACTAGTTCGAGGCATAAATCGACTTTGTTGTACCTCTAGGTACAAGACCGACTCTTGAAAATTTTTTGGGCTTTCCAAGTATGCATACATGTTGTCCATCACATGTATGACATAGCAAGTATTTTTTGGGCTGGGCTTGACATTACCTCTGGTTCGTGTTATCGTGTCTACTTTTAGTTACAAGTCTATAGAGATTGAGGTCTCACATCATCTGATTAAAGAGGACATTATGGTGGAAAACGAACCACTGCTTAGGTTCAACAATTAGGTTTTTATTGCCCTTCTCTTTTTAGGGATGCTTATAATTTTGTTGAAAGATGTGATAAATGTTAAAGAATGGGCAATATATCCAAAAGACATGAGATGCTTCTAAACAACATCTTGGAAGCTGAAATTTTTGATGTGTGGGGAATTGATTTTATGGGTCCATTCATTCCATCCTTTGATAATGAATACATCTTTGTAACTGTTGATTATGTCTCTAAATGGGTGGAAGTTGTTGCAGTGCCAAGAAACGACTCTAAGGTAGTCATAAACTTTCTACAAAAGAACATCTTCACATATTTTGGTACACCTAAAGCCATAATTAGTGATGAGGGGACTCACTTCTGCAATAAAAATTTTAAAGCAATCTTAGCCAAATATGGAGTCAAGCACAAAATAGCCATTGCTTATCATCCTGAAACCAATGGCCAAGCAGAAGTTTCAAATTGAGAAATTAAAAGAATTTTGGAGAAATTATTTGTCCTTTTAGAAAAGATTGGTCGAAAAAGCTAGATGATGTGTTGTGGGCATATAGAACAGCATATAAAACTCCAATTGGGATATCTCCTTCTAGATTGGTATTTGCCAAAGGATGTCATATTTTAGTCGAGCTCGAACACAAGGCATATTGGGCAATTAAAAAGCTTAATTTTGATCTTCAAGTGGCCAGAGAAAAGCATATTTTATAACTCAATGAGATGGATGAATTTCGTCAAGAAGCTTATGAGAGTGTAAGAATCTACAAAGAGAAGACAAAATGATGGCATGATCAAAAAATCATAAACAGAAGTTTTGAGCCTAGCCAACTGTGAGACCTTAATCTTTATAGACCTGTAACTAAAAGTAGACACGATAACACGGACTAGGGGTAATTTCATCATTTCTTATGGTGAGCTTCAAAAAGTAGCTTTCTAATGTTATTAAGGTCTAAATAGACCTCAGGAATAAAGAATGACGATAAAATGAATGAAGAAGATAGAAATATTGATCATTTTCACGGTAGGGGTGAAATGGTCATTTTTCATCTTGAGTGAAAATTTTTAAGTTTTCATGAACTTGAGCATTTCTAGACTATTATGGACCTTGTCTTAGTGTCAAGGAAGTAAAATGATTGTATAAAGGAAAAGGGAAGACAAAATGACTTTACTAAGGGCATTTAGGTAGTTACGTGAGAAAATGGATAAATATAAGGCATAAATATCTAAGTTTTTGGTAACTTCTTCAAATTTCTAGCACTTCTTCTACTTCTTTTTCCTTTCTTTAGTTTTCTAACATTCCATGGGAGCTTGCTTTCAAACCTCCATAGATTTTCTCAAGTTAATCTCAATTTTCATGTTTTTATGCACTTTTCCATAAAACTTTTTGTGCTTTTTCACTCTCTCACCTTAAAACCCTTAAAAAAATCTTACCTCCATACTTTCTCTCACTAGCTGAAAGTGTGGAGAAAGAGAGAGAATGATTTCCCTTACTAGCTTGAAGAATCATTGAAGAGAATTCAATTAAAAAGACCACTAAGGTGAGTATGGGTTAGGGTTAATTTCTTTAGTGGTTGATGATATCTAGTAATTAGATTTGTGAGTGTTTTATTGTTGAGATTGATTATTCATTTTAGTGTAACTAGAGTAGTGCAAATAATAGCCATTTAATAGTGGTTAGAAGCTAGTTAGAAATAAATGTACAACTTGGTTTAGGAAATAGCTTTTGGAATTGTATTAATGCAAAGTTGGGTTGAATGTGATATTGGTGTGTGATGCTAGGTTCCAACAAAGCCCCACCACCCCATTTGGATCATTAGAGGAAGTTGGAGTTGGGTAAAGATTTAAGAAATACCGGTGAGTCCACTTGCATTTCAAATTTTTTTTTTGGGAATGTGAATGTATTTGAACAAAACGTTTGAATGATTTTATCCAACTTCTCTTTAAAAACGAGTGCCATGGGAACAAGCCTTTAGTGAAATGTTTTTGTGATGCGGAACATGATTGTGATGAATCTATGTACCACTATATGATGTTGATATGTATATAAGAATATATGATATGTATTGTTAAGAGATTTTGTGTAATTGATGTAACCGTGCATGTGCGGAGTGGGCAGTGCACATGCCAGTTGAATGACAATGTTGTGATAATATGACCGTGCATGTGCAGAGTGGGCAGTGCACATGCCGGTGATGATGATATTGAAATATGCGAGTAGGGAGTTCAGATGATGATGAATGAAGTGGAGTGGTGTACTTGTTTATATGTGTTTATATATGTATATGTGATAACAAGTTTATGATTATAATATGTGATTGTTTTGAATGTTGATAACTTGATTATTGTCAATGTGTTCACTTTGACATGCAATATGGAAGGGATGGATTTTGTGGCATAGGAAAATTCCTTAATTCTCATCTGCCCTGAATCTCGCTGCAGTGAGAATGGATTCCTGTTGCAGCTAGTAACTCTCAGGTGGTTCCAGATTCCTGTGCTTTGCTTTCACTTTGATAATGATTTTGACCACTTTATTCTCAGAACCGGGTAAAGTGGTCAACATCAAAGTTGTAGCCTAGTCTTTTATCTTTCTAATGGTCTAAAAATCACGTAATTGGACCTCTTTAACATGAGATATACTTGAATAACCGAAACATATGCAAACCAAGAATGCCTTTCTTCTATAGTGAGAAAGTGCTTTTATTTTGAAAAATATTTTAGCCACTTTCCAATTATAACTGGGCAAAGTAGTCAACACCAAAATTGTATCCCAACCTTTTAGCTTTCTAATGACCAAAAATCATGTCAATTGGACTTTGTTAGTGGGAGATATTCTTGAAAAACCAAAACTTATGCAAACTAGCAATGTTTCTTACTGTAGCGAGAAACTTGCTATCATGCTTGTTACCTTGCTTGATGTTGACATATTTTTACCCATTTAACTTCATGGATTGCACATGGGTTTTTCAACACTTTGAATCTATTAATCAAAGTTTGAAATGTGGGGTTTTTAGTAAGAAATTAACTCAATTACACTGTTTTTTGAAACAAATGCATCATGAGTTCCAAAATTTCATTACCAATTACTTGTTCCCTTCTTATGTTCACTCACTGAGTTTATACTCACTGCTTTTAACTTGATGTTTTCAGATTCGAAGGCGGTTGAAACCTAGATATAGGTGTCCCCGTATAATCTTTTCGGTAGGTATCCATGGCATTCAGTAGCTACACCTTCACCATGGTCACTTCGTTGGAAGTCAAGGGTCATTTTTGTTTGTGAATACATTTTTATGATGTAAAGTACTAAGATGCATGTCTTAGACACTATATGTATATTGTGATTGGTAATGCCACTATGAGTTGGCAATGGTTAACCTTATTTTGAGTTAATATAAACAAAAGTATTTGATTACTATAATGCATAATTAAATAAATTTATAGGTTAGAACTATGAAATGTGACCTTAAGAATAATTGATGGAATGATGAGCATGATTATATAAATAGGCTTGCTTAGGCTTAGTGGGCTATGCCCAATGGGCCCATGCACCAGCCATGGCCCAAAAATTGGGTCGTGACAATCTTGGTATCAAAGCTCCAGGTTGTTTAGGTCCTAGGATATTCTTGTTTGGTCTAGCGGAGTGTCAGGTCTTTATGTGGAATCTTTGGTTATGAACTGTGAACCATGGCACACTTCATAACCAAGAAACAACATAGATTCTTTGTCTTAGAAACCACATTTTTCCTTTAGATATGATTCTAAAATTGTGTTAATAATAGGTGTTTGCTCTTGTCTAGGTAAGAATGCCACCTAAAACATGAGCCACCTTGAGAAGGATAGGGGAGCAAAATGCTCCTAATGAGATTATGGGTAGGACATGAGCTTCCACTACTAGGGGGTGCGTTAGATGCTGCGGGGTCACTAGGTTAGTGAGAGTGGATATGCCTGTAAGTAGACACGAAAAAAGACAGTCTTCAGGTGAGGCAAATAGACAACCGACTAGGGGAGTTACAATCAAGGATTTAGCGGCAGGCCTACAAGGAGTTAATTAGGTTGCAAAAATGATGGCAACCCGTATGGATGATATACAGGAGATAGTGGAGGGGAGACCTACAATACCAGAATCCCCCAAATCCCAAGGGCAAGCCAATCATCAACATCATGAGGTCGAGAGGGGTCACATAGAGGTTTCACTCCCTAACTTCCTGAAGCTTAATCCTTCATCATTTACAAGGTTGAATGCATCAGAGAAACCCCAAGTTTTCTTGGACAATATGGAGAAAATTTATGATGCTTTGGGATGTAGCATTAGATCGATTAAGTTAGCCGTTTTTCGCTTAGAGGATGCGACACAAGAATGGTATGACTTTTTGCGTAGAGGCAAGTCGACGAGGATAGTGTCGTTGACTTTGAATGAGTTTAGTACAACCTTTTTAAATCGATTTCTACCGATCAGTGTATGACATGCAAGAGCCAAGGAGTTTGAGGCATTAGTGCAGACATCAAGTATGACGGTGTTGGAATGCGACATCAAATTCACACCGTTGTCCCAGTATGCGCCTTACCTAGTTTCCACTGAGGAAATGAAGATTCAGAGATTTATGGATGGGTTAGTGAAGCCATTGTTTAGGGTTGTGGCATCCTAAGATTTTGATACCTACTTCGCAGTAGTGGATTGTGCCAAGCGAATAGACATGAGGACCAACGAAAGTAGAGCCACAGGGATAGAGCAAAAAGAGCCAAGACAGAAAGATATCAGAGTCGTAGAGATTTTAGCAGTGATATTTCATCTCTTAGCCATTAGGGCCCACAGAGAGACTTACGGACACACCAATAGGGGAATGGTTCATCTAATGTTAGTATTGGATAGAGGCAAAAAACCTTTAGTACAGTGAGACAGCAAGATTCAAGGTAAGAAAGTCAAGTTATCGGTTGTTGCACAAATTGTAGGGGACGACATAGCGGGCGATGCTTTTATGCTCCAAGAGTTTGTTATGGGTGTGGTCAACCTGGGCACATAAAGAGGAGTTGCCCGATGGCTCATCAACTACAAGGATCTATTTCTGGCTCTGCTCAGCCAACTTTATCTGCTCTTTCAGTAGCTACCTCATTTGGTCAGAAGGCTCGAGGATCGAGAGGTAAGGGTGTTGTTGCTTCCTCTCACAGTAAGCCATTTGAGTTTGGACGTCAGAGCTCAGTCGGAGGGGGACAAGCAAGAGTGTATGCTTTAACGCCCTAGGAAGCCTAAACATCTAATGCAGTGGTCTTATGTATTCTTTCTATTTGTGATATGAATGCTCAAGTGTTGTTTGATCCTGGTTCAACCTACTCTTTTATCTCTCCACGTTTTGCACATCGATTAGGTAAGAATCATGTTAGGAGAGAAGAACAATTAATAGTATCTATTCCTTTAAAGGAGGCATTTGTGGAAGTGTCATGACACGGAACTCCCCATCGAGCCCATGACAACCGCTGCGACGTCCCGGTAAGCACTCATACCCAAAATGCCGACCAAAACCCCGCATGGCTTAGCATCAGTTTCCACATCTACCCGGTGAGCGATATTTATAAAATATTATATTTCAAAGAATTATAAAATATTTCCAAATCAAAACATTATAATATTATTTTTCGACTCCTAGGGGCATTTTTATCTTTTTTTGTCAAAAATCTTGAAATTTGCTAAAAACGTAGTAAATGCGTAGAAAACATATATATCATGATTAAGAATAAATTTAAGTATCTAAAACGTTTGTCTGGGGTAAAAATTTAACTATTTGAATATAATAAAAATATTCAATAAAATAATATATTTTCTTATAAAACAATTTTTATAAAACTATTGATAAATAATTTTTGCAGCATAAAAACTAAATATATTTTTACATACTATAATACAAACAACCAAAGTATGAAAATTAAATTACAGTGACACGTGGGCCCACAACTAACCAAAATGTGTCGGAAGCTGGAAACCTACAACTTTTGCTGATTCAAGTCCAATTGACGGTCCTTGACTAAATCCGCTAACTATGGAATACTCTGAGTCTGAAATGTGAGGAAATGAAAGGGGTGAGATTATAAAATCCCAGTGAGTACACAGACACCATCTAAACTATCTAATGGCGAGTAAATGGAGACGATTAAATAAATCAGCATAAAATGATTTATAGCTTTTCCGTTTCTTTCACTAAATGAATTAAATTCATTTTACTTGAAAATTTACATGGCTTATGATTTCTCGAAAATCGTGGCTTTTGCCATAAAAGCTCATGCTCGCTGACACCTTGATAAGAGGTATTCAGTCAAGCCTGCCAAGGCTGATACAGATTTCATATTTATTTAAAAGTCAACCGTACATTGGCATTAGCTGAGTTCGCCTTCACGTGGTGGTTTGATGCGAAGTGAACTCTATCATACCTTAAGACAACCCTATATGCCTCTACCACTGAGATAAAGATATATATATAGTGGGTTTTACTGTGCCACCTCTAAATAGGCCAGTCCACAAAAACCTGTCTACTGCAGTAGTTAATAATCCACCAGATTAACAAAAATTTTAGAAGCATGACTAGGCCATTTTAACACTAACCAGCCTGCACGGTAAACAGTAGTTCGTATAGTTTCCAACACAATAACCAAGCAGCCAATCATGCCACATTTTTATAAGCCACATCGATTTAAAAATACGATTTATTATACAACAAACAATAGTCTCCAAGTATTCTGTTTCAAAATCCATTGTTAAATTTTCAAGTCAATTTGTAAAAATTCAATTTAATTTATAAATCCAATTTATTTCATAAATTTCATAATTTTCTCATAAAATTAGCAATTTACCAAATAAAATGATTTTTCATAAAATCATCAAATTACATAAAATCTACTCTAGATAATAAAGACGATAATAAGTTTACTCACTGTATTAGGAGTAAAAATACTCTAATTCTCGGTCTGCGGGTACAGTCTCCTACCCGTGTCAAATAGCTCACCACCTAGACATCATACATGACACAAAATTCCATAATTTGTGTCAATTTGTCATCAACTATTTCAAGCTCTCTAAATCTAAATGAATGCTTGCGATGGGATGCAAAATGTCTGATTAATCGCTTAACTATGATATTCGACCTAAGTTGCACTATACTCGATCTAATCGGCTAAAATCTCTGACTTAATTCCAAATCAATTCTTTTCACTTTCTGCACTCCAATTATACCTAAATTACCTCAATGACTGCAAATGAAATTCAATTTATCAGTCTTGGGTCATTAATCACACAAGTCTATACTTTGAGCAAAACTTTAGATTTTCATACCAAAATTTCCCATTTAATTTCTAACCTCACCAAACATTAATTATCACCAAAATATCATGAAATATCACCAATTTCAGCATCAATTCTCCCCCTAGAAATTTTGGCCAAAATGGGTTAAATGAAGGATAAGTATTTTTCTTGCTATATTTTCACACTTAACATTACTAATCAACTAAAAACACCAAATTTCATTGAAATCTAGCAAAATCAAGAGCCAAAACTCCTCCATGAATGTTCGGCCAGCATGGGTTTGGTATGAAATCTCAAGTTTTAAGCATGGAAAATGGAAAGAAATGCATGGGTAAGATGGGTCACTAGCAAAATCAAAGAAATTTTACCTTTGCTTGATCAAATCCTTGAATTCCCACACTTTTACTCCAATTTTCCACCTAGGGTTTGTTCTTCCTTTTGTTTTTCTCCTTTCTTTTGGTTTTGGCCGACCATGGGGTTGAAATGGGCTGATTTTTATGCTTTTATATTAAGAAAATAATAAAATATTAAAAGCTTAACACATGGCATTTCTTTATTGGTTCAAATTTAAATATTTGACTTTTGATTCTTTAATTCTCCATCGCATAATTCTCATATCTATCCATTTTCATGATGAATAAAATCCCTTGGTCTTGACAAATGTTAGGGGTGAAAAATTACCGATTTACCCCCGAGGTGGAAAAATTACGATTTTGCTGTTATATTCCGAAAAGTACCAGAATTACTTTTTTTTTTCACTTTTCAACCTCAAATTTCACTCCAATTGATCAATCTCAGTCAAATGGGGCCAAAATCTTTTTTACAAATTCCCATTTTATCCTTAGGTGGCAAAATTACCGTTTTGCCCCTATGCTACAAAAATACAGGGATTAAAAATTTTCACCGCTAAACCTCATATTATACTTCAAATGATTAATCTTGATCAAAATTTTCATCAAATAACGAACTTTAAATTTTTTGTGAGAAAATGACCATTTTGCCCCTAATCGGTCAATATTCCCAATTAACTTCAAATTAGTCTTCGAACTACAAATCGCCATTTGAAGTCATCCTTTGACTGTAAAATCTGGAATTTCACCTTAAAACTCCTATTTTGATTAGTTCGAGATTCAAATCGACTTAGTTATACCTTTAGTTATAATACCGACTTTTAATACCTTTCAAGGGCATTCAAGCATATAAACATTTCATCCAGCACATGGATAACATGACATATATTTTATAAAGTCGGGTCTTACAGGAAGAATGGGAATACAAGTCTTGTGTGGTTCGAGTCAAGGACAAAGATACTTTGGTGAATCTAGTGGTGTTAAACACCTTAGATTTTGATGTGATCTTAGGAATGGTGTCAAACCCAGTTATACAACATGCTCACTATGTCGTTTATATACTTGACAGCAGGTTTATATATTGGAGTGCTCTAAGAAATCACTAAAGGCCAATATTGTACCTAAAGGTACAATCAAGTTGATTAAAGCCTTGAACTTATCAAAAATAGAGATCTGAGGTGAAATTGAGAATTTTAAAATCCCATAATGTTTTAAAATGATGATTCAAATTTCGAGGACAAATTTGGAGTCAATCAGGCAATTTCATGTTCTAGGGACAAAATGCTAATTTTGCCAACCGAGGATAAAATTTGAATTTTTAGGAAGAATTTTGACCAAATTTAATTAATTGGAGTAGGATATGAGGTTGAGAGGTGAAAAGTCATAATTCTAAAAATTTTGAGCACAGAGGGAAAAATGTAATTTTTCAAGTTTACAGAGAAAAAATTAGAATTTTAGAATTTTACTCGACCATGACAATTGTCAACCACACAAAATTTATCTAATGCTTTGGATAAGTGAGAAATTATGTGTGGTGGAGAAAGAATGCTAGATTTTTAAGCAATTACACATGGACCGATAAAAGCTTGCCATGTGTCAAGTTTAATATTATTTTAATAACATTAAAAAAAAGGCTTAGAAATCTCTAGAAACTCATTCATTTGGCCAGCCATTGCTAGGGAAAGAGGGAAAGGAAGGACAAGAAAACCCTAGGTGAAAAATTGGAGAAAAAATGTTGGAATTCAAGGATTTGATCAAGCAAAGGTAAAATTTCTTTGATTTTGCTAGTGATCTACCTTACCCATACATTTCTTTTCATTTTCCATGCTTAGAACTTGAGATCTCATACTAAACAAATGCTGGCCGAACATCCATGGAGAGGTTTTGGTTCTTGATTTTGCTAGATTTCAATGGAATTTAGTGCTTTTAGTTGTTTAGAGATTAATGGAATGAAAATCTAGCTAGAAAATGAATTGTTCTTCGTTTAACACATTTTGGTCAAATTTTCTAGGGAGGATATTGTGGTTGAAATTGATGATATTTCATGATATTTTGGTGATATTTGATGTTTGGTGAGGCTAGAAATTAAATGGTAAATTTTGGTGTGAAAATCTGAAATTTTGCTCAACATATAGACATGTGTGATTATTGAACCGGGACTGATAAATTGAATCTCATTCGCAGTCATTGAGGTAATTTAGGTATAATTGGAGTGTAGAAAGTGAAAAGAATTGATTTGGAATTAAATTGGAGATTTTAGCCAATTAGACCGAGTATAGTGCGACTTAGGTCGAATATCATATTTAAGCGATTAATCGGACATTTTGCATCCTATCGCATGCATTCATTTAGATTCAGAGGGCCTGAAATAGTTTATGACAAATTGACACAAATTATTGAATTTTATGTGATGTATGATGTCTAAGTGGTAAGCTATTTGATAAGGATAAAGAGATTACACTGAAGACCAGGACTAGGAGTATTTCTACTCCTGATGCAGTGAGTAAACTTATTATCATCTTAAATATCTAGAGTAGTTTTATTAAATTTTGTAATTTCATGGGAAAATTAATTTAGATGGAAAATTTGTTATGTTTTATAAGCAAATGTGATTCCATGAAACGATTTTATATATTGTTTTGAAATTGAATCATGATTTCAAAAATAGAGTAATTGGAGACCACTTGATGTGTTATAAATTTATGATTTGAACTGAATGGCTTATGATAAATTGAGCATGATTGGCTGGATTGACAATTGTGTTGAAAATATATAAATTGTTATTTTGCCTTGATAGGTTGTGTTGTAAATTAATTGTCGTATCATGTTATTGAATTTTATTGATATGGTGGGATGTTTAGGAGGCACTGAGTGGACGGGTTTTCATGGACCAGCCTATTTGAAGGGCACGGTAAACTCGAATATATATATATATATTTCTCACCTCGGTCGAGAAGTGCGTAGGGTATCTCTTGAGGTGGGCTCTTTTGAGTGCACTTTACGCTAAACCACCTCGTGAAAGTGAGACTCAGCCAACGCCAAGGGAAGGCTGTGTTTTAAAAATAAAAGTATGTTTTATGTGTACATAAATTTTTATAGCCTTGGTAGACTTGGTTGGACACCCTTGGTCCATGTGTCATCGAGTACGGGTGTGGCACAAGCTAAGTATTTAAGAGATTCAAAAGCCTCTTTGTATAATTTGAACGAAATATGACTGATTTAGATGATTTTAATATGTTTTAAGGTTATGGATTATTTTATTTGTCTCTATTTACTCAACTTTAGATATTATAGAGGGTGTCTATTTACTCATTGGGATTTCATAATCTCACCACCCTCATTTCCTCCCATTTCAGGCCCAAAATAGGTTGTAGATAGCTGAGTTGTCATGGACTACAGTTGGCTCTGCAACCTCGCCAACAGTAGGTTCATTATCTTTACTACTTTTGATCATTTATGGGCCCACGTGTCATTGTAAATTGAAATACATACTATGGTTATTTGTACAACAATATGTATTTATTTTGCTTTCACGTGTAAAAAATTTATTTTCAGATATATCGATAAACATTGTTTTATAAGAAATCATAATATTTTATTTAATATTTTTGAATAGTGTTACTAGTCATAAAATTGCTATTAAATGAATGTTTGAGATTTCTAAAATTATTTCCAGTTACGAAAAGCATAGTTTTCATCCATATATTGTATTTTAACAAATTTTAAATTTTTCATGGAAAAATGACGAAAATACCCCTGTGAGGTGAAAATCATGTTTTTACAATTTTGAGTCGAAGAAAGGGGTAAACTTCTTTAAAACATGATGTTTAGCGATGATTGCTCACCGAAGAGATGAGAAAAATGGTACTAAAGGCTTGCGGGGTTCTGGTTGGCATTCGGGGTGATGAATGTCCACCAGGGCCTCGTGGCGGTTATCACGGGCCCGAGGAGAGTATCGGGTCATGACAATTAATTTGGTATAAGAGCTTTTGGTTTTAAAGATATCAGAACATTTGGTTTTAAAGTTGTTTTAAGAAATCCACACTGACACTGCGTGGCCCCAAATTAAATTAAGTTAAGTCGAATAGAATTGATGAGTTTGAATATAGAGACCTACTTGTTCTCGGGATGTATAAGTGATTAAGTTATTACCGTTTGATTTCATATAGGTTTTGAGGTGTGCTAGATTACACTTATCATGCCAGGGGGGACAGTGATTCTAATATTTCATAGATTGTTAGTAAAGGATCAACAGATTTCACTGCTGAAAATCGATGGTGTCCTGAACCAAATAATCCAAAAGGAGATCCATTTAGAGTTCCTACTAATTGGGCTTCATCAGATTTGGGAGTGAAGGTTAAGAGAAAGGAAAGTCCTAGTAATAGTGAGACTGATGAAAGTGTTGATAGTAATGACAAAAATCAAGGCATGAGAAATTTCTTTTTAAGAGGAATTGAGGAATATACTAAACGGAGGAGGAAAATGAGGATAGTAGAAAAAGAGTATTATAGTGGGAAATCATCTACATCGGTCGTTAGACATTCTCCCCCAAGCTGTGGGAGCAATGTAAGGGGATGGCAAGAGAAGAAAAAGGGAAAACTTGAAACGGACTCTAAAAAGGATCAAGATGATGATGATCCTAAAGATGTTTAGTGTTTTGTTGAAGCTTGTAATACTGTAACTCTAGGCGGACGTAGTATAAGAAGAAGAATAATCCCCTATATAAAAGGCTTAAGAGTTAACATTTGTCTTATATAATATAAACGGATGATGGAGTAGTTGTTTAAATGATAGAAGGAGTATGAAAATCTTTTAGTATGACAAAGGTAGATTAGCAATATAAGTATTGAAGATGGATAATTATCTTAGTGGCAAGATCGATTATTTTAAATAAGTATTGAAGGTTGAAATAGGAAGTCATTGATGGTTCAAGCAATTACTAGATCTAATAATGAATCATTAGGCGTGTGATAAAGTTGTGACTTATTGAACTGTATGGGAAGAATGTCCTAAGGTGGGACATAGAACATGAGGAGTTTTGGATATGCTTATAGATGGAGATATAAATTATAAAGTATGTTTTCCCCCACAAGTTTTAATTTATTTGAGAATTTATCATGGTAAAGATATGTGAATATTGGTAGTGAAATATGCCTTAAGGGATGACTGTGGCATACCATATAGGTAATATAGATATGTTGAGATCAATGTCCCGATCATGCATCTATGATAGAAAATTTATCTTTGCTAATTGTGGTATAGACTTAAAAAGGAGTCAAGCCATTGAGAATGACTAAGGTAGAAACTCTAAAAGTAAAAGATTTGTTCTAACTAAGTAGATTCCAATGGCTACATTGAGATAAATTATCATGTGGAGTATTAAGATCAATAATGTATTTACCAAAGTCAAATCCTAAAAAATAAAGAGGATGAGAGATTAAATCTTGTTAAAGGATAAGGAAAAGAGAGTGTAAAGTTAGGTGAATTATGAGAGATTAATGAGAAGGGACCTCAATGTCAAGTAACGAATTTGTGAATAAAGGATTACGATGGTAGCATAGAAAATGAATAATATAAAAGATTACTATGAGAATTTATAATTCTTGTATTGACTCAGTTGAATGAAAAGTGATTAAATGAAGCAATTCTTGTGGTAAACAGCAAAATAGTGGAGTTGACGTAGAGTCTTGTTTATAGTCAGTGACTATAACACTGATTACAGACAAGAGGGTGCGTAGACTCTTTATCTTGGAAAACCACCTAGTGTAATCCTAAATGACATAAAGACTCATGATTGAGAGGATTATTGCTAATCAAATTTTAAAGGGTAATAATAGATATAAGTGAAGTATTCAAGTTGAGTTGGAAATAAACACGATGAGCAAATCAAGATTCCCTATAAAGGAGATAACAAGAAAAGTTGAGCATTGAATAAAAAGATAATACCCCATTTTTCCTTTGAGTTTGATGAGAGAAATTTTGAGAACAAAATTTTATTTTAAGGGGGGTAGTGCAGTCAAACCTAGTTATACAACATGCTGACTATGTCGTTTATATACTCGACAGCAAGTTTATATATTGGAGTGCTCTGAGAAATCACTAAAGGTCAGTATTGTACCTAGAGGTACAATCAAGTTGATTAAAGCCTCGAACTTATAAAAAATAGAGATCTGAGGTGAAATTGAGAATTTTAAAACCCTAGAGTATCTTAAAATGATGATTTAGAGTTCGAGCACAGATTTGGAGTCAATCAGGCAATTTCATGTTCTAGGGGTAAAATGGTAATTTTACCACTCGAGAAAAAAATTTAAATTTTTTGGAAGAATTTTGACCAAGTTTAATTAATTGGAGTATGATATGAGGTTGAAAGGTGAAGAATCATAATTTTGAAAATTTTGAGCACAGGGGCAAAAATGTAATTTTTCAAGTTTACGGGGGTAAAATTGGAATTTTGGAATTTTACTCCACCATGACATTTGTCAACCACACAAAATTTATCTAATGCTTTGGATAAGTGAGAAATTATGTGTGGTGGAGAAAGAATGTTTGATTTTTAAGCAATTACACATGGACCAATAAAAGCTTGCCATGTGTCAAGTTTGATATTATTTTAATGGCATTGTAAAAAAGACTTAGAAATCTCTAGAAACTCATTCATTTGGCCGGCCATTGCAAGGGAAAAGAGGGAAAGGAAGGACAAAAAAACCCTAGGTGGAAAATTGAAGAAAAAGTGTTGGAATTCAAGGATTTGATCAAGCAAAGGTAAAATTTCTTTGATTTTGCTAGTGATCTACCTTACCCATGCATTTCTTTTCATTTTCCATGCTTAGAACTTGAGATCTCATACTAAACCCATGTTGGCCAAACATCCATGGAGAGGTTTTGGTTCTTGATTTTGCTAGATTTCAATGGAATTTAGTGTTTTTAGTTGTTTAGAGATTAATGAAATGAAAATCTAGCTAGAAAATGAATTGTTCTTCGTTTAACCAATTTTGGTCGAATTTTCTAGGGAGGATATTGTGGCTGAAATTGATGATATTTCATGATATTATGGTGATATTTGATGTTTGGTGAGGTTAGAAATTAAATGGAAATTTTGGTGTGAAAATCTGAAATTTTGCTCAACATATAGACATGTGTGATTATTGACCTGGGATTGATAAATTGAATCTCATTCGTAGTCATTGAGGTAATTTAGGTATAATTGGAGTGTAGAAAGTGAAAAAGAATTGATTTGGAATTAAATTGGAGATTTTAGTCGTTTAGACTAAGTATAGTGCGACTTAGGTCGAATATCATATTTAAGTGATTAATCGGACATTTTCCATCCCATCGCATGGATTCACTTAGATTTAGAGAGCTTGAAATAGTTTATGACAAAGTGACACAAATTATTGAAATTTGTGTTATGTATGATTTCTAGGTGGTGAGCTATTTGATAAGGATAAAGAGATTACACCGAAGACCGTGACTAGGAGTATTTCTACTCCTGATGCAGTGAGTAAACTTATTATCGTCTTAAATATCTGGAGTAGTTTTATTAAATTCTGTAATTTCATGGGTAAATGAATTTAGATGGAAATTTTGTTATGTTTTGTAAGCAAATGTGATTCCATGAAACGATTTTATATATTGTTTTGAAATTGAATCATGATTTCAAAATTAGAGTAATTGGAGACCACTTAATGTGTTATAAATTTATGATTTGAATTGAATGGCTTATGATAAATTAAGCATGATTGGTTGGATTGACAATTGTGTTGAAAATATATAAATTGTTATTTTGCCTTGGTAGGCTGTGTTGTCAATTTATTGCCATATCATGTTATCGAATTTTATTGCTGTGGTGGAATGTTTAGGAGCCATTGAGTGGACGAGTTTCCATGGACCAACCTATTAGAGGGGCACAGTAAACTCGGATATATATATTTCTCACCTTAGTCGAGAGGTGCATAGGGTATCTCCTGAGGTGGGCTCTTTTGAGTGCACTTCACGCTAAACCACCTCGTTAAAGTGAGACTCAGCCAATGCCAAGGGACGGCTGTATTTTAAAAATAAAATTATGTTTTATGTGTACATGAATTTTTACAGCCTTGGCAGACTCGGTTGGACACCCTTGGTCCAAGTGTCACCAAGTACGGGTGTGGCACAAGCCAAGTTTTTAAGAGATTCATAAGCCTCTTTGTATAATTTCAACGAAATATGATTGATTTAGATGATTTTAATATGTTTTAGGGTTATGGATTATTTTATGATGAATTATTTTATTTGTCTCCATTTATTCAACTTTAGATATTCTAGAGGATGTTTGTTTACTCACTAGGATTTCACAATCTCACCACCTTCCTTTCCACCCATTTCAGGCCCAAAATAGTTTGTAGATAGTTGAGTTGTTGTGGACTACAGTTGGCTCTGCAACCTTACCAACAGTAGGTTCATTGTCTTTACTACTTTTGATCATTTGTGGGCCCACATGTCATTGTAAATTAAAATACATACTATGGTGATTTGTACTCAGTATGTATGAATTTATTTTGCTTTCACATGTAAAAAAATTATTTCAGATATATCGATAAACATTGTTTTATAAGAAATCATAATATTTTATTTAATATTTTTGAATAGTGTTACTAGTCATAAAATCGCTATTAAATGAATGTTTGTGATTTCTAAAATTATTTTCAGTTACGAAAAGCATAGTTTTCATCCATATATTGTATTTTAGCAGATTTTAAATTTTTCGTGAAAAAATGATGAAAATACCCCTGTGAGGTGAAAATTATGTTTCTACAGTTTTGCGTCGAAGAAAGGGATAAAATTCTTTAAAACATGATGTTTAGCAATGATTGCTCACATGAGAGATGAGAAAAGTGGTACTAAAGCCTTGCAGGGTTCCGGTTGCCATTTGGGGTAATGAATGTCCATTGGGGGGTCTCGGCAGTTGTCACGGGCCCGAGGAGAGTACTGGGTCGTGACAAATGGATTGGCTATCGCCTTGCCATGCTAGTGTGGATTGCTATCATAAATTGATTACATTTAATTTTCCAGGTGAACCATCGTTTAGTATTCAGGGGGACAAGAGCAATGCTCCAACCAACTTGATATCAGTTATGTCTACTAAATGGTTGTTAAGAGAGGGTTGTCAAGGTTACTTGGCAGTTGTAAAGGATACCTAAGTGGAGGTCAGAGATATAAGCCAAGCATCAGTAGTAAATGAGTTTAGAGATGTATTTCCAGAGGAACTACCAAGATTGCCTCCTGAGCGAAAGATCAAATTTTGCATAGATTTGATCCCAAACACCAGACCCATATCCATACCCCCATACCAGATGGCATCGGTAGAGCTTAAGGAACTTAAAGATCAATTAGAAGATTTGTTAGACGAAAGCTTTATTTGCCCTAGTGTCTCACCATGGGGAGCACCGATGTTATTTGTAAAGAAGAAAGATGGGTCCCTTAGGTTATGTATAGACTATCGACAACTTAATAAGGTGACAGTGAAGAATAAGTACCCTTTCCAAGGATAAATGATTTATTTGACCAACTACAAGGAGCACAATGTTTCTCCCAGATAAATCTACGTTCTGGGTACCATCAATTCAGGATCCGAAATGAGGATGTGCCAAATATCGCATTTCGAACAAGGTATGGGCACAATGAATTTTTGGTGATGTCATTTGGGCTTACGAATACCCCGGTGGCCTTTATGGATTTAATGAATCATGCGTTCAAGCCATATTTGGACAAGTTTGTAGTGGTGTTTATTGATGACATTTTGATCTATTCTAGGAACAGAGAGGAGCATGAGCAGCATCTTAAGATAGTGCTCCAAACTTTTAGAGAACATCAATTATATGCCAAGTTCTCCAAGTGTGAGTTCTGGCTTGAAAGCATTGCATTCTTAGGACATGTGGTTTCCAAAGATGGGGTACAAGTCGATCCAAAGAAAATTGAGGTAGTGGAAAAGTGGCCAAGGCCAACATTAGTTTCAAAGGTTAAGAGCTTTTTGGGGTTGGCTGGCTATTATCGTCGCTTTGTGAAAGATCTCTCCAAAATAACAGCTCCTTTGACTAAGCTGGCGCATAAGGATACAAAATTTGTCTGGTTAGATGCTTGTGAGGATAGCTATGAGAAACTTAAGGCTTGTCTCACCACAACTCCAGTATCAAGTCTACCACAAGGCACAAGGGGTTATACAGTATTTTGTCATGCATCACGGGTTGGTTTAGGGTGTGTATTAATGCAGCATGGAAAGGTAATTTCGTATGCATCGAGGCAATTGAAAAGGCATGAGCAAAATTACCCTGCACACGATTTGGAGATGGCAGTAATCGTGTTTGCCTTAAAGATTTGGAGACATTACTTGTATAGTGAGACTTGCGAGATATATACAGACCACAAAAGCTTAAAATATATATTTCAGCAAAGAGATCTTAACTTTCGGCAACGTAGATGGATGGAGTTACTAAAAGATTATGACTGCACTATTCTCTATCATTCTAGTAAGGCAAATGTAGTGTCAGATGCCTTGAGTCAAAAATCGATGGGGAGTTTGGCACATATCTCTACAGATAGGAGTTCTTTGATTCGAGAGATGCATAACTTGGGACACATTGGTGTACATTTGGGAATCTCGAAGACAAATGTATTGCTGGCACATTTTAAGGTGAGGCCTATCTTGATAGACCGAATTACAGAAGTGCAAAGTAAAGATGAGTTTATAACAAGGCCTTGGAGGACCCTCAGGGAAGAAAATGAAATATGTTCACTAAAGGCTCAGATGGGGTATTGAGGTATGGAACCAAACTTTATGTGCTCGATAATGATGGGTTAAGGAGAGAAATATTAGATGAGGCACATATGGCAGTGTACGTGGTACGTCTAGGGGCTAAAAAGATGTATCAAGACTTGAAGGAAGTATACTGGTGGGAAGGACTTCAGAAAGATGTGGCTGAATTTGTTTCTAAGTGCCTAGTTTGTCAGCAAGTTAAGGCAGAGCACCAAAGGCCTGCAAGGCTACTACAACCATTACTGATGCTCGAATGGAAATTGGAGCATCTCGCAATGGACTTTACAATAGGTTTGCCCTGAACAAGTGGGGGTTATGATTCAATTTGGATTATTGTAGACCGATTGACGAAGTCAGCTCATTTTCTTCCGATTAAGACTATTTACAAGGTTGCCCAGTAGGCTCGAATTTATGTGGATGAGATAGTTCGATTGCATGGCATCCCTATTTCTATAGTATCTGACAAAGGAACATAGTTCACTAATAGATTTTTGGGGAAAGTTACAAGATGCCCTAATGCTAAGTTGGATTTCAGCACAGCTTTTCACCCCTAGACTGATGGATAGTTTGAACGAACAATACAAACGTTAGAAGATATGTTGAGGGCATATGTAATAGACCTTGGGGTCAGGTGGGATCGATACTTACCCTTCATGGAGTTTGCGTACAACAATAGCTTTCAAGCTGGCATTCAAATGGCACGATTTGAGGCATTATATGGATGAAGATGTAGATCACCTATTGGATGGTTACAGGTGGGAGAAAGGAAATGCTTGGGGCCAAAGTTGGTGCAAGATGCCACAGAAAAGATAAGCATGATTCGTCAAAGGATGTTGACAGCGCAAAATAGGCAAAAGTCATATGCTGATAACAGACGGAAAGACTTGGAGTTTCAAGCGGGGGATCATGTATTTTTGAAAATCTCACCAACAAGGAGGGTAATGAGGTTCGACAAGAAAGGAAAATTAAGTCCTCGGTATATAAGACCATTCGAGATCTTAGAAAGGATTGGAGCAGTAGCATATCATTTAGCACTACCTCCAAACCTCTCAAATATCCATCTAGTCTTTCATGTTTCAATGCTTAGGAAACATAACCCAGATTCCTCGCATGTAATACGATATGAAACCGTCTGGCTAGGAGATGATTTCACCTATGAGGAGCAATCAACGACTATCCTTGATAGGCAAGTCAAGAAGCTCCGTTCCAAGGATATAGCCTCAGTGAAAGTGTTATGGCAAAATCACACCAGTGAGGAGGTAACGTGGGAAGCTGAGAAGGAGATGCAGACAAAGTATCCACACCTTTTCAGTACATAAAGGTAAGCTACCTTTTAGTTTGATTTAAATTCGGGGACCGAACTTCTTTTAGTGGGGGAGAATGTGATACCTCAATCTCTATAGACCCGTAACTAGAAGTAGACACGATAACACGGACTAGGGGTAATTTCATCATTTCTTATGGTGAGGTCGAAGAAGTAGCTTTCTAATATTATTAAGGTCTAAATAGACCTAAGGAATAAACAATGACGGTAAAATGAATGAAGAAGATAGAAATATTGATCATTTTCATAATAGGGGCAAAATAGTCATTTTGCATTTCAAGTGGAAATTTTTAAGTTTTCATGAACTTGAGCATTTCTAGACTATTATGGACCTTTTGTTAATGTCAAGGAAGTAAACAGATTCTATAAAGGCAAGGAGAAGACAAAATGATTTTGTTAAGGGAATTTTGGTAATTACGTGAGAAAATGGATAAATATAAGGCATAAATATCTAGGTTTCTGATAACTTATTCAAATTTCCATCACTTCTTCTTCTTCTTCTTCCTTTCTTACGCTTTTTAACATTCCATGGGAGCTTGCTTTCAAACCTCCATAGATTTTCTCAAGCTAATCTCAATTTTCATGTTTTTATGCACTTTTTCATAGAACCTTTTGTGCTTTTTCACTCTCTCACCTTAAAACCCTTAAAAAAATCTTACTTCCATACTTTCTGTCACTAGCTGAATGTGTGGAGAAAGAGAAAGAATGATTTCCCTTACTAGCTTGAAGAATCTTTAAAAAGAATTCAATTAAAAAGATCACCAAGATGAGTATGGGTTATGGTTAATTTCTTTAGTGGTTGATGATATCTAGTAATTAGATTTTTGAGTGTTTTATTGTTGAGATTGATTATTTATTTTAGTGTAACTAGGGTAGTGCAAATAATAGCCATTTAATAGTGGGCAGTGTATTGGATGAGCCCTGCAGCCAATTAGGATTGGTTAAGGCTTGATTCCAATCATGCAATAGTATCATTCATGTTGAATGATTAAAGGTTTTCCTTCATTAATAAGATATCAATTATAATGAGTTATAAGTCTAATTGGATGAAGTCCATGAGATTAATATGCCTTGCAAGGAAACTATAATGGGTTGTAGTTAGAGATTCCTATGCATCAAAGTATAATCTCAAAATGTTCCTAGATAATGTATCATTGAGAGTAGACATCAATGATGCTTAGAGACTGGTATATTCTATGTTCCTTACTTTGGAAGTAAGCAATCAATCTCATAGATTGAAGTATAGAGATATTTGGAACTAGAATATAAGTGCTTGCCTAAGAGATCAAGTTCACTGAACATGACTCGCCATGAGAAGTGCATTTGGTAATACACTCCAGTGTCTATGCAACACTTCTCATGTGTTAGTCGTGCAAATACTCCCTAGACTTGAGACACCAGGTTGTCTTATATGTGGAGTGCTATGCTTTGAGGAAGAAAGCTAAAAATACTTTTCTCTCTTTTCCTTCAGCTTAGGTCAAAATTTTTGGGGAAGAAGGCTAAAAATTTAGCCTTTTTATCATTTAAATAAAATAATATTATTTTATTATACTTTTTAATTTTTTTATTAATTTAATTCTTTTTTACTTTTATCCACCATCAATTCTTCACTTATCCACTCATTGTAAGAAGTTTCTAGACTCTTCAAAAAAAATCTTAGTTGAGTAATTTTCAAAAATTGCACTTTCACCCTTGAAAAGTCAAAAATTACATTTTTGCCCCAAAAATTGAAAATTTGCCAAAATGCATATTTTTCACTCCTCATACTCATACCATTCTCCAATTTGTCAAATTTGATCCAAATTCTCTCGAAAATTCAATTTTCTTCCTCGGATGGTAAAACTACGATTTTGCCCTTATACTCCGAATTGTATTGGAATTACATCTTTTTTCACTTTTCAACCTCAAATAACACTTCAATTAACCATTATTAATCAAATGGGGCCAAAATCTTTTATAAAAATCTCCATTTTGTCCTTAAATGACAAAATGATCGTTATGTCCCTAATCAGTCAATTTTCCTGATTAATTCCAAACTGGACCTCGAACTCGGAATCACTGTTTTGAGTAATCCCTAAATTGTGAAATTCTCGATTTCACTCTTAAAATCCTTAGTTAAACTTGTTTGAGCTTTAAATCAACTTAGTCATACCTCTAGTTATAATATTGACTTTTAATACCTTTCAAGGGCATTCAAAGATATAAACATTTCATTCTGCACATGGATAACATGACATATACTTTATTGAGTCGGGTCTTACATAAAGGATCGAAGAGAGTGCCGGACCGTGAAAACTATGGGCATTATTTTATGATGAGAGAACATATGAGCTACTATTATTGATGGTCTATTGTGTTTTGTAGGTTCTTTTCTTTTCTTTTAATTGAGAATTAATTGTAGGATAATAGAGAATGGCACCTAAATGATCAAGACAAAATTCTAGTGGTTCGTTTGATCATACTAGATTTGTGTTAGTTGATGCTGTGGCTAAACACGTAAGTTTTCTTGCAAACAAAATTACAATAGTTGAACGAGGACTGGATCAAAGGTTGATTACACACCTTGACCTTCAACCAATGATCGATGGCCGCCACTGGCAAATATTTTGTGCTTCCCCAATAGCTGCAAGCGTCCCTTTGGTAAAAGAATTTTACGCTAATGTAGTTGAAGCTACTAATGATTTTGATTTTGTGCAAGGTAAATTAGTTTCATTCTCGAGCCATGCCATCAACGCATTTTATTAAACTCTTGATATTGAAAACAATGGATATGATCAATATTTCGTTGAGCATGAAAATTGGGATGATATCATTGCTATACTCTGTGAAGAGGGTGCTCAATGGTAATTCTTCAATAATGTACCAGTTTCATTTAAGAGGACTATGATGAAACCAATTTCTAAGATATGGTTATATTTTGTACCTTCCAAATTACTTCCTACCACACATACTAGTGATGTCACAAAAGATCAAGCCATCCTCATTTATTCAATAATGATTGGATGCACAATTGATATTGGCCACATAATTTTCATAACCATGACTCACACTGCATAATCAAAGCGTGAAGGCTTGTGGTTCCCTTTTCTGATTGCAGCAATGTGCAAACAAGCTGGTGTACATTGGGAAGCTAGTGAGGAGTTGTTGCACCCTAAACTTCCAATTGATCTTAATCTTATCCACAAGCAATCTCAAACTTTTACTGAGGGTAGTTCTTTTTCTACACATCATCCTCCACCCCCTCGACCAAGATACCAACAATTGTCAAAGACCTAGAGAATTGAGAACCTTGAGCATCTAGTTGAGAATCTTAGGCAACATTTGAGCAACACATGACTTATCAAACCCAATGCAATCAACATATGGACCACATGTTTCGTGCTTATGGTGCTTTTATGGGAATGGATATGTCTACTCTTCCACCAGCACCTAAACCTCCTAGGGGTGCTAATGAGGTAGAAGACAATGAGGACACTGATGCAAAGGATGATAGAGACGAGGATGAAGATTAAAACTTATCCAAAATTTATCCAATCATCAAGGGAGTTTTCTTTACCTTTCTTTTATTTTTTCTAACATTGAAGATAATGTTTAGTATACGTTTGGGGGGTGAATTTATTTTTTTTATGGTGAATATTTTGTGAATGTTTTAGATTTAATTTTATTTGCATGCGTATTTATAAATAATTTAGGATTAGTTGGTAAATGAAGTTAATTCTTGTTTGAATTGTAGGAATCTAGAGTAAAGTTGTGCCACTTTTTTTGATTTCTCTATCCAATGATGATAACTAGTTGTCTCGAATTTTTTACTTTTGGTTAATAAGGTTTTTGTTTGGATTCATGCTAAATTATGTTCTTAAGTATCATTGTTAGGATGTGATTTCCACAATTTTGAGCACTATATCTTCTACTTTGAATTATGATGAATATCTAGAGAAGGTTTATATTGATGTGAATTTTAGATTATGTCATGAATTTTAGAATTTGCTTGATTTTCTCTCGAGGTGAAATCTTATGCAATACTTAGTTAGGGAGATGATCTAGGTCATCTTTGCACCGTTTGATCTTAAAAGCCAACCTTGTTAAATTTTATCCCTAGTATACCCCTGTTGAGCCTAATTTCTCTTTTCCTTATTTAACTGCATACTAATTGAGCCTAGCTTTAAAATAAAATTTTCAATTTTGCAACTCTCACTCCGAAGCATGTATATTGTTTTAGGAAATATGAATTGAGTTAAATGTTGAAAAAGGTGGAAAGGTGATGTTGTTGTGAAAAAAAAATGCTCAAAATATGAAACCCCACTACCCATAGTATAAAGAAAATAAGTTTGGGGTATGAAATTGAAAAAAAAAATGTGTGTTGAATGAAAGAAAAAGTTCAAATGTGGAATAAAAAGGTGTACTACGAGAAAGAAAATAGAGCTCTATAGATAGGTCCTAGAATAATTATGTGCTTAAGGAGATTTGAGCCACATTAATATCCTTTATCATACCTTGACCCTAGCCATACATTACAAGCTTTATAAAGTCCTATTGATTCCTAGCTTTGTATTGATCTACATTAATGGAGATAGAGATGAAAAGTAAACCTATAGAAATTTAGTACTAATTTGAAATTTGTGTTGGCATAAACTCATCCGGATGTCATGATATTCTTGGTAGAAGATTTTACACACACACAGAAATCCATTTAAGAATGTGCTTGCATTAAAATCGCAACATGAATTTGAATGAGGCCTATATTCTTCCTTCGATTAATGATTGATAGACATACTTTTGAGGAAATTATAAAGAATCATTGAGTTGGTGCACTTTATCTTTAGTAATAATAGTAATAGTAGTAGTGACAATATTTATTTTATTTTTCATTAACTAAATTTGATTTTTGTAAGTTAGGTTCTTTTCTATGTTTTGTTCCAAGACTAGCAAAATCTTAAGTTTGAGGGTGTGATAAGTCTATGATATAGAGTTATTTGGGCTTAATTTTGATAGCAATTTAGCTTAGTTCTTGTAGTAATGCATAGAAATTAGTAGCTATTATTTAATCATTTTAAATTAGTTATTTTATATGAGTCAATCTAATCATGGTTAATTTTATGCTTAATTTGATGCTAATGTGGGTAAGACAGATTGCTACTGATTTATTTGTGCTTTTGTAGATGCCTGATGGAAAAAGAATTTTAATGGAAAAAAGGAGAGAAATTTCAAGGTGCAGACTTTCACTACATATGTTTTGGTATTTAAGTCATAACTTTCTCTACAGAGCTTTAAATGAATCGATTCTTAGATCATTGGAAACATAAGAGAAAAATCTATAATTTTCATGTTTACCACTTCACCCAGTTCCGCCTAGAAGATGGTCAAAAATCTTGTTGAAGTTGACATACTGTAGCAGTCCTAAAGCAATTACGATTTCTGCTAATTACTTGGGCAAGGCTGCAACTCACATAGTCTGATTGGAATTGACTTCTTTCTCCACCCAACTTGGCCTAACTTCAAAGCCTATGAAAATAACCTTTTAGTGGACTTGAAGAGGGAACGAAAAAAATACCAGATTAACAGCTGAGAGTTGTGCCACAAAGTCATTGAAGCTAAGAAGCATTTGAAGGATTGAAGGGGATTTGGAGATCAATAATACACCTCTTGAGTTTTTCTATATTTTCTTGGTTTTGCTTTTAATGTTTAAATTTTATTCAATGATGATGTGTGATTTGATGGGGAACTAAAATTTTAATCTACGATTATGATTGAACTCATATATGTAGTCTGAATTATTTACCTCTCTTTTGATTATGTTTGATAGACTTAAGTTGTTTATTTTATTTTGTTCTTAATGCTTGTAGTTGACTGGTTACCAATTAGATTGAATTGGAAACCTAGGTTAAACCTTGACGAAGGAGATTTTGGTAGACCTTGGATAAAATAGCGTATGATCGAATACACTTAGTTGATTAGGTGGTTTGATTTGCATATAGAGTAGACACACACCTATAAGCCATATGTAGCCAAAATTAGAGCACAAACTTAATGAATCTTTCTTCAATATAATTTGCATAGACATATAGTAAATTAATTGAGAGAGATGTTTTTATAAGAAACTCGACAGAGACTTATAAATAATTTAGGACTCTAGGTTAGTAACTTAATCCATTAAACTGAGTGTACAGAGAAAGACAATAATTAGATAAAATATTGAGGGATATCATAATCTTAGGTTTGGTAGTCATTCACATTTATTAAAATAAATTCACTAATAGATTTTAGATTAAGTTTTAGTATTCGTTAATAGTTTATAATTTTCCTTTTTAATTTTAGTTGTTAATATAAAATTAAGGTGTATTAATTTTAGTAGTTAACAATAAGGATTAATTCAATTCTTTGTGGGATCGACACTATACTCATCTCTATATTATCTTTGCGATACGTACACTTGTGTGACTAGAAAGTTGAACAACAACTTTTTGGCGTCGTTGTCAGGGAATTGATTATTAGTTCTTTCTTGTTAATATTAATAGCAAGCATTCTTAATTTTAATCTAGACTTTTCTTTTCTTTAATTAACTTTTTTAGGTACTTTTGGTCGTTGCATGCGAAAAGCCTAAAATTTGAGAATTGTTCCTTTTGATCTAGAAATCGAAAAAGCTTTTTGAAGACTTCAGAGGAAAAATAAAAAAGTTTTTGCTCCAAGTAAAACAATGGCTGATCAACAAGAGGACGAGACCAAGCCTTTGAGGGATTATGTAGTACCATAACTACAAAATTTTCACTCTAGTATTTCAAGACCTCCTATTCATGCCAACAATTTTGAAATTAAGCCATCAATCATTCAGATGATTCAAACTACTGTTTAGTTTGGGGGTTTCCTTAATGATGATCCGAATACTCATATTGTACATTTCTTGGAAATCTGTAATACATTCAAAGCTAATGGCGTTACTGGTGATGCCATAAGATTGAGGCTTTTTCCTTTTTCATTGAGAGATAAAGCAAAGAGTTGGTTAAATTCGCTTCTTATTGGTTCCATTAATACGTCAGATGATTTGGCTAAAAAATTCTTAGCAAATTTTTTCCCACTTGCAAAGTCAACAAAGATGCAGAATGATATCATTTTTTTCATGCAATTTGATTCTAAATCACTATATGAGGCTTGGGAGAGGTATAAAGATTTGATGAGAAGATGTCCTCACCATGGATTACCTAAATGGCTACAGGTTTAGACTTTTTATAATGGTTTACTGGGACCTTTTAGAACTACCATAGATGCTGCTGTTGGAGGTGCACTTATAAGTAAATCTATTGATGAAGTTTATGATTTGCTCAAAGAAATAGCTTCTAATAATTATCAATGGCAATCTGAAAAATTGGGTGCAAGAAAAACTGTTGGAATTCATGAATTAGATATGTTGAACACTATTTCTACACAATTGGCGTTTCTCACAGAGAAAATAGATAAACGAAGTGTTAACGTTGTTCAGAACTCTTTTGCGACATGTGAATTTTGTGGAGAAGGATATTCCAATGCCAATTTTCCCATATATTCTGAGTCTTGTCAATTTGTTGGAAATAGGCAACAGAACAATCCTGATTCCAACATTTATAATCCTGGTTGGTGGAATCATCCTAATTTTTCATAGAATAACAACCAAGGGTCTTCATCAACAGCTAAGTCAAACTTTGTTATGCCTCGTACCCTCGTTAGACACAAGTAAGACCTTATTGATGAAATGAACGATCATTTGATGTGAAATGGCGTGCTAAAGAATGATAAAGATGAAAAGAACTGTCACAACTCGGAACTACCATCGAGCCTGTGACAACTGTCGCGATGTCCCGATAGGCCCTCATCGCTTGAGAGTAAATCGAGACCTCGCAAGGCTCTTGTACCAGTTTTTCAACTCCCCTGTGAGTCTCTATTTACTAATTTCATGTTTGTAAGTATTTCATCCAATTTCGGATCAAAACAGTGAAAAAAACGAAATTCACTACACAAGGGCATTTCGGTTAGTTTTGTCAAAAATTTTAAAATTTGGTAAAAATGTTATATATGCGTAGAGAATACATAATTCACAATTGAAAATGAAATCGGATATCTAAAACATGCAATTTAAGTAAAATTATGCTTAATAGAATAAAATAAAAATATTTCATAAAATAATGTATATTCTTGTAAAACAATTTTTATATAGATATCCGAAAATAATTTTTGTAACGTTTAATCAAAATATATTATTAAATACTGTAATACAGTTAACTAAAGTATAAAGTTTAATTTACAATGCTAAGCGGGCCCAAAACAGAGACATATGGACTAAGAAATGGACCTTTGAAAATTAAGGTTGCCACTCCAAACTTCCTCCTCAACAAAAATTCTCTATCTACCGATGCTTGTGAGCCTGAAATGGGGGAAATTGAGGGTGGTGAGTTTTACAACTAAATGAGTAAATAAATACCATCCACGACATCTAAAGTCGAGTAGATGGAGACAATATAAAAACGCGATATCATAATGTAGTTCATAACACCAACTTTAGTTCAATCATACCAAAACAATTTCCTTTTAAAAAAACACAAGGCTTATGATTTCTTTCGTAAAAACTAGGCTTAGGCCAAATCTCATACTTGTGGACACTTGATCAGAGCATCCAATTGAGTCCGCAAGGCTGTTACAAGTCATATTACAATTGGAAAATACAGTTGTTCCTTGGCATTGGCTAAGTTCAACTTCACGTGGTTGTTCGGCATGAAGTGAACTCGATCTTTACCTCAGGAGTTACCCTCCACGCCCCTCGTACTGAGGTAAAAATAATAACTGTGTTTACCGTGCCCCTCTAATAGGCTGGTCCACGGAAACCTTCCATGCAGCGACTAATTAACCCATAAATCAACAAAATTTTTGCAGCATAACATGGCCAATAAAATTCTACCCAATATACTTAGACAAGGGAAACCAGTCACATATTTCATACAAATATAAATCCAGCCAGCATGCTTCCCAAGATCATAAGCGATAGATTTCAAATTGAATACATAAACACAAGTTCAGCACAAGTCTCCACATACTCAGTGTTATAAAATCAAAATTTCAATTTAAAAATCATTTATAAAATTCAATTCATTAAAAGCATGAAAACAAGTAAACGTTACTCTAGATATTGAAAATGGTAATTTATCCACTCACAGTTTTAGGAGTCTAAAACAGTCCTAGTCTCGATCGTCCGACACAATTTCTTTGACTTTGTCAGAGGGTTCACCACCTATATGTTACGCGCGACAAGAATTTCAATAAATTATGTCAATTAATCATAATTGATTTCAAGCTTTATAATTCTATATGAGTGCATGAAATGCGATGCAAACTATCTGAATAACCGTCTAAACAAGGTATTTGACCTAGTTCGCCTACACACGGTAGAATTTGGCTAAAGTCTCCAATTTAATTTCAAATTAATTTCTTTCAATTTCTATACTCTAATTACACCCAATTTACCTTAGTGACTATAAATGTGATGCAAATTATCAGTCCGAACCACATAGTGCACCGGTCTGCACCTTAGGCAAAAATTTTGATTTTTGCACCAAAATTTTCCAATAATTTTTTAACTTTATAATTCATCAAAATTCACCTAAATACCTAAAATTAGCATCAATTTCAGCAGCCATTCTCTTCCGAGAAAGTTTGGCCATATGGGGTTCAAGGTTGAAAATTTGGTTTTCTTGCTAGATTTTGCTATATTTCATTTCTACCTAAATAAAAACATTAAATCAACCTAAAATCTATCAAAATAATTGCTCAAAATCCCTCCATGGAGGTTCGGCCAGCATGGGTTTGTTATACCCACTTGTGATTTTCGCATGGAAAATGAAAAAGAAAGCATGGGTAGTGTAGAACACCAAGAAAAATCAAGAAATTTTACCTTTTCAAGCTTGATTCTTTGAATTCTCTCACTTTCCCCTTGAATTTTCAGCCTAGGGTTTATGTTTTCTTTTCTTCCTTCTTTACTTTGCTTTGGCCGACCATCACAAGGGTTTTTGGCTAAATTTTAAGCCTATTTATAAGCTTAATAAAATAATATTTATTTTTGACATATGTTTAATTTTTTATTGGTTCATTCTTTATTAGTCATCCATTTGACTTTCTTTCTCCACCACATATTTTTCTTCACTTATCCATAGCTTAAATGAAGTTTCTAAACTTAGCAAAGGTCTTGGTGGAGTAAATTTTAAAAAATTACACTTTTGCCCTCGTAAAAGTGAAAAATTACATTTTTGCCCCTATACTTGAAAAATTGCCAAAATTCATATTTTTCACTCCTCATACTCATACCATACTTCAATTAATCAAATTTGATGCAAATCCTCTCAAAAAATTCAAATTTTGTCATCGAGTGGCAAAATGACCATTTTGCCTTTAGAACACTAAAATTTCGGATTGACTCTAAATCAACCCTCGAACTCCTAATTACCATAATATGACACTCTGGGGTTTCGAAATTCTCAAATTCATCCTTAAATCTCTATTTAAACTAGTTCGAGGTTCAATCCTCTTAATCGTACCATTGGGTATACTATCGACTTTTAACTAGTTTTTCGGGGTAATTCAATATGCAAACACGGTATCAAATGCATGTAAATGGCATGTCAAAGATAAAACAGGGTCGGGCATTACAGGAACACTCAAGAATAAAATGTTTTGCACACGTCGAAATAATAATTAAATAATAATATTTTCATCGAAGATGAATTAGTAAGCTAAAGGATCATTCGGAAGTAAATCGAGACATAATAATGTGTTTCGGGACCAAAAAAGGCAAGTGAAAAATTTTGAAATAAAATAATATGTTATTCAATAAAATAATATTAAAATATTAATATTTTATATGTTGTCAAAATTAGTCATGAAAAATGAAATATGACTATTTAACTGGAAGAGAAGAAATAAAGAAGAATTTTGGAGGAATATGACCACAACTGCACTGTACAGTGCAATTTTAATAAATCGAGCTAGCGCGGGTAAGTAAATATTTAAATATTATGGTGATACTGCGTTAAAGCATAATTTTGAAATTTTGGTTGTACGCGTGTAAAGGACGAAAAATAGAAAGAAATTAGAATTTTTAAAAGTATCGGAAGGACCGAATTTTAAAATACAAAAGTTAGAAGGTTGTGTAGTAAATAAAATGAATGATAAAATAATAAAGAGTAAAAAAGAATTGGGAGTGAAATGAGAGTCATGGAATGAAGGAAAGATGTTGAAAGTTAAATAAATTTTTAGTGTGAATGAATGGCCACATGAGTCAAGAAAATTGTGTGGTGGATGGGAAAGGTGCACAAGCTTTTTGACTTTCAATTTCAATCCCATGTGAGTAAAAACAAGCAAGACAAAAATAAAAGAAAACAAAGGAGAATAATGTAGAAAGAAATAGAGATGGGGCCGACCAATGTACATAAGGAAGAATTGGGAAAGGCAAAGATAAGTCAAAGCAATTTAAAGGAGTCGGTTATGAGGGAGAAAAGGGAAAGCCAACCAAAATAAAAGAAAAGATAAAATAGAAGAGAAGAAAAGTCTAAAAGGCGATCGATCAAAAGAAGAAGAAGAAAAAGAATAAAGAAAGGAAAAATGATAAGGACGGTGGAAAAAGGAAAAAAAGAAGAAAGAAAGGAAAGAAAAATAAAAAGAAAGTGAAAGAGAGAGTAGTGCCGGGAGAGAAGAAGAATAAAAGAACGAAGAAGAAAAAGAAAGAATGGTAGCCAAAAAATAGGAAGAGAAGAGGAAAAATTATGTGCCTTTTTAGAAAGGTTTAGATGCTAAAAATTCAAGGGTTTTGCTGCACTTTGAATAAGGAAAAAAATAGAGCTTTTGCTATAATTTTTCGAAGAAGGAAAAGCTGAAAATTTTTTTGGTTAGTTGCTAAAAATTTTGAGGTTTTTGTGGCTAAAATTGTTGAGGATTTGCTGCTGGAAATTCAGCTGGAAATCTGTTGATTTTGGAGCAGAAATAGTGCAAAAAAATTAAAGTTGTTTGCTGCCAATTTGTGCGGAAAAATTAGAGTTGTTTTGCTACCAATTTGTACAGAAAAATTAGAGCTGTTTGCTACCAATTTGTGCAAAAAAATTAGAGCTGTTATGCTGCCAATTTGTGTAGAAAAATTAGAATTTTGAGGGAGAAAGAAGCAGAAAATGGTAGCAAAAAAGGTGAGAAAATGAGGCCAGTTGTGAGTGAAAAAAGAGAAGGAAGGTGGTGCCACGGTGGTGAAGGGATTGACGGGTTGGAGGGGGAAGAAGGAAAAAACATGGAAAAGAAAAAAGAAAGAAAAAGAAAAGAAAAAAAAAATAAAAAAAATAAAAAATGGGCTTGGCCTAATAGTAAATAAGTGGGCATGGCCCAATAAAAGAAATAAATGGGCTTAAGCCCAAATAGAAAAAAAAACGAAAAGCCCAATGGTAAGTTAATATTATATTTTAAGGTTTATGGGTGGTTTAATATTACGCATATTTTGAATGAAAAATATGCAAGTTGTTTAAAGAAATTTTAATTAAGTTGCTACCCATACAAATGTGTGATTAAGTATATTGGATTTAAATTGTTGCAAGGAAAGTTTGCCGTGGAGGAGTGCCAAACGAAGTATGTGACCGACAAATAGGAATAATTTATACGCGTACGAATCAATAGTGAAGTAATATCCCACTATTACGAGGTGAGTAAGGGGTGTCAATTTTAAAATTTCCATATTATCTATAGATATATATTTACGCATGATTTATCGAACATGTACAATTGTGGAAAGTATGCTTTGATAGAATTTTAAGGAATTGTGAATGCAAATGATTTTTAGAAATCATTTGGAATATATATATATATACAGTATACGTAAAGTGTTTTAAACCGAAAAACAAGCTTTTCGAAATGATTTACATCAAACAAAAAAATGTGCCTTATTGTTTGTGTGGTGTGCATTCATGCAATTTATTACATATTCACCATGCTACTTTGATATAAAAATATCATGCAAATATTTATCATGAGCATTATATGAAAAGAAAATGTTAACGTGATACGTAGATCTATATTTGAGAAGAATTTAAAATATTCCCTTGAAAATTAAACTTGGATTCTTTTAGAAAGTGATTTCATATAACACAAGTTTGAATTAAATGGCTTATGGAAATATTTGCATGAATGGCAGAATTGGTATTTGTGTTAAAATATATGAACTGCGTATTTAGCCTTGAAAGGTTGGTTAGTAATATAATTGCCATGTCACGCGGTTGAAACTTTTATGGAATTGATGGGATATTGATTAGCTTACTGCAGTGGCTGGGTTTCCGTGGACCAGCCTGTTTAGAGGGACACGATAAACCCCGTTATATTTTACTTTGGTACGAGAGGTGCGGAGGGTAACTCTTGAGGTAACGATTAGAGTTCACATCACGCCGAACCACCACGTGAGGGTGAACTCTGCTAACGCCAAGGAACGACTATGTTTTCAAATGTAAAATGTGTTTTATGCATATATGAAATTTTTAATAGCCTTGGCAGATTCGGTTGGATGCCCCGGTGCAAGGTATCACCGAATATGAGTTTTTGGCACGAGCCAGGTTTTTAAGAGAGTCATAAGCCTTGTTGATTATTTTTGACAAATGTAATTGTTTTATGTGGGTTGAAATAAGTTTTAATATTATGAATTATATTTCTTTGCATGGTGAAAATCGATTTAAATGGTCTTTCACAGCTTTCCCTGCTTTTATTGTTATATGAATTTTTCCCTCACGTGCGAGGCAATTTGTGAATAATGTATACACCTGATCAATATTTGGTTTTGCGGGAGCTTGCCTAATTTTATCGATGTGATTCGAAAATGATTATTAACGTATTTTGATGCGAAAAATTTTATTACCTCGATTGTTTATACTTTATAAGAAATCTTCGATTATTATATAAAGCACAAAACCCCCGTTTGAAATAAATTATTTTAGAATTCTACATTTTTATATTCAACTGATCTGCTGCTTGCTTGTTTTCCATCTACGCCCTACTCACGGAGTCGATGATCACTGAGTCTGTGAGACTTACACCCATTTTATTTCCTTTTTCGCAGATAGGGATCGACTTAGCGCGTAATCATTGGCGTGCTCAATTTCCTGCGGACAGGTAAAGGCATCTCCTAACTTTTTATTCTGAATCGCTCCGCTGTTATAGGTCGAGTCGTTGTACTTTATTTATTAAGTTATAAAAAGTATGGACTTTCTTATAAGTAAAAAATTGAATACCGTGAATTTCAGTGTATTAACTTATAATTAAATGCTTTAAAGTTTGAATAAATAAGTATGGGTATGTTTCAATTTATGTTATGAAAGTATAATATTTGTGCATTAATATGAAATGGTGATCGTATATAGTTAATTGATGAGCAATTCTAGATAGGCTTGTTCGGGATTTGACAGGTCTTCTTGGAGGTCTCGGACGTCGACAGCGACCGAGGAGAGGTCGTTGCAATAGTGGTATTAGAGCTCTAGGTTTAGTCGAGTCTTAAGATATTCTTGTGTCAACCAGCGGAGTAGTGGAGTTGACGTAGAGTCTTGTTTATAGTCAGTTACTGTAGCACCGATTATAAGTAGGAGGCTACGTAAACTCTTTTATCTTAGAAAACCACCTCGTGTAATCATAAGCGACAAATAAATAACGAGAATTGATTGCTTATGTTTGGGTTTGAGATGCCACCCGAGACACGAGCTGTTGTTGGAAATATTTCAAGTAAATGCTTCTAATGAAAGGTGGATGTGATGGTATACCCCTTCGATCAAAAGTGGAGGAAAGTGAAGTCGGACTAATAAGTCCATAATAACTCATTCAATTAATGGAGTTGAAATTTGTACCATGATTGTCAATGGGAGGAAATTTGATGACTATGGGGTATATTTTGACTGAAATAAATAATGATTATTGAGATCCATTCAAGGTTTATAAATTTAAGTATTAAGGCGATGTAAACTGATACTCATATGCACAAAGGTTAGTGCACTATGTTAATTAAGTTGACTTGCCTATACATGAATGGTGCTGAACCTTCAAAATATTGTAAATGCGAAAATGTGCTAAATAGGTGTATAGCAGCTTAGACGAAGCTGGTTTTGAATTCAATTAAGTGACGATGAGATCCCAAGGTTTGATGGAACTATGCTGGGTTGTAGTTATTAGTGCATGAATTAGCTCAAGGTCGAAATTAGATATTGGTGATGTCAAGCCCAGCCCCAAAATATCTGTCATGTCATTTATATATTTGACATCATGCCTATATACTAGAATATCTCGAGAAAATAGATAAAAGCTGGTATTATACTTGGAAGTACAATTAAGTCGATTTATGCCTCGAACTAGTTAAAATAGGAATTTTAAGATGAAATTGAGAATTTCACAATCTAGGGATGACTTAAAATGGTAATTCGGAGTTCGGGGGCTAATTTGGAGTCAATCGAGAATATTAACCGATCATGGGCAAAATGGTCATTTTACCATTTAAGGACAAAATGGAAATTTTTAGAAAAGATTTTGATCACATATGATCAAGATTGATCATATGGAGTATAATATAAGGTTTAGCAGTGAAAATTTTTAATTCTCGGTATTTTTGGAGTACAGGGGCTAAATGGTAATTTTACCGCCCGGGGGTAAAGCGGTAGTTTTCCATCCCCAACATTTGTCAAATTTGTGGATTTTATTTATTGTGGGAATGGATAAACATGGCATAAAATGTGGTGGAGAATTAAAGTTTAAAAGTTAGATATTTAAAGTATGGACCAATTAAAGCATGCCATGTGTCAAGCTTTTAATATTTTATTATTTTCCTTATAAAAGCATAAAAATCAGCCCATTTAACCCCATATGGGTCGGCCAAAGGAAGAACAAAAGGAAGAAAACGGAAAACAATGAGAAAATAAAAACTTAGTTAGGAAAAATCAAGAAAATTCAAGAGAAATTGTGAAAATCCAACTAATCAAGTGGAAAAAGGTAAGATTTTTCAAGTTTGGCTTAAGCTCTACAATACCCATGCTTTATTTTCTCATTTTCATGGTTAAATTACATATTTTCATGGTGGATCTAGGCTAGGCCGAATGGGTATGGTGAGAGAAATGATGTTGGAATTGGTTGATTTTGAGTTATGTTAGTGTTTTGAGTTAGTTAATCGTGTTTGGAAGCAAAACAACAAGAAAAAGATTCATTTTCCCCACCATCCTTCAATGGTCGAATGCCCCATGTTGTGTGTGTGTGGTGGAATGATTTTGTTTCAAGAGAAATGGCTTGGAAAATGATGAATTGTGGTATGAGAATCATGCTTGAAAAATCTTAGTGTTAGTGGACACTTAGTTAGCCGAAATTTTAATAAGGTTTATTGATGGTGAAATTGATTTAAATTCAAGAGATTGGATTAGAAAATAATGATTTATGGTGAAAAAATTATGTATGAACAATTTTAGTGTTAATGCACCAATATGGCCGAATATTGCCAAAATAGGATGTGAGAGTGATTTTGTAACATTTTATGGTAATTGACTAGTGTTTGATAAATGGGAGAATTGGAAGAAAAGTGGAATTTATTTGGAGTGGATTAAATATATTGGCCAATTAATCGGGTAGCAAATCAAATTGGGCCAAGATCATTTCAATTGGGTGTACAATTGAACACCGTGTTTAGATAGTTACCGAGTAGTGTGCATTGCATTTCATGCATATATACCGAGCTTGAATTGATTTTATAATGGTCAAGCGTTAATGTGGTAAATTGTGTATTGTGCAATATGGATAGGTGGTGAGCCATTTGATACGAGTAAGAGACAGTACCCGAGAATAGAGAATAGGAGTATTTCGAACTCCTAGTACTGTGAGTAAACTTATCATCATCTTAATTATCTAGAGTAGTTTTTATCTGATTTGGTGATTTTATGAAAAATGAAATTAAATGGTAATTTGTTATGCGTTTTCAACAAAATGTGATTTAAATAAAATGATTTTATAAATTATACTGCAAATGGAATAATGATTTTAAAAATAGAGTAATTGCAGACTACCTGTTTGTATTACAAATTATGATTTTGAAAATTTATTGGCTTATGATAATATGGCATAAATGGCTAAATTTGAAATGTTTAAAAGCGGTCCCTTTGGGGGAAATTTTAAAGGGTTTGGCATTTGAAACCTGGGGAGTAGGTCCTGCAGGAGGCTTATCCTTAGCGCGGTAAAGCGGCAGAAGAGTAAGTCAGGTGATGAGGACCCAGACCTACCAATAATTGCTATGTCATGCAATTGATATTTTTATTGATGTGGTGGAATTACAAAGGGGTCGCTGCAGTGGCGGGTTCCGTGGACTAACCTTTAGGAGGGGCACGGTTCCCTATCATATTCTTACCTCAGTCGTAGAGGCACGAAAGGTAACTCCTGAGGTAAGATTAGAGTTCACTTCGCTCGGATACCACCACAGGTAGGTGAATTTAGCCAACGTCAAGGAATGGTTGTATTTTCTAACGTGAAAATATATATGAAATTTTAACAGCCTTGGTGGACTCGATTGGATGCTTGATGACGATCAAGTATTCCTGAGTATGAGTGATGGCATGAGCCAAAAGATTACGGAATTCATAAGCCTTGTTAATGATTTGAATGAAATACAATTGTTCATGTGGGTTATGATGAATTTCTAAGTTATGAAACAAGTATTGTGATGGGATATTTTTAATTGTCTCCTATTACTCGGCTTTAGATTATTTCGATGATGTTTGCTTACTCACTGGGATTATATAATTTCACCTTTCTTCCTATCTATTTTTCAGGCTCAGGATAGATTGTGGATAGTCAATTATGTCGAGAAATAATCTCAAAATTGCATCCTTAGAAAGCAAAGGTATATAGGCTTATACCTTCTTGGTCTTCTAGGGGCCCACGTGTCATTGTAAAAGTAATTTTATGCTTTGGTTAATTGCTTTATAGTATGTATGAATATATTTAACTTTTATGCTATAAAAATTAATTACCGATACTTCTATAAAAATTGATTTATAAGAAAATAGAATATTTTACTCAATATTTTTATGTTATTCTAATAGTTGTATTTTCACTTTTAATAAAGGTTTTAAACATTCAAATTTATTTTTAATCATGAAACATGGGATTTCTACTCACCTATTACGTTTTTGGTCGATTTCGAGATTTTTGAAGAAAAATGACGAAAATGCCCCTGTGACCCAAAAAATAATATTTTATTGTTTTGATTTGGAAATGACTTATGATTTCTTGAAATGAGAGATTTAATAACTGTCGCTCACCGGGGAGATGCGAAAGCTTATGCTAAGCCTTGCGGGGTTCCGGTCGGTATTTCGGGTAATGAATGCTTATCGGGACATTGCAGTGGTTGTCATGGGCTCGATGGGAGTTCTGGGTCATGACAGGTGAAAATGTCGAGGGACATTTAAATAAAATCTATATTAAGTTTTATAAATATCAGAGTGGCGCAGCGAAAGCAATATGGTCCGGATTAAGAACACGGACACTTTAGGAGATCTTAAAATATTGTCCATTACGAACCAATGTAAAACCCGAGTTTAGAAAATATATGCAGTGTTATTCAAGTGTGGGATAGAATATTTGTATACTTGAATGCCTTGGAAAGATATTAAGAGTTGGTATTGTGCCTGAAGGTATGACTAAGCGGAATTATGCCTCGAACTAATTAAAATAGGAATTTTAAGGTGAAATCGGGAATTTCACCGTCCAGGGATGATTTAAAATGAGGATTTGGAGTTCGAGGGCCGATTTGGAGTCAATTGGGAATATTGACCGATTAGAGGCAAAATGGTCATTTTGCCACCTAAAATCTAAAATGGGTTAATTGATGAAAATTTTGATCAAGATTAATCATTTGAAGTATAATATGATCATTGGAAGTATAATATGAGGTTTTGCAGTGAGAAACTTAATTCTCAGTATTTTTGGAACACAAGGGTAAAATGGTAATTTTGACCCCTAACAACAAAATTTTAATTTTTTGAGAGGATTTGGATCAAATTTGATTAATAGAAGTATGATATCAATATAAGGAGTGAAAAATATGAATTTTGGCAATTTTTCAAAAATTAGGGCAAAAATGTAATTTTCCACTTTTACAGGGGAAAAAGTGTAATTTTTGAAAATTTACTCCACCAAGATTTTGGTTAAGTCTAGAAACTTCATTTAAGCTATGGATAAGTGAAGAAAAATGTGTGGTGGAGAAAGAAAGTCAAATGGACGACTAATAAAGAATAAATTAATAAAAAATTTACATGTGTTAAAAATTAAATAATATTTTATTAAGCTTATAAAAGGCTTAAAAATTCAGCCAAGAACCCTTGTAAGGGTCGGCCAAAGCAAAGCAAAGAGGGAAGAAAAGAAAACATAAACCCTAAGCTGAAAATTCAAGGGGAAATCAAGAGAATTCAAGGAATCAAGCTTGAAAAAGGTAAATTTGTTGATTTTTCTTAGTATTCTACATTACCTATTCTTTCTTTTCCATTTTTCATGCAAAAATCACAAGTGGGTATGACAAACCCATGCTAGTCGAACATGGAGGAGAGAGATTTGAGCTTGAAACTAGTTAGATAATTAGCTAAGCAGTGTTTTCAATTAGTTTGGTAATGTGTAGTATACAAAATTTAGCAAGAAAATTGATTTTTCCTCTTGAAACCCATTATAGCCGAATATTATAGGTGATGAATGGCTACTGAAATTGATGCTAAATTAAGGTATCTAAGTGAGATTTTATGAATTATGAATATAGAAATTAAATGAGAATTTTTGGTGCAAAGATACAAATTTTACCTAATAGGGGTAAAAGTGTAATTTGTGGTCTAAGATTGATACACTGACCCACATTTACAGTAATTGAGTATTGTGAATATAATTAGACTATTAGAAATTGAAATGGGTCAAATCGGAGTTAAATTGAGGATTTTAGCAATTTAGATAGTGTGAAGCGAATCAATCGGACACCGTGATTAAACGACTGTCCAAACCATTGTATCTCATTTCCATGCATCATGTAGAGCCTGAAATCATTTATAGTCGTTTGACACAAATAATTGAAAATGTGTCGAAAATTATGTATAGGTGGTGGGTCCCCCAGACCCAAAAAAAATTCAGTATTGTGGAAATTGAAAGCAGGAGTATTTTGCACTCCTGACGAGGTGAGTGGATAAATTATCGTTTGTAATATCTAGAGTGGTTTTTATTTTATGAATTTTATGCTTTTTAAGGCATGATAAATTTGAAGTATAAAGTATTATGATTTTCAATTAAAATGTGTTTTGATGAAATATGATTAAATAAATGAATTTTATAAATTATTTTGAAAAGAAATACTGTTTTCAAATTAAATGTTGATTTTATTAAAATGGAGTATATGGAGACTTATCTAGTGAATTGTGAATCTTATGTGCTATTAAAATTGTGGCTTACGATATTGGGAAGCATGTTGGCTGGATTTATCTTTGTATGAAATATGTGACTGTTTTCCCTTTTCTAAATATACTGGGTAGAATTTTATTGGCCATGTTATGCTGCAAAAATTTTGTTGATTGGTGGGTTGATTAGTCGCTGCAGTGTGAGACCCTGTCAAGCTAGTTAAAAGACAATATTGTACCGAATGGTACAACCAAGTTAAATCGAGTCACGAACTACCTCAAATAGAAATTCTAAGAGGAATTTGAGAATTCTAAAACCCACAGAATGATTTAAAATGGCAATTCAGAGTTCGAGGTCCGGTTTGGAGTTGATCAGGAATATTGACCGATTAGGGGCAAAACGGTCATTATGCCATTTAAGGACAAAATTGAGATTTTTATAAAAGATTTTGATTACATTTGATCAAGAATAATTATATGGAGTATAATATGCGGTTTAGCAGTGATAAATTTAATTTCTCGATATTTTAGGAACATAAGGGCAAAATGGTAATTTTGCCACCCCGGGGGCAAATCGATAATTTTTCACCCCCAACACCTGTCAACACTAAGGGATTTTATTCATAGAGGGAATGGATAAATATGAGAATAATTGTGGTGGAAAAGTTTAAGTAAAAAGTCAAATAATTAAAATTTTGGACCAATAAGCATGTGCCATGTGGCAAGTCACATTATTTTATTATTAAACCATAAAAATCAGCCCATAAACTCCATTTTCTCTCACCATATTCAGCCAAAAAGGAAACAAGGCAAGAAGAAAAGAAAACAAAGAGGAAAAAACCAAAAACCTAGCCAAAAATTCAAGAAAAAGTGTGATTTTCAAGGAAAATCAAGTGGAAAAGGTAGAATTTCTTCACTTTTGCCTAAGATCTACAATACCCATGCATTTCTTTTCATTTTCTTGGTTGAGAAGCATGATTTCATGATGAATTCAATTATGAACAAATGGGTATGATGGGAGAAATGATGTTAGATTGATTTGATTTTTAGTTATGTTAGTGAATTTAGTTAGTTTAGCATGTTAGTAAACAAAACAACAAGAAAAAATTTGATTTTCCCCAACAATTTTCCATGACCAAATGCCTTATGGAGTGTGTGTGAAATCAAATGATTTCATTTCAAGTGAGATGGGTTAAAATTGATTAATTATGGTGAGAAATTGATGTAGGAAAAATTTTAGTGATAATGCCCCATTATAGCCAAATTTTTCTATGAAGCAATGAAAAGGAAATTAAGCTGAATTTTGTGTCAATTGACTGATAATTGGTGAATTGAGGTATTAGAAAAAGAATGGAGCAATTTGGAGTCAAATCGGACGCGTTGGCTAATTTGTCGAGTAATCGACCAAATTAGGTCAACACCACGTTTAAGCGGTTAACCGAGTATTCTATGCATCCATATAAAAATTAGGTTAATTTTATACCCAACTAACACGAATCTAGTGATTAAATTATTGTGCCATCTGTCAAAGTGGTGAGCCATCTGATAAAGTCAAGAAAATCACACCGGAGGATTAGCAATCGAAGTGCTCGAATTCGACTCTCGAAAACCTGTGAGTGAATTTCCATTTCAAAATGGTTTTGGGAAATATGAACGTATTGGAATAAAATGCTTGAATGATTTTATTCAACCTTCTTTAAAAAGAATGGGTACCATGGGAACAAGCTTTTCATGAAATATTATCTTTTCTAATATGAAATTGATTGTGCTGAAATTGTGTACCTTTATGTGATACTTACATGTATTGTTAAGAAATTATGTCAACTCGATGTACTCGTGCATGTGTTGAGTGGGAAATGCACATGCTTGTAATGTTGTGCAAAGTGGGAACGGCGATACGTAGCGCCCATGATTCCTAGAAACTTAGATTTGAGCAAAGTGGGGACAACGACACGTAGCGCCCACGATTCTTGGAAATTCTCACTCGTGAACTTTGGTGAAGCATGATTCTCTGTCCAGAGGCTTGCAGGGATGGCGATATGTAACTCCTGCAAGTGCTCTGATAAATGTCTCTTTTACCACCAAGGACAGTGAAGACTTGGTAGTGTATATGATTGCTCATGATTTTGTGTATATATGTGTGATTGTATGGTATGCGAATTGTTTTAAATTGAGGAAAAAGGGTTTAACACGAAACCTTCATACGGTTGAGCGAAACCCTCGATTAGTGACGGATTATTATTACGCTTCGTTACAGTAGAAATTCTGGGTTAAGTGAAAAGGGTTTAAATATTAGCTAAATAAAAAATTGTCTCGTTTTCAACCGATGCATCATGATTATCAAATTTCCTGGTTGATATTGCTTGTTCCTTTCTAATGTTAGCTCACTGAGTTTCGTACTCACAGTTTTGAAAAATTCATGTTTTCAGATCAAGAGACCGTTGGATCCTAGATCGAGGCGTCTTGGTTGTCTCGTCTCCTAGGTATGCATCTGGCATTCAATAACACATCTTTTCTTGTAATGTCTCCACTAGAAATTTATTGGTCCTTTCGTTGTGAATATGTGTATGCAATCTAAATTGCTAAAATACATGTCTGAAATAGTACATGTATTTTGTTGTTGATAATACTATTGTGGATTGGCTATTTTAATATTGGTTGAGAATACGTATGGTCGTATTAGTTGATAAAGTATTTGGTAAAAATAAATGGAATAGGCTTGCTTGGGCTTGGTGAGTTATGCTCATTGGGCTCATGCGTCGGTCATGACTCGGGAAATTAGGTCGTGACATGCATTTATGGGAGTTTTCGTGGACTGCCTTTAGGAAGGGCACGGTAAACTCAATTATATATTACCTCGGTACGAGAGGCACAAAGGATAACTCCTGAGGTGACCATAGAATTTACTCCATGTCTGACCCCACGTGAGAGTGAATTCGGCTAACGCCAAGGAATGGTTGTATTTTCAAGTATGATATGATCTTAACAACCTTTACGGACTCGGTTGGATGCCCCGGGCCAAGGCATCATCAAGTAAGAGTTTCGCCAATAGCCTGGTTTTTAAAGAATTCATAAGCCCTGGCGATTTAAGGATTTTGATGATTTTGATGATTTTTATGGAAATTTGAAACATCTTATATGAGATAAAAATCAAAGTTTATGCTATTAACTGTTCAATTACGTGGTGTTTTCTTTTGTCTCCATCTAATTGACTTTAGACGTCATAGATGGTAATTATCTACTTACTGGGTTGTAAGACTCACCACCCTCTCTTCCACCCATTTTAGGCTCGAGACTATTGATAGATACTCGGATTGCATTGAGAGGCTAGTTGAAGTCGCCTCCTAGCGAACAAAGGTACATAATGGGCCCACGTGTCATTGTAATTAATATACATACTTTGTTTATCCGTAATACAATATGTATAAATTTATTTTATTTTCACGTGCTGAAAATTAATTTTTGATATTTCTAAAAATATTGTTTTAAAATAAAATTAATATTTTATTTAATATTTTTATTTTATTCTATTATCTAAAAATCTTATTTTAATAAGGGTTTCTGATATCAAAATTTATTTTCAATTGTGAATTATGTTTATTCTACTTGTATGTAACGTTTTTTACTGATTTTGAAATTTTTGGACAAAAAAGACGAAAATGCCCCTGCATGAAAAATTGTGTATTTTGATTGTTTTTGATCTGAAATCTGATTTTATTCTTTGAGAAATGTACTTGGAAACTAATAACCACGGGGGAGATGGAAAACTAGTACAAGAGCCTTGCGAGGTCTCGATAGGGTACTCAGTGGATGAGTGCTTATTGGGACATCGTGACGGTTACCACAGACACTGGGGTGGTTCCGGGTCGTGACAATCAATGAGCTAGAATGTTAATAAGCATACTTTGAAATGTTCAGGTTATGAAAGGCTTTGGAGATCAGCCTTTGATTATTTAAATTTTCAATAAAATTGTATTAAATGAAGTGTTTAAGTGTTTTAGAAATGTATGGAAATGTCACGACTGAATTTCACGGGCCATGATTGGCGCATGGGCCCAATGGGCATAACCCACTAAACCCAAGCAAGCCTTTTTCGGTAATCATGTTCGACATTTTATACTTCTTGCATTACTATTTTGAACCAAAATTCTTGATCCACAATTCAATATATTTCAGAACATAACATGTATAGCACATGTTTACAATTTCATTATCTCAAAGCACTATCATTCAATGCCATCTCATCGAGGCATCATTAATCCAACATATATATATATACTTGTACACTGACAAAGACTCTCAACCATTAGCGGAGTAACTTTGAATAAAGGTACAGCTACTGAGATGCCGTAGTACCTACAACAAGGCGAGCCTGCATGGACGACTTAGTCCAAGTTGCAATTGCCTCTAAATCTGAAAACATGAATTTTTATAAAACGACGTGAGTATGAAACTCAGTGAGCGAACCTTAGAAGGGAACAAGCAACAATAGCCAGGAAATTTGATAACTGTGATGCACTGATTGAAAATAAGGCCATTTTCATCTAACTAATATTCTAAACCCTTTTTCCCTTACCTAGAAATTTATTATGCATTCAAGGATAAAGCATCCATGAATTTACACCAATTATTCTAGCAAGATAGCAAGTCGACGGTTTATCACAAACTGTCACAGAACAAGGGTTTCATGTTAAACCCTTTTTCTTCAATTTCAAACAATTCGCATACCATACAATCACACATATATACATAAAATCATGAGCAACTATATACACCTCCAAGTCTTCACTGTCGTTGGTAGTAAAAATAGACATTTATCAGAGCACTTGGCAAGCGGTATCACTTAGTTTCACTGCCAAGCTCCTGAGCAGAGTCTTATCGGAGCACTTGGTAAAGGGTATCACTCAGCATCCTTTCCAAGCTCATGGGCGGAAAATCATTTGGTAAGGGGTATCACTGTCGTTGGTAGTAAAAATAGACATTTATCAGAGCACTTGGCAAGCGGTATCACTTAGTTTCACTGCCAAGCTCCTGAGTAGAGTCTTATCGGAGCACTTGGTAAAGGGTATCACTCAGCATCCTTTCCAAGCTCATGGGCGGAAAATCATTTGGTAAGGGGTATCACTCAGCATCCCTTCCAACTTCATGGACGAAAAATCAATTGGTAAGGGGTATCACTCAGCATCCCTTCGAAGTTCCCGGGCGGAGAATTTCTTGGTGAGGGGTATCACTCAGCATCCCTCTTTGCACACCATTAGAGGCATGTGCATTATTCACTCAAGCATGGGGGTCACTTAGCATCCCATTTTGCACACCATTACAAGCATGTGCATTACCAATTCCACACATGCACGATTACATCAAGTTCACATAATTTCTTAATAATAGAAGTAAGCATCATATAGATAAGTATAATTCAGCACAATCAAATTTCACATCAGTGAAAATAATATTTCACGAAAAGCTTGTTCCTATGGTACCTATTCTTTTTTAAAGAAGATTGAATAAAATCCTTCAAGCATTTTATTCAAATACGTTTATATTTCTCAAAACCATTTTGAAATGCAAATTCACTCACCTCGTCAGCAGTGTAAAATATCATGTTTCTGAGTTCCACTATGCTGAATTTTTCTCGCTTTCGGGAGACCCACCACCTATACCAAAATTTTGACACATTTTCAATTATTTATGTCAAACTACTATAAATTATTTCAGGCTCTGCATGCATGGAAATGGGATGAAAATTGTTCGAACAGTCGTTTAATCGTGATGTTCGACCAATTTGCCTACACCCGGCCTAATTTGCTAAAACCCCCAATTTAACTCCGATTTAACCCATTTTAATTTCTAACAGTCCAATTATACCCACATTACTCAATGACAGCAAACACGGGTCAATTTATCAGTCCTAAATGGCAAATTACACTTTTACCCCTATTAGGTAAAAATTCTAATTTTTGCACCAAAAATTCCCATTTAATTCCTACCTTCATAATTCATCAAATATTACCAAAATGCCCTAAAATCTCATCAATTTCCTTAATTTCCAGCAGCCAATTCTTCAAAAAAAATTTGACCGAAAATGGTGCACTAATACCGAAAATTTTCCTATTTAATTTTTTCTCTCCATAATTGATCAATTTGAAAACCGTTTCATTTGAAATGAAATCGTTTCATTTGAAATGAAATCGTTTCATTTGAAATGAAATCGTTTCATTTGAAATGAAATCGTTTCATTTGAAATGAAATCGTTTCATTTGAAATGAAATCGTTTCATTTGAAATGAAATCGTTTCATTTGAAATGAAATCGTTTCATTTGAAATTTCATTTCACACACATTCCCTAAGGCATTCAGTCATTGAAGAATCATGGGAATAATTAATTTTTTTCTTCTTGTTTTGCTTACTAACATGCTAAACTAGATATAAACACTAACATAGTCCAAAATCAAATTATTTCAACATCTTTTTCTCTCTAAACCCATTTGACCAGCCCTTGATTCACCATGAAAGCATGCATTTTAAGCATGGAAAAATAAGGGAAATAGCTTAGAAATAAGAGATCTCAAGCAAAAATGGAAAATCATACCTTTTTCACTTGATTTCCTTGAATTTTCCACACTTTTTCTTTGAATTTTCTCACTCTAGGGTTTGTTTTTGGTTTCTCTCTCTATTTTCTGGTTTGGCTGAATATTTTGCGGAAGATGGGCTGATTTTTTTTGCTTTTTATAAAGAAATAATAAAATATTCAAAGTATGCCACATGGCATTTTTCCATTAGTTCAAATTTTAAATATTTGACTATTTTATCCATTAATTCTCCATCACACTTTTGTCATATTTATCCTATTCCATATTGAATAAAATCCCTTGATCTTGACAAGTACTGGGGCGAAAAATTTATCGATTTGCCCTTAGGGCAAAAAAATTACGATTTTGCCCCTATACTCCAAAATGTCCCAGAATTACATTTTTCCCACTTTTCAACCTCAAATACCACTTCAATAGATCAATCTTAATCATATGGAGCTAAAATCTTTTTTAAAAATTCTCGCTTTGTCCTCTATTGGCAAAATTATCATTTTACCCTTGTGCTCCAAAAATACCGAAAATTATAATTTTTCACTACTAAAACCTATATTATGCTCTAAATAATCATATTATACTTCAAATGATTAATCTTGGTCAAATGTGATCAAATTCTCTTATAAAAATCTCCATTTTGTCCTTAAATGACAAAATGACCGTTTTGTCCCTAATCGGTCAATTTTCCCGATTGACTCCAAACTGGACCTTGAACTCCGAATTCTCAAATTCCTCTTAGAATTTCTGTTTGAACTAGTTCGAGGCTCGATTTAACTTGATTGTACCACTCGGTACAATATCGTCTTTTTACGAACTTGATAAGGTTTCACATTCTCCCCCACTAATAAAAATTCGATCCCCGAATTTAAATCGATGTAAGATGAATAATCAAAGTTCTAAAGTTTTACTACATCACCTTTTGTCAGGTATTCTTAACATAGAATCCTGATTTATGCATCATATCTGCTTCCAACTTTTATAGAAAATTCAACAATGTTATAATATATAATTATAGGTACTACTCTTGTTGAATCGAAGCAATATCATCCTTCACCTTATGAAGAGAATTTAAATATACTATTAATTCTGGTCACAATTAATTCAAATCATCTTTAATTCATCAACTATGCATGTTTACTTATCCATTCCCAATTCCTCTACCTTGATCTTTCATCAACCTCCCAACATTCTAGCATTTATTCCCTTAGTCTTTAGGGACTTAAATCCATGGCGTACTTTTCTATTTGCGTACTTCATAATAGCCTATCAATTTTCTAGCTTACAATTAAGCTAGTTCATATGCACCTTTTTGTGGAGAACGTCCCCTCGGGGCCCACTTTCCACTTCTAGGTATTGTCCCTTTGGTTTGGGCACTCAGATAGTTCAAGTCCCAACGTGCCTGTAGCACTCCTCAAACCCCCAACCTCAAGGATTTGCTTGCCATTGACAACCATGGGTTCAAATCATAATTCCACCAAATGACTAATTTATTACGGACCTGACAGTCCAGCTCTTCCATCCTCCATCCTTAGTCGGAGGGATATACCATTACATTAACCTTGCGTTAAAAGCATTTGCTTTAAGATCTCTCTAACATTGGCTCGTGTCTCGAGTGGCATCTCAAACCAGGACAATGGTACCATTTATGACCTTTGCGTGACATTAACAAGAGGGTAGGTTACTAGAAACAGGAGCTCATACAATCTCCTGTCTATGACTTGTGCTGCAGTCACAAGCCATAAACAAGATTCTACATTAACTCAGGACAACTCCGCTGACAGACACAAGGATCCCTAGGACTCAACTGAACCTATTGCTTTGATACCACAATTGTCACGACCCAATTTCACAGGCCATGACATGTGCATGGGCCCAATGGGCATAGCCCACTAAACCCAAGCAAACCTTTTTCGATAATCATGTTCGACATTTTATACTTCTTGCATTACTATTTCTGAACCAAAATTCTTGATTCACAATTCAATATATTTCAAAACAAAACATGTATACCACATGTTTGCAATTTCATTATCTCAAAGCACTGTCATTCAATGCCATCTCATCGAGGCATCATTAATCCAACATATATATATACTTGTACACCGACAAAGACTCTCAACTATAAGCGGAGTAACTTTAAATAAAAGCACAGCTACTGAGATGCCGTAGTACCTACAAAAAGGAGAGCCTGCATGGACGACTTGGTCCAAGTCGCAATTGCCTCTAAATCTGAAAACATGAATTTTTATAAAACGACTTGAGTTTGAAACTCAGTGAGCGAACCTTAAAAGGGAACAAGCAACAATAGCCAGGAAATTTGATAACCATGATGCACTGATTGAAAATAAGGCCATTTTCATCTAACTAATATTCCAAACCCTTTTTCCCTTACCCATAAATTTATTATGCATTCAAGGATAAAGCATCCATGAATTTACACCAATTATTCTAGCAAGATAGCAAGTCGACGGTTTATCACAAACTGTCACAGAACAAGGGTTTCATGTTAAACCATTTTTCTTCAATTTCAAACAATTCGCATACCATACAATCACACATATATACATAAAATCATGAGCAACTATATACAACGCCAAGTCTTCACTATCCTTGGTGGTAAAAAGAGACATTTATCAAAGCACTTGGCAAGTGGTACCACTCAGCTTCATTGCCAAGCTCCTGGGCAGAGTCTTATCAGAGCGTTTGGCAAAGGGTATCACTCAGCATCCCTTCCAAGCTCATGGGCGGAAAATCATTTGGTAAGGGGTATCACTCAACATCTCTTCCAAGTCCATGGGCGAAAAATCATTTTGTAAGGGGTATCACTCAACATCCCTTCCAAGTTCCCGGGCGGAGAATTTCTCGGTGAAGGTTATCATTTCGTAAGAAATTGTGGTTGAAAAATCTATTGAACATCCAAAAGAGAAATCATAGTTAAAAATTGCTCTTATACCCCCACCACCTTTTCCTCAAAGATTTCCAAAAGAAAAGCATGATAAATAATTGTAGAAATTTATTGATATGTTTAAAAAATTACATATTAATATGCCAATTGCCGAAGTTCTAGAACAAATGCCTACATACATCAAATTCTTGAAAGACATCTTGTCTAAAAAAAGGAAATTAGGTGAGTTTGAAACTATTACACTTACAAAAGAGTGCAGTGCCATCATTCAGAATAAACTTCCTCTAAAGCTTAAAGATCCAAGTAGTTTTAGTATTCCTTGTACTATTAGTGCTTTTTGTTTTGCTAAAGCTTTATGCGATTTAGGTGCAAGTATAAATTTTATGCCATTATCCATTTATAAAAAATTGGGTTTCGAAGAGATTAAACCAACTTTTGTGACATTACAACTTATTGATAGATCCATCACCTATCCTAATGGTATTGTGGAAGACATTTTGGTAAAAGTTGGTAAGTTTATTTTTCCAATAGATTTTATTATTCTTGATATGGAAAATTGTACTTAAAGAGATTCAAGATTCGCAAATTGACATTACTATGGGATTAAAGCTTGAGTTTGTGACTTTTGATATAAGACCCTAAGCTTAAAAAACATAACCACTTAGAAGGTTAGGTAGGATATGGGGTTTAGGCTTGGTCTAACCAATCAAATAAGGCTTTGTCTAACTTGACACAACTAAAGCTTGGATACATTCTCAAGGCTGTCCAAACAATTCTCCATGATAGATTTGAGAGAAACAACATATATCTTGAACATAAAGATCTACAGAAATTGATATAAGAAGTTGCTTGGTCTCTCCCAATCCACGTACATAGGAAATGTGCTAAAAGGGTTTAGCATTGAGGAGCCCAATAAGGGACACTTGTCTATGTTGCAAGGCATTTATCTCTCCAAGGACATGGGTGCAAAGAATCAAATGGAGAGACATCGCATGAATAAGATCCCATATGCTTCAACAATAGGATCTATCATGTATGCTATGCTTTATACTAGACCAAATGTAACTTATGCTTTTAGTGTCAGAAGCAAATACCAAGCTAATCTTAATGAGCGTCATTGGGTAACTGTGAAAACCATCTTAAAGCACTTATGAAGAACTAAAGATGTATTTCTAGTCTACGGAGGAGTCAAACTCCAAGTTAGGGGTTATGTGGATGTGAGCTTTCAAACTGACATAGATAATAGCGATCACAAAGTGGATATATATTCATTCTCAATAAAGGCACCATCAGTTGTAAGAATTCCAAATAAGAGATTACCGTGGATTCTACAACTTAGGCCAAATACATCTTTATATTTAAGGTAGCGAAAGAGGTTATTCAGATCTAAAAGTTCATAACTTAATTGGATATGGTTCTAGCATTGTTGATATAATACCTTTGTATTGTGATAACAATAGAGCCATTGCGTAAGCAAAAAAACCAAGGCTTTATCAAAGATCCAAATATGTATTGCGACACTACCATGTAATTAGAGAGATCATTGGGAAAAGACACATTTGTGTAGGGCATATACCTATTGAGGATAATATTGTGACCCTCTCACTAAAGTGCTATCCCAACAAAAACATGATTGTCATGTTGAGAATATTGGTATTAGATACATAAGCAATTGCTTTAGTGCTGGTGCAAGATTGTTAGTATGAGCCCTACAGGCTAATCAGTGGTTGTATGGGAATTGCACTTTAATCTAATTATGTATGACATTTGTTATTTATAATAATATTGATGTCGTTCTTATCCATGAGTTTGTAATTTAATTACTATTTATACTGATATAGATAAAGCCCATGGAACTATATATACTTTATAAAGAAATTGTATTGAGATACAATAATGAGAACATTATGCATCAGAGCGTTATTCCTAAAAGTTCCTGATCATTGCATTATTGAGATGGGGTAACAATAATGCTCAAAGATCAACAAATACTACGTTTTTTACTTGTGAAGTAAGCAATCGATCTCATAAGTTGAAGTATAGAGATACTTGGTGCTACCATATGGGTACTTGCCTTGGGAAAGCAAGTTCATTGAACATGACCAAACATGAGAAATGCATTTGGCATCTCACTTTAGTGTCTATGCAAAGATTTCTCATGTGTTAGTTGTGTAAATACTCCTTAGACTTGAGACAGTAGGTTGTCTTATATGTGGAATTTTATATATTTGATCATATCACTATGAGTTCTATACAAGATGCCAACACAAGATATGGTTTGTTGTAGTATGAAGCATGTGAGGGTAAATGAATGCTCAAGAAACGAATCATCACCCTAAGTGATTTAGGAAACACATCCTAATAGTTTTTGGTTGATATTAGCTTGTTGAAGTCCTTCACCAAGGTTACTTAAAAATTATGGAAAGAAGTTTCATAAGTCTCTATAAAGCTAATGATTTAACTTCAAAAACAAATATAATCGATAAGAGTCGACACTGCACCATGCTTTTATTATCTTTGAGATATATGATAAGGAAATGAATTACACTGATAGACTGTACACTAAAAGTTAGTCAAACCATATTAACTTTCTTAACATTTAGGTGGCCATGATGCGTTATTAGATGTCAATCTTGGTCAATAGAATTGAATTAATCAATTAGGAATTGATAATGAATATGATTTATTTTATCCTAATTCATTAGGATTAAAATTCAGGCCCATTACTGACTTGTTAAGAGCCTAATAGGTCACACACATAAAATCACTATGATAAGATTAAAATGGGCTTTTAAAATTAAGTAGGACTTAATTGAATAGAGGTTATGAACATTTATTGGGCTTAATTAAAATTTTTTAATAATAAGCCATGGCGCCAAATATTCAATTATCTAAAAGTTATGTGGTGATAACTAAAAGCTACTTAAGTATTAACCTTACTATAAATATGTTATTTTAAACCAAAAAAAGGATGAGTGTTGTCACAGCCCAAATTTCGGGCCATGACTAGCGCATGGGCCCAATGAGTGTAGCTCACCGAGCCCAAACAAGCCTATCCCATTCATATTACTTACTGTCTTATCAACTAATGCATCCATACTCATTCCAACTGGTGTGAAAGTAGCCAACCCATGATGGCATTATCGATTAAAATATACATTGATACAATATGGCAATCAAATACTCACATTTGTATTATGCCAAAATAGTGCCACCTGTTTGCCAACTCATCGTGGCATCAGTAATCAAATGTAATATAACATGACTCCTAGTGGATTTCATTACTTATTCATGTCCACATAACATAAGACTTTTGACCGTCAGCGGAGTAACTTTGAATAAAGGCACAATTACTGAGATGCCATAGTACCTGCCAAAGATGAACATACATAGACAATTTGGTCTAGGTCCCAATTGCCTATAAATCTGAAAACATGAAATTTTAAAATAGTGAGTACAAAACTTAGTGAGCGAACCTTAGAAGGGAACAAGCAATAATAACAAGGAAACTTGTGAACCATGATGCACTCATTTGGAAACAAGACAATTTTTATCAAGTTCATATTAAAACCCCTTCCACTTAACCCGGAGTTATTTAACATTCAATAATAAAACAACTATTAAATTACATCAATCATTCTAGCCAGATAGCAAAATCAACATTTTATCATAAATCATCACGGAACAAGGGTTTCACCCAACCATACGAGGGTTTCGTGTTAGAACCTTTTTTTTTCCTCAGTTTAAAACAATTTGTAATAAAGGAGAATTTGTCAAGGTTCACATACCATACAATCACATGTTTCCATCATGCACACTATATCATGCATATATAAAACATCATGTGCAAATACATACACCACCAAGTCTTCTCTATCCTTGGTGGCAAAAAGAGGTACCCATCAGAGCACTTGCAGGCATTACGTATCGCCATCCCTACAAGACCCTGGGCGAAGAGTCACACTTTAGGTAGCCCTTTCCTCCTTCAGCGGTGGTAACAAAAGGTACCTATCAGAGCACTCACAGGCGTTACGTATCGTCGTCCCTGCAAACCCCTGGGCGGAGAGTCACGCTTCACCACAGTTCACGCGTGAGAGTTTCCAGGAATCATGGGCGTTACGTACCACTGTCCCCACTTTGCTCAACTCTGGTGCACTCCCTACTTGCACCAAGCAGTATGACCATGTGTGTACTCCTTACTCGCACATCCTTTGGTCATTAATACACATTACCCATTCATTCATATCATTATCAACACAACAAATGAGCATGTATTTATTTTCTTTACACAAAGTACACACTCATAACATTGAAATAATTGTTAAAGGCTTGTTCCCGGGACTCATTTTTAAATAAGAATTGGATATAAATCATTCTAGCATTTCATCTAAATTCAATTAAAAATCCCAAAACAATTTTAAATGCAAGTTCACTCACAATTTTCGAGAGTCGAATTCGGGTACTTCGAGTACAAATTGTCACGACCCAATTCCCGGGCCATGACCGGCGCAAGGACCCAATGAGCATAGCTCACTAAGCCCAAGCAAGCCTATTTTCACTTACTTGATCCCATACATGCTCGTGTGAGGCATCGACACGTAATGCACCCCGTGTGCATACAATGCCGACTGATAGTGACATATCCAGTCACACACATACACACACACACCCTTTCCGGGGGTGGACACAGCCAAAGCACAATGGCATTATTAATCACAATATACATGCACTGTTCCAGTCATGTATTTAGCAATTCACGTTGCTTACACATATACACATAATCAGTCAAATATAAATTCTGACAATGTACATTACATGTACATATCCATCATACAAAAACCCAAGACTACCAGCGGAGACATGTACAATAAAACGGGCAGCTATTGAATGCCAGACACCTACCAGGAGATGGACTACTGTGATCCCGCAATCTAGGAATCTACAACCTCCTGATCTGAAAACATGAATTTTTTTGAAAACGTGAGTATAAAACTCAGTGAGCAAACATAAGATAGGAACAAGCAAAAATGTCCGGAAGGGTTATAAAATATGATGCACACATTTGAAACACATTCATTTTTGTCCAATTAATTTCCCAACCCTTCCCCTCATTTAATTTGACTATTAATTGAATAACATTCAATTTCATGCGCAATCACACAAATATCACCATTCTCTCACCAACTCATGTGCACCTCGTGCACTAACAATATCACTCAATCTCATCAGCTCATGTGCACCTCGTGCACTAACAATATCACTCAATCTCACCAGCTCATAGCTGGAGTCATAATTATCATGTGCACCATGTGCACTCACCAGCTCATGTGCACCCCCACGTCGGGCACATAGCTAGAGTCATCATCATGTGCACCATGTGCACTCACCAGCTCATGTGCACCCCCACATCGGGCACATAGCTGGAGCTACAGTGTGCATTCCCTCACATCGTGTACAAGCCGAAATTTCCACATCCAGTTTCACCGACATAAGCCTTTCCCATATCATGCACATGCACAGTTGCATATATACATCAACCATAACAAATGTCAATTCATCACACATATTCACACATATGTGACAATAAGTTATAAGAACACATAATGTCATGCATACCACATAATTCCATCACTTAAAATCATTTTATCAGGAGCTTGTTCCCAGCACATATATTTTTTAAAAACTTTGAATAAATCATTTAATCATTCATTTCAATACAATGTGCATTTCCCAAATATTTTGAAATGCAAGTCCACTCACCGTCTCACAAATATCCGAATTCCGGATGCTCTCGGATTAAAAATCCTCAGTCACGATCTCTTTTCCTTTCTCGGTCTTCTCACCACCTTAACACAAAATAAAATCAAGAAATTTACTATAATGCCCCCAACTAATATAAACTAATTTAAATTACTAGCGTGTGATACGTAAGATCAAAATCGCGTCCGATTATCGCATTTACGCGGTATTGCCTAATTTCGACCGTTCAGTCGATAAATTGGCCATTAAGCCCGATTCAATTCCAAATTGATTCATTCTTTTTCTAATACCTTAATTCAGCCCATACCATGTAATTGATGCCAATTTCAGCATCCTACCCTTTCCAATTCCTTATGGAAAAATTCGGCCAATGCAGTGCATTAGCACTGAAAATTTTTCTACTACATTTTTCACTTTAATTTATCATTTTCCAATTTCTTTCATTTCAAATGGAACCATTTCATTTGAAATGAGACAATTCCTCATGCATTCACTACACACTAGGTTCGGCCTAACAAAGAACAACCATGGAATTCAATTTCTTTCTTCCATATTTCTTCATAATCATGCTTAACTACCTCTAACTACTAACATAGTCTAAATTCAATCCAATCCAACAATCTTTCCTCATCCATACCCATTTTTCAGAATTAAACTCTTCATGATATCTCCATAATAAACCATAGAAATCAAGAACAAAAGCATTGGTAAGGTAAATCACAAGCCAAAGTAAAGATTGATTACCTTTATTTTGTTTGAATCTTGGAAAAACACTTCAAATCTATGGATTTTGGCCTAGGTTTTATGTTTTTCTCTTTGGTTCTTCTTGTTTTTCCTTCAATCGGTTTTTGTTCCAGAAATTAGAGAGAGAAAATGAGGCTAAGGCTGATTTTTATAGCTTAAATAATAAAATATAAAAGCTTGCCACGTGGCATCACGTAATTGGCCCGTTTTTTTGACTTTTTGACTTTCTCTCCCATTTGATCTCCACCACTTGATTCATCAAGTGAACATCTGATCCAAGGTTGACCATGGCTGGAAAAATTTATTCTGGTAGTGAAAAATTACCGAAATGCCCCCGGGATGGCAAAATTACGATTTTGCCCCTATACTCCGAAATGTCCCGAAATTTCATTATTGTCACTATCCAACCTCAAATATCACTAATATAAATCAATATTACCCAATTGGGGTAAAATCCTTTCAAAAAAATTCACATTTAGCACTCCGGTGGCAAAATTACCATTTTGCCCTTGTGCTCTAAAAACATCGAAAATCACCATTTTACACTGCTAAACATCATTTTATACTCCAAAAATTATAACTGTATGTCACATAATTATTTTTTGTCCACTGTGATCAAATCTTGGTTAAAAATCTCTATAAATCAACAAATGAGAAAATGACCGTTTTGTCCTTAATCGGTCAATTTTCCCGATTGACTCCAGACTGGACCTTGAACTTCGAATCACTATTCTGAGCTATCCTGTGGGTCTCAGAATTTTGAAATTCCCCTTAGAATTTCCATTAAACTAGGTTGAAGCTCGATTTAACTTAATTGTACCATTAGGTACAATACCGGCTTTTCAACCAATCAGACAAGGTCTCACACTCTCCCCCACTAATAGAAATTCGGTCCCCGAATTTAAATTCAAAGTAGAGTGGCTTACCTTTACATATCGAAGAGGTGTGGATACTTCGTCCGCATTTCCTCCTCAGCTTCCCACGTTACCTCTTCATTGGTGTGATTTTGCCACAACACTTTCACTGAAGCCACATCCTTTGATCGGAGCCTTTTGACTTGTCTATCCAAGATAGATACTGGTTGCTCCTCATAAGTCAAATCATCTTGTATCTGAACGGTTTCATACCGTATCACATGAGAAGGATTTGGATTATACTTCCTCAACATAGACACATGGAACACAGGGTGAATACTCGAAAGGTCTGGTGGTAATGCCAATCGATATGCCACTACTCCGACCCTCTCTAAGATCTCAAAGGGTCCTACATACCGAGGGCTTAATTTCCCTTTCTTACCAAACCTCATTACCCCTTTTGTTGGCGAGACTTTTAAAAACACATGGTCTCCCACCTGAAATTCCAAATCCCTCCGTCGGTTGTCAGCATAAGACTTTTGCCTACTCTGGGCTGTAAGCATCCGTTGACGAATCATACGGATTTTACCAGTGGCGTCCTGCACCAACTCAGGCCCCAACAGTTTCCTTTCACCCACCTCTAGCCATCCAATGGGTGATCTGCACCTTCTTCCATACAGTGCTTCAAATGGTGCCATTTGGATGCTAGTCTGGAAACTATTATTGTAAGCAAACTCCACTAAGGGTAAATACCGACCCCATTTGACTCCAAGGTCTACTACACATGCCCTCAACATGTCTTCCAAAGTCTGGATGGTTCGTTCAGACTGTCCATCAGTCTGGGGATGGAAAGCTGTACTAAAATTCAACTTAGTGCCCAATGCTTCCTGTAACTTTTCCCAGAATCTACTGGTAAACTGTGTCCCTCTATCTGACACTATGGAAACAGGAATGCCATGCAACCGTATTATCTCATCTGCATAAAACTGGGCATACTGAGCAGCCCCATAAGTGATCTTGACCGGAAGAAAATGAGCTGACTTCGTCAACCGGTCTATTATGACCCAAATCGAGTCATAACCCCCACTAGTTCGAGGCAAACTTGTCACAAAGTCCATGGCAATATGGTCCCACTTCCATTCGGGAACTGGTAATGGCTGTAGTAATCCTGCAGGCCTTTGGTGCTCTGCTTTAACCTGTTGACACACTAAGCACTTGGAAACAAATTCAGCCACATCTCTTTTAAGTCCTTCCCACCAGTATACTTCCTTTAAATCTTGATACATCTTTGTAGCACCTGGATGTATCACATAGGCTGCCATGTGAGCCTCCTCCAATATCTCTCTCCTCAACCCATCGATATCTGGCACATAGAGTCTGGTTCCATATCTCAACACTCCATCTGTGCCTCTAGTAAGCATCTTCTCCTTCTTTCCCTGAGGATCCTCTAAGACCGTAGCTACGAACTCATCTTTACCTTGTGCCTCTTTAATTCGGTCTATTAGGATAGGCCTCACTCTGAAATGAGCTAGCAGTGCATCTGCCTCAGAAACCTCCAAATGCACATCCATGTCTCCCAAGCTATGCATCTCCCTAACCAATAATCTCCTATCTGTGGAGATATGTGCTAGGCTACCCATCGACTTTCTACTCAGGGCATCCGCCACCACATTAGCTTTACCAGGATGGTAAAGAATGGTACAATCATAATCCTTCAGCAACTCCATCCACCTGCGTTGCCGCAAATTCAAATCCCTCTGCTGAAATATATATTTCAAACTTTTGTGGTCCGTATATATCTCACAAGTCTCACCATACAAATAATGTCTCCAGATCTTTAAGGCAAACACGATTGCTGCCATCTCCAGATCATGGGCGGGGTAATTCTGTTCATGCCTTTTAAGTTGTCTTGATGCATATGCAATCACCTTCCCGTGTTGCATTAACACACATCCTAAACCAACCAACGAGGCATCACAATATACTGTATAACCCCCTGTGCCCTGTGGTAGGCTCAACACTAGAGCTGTGGTGAGACATGTCTTAAGCTTCTCAAAGCTATCTTCACAAGTATTTGACCACACAAACTTTGTATCCTTTCGTGTCAGCTTGGTTAGAGGAGCGGCTATTCTGGAGAAATTCTTAACAAAGCGACGATAGTAGCCTGCCAACCCTAAAAAGCTTCTAATCTCTGTAACCGAGGTTGGCCTTGGCCATTTCTCCACCGCTTCGACTTTCTTTGGATCCACTTGTACCCCATCCTTAGATACCACATGTCCTAAGAATGCAACACTTTCAAGCCAAAACTCACATTTGGAGAACTTGGCATACAATCGATGTTCTCTCAAAATCTGGAGCACTATCTTAAGATGCTGCTCATGCTCCTCTCGACTCCTCGAGTAGATCAGGATATCATCAATGAACACCACTACAAACTTGTCCAGGTAGGGCTTGAACACTCGGTTCATCAAATCCATAAAGGCTGCAGGGGCATTGGTAAGTCCAAACGACATTACCAAGAACTCATAATGACCATACCTGGTCCGAAATGCTGTCTTTGGCACATCCTCATCCCGGATTCTCAATTGATGATACCCAGATCGCAGATCTATTTTAGAAAAACATTGTGCCCCTTGTAACTGATCAAACAAGTCATCTATTCTTGGGAGTGGGTACTTATTCTTCACCGTTACCTTATTAAGCTGTCGGTAGTCAATGCATAATCTAAGTGACCCATCTTTCTTCTTTACGAATAACACCGGTGCTCCCCATGGTGAAACACTGGGGCGGACGAACCCTTTGTCTAACAGGTCCTCCAACTGATCCTTGAGCTCCTTGAGCTCTGCCGGTGCCATCCGATATGGAGGTATAGATATGGGTCTAGTATCCGGAATCAAGTCTATGCAAAACTCAATCTCTCGCTCCGGAGGTAATCCTGGCAATTCCTCAGGAAATACATCCACATACTCATTCACTACCGACACTTGACTTATATCTCCGACCTCTGCCTGGTTATCCCTCACCACTGCTAAGTAACCTTGACAGCCTTGCCTCAATAACTTCCTAGCAGACATGGCAGATATCAAGTTGGTCGGAACATTACTTTTATCCCCTTGGATGCTAAATGATGGCTCATCCGGGAAATCAAATCTAACTATCTTATGGTAACAGTCTACACTGGCATGACAAGGTGACAGCCAGTCTATTCCCAATATCACATCAAAGTCCAAGGTGTCTAACACCACTAAATTCACTAGGGTGTTCTTATCCTTAATTCGCACTATGCAAGACTGATATTCCCACTCAGCCACAAATGCCTCTTTCAAAGGAGTAGACACCACTAATTGTTCTTCTCTCCTAACACAGTCTCTATCCAATCGAAATGCAAAGCATGGAGAGATAAAAGAATGAGTAGATCCAGGATCAAACAATACTCTAGCATCCATATCACAAATGGAAAGAGTACCTGAAACTACTGCATTGGATGTCTGGGCATCCTGATGAGTTAAGGCATATACCCTTGCCTGGCCTCTTCCTGCAGAATTCTGTTGTCCAGACCCCGCTGGTCTACGCCGAGAAGAAGTACCAACACCTCTACCTCGTGTCTCGCTAACCCCCTGGCCAGATGAAACAGCTGCTGAAGGAGCAGACAAAGCTGGTCGAGTAGAACCGCGAACCGAACCTTGCGGTTGCTGAGCTGTCGGGCAGTACTTCCATATGTGTCCAGGCTGGCCACAGTTAAAACAAGTTCTTACAGGACGATAACATTGTCCTCTGTGTGGTCTCCCACAATTAGCGCAGGGCGGGATAGGTTGACTACTCTGTCTGGAGTCCTGCGGCTGCCTCATTCCGCTAAAAGTGTTTTGCCCCGATCCAACGCTGGCACTCGTCACATCACCTCCCCGTTGGGGAAACTTTGGTCCCCTCTGTGGTCCTTGATGGCTAGAGAATGAACTTCTGCTACCGAAATCTCTGCGGCCTTTATAACCCTCTGTTTTGGCCCGTTTTGCTACATCTCTTGCGGCCCTACTCTCACTGGTCCTCATCTCAATTCTTTGAGCACAGTCAACTGCCGCCGAGTACGTATGGAAATCTCGAGATGCCACCGCTTTAAATAATGGTTCCACCAGTCCATCCACAAACCTTTGGACTTTCATCTCCTCGGTGGAAACCAAATATGGTGCATATCGAGACAGTTGTGTAAACTTGATGTCGTACTCCGACACCGTCATGCCTGAAGTCTGCACCAATGCCTCGAACTCTCTAGCCCTGGCATTTCGCACACTGTGCGATAAAAATCGATCCAGGAAGGCAATACTGAATTCATTCCAGCTCAACGGTGCAGCACCTGTCGGCCTACCCCTTCGCAAGGAGTCGTACCATTCCTGTGCCACATCTTCCAGCTGAAAAGCTACTAGTTCCACTGATCTGGAACTAGAGCATCCCATAGCGTTACAGATCTTCTCCATCTTGTCCAAGAAAATCTGGGGTTTCTCCGATGCATCTGACCCTGTAAATGATGGAGGCTTGAGTTTCAGGAAGTCAGTGAGTGAAACCTCAACCTGACCTCTGTCACTCTCGGGAGGTTGGCGATCTGTCTGGCCTTGGGAACTAGGGGACTCTGGCTCCACATGCCTCCCCTCCATTACTTTTTGCATATCCTCCATTCGGGCTGCCATCATCTCTACAACCCGACTAACTCCCTGCAGGCCAGTCGCCAAGTCCTCAACAGTAACGCCTCTAGTAGGTGGCCTATCCGCCTCACCTACAGGCTGTCTATCCACTCTCCCACTCTCGAGCGTATCTGCCCTCGCTGGCCTAATGACCCTACCACGTCTACCTCGACCTCTGCGGGTGGGTGCCCGTGGCCTATCGGTCATCTCAATGGGAACATCCTGCTCCCCCACTCGTCTCGAGGTGGCCCGTGTCTTAGGTGGCATTCTTACCTAGACAGGAGCAACACCAATTAATAAACACAATGAAAAACAAGGTGGCTTCTAACATTGGGAATTTATGCGGTTTCTCAATTATGAAATGTGCCGCGGCTCACAGTTCATAATTAATGATCCCACATAAAGACCCGACTCTCCGCTGGACTCTACCATAACTCCCTAGGACCTAACAACCTAGGGCTCTGATACAAACTTTGTCACGACCCAATTCCCGGGCCATGACCAGCGCAAGGACCCAATGAGCATAGCTCACTAAGCCCAAGCAAGCCTATTTTCACTTACTTGATCCCATACATGCTCGTGTGAGGCATCGACACGTAATGCACCCCGTGTGCATACAATGCCGACTGATAGTGACATATCCAGTCACACACATACACACACACACCCTTTCCGGGGGTGGACACAGCCAAAGCACAATGGCATTATTAATCACAATATACATGCACTGTTCCAGTCATGTATTTAGCAATTCACGTTGCTTACACATATACACATAATCAGTCAAATATAAATTCTGACAATGTACATTACATGTACATATCCATCATACAAAAACCCAAGACTACCAGCGGAGACATGTACAATAAAACGGGCAGCTATTGAATGCCAGACACCTACCAGGAGATGGACTACTGTGATCCCGCAATCTAGGAATCTACAACCTCCTGATCTGAAAACATGAATTTTTTTGAAAACGTGAGTATAAAACTCAGTGAGCAAACATAAGATAGGAACAAGCAAAAATGTCCGGAAGGGTTATAAAATATGATGCACACATTTGAAACACATTCATTTTTGTCCAATTAATTTCCCAACCCTTCCCCTCATTTAATTTGACTATTAATTGAATAACATTCAATTTCATGCGCAATCACACAAATATCACCATTCTCTCACCAACTCATGTGCACCTCGTGCACTAACAATATCACTCAATCTCATCAGCTCATGTGCACCTCGTGCACTAACAATATCACTCAATCTCACCAGCTCATAGCTGGAGTCATAATCATCATGTGCACCATGTGCACTCACCAGCTCATGTGCACCCCCACGTCGGGCACATAGCTAGAGTCATCATCATGTGCACCATGTGCACTCACCAGCTCATGTGCACCCCCACATCGGGCACATAGCTAGAGTCATCATCATGTGCACCATGTGCACTCACCAGCTCATGTGCACCCCCACATCGGGCACATAGCTGGAGCTACAGTGTGCATTCCCTCACATCGTGTACAAGCCGAAATTTCCACATCCAGTTTCACCGACATAAGCCTTTCCCATATCATGCACATGCACAGTTGCATATATACATCAACCATAACAAATGTCAATTCATCACACATATTCACACATATGTGACAATAAGTTATAAGAACACATAATGTCATGCATACCACATAATTCCATCACTTAAAATCATTTTATCAGGAGCTTGTTCCCAGCACATATATTTTTTAAAAACTTTGAATAAATCATTTAATCATTCATTTCAATACAATGTGCATTTCCCAAATATTTTGAAATGCAAGTCCACTCACCGTCTCACAAATATCCGAATTCCGGATGCTCTCGGATTAAAAGTCCTCAGTCACGATCTCTTTTCCTTTCTCGGTCTTCTCACCACCTTAACACAAAATAAAATCAAGAAATTTACTATAATGCCCCCAACTAATATAAACTAATTTAAATTACTAGCGTGTGATACGTAAGATCAAAATCGCGTCCGATTATCGCATTTACGCGGTATTGCCTAATTTCGACCGTTCAGTCGATAAATTGGCCATTAAGCCCGATTCAATTCCAAATTGATCCATTCTTTTTCTAATACCTTAATTCAGCCCATACCATGTAATTGATGCCAATTTCAGCATCCTACCCTTTCCAATTCCTTATGGAAAAATTCGGCCAATGCAGTGCATTAGCACTGAAAATTTTTCTACTACATTTTTCACTTTAATTTATCATTTTCCAATTTCTTTCATTTCAAATGGAACCATTTCATTTGAAATGAGACAATTCCTCATGCATTCACTACACACTAGGTTCGGCCTAACAAAGAACAACCATGGAATTCAATTTCTTTCTTCCATATTTCTTCATAATCATGCTTAACTACCTCTAACTACTAACATAGTCTAAATTCAATCCAATCCAACAATCCTTCCTCATCCATACCCATTTTTCAGAATTAAACTCTTCATGATATCTCCATAATAAACCATAGAAATCAAGAACAAAAGCATTGGTAAGGTAAATCACAAGCCAAAGTAAAGATTGATTACCTTTATTTTGTTTGAATCTTGGAAAAACACTTCAAATCTATGGATTTTGGCCTAGGTTTTATGTTTTTCTCTTTGGTTCTTCTTGTTTTTCCTTCAATCGGTTTTTGTTCCAGAAATTAGAGAGAGAAAATGAGGCTAAGGCTGATTTTTATAGCTTAAATAATAAAATATAAAAGCTTGCCACGTGGCATCACGTAATTGGCCCGTTTTTTTGACTTTTTGACTTTCTCTCCCATTTGATCTCCACCACTTGATTCATCAAGTGAACATCTGATCCAAGGTTGACCATGGCTGGAAAAATTTATTCTGGTAGTGAAAAATTACCGAAATGCCCCCGGGATGGCAAAATTACGATTTTGCCTCTATACTCCGAAATGTCCCGGAATTTCATTATTGTCACTATCCAACCTCAAATATCACTAATATAAATCAATATTACCCAATTGGGGTAAAATCCTTTCAAAAAAATTCACATTTAGCACTCCGGTGGCAAAATTACCATTTTGCCCTTGTGCTCTAAAAACATCGAAAATCACCATTTTACACTGCTAAACATCATTTTATACTCCAAAAATTATAACTGTATGTCACATAATTATTTTTTGTCCACTGTGATCAAATCTTGGTTAAAAATCTCTATAAATCAACAAATGAGAAAATGACCGTTTTGTCCTTAATCGGTCAATTTTCCCGATTGACTCCAGACTGGACCTTGAACTTCGAATCACTATTCTGAGCTATCCTGTGGGTCTCAGAATTTTGAAATTCCCCTTAGAATTTCCATTAAACTAGGTTGAAGCTCGATTTAACTTAATTGTACCATTAGGTACAATACCGGCTTTTCAACCAATCAGACAGGGTCTCACACAAATCCTCGGGTACAATTTATTTACCTCTATCGAAGGATTCACCACCTAGACATATTGCACAATCAAACATTTACTACATTTGTACTAAATCATATTCAAACTAATTTAAATTCTATATGAATGTAGGAATTGGGATAAAAATCCTCAAGTAACTATCTAAATACGGTATTGACCTAATTCGATCCGTCACCTGATTAATTGGCCAATACGTCTGATTTAATTCTAATTAACTCCATTTCTCTTCCAACACTCCAATTCATCAAATACTAGTCAATTAACATGAAATGTGGCAAAATTACCTTCACATTCCATTTTAAAATATTCGGCCACGGTGGATTTACTAACATTAAAATTTTCAAGCTAAATTTTACATCACACATCATTCATTCTCATCCAATTCACTTGAAATAAAAATCAATCCACCATCAATACTCCACATGTAAGGTTCGACCAGGAAGGGTTACCAAATAATATGTGATTTTCTCACTTGTTTTTTCTTCCAATCATGACAATCTAACTAAAAATACTTAAATTGCATAAGATCTATTCAAATTTAAGATCAAAATTCATCCCTTTATATTCAGCCTTCATTGATACCCATATGCAAACTTACTTCTCAACCATGGAAAATGAAAAAAAAATTTACGGGTATGGTAGATCTCAAGCAAAAAATTAAAAAATCTTACCTTAGCTTTCTTGATTCCTTGAATTTCTACACTTTTCCCTTGAATTTTGCTATATAGGGTTTTTTTCTTTCTTTTTCTTACTTTCCCTTGGTGAGGCTGACCATAATGAAGAGAAATGGGCCGGTTTTATGCTAATTTATAAGGACAATAATGAAGAAATGAAAGCTTGACACTTGTCACCTTACCATTGACCCATTTTTTCAAACTTAATAATTAAGCTTTCATTCTCCACCACATAAAATCCTTCAATTATCCATGATGAAAAATGCTAATGGCTGAAATTTATGGACTTGACAAGTATTAGGGATGCAAAATTACAATTTTGCCCCTAGGGTGGCAAAATGACTATTTTACCCCTTATGCTCGAAAAAATATAGGAATTAAGATTTTTCACTTCCAAATCTCAAATCATACTCCAAATGATCAATCTTAATCAAAAATTTCATCCAACATTCCAATCTTGACCTCGAGTGGCAAAATGACCATTTTGCCCTTATGAAGTGAAAATTTCAATTTGACTCCGAATCGATCCCCGAACTCTGAATCACCATTCTGAGTCATTCTGGGGCTTTAAAATTCTCAATTTCATCTTAAAATCTCTATTTGGACTAGTTCGAGGCTTAATTCAACTTAGTTGTACCATTAGGTACACTACCGATTTTTGATGATTTTTTAGGGCTTTCCAAGTATGCAAGCATGTTATCAAGCACATGAATAACATGGTAAATATTTTATAGTGTTGGTTTGACAAGATCTCACAAGTGTACCTTTTCTCCTAGTCTTGCTTTAACTGCACATTGAAAAGAAAGAAGGAAATGTTATTCTTCTTAGGTTCGGCTAAGAGAAAGAGTAAGAAAAATACTTGAGCTTTGTAAAGCTCCCTTTCTAGCACAGTGTTTGGTAAAAAAAACCCCCAACCTTTTGAACAAGGTTCAAGTTCATAGTGATTATGTGGATTGTGTTAGAGGTCGGACATTTGGACAGTTTTGGTTTGCAACAACCAAACCTTGGTGTGCATTCAGGTGAAGAAATATCTTGAGAAACCCCACCTTAATGTGGTATTTGTTAAGTTAGAAATTTTTAAAAGATCAAGTTAAATTGCGTTTTGAAAACTATAAATGTAGTTTTGTGAATGGAAAATTTCTTAGTGAAATTTCATATAATCTAAAATGAGTTTATCAAAGTTGCCCTGAAGAACATCTATGGATAAATGAGCAGTTTTATCCATAGATGGTCAGATCTATCGATAGATGGCTCTCATCTACAAGCGGAAGACAGTCATTATCAAAGCTAAATGGCACATCTTTTTCTAATAAATTGCAAAGTGGTTTAGATATTTTTGAAAAGTCCTTGATAAATCTTCGATAAAAACCAACATGACCAAGAAAACTTCATATACCTTTGACATTTATTGAAGGTGGAAGCTTCTCAATTGTTCTAGTATTCACCTTGCCAACCTCCACACTGCTACTATAGATTTTGTCACAACCCGGAACTTGCATCGAGCCCGTGACAACCACCGCAACGTCTCAATAGGCATTCATACTCCGAACACCGATCGAAACCCCGCAAGGCTTTTATATCAGATTTCTTACCTCCCCTATGAGTAACAATTGTTGAACATCATGTGTTAAATAATTACCAGTCATTTTCGAACCCGAACAATCATAAAATGATTTTTGACTCAGTGGCATTTTAGTCATTTTCCTCGAAAAATTTCAGACCCGATTAAATGTGCAGCATATATATGAAAACATGTATTTCAAAATCAGAAATATATTTTGCTACCTAAAACATTCATTTTAATGAAAAAGTAACTATTAAAATATAATAAAAATATTTAATAAAATATTGTAATTTCTTATAAAATAATATTTTTAGAACACTACGTAAATAATTTTTGGAATGTGAAAACAAAATAAATTCTTATACACTATATGAAAGTAAACCAAAGTATACAATTTCATTTACAGCGACACGTGGGCCCCCGAATTATCAAAAGTATAGAGGACAGTGAACCTCCTATTGGTGAGGTTGCAAAGCCAACTGTAGTCCTTAGTGAACTCAGCTATCTACAACTATTCTGGGCCTGAAAGGGTGGAAATGAGAGTGGTGAGTTTACACAACTCAATGAGTAAATAGATACCATCTAAAATATCTAAAGTCCAGTAAATGGAGACAGTGAAATCTTCCCATTCCAATAGGTTTCATATCATAAAGATTTATCCCAATCCATATAAATAATTGTGTTTTGTTGACACAATTAATAAGGCTTATGATTTTCTTTAAAACTCAGCTCATGCCAAAGCCAATACTCAAGGACACTTGATCATCATCAGAGTCCGACCGAGTCCGCCAAGGCTATAAAAGTTTCATATATGCATGAAACACATTTTTACATTTGGAAATATAGCAGTTCCTTGGCATTGGCTGAGTTCATTCTCACGTGGTGGTTTGGCATGAAGAGAACTCTAATTGTTACCTTGAGAGTTATCCTACTCGTCTCTACAACTGAGGTAAAAATATATATATACCCGGATTCGTGCCCCTCTAATAGGCTGGTCCACAGAACCCACCACTGCAGTGACCATCTAATAACCCACCAATTCAATAAAAGTTCAATAGTACAACTTGGCAATTTCATTGCTAACTAATTTATCAAGACAAAGCAAACTGTAGCGACCCTTCTCCGTTCACTATCGGTATCCGAGATCTTCGAGAAGACCCGTCAAATCCCAAACAAGCATATCTCGTATTGCTCGTCAACTAACCGAATACAATCCTCATATTGTATTTATACTTTCATATACTAAATTAAATCATAAATATAAAAAAAATTAGTTCAGACTTTTTCCTTTTTTACTGCAAGTATATACACTATAATCTATAATCTCTAAATTAATACTTCTATAAAAATTTAGAATTTGTTTACAACTTAATAAATAAAGTACTATAACTTGACCTTTAACATGTAGGAATTTCATGAGACTAATCTCTAGACAGCGAAACAGCTCAGAATAAAATACTAGAAGATACCTTTACCTATCCACAGGAAACTGAGCACGTCGATGATTACACGCTAGATCGATCCCTATCTATAAAAAGGAAAATAAAAAGGGTGTGAGTCTCATAGACTCAGTGAATATCATCGACTCCATGAGTATGGCGTAGATGGGAAACAATCAAGCGGCAGATGAGTTGAATATAAAAATGTAGGATCATAAAAGCAATTTATTTCAAATGGAGGTTTTGTGCCTTATACAAAAATTCATGGATTTCTTATAAAGCATCAACAATTGCAATCATTAAATTTTTTCGCATCAAAATACGTTAATAACCATTTTTGAATCAAATAGATAAAATTAGGCAAGCTCCCATGAAACCAAATATTATTTATGATTTGTACAAATCATAACTCGCCCATACGCGAGGAATTACTGATTCATTTCACAGAAAACAAATAGGGGAGCTACAAAAAATCATTTAATTCGATTTCTCACCATGCTGAGAAACGTAATTCAAAATGTTAAAACTTATTTCAATCCAAAAAAAAACAATTATATTTTATCAAAAATAAACAACAAGGCTTATCACTTTTTAAAAACTTGGCTCGTGCCATAAAAACTCATATTCGGTGATACCTTGTGCTGGGGTATTCAACCGTATCCACCAAGGCTGTTAAAATTTCATAATTTTTCCAAAAAGCAACCATTCCTTGGCATTAGCTGAGTTCCCCTTCACGTGGTGGTTTGGCGTGAAGTGAACTCTGTCATACCTCAAGACAACCCTTTACGCCTCTACAACTGAGATAAAAGTATATAGGGGGTTTTACCGTGCCACCTCTAAGTAGGCTGGCCCACGGAAACCCGGCTACTACAATAGTTAATAATCCACCAATTAAATGAAAATTTCAATAGCATGATTTGGCAATTTTATCGCTAAGCAATTTATCAGTGCAAAGCATACAATTCACATTTTTCAATCCAATTATCAAGCCAGCCAATCATGCCATAATATCATAAGCCATTCTATTTCAAAACAGATCAGGAATCTCATTTCATTTATAAAACTATCTCAAAAATCATTTATATCCTTGAAGTATCGTTCCAAATTTCATTGCCGAACATTCAATATAAAAGTCATAAAAATCTATGGTTATGCTCACAAAATAAAATTTAATGCATGGTTCATAAAATACTGAGCATAGGGAAATTAAACCTGGTCATCATATATGCTCATTACACAGATATATATGGCACCATTTAGAAGATAAATCGGGTTGAAAAGCTTGTTTCTCGATTTTAATCACTTTACGTATAATTTATATACATATATTCAAAATAATTTATAAAAATAACTTGCATTCACAATTTCTTAAAATTCTACCAACTCATGCTATCCATAATTTTCATGTAAAATAAATCGTATGTGCAACTATATATATATGCATAATTATGAAAATTTTGAAATTGACACCCCTACTCACCTCATAATAATGAGATATTACTTCATTGTTGATTCGCGTGCGTATATAATTATTCCTATTTCTCGATCACATACTTCGTTCAGCACGCCTCCACGATAAACTTTCCTAGCAGCAATTTAAATCCACTATACTTAATCACACAATTGTATGGGTAGCAACTTAATTAAAAATTCCTCAAGCAACTTGCATATTTTTCTTCCCAAATGTAAGACCCGACTTTATAAAATATATGTCATATTATCCATGTACTGGATGAAATGGTTATATATTTGCATGTCTCGGAAAGATATTAAAAGACGATATTGTACCTAGAAGTACGACTAAGTGGAATTGTGCCTCGAACAAATTGAAATAGGACTTTTAATGTCAAATTGGGAATTTCACAGTCCAAGGATGACTTAAAATGGCGATTCGGAGTTCGAGGGCTGATTTGGAGTCAATCGAGAATATTGATCGATTAGGGGCAAAATGGTCATTTTACCACCCAAAATTTAAATTTGGTTATTTGATGGAAATGTTGATCAAGATTAATCATTTGAAGTATAATATGAGGTTCAGCAGTGAAAATTTTTAATTCTTGATATTTTTAGAGCATAGGGGCAAAACGATAATTTTACCACTTGAGGACAAAACAAGAATTTTTCAAAAAGATTTTGACCCATTTGACTAAGATTGATCAATTGGAGTGTAATTTGAGGTTGAAAAGTGGAAAAAAATGTAATTTCGATGCTTTTCGAAGTATAGGGGCAAAATCGTAATTTTACCACCTCGGGGGCAAATCGGTAATTTTTCACCCTTAACATTTGTCAAGACCAAAGAATTTTATTCATCATGGAAATGGATAAATATGAGAAATTGTGTGGTGGAGATTTAAAGAATTAAAGTCAAATAATTAAAGCATGGACCAATTAAAACATGCCAGGTGTCAAGTTTAATATTATTTTAATGGCATTATAAAAAGGCATAAAAATCAGTCCATTTTCCCCCAAAATGGTTGGCCAAGGAAGAACAAAAAGAGGGAAAGGAAGAACAAGGAAACCTAGGTTGAAAATTGGAGAAAAAGTGTTGGAATTAAAGGATTTGATCAAACAAAGGTAAAATTTCTTTGATTTTGCTAGTGACCCATCTTACCCATGCAATTCTTTCCATTTTCCATACTTAGAACTTGAAATTTCATACCAAACCCATGCTGGCCGAACATCCATGGAGGAGTTTTGAGTCTTGATTTTGCTAGAATTAAATGGATTTTACTGTTTTTAGTTGTTTAGAGATTAATGGAATGAAAATCTAGCAAGAAAAATACTTATCCTTCATTTAACCCATTTTGGTCGAATTTTCTAGGGGGAGAATTGATGCTGAAATTGATGATATTTCATGATATTTTGGTGATATTTAATGGTTAGTGAGGTTAGAAAGTAAATGGGAAATTTTGGTGGGAAAATTTGAATTTTTGCCTAATGTGTGGACATATGTGATTTGTGGTCTAGAACTGATAAATTAAATTATATTTGTAGTCATTGAGTTAATTTAGGTACAATTGGAGCATTAAAAGTGAAATGGATTGAATTGGAGTTGAATTGAAGGTTTTAGTAATTTAAACCGTGTTTAGGCAAATTGGGTCGGACACTGCAATTAAGCAATTGTCCAGACATTTCACACGCAATCTCATGCATACTTATAGATAAGGACCTGAAATAGTTTATAATGGCTTGACACAAATTATTCAATTTTGTGTTATGTACTATGGATAGGTGGTGAGCCATTTGACACGGGTAGGAGACTGTACCCGTCAATTGAGAATAAGAGTATTTCTACTCCTAATACTGTGAGTAAACATATTATCGTCTTTATTATCTAGAGTAGATTTTATTCAATTTGGTGATTTTGTGCAAAATGAATTTTATACGATGAATTGTTCTGTTTTATGAGAAAAATGCGATTGTATAAAATAAAATGAATTTTTATAAATTGATTTGAAAATTGAACAATTGATTTTGAAATAGAGTACTTGGAGACTGTTGTTTGTTGTACAATAAATTGTATTTTTAAATCGATGTGGCTTATGAAAATGTGGCATGATCGGCTACTTGGTTATTGTGTTGGAAACTATACGAACTGCTGTTTGCTGTGCAGGCTGGTTAGTGTGAAAATGACCTAGTCATGCTCTTAAAATTTTTGTTAATTTGGTGGATTATTAACTACTATAGTAGACGGGTTTCTGTCGACTGGACCTATTTAGAGGGGCACGATAAACCTCATATATTATACCTCTGATGACAGGCATGTTGGGTAACTCTTGAGGTATACCATAGTTCACTGCACGTCGATCCATCACGTGGTAGTGAACTCGGCCAACACCAAGGAACGACTGCATTTTGAAAAATTGTAGAATTTTAAACAGTCTTGGCTGTCATGACCCGAAACCACCCTCGAGCCTATGACAATTGTCGCGATGTCTCGATAGGTACTCATCCCCCGAGTACCCTATCGAGACCTCGCAAGGCTCTCGTACCAGTTTTTCCATCTCCCCTGTGGTTATTAGTTTCCAAGTAACATTTTTCAAAGAATTAAAAATCAGATTTCAGATTAAAACAGTCAAAATACACAATTTTCCACACAAGGGCATTTTTATCCTTTTTGTCCAAAAATTTCAAAATCAGTAAAAATGTTACATAAAAGCAAAATAAACATAATTCACGTTTAAAAATAAATTTTGATATCGAAAACCCTTATAAATAAATGAAATTTTTAGATAATAGAATAAAATAAAAAAATTAAATGAAATATTACATTTTATTATAAAACAATATTTTTAGAAACATCGTAAATCAATTTTCAGCACGTGAAAGTAAAATAAATTTATACATATTGTATTACAGGTAAACAAAGTATGTATATTAATTACAATGACACGTGGATCCCACTATGTACAACTATGTACCTTTGTTCGCTAGGACGCGACTTGGAACTAACCTCTCAATGCAGTCCAAATGTCTATTAGTAGTCTCGAGCCTGAAATGGGGGAAGAGAGGGTAGTGAGTTTTGCAACCCAGTGAGTAGATAATTACCATCTACGACATCTAAAATCGAGTAGATGGAGACAAAGAAAAATACCACGTAATTGAGCAGTTCATAGTACAAACTTCAATTTTTATCTTATAAAAGACATTTCAATTTCAATAAAAATCAACAAAATCCTTAAATCACTAGGCTTATGATTTCTTTTAGAACCAGGCTATTGCCAAAACTCTTACTCGATGATGCCTTGGCCTGGGGCATCCAACCGACTCCGCAAAGGCTGTTAAGATCATATTATATTTGAAAATACAGTCGTTCCTTGGTGTTAGCCGAATTTACTCTCAAGTGGGGTCAAACATAGAGTAAATTCTATGGTCACCTTAAGAGTTACCCTCTTCGTCTCTCGTACCGAGGTGATACATAACTGGGTTTACCGTGCCCCTCATAAAGGCAGTCCACGAAAACCCGCCACTACAGCGACTAATTAACCCACCAATCAACAAAATTTTTGTAGTATAACAAGGCAATTTTTATACTAGCCAGCCTGCATGGCAAACAACAATTCATGCAATTTCAACACAATAAACCAGCCAAGCATGCTCTCCAAGATCATTTCCAAATTAAACACATAAGATTCACAATTCACCAGGTAAGTCTCCATATACTCCATTTTAATAAAATCAACATTTAATTTCACAACAGTATTTCTTTTCAAAATAATTTATAAAATTCATTTATTTAATCATATTACATCAAAACACATTTTACTTGAAAATTATAGTACTTTATACTTCAAAATAAAAGTGCATGAAATGCAATGCAAACTGTCTGAATAACCGTCTAAACACGGTATTCAACCTAGTTCGTCTACACACATCCGAATTGGTAAAGTCTCCAAATTAATTCAAAATTGATTTTTTTATATTTCTATACGCTAATTACACACAATTTACTTTAGTGACTGTGAATGTGATGCAAATTATCAGTCCAAATCACATAATGCACCTGTCTGCACTTTAGGCAAAAATTCTAATTTTTGCACCAAAATTTTCCATTAATTTTTTAACTTTATAATTCATCAAAATTCACCTAAATACCTCAAATTGGCATCAATTTCAGTAGCCTTCTCCCCCTAGAATATTCAGCCTTATGGGGTTCAAGAGGAAAAATTAATTTCCTTGCTAATTTTCTTTATAGTATACTATACATTACCAAACTAACCGAAAACACCACTTAGCTAATTATCTAACTAGATTCAAGCTCAAATCTCTCTCCTCCATGTTTGGCCAGCATGTATTCATTATACCCACTTGTGATTTTTGCATGGAAAATGAAAAAGAAAGCATGGGTAATGCAGAAAACTAAGAAAAATCAAAAAATTTACCTTTTTCAAGCTTGATTCCTTAATTTCTCTTGATTTCCCCTTAATTTTCAACCTAGGGTTTATGTTTTCCTTTTCTTCCCTCTTTGCTTGCTTTGGCCGACCCTCACAATGTTCTGGGCTGAATTTTTAAACCTTTTTATAAGCTTCTTAAAATATTATTTAATTTTATTACATGTGAATATTTTATTAATTTATTTTTTTATTAGTCATCCATTTGACTTTCTTTCTCTACCACATATTTTTCTTCACTTATCCATAGCTTAAATGAAGTTTCTAGACTTAGCCAAAACCTTGGTGGTGTAATTTTCAAAAATTACACTTTTACCCCCGTAAAAGTGAAAAATTACATTTTTGCCTCAAAATCTAAAAAATTGTCAAAATTCATATTTTTCACTCCTCATACCCATATCATTCTTCAATTAATCAAATTTGATCCAAATCCTTTCGACAAATTCAAATTTTGTCCTCGGATGGAAAAATTACGATTTTACCCCTATTCTCCGAAATGTACTGGAATTACATTTTTTTTTTCACTTTTCAGCCTCAAACAACACTTCAATTCATCAATCTTAATCAATGGGACCAAAATATTTTCTAAAAATTCTCTTTTTGTCCTTTAGTGGTAAAATTACTATTTTGCCCTTGTGGTCCAAAAATACCAAGAATTAAAATTTTTTTCACTGCTAAACCTCTTATTATACTTTCAATGATCACATTATACTTCAAATGATTAATCTTGATCAAAATTTTCATCAAATAATCCTATTTAAATTTTAGGTGGCAAAATGATCATTTTGCCCCTAATCGGTCAATTTTCCTGATTAACTCCAAATCGACCCTCGAACTCCGAATCACTGTTTTAAGTCATTTCGAGGGTTTTAGTTTTCTCAAATTCATCCTTAATTCTCTGTTTAAATCATTTTGAGGCTTTAATCAGCTTACTCATCTCTCTAGTTGTAATACCGTCTTTCAATACCTTTTAGGGGCATTCAAGTATATAAACATTTCATCCAGCACATGGATAGCATGACATATACTTTACAGAGTTAGGTTTTACAACACTACCCCCCTTAAATAAAATATTATCCTCAAAATTTCACTAATCAAACCTGAAGAAAAGCTGGGGTATTAATTTATCCTCCGATATTTACTTTCCCATGTCATCTCTTATTGTAGGGAACTTTAATTTGTTTACCTCTGGGTCAACTTGAGTACTTCATTCTTGTCTACTATTGTCCTTTAAAATCATATCTGTAGTGTTTTCAGCATGCCATATTTATTTCTGTACGTATTCTCAACCTCTAAGAAAATTATTAGTCTTAATTATTTCCACATACTTAGTGTTTATCACTCATTTATATAGCTTCCACCTTCTTATTCATATTAGTCCATCTCCTATGGCTTATTCTTGCCATAAATTACATTTCTTTAATTATTTTTTCAAATTTCCTTAGGTCTCCATAAATTAACTTCTAGTAAGATTCTTAATCATTTCATTTTCTATTCAACTCATCAGATCTATCGATTTCAAATTCTAAATCTTTATGAATAATCCTTTACTATAGTTGATCATATTATTGACTCTTTATACACGTATGTATACGTATCTTTCAGATGTCCATACTTCTCATTATATATATGCCTTTGTTCTCAAATGTATTTGGACAAATTTCTTTTATTTGTCTTTTTCTATAACCAAGATGCAATAGAATAATTTCCATAATTCTTATCAACATCTTCATTATGTCTATGTGTAGTCTTATACCATTTGCATACTTATACTCTTTTTCTACCATCCCTAATTATATACTTAAGTCTTCTGGTCCTACTTATCATTATATCACCTCATCGTGTTCATCGAATTGTAATTAAATACACATGTATGTTTTATAAGGTCATTAGTGTTCTAAAGATTTTTCCTTAACTTAATCATTCGTATTATAAGTCACACTTAAACCCAATAGACTTTTTAAATTGATCTCTCAGGTAATTTATATATCAATCTCTATTATAAAACTTTACCTGACACTTAACCCAAATTCAACATTTCTGAATTATTTAATTTCAAATTGCCAATTCCACATGTGGCATCCTCCTCAAATAACTATCTCTCCAGGGTACTGTCATGTCTAGGTCCTCATCCCTCTCGCACGGTCTTCCCTGCAGTCTGCAGCCTACAATTGGACATGGGAAGGTTTGAACCCGAAACCTTTCCTTCCCCTAAAAAGAATGCCTTTAACCATTTCATCACATTTAGTCCTTTAATCCTATAACTCATCATACTATGCTCAGAAAAATTCAAGCTCACATTTAGAATAAATTTATTCATTAATCTTTTTACTCCATAACCATATTCTATGTATATAAATTTGCTATACCATTCTTGAAATCTCAATTCACCCTTTCAGCACTTGGTATCAGTATTCCTTATCGATATCTCGTACATTCGTCTAACCTTTTTGTCATTTTGTTGGTAACCTTTAACAAGATTTAACCTCTTGTCCTTTCCATTTCTTACGATTTAACTTTAATCATCAGATTATTCATCTTACTACTCCATATATTAATTCATCTTTAGGTATCTATCTCGGTAGCTTTCTAAATTTTTCCTTCTCTTATATACCATTGTATAAGGCATTAAGGAAAAATTTCAACTTATTCATATCAATACTTTCCAAGGACCTTAAAACTCCAATTTACAAGATTTAAATGAAGTTTAACAATTTCAATTCAATTCATACATTCAACTTCATATTTGTCTCATTGTATTCCAATCTATAGTTATTACTTTAAGCATCATTTCCCTTTAAATTTTTCTCTAAGTTCACATCACCATCTTTCCATAACTAATGATATTCTCTTGGTCTTTCACACATGGTAGACAAAATCAATCTTTTCAAATTCAATAAATTCTATAACCCTTATTAACAATCAATAAATTTCACTTTAGAATATTCTTTCTATAATATATAATAACTTCACCATATCATGTTACAGCATTATGTTCCTCCATTCCACTATCATACGTGCTCCCCAGAAATCAAATTAAAGGTTTATATACCTTGATTAATACTAATTCCATTTAATCATATCTTAAATACTTTGGACTAATAAATTATAACTCCAAGTATATATATCATCATACACACCATTACTTAATGTATATCTCTATTTCCATCATCCATTACTGATCATCTATACCTTAACACTTCATTTATGCATTGAAAACTCCAATAATAAAACATAGCATTCAAACCGATGACCACATTTCAACTTGCGAATCTTATTTTTATGCCATTGCATATGCCTCCAAATTGTTCCTACACAAGCTTTAGTAGAAATGTGTTGAAGGCTTAAATTATCAAAATTCATTTTCAAGGCCATTTATAACTTGGACAATTTATCATATGTCTATATATTAAAATCCTCCGTACTTGTTACAATCATGGAGACTGCTATTTTTAAAGTTAACTTTCTACTACAATTTTTGATTAGAACTTTAGTCTCCATATACCTTGCTTTGAATATACTTTGCTATTGATATTCATATACCTTCACTGCCACATTCAATACAATCTTATTAATTAATGATTTCTAATTTATTTTTAGCCAGACATACATTAGCTTGCATACCACTTGTCATCGGGAGTTTGACTTTGTTCATCAATTCTTGACTAATTACCTTTATAAAATAAATAGTTTCTTATCAGACTTTGTACTTGCTTAATCCATTATTGCCTTTCTTCTATTAGTTCACCATGATTATGTAAAACAGTTAATCATACTACTAAGATAAGTATACTTTCCCAATGACTATTTTACTGATTTATTTTTTTATCACACCATAAGGTTACTATACCGACCAAGCCATTTATATAGCTATCTTTTAATCCGCACTAGTTATACAAAACAGAACCAGTCCTTGGTTTTTTTACATACATAATTATGGCTATTTCCTTGTTTACTATAACTCCCTAAAGTCAGGTCAGTGCAAAACTCAACGAGAGTGTGAAAATTCTTATTCTCGTTTTTCCTTGGAGTCCTTTCCCAAATCCCTTTTCACTTCTTGAGATCTTTCCCTTTGTTCCCTGATCCGTGCTTCTTGGATCCTCTTATATTCTTCATCACTTACGATTACTGCGTTCCTTCCGCACTAGGGAGGAAAATACCTGATAACCAATGGAGGTGCTCTCCAATCACGAAAATCTTCTCCAACCATACTCATTCTTTCTCTCACCTCCACACTTCTTTCAGCCTCTCTCTCAAGGGAATTCCTTATGCACAGATTAGTATCATTAATGCTAGTGCTTTCGCCGGTCTCGGTAGCACTAGAACTCTCAGCTGTCTAAACCTGTGCTCTCAAATTTGAGGGATTCCAGTTATCAAGAACTCTGAAAGGATATCTCTCCGGTCTACTAGGTACTAAGCGTCTACGACTCCCAGCTGTGGATTCCAACGATCCCTCACTAATGCTCCAAGAAATATTAATGTCATAACCCTCATTAACACTCTCAGAAAGGTCAAAGTCATCACCTTCACTAGACATGGTGATCTATAAAATAAACAAAATAATTTTAGGTAATCCTTAGATACTATATGCTAATGCACACTCTTAACCTAACTTGACTCGAGTCACACTAACACTCTAACTTTTTAAAATACTTTAAAACCAGAAGCTTTGAAATAAAAAATCATGATCTTTTAAAACCAAAACCATGCTCTGATACCAATAATATTGTCACGACCTGGAACCACCCTCGAGTCCATGACAACTGTGGCGATGTCCTAATAGGTATTCATCCCCCGAGTACCCTATCGAGACCTCGCAAGGCTTTTGTACCAGTTTTTCCATCCCCCCTATGGTTATTAGTTTCCAAGAAACATTTTTCAAAGAATTAAAAATCAGATTTCAGATAAAAATAGTCACAATGCACAATTTTCCACACATGGGCATTTACATCCTTTTTGTCCAAAAATTTCAAAATCAGTAAAAATGTTAGATAAAAGCAGAATAAACATAATTCAAGTTCGAAAATAAATTCTGATATCGAAAACCCTTATAAAAAATGAAATTTTTAGATAATAGAAAAAAATAAAAATATTAAATGAAATATTACATTTTATTATAAAACAATATTTTTAGAAACATCGTAAATCAATTTTCAGCACGTGAAAGTAAAATAAATTTATACATACTATATTACAGGTAAACAAAGTATGTATATTAATTACAACGACATGTGGCCTCCACTATGTACAACTATGTACCTTTGTTCGGCAGGATGCGACTTGGAGCTAACCTCTCAATGCAGTCCAAATGTCTATTAGTAGTCTCGACCTTGAAATGGGGGAAGAGAGGGTGGTGAGTTTTACAACCCAGTGAGTAGATAATTACCATCTACGACATCTAAAGTTGAGTAGATGGAGACAAAGGAAAATACCACGTAATTGAGCAGTTCATAGTACAAACTTCAATTTTTATCTCATAAAAGACATTTCAATTTCAATAAAAATCATCAAAATCCTTAAATCACTAGGCTTATGATTTCTTTTGAAACTAGGCTATTGCCAAAACTCTTACTCGATGATGCCTTGGCCCGGGGCATCCAAATGAGTCCTCTAAGGCTGTTAAGATCATATTGTATTTGAAATATAGTCGTTTCTTGTTGTTAGCCAAATTTACTCTCACGTGGGGTCAGACATAGAGTAAATTCTATGGTCACCTCAGGAGTTACCCTCATCGCCTCTCGTACTGAGGCGATACATAACTGGGTTTACCGTGCCCCTCATAAAGGTAGTCCACGGAAACCTGCCACTACAACGACTAATTAACCCACCAATTAACAAAATTTTTGTAGCATAACAAGATAATTTTTATACTAGCCAGCCTGCACGGCAAACAACAATTCATGCAATTTCAACACAATAAACCAGCCAAGCATGCTCTCCAAGATCATAAACCATAAATTTCCAAATTAAACGCATAAGATTCACAATTCACCAGGTAAGTCTCCATATACTCCATTTTAATAAAATCAACATTTAATTTCACAACAATATTTCTTTTGAAAATAATTTATAAAATTCATTTATTTAATCATATTTCATCAAAACACATTTTACTTGAAAATCATAGTACTTTATGCTTCAAATTTATCATGCCTTAAAAAGCATAAAATTCATATATAAAAACACTCTAGATATTACAGACGATAATTTACCCATTCACTATTTTAGGAGTCCAAAACACTCATAGTCTCGATCGTCCGACACAATCTCTTCACCTTTCTCGGATGATTCACCCCCTATATGTTACGTGCGACACAAATTTCACTAAATTATGTCAATTAATCATAATTGATTTCAGGCTCTGTAATTCTAAATGAGTGCATGAAATGCACTACGAACTGTCTGAATAACCGTCTAAACACGATATTCGACCTAGTTCGTCTACATGCATCTGAATTGGCTAAAGTCTCCAAATTAATTCCAAATTGATTTCTTTCAATTTCTATACTCTAATTACACCTATTTTACCTTAGTGATTGTGAATGTGATGCAAATTATCAGTCCGAATCACATATTGCACCTGTTTGCACTTTAGGCAAAAAATTTGATTTTTGTACTAAAATTTCCCATTAATTTTCTAACTTTATAATTAATCAAAATTCACCTAAATACCTCAAATTGGCATCAATTTCAACAGCCATTCTCTCCCTAGAATATTTGGCCTTATGGGGTTCAAAAGGAAAAATCAATTTCCTTGTTAATTTTTTTTATACTATACTATACATTACCAAACTAACTGAAAACATCACCTAGATAATTATCTAACTAGATTCAAGCTCAAATCTCTCTCCTCCATGTTCGGCCAGTATGTATTCATTATACCCACTTGTGATTTTTGCATGGAAAATGGAAAAAAAAGCATGGGTAATGTAGAACACTAAGAAAAATCAAGAAATTTACCTTTTTCAAGCTTGATTCCTTAATTTCTCTTGATTTCACCTTAATTTTCAGCCTAGGATTTATGTTTTCCTTTTCTTCACTCTTTGCTTGCTTTGGCTGACCCTCACAATGTTCTTGGCTGAATTTTAAACCTTTTTATAAGCTTATTAAAATATTTTTTAATTTTATTACATGTGAATATTTTATTAATTTATTTTTTTGTTAGTCATCCATTTGACTTTCTTTCTCCACCACACATTTTTCTTCACTTATCTATAGCTTAAATGAAGTTTCTAGACTTAGCCAAAACCTTGGTGGTGTAATTTTCAAAAATTACACTTTTGATCCCGTAAAAGTAAAAAATTACATATTTACCCCAAAATCTAAAAAAAAGCCAAAATTCATATTTTTCACTCCTCATACCCATATCATTCTTCAATTAATCAAATTAGGTCCAAATCCTCTCAAAAATTCAAATTCCATCCTCAGGTGGAAAAATTATGATTTGGCCCCTATACTCCGAAATGTACCGGAATTACATTTTTTTCCACTTTTCAACCTCAAACAACACTTCAATTGATAAATCTTTATCAAATGGGGCCAAAATCTTTTTTAAAAAATTCTCGTTTTGTCCTTTAGTGGTAAAACTACCGTTTTGCCCTTGTGCTCCAAAAATACTGAAAATTAAAATTTTTTTCACTACTAAACCTCTTATTATACTACCAATGATCACATTATACTTCGAATGGTTAATCTTCATCAAAATTTTCATCAAATAATCCTATTTAAATTTTAGGTAGCAAAATGACCATTTTGCCCATAATCGGTCAATTTTCCTTATTAACTCTAAATCGGCCCTCGAACTCCGAATCACTGTTTTAAGTTGTTTCAAGGGTTTTAGTTTTCCCAAATGCATCCTTAATTCTTTGTTTAAATCATTTTGAGGCTTTAATCAGCTTACTCATCCCTCTAGTTGTAATACCGACTTTCAATACCTTTCAGGGGTATTCAAGTATATAAACATTTCATCCAGCACATGGATAGCATGACATATACTTTATATAGTCAAGTCTTACATTGGCGGTCTCGGTCTGATGCCCTAGTACAAGGTATCCCCGACAATGATTTTGGCAAAAGCCAAATTTTTAAGAAATGCATAAGCCACGTGGATTACTTGAGTAAACTGAGTATTGATGCTGTGAAAAATATATTGGGTTGGAATGTTTTACTTGTCTCCTATTACTCGGTTTTAGATACTTTAGATGGTATCGGTTTACTCATTGGGATTTTATAATCTCACCCCCCTCATTTCCTCACATTTCATGTCAAATCATGCTCTATAAAGTAATTATGGTGTCATTCACATACTCAACAGAATGTTTGTATATTGAGAAAGCCCGAGAAAATCGACAAAAAAGACGATATTGCCCCTAGAAGTGCTGCGAAGTTGATTTATTCCTCGAGCTAGTTCAAACAGAAAATTTAAAAGAAATTTGAGAATTCTGAAACACCAAAATCTACTCAGAATGGTAATTCGGAGTTCAGGGTCCAATTTGGAGTCAATCAGGAAAATTGACCGATTAAGGGCAAAACGGTCATTTTGTCATTTAAGGACAAAATGGAGATTTTCATAAAAGATTTTAATCACATTCAACCAAGATCAATTATTTGAAGTATAATATAATTTTTGGAGTATAATATGAAGTTTGACAGTGATAAATTTAATTTCTCGGTAGTTTTGGAGCACAAGGGCAAAATAGTAATTTTGCCACTAAAGGACAAATCGAGAATTTTTGGAAAAGATTTTGATAACAATCGATCAAGATTAATTATTTAGATTATTTAGAACATAATTGAAGTTTAAGAGATGAAGAATATTGATTTCAGTAATTTTTGGGACACTGGGGGCAAAACGATAATTTTGCCACCCTAAGGGTAAAATGGTAATTTGGCCGCTTAAGACTTAAAATTTGAGTGTAGAATGAAGTCTTTGATTAAGATTTATCATTTGGGGGTACAATTTAACGTTGAAAAGTGAAAAGGAGTTGTAATTCCAGTATTTTTGGAGTATAAGGGTAAAAATCGTAATTTTGCCATCTCAGGGGCAAAATCGTAATTTTCCACCACCAGGACATTTTTCCAGCCATGGTTATCCCTTATCAACATTTTGACTTGTGACAAATCAAGTAGTGGAGAATAAAAGTAATTATTAAAGTAGAAAAAAGAAAAATGGACAAATAAGGTAATGACATGTGGCACCCATTATTATTTTATTATTTTTCCATAAAAATCAGCCCTTAAATCTTCATTTTCTCTCCCATAGTCGGCCTAGCATGAACAAAGGCAAGAAAGAAACAAAACTAGAAACCCTTGGTGAAGAAATCAAAGGAAATTAGTGAGAAATCAAGCATTCAAGCTAGATAAGGTAAGATTTCCTAATTTTTACTTGAAATCTATCATACCCATACTTTATTCTTTCATTTCCATGGATAAATTACTTGATTTCATGATGGGTTTGATGATGACCAAATGGGTTTAGAGAGGGAAAATTGATGGAAATGGTTTGAATTTAAAGTATGTTAGTGTTTTTAGGTAGTTAATGTTGTGTGGCATGAAATCAAGTGAAGAAAAATCACCAAACCTTTGGTACCCTCTATGGCCGAATATTGTAGGTTGAGTGGTGATGGTGGATTTGATTTGTTTCAAGTGAAATGGATTAGGAAATAATGAATTATGGTGAGTGGATTAAGTGACATTAGTATTTTAAATTGGTGGATGATTAATGGTATGAAGAAAATTAGCAAGAAAACAATATATTATCATTAAACCCCAAAGGGCTGAATTTTCTAGGAGGGAGATTGATGTTAAATTGGTGATATTTTATGGTATTTAGATGGAAATTGATGATTTGTGATATTAGAAATTAAATGGCAAAATTTGGCATGAAAATCTGAATTTTTGCCTAATGTGTGGACATTTATGATTTGTGGCCTAGGACTAGTAAATTAAATAATAATCATAGTCATTGAGGTATTTCGGTTATAATTGGAGTATTGAAAGTGAAATGGATTGAATCGGAGTTGAATTGGAGGTTTTAGTAATTTAGACTGTGAATAAGCAAGTTGGGTCGGACACTGCAATTAAGCGATTGTCCAGACATTTCATACTCATTCTCATGTATACGTATAGATATGAGCCTGAATTAATTTATAATGGTTTGACACAAATTATTGAATTTTGTGTCATGTACGGTGGATAGGTGGTGAGCTATTTGACACGGGTAAAAGATTATGCCCGCGGACCGAGAATAGGAGTATTTCTACTCCTAATATTGTGAGTAAACTTATTATCATTTAATTTATCTAAGGTAGTTTTTATGAAATTTTATAAATTTTATGAAAAATGGATTTAAAAAGGATAAATTTCGTGTTTTATAAATAAATGTGTTTTTATAAAATGGTTTTATAAATTGTTTGAAATTAATGATGAATGTTATTTTTTTTAAATAGAGTACTTGGAGACTGGGGTTGTTAAGTATGAATTGTATTTTTAATTCAAACGGCTTATGATAGTGTGAGCATGCTTGGCTAGTTTATTGTATTGAAATTACATGAATTGTGGTTTGCCGTGCAAATTAGTTATTATAAATAATTGCCTTGTTATGCTGATAAACTATTTTATGATTATGGTGGGGCTGACCTACACTGTAGTGGCGGGTTTCCATGGACCAACCTATTAGAGGGGTAGTGTAAACCCGATTGATTTATTTTACCTCTGTGGGAGAGGCACGTAGGGTAACTCTTATGGAGGGGTTTGAGTCCACTTCACGCTTGACCACCACGTGAAAGTGAGATTCAGCCAACACCAAAGGGATGGTTGTTTTATATGAATAAGTCGTTTTAACAGCCTTTACGGACTCAAGTGGATGCTTTGATGACGATCAAGTATCCTCGAGGATGAGTTTTGGCATGAGCCAAATTTTATGAGAGTCATAAGCCTTGAAAATCATTTTAATTCAATTATAATTGTTTTCATGGGATGGAATAAATTTCCAAGTTATGAAATGCATATTGGGATGGGGTATTTTATTGTCTTTATTTACTCGGCTTTAGATACTCTAAATGGTATCTGTTTACTCACTGAGATTATAAAATCTCACCCCTTCTTCCTATACATTTTTCAAGCTTTGGACAGTTTGTAGATAGTCGAGTAGGATGAGAACTAAGCTCAGAATTGCATTATAGAAAGTAAGAGTTCACAGTCTTACATCCTCTTGGTCAATTAGGGCCCACGTGTCATTGTAGAACAAATCTTATATTTTGGTTATCGGTATTGCTATTCATAAAATTTTACTTTACTTTCATGTGCGGAAAATTATTTACGAATATTTCTATAAAAATTTATTTTATGAGAAAATAGATATTTTATTTATTACTTTTGAATAGTACTAGTTGTCAACAATTTGCTTATAAATGAATGTTTTAGATATCAAAACCTATGTTTAAGTATAAAATATGTGTTTTCCACTTAATTATTACATTTTTAACCTGTCTCGAAATTTTTGACGAAAATGACAAAAACGCCCCTGTGAGGCAGAAATTAAAATTTTATTGTTTTTGGATGAAAAAAATGATCCATAGTGTTTTAAAACATGATTTTTGAGTAACAGTCAATCACAGGGAGGTGAAAAACTGATACGAGAGCCTTACGAGGTCTTGATAGGGTACTCGGGAGATGAGTGCCTATGAAGACATCGCGGCGATTGTCACGGACTCGAGGGTGGTTTCGGGTCGTGACATTTCAGGTTCAAAGTATTCCATAGTTAGCAGATTTAGTCAAAGACAGTCAATTGAACTTGAATCGGCATAAGCTGTAAGTTCCTAGCTTTCGACGCATTTTGGTTAGTTGTGGACCCACGTGTCACTGTGATTTAAATTTCATACTTTGGTTGTTTTTATTATAATATGCAAAAATATATTTAGTTTTTATGTTGCGAAAATTATTTACCGATAGTTTTATAAAAATTATTTTATAAAAAAATATATTATTTTATTGAATATTTTATTATATTCAAATTGTTAAATTTTTACCCTAGACAAACGTTTTAGATACTTAAATTCATTTTTAATCACAATATATGTGTTTTCTATGCATTTACTACATTTTTAGAAATTTTTGAGATTTTCAATGAAAAATGACAAAAAAACCCCTAGGAACCGAAAAAGAATATTCTAATTTTTTGATTTGGAAATATTCTATAATTCTTTGAAATATGATATTTTATAAATATTGCTCACTGGGGAGATGTGGAAACTGATGCTAAGCCTTGCGGGGTTCCGATTGGCATTCTAGGTATGAGTGCTTATCGGGACATCGCGGCGATTGTCATGGGCTCGATGAGGAGTTTCGGGTCGTGATAATTAAAGTGGTATCAGAGCATGGTTTTGGTTTTAAAGCTGTTTTAAGAAATCCAAATTGACACTACATGGCCCCGAGTTAGGTTAAATTAGGTTAGACTGAATAGGAAGCGTCTGCATATAGAATTTGAGGTTGCTTAAGCCTACGTTATTTTTCTTTATAGATAGCTATGCCTCATAGACGAGAACACCCACTTGTTACTAGATCGATCAATAGGGGGAGAGGTCATTCGCAACCTCAACAGCCAAACTCGATATAGGGGGGAACGACTGCATCCTCTTTTCGGGCAGCACTTGCTGCTGAATAGACAAAGACCCTTCCATATCCTCCACCTCTTACGCCATCTATTGATATTTCTACCATTCCTCTTGAGGTGGTTCAAGCATTGGCAGCTTTCCTTACTACTCCTACTGACCAAGTGTAGGCTGGTTAAACTCCTCCTATAGTTATTTCAATTGCTCCTTTAGTACCACCACCCCCACCTCCTGTTCCACCACCAGTGCCAGATGTTTCTATTTCCAAGAAGATTGAAGAGGCTAGGCAGCTCAGTTGTAGCTTTTCTGTGAGTGAGCTGGATGCAACCATAGCTAAAGAGGTGGTGCAAATGGCTTTAAGAGCTGAAAAGCTAGAAAATGAAAATAAGAGACTACGAGCAGAGTTAGCAAAAAGGAGAAATTTGAGTGAATCTCTCGATCAACCACCAAAAAGAGGCAAGGGCTCATCTGTTTTAGCAACATCTTCCCGACCACCATTTCTGCAACCACAACAGAGTCCTCTGAAATCTAATGGATCTGCAATGGCTATTTGTAGAAAGAGTTCTGGAGGTTCTAATGATGTGAAAATTATGGGAGATATCATGTTAGACTATGTCAGGGACCCACACGACGTTATCGTTGTGATCAACCGAGTCACATTCGAAGTAATTGCCCATAATCCAAACAAGCTACTACAACAGCTCCATCTCCGCCAACTCATGCGGATATGCAGATGAGAGATTCCTTTGGATTACAATCGAGATAGGAAGTAGTTATGCGGTATGATGTGGAGATAAATGAAGGAACTAGAGAAAGATAGAATTTTAATTAAGAAGGAACTGGTAGTTATCTATACAAATTGATAATTACGTGTTTAGGAATTATTTGGAGATTTTTGCTTAATTGAACTCGCACTAAATGTTATGGTAAAGATGCATGAATATTAGTGGTAAAAATAATATGTTAAATCAATGATCTGATCGTGTATCTGTAATGGAAAGTTAGTTTTACTTATTGTGGTACAGATGAGAGGGAAACCGCATGATCGTGAATGATTGTGATAGTAGCCTTAAAGATAGAAGAATTGCTTTAATAAAGCAAATTTTAACAGTCGCAACGCCACAATACAGACTACTAAATGCTATCGAATTAAGAACTCCTTATGGCTAGAAGGTATGAGCAAACTATGAGCAGCATAAAGATTGGATTCACAAATTGGAAGATGGTTATTAGTTTGATGCTAAGCTTTGACATTTGGAGTCTTAAGTGTAATAGGAAGTATTAAGAAAAAGATGAGGAGTGAATTGAAAAGTGTCTATCTTGCCTTACTTAATGGCATATGAGAGAAGGAAAAAGTTAGAGAACTATCGAGATGGATAAGTAAAGACGAATTACTATGGAGTAGCAAGATGAATAATCTATGGAATAAAGTTAAATCGTAAGAAATGGAAAAGATAAGTGTTTAAATCTTGTTAAAGGTTACAGAGAAAATGATAAAAAGGTTTGATGAATATACGAAATACTGATAAGAGATAAAGATACCAAGTAATGAAAATGTGAATGGAAAATTTCTAATTATTATTTTGACTCTATTGGAAGGAAAGGATTAGTAACAATACAAATAAACCAATACTTATGTGCATGAAGGTAAGTGCACTAAGTTAATTGAGTTATTATGCCCCTATATAAGCGGTGTTGGGATTTCGAAATATCTTATATGTGAATAAGTGATGGATATGTATAGTAGTTTAGAGGGACTTAGAATTGATTTTAATTAAGTGATTGTGAAATTTCATGAGTGATGGGATCTATTGAGGTTTAAAGATATAAGTGTATGAATTAACTTAAGAATGAACATCAAGGATTACTATGATTGACGTGTGATCATGAGGTAAAAAGTTAGTGAGTAAATTTACTCTAAAGGTGAGCTTGAATTTTGCTATGCATAGTATGATGATTTACAGGATTAAAGGACTACATATGGTGAAATGGTTAAAGGCGTTCCTTTCAGGGTAAGAAAAAGTCTCAGTTTCGAACCTTCTTGTGTCAAACTACAGGCTGTAGACTACAAGGAAGATCGAGGTAGAGGGATGAGGACCCAGACATAATAATACCCTGGAGAGATAGTCTTTCAAGGAGGATGCCACATGTAGAATTAGCAGCTTGAGATTTAATGACTCGAAAATGTTGAATCTAGGTTAAGTGTTATGTAAAGTTTTATAATAGAGATTGATATATATAAATTACCTGAGAGATCAATTTAAAAAGTCTATTGGGTTTAAAGTGTGACTTATGACACTAATAATCAAGTCAAGGAAAATCTTTAAAACACTAATGACCTTATAAAACATACATGCTTGTTTAGTTACAATTCAATGAAAAAGATAGGGTGATATAATGATTATGTATGACCATAAAGCTTAAGCACATAATTAGGGATAATAAGAAAATAGTATAAGTATGCGAATGGTATGGGACTATGCACAGACATGATGAAGATGTTGATAAGAGTTATGGAGATTATTCTATTGGATCTTAGTTATAGAGAAGAACGAACAAAAGAAATTTGTCTAAATTTGTCTAAAGGCATTTGAGAATAAAGGCATTTATATATAATGAGAAGTATGGACATCTGAAAGTATGTATACATACGTATATATGGAGTCGATAATATGATCAACTATAGTAAAAGATTATTCATAAAGATTTAGAATTTGAACTCGATATATCTGATGAATTGAATAGAAAATGAAATGATCAAGAATCTTACTAGAAGTTGATTTATTGAGACTTAAGGAAATTTGGAGAAATAATTAAGGAAATGTAATCTATGGCAAGATTAAGCCATGTGGGATGGACTAATATGATTACGAAGGTGGAAGTTATATCAACGAGAGACAAACACGAAATATGTGGAAATAATCAAGACTATTAATTTTCTCTAAGGATTGAGAATATGTATAGAAATGAATATGGCATGCTAATTATTCTACAGGTTATATAATAATGCGTGAGGATGGGAAGAAATGAATATTGAAAGGTTGATAAGGAATAAAGAAACAAGACGGAAATAGATATACATAAATAGATGTAAAAGGTGATCGAAATTGGTATGATGGAGATGGATTTATGGTTTGAACTTAATGATGGTAACAAAGATGAGATCATGGCTGTGAAAGATACTGTAAATATGATTTTAAAGGACAATGCTAGACAAGAGTGAAATACTCAAGTCGAACTGGAGATAAATGAAGTGAACGAATCAAAATTCCTAGGAAAGATGATAAAATAGGAAATTGAGTGTCAAGTGAAAGATTAATACCCTCATCTTCTCTTCAGGTTTGATAAGTGAAATTTTGAGGACAAAATTTTATTTTAAGGGGAGTAGTGCTGTAAGACCCGACTTTATAAAATATATGTCATGTTATCCATGTGCTGGATGAAATGTTTATATACTTGAATGTCTCGAAAAGATATTAAAAGACGATATTGTACCTAGAAGTACGACTAAGTGGAATTATGCCTCAAACTAATTGAAATAGGAATTTTAAGGTGAAATTCAGAATTTCACAATCCAGGGATGACTTAAAATGGCGATTCGGAGTTTGAGGGACGATTTGGAGTCAATTGGGAATATTGACCGACTAAGGGCAAAATGGTCATTTTGCCACCTAAAATTTAAATTTGGTTATTTGATGGAAATGTTGATCAAGATTAATCATTTGAAGTATAATATGAGGTTTAGTAGTGAAAATTTTTAATTCTCAATATTTTTGGAGCATAGGGACAAAGTAGTAAATTTACCACCTGAGGACAAAACGAGATGTTTTAGAAAAGATTTTGACCCCATTTGAATAAGATTGATCAAGTGGAGTATAATTTGAGGTTGAAAAGTGAAAAAAATTGTAATTCCGGTGCTTTTTAGAGTATAGAGGCAAAATCATAATTTTGCCACCTCGAGGGCAAATCGGTAATTTTTCGCCCCAACATTTTTCAAGACCAAGGGATTTTATTCATCATGGAAATGGATAAATATGAGAAATTGTGTGGTGGAGATTTAAAGAATTAAAGTCAAATAATTAAAGCATGGACCAATTAAAACATGCCATGTGTCAAGATTAATATTATTTTAATGGGATTATAAAAAGGCATAAAAATCAACCCATTTTACCCCAAATGGTCGGCCAAGGAAGAACAAAAAGAGGGAAAGGAAGAACAAGGAAACCTAGGTGGAAAATTAGAGAAAAAGTGTTGGAATTCAAGGATTTGATTAAGCACAGGTAAAATTTCTTTGATTTTGCTAGTGACCGATCTTACCCATGCATTTCTTTCCATTTTTCATACTTAGAACTTGAAATTTCATCCCAAACCCATGTTGGCCGAACATCCATGGAGCAGTTTTGAGTCTTGATTTTGCTAGATTTAAATGGATTTTAGTGTTTTTAGTTGTTTAGAGATTAATGGAATGAAAATCTAGCAAGAAAAATACTTATCCTTCATTTAACCCATTTGGTCGAATTTTCTAGGGGGAGAATTGATGCTGAAATTGATGATATTTCATGATATTTTGGTGATATTTAATGGTTAGTGAGGTTAGAAAGTAAATGGGAAATTTTGGTGTGAAAATCTGAATTTTTGCCTAATATGTGGACATAAGTGATTTGTGGTCTAGAACTGATAAATTAAATTATATTCGCAGTCATTGAGGTAATTTAGGTATAATTGGAGCATTGAAAGTGAAATGGATTGAATTGGAGTTGAATTAAAGGTTTTAGCAATTTAAACCGTGGTTAGGCAAATTAGGTCGGACACCGCAATTAAGCAATTGTCCAGACATTTCACACCCAATCTCTTGCATACTTATAGATAAGGGCCTGAAATAGTTTATAATGGTTTGACACAAATTATTGAATTTTGTGTCATGTACTATGGATAGGTAGTGAGCCATTTGACATGGGTAGGAGATTGTACCCGCGGACCGAGAATAGGAGTATTTCTACTCCTAATACTGTGAGTAAATATATTATCGTCTTTATTATCTAAAGTAGATTTTATTCAATTTGGTGATTTTGTGCAAAATAAATTTTAAATGATGAATTGTTCTGTTTTATGATAAAAATGCGATTGTATAAAATAAAATGAATATTTCTCTTCTCCTTTCATGTGGTCGACCCCTCCCCACATTTCTTTCATTTCTCCTTTATTTTCTTTTGTGTTCTCTTCCATCATTTGTTTCTTTTATTCTTTAGTCTTCATTCCTTTCTTTCATTTTTGTCTTTATGCTTATCTTGTCTCCTTTATTTGTTGACTAATTCAACTAACTAAAAATATTGGTTATTTGACTTTTCTTCTCACTTAGTTTATGTGATAACAAAAATCACATGGTAAAATCTTAAAATTTTTTCCATCATTTTTCATATTCAAAAATTTAATTCTTCCAACATGTGTAAAAATTCCAATTTCCATCTATCTTCCTTCACTTACACGTGTATAACCAAAATATTAAAATCGCATTTCAACGCGGTGTCTTCATAATATTTAAGTATTTTCTTACCGCGTTAACTCGACTAAAAATTCATGTCATACGATTATCGCCGTTTTCGTTCAAAATTCTTTTTTACTTCTCCTCCCCCACTTAAATTAGTCATAATTCATTTTTGTTAACTAATTTCGATAATAAATAAAATATTAATATTTTTATATTATTTTATTGAATAAAATATTATTTTATTCCAAAGTTTGTCACTTGCCTTCTTTGGTCCCGAAACTCAGTAATATGTCTCGATTTAATTCCGGATCATCCTTTATCGTTCTTTAGCACACCAACTCGCTTCAAATAATCTTTTGTTTGATCAATAAGATCTTATCAGTATCCGACGAGGATACGGGGTATTATACAAACAGTTCACATTTCTCAATACAATTATCAATTCAACCAATTATGCCATAATATCATAAGCCATTTGATTTAAATCATAATTTACAATACAGCGTGTGGTCTCCAATTACTCTAATTTCAAATAAGTTTTCCAATTTTCAATTTAATTTATAAAAATTTAATTTATTTTATGAATTCATATTTTTCTCATAAAACAGGCAATTCACCATTTAAAATCATTTTTTCACAAAATCACCACATTGAATAAAATTACTCTAGATAATTAAGAGGATAATAAGTTTACTCACAGTTTTCGAGAATTACACTCGGGTACTTTGACTATAAATCCTCGAGTGCAATTTCCTTGCCTTTGTCAGTGTGAGACCCTATCGAATTTGTTAAAAGCCGATATTGTACCTAGTGGTACAATTAAGTTAAATCGAGCCTTGAACTAGTTCAAATAGAAATTTTAAGAGGAATTTAAAAATTCTGAAACCAACAGAATGACTTAGAATAGTGATTCGGAGTTCAAGGTCCAGTTTGAAGTCAATCGGGAAAATTGACCGGTTAGGGACAAAACGGTCATTTTACTATTTGATGATAAAATGGAGATTTTTAGCCAAGATTTGATCACATTTGACTAAGAATAATTTTATGGAATACAATTATGATTATTGGAGTATAAAATGAAGTTTAGTAGTGAAACTTAGTGATTCTCGGTATTTTTAGAGCACAAGGGTAAAATAGTAATTTTACCACTGGAGGATTAAACGAGAATTTTTTTGAAAAGATTTTTGCCCCATTTGATTAATATTGATCAATATTAGTGTTGTTTGAGGTTGAAAAGTAGAAATAATGTGATTCTGATACATTTCAGGGTATAGGGGTAAAATCATAATTTTGCCATCCTAGGGGCAAAAACGGTAATTTTCCACCACCAGAACATTTTTTTTTTTCAGCCATGGTCATCTTTTAATCATATCTTGACTTAGACTAATCATGTGGTGGAAAAGAATTGGAAGAAAAAGTAAAAAAAGTAAAAAAATGGGCCAATGGCATTATGCCATGTGGCAATTTATTTATTTTATTATTAAAGCCTAAAAAATCAGCCATTTCAACTCACTTTCTCTCATCAAATTCGGCACAAACCTGCAGCAAAGGAAAAAAAAGAGAAAAAGGAGAAAAATAAGAAAAACAAGCCAAAAATTCAAGGAATTTCAAGGTTTTTCAAGATTCAAGCCAAACAAAGATGAGATTTCTTTAAATTTACTTCAAACCTAGCTTATCCATGCTTTTGTTCTTGATTTCCATGGATGAATATTGAGTTATATAATGAATTCAATTCTGAAAAATGGGTATGGAAGAGGAATTAATGTTGGATTGGCTTGATTCTAGACTGTGTTAGTGTTTAGAGATAGGTTAGCATGTTAGTAAGCAAAACCGTAAGAAAAAACTTGATTTTCCCCATGAATCTTTCAAGGCCGAATATCATAGGTTATGTTTGGAAAATGAAATGGTTTCATTTCAAATGAAATGAAATGGAAAATGACAATTTAAGGTGAAAAAGTTAAGTAGGAAAAATTACAGTGCTAATGCACTGTAATGGCTGAATTTTTCCATGAAGAAATGGAAAGGTTTTAATGCTGAAATTGGCACTATTTAAATGGTATGTGGTGAATTAAGGTATTAGAAAAAGAATGGTGCAATTTGGAATCAATTGGACGCATTGGCCAATTTATCGAGTAATTGGCCGAATTAGGTCAACACCACGTTTAAGCGATTGACCGAGTATTCTATGCATCCGTATAAAAATTAGGTTAATTTTATACCTAATTAATACCAATATAATTAATTCCCTAATTTTATTCTATGTCAAGGTGGTGAGACGTCGGAAAAAGGCAAGGGAATCGCGCCTAAGGACTATTAATCCGAGTGCACCCGAAATCTGAATTTTCGACACTGTTAGTGAATTTCCATCTCAAATTATTTTGGGAAATGTACGTGTATTGAAATGGATAATCTGAATGATTTTATTCAAATTTATTAAAATGCGTGCCTGGAAACAAGCCTTTGATAAAAAAGTTTTGATGTGTGAATTGTGATATGCATAAAGGCATGAATTCATGTTCTCTATAATATGCTGCTATAAATGTGTTGATGTGTGATATGTATTGACAAATAATATTGTGTGATAATTATAATCGTACATGTGCACGATGTGGGGAAGCACATGTCGGTGATGATGGGTGCGGAGATATGGAGAATGATATTGCTTGTGCACGATGTGGGGGGATGCACACGATAACTAGTTATGTGCACGATGTGGGGGGATGCACACAATAACTCCAGCTATGTGCGCGATGTGGGGGTTGCACATGAGCTAGTGAGATAGTGGTGATATTGTATTCATCTCTGTGTGTATATGTATGAAATTGAATACTCCTTCGTTGTAAATTAATTTGAGTTGAGGGAAGGGGTTTGACACTAAATTGGATCAAAAATGTTTTGTTCCAAATGTGTGCATCATGGTTTAAAATCCTTCTTGGATATTATTACTTGTTTCCATGTAATGTTCACTCATTGTGTATTGTACTCACCGTTTTCAAAAATTCATGTTTTCAGATTAGGAGATTGTAGATTCCTAGATCGCGAGATCATTGTAGTTCGTCTCCTGGTAGGTGTCCGACATTCAATAGTTCCCCGTTTTTTTTGTAAATTCTCCGCTGGAAGTCATGGGCCTTTTGTATTGTGGTTATGTACATGTAATGTACATTGTCAAAGTTTATGTTTGATTGATATGTATGTACATATTTTATCTATAATGCCATTGGAAATTGGCTTTGTGTGCACTGGGTGCTTTACGTGTGGATGCCTCACACAATTATACGTGGAGTAAAAAAAAAAAATAGGCTTGCTTGGGCTTGGTGAGCTATGCTCATTGGGTCCTTGCGCTGGTCATGGCCCGAGAATTGGGTCGTGACAGTTAGAGGATTCACCACCTAGACATATTGCAAACTCAATCAATTACTACATTTGTGCTAATTCGACATAAAATTAACCTAAACTCTATATGAATGCATGAAATGTTCGAGTAACCGTTTAATTACGGTGTTGGCCTAATTCGGTCTATCACCCGATTAATTAGCCAACGCATCCAATTTAGCTCCAAATTGCTCCATTTCTTTTCTAATATTTCAAATCACCAATTACAAGCCAAATAACCCAAAATTCAACATAACCACCTTCACATTTCTTCATGGAAAATTCGGCCATGGTGGGTGCACTAACACCATGATTTTTCCTACTTAATTTCCACATCATAAACCATCAGTTCTCAACTAATTCACTTGCAAGAAAATCAATCCATTATCAATACTCAACATGTAAGGTTCGGCCATTGAAGGGTACCAAAGATTATATGATTTTCTTCACTTGTTTTCATACTACACATCATTAATCACCTAAAAACACTAACATATCTTAAAATCAAATCAATTCCAACATCAATCTCTCTCCATACCCATTCGGTCAGCCATAAACCCATTATGAAAACATGTAATTCAAACATGGAAAATAAGGAGAAATGCATGGGTAATGTAGATCTCAAGTAAAAATAAAGAAATTTCACCTTATATTGCTTGATTCCTTGAATTTTCACACTTTCCCTTCGAATTTCTCCTCCTACGGTCTTGTTCTTCCTTTGGTTTCCTTTTCCCCTTGTTTGGTTGAATATGAGAATGAAATGGGGGTTTTATGGGCTGATTTTTCAAGTTAATTATTAAAGAAATTAAAGCTTGCCAGATGTCATTTTATCATCAGTCCATAATTTAAATATTCAACTTTTAAACTTTAATTCTCCACCACATTTTTTGTCATATTTATCCATTCCCATAATAAATAAAATCCTTGGTCTTGACAAGTGTTGGGGGTGAAAAATTACCATTTTGCCCTGGGTGGCAAAATTACCGTTTTGCCTCTATACTCTGAAAATACCGAGAATTAAAATTTTTCACAACTAAACCTCATATTATACTCCAAATGATCAATCTTGGTTAAAAATTTCATCAAACATTCAAATCAAATTTTTTGGTGGCAAAATGACCATTTTTCCCTTAGATATCGAAAATCTCAAATTGACTCCAAACCAGTCCTCGAACTCCGAATCACCATTTTAAGGCATCCCTGGAATGTGAAATTCTCAATTTTACCTTAAAATCCCTATTTTTACTAGTTCCATGCATAAATCGACGTGGTTGTACCTCTAGGTACAATATCGACTTTTATCCGCTTTTCCAAGATATTCAAGTATGCAGGCGTGATGTCAATTATACGAATGACAGGACAGATATTTTAGGGCTAGGCTTGACAGATTTTGTGCGTAAGAACAATACCTTCTTGCACCATGAAATGACATTTCTCCTAATTGAGCATCAAATTTGTTTCTTCACATCTCTTAAGTACATTAGCAAGATTTAGAAGACAATCATCAAAATTATTTCCTAGGATAGGATAAAAATACCTCCAACATTGGTCCACCATGTCTGTGAATATTGCCATCATGCATCTTTGAAAGGTGATAGGTGCATTACATAATCCAAATAGCATTATTCTAAAAGCAAAGGTGCCAAAAAGACATGTAAATGTAGTCTTTTCTTGATCTTCAAGGGCAATAGCTATTTGGTTATAATTAGGGTAATCATCTAGAAACCAATAATATTCCTCACCAGCTAATCGATCCAACATTTGATCAATGAATGGAAAAAAGAAGTGATATTTCCTTGTAGCTTTGCTAAGCTTGCAATAATCTATGAAAACTCTCCATCTAGTCATAGTTCTTGTTGGAATGAGCTCATTATTATCATTAGCCACAATAGTCATCCCCTTTTTCTTAGAAACACATTGGACCAGACTTACCCATAAGCTATCAAAAATAAGATAAATTATTCTAGCCTCTAGCCACTTAATGATTTCTTTCTTGACCACTTCTTTCATGATGGGATTCAATCTTCTTTGCTGTTCAATTGTGGCTTTCTGATTTTCCTTAAGGAGAATTTTGTGCATGCAAAGAGAAAGGCTAATTCCCTTAATATCAGCTATGGTCCACCCTATTGCTTTCTTGAATTCTCTAAGTGTCCTCAATAACTTGTCTTCTTGCATGTTAGTAAAATAAGCAGAAATAATAACTGCAAGAATAAAATATTTTCCAAGAAAAGCATACCTCAAGTGCGTGGGCAAAGGTTTGAGTTCCAAGGTAGGCGGTTTTTCTATAGAGTGTTTTGAAGCAAGCATCAAAGAACCTGAAACATTTAAAAACTCGAATTGATGATTAGTTCTAAGTTTGGAGTGAGCATTTAACAAATTTGAATATTTAATAAATTCATCATCATCTTTGTTAGAATTAGTAACTAAACATGCTTCAAGAAGATCATTAGGATATTCTTCTAACATGACATCTTTTGTAAAACCATTTACCACACTCACAGAAAAATAATCTTCAGATGTCATAGGCAATTTTAAAGCTTTGAAAATATTAAATCTTACCTGTCGGTCTTGAACTCACAAAGTAAGCTCACCTTTTTCAACATCAACCAAAGCTTTAGCAATTGCCAAGACTGGTTTCCTAAGGATGATTGGAGTTTGCCTATCTTTTTCTGTGTTAAGAATTATAAAATCAACTAAAAAAATAAATTTATCTACCTTGATGAGAACATCTTCAATAATTCCCCTTAGGTGACATAAAAGCAATAAGCTAGTTGCAAACTAACAATAGTGGATTTGTATTCCCCTAAACCAAGTTTCTCAACAACTAACCAAGGCATTAAATTTATACTTGCACCTAAATCACTCAAAGCTTTTGCAAAAAATAAATTACCAATAGTGCAAGGGATTGTGAAACTACCTTGATCTTTGAGTTTTGGTGGTAGTTTATTTTAGAGAATTGTGCTACATTCTTTTGTAAGGGAGACAGTTTCAACTCACTTAACTTTCTCTTTTTGGCAGGGATGTTCTTCAAGAACTTAAAATAGCTTGACATTTGTTCCGAAGCTTTAGCAAAAGGAATATTTATGTGTAATTTCTTGAAGACATTGATGAACTTTTGAAATTGCTTTTCAAGCTTTTGCTATTGGAGTCTTTGGGGAAAAGCTGGTGGAGGATGGAAGACTTGAGAAGTTCTCTGACTTTTAGCTTTTTTATCATCTTTCTCCTCAACTTCAATTGCTCTATCACTCATTCCTTCCTCTTCATCAACATGTTCATTCACATATTCAATTGTTTTTTATTCACCCTTTTTATTTTTTTCCACTCCATAAAGTGATAGCTTTGTATTGTTCGTTACCTTTGGCATTGATTTTTGTGTGGCCTGGTGAGGCACATTGGGGTCTACTGTTTGGGTCTCAAGATTTCTTGAGGAGGCTTGATAGCTTTGAATTATAGCATCATTCTTTGATAAAAGTTCTTCCACTTGGGACTTCTTTTCAGGAATTGATGGTCTAGCTTGTTGAAAACCAAAAGGCATGATGGGTTTTGGATTTCAAGGCCTTGCATTGTTGTTGCATGAAAAGTTGGGGTAGTTTCTCCAACACAGATTTTATGTATTGGAGTACGAATTATTTTGCTACCTATTGAAGTTCCCCACAAATTAGACTAATTCAAAATTATATGGATATTGATCACTTGACTGGCTATCTCCATACATCTCGTAACCTACAAGTGAATTTTGAACTGTATGAACTCCTAGTGTGTCAAACTTCTTGGATATTGCATCCACTTCTACAGTTAAGGCACTAAGCGCATCAACCTCATATGCCTGAACAACTTTTCTCAAACTAGATTTTTCTGACTACTATTGGTAATTATTTTAGGCCATCTCTTCTAATAGATTATAAGCATCTGCAACATTCTTGCCCATTAATGCCCCACTAGCACCAACATCAATTGTGGTTTTTATCAAACCAACCAACCCATTGTAGAATGTCTAAACTTGCAATCAATCAGGAAGCCCATGATGTGGACATCTTTTTAGTAGTTCTTTAAATCTCTCCCAAGCTTCACAAAGGATTCACCTTCGAATTGTGTGAATGAGGTTATATCGTTCTTTATCTTTATAGTCTTGCAAGGTGGAAAGAATTTTGCTAGAAACTTTTGAGCCAAGTCCTCCCATGTAGTAATGACCCATTGGGCAATGAATTGAGCTAGCTTTTTGCTTTATCCCTTAAAGAAAATAGAAACAATCTCAATCTAATAGCATTATTAGTTACTCCATTGTATTTGAAGGTATTGCAAATTTGCATGGAATTCACCAAATGAGAATTAGGATCATCACTAGATAACCCACCAAACTGGATTGACGATTGAATCATCTGAATGTAAGTTGGTTTAATTTCAAAATTATTTGCATTAATGGAAGGCATTCTAATGCTTTGGTGCAAACCTTGCAAAAAAGGAACATCATAATCTCGTAGTGCTATATTTTCTTTAGGAATCAGATTAATGGAATTATTGCCATTGTTGTTGTTATCCTTAGCCATTGTTTGATTTAAAGTTGCAACTTGAAAATTCTCCCTTCAATGTATTTTGAAAATTGTTTCTATCTCAGGGTCAAAAGGAATAAGATTCAAGTTGTTTCTTCTTTGCATATAATGACCAAGAATATCTGCAAGCAGACAAAAACTAATATTAAAACAAGAAAAAAGAAAATTTGAGCTAAGACTAAATTGATTCGTATTAATATTAGTAAACATTCTAGAATCAATTCCCCGGCAGCGATGCCAAAAAACTTGTTAGTTCATTTCTACCTACCCAAGTATGCGTATAAAAAAGATAGTATAATGATAAGCAGAATATCGATCCTATAGAGAATTGATCTAAATTTTTACTAATTTTACTAAGTACTGAAATTAGAATAATTTAATCATATTCAAACAATCAATATGAAATAACTAAATTAATTAACTACAAATAATTAATCAAAATTTAAACTAAAAAGAAAAATCAAAGTAATAATAAATTGGGTAAAAAAAATCAAATCAAACAAGCCTAAGATTACAATATCCCTCACACTTCATCTAAATCTTAACTTTTTTCCTTAACTTACTTCAATGGGTTGAATTGCTAACCTAAAGTCCTCAATTATTTATAAGGGTCTCTCGACTTGTCTTATAAAAATATATATTTTAATCAAAACACTATATCCTTATGTGAATTGAAATTAAAACAGGTTCATTAAGCTTAGGCTCTAATTCTGGCTACATATGGCATATAGGCATATCCTTATTCTCTACACAAATCAATTAATATGATCATATGCTATCCCTATTTTAGTCTACACTAAACTCCTTTTCCCAAGTTTGTTTAGGTTCCAAGATCAATTTAATTGGTGATTAGGCAATTAAAAGCTTTAAGAACAAACTGGAATAAACAATTCAAATCCCATTAAAAATAAGCAAGAAAGAGATTAAAAATTTAAATTACATGTGAGTTCAATTGCAATCTTAGGAAAATAGTTTAGCTACATATAATTGCAAAAACACTTAACATTATATGAATTTCAACCATTGAGAGTAACAAGAAAAATAAAAGCTAAGGAAGAAAACAAAATGATTAATTGCAACTTGTTTCCAGAGTTTCTACCTCAACTTTCGACTTTTTCAATCTCCGAAGGTTGTCTAACCTAATTCTTCCTAAAATATACTATTTATATTAAAAATAATCTTAACCTACAATTCCCTAAGTTAACCTACTAATTGTAACTATTGGGCTTAAAATTGTGATGAGGCCCAAACATCAATTGTCAACTTTTCCGTAATAGTACATCTCATCATCTTTTAATACAATTTCTCTATCTTCAAGGTAGAACTAAGCAAAGTGGTCTTTATAAAGTTGTAGCTCTATCTTGTAGTTTTCCAATGGTTGAAGAGACACATCATTTGGAGTTTTGTAGCAAGAGGTATGGTCAACACACTAACACATATGCAAGCATACTTCTAGGTCTTTCAACACCTTACTTTCCAAAATTAAGCCCAATTCCCTTAATTCCTACAAAAACACAAAAACTAATAAATAATAACCAGATTAAAGTAAATAAGCATAAAATTAAAATAACTCACTTAAAAATAAATTAATTATAAAAACAACTAAAAATAACTAAATTATAATTGAAAATTAAGGACTTAGCAATTATTTAATACCAAATTAGACTAAAAAAATTCTATAAAATAGAATTGATAGGACTCGCATATAGTTTCTTGTTTATTTAACCCTATTATATTGGAAAGATATCTCTAGAATTGTCATAAGTCTATAGTGTTAAGCCTTACATTATAAATGGCTCTTATCTACATGAGATATATTGCCTAGGACAAAAGCTAATGCTAGAAAGGCTGTAGAGCGCAAAGCTCCCGTAGATACTACTGTTAGACTGTGAACGCCTACTATTAAAGGTCATGGTAAGTGTGATAAGGTCACCAGTTCGAGGAAGACTAATACCCCCACTAGTGTACAAACAAAGGGATAGGGTGCCGAGATAGTAGTTGAAGGATAGGATCTCAAGATTATAGCACTACATGCATTGAGAGTGACCCTAGAAGACCTAGTTACCAACTTACAAGGAGTCCATCAGACTACGGAGTTACTAGCTTAAAAGATACTGGATCAGATGAAACAAGGTGACAACCACCCTACTATATAGGCTTCCCCCGGAGAATAGAGTCATGAGGACCATTAGGAGTTTAGGATGACTAGGGTTGCATATAAGGTTTCATTATCAAAGTTTATCAGGCTTAGACCTTCACAGTTTTTGAGATTTCATATGATTGAGGATACTTAGGAGTTTTTGTCACAGCCCCAATTCTCGGGCCATGACCGACTCATGGGCCCAAGCCCAAGTAAGCCTATTTCTTTTATTTTGCTCAACGTCTCGTCCACCAATGCATCCATATGCATTTCAGTGGTGTGAACATAGCCAAATTACAATGGCATTATCGATAACAATATACATGTACTGTTCAAGACATCAATCTTAGCAATTTACATTGCATGAACATATTCATAGAGCAAAATGACCCGTGAGTTCTAGTAGAGACAACGGAAAAAGAGGAAAGCTATCGAATGCTGAGCACCTACCCAGGAGACGAATTACGAGACTCATCGACCTAGGATCCAATAATCTCCTGATCTGAAAACATGAATTTTTAAAACAATGAGTACAAAACTCAGTGAGCGAACGTTAGAAGGAAACAAGCAATAATAGCCAGGAAATTTGATAACCATGATGCGTTAATTGGAAACTAGACAATTTTGATCTAGCTAGCATTAAAATATTTTTTTTCCTCAATTCAAGTCAATTTGTAATAAGGTAGAGAGTTACTGAATTCAAACATATATATATAAACATATATAATCATGTGCAATTTCATCCACCACATCATTTTCATTCACTTTGGTGCACTCACTACTCAAACGTCATTACCGGAATTTGCACTACCCACTCCGCACATGCACGATCATAATTATCACAACATCGTCATTCAATCGACATGTGCACTGCCCACTCTGCACGTCCACGGTCGTATTTATCACAACACTGTCATTCAACTGACATGTGCACTACCCACTCCGCACACGCACGGTTACATCAATTTCGCAGAAATATATTAATGATACATATCAGCATCATATAGAGGTACATAAATTTATCACAATCATGTTCCACATCACAAAATATTTCACCAAAAAGCTTGTTCCTATGGTACCCATTTCTTTTAAAAAAAAGTTGAATGAAATCATTCAAACGTTTTGTTCAGATACGTTCGCATTCCCAAAACAATTTTGAAATGCAAATTCACTCACAAATTTTTGAGAGTCGAATTCGGGTACTTCGACTACTGATCCTCGGGTACAATTTCTTCGCCCTTATCGAAGGATTCACCACCTAGACATATTGCACAATCAAGCAATTCACTAAATTGGTGCCAAATCGGTATAAAACCAAATCATGCGCTATACTGATGCATAAAATGGAATGTGAAATGCTTGGGTGACTATCTAAATATGGTGTCCTTTCTAATTTCCATTATGTACCTAAATAAGTCGGTATTGGCCTCATTTAATTTTTCACTTGATTGATTGGCCAATATACCCAATTAACTCCAAATAATTCCATTTCTCATTTAATACTTCAATTCATCGAATACTAATCAATAACATGAAATATTATAATTTCAGCATCACATTGTCTTTTGGAAAAATTCGGCCATGGTGGTGTATTAACCATGAAATTTTCCATACTTGATTCTCACACCATAAATCATTAATTTTCAACCAATTCACTTAAAATAAAATCAAATTCAACATCAATATCCCACATAGAGAATTTGACATATATGGGTGATGGAAGAGCATGAATCTCTCTTGCTTGATTTTCATTCTACACATCACTAACTAACTAAAAGCACTAGCATATGTTGAAATCTAACTAATTCAAGCATCAAAAACCCTCCCCCCATGTTCGGCCAGCCATGGTTCCCTAATGTAAACCTTGATTTCAGCCATGAAAATGAGAAAATAAAGCATAGGAAAGGTATATCACAAGCAAAAATTAAGAAATTTTACCTTTACTAGCTTGATTCCTTGGAATCCAACAATTTCCCTTTGAATTTCTCCTCATAGGGTTTTGTTTCTTTCTTTTCTCTTTTGTTCTTGCTTTGGCCGAATATGGGAAGTGTAATGGAGAAGATATGGGCTGATTTTTAAGTTAAATATTAAAGAAATCAAGACTTGACACTTGTCACACTATCATTGGACCATTTTTTAAATACTTATCCATTAACTATATTTATCCACCACATAAAATGCCATATTTATCCATACCAATAATGAATAAAATCCATCAATTTGACAAGTGTTGGGTGGTGAAAATTACAATTTTGCCCCCAAGGTGGCAAAATGACTATTTTGCCCCTATGCTTCGAAAAATACCGAAATTATAATTTTTTTCACTTCTCAACCTCAAATTATACTCCAAATGATCAATCTTAGTCAAATGTGATCAAAATCTTTTCTAAAAATTCCCATTTCATCCTTGGGTGGCAAAATGACCATTTTGCCCCTAGATCATGAAAATTCTAATTTGACTCCAAATCAGTCCTCGAACCTCGAATCACCATTTTAAGTCATTCTAGGGGTCTTAAAATTCTCAAATTCATCTTAGAATTTCTATTTGAGTTAGTTCGAGGCTCAAATCAACTTAGTTGTACCACTAAGTACAATACCGACTTTTGACTATTTTTCTGAAGTATTCAAGCATGCCAGCGTGTTATCAAATATGTGGATGACATGGCAAGTATATTACAGGGTTGGGCTTGACAACTTATATGTACGATTCTATAGAAGTCAAGGTCTCACAGTTTTTAAATGAGATATCAGTGATATCTAATGCTCTTAGTTACACCAGCACTAGATTAGTTCAGTTTGCTATTTTCAAGTAGGGCAAGGTAGCTCGATAGTGGTATGAGATGTTGTGCAATGATAGAGCTATTAATGTTGCTTTGATGACTAAGAAAGAGTTCAACATAGCGTTCTTAAAGCCTTTTCTGCCAAATAGTGTGCGAGAGTTTAGAGCATGCAAGTTTGAAACTTTGGTGGAGACATCAAGTATGTTAGTGGTGGAGTACAGTGTGAGATTCACTAAGTTTCCTAGGTATGCCCCATACTCGACCATTACGGAGAAGATATAGACCTAGAGGTTCATGAATGGATTGTTATGCCCATTGTATAGAGTTGTAGCATCATATGAGTTCACTAGATATTCTAAAGCAGTGAATTATGCTTTGAGGTTAGAGCTTAAGGATGTGAAGGGTCAATTAGATGGACCCAAGCCTAAAAAGGCCAAGATTGGAGGCCACCAAGGTTGTAGAAATTCCACGAGCCGATAAAGCCAACATGGATGTTGACAGGGATCTTATTAAGGGAGAAAGATTATGAGATCTTATCAAGCTCATTAAAAGTCAGTATTGTACCTAGTGGTACAACCAAGTTGATTTAAGCTCGAACTAGTTCAAATAGAAATTCTAAGATGAATTTGAGAATTTTAAAACCCTCAAAAAAACTTAAAATGGTGATTCAGGGTTTGAGGACTGATTTGGAGTTAAACTGAAATTTTTAGGATCTAGGGGCAAAATGGTCATTTTGCCACCCGAGGACAAAATTTGAATGTGGGATGAAATTTTTGACTAAGATTGATCATTTGGAGTGTAATTTGAGGTTGAGAAGTGAAAAATTTTAATTTTGGTATTTTTCGAAGCATAGGGGCAAAATAGTCATTTTGCCACCCTAAGGGCAAAATTGTAATTTTACACCACCCAACACTTGTCCGGCATATGAATTTCAACCATTATTATTATGGATAATTATGGCATTTTATGTGGTGGTGGCAGAATGCTTAATGGTTAAGTTTTTAAGCATGGACCAATGAAATGGTGACATGTGGCAAACTTGAATTATTTTATTATTTCCCTTTAAAAATCAGCCCACACCACACCCACCTCATTCCTCATATTCAACCAGGCAAGAGCAAAGGAAGAAAAGGAAGAAAACAAACCCTAGGAGGAGAAATTTAAAGGGGAATTGGTGGATTTCAAAGATTCAAGCTAGAAAAGGGTAAAATTTTTTGATTTAGTTTGTGATCTACATTACCCATGCTTTATTTTCTCATTTCCATGGCTGAAATCAAGGTTTGTATGAAATAACCATGGTTGGCCAAACATGGGGGGGGGGGGGGGGGGGAGGGGGTTGTGCTTGAATTTAGTTAGATTTATTGTTAGATTAGTGTTTTTAGTTGATTAGTGATGTGTAGCATGAAAATCAAGTGAGAAATTTTCATGCTCTTGGAACCCTTTCATAGGCCGTATTCTCTATGTGGGATATCGATGTTGAATTTGATTTTATTTTAAGTGAATTGGTTGAAAATGAATGATTTTTGGTGTGAGGATCAAGCATGGAAAATTTCATGGTTGATGCACCACTATGGTCGAATTTTTCCAAAAGACAATGTGATGCTGAAATTACAATATTTCATGTTATTTGATTAGTATTTGATGAATTGAAGAATTAAATGAGAAATCTAAATTATTTGGAGTTAACTGGATGTGTTGTTCGATTTACTGAGTGATAAATAGAATTAGGCCAATACCGTGCTATTAGGTATACGATTAAAATTATATTGAATTATGTGTCGTATATTGTGAATAGGTGGTGAACCCTCAAACAAGGGCAAAGGCATTGTGCCAGAGGGCCGAGAATAGGAGCATTTTGAACTCCTAATACAGTGAGTGAACTTGCATTTCGAAATTGTTCCAGGAATGTGAATGATTTTATCCAACTTTTTTTTAAAAGAACGGGTACTGTGGGAACAAGCCTTTAGTGAAATATTTTTATGATGTGAAATAAAATTGTGACGAATCTATGTACCTTTATATGATGCTGATATGTATTGTTAAGGAATTTTGTGAAATTGATGTAACCGTGCGTGTGCGGAGTGGGCAGTGCACATGTCGATTCAATGGTAATGTTATGATAATCACGACCGTGCATGTGTGGAATGGGCAATGCACATGTCGGTTAAATGACAAGGTTGTGATAATTATGACTGTGCATATGTGGAGTGGGCAGTGCACATGTCGATAATGATGTGCGAGTAGGGAATGCACTAGATTGGAGGAAAATGGTGTGGTGGATGTAATTGCACGTGATTATATATATATATATACATGTGTGAACTTGAGAACTCTCGTCCATTGCAAATTGATTTGAATTGAGGAAGAAGGGGTTTTAATATCCACTTGATCTAAACTGATTTATTTCCAAATAAGTGCATCATTGGTTCTCAACTTTCCTGGTTATCATTGCTTGTGCCCTTCTAATGTTCACTCATTGAGTTTCGTACTCACAGTTTTAAAAATTCATGTTTTTAGATCAGGAGACCGTTGGATCCTAGATTGAGGAGTCTCGGTACTTCGTCTCTTGGGTATGTGTCTGGCTTTCAATAGCAATCCTTTTATTGTAATTCTCCGTTGGAAGTCACGGGTCCTTTTGTATTGTGAATATAGACAAGTAGTGTAAATTACTAAGTTATATGTCTTGAACAGTATATGCATATTTTAATCAATAATGCCATTTCGAGTTGGCTATGTTCACACTAGTGAAATGCATATGGATGCATTGGAGGATGAGATGCTGAGCAAAATAAAAGAAATAGGCTTGTTTGGGCTTAGTGAGCTATGCTTATTGGGTGTATATGCCGGTCATGGCTCGGGAATTGCGGTTGTGACAAATATCAAAAGAGATGGAGTTAATTGTGATTATAGAGTGACTTCCCCTCAAGGTTAACAAGCTGTTAGACAAAATTATCCCCATCTCTTTCCATGTTTCACATACGGTAAGAAGCATAGAGGACATTGTATGCAAAGTTCTACCTTATGTTACATTTATAGATGGTTGGGACACATTGCTAGAGAGTGTCTTACTATTCATTCCTTTTAAAGAGATACACAAGGGCATACAGAGGTAGTTTTACTACCCTCGCTTATTGCTACACAACCTATCAAAGGTATTGGAAAAGGTGGAAGTAAAGGCACTAGTACAGTTACTCAAGGTAGAGCATCAAGATCTAGATCTAGAGCTCATGGTATAGCTAGTCATTGAAAGGCTAGAGTTTTTGCTTTAGCACAATAGGATGCACAAGCATCCAATGTAATGGTTACAAGTGTATTACTCATCTGTTTTGTTAGTGCACATGTATTGTATGACACTAGTGTTACATATTCTTTTGTACCTCTATGCTTTGCATCTAGATTGAGTATTGAGTGCTTTATGAAGGAGTAAGACTTGGTAGTTTCCACCCTCTTAAGATTGGTGTTTGTGGTAAAACATGAGTATAGAGATTGCATTGTCTGAGTTAAAGAGAAGGACACTTGAGCAAATCTAATGTTGATGGACATGGTGGAGTTTAATGTGATTCTCAAGATGGATTGGTTATCTCCCAACTGCACTAGTACATATTATCACAATAAGAGGGTTAGATTTGACTACCCTAGAAAAACACCCTTCAATATACAAAGAGATCACAACATGGCCTTAATTAGCATGATATCGATCATGATTGCTAGTCATTGAATGAGACATGCATGTCATGGATTTTTGGCTATGGTGATAAACACTTGAATAGAGACAATTAGTGTGGTAAATGTATCTATTGTGAAGCAATTCGTAAATGTATTCTCGGAGGGGTTACTAGGATTACCTCTAGAGCGAAAATGAAATTTTGCATATACTTTATGCAGAACACCAATATGATTTCTATACCACCATACTAAATGGCATCGACCAAGCTTAAAAAGCTCAAGGATCAATTAGAGGATTTATTTGACAAGGGCTTTATTTGCCCTAGCATCTCACCATGGGGTGCACTAATATTGTTCATGAAGAAGAAAGATGGTTTGATGAGGCTTTGTATCGACTATAGGCAGTTGAACAAAGTGACCATCAAGAGCAAATATTCCCCTCATGTATCGATGACTTATTTGATTAGTTGCAAGGGGCTAAGTGTTTCTCTAAGATTGATGGATGATCAGAGTATCGCCAGTTGAGGATTAAAAAAGGTGACATACTAAAGATTGTTTTTCACACGAGGTATACTTACTATGAGTGTTTGGTTATGTCATTTGGATTGACTAATGCCCTTGCAACTTTTATGGATATGACGAACATGGTATTTAGACCATGCTTAGATAAGTTTGTGGTTATGTTCATTGACGATATCTTACTGCATTTGAGGAGTCGAGAGGAACATAAGCAGCACTTGAGGATGTGCTATAGACGCTAAGGGAGTATCGACTATATCCCAAGTTCTCCAAGTGTGAGTTTTGGCTTGATAATGTTAGCTTATTGGGCTACATAGTATTTAAAGATGGAGTGCTGGTGGACCCAAAGAAAATTGAAGCAGAAAAGAAATGGCCAAGGCCTACTTCAGTAATTGAGATATTGAGTTTTCTAGGTCTAGTTGGATAATATAGTAGATTCGTTAAGGATTTCTACAACATTGTTGATCCTATGACTAAGTTGACACAAAAGGACGTCAAGATTTTATGGACATACGCATGAGAAGAAAGCTTTGAGAAGCTCAAGACTTTGCTTACCACAACTCCAATGTTGAGTTTACTATGTGGTTTGAGGGGCTATGCGGTCTATTATGACGTGCCACAAGTAAAACTTGGATGTGTGTTGATGCAGCATGGTAAGGTGATAGAATATATGTCTAGATAGCTCAAGAAACACAAGCAGAATTACCCTACACATTATTTGGAAATGGCTGCCATAGTCTTTGTCTTAAAATTTTTGAGGCATTATCTGTATGGTGAAACTTGTGAGGTTTATATAGATAATAAGAGTCTCAAATATATTTTTAAGCAAAGGGATCTCAACCTTAGGCAATGTCGATGGATGAAGCTACTTAAGGATTATGACTACTTGATATCATATAATCCCACCAAAGCCAATGTGGTGGTAGATGCCTTGAGTTAGAAATCTATGGAGAGTTTAGCTTATATCTTAATCATAAGGAGAACATTGGTTCAATGATTGCATTAGTTGGGGGATATGGGCATTTGATTTGAGCTTAATGATACAAAGGCGTTATTAGCCCATTTTAGGGTTAGATCAATGTTGACGGATCGGATCAAGAAAGCTAAAGATATGAATGATTTTGTAGTTAGAGTTTTAGAGGATCCTCAAAGGAGGAAAGGGCAGATGGATTACTAAAATATGGATATAGAGTGTATGTGCTAGATATGGATGATTTAAGATGAGAGATCTTAGATAGGACACACATGGCTACATATGTTGTTCATTTAGGCACCACTAAGATGTACAATGACTTGAACGAGATGTATTTATAGGAAGGCTTTAAAAAGGATGTGGCTGAGTTTGTAGCTAAGTGTCTAGTGTGCCAATAGGTTAAGGCAGGGCATCGGAGACCAGTTGGATTGTTACAACCTTTGCTTGTTCTCGAGTAGAAGTGGGAGCTTATTTCTATGGACTTTGTGACTGGATTACCACGTACGAGTAAGGGGTATGATTCTATTTAGGTGATTGTGGATGAAGTAACTAAGTCTGCTTATTTCCTACTTGTAAAAACCACTTGTGGAGCTGCACAATATGCTAGGCTGTATATTGATGAAGTAGTGTGATTGCATGGAGTCCCAATCACTATAATATCGAAAAGAGGCACACAATTCACTACTTGGTTTTGGGGAAAAATGCAAGACACTTTGGGGACAACATTAAATTTTATCACTACTTTTCGCACACAAATAGATGGACAGTCTGAGAGGACCATTCAGATAGTAAAGGATATGTTGAGGGCATGTGTCATAGATTTTGAAGTTGCTCAAGATTGACACTTGCCATTAATTCAATTTGCCTATAATAATAGTTTTTAGGCTAGCATTGAGATGGCACCTTATAAGGCTTTACACAAGTAAAGATGTAGGTCATCCATATGTTGGTTTGAGGTGGGTGAGAGAAAGTGTCATAATCCAAATTTTTGGGCCATGACTAGCGCAAGTGCCCAATGGGCGTAGCCCACTAGGTCCAAGTAAGCTTTTTTTCATAATCATGTATACTATCCCGTCAATTATACATTACTGTTACAAGACCATGATTTGTAATTCGCAACTAAACGTGCTTTTGTAGCATAACATGGACACCCAATATGTACATTGGTATGATTCCAAAAAAAAGGTCATTCGTTGCCATCTCATAATGGCATCATCAACCCAAATTTATACATGCATTGTTTACAAATTAAAGCTTAGCAATTTTCAGCTAATATATATATACTCATGAACAGGACTTATGACAACCAGCGAACAACTTTGGTAAGGTTACGGCTACCGAATGCCAAGATACCTACCAAGGGTGCACACGAGTGGACTTTTCAAGCTAAGTTCTAACTGTTTACGAGTATGAAAACATGCAATTTAAAAGGGTGAGTATAAACTCAGTGAATGAACATAAGAAGGGAACAAGCAATTGATAAGGAAAATTTGAAAATCATGATGCACTTGTTTTGAAAACAATGCAATTTAGTTTAATTTCTTACTAAAACCCTTTATTTCAAACATTGATTAGTAAGCTCTTAGTGTTGCAAAACCCCATGCTCAATCATGAAGATAAAGTAGTGAAAGAAAAATTATATCCAAACCAAGCAAGGTAGCACGTGACAGCACATTTCTCGTTGTAGTGAAAGGCATTTTTAGTTTGCATATGTTTCGGTTTTTCAAGTATATCTCTCACGAAAGAAGTCCAATCAACATGATTTTTAGGTCATTAAAAAGCTAAAAGACTAGGCTACAAATTTGATGTTTACCAGTTTGCTAGTTCTAAATGGAAGGTCGTCAAAATTATTGTCAAAGTGAGAATTCACCTGAGAGTTTCTAGTTGCAGCGAGAATTCATTTTTGCTACAGCCAAATTCCTTGCAGTTCCAAGAGTTTCTGGCTGTAGCCAGAATCCTGACAACTAAGGAAGAGTTTCTTTTCATAACACAAAGGTCGTTTTTGTTGCTATATATAGAAAATTCATCTCTACCACATCAAAAATCAATTTGAATACGTTAATATTAATCAATTTTCAACATTCAGTATAATCACATGTCATTTTCACAAGCTTTTCATATCAAATATAAACAATTACATAGTGTATATGATCATCTCTATGGCATATATATATACAAACATGTTTACACCCAACGGTCCACAGCTCATGTGCCCTTCCTACTCACACATGTCTGGGTCATTATCAGCTCATGTGCACTACCACACTGCACATAATTAGGTCATCATTAGCTCATGTGCATTTCAACATGCACATAGTTGCGTCATCGTTATCACACAAAAAGGAACCTCCAATGCATAATATACATATCCATATAATGAGATAACGCATGAATTATTCATATTACACGTTTCATAATATGGAAACATTTCACCAAGGGCTTGTTCCCCAACTATATATATTTTTAAAGCAAAAACAAATGAACTTCCAAATGATTTATTGAACATATAGGCACTTCCCAAAACATTTTGAAATGCAAGTTCACTCATCGGTCTTTGTTGATGTTTTGAGGGACTATATCTTCGACTAATGTTTTGAATGGGGATATGGGGTTTCGTTGGGACCTATCACACATGACAACATCACAATTAACCCAACTTGGCGTTAATACCATTTCAAAAGCTATTTCCTAAATCAAGTTTTACTAGTTATTCCTAACTATCTTCCAACTATTATTAAATGGCTATGATTTGCGCTACTATAGTCATACTAAAAATGAATAAACCACTTCAACAATAAAACACTCACAAATCTAATTACTAGACATTATCAATAACTAAAGAAATTAACCCTAACTCACACTCACCTTGGTGGTATTTGTAGTTGAATTCTCTTTCAAAATTCTTCAAGCTAATAAGGGAAATCACTCTCTTTCTCTCTACACGTCCAGCTAGTGAGTGAATGTACCGAAGAAAGACTTTTGAAGGATGTTGAGATGTGAAAGTGGAAGAGCATGGAAAACCATATGAAAGGATGTAGAAAAAACATGAGAAATAGAGCTAATTTGGGAAAATTATAAAGATTTCAATGGAGGCTTCCATGACAGGTCCAAAGGAGCATGAAATGGAGAGAAAAAATGGCGAAAGAAAGAGAAGAGAAGCTATTGGAAAAATGAAAAAAAATCCTAGAGATTAGATATTTATAGCCAAAGTTTATCCCATTTCTCACATAAATTACTAAAATGCCATTAACTAGGCTACTTTGTCTTTCTTTTTCCTTTATGCGATCTTTTTTACTTCTTTGACACTGAGACCAAGTCCATAATAGTCTAAACATACTCGAGTTCATAAACATGTAAAAATTTGGACCCGAGATGCAAAATGATCGTTTTGCCCTTATTATGGAAATTACTAGTATTTCTATCTTCTTCATTTATTTTACCTTTATTCATTTATTCGTTAGGCCAACTTAGACCTTAATAACATTAGAAAAATACTTCCAGGAGCTCACCATAAGAAATGATGAAATTGCCCCTGGTCCATGTTATCTTGTCTACTTTTAGTTACAAGTATATAAAGATTGAGGTCTCACAGAAAGTTACTTGGATTGCAATTAGTTCAAGAAACCACCAACAAGATACAATTGATTAGAAAAAGAATTTTAGCAGCATAGAGTTGCCAAAAGTCATATGCCAGCCATAGACGTCGAGAGTTGGAGTTTAAGGTTGGTGACCATGTGTTATTGCAACTCTTTCCAACTAAAGGCATTATGAGGTTTGGTAAGAAGGGCAAGTTAAGCCCGAAGTATATCGGACCATTGGAGATATTAGAAAGGGTTGACACAATAGCATATCGATTACCACTTTTGCCAAATCTTGATAGTGTCACCCAGTATTACATGTTTCAGTACTATGAAAATGCGAACGAGATCCTTGTCACATGATTTAGCATGAGTCTTTGCAACTAGAAGATGATTTAAGCTATGAGGAAGTGGCGATTGCCATTTTGGATAGGCAAAAGAAGAAGTTACGCTCTAAGGAGGTAGCCTTAGTCAAGGTGTAATGGCGCAACCACACGAGCGAGGAGGTCACTCGGGAAGCCGAACATGACATGTGAGCATGATACCCATATTTATTTATTGAACGTTAGTGCCTTAGTTAAATTTGAGTATGAAGTTTCCTTAGAGGGGGAAATTTGAAACCCCACCCTAATGTGGGATTTGTTAAGTTAGAAATCCTTAGATGAGAAAGTTAAATTGTGTTTTGAAACTTAAAATTTACTTTTGTGAATGGAAAATTTCATGGTGTAATGTTTTAAGATGATTTTTGTGTTTGGAATGTTTAAAATTTTTAATCTTAGAAAAATTCATGTTTTGATGCATTAAGATGATTTACAAAGTTTGGTATTAAAAGTAGTTCAATTGGACAAGTTTCTGAGGTTTATTTTTGCTTTCTAGATGTAATTTATTGATAGATGTTCTTCATCTATTGATAGATACAATAGAAAAGGTTTTATCAAAGTTGCCTTCAAGAAAATCTATGGATAAATGACCAGATCTATGCATAGATGGCCAAATTTATAGATAGATGGCCATCAGAAAGCTTCCAAAAAGGGTTCTAAAGCTCATCTATCGATAGATAGCCTTGATTTATTGATAGATGATATCGTTTTCACAAAATTAAAAAGTGGTAAAAGTGTATTTTCACTTCCCAAGCTATAAATATAACCTAATACCCGAGGGTTTCTTGACCCTCAATCATTTTTTTAAAGGTAAAACCTCTTTAAAACCCTTTCAACCCATTTTTAATGAAAAACATTCCTTTTGATGATTTTGATCTTATTTTTGAAGTCAAAAGCTAAAAATGACATTTTTATGTTATAAAACCTTTAAAGCTCACACTTTTAATGCTAGAAATTTATTATTTTTGCCCAAAAATTTCTGTTGAGGATTAATGCTAAGGTTTTTGTGATTTCCTTCAACATCTAAGCTCATACAAGATAAGTTTAGAGGATTTATGCATTTCTAGTATAGTCTAGAGAGAGAGAGTAGCTATAGTAAAAAATGAATTGATTTCAAAAGTTGTTAAATTAATTAATCTTAGATTATTAGTTTAGAAATTGATTATTATGAATATTGTCTAATAGGAATGCTTGAAAGCACACTGGATTACATAGAAATGGAGTTATAATTGAGCTTCCTATAAGGTGAGTGGATACACCACTTTAAAAAATATTGTTATATGTAAAGTTGAAGCATGATTTGAGGATTATTGGTGAATATGATTATTTGCAAATATATATGAATTGAAAATTTACTTGTGGATGAGGAAAATATTTTAAAATTCCATTTCAACTTACTATGTATGTAAATATGATATTATGTATTAGTTTTCAACAAGGGGGGATAAGCACCTTATGTTTGAGTCCACTCGATTACTTTGGTATTCGGACTAGTGTGGCTATAAGATATGATTTATGATTAATGCATGAATGTATGAGGTGAACGCTAAATATGTTGAGGCATCAAATGTGTGATGGCTTATATGATGATTTTCATCAAAGATATTGTTTTTATGTATATGATGTGTTTTCCATATACTACATGAAATGTTTAAGAAAGCATGATAAATGCTTTGAGATTACATATGTAATGCATATTTTACATACAATATAATGAAAGGGTAGGCATGAGGAAATGCAATGAGATGTGTATAAGATGTGAAATTTCATATACCTTATGAGATAAGTAAGCATGTATATGATGGACATTCCACATATTAAATGCTATGAGCATAAAAGCTCAACGAGTGCAATTGATTCCACTCGCATAGGGTGTAGTGATGACTTTACTCTTTTAATGCATCATAAACGCCAAAGGTGCAATGGGGTTGTACATTGTTGGCCCAAGGTTGATAGGGGTTGTACCATCACAATGTGTGAGTTTAATGTTAATGGAATGATTATGATTGTTATCTTTATGATATGTTGAATGTTAAGTTCATCTTGAATCATGTTTATGATCTATACTCGATGTTGGCATGAGTATGTGATTAGAGGAATGAAATGAGCCATAGAGATAGTTATAAGAGGAAAAGGGACTTAAAGCATGGCAAAACTTCACAATTTTGCCTAAAAAATAGAGGTTTAGAATACAATAGGAAACATTCTGCTTCAAATCTATCGATATACTATTTATCAATATACGAGTTCAAGAATTGTATGTATTAGCTTGTTTGAAAGCTTTTCAAAGGTAAAAAGACTTTCCAATGGTCATTCACACTTGTTTATGTCATATATGCTATTTCAAATTGTTAGACCCAGTCCTAGGATATGGTTATTATGTCATTTACGTCCTTGACAACACGTTCCCATATTGGGATGATTGGAGAAATCATTAAAGGTCGACATTTCAACTAGTATTGCAAGTAAGCTTATTTAAAACCTCGGACAAATCTAAATAGAGATTTAAGTATGAAATTGAGAAAATTAAAACCCCAGAGTGACTGAAAATGATTATTTGGAGTCCGAGGGTTGATTTGGAGTCAAACGGGAATTTTCACTATCCATGAGCAAAATGGTCATTTGCCACCTAGGGACGAAATGGAAATTTTTAAAAAGATTTTTTTTTAGCCCATTTGACTTATTGAAGTATGATTTGGGGTTTGATAAGTGGAAAAACTGTAATTTCGGTATTTTTCGGAACATGGGGGCAAAATAGTAATTTTACCACTCGAGAACAAAATTTGAATTTTTGAGAGGATTTGGATCAAATTTGATTAATTGGAGTATGATATGAGTATGATGAGTGAAAATTATGAATTTTGGCAATTTTCAGTTTTTTGGGCAAAATTGTAATTTTTCACTTTTACGGGGACAAAAGTGCAATTTTGAAAATTTACTCCACCAAGATTTTGGTTAAGTCTAGAAACTTCATTTAAGCTATGGATAAATGAAGAAAAATGTGTGGTGGAGAAAGAAAGTCAAATGGATAATGAATAAATAATAAATTAATAAAAAACTAACATGTGTAAAAAAAATAATATTTTATTATTTACTTAATAAAAAGCATAACAAATCAGCCCATTCAACCCCTTGGTTGGCCAAAACCACAAAAGAGAGAGAGAAACCAAAAACAAACCCTAGAGTGAGAAAATTCAAAGAAAAAGTGTGGAAAATCAAGGAAAATAAGTGGAAAAAGGTATGATTTTTCATTTTTGCTTGAGATCTTTTATTTCCAAGCAATTCCCCTTAGTTTTCCATGCTTGAAATGCATGTTTTCATGGTGAATCAAGGGCTGGTCAAATGGGTTTAGAGAGAGAAAAAGGTTAGATTGAATTGATTTTGAGTTATGTTAGTGTTTAGTGTTAGTTTAACATGTTTAGAAACAAAACAACTAAGAAAAATTGCATGATTTTTCATGCTCATCACTTACCCATTTAGGCTGAATTCTTCATGGGAATATTGAGGAAAAATGTTATGTTATTTCTAGTAATTTGATTAAGAAATAATGGTTTATGGTGTAAAAATTAATTGTTTGTGGTGAGAAAATCAAGTAGGAAAAATTTTAGCATTTATACACTCACCATGGTCGAATTTCTAGACAGAAATTGGCTACTGGAAATTGAGGAAATTGATAAAATTTTAGGACATTTTGGTAATATTTAATGAATTATGAAGGTAGGAATTAAATGAGAATTTTTTGTGCAAAAAAACTAGAATTTTTACCTAATAGGGGTAAAAGCGTAATTTGTGGTCTAAGACTGATATACTGACCCACATTTATAGTAATTGAGTATTGTGGATATAATTGGATTATTAGAAATTGAAATGGGTCAAATTGGAGTTAAATTGAGGATTTTAACAATTTCGACAGTGTGTAGGTGAGTTGATCGGACACCGTGATTAAAAGACTGTCCGGACCATCTTTATCTCATTTCCATGCATCATGGAAGGCCTGAAATAGCGTATCACTGTTGGACACAATTTAATTGGAATTTGTGTCATGGATTATGGCTAAGTGGTGAGCCATTGGATACGGGTAAAGGACTAAACCCGCGGACTGAAAATATGAGTATTTCTACTCCTAATACTATGAGTAAACTTATTATCGTCTTAATTATCTAGAGTGATTTTTATTCAATTGTGTTATTTTACAGAAAAATGGTTCAAATGGCAAATTTTTGTGTTTTATGGAAAATATGATTTTATAAAATGATTTTATAAATTTTCTAAAAATTGAATAGCGAATTTGGAAAATAGAGTAATTGGAGACTGCCTAGTTGTATTGCAAATTGTTTGTTAAATTAAATGGTTTGTGACATTGTGGGTATGACTGGTTATTTTTATAATATGTTCAAAGTATGTGAACTGCTTTGATTTGTCTCGATATGTGAAAGAATGTTATGTGGGTCATGTCATACTAGTGAGATTTTATTGACTGGTGGGATATATATGTGTATACATATATATAGAGTGGGCACTGCAGTGACGGGGGTTCCGTGGGCTAGCCTATTTAAAGGGGTACGGTTCCCATTATTGTGCTTACCTCGATTGGAGAGGCATGTAGGGTAACTCCCGAGCTAGGATTCGAGTACACTTCATGCCGGCCACCACTTGAAAGTGAGACTCAGCCAACACAAAGGAACGGCTGTGTTATCAGATGTAAAAAGATGATTATGTATATGTGATAATAAACAGCCTTGGCGGACTCGGTAAGATGCCTCGGTCGGGGTATCTCCGAGAATGAGTTTTGGCACAAGCCAAGTGTTTTTAAGGAATTATAAACCTTTTTGGTTAATTAAATGACATAAGATTGTTTGCGTGGGAGGGAATGAATATCCAAATTATGAAAAATGTGTTATGACAGGATATTTTATTTGTCTCCATTTACTAAGCTTTAGATACTTTAGATGGTGTCTGTTTACTCACTGGGATTTTATAATCTCACCCCTCTTTCTATCCATATTTCAGACTCAAGATAAGCTGTAGATAGCCGGTTGAATCGAGGACTGCAATTGGATTGCATTCCCAGAAAAGCTATAGGTTCCCAGTTTTCAATGCATTTTGGTTAGTTGTGGGCCCACATGTCACTGTAATTTAAATTTCATACTTTGGTTGTTTGTATCATAGTATGCATTAATATATTTATCTGTTACGGTGTGAAAATTAATTATCAATAGCATTATAAAAAAATTATTCTTGAAGAAAATAAATTATTTTATCGAATTTTTTATTAGATTAAAATAGTAAAAATTTTACTTCAAATGAACATTTTAGACTTATAAAATTATTTTCAATTATAAAATATATTTTTTCTACTCATCTTTTATATTTTTACTCGGTTTCGGAGTTTTCAAGGAGAAATGACGAAAATACCCCTGTGAGTCAGGAGACAACATATTTTCATTTTTGAATCGAAAATAACTTTTGGTTTTCTTTGAAATATGATGTTTAATGATTATTGCTCATTGTAGAATTGCGAAAACTGATACAAAAGCCTTGTGGGGTTTCGATCGGTATTTGGGGTGTGAATATCTATCGAGACTTCGTGGCAGTTGTCACGGGCCTGATGAGGAGTTTCGGGGCGTGACACAAATAATGTTTAAACACCATGTTTCATGAGATTAAGTTTAAATTGATCATAATTGACATGAAATTATTAGTGCATGTTTATGAAATACTCTTATTCCCTAGCTTGTTGTAATGACCTTCTCCCCAATCGTTACCAATGTCCGAGACTTACGAGTGAACCCGCCAAATCTCGAACCTGCCATAGTTGAGATTCCTATTAAGTAAATCGAATATTCTAATGCGTATGTGAATCGACAAAGGTTTTATCATAACATTTCACTTGTAACAATCATTTCCAATTACTTAACCGAATAACAGTGACATTTAAGAATTAACATCTAAATACCAATAACCAGACTTAGTAAACTCCAAAGTAATTTCAAATCACACGTGGTATTCATTACACAACCTCTAAAGTATTTTAGCAAATACATATCCGTAAGATTAATAACAATTTTATAGTCTAACCATTTTACACAACACGACCTGTATTGTCACGACCCATTCTTTCAGGCCATGACCGGCGCATGAGCTCAATGAGTATAGCTCACTAAGCCCAAGCAAGCCTATCCATTTACCCTTGCTTAACAAATTTATCATATCATGCATACACACACACTTTTCTCGAGTGCGAACATAGCCAAATCACAATGGCATTATTGATAATAATATACATGCACTATACCAGTCATGTATTTAGCAATTTACATTGCATACACATATTTATATTGTTTGAGTGTATTCACAATACGAAAGGACCCATGACTTCCAGTGGAGACATTTACAATGAAAGGGATCATTATCGAATGCCAGACACATACCTAGGAGATGCACTACGGGGACTCCTCAATCTAGGGTCCAACAGTCTTCTGATCTGAAAACATGAATTTTTATAAAACGTGAGTACAATACTCAGTGAGTGAATATTAGAAGGGAACAAGCAATCTTGATCAGGAAATTTGACAATCATGATGCACCGATTGAAAACGAGATAATTTTTTATCTAACTAATATTTAAACCTTTTCCACTTACCCTGGGATTTATTCTAGCTAGATTGTAAAATCGACAATTATCGTTGTAGCGGGAAGGCATTCTTTTTTTAAACCCGTCGGTGCACGAGGGTTTTGCTCAACCGTACGAGGGTTTCGTATTAAACCCTTTTTTTTCTCAATTTAAGTGTCACGACCCAATTCCCGGGCCATGACCGGCGCAAGGACCCAATGAGCTTATCTCACTAAGCCCAAGCAAGCCTATTTTCACTTACTTTATTCCACACATGCTCGTGTGAGGCATCCACAAGTAATGCACCCAGTGTGCATACAACGCCAAATAACAAAGGCATATCCAATCATACATACACACACACACCTTTTCCCGAGTGTGAACACAGCCAAATCACAATGGCATTACCGACATTAATATACATGCACTATACCAGTCATGTATTTAGCAATTCACATTGCTTACACATATTCACATAATTAGATTGTATTCACAATACAATAAACACCCACGACTTCCAGCAGATACATTTACAACAAAAATGGGCAACTATTGAATGCCAGACACCTACCAGGAGATGAACTACAGTGATCCCGCGATCTAGGATTCTACAATCTCCTGATTTGAAAACATGAATTTTTGAAAACGTGAGTACAATACTCAGTGAGCAAACATTAGATAGGAACAAGCAATAATATCAGGAAGGGTTATAAAAACATGATGCACATTTTTGTAACACAGTTATTTTGATCTAATTTATTATCAAACCCTTCCCCTCACTTCAATTTAATTTATAATTAAATAATACTCAATTTCAAACAAACACACAATTTTCACCACTATCTCACCAGCTTATGTGCAACCCCCACATCGCGCACATAGCTGGAGTTATCTTGTGTATTCACACACAACCACACAAATATCACCACTATCTCACCAGCTCATGTGCAACCCCCCCACATCGCTGGAGTTATCTTGTGTATTCACACACAAACACACAAATATCACCACTATCTCACCAGCTCATGTGCAACCCCCCCACATCGCGCACATAGCTGGAGTTATCATGTGCATTCCCCCACATCGTGCACAAACAATATTATTTGCCATATTTTCATATCCAATATCATTAACATGTGTTTTCCCCACATTGTTCACATATACATTTATATATTAACACAATTCAAAATATCAATACATTTCACATATTTGCACATATGTGACAGCATATTATAAGAACACATAATTTCATGCATACCACAATTCACCACATAAAAATCATTTTCATCAAGGGCTTGTTCCCGGTACGCATTTTAAGAAATTTGGATAAAATCATTTAGATTATCCAATTCAATACAGTTTGCATTTCCCAAAATAATTTGAAATGCAAGTTCACTCGCAGTATAAAAATCTGGATTCCGGATGCACTCGGATTAACAGTCCTCAATCACGATTCCATTGCCTTTCTCGGACTTCTCACCACCTTAACACAGAATAAAATTAGGGAATTTACTATATTGCCCCCAAACTAATATAAACTAATTTAAATTACTAACGCATGATACGCAAAGGCAAAAATACGTCCGATTATCGCTTTAACGCGGTATTGCCTAATTTCGACCGATTACCCGATTAATAAGCTATTATGTCCAATTTGATTCCAAATTGATCCATTCTTTTTCTAATACTTTAATTCATCACATACCATTCTAAATAACTAAATTTCAGCCTTTAAATCCTTAAAATTCTTCACATAAAAATTCAGACATTACGGTGTATTAACACCGAAATTTTCCTACTACACTTTTTTCACTTTAAATTGTCATTTTCTAGTTTATTTCATTTTAAATGAAATCATTTCATTTGAAATGAAACAATTTCTTCATGGTTTCTCTACACCCTAGGTTCGGCCAATGAAGAACAACCATGAGATTCAATTTTTTTCTTACATTTTTGTTCATAATCATGCTTAACTACCTCTAAACACTAACATAGTCTAAAATCAATCCAATCCAACATCAAATCCTTATCCATACCCATTTTTCAGAATTTATTTCATCATAATATCTCAATATTTAACCATGGAATTCAAGAACAAAAGCATAGATATTGTAGATCATAAGCCAAAGTGAAGATTTATTACCTTTTTCACTTGATTTCTCCTTGAAATCACACTTTTTCTCGAATGTTTAGCTAGGTTTTATGGTTTTTCCTTTTGTTCTTCTTTCTTTCCCCTCAATTCTGATGTGAGCCGAAATTAGAGAGACAAAATGAGGGTTAAAGGCTGATTTTTATGGCCTTTATAATAAGATAAACAAGTTGCCACATGGCATTATTCCATTGGCCCATTTTCTTTACTTATTGACTTTTCTTCTCATTCCTTTTCCACCACTTGATTAGTCAAGTCAAAATCTGATCCAAAGATGATCATGGCTGCAAAAATTATTCTGGTGATGGAAAATTACCGTTTTGCCCCTGAGATGGTAAAATTATGATTTTGCCCCTATACTCCGAAATGTACCAGGATTTCATTATTTTCACTGTCCAACCTCAAATAACACTAACATTAAACCATATTAACCAAATGGGACAAAATCCTTTCAAAAAATTTCACGTTTAGTACTCTGGTGGCAAAATTACCATTTTGCCCTTGTGTTCCAAAAACACTGGGAATCACCATTTTACACTGCTAAACATCATTTTATAATCCAATAATCGTAACTGTATTTCATAAAAATTATTTTTGGTCCAATGTGATTAACTTTTGGCTAAAATCTCCATTAAATCATCAACTGGGAAAATGACCGTTTTGTCCCTAATCGGTCAATTTTCCCGATTGACTCCAAGCTGGACCTTGAACTCCGAATCACTATTTTGAGCTATTCTGTGAGCTTCAAAATTTTGAAATTCCTCTTAGAATTTCTATTAAACTAGTTTGAAGCTCAATTTAACTTAATTGTACCATTAGGTACAATATCGGCTTTTAACAACTTGGACAGGGTCTCACATTAAGGCAATTCGTATACCATACAATCACACATATATACACAAAGACATGAGCAATCATATATATATACCGCCAAGTCATTACTGTCCTTGGTGGTAAAAAAGACATTTATCTAAGCACTTGCAGGCGTTACGTATTGTCGTCCCTGCAAGCCCCTGGACAGCGAATCACGCTTCACCAAAGTTCACGCGTGATAATTTCCAAGAATCGTGGGCATTACGCGTCGCCATCCCCACTTTGCTCAATTCTTAATTTCTAGGAAATCGTGGGCGTTACGTATTGCTGTCCTCACTTTGCACACCATTACAGGCATGTGCATTTCGCACTTCACACGTGCACGATTATATCGAATTCACATAAATTTATTAACCATACATGAAACCATCATATAGATGAACAATATTCAACACAATCAAATTTCACATCAATAAAATAATATTTCATGAAAAGCTTGTTCCCATGGTACCCGTTCTTTTTTAAGGAAGATTGAATAAAATCATTCAAGCATGTTATTCAAATAGGTTCATACTCCCCAAAACCATTTTTCAAAATGCAGATTCACTCACAAGTTTTCGGGAGTCGAATTCAAGCACTTCGACTACTAATCCTCTGGTGCGAATTTCTTGCTTTTATCCGAGGGCTCACCACCTTGACAAATAGCACAATAATTTAATTACTATATTGGTGTTAATTAGGTATAAAATTAACCTAATTTCTATACGGATGCATAGAATGCTCAGTCAACCACTTAAATGCGGTGCTGACCTAATTCGGTCGATTACCTGATAAATTGGCCAATGCGTCCGATTTGATTCCAAATTGGACCATTCTTTTTCTAATACCTTAATTCACCACATACCATTTAAATAGTGCCAATTTCAGCATTAAAACTTTTCCATTTCTTCATGGAAAAATTCAGCTATTACAGTGCATTAGCATTGTAATTTTTCCTACTTAACTTTTCACCTTAAATCGTCATTTTCCAATTCATTTCATTTGAAATAAAAACAATTCCTCATTGATTCTCAACACACCAGGTTCGGCCAATGAAGAACAACATAGAGAATCAAATTTTTTCTTACGGTTTTGCTTATAAACATGCTTAACTATCTTTAAACACTAACATAGTCTAAAATCAAATTATTCCAACATCAAATCCTCATCTATACCCATTTTCAGAATTGAATTCATCATGATATCATGCCTCTCAACCATAGAAAATGAAAAGAAATGCATGGGTATTGTAGATCATAAGCAAAAGTGAAGAAATGTTACCTTTTTCACTTGATTTTCCTTGAAAATCACACTTTTTTTCTTGATTTTTGGCTAGGTTTTTTATTTTCTCCCTTTGTTCTCTTTTCCTTTCCTTTGAATCTGGTTTGTGATGAATTTAGAAAGAGAAAATGGGTTTTATGGCTGATTTTTAGGCTTTAATAATAAAATAAAATAGCTTGCCACATGGCATAACGCCATTGGCCCATTTTTTAAGTTTTTTGACTTTTTCTTCTAAACTTTTCCACCACATGATTAGTCAAAGTCAAGATGTGAATAAAAGATGACCATGGCTGGAAAAAATGTTCTGGTCGTGGAAAATTACCGTTTTGCCCTCGGGATGGCAAAATTATGATTTTGCCCATATACTCTGAAATGTACCGGAATCACATTATTTCTACTTTTCAACCTCAAATAACACTAATATTGATTAATATTAATCAAATGGGGCAAAAATCTTTTCAAAAAAATTCTCGTTTAGTCCTCTAGTGGCAAAATTACCATTTTCCCTTTATGCTCCAAAAATACCGAGAATCACAATTTTTCACTGCTAAACATCATTTTATACTCCAATAATCATAATTATATTTCATATAATTATTCTTGGTCAAATGTGATCAAATCTTGGCTAAAAATCTCCATTTTATCCCTAACTAGTCAATTTTTCCGATTGGCTCCAAACTGGACCTTGAACTTCAAATCATTATTCTAAGTCATTCTGTGGGTTTCAAAATTTTCCAATTCCTCTTAGAATTTCTATTTGAACTAGTTCAAGGATCGAACCAACTTAATTGTACCACTAGGTACAATACCGGCTTTTAACAATTTCGACAGGGTCTCATATGTATGCAGTGAAGTGACTCAGAGTGGAAGTCTAAGATATGCGATTGCCTACGTTGCAGCAAGTCTCAATGTGCTGAGCAATACACTTGAGCTTATTACTTATCTACAAAAGGAAAATAAATGGGGGTGAGTCTCACTGACTTAGTGATCATCAACTCCATAAGTAGGGTGAAGATGGAAAACAAGCTAAGGATAGAAGATTTGAATATTAAAAACATGAGAATATATGTAAACGCTTTAAAATAGAATGGGGCATTTGTGCCTTATATGTAAACTCAAAAGTTGTGTTGTAAAGTAATCACTTCAAGTAATATAATAAAACCAGTGCAAGTAAAAGATTTCTACTGTCGAAATCGTTTAACCTCTTTACTTAAATCAACCAGTGTAAATGCGCACGCTCACATAAAATCAGGCATTATCAAAGGTTATATGCAATTTCGTAAATCACCTCCTACGCAAAGAGTTAAATCTAATGTCATCGTATAAGTAAGGGAGTTGTGGAAAAGCTGTTATTCCTCACCATACGAAAAATTATGTACATGAAAAGCCAAAGACATAGCACTATCGAGTAGGTAATAGTAATCGCTTGTTGACTCACTTCCACATAAAACAATCCGAGAGCACTACTCCACCAGATTCCCACAGCCATGGCAATCTCGACGATGTTGGCCGACATTGGAGAAATCAAGCAGTCGCAACCACGTATATCACTTGTGGCCTAGCCACATATACATGTCACAGACCATGGCCCTAGCCATGTCTAACAACTCATCGGTGACCTAAAGGTTTTCTAGCTAGAACTCACTTGTGCATAAGGGTCACACTTTTTCGATGTGACATTCAACCTACTCTCACATCTCCTGATTTGATAAAACCATTTAAAAATGATTGGGTTTGTGAAGGCTCATTTTAAACCATTTCCAAAATACTATACATGGTAACATGATAAACTTGTTTGTAACACTTGTAATATAAGCTTTTGCATGAAGTTTAGATATCAAATCAGCATAGTGAATATATAATTGTTCATGAATGCACATCACATAAATCAATAAGGCACACTTTGATATAAATCGTGGTAAAAAGGCTTGTTTCCCAGTTTTCAAAATCTTTTACATATATATATATAGCCAAAACAATTTCAACATTATGGCATCCACAATCGCCTAGCTTTTTTACCAACTCATGCTTTCCACAATAACAGTTTATAAATCTATCACGTAAAGTAGCATATAAAACATTATTCTTTATGTGTTATAAAATCCTTTGAAATAGACACCCTCTACTCACCTTACAATAGTGGGATACTATGTCGCTATTGATCCAAGTTTGTATCTATCTAATTCTACTTGCCGGTCACCCGTTGTGTCAAGCCCAACTCTATAATAAATTTATTATGCCATTTATATATTACAAATCATGTTTGCATACTTGGGTACCTCGAAAATCGCTAAAAGTCAATTTAAATCATCATTTATAACACAACAAGTAGTCTCCAATTACTTTATGTTCAAAGCCATCATTTAATTTCAAGACAATTTATAAAATCATTTCATTTAAACACATTTTGCTTATAAAACACAAAGATTTGCCATTTAAATTCATTTTCTATAAAATTCACAACATCGGATAAAATCTACCTTAGATAATTAAGATGATAGTAAGGTTACTCACAGTAATGGAAATCAAGTTTGAGGCACTCCGATTCTTGATCTACGGGTACTATCTCTTTACTTTTACTAGTATAGTTTGCTCACCACCTATCCATAATGCACAGTAAACAATTCACTGCATTGGTGCTAAATCGGTATAAAACCAAATTAGACTCCATACTGATGCATAAAATGGAATGTCAAATGCTCGGGTGACTATCTAAATACGGTGTCCTATCTAAATTCCATTGTGTACCTAAATAAATCAATATTGGTCTCATTTGATTTTTCACCCGATTAATTGGCCAATATACCCAATTCAACTCCAAATAATTTCATTTTTCCTTCAATATTCCAAATCATCAAATACTAGATAAATGTCATGAAATATTGCAAAAACCATCATCACATTGTTTCTTGGAAATTCGGCCATGGTGGTGCATCAACCATAAAATTTTTCTTACTTGATTTTTTTTTTACACCATAAACCATCAATTCATAAACAAATTACTTGAATTAAAATCAAATCCACCATCAACATACCCTAGGGTAAATTCAGCCAAATAAGGGTGATAGGAGAAAATGAATTTTTCTTGCTTGCTTTGCATACTACACATCACTAATCAACTAAAAACACTAGTCTAGCAAGAAATCTAAGTAAATTCAAGTACAAAATCCCTTCCCCTATATTCAGTCAACTATGGTACCCATCATGAAATCATGAATTTCAGCCATGGAAAATGAAGAAAATTGCATGGCAATGCTAGATCTCAAGAAAAAATTGAAAATTCTTACCTTAGCTTGCTTGATCCTTGAATTTCCGTAATTTCTCTTGAATTTTCTCTAAACTAGGGTTTGTTCTTTCTTTATTTCCTTTTCCTCTTGTTTGGCCAAATATGGGAAGTGAAATGGGGGAAATATATCAAGCCCAGCCCTAAAATATCTGCCAAGTTATACATGTGGCTGATAGAATGACTGTATATTTGAACAGCCGAAAAAGTATTTAAAATGTCATTATTATAACTAGAAGTACAACTAAGATGATTTAAACCTCAAAAGTTCAAATAAAGATTTTAAGAGTGAAATTGAAAATTTCATAGTCTAGAGATTACTCAAAATAGTGATTCGGAGTTCGAGGTCCAGTTTGGTGTCAATCGAGAAAATTGACTGATTAGGGACAAAACAGTCATTTTGTCATTTAAAGACAAAATGAAGATTTTTATAAAAGAATTTAATCACATTTGACTAAGAATAATTATAAGAAATATAATATGATTTTTGGAGCATAAAATGAAGTTTAGTAGTGAAAGATTATGATTCTCGGTATTTTTGAAGCACAAAGGTAAAATGGTAATTTTACCACTAAAGGACAAAACGAGAATTTTTAGAAAAGATTTTGGCCCCTTTTGATTAAGATTGATCAATATTAGTGTTATTTGAGGTTGAAAAGTGAAAATAATGTAATTCCGGTACCTTTCGGGGTATATGGGCAAAATCATAATTTTTTTGCCTCGGGGGCAAATCGGTAATTTTGTTGCCCCACCACTTGTCAAGACCAAGGATTTTATTTAACAATGGAATGGATAAATATGAAAATATTTGTGGCGGGAAATTAGGTGGAAAAAGTCAAAAAATTAAAAAAATAGACCAATGGCTTTATGCCATGTGGCAAGCCATTATATTTTAATATAAAACTATAAAAATCAGCTTATAAGCTTCACTTTCTCTCACCAAAATCGGCATGAACCAGAATTGCAGAGAAAAGAAAGGAAACAAAGGGAGAAAAGCAAAAACCTAGCCAAAAATCAAGAGATTTCAAGTGTTTTTTAAGAATCAAGCAAAACAAAGGTAAAATTTCTTTAGTTTTGGTTGATACTTTGCCTACCCATACTTTATTCCTTATTTTCCATGGTTGAATACTGAGTTATCATGATGAATTCAATTCTGAAAAATGGGTATGGAAGAGATATTGATGTTGGATTGGCTTGATTTTGGACTATGTTGATGTTTAGAGGTAGTTAATCATGTTTAGAAGCAAAACCATAGGAAAAATATTCATTTTCCCCATGAATTTTCAATAGCCGAATCTTGCTTGATGTATATTGATGATGGATTGGTTTTGATTCAAATAAAATGGTTGAGAAATGATGAATTAGGGTGAGAAAACAAAGTAGGATGAATTTTAGTGTGAATGCCACACTATAGCCGAAATTTTCAAGAAGAATTGTGAAGATTTTAAGACTAAATTTTAGGTAAATTGGCTGCTGGAAATTGAGGAAAATTGATGAGATTTTAGGGCATTTTAGAAAAATTTGATGAATTATGAAGGTAGAAATTAAATGAGAATTTTCGACGCAAAAATATGAATTTTTACCTAATAGGGGTAAAAGTGTAATTTGTAGTCTAAGACTAATAAATGGACCCGTGTTTGCTGTCATTGGGTAATGTGGATATAATTGGATTGTTGGAAATTGAAATGGGTCAAATCGGAGTTAAATCGAGGGTTTTAGCAAATTAGGCCGAGTGTAGGTAAATTGGCCGGACACTGCGATTAAACGACTGTCCGAACAATTTCCATCCCATTTCCTTGCATGTAGAGCTTGAAATAATTTATGATAAATTGACACAATTTATTCAATTTTGTGTCATGGATTATGGATAAGTGGTGACCAAATTGGTTCAGGTAAGAGACTGCACCTGAGGACGGATGATAGGAGTATGTCTACTCCTAATACTATGAGTGGACAAATTATCGTCTTAATTATCTAGAATAGATTTTATTAAATTTAATGATTTTATGAAAAATATTTTATTGGGTGAATTGTTGATTTTACGAGAAAATTATGAAATTTATAAAATAAATTGCATTTACGAAATAAATTGAATTTTTATAAATTGATTTGAAAAATGGAACAATTGGTTTTGAAATTAGAGTAATTGGAGACTGTTTGATTGCATTATAAATTGTGTTTTAAATCATATGGCTTATAGCAATTTATGACCATGAATGGCTAGACTGGTTTGTGCAAAAATTATATATACTGTATTCAGCCTTGAGAGGCTAGATTGTGATAAATTGCCATACATACTAGTTAAGATTTTATAAATAAGGTGGTAGATAAAATAATCACTACAGTGACACCGGTTCTATGGGCCAACCTAAGAAAGAGGGCACAGAATCAGATTTACCTTACCTCGATCAGAGAGTCGTGCGTGGGGCAGCTTCGGAAGTAAAGTTTGAGTGCACTTCACGTGGACCACTGCGTGAGAGTGAGACTCAGCCAACGTCAAGGCATGGCTAGATAATTATATGTAAAAATATGTTCAGTTGTATACTACACTGAACAGCCTTGGCGGTTTAGTGTCAGATGCTTCGACCAAGGCATCCTCAAGAATGATTTTGGCATAAGCCAAATTAAGTTTTTAAGAGATACATAAGCCATACTAAATATTAATTTAATCGAGTAAAATAAATCTATTTTGCTCGATAGAATATTTTATTTGTCTCTACTCAATTGAAATGAGTTGAGATAAGATGAATGGTAGTACAAAGAAAGAATTTGAAATTTTGTCTCCTTTTACTCGACTTTTGTTAATTTAACTGGTATTTGTTTACTCACTAGGATTTTATAATCTCACTCCTTTTCCTATTCACATTTCAAGCTCAGGATAAGTTGTAGATAGCCAGTTGCATCGAGGACTGCAATTGCATTGCATTCCCAGAAAAGCTGTAGGTTTCTAGCTTTCACTGCATTTTGGTTAGTTGTAGCCCACGTGTCATTGTAATTTAAGTTTCACGCTCTGATTTTTTGTATACTAGTATGTAAAAATATATTTATCTTTTATGCTGCGAAAAGTTTATTTTCAATAGCATTATAAAAATTGTTTTATAAGAAATTATAATATTTTCTTGAATATTTTGATTATATTAAAATAATTATTCTTTTAATTTAAAAGACTATTTTAGATACTGAAATTTGTTTTTAATCCCTACGTATATGTTTTCTATTCTTTTTCTATATTTTCACTCAATTTTGGAGTTTTCGAGGAGAAAAGACGAAAATACCCCTTTGAGGTTAAAATTACTTTTTTATTTTTTTTAAAAAAATTTAAATCCCTTAAAATACGATATTTGGCAATGACTACTAACAGGGGAGGTAATAAAACTGATACGAATGCCTTGCGGGGTTTCGGTTGATATTCAGGGTGTGAATACTTATCGAGACTTCGCAGCAGTTGTCATGGGCCCGATGGGGAGTTCCCGGTCGTGACAAAATATAGGCTAATTTTTAAGTTAAATAATAAAGAATTCAAGGCTTGATACTTGTCATAATTTCATTGGTCCATAATTAAATATTTATCCTTTAAACTTTATTTCTCCACCACATAAAATGCCATAATTATCCATTCCAATAATGAGTGAAATTCATAGATTTGACAAGTGTTGGGTGGTGAAAATTCCAATTTTGCCCTTCGGGTGGCAAAATGACTATTTTACCCGTATGCTCCGAAAAATGTCAAAATTAAAATTTTTCACTTGTCAACTTCAAATCATACTCCAATTAGTCAAATTTGGTCTAAATCTCATTTAACATTCCAATTTTTACCCTTGGGTGGTAAAATTACCATTTTACCCTTAGATCATGAAAATTCCAGTTTGACTCCAAATTAGTCCTCGAACTCCGAATCACCATATTAAATCATTGTAGGACTTTAAAATTCTCAGTTTCATCTTAAAATCTCTATTTGGTCCAGTTTGAGGCTTAAATCAACTTAGTTGTACCACTAGGTACAATACTGAGTTTTGACAACTTTTTCGAGGCATTCAAGTATGCAAGTACGTTGTCAAGCACACGAATGATGTGACTAATGTTTTATAGGGTCGGGCTTGACAGCACTACCCCCTTTAAAATAAAATTTTGACCTCAAATTTTCACTTACCGAGCTCAGAGAAAAGGTGTGGATATTGGTTTCTCGTTTGGTGCTCGACTTCCCACGTCATCTCTTCCATCCGAGCATTCATCTTCAACACTATAGCTATTGGGTATAATCCATTCTAGATTGCTCTCTTTATATCTATACTTTGCCTCGCGCCATATACACGTTTATACTCCTCTCTTATCATTTCCAATTATTTGTTTAAGCTTCCTTGTACTATATATACATATCATTGCATCCCCATGTCATCTTTATTAAATTGCAATCTAATATGTATATATGCTTTATGATCCCATTGATGCTTCAAAGATTTATCTTAACTTGATCATTGCTTTTTATTCAATACCACAATTTCTATGAGTCATCCCTTTTTCCTCTATTATTTTTCATACCTCTACATTACGTTATATCCTTATTGCATTACGATATTGATTTGTTACTTAGGACTTAGTCTCATTTGAATCATGTATACCTTAATCACTTTTGACTTTCAATTCCCATAATATATATGTTAGGGAATTTTCGTTATCTAACCTCGTTATCAAAGTTAATTTCAAGCATCCTTTGTTCCACTATTTCATTCGAATATAACGTGATTCTCCTTTAGCCAATTTGTAATTATACTAGAAATCGCAAAACTTAAAACTAGGTTCTCCTCAAGTACTTTTCAATATTAATACAAATATCACTCTCAGCTTACAACTTCCCTTTTTATAACCACATAACTTAATACTCTCTTTCATAAGATCCATGGCAGGACTTCTCTTGAGTATTTCCTTGAGAACACCTATCTTAAATTTATGTCTCACGACAGGTGATCACTTAACCCATGACTTAGTCGTTTGGCTCCTTAGCAAGTTTCAAAATCACACATCTTCTACTCATCTTGTATAATTTATAATTCTTTCTCAAAGATGTTTGAACATTCTTGAAACACTTAATCACTTACTTGCTATTTCATACTTCAAGCATATCATTCCCATAAACGCATACCCTTACTCACCAAGATATTTAAATGCATACTCAACCATTCAGACTTCAATTTATCTCCAAGGGTTTCTAGCATGCCACATAATTTGCTTGTGTTGTTACTAATCCTTTTTTTCAACAAAGCCAAGATGAGATTTGTAAATTCTTATAGCAATATCATATATAAATTCATTTGCTATATCATTCTTAAAATCTTCATTCACACTTTCATCACTTGGTATTGACATCACTTATCAATATCTCATACATTCATCTTTATGTAACCATCTCAAAGACTTTCTAACTTTTTCCTTCCTCTTACATGCCACATTTATGTCAAGGCATTCTTAATCTCGTGCTTCATCTTTCATCACAGCAAAAACTCTTGTCGAAGAACGAGTTTGTGGTCTAGATGGTGGATATGCCAGGGTGTTACTCTCAACATCAAACCGTATGGCTACTCCCTATCCCGGTTGTAATCCAGAGGAATCTCTCCTCTGCATATCCATACGAGCTGGTGGAGATGGACCAGCTACCGTAGCCCGTCCTAACTGTGGGCAATCTCTCCTAATGTGACCCAGTTGACTGCAATGAAAACATCGTACAGGCCCCCAACATTGCCCATTCATATACACATAAAACACATTTTTCATTTGATAACACAGCCGTTCCTTGGCGTTGGCTGAATTCACTCTCACGTGGTGGTTAGGCATGAAGTGAACTCTGTCTACACCTCAGGACATACCCTGTGTTCCTCTACAGTCGAGGTAAAAAAAAATATAACGGGGTTTACCGTGCCCCTCTAAATAGGCTAGTCCACGAAAACCTGTCACGGTAGTGATCAATCTATCTACCACCAAGTCAATAAAAATTCCAACTGCATGACATGGCAATTATTGATAAGTCTGGGTCCCTATCACTTGACTATTGGCCATGCGCCTTAGCGCAAGCTCAACATAGGTCCCGCAAAACCTTCTCGCAAAGCTTCGAACCTTTGACCTTTTTAAACTTCCCCTGAAGGGAACACTTTTAACCATTTCAAATCCAACCACTCAAGGCAAAAAAAAAAAAACAATTCATATAGATTCAAGACAATTTCCAATTCAGCTATTCATGCCCACATTATCATAAGCCATTCAATTTAAATAATCATTTATAACACAACAAGTAGTCTCCAATTACTCTATTTTCAAAGCCATCATTTAATTTCAAGACAATTTATAAAATCATTTCATTTAAACACATTTTGCTTATAAAACACAAAAATTTACCATTTAAATTCATTTTCTATAAAATTCAAAAATCGGATAAAATCTACCTTAGATAATTAAGATGATAGTAAGGTTACTCACAGTAATGGAAATCGAGTTTGAGGCACTCCGATTCTTGATCTACGGGTACTATCTCTTTACTTTTACCAGTATAGTTTGCTCACCACTTATCCATAATGCACAGCAAACAAATTACTGAATTGGTGCTAAATCGGTATAAAACCAAATCAGACTCTATAACGATGCATAAAATGAAATGTGAAATGCTCGGGTGACTCTCTAAATACGATGTCCTTTCTAAATTCCATTGTGTACCTAAATAAATCGGTATTGGCCTCATTTGATTTTTCACCCGATTAATTGGCCAATATACCCAATTCAACTCCAAATAATTCCATTTTTCCTTCAATATTCCAAATCATCAAACATAGATAAATGTCATGAAATATTGCAAAAACCATCATCACATTGTTTCTTGGAAATTCGGCCATGGTGGTGCATCAACCATAAAATTTTTCTTACTTGATTTTTTTTTACACCATAAACCATCAATTCATAGCCAAATTGCTTGAAATAAAATCAAATCCACCATCAACATACCTTAAGGTAAATTTGGCCAAATAAGGGTGATGGGAGAAAATGAATTTTTCTTGCTTGCTTTGCATACTACACATCACTAATTAACTAAAAACACTAGTCTAACAAGAAATCTAACTGAATTCAAGCACAAAATCTATTCCCACATGTTCGGTCAGCCGTGATACCCATCATGAAATCATGAATTTCAGCTATGGAAAATGATGAAAATTGCATGGGAATGCTAGATCTCAAGTAGAAATTGAAAATTGTTACCTTAGCTTGCTTGATTCCTTGAATTTCCACAATTTCTCTTGAATTTTCTCTTAGCTAGGGTTTGTTCTTTCTTTGTTTCCTTTTCCTCTTGTTTAGCCGAATATGGGAAGTGAAATGGGGGAAATATGGGCTGATTTTTAAGTTAAATAATAAATAATTCAAGGCTTAACACTTGTCATAATTTCATTGGTCCATAATTAAATACTTAACCTTTAAACTTTATTTCACCACCACATAAAATGCCATAATTATCCATTCCAATAATGAGTGAAATTCATAGATTTGACAAGTGTTGGGTGGTGAAAATTCCAATTTTGCCCCTGGGGTGGCAAAATGACTATTTTGCCCCTATGCTCCGAAAAATGTTGGAATTAAAAATTTTCACTTGTCAACTTCAAATCATACTCCAATTAGTCAAATTTGGTTTAAATCTCATTTAACATTCCAATTTTTAACCTTGGGTGGGAAAATTACCATTTTACCCCTAAATCGTGAAAATTTTAGTTTGACTCCAAATCAGTCCTTGAACTCTGAATCACCACATGAAATCATTCTGGAACTTTAAAATTCTTAGTTTCATCTTAAAATCTCTATTTGGTACAGTTTGAGACTTGAATCAACTTAGTTGTACCACTAGGTGCAATACTGAGTTTTGAGAACTTTTCTGTCATGACTCGGAACTCCCATCGGGCCCATGACAACCACCGCGATGTCCCGATGGGCACTCATTATCCGAAATGTTGACCGGAACCTTGCAAGGCTTAGCATCAACTTTCGCACATCCCCGGTGAGCAACAGTTATTAAACATCACATTTCGAGAATCATAAGTCCTTTCCAATCCAAAGACATTAAAATATTATCTTCTGGCTCACAAGGGCATTTTCATCATCTTTTTTTGAAAATTTCGAAACTGGCTAAAAACGTAGTAGGAAGGTAGAAAACACATATTTCATAATTAAAAATAAATTTCGAAGTCTAAAATATTCGTTTGAAGTAAAATTGTAGTTAGTAAAGTATAATAAAAATATTCAATAAAATAATCTATTTTCTTATAAAACAAATTTTTTTATTTTTTTAAATAGTTATCGGTAAATAATTTTCATAGCGTAAAAGCTAAATATATTTTTACATATTATGATACAGGCAACCAAGGTATGAAAATAAAGTTACAGTGACACGTGGGCCCACTACTAACCAAAATGCATCGGGAACTGTGAACCTACAGTTCTTGACGATTCAAGTCCAACTGTGGTCCTTGATCAAATTCGCTAACTACATGCTATTTTGATCCCGAAATGAATGGAAAGGAGGGTGGTGAGATTATAAAATCCCAATGAGTAAACAAACATCATCAAAATAATCTAAAGCCGAGTAATTAGAGACATATAAAATATCCCATCACAATACATTTCTCATAACTTGGAGTTTCACTCCCACCCATGTAAACCATTAAATTTCATAAAATTTTAACAAAGCTTATGACCTCCGTAACCAGTTAGCTCATGCCATCACTCATACTCGGGAATACTTGATCGTCATCAAGCATCTAATAGAGTCCGCCAAGGCTGTTAAAACTCATATACATGTAACACATATTTTCACATTAGAAAATACAATCGTCCCTTGGCGTTGGCTGAGTGCACCTCTCCGTGGTGGTATCCGAGCGAAGTGGACTCTAACCTTACCTTCGGAGTTAGCCTCCGCGCCTCTCATCAGAGGTAAGAATACGACGGGGAACCGTGCCCCTCTAATAGGCTAGTCCACAGAACCCTCCACTACAGTGACCCCTCATCTACCACCAAGTCAATAAAATATCCACAGCATAACATGGCTAATATTGATTGGTCTGGGTCCTCATCAACTGACTTACTCCTCTGCGTAACACGTGTCACCCAAGGACTTACTCTTCTGCGTAACAGTGTCACCCAAGGATAGGTCCCGCAGAACCTAACTAGCCAAGTTTCGAATCCCAGGCCTTTTTAAATTTCCCCTAAAGGGAACACTTTTAATAATTTCAAACCTAGCCTCTCAAAGCAAAACAAAACAATGTACACAATTTCAACGCAAATACCAGTTGGCCATTCATGCTCACAATTTGCCATAAGCCATTCAATTTAAACACAATTTATAACACATTAAATGGATAATCTCCAATTACTCTATTTTCCAAAATCATTATTCTCTTTTCTAAAAATTCATAAAATTCATTTTAGTAAATCACACTTTTTTTATAAAGCGTAAAGATTTTTCCATTTCAACCCATTTCATAAAATCACAAATATGGATAAAATCCTACTTCTGATAATTAAGATGATTGTAAGATTACTCACAGTCTTTCGAAAGTTTAGATTTTTCGAGGTACTTTGACTAGTGATCCTCGGGTGTAATTTTTTGCCTTTCTCGGAGGACTCACCACCTTGACACAGTACAAAATCGAGAAATTTACCACATTGCCCCTAAACTGTAATAAACTAATTTAGACCCTATAGTAATGCATGATATGAAATGCAATTTGTCTGAATATCGCATAAACGTAGTGTTGACCTAATTCGGCCTATTACCCGATTAAATGGCCAACACGTTCAATTTAATTCTAAATTGCTCCATTTCACTTCTAATACTTCAAATCATTAAATGCAAACCAAATAACCTTAAAATTCAGCTTAATCACTTTCCCATTGCTTCATGGGAAATTCGGCCATAATGGTGCATTATCACTAAAATTTTTCCTACATCATTTTCTCACCATAACTCATCATTTCCTAACCCATTTTCCTTGAAACAAAATCAACCCATCATCAACACACTACAAGGGACATTCAGCCATTGAAGGATTGTAGGGAAAATGAAATTTTCCCTTACTATTTTGCTTCTAAACATGCTAAACTAACCATAAGCACTAACATACCTCAAAACCAAATCAATTCCAACACAAATTTCCCTCCATACCCATTCGGCCAGCCATGAAATCACTATGAAAATATGCAATTCAGCCATGAAAAATAAGGGGAAATGCATGGGTATTGAAGTTCTTAAGTAAAAATTGAGAAATCTCACTTTTTTCCACTTGATTGCTTGAATTTCCACAATTTCTCTGTGAATTTCTCTTAGCTAGGTTTTGTTTTCTCTTTGTTTTCCTTTCCTCTTGCTTTTGCTTCCTTTGGTCGAATATGGGAGGTGTGTTTGGGAAGTTATGGGCTGATTTTTCATGTTTAATTTTAAATTAATCTTAGCTTGACATGTGGCATAATATGATTGGTCCATAATTTAAATATTTGACTTTTTCACCGAAATTTTCCACCACATTTTTATGCCATGTTTATCCATTCCCACAATAATTAAAATCCACAAATTTGACAAGTGTTGGTGGTGAAAAATTACCATTTTGCCCCTAGTATGGCAAAATTACCGTTTTGCCCCTACATTCCAAAAATATCAAAAATTAAAATTTTTCACTGCTAAACCTCATATTATACTCCAAATAATTATTCTTATTCAAATGTGATCAAAATCTTTTCTAAAAATTCTCATTTTGTCCTTAAATGGCAAAATAATCATTTTACCCCTGATCGGTCAATATTCCCAATGGACTCCAAATCGGCCCTCGAACTCCGAATTGCCATTTTAAGTCATCCATGGACTGTGAAATTCCCAATTTCACTTTAAAATCCCTATTTTAACTGGTTCGAGACATAAATCGACTGAGTTGTACTTTTAGGTAAAATATCGACTTTTATCTACTTTTTTGAGATATTCTAGTTTGCAGTCATGATGTCAATTATATGAATGACATGACAAATATTTTAGGGCTAGGCTTGACATTTTTTGAGGCATTCAAGTATGCAAGTACGTTGTCAAGCACAAGAATGACGTGACTAATATTTTATAAGGTCAGGCTTGACAGACATTTTTTCAAGTATAAGGGCAAAATAGTCATTTTGCCGCCCAAGGGCAAAAATTGAAATTTTACACCACCATACACTTTTCCAGCCCATGGACTTCACCCATCATCATTTTGACCCATGGATAATCATGTGGTGGTGGGAGAATGCTTAATCGTTAAGTGTTACACATGGGCCAATAATATGGTGACACATGGCAAGTTTATATCCTTTTATAATTTTTCTTATAAAAGTGAACTTAAACTCTCTAAACTCACTCTTCATGGCCGGCCAAGTGAAGAAAAAAGTGGAGAAAAGGAAGAATAAACCCTAGATAAGAAAAATTCAAAGGAAAGTTGGTGGATTTTAAGGAAACAAGTGATTAAAGGTAAAATTTATTAATTCTAGCTTGTGATCTAACTTTCCTATGCATTATTTTTCAATTTCCATGGTTGAGAACCAAGTTTGCATGAAGGATTCATGGCTGTCCAAACTTAGAGAGAGAAGATTTGATGATTTATTTGGTTAGATTTCTAGATATCTAAGTGTTTTTAGTTGTTTTCTGATGTTAGGTATGAAAAATATGCAAGAAAATAACATGTTCTTAAATCAACCTTCATTGGCCGAATTTTCCATGTAGCTTGTTGATGATGAATTTGGTTGTATTTCATGTTATTTACATAGGAATTAATGATTTATGGTGTTGGATGTTGAAACCGGGTATCAAAAAATATAGACCCTTTAAAAATTGGCTTTATGGAAAATGAGGAAATTATGGTAAATTGACATGGATATGATTTCTAATGATATATATGGATTTACAGGACTGTGTTGACATTGATTAGTGCGTTAGCTCGAAATCGGAATGAAGTTATTTGGAGTTGAATTGGATATATTGGCCAATTAACCGAGGTATAAATCGAATTAGGCCAATACCATTTTATTTTGATACGCAATTGAATCTACGTAGAACATCATATTTAAGTGACCATCCGAACATTTCTCATTTAGTCTCATGCATTCATATAGAGCCTGGAATAATTTTATAACTGTTTGGCATGTATATATTGAATTACGTGTTGTGTATGAGGTGTAGGTGGTGAACCTTCAAATAAGGGTAAAGAGATTGTACCCGAAAACCGGGACTAGAAGTACACCGACTCTTGAAATTGTGAGTAACCTTATTATCGTGTTAATTATCTAAAGTAGTTTTTATTCTTTTTTGTGATTTTATAGAAAAATGAGTTTAAATGGTAAATCCTTATGTTTTATAAGTAAAATATGATTAAATGAAATGAGTTTTATAAATCATTTTGAAATTGAATGATGATTTTAGAAATTGAGTAATTGAAGACTATTTGATTGTGTTGTAAATTTATGGTTTGAATTGAATGGCTTATGACAATATTGGCATGAATGGCTGAATTAGAATTGTGTTGAAATTATATGAACTGTTTGTTTTGCCTTGATAGGCTGGATAATATTATAGTAGCCATGTCATGCTGCTGAATTTTTATTGATATGGTGGTTTATATGATTAGTTTACTGCAGTGGGCGGTTTTCGTGGACCAGCCTATGAGAGGGGCACGGTAAACCCGGTTATATCTTACCTCGATGGCGAGGCACGTAGGGTATCTCCTAAGGTAAGGCCTGAGTTCACTTCACGCCGAACCACCACGTGAGGATGAACTTAGCCAACGCCAAGGAACGACTGTGTTTTCAAATCTAAAAATGTGTTTTATGCGTATATGAAATTTTAACAGCCTTGGCGGACTCGGTTGAATACCTTCGATCAAGGTTTCACCGAGAATGAGTTTTGGCACGAGCCAAATTTATAAGAAATTCATAAGCCATGTCGATTATTTGAGTGAAATGGATTTATTTACTCAGTTGAAATGAGTTTGAAATGTTATGAATCATAGTACGATGAGTTATTTTAAGTTGTCTCCATTTACTCAACCTTAGATATTTTAGATGGTATTTGTTTACTCACTGGGTTTATATAAACTCACCACCCTTCTTTCCACCCATTTCAGGCTCAGGATAGTCTATAGACTGTCGATTTCGTCGATGAATACATTTAGAGTTGCATCGTTAGAAAGTAAAGGTCTACAGTCTTGTACCTTCTTTGTTATATTGGGGGCTCACATGTCATTGTAAATTAAATTACATATTCTGGTTATCTGCGTTACTGTATGTATGAATTTATTGTGCTTTTACGCTACAAAAATTATTTACGGATAACTCTATAAAAATTGTTTTATAAGAAAATAAAATACTTTATTTAATATTTTTTTTCTTCTAAAAGCCGTAATTTCACTCTAAATGAATGTTTTAGATATCTAAACTTACTTTTGATCGTGAAATGTGCATTTTTCACTCACATACTACATTTTTGGCTGGTTCAAAATTTTCGAGCAAAAATGACCAAAATGCCCCTGTGAGACAGAAATAATTTTTTTTATCGTTTTGATTTGGAAATAGTTTATAATCCTTTAAAAAGTGATATCTAGTAACTGCTGCTCACAGGGGAGGTGAGAAAACTGATATTAAAGCCTTGCGAGGTTCCGGTCGGTATTTCGGTAATGAATGTCTATCGGGATATCGCGGCGGTTGTCACGGGCTCGAAGAGAGTACCGGGTCATGACAATTCAGGTGGCATCAGAGTTTTTGGTTTTAAAGTTATTTTAAAAAAATTACAGTGTCAGTGTGGCCCCAAGTTAAGTTAAGTTAGGTTGAGTTGAATGCATGCATTTATATATAGAAATACGCTACGGGAATGATAAAGATTCACTTGGGATGAGATAATCATTTGAGATTTCGAGTATTTATATACGAGTAAAGACTTTGGTTATGAGCCATGACCTATAGGCATGATATTAGAATATGAATTTTGGTTAAGTAAAGTTGATTTTATGACACGTGGTGTCTAGAGATGGCGTTGATTAACGATTGACTTTTGTATGGAAATAAAACATTGAAATTGGCTTTGTGTAATCATCACAAGATTGTGAACGTGATCTGATTAACTGTAAAAGGAGACGATCTTAAAATTTCATTGTCGACTATTTCAATTTTATAGATGGCTTATTGAGCATGTATGCCTAAGGTTACATAAACTCCTATTCTTAGTAACCTACCTTTTACTAACGTTAAATAAATGTCATGATCTGGAACTTCCTATCGGACCCATGACAACCGCTGCGAAGCCTCGACAGACATTCTTTACTCTGAATGCCAATCGAAACCTCACAAAGCTCTCGTATCAGTTTTCGCGCTTCCCCAGTGAGCGGCATTTATTAAATATCACATTTTAAAGAATTTCAATTCATTTTCCAATCAAAACATTAAAGTATTATTTTCTGGCTCATATGGGTATTTTCATCATTTTTCTTCAAAAATCTCAAAACTCGTCCAAAATGTAATAAGTGAGTAGAAAACACGTATTCCATGGTTTGAAATAAATTTAAATATCTAAAACATTAGTTTGAGACAAAAATTTGAATATTTAAGTATAATAAAAATATTGAATAAAATAAACTATTTTCTTATAAAACAATTTTTATAAAGTTATTGGTAAACAATTTTCACAGCATAAAAGCTAACTATATTTTTACATACTATAATACAAATAGCCAAAGTCTGAAATTTAAATTCTAGTAACACGTGCGCCCCCGGATGACCAAGAATGTATAAGTCTGTATACCTTTGTTTTCTAAGAATGCCTTTCTGAGTTTATTTCTCGACATGATCAACTATCCATAATCTATTCTGAGCCTGAAATATGGATAGGAAGAGGGGTGAGATTATATAATCCCAGTGAGTAAACAGACACCATCTAAAGTATCTAAAGCCGAGTAAAAAAGAGACAAATAAAATATTCAAATCCAATATATTTTTCATAGCATCAATACTCAGTTTACTTAAATAATTCACTTGGCTTATGCACAATCTTTAAAACTTGGCTTATACCAAACCTATACTCAAGGATACCTTGTACAAGGGCATCCGCTCGAGTCCGCCAAGGCTGTACAAATTTGATATTTTTCAAAATTTAGTCATTCCTTGGCGTTGGCTGAGTTCACTACCACGAGGTGGTTAGGTGTGAAGTGAACTCATATTGTCACGACCCAATTCCCGGGCCATGACCGGCGCAAGGACCCAATGAGCATAGCTCACTAAGCCCAAGCAAGCCTATTTTCTCTTACTTTACTTACTGTATTCAACGTATACTCGTGTGAGGTATTCACACGTAATGCATCCTGTGTGCATACAAAGCCATTTAACAATGGCATTTTCAACATTAATATACATGCACTATACCAGTCATGTATTTAGCAATTTACATTACATACACATATTCACATAATTAGATTGTATTTACAATACAAAGGACCCAAGACTTCCAGCGGAGACATTTACCACAAAAGGAATCACTATCGGATGCCAGACACATACCCAGTAGATGCACTATGGGGACTCCTCGATCTAGAGCCCAACAATCTCTTAATCTGAAAACATGAATTTTTGAAAACGTGAGTACAAAACTCAGTGAGTGAATATTAGAAAGGGAACAAGCAATCTCATCAGAAGATTTGTCAATCATGATGCACTGGTTGAAAATAAGGCCATTTTCAACTAACTAATATTTCAAACCCTTTTTCCCTTACCCAGGAATTTGTTATGCATTCAAGGATTAAACATCCTTGAATTCACACTCATCATTCTATCAGAGTAGTAAATCGACGATTGTTTACAAACCGTCACATAATAAGGGTTTCACAACCCGTACAATTTATATATGCATATATATATCATGTACGATTTCATTCAACAAGCATTGCATTTCATTCATTATCCCATCTTTTTCTCCATTCTGCTGTACTCTCCACTCATACATTATTACCGGCATTGCACTTTCCGCTCCGCACATGCACGGTTGCATCAATTTCACCATAAATTATTTATAATGCATATCAGCATAATACAAGGGTACACAGATTCAGCACACCCAATTTCACACAATTTCTCAACAATACATATAGGCATCATATAGATATACACAAAGACACAAGCAATTATATACATTGCCAAGTCTTCGCTGTCCTTGGTAGTATAAAGAAATAACTATCGGAGTACTCGATAAGGGTTATCACTCAGCATTAATCACTCAGACATGGGGGTCATTCAGCATCCCATTTTACACATAGGCTTGGGGATCGCTCCGCGTTCCATTCTACACACAAGCATGGGGATCACACAGCATCCCATTCTACACACATGCATGGGGATCACTCAGCATCCTATTCTACACACAGGCATGGGGATCACACAGCATCCCATTCTACACACAAGCATGGGGATCACATAGCATCCCATTCTACACACAGTCATGGGGATCACACAGCATCCCATTCTACACACAAGCATGGGGATCACATAGCATCCCATTCTACACACAGGCATGGGGATCACACAGCATCCCATTCTACACACAGTCATGGGGATCACACAGCATCCCATTCTACACACAAGCATGGGGATCACATAGCATCCCATTCTACACACAGTCATGGGGATCACACAGCATCCCATTCTAAGTTCATAGACAGAAATCAATTGGTAAGGGGTATCACTCAGCATCCCTTCCAAATTAGTAGACAGAAATCATTCGCTCATGGATAGGAGATCACACAGCAATCCTATCCTCTATGAGCCCCAAATCATCATTCACACGTACGGTTATAATCATTACACAACATTATCTATCAATGCACAACATATATACATATATGCACACATTTTGGAACACAATCATTTTGATCCAATTATTTCCCAACCTTTCCCCTCATTTAATTTAATTATTAATTGAATTAACATTCAATTTCACACGAAATCACACAATTATCACCATTCTCTCACCAGCTCATGTGCACCTCGTGCACTAACAATATCACTCAATCTCACCAGCTCATAGCTGGAGTCATAATCATCATGTGCACCATGTGCACTCACCAGCTCATGTGCACCCCCACATCGGGCACATAGCTAGAGTCATCATCATGTGCACCATGTGCACTCACCAGCTCATGTGCACCCCCACATCGGGCACATAGCTAGAGTCATCATCATGTGCACCATGTGCACTCACCAGCTCATGTGCACCCCCACATCGGGCACATAGCTAGAGTCATCATCATGTGCACCATGTGCACTCACCAGCTCATGTGCACCCCCACATCGGGCACATAGCTGGAGCTACAGTGTGCATTCCCTCACATCGTGTACAAACCATATTTTCCACATCCAATCTAACCAACATGATCCTTTCCCATATCATGCACATGTTTAACACAATCAATTTTCACATCAATAAAATAACCATACAATCACACATATATTCACAAAATACATAAGCAATCATATACACTGCTAAATGGTCACTATTCTTAGTGGAAAAACATTTACTAGGGAACTTGGCAAGCAGTATCACTCAGCTTTGCTGCCAAGTACCTGGGCGAACATCACTTGGTAAGGGGTATCACTCAGCATCCCTTCCAAGTTTTCGGGCGAGAATTTCTCGGTGAGGGGTATCACTCAGCATCCCTCTTTACACACCATATTGCCGTATCCAAAATCATCGACATGTGTTTCCCACATATCGTACACATGTACATATATATATCAACACAATTAAATATCAATGCATTGCACGTATTTACACATATGTGACAACACGTTATAAGAACACAAAATTTCGTGCCTTCAAGCATGCCACATAATTCCATGCCTTCAAGCATATCACCTAATTTCTATGCCTTCATGCATAACACATAATTTTATGCTTTCATGCATAACTCATTTTTTTATGCTTTCATGCATAACACATATTTTCATGCTTTCATGCATAACACATATTTACCACATAAAATCATTTTTCTCAAAGGCTTGTTCCCGACACGTATTTTTAAAAACTTTGGATAAATCATTTAATTATCCTAATCAATACAATCTGCATTTCCCAAATAATTTGAAATGCAAATTCACTCACAGGTGTCGAAAAATCCGGATTCCGGATGCACTCGGATTAACAGTCCTCAATCACGATTCCTTTGCCTTTCTCGGACTTCTCACCACCTTGACACAGAATAAAATTAGGGAATTTACTATATTGTCCCCAACTAATATAAACCAATTTAAATTGCTCACATATGATACTCAAAGGCAAAAATGCGTCCGATTATCACTTTAACGCGGTATTGCCTAATCTCGACCGATTACCCGATTAATCGGCTATTATGTCCAATTTGATTCCAAATTGCACCATTCTTTTTCTCATAGCTTAATTCATCCCACATCATGTAATTAGTGCCAATTTCAACATTCAATATTTTCCATTTCTTTATAGAAAAATTCGGCCAATACAGTGCATTAGCACTGAAAATTTTTCTACTACATTTTTCACTTGCATTTGTCATTTTCTAATTTCCTTCATTTCAAATGAAACCATTTCATTTGAAATGAACCAATTTTCCTCATGCACTCTCCACCCTAGGTTCGGCCTAACAAAGAACCACCATGAGATTCAATTTCTTTCTTCCATTTTTGTCCATAATCATGCTTAACTACCATTAAACACCAACATAGTTTAAATTCAATCGAATCCAACATCAAATCCATACTCATACCCATTTTTCAGAATTAAACTCTTCATGATATCTCAATGTTCAAGCATGGAAATCAAGAACAAAAGCATAGGTAAGCTAGGGTTAGAGTAAATCTAAAGAAAAGTTACCTTTGTTTTGCTTGAATCTTGAAAAACACTTGAAATCTATGGATTTTGGCCTAGGTTTTTATGGTTTTCCCTTTGTTCTTCTTTTCTTCCCTTCAATCGGTTCTTTTCCAGAATTTGGAGAGAGAAAATGATGGTTAAAGGCTGATTTTTAGGCTTAAATAATAAAATATACAAGCTTGCCACATGGCATCATGCCATTGGCCCATTTTTTTGACTTTTGACTTTTTCTTCCATTCTTTCTCCACCACTTGATTAATCAAGTAAAAATCTGATCCATAGATGATCATGGCTGGAAAAATTTATTCTGGTGGTGGAAAATTACCGTTTTGCCCCCGGGATGGCAAAATTACGGTTTTGCCCCTATACTCCGAAATGTCCCGGAATTGTTTTATTTTCACTGTCCAACTTCAAATAACACTAATATAAATCAATATTACCCAATTGGGGCAAAATCGTTTCAAAAAATTTCACATTTCACACTCCGGTGGTAAAATTACCATTTTGCCCTTGTGCTCCAAAAACACCGGAAATCACAATTTTTACACTGCTAAACATCATTTTATGATTCCATAATGATAACTGTATATCATATAATTATCTTTTTGTCCAATGTGATCAAATTTTTGGCTAAAATCTCCATAAATCAACAAATGAGAAAATGACCGTTTTGTCCCTAACCGGTCAATTTTCTCGATTGACTCCAAACTGGACCTTGAACTCCAAATCACTATTCTGAGCCATTCTGTGGGTCTCAGAATTTTGAAATTCCTCTTAGAATTTCTATTTAAACTAGTTCAAGGCTCGATTTAATTTAGTTGTACTACTCAGTACAATACTGTCTTTTAACAAAGTCAACAAGGTCTCACACATATCCTACCTCAAGAGATACCCTACGCGCCTCTCTACCGAGGTAAGCACAATAATTGGGTTTACCATGCCCTTCCTAAAGGCAGTCCACGGAAACCCCCATCACTGCAGTGACCACAATTATCCCACCAATTAAATAAAATTCTCATAGCATAACATGGCCCACAATCCTTATTTTGCCAATCAAGGCAAATCAAAGAAGTTCACATATTTATTAATTCATAAAAATAGCCAATCATGCCCACAATTTATCATAAGCCATACAATTCAAACAGTAATTTAAAATACAAGTAATCAGTCTCCCATTACTCTATTTTTAAAACCATTATTTAATTTTCTAAAAAATTTATAAAATCATTTTATAAAATCATAATTTTTCTTAAAACATGGCAATTTACTATTTAAACCCATTTTCTATAAAACACACAATTGAATAAAATCTACTCTAGATAATTAAGACGATAATAAGTTTACTCACAGTATTAGGAGTAGAAATGCTTCTATTTCCAATCCGCGGGTACAGTCCTTTACCCGTATCCAATGGCTCACCCCCTATACATAATTTTCAACACATTTTCAATTATTTGTGTCAAACCATAATAAATTATTTCAAGCTCTACATGATGCATGAAAATGAGGTAAAATGGTTCAATTATACCCTAAAATCCTCAATTTAACTCTGATTTGACCCATTTCAATTTCTAATAGTTCAATTATATCCTTGATACTCAATTACTATAAATATGGGTCAATATATCAATCCTAGACCATAAATTATGTTTTTACCCCTATTAGGTAAAATTTCCATTTTTGCATCAAAAATTTCCATTTAATTTCTATATTCATAATTCATCAAAATCCACCTAAATACCTCAAATTAGCATCAATTTCAGCAGCCATTCACTCCCTAGAATATTCGGCCATATGGGTTTCAAGGTAGAAAATTTAGTTTTCTTGCTTATTTTGCATATTACACATTATCAAACTAACCGAAAACACTTCTTAGCTAATTATCTAACTAGATTCAAGCTCAATTCTCTCTCCTCCATGTTCGGCCAACATGAGTGTGTCATACCCACATGTGATTTTTGCATGGAAAATGGAAAAGAAAGCATGGGTAATGAAGAACACTAAGAAAAATCAAGAAATTTACCTTTTTCAAGCTTGATTCCTTGAATTCTCTTGATTTCCCCTAGAATTTTCAGCCTAGGGTTTATGTTTTCTTTTCTCCCCTCTTTGCTGTGCTTAGGCTGACCCTCACAAGGGTTATTGGCTGAATTTTCAAGCCTTTTATAGGCCAAATAAAATAATATTTAATTTTAATACATTTTAATTTTTTTTATTAATTCTTTCTTTATTACTTTTCCATTTGACTTTCTTTTTCCACCACACATTTTTCTTCACTTATCAATAGCTTAAATGAAGTTTCTAGACTTATCCAAATTCTTGGTGGAGTAAACTTTCAAAAATTACACTTTTGCCCCCGTAAAAGTGAAAAATTACATTTTTGCCCCAAAATCTGAAAAATTGTCAATATTCATAATTTTCACTCCTCATACTCATATCATACTTCAATTAATCAAATTTGATCTAAATTCTCTTGAAACATTAAATTTTGTCCTCGGTTGGTAAAATTACGATTTTTGCCCCTACACTCCGAAATGTATCGAAATTACATTTTCTTCCACTTTTCAACCTCAAATAACACCTCAATTGATCAATCTTAATCAAATGGAGCCAAAAATGTTTTCTAAAACTTTATGTTTTGTCCTTTCATGATAAAATTACCGTTTTACCCTTATGCTCCAAAAATATCAAAAATTAAAATTTTTCCACTACTAAACCTCTTATTATACTTCCAATGATCACATTATACTTCAAATGATTGATCTTGATCAAAATTTTCATCAAATAACCCAATTTAAATTTTTGATGGCAAAATGACCATTTTGCCCCTAATCGATCAATATTCCCAATTGACTCCAAACCGGACCTCGAACTCCGAATCACTATTTTTAGTCATCCCTAGACTGTGAAATCATCAATTTCACTCTTAAAATCATTATTTGAACTTGTTCGAGGTTTAAATCATCTCAGTTATACTTTTAGTTATAATACTGACTTTTAAATACTTTTTTTGGGCTCTTCAAATATACCATCACACTATTAGTCACATATATGACCTGACAAGTATTTTTGGGCTGGGCTTGACAATAAAGTTTATAAGTAGCACCGTCATTTGAATTTGAGATGTTGCCCAAGACACGAGCTGTTGTTGGTAAAATTTTAAGTAAGTTCTCTTAATGAAAGATTCATGTAATGATATACCTCTCTGACAAAGGATGGAGGAAAATGGAGTATAATATGAGCCCATGATAGTCAATGGGAAGAAAATTAGATGACTATGGATTGTAATTGAGAATACTATAAAGGAATCGTGTGATAATGGTAACAAGCGGCATACTTTGACTAGACCGAAATGTGATAGTTGTGATTCACTTAAGGTTTATAGCTATCAGTATTGAGAGGGGTGTAAACCAATACTCATGTCCATGGAGGTAAGTGCATTGTACTAATTAAGCTTGCTCTGCTTTCAAAAAAATGGTGTTGGGCTTTAAAAATATTTTATATGCAAATTTGTGTGGAATACGTGTATAGCAGCTTAGATGGAGCTGGTTTTGATTTCAATTAAGTAATTGTGAGATTCCAAGATTTAATTTGAACTATTGTGATTTATAGTTATAACTACTTGAATTAGCTCAAGGGTGAAAAAAATCATTGAGTAATTATAATTGAGGTGTGATCATGAAGTAAAGGGCTAGTAAACAATTTGCTTTAAGGATGAGCTTGAATTATGCTATGCTTAGGGTAAAGTCAAGGGATTAAAGGACTAGTTGTGTATTTGGTAGTTGAAGTTAAATGACTTAGAAATATTGAATCTCGTCTAATGCCATATGGAGTTCTAAGATTGAGCTTGATATACAAATTGCTTTAAAGATCGATTTAAAAGTCTATTTGGTTCAAAGTACAGTCTATGATACAAATGATCAGTCTTGAAAGTGATTTCTCCAAAGGTAATGGACTTAGAAAATGTGGATTTTTGGATATGCTATAAGAAGGAGCTTCTACATCCTAAGTTCAAGATATTTTGATCCTATAACTGCGAGGGCAAGATGAAGTAATTATCCATTTTATAATTGTAATTGGTTAAAAACTGATGACTAAAGTCGAGCTCCCGACGATAAGTGGTGTGCAATCTGATATATACGTAGCTATGAGTAACTTTGGAGATTTTTGCTTAATCAAACTCATATTAAATGTTATGGTAAAGATATATGAATGCTAGTGGCAAAATAAATACATTAAATCAATGTTCCGATCGCGTACTTGTGATAAAAAGGTAGCCTTGCAAATTGTGGTATAGACTCAGAGGGAAGCCACATGATCGTGAATGATCGTGATAGTAGCCTTAAAGGTAGAAGAATTGCTTTGATAAAGTAAATTCTAACAGCTGCAATGCCACAATACTGACTACCAAACGTTGTTGCGTTAAGAACCCCTTATGGCTAGAAAGCACGAGTAAATTGTGAGTGACATGAAGATGAGACTCACGAGTTGAAGTATGGTCATTGGTTTTGATTCTAAGCTTCGTTATTTGGAGTCTTAAGTGCATTGGGGAAGTATTAAGATAAAGATGATGAGTGAATTGAAAAGTTTCTTTATTGCCTTATATATATATTGGCATGTAAGAGAAAGAAAAATTAGAGAGTTTTTGAGATGGCTACATAAAGATAAATTAACATGTGGAGTGTTAAGATGAATAATATGTTGACTAAAGTCAAATTTTAAGAAATAAAGAAGACAAGAGATTAAACCTTGTTAACGGTTAAGGAAAAAGTGAGTAAAAAGTTAGATGAATGTATGAGATATTGAGAAAAGATGTCAATACCAAGTGATGAAAGTGTGAATGAAGATTTCAAGAATGATATAGCAAATGAGTTTATATAGAATATTGCTATGAGAATTTACCAATCTTGTCTTGACTTTGTTGAAAGGAAAGAATTAATAACAACACAAGTAAACTATGTGGCATGCTAGAAACCCTTGGAGATAAATTGAAGTATGAATAGTTGAGTATGCATTTAAATATCTTGGTGAGCAAGTACATGCCTTTATGGAAATGATATGCTTGGAGTATGAAAGAACAAATAAGTGATTAAGTGTTTCAAGAATGTTTAAACACCTTTGAGAAAAAAATTATAAATTATACGAGATGACTATAAGATGTGTGATTTTGAAGCTTGCTAAGGAGCCAAACGGCTAAGTCATGGGTTAAGTGGACACAGGCTGTGAGACATAAGTTTAAGATAGGTATCCCCAAGGAAATACTCAAGATAAGTCTTGCCATGGATCTTGTGAAAGCAAGCAATAAGTTATGTAATTGGCTAAAGAAGAATGATGTTGTATTTGTATGAAAGAGTGGAACAAAGGATGATTGAAATTAACCTTGATACTGAAGTCAGATAATGAAAATCTCTTAATATATTATGGAAATTGGAATTCGAAAATGTTTGAGGTATACATGATTCAAATGAGAATAAGTCTTAAGTGACAAATCAATATCAGAATTCAATAAGAATAGAATATAATGTAGAGGCATAGAAGATAATCGAGGAATAAGGATGATTTTTAGGAATTGTGGTATTGCATAACATGCAATGATCAAGTCAAGGAAAATCCTTAAAGCATCAATAACATTATAAAGCATACAAGTATATTAGATTGCAATTCAATGAAAATGACATTGTGATGCAATGATATATAAAGTACAATGAAGCTTAAGCATATAATTGGAAATGATAAGAAAGGAGTATAAATATGTAAATGATGTGGAATTATGTACAGGCATGATGAGAAATCGTATGGATTACGTGAGAGATAATTTGAGGTAAGAATGAAGTTGAACTGTAGTTTAAACAATTGAAAAAGGGCAATCTGAAATTAATTATAGGCCAATGTTTGAAGTTTAAATATGAGAATGTTAACATGGATTATAAAGATTATTATTGTCATGACCCGGAACTCCTATCGAGCCCGTGACAACCGCCGCGATGTCCCGATAGACACTCATTACCCTAAATGCCAATCGAAACCTCGTAAGGCTTAACATCAGTTTTCACACTTCCCTGGTGAGCAATAGTTACTAAATATCATATTTTAAAAGATCATAAGTCATTTCCCCATCAAAGCAATAAAAAAATATTTTCTGTCTCATAGGGGCATTTTGGTTATTTTTTCCAAAAATTTTGAAATTAGCCAAAAATATGGTATGTGAGTGAAAAATACACTTTTCATGATTAAAATTAAGTTTAGGTGACTAAAATATTCATTTAGAGTGAAATTACAGCTTTTAGAATAAAATAAAAATATTAAATAAAATATTATATTTTCTTATAAAACAATATTTTTAGAACACTGCGCAAGCAATTTTTGTAACGTGAAAGCAAAATAAATTCATAGATACAGTGGCACATGCAGCTAGGTATTCAAAATATTTTACAATGACATGTGGGCCCCCGAATGACAAAAATGAACTAAGGTTGTGAACCTACGGTTTTTGAGGTTGCAACTCCAATTGTAGCCCTCGACGAAATCAGCTATCTACAGACTAATCTGAGCCTGAAATGGGTGGAAAGGAGGGTCGTGAGATTATATAATCCCAGTGAGTAAACAAATATCATCTAAAATATGTAAAGTCAAGTAAATAAAGACAGTTAAAATAGATTAGCATAAAATGATTCATAGCATTTTGATTTGATTTCAATGAGATAAAATATATTCATTTCACTCAAATAAACAACGAGGCTTTTGATTTCCTGAAACACTTAGCTCATGCCAAAATCATTCTCATACTCGGTTCTCGAGGATACCTTGGCCTGGAGCATCCCAACCGAGTCTGCCAAGGCTGTAAATAGTCATGTACGCATAAACCATCTTTGTACGTTTAACTGCACAGTCGTTCCTTAGCGTTGGCTGAGTCTCACTCTCACGTGGTGGTTCAAAGTGAAGTGAACTCTAAATTTTTACCTCAGGAGTTACCCTACTCGCCTCTCCAACCGAGGTAAAAATATAACGGGATTTACTATGCCCCTCTAAATAGGCTGGTCCACGGAAACCCGTCTACTGTAGTAACTTCTATAACCACCGAACCAATAAAAATTCCAACAGCATGACATGGCAACTACTTTTCCAAGGTATTGTTATGTCTGAGTCCCCATCACTTGACTTACTCCTCCCACCTAAGGGTGGTGCAACAGGTCTCCTGCAGGACCTCTTCGCCAAGCTTCGAACCGTAGACCTTTTGCTCAAAACAAACAGTGCATATATTTTCACACAAATATCAATTCAGCCATTCATGCCAATATTGCCATAAGCGATTCAATTTAGATCATAATTGTACAACACAACAAGTAGTCTCCAATTACTCCATTTTCAAAGCCAATATTCAATTTCAAGATAATTTGTAAAATCATTTCATTTAATAACATTTTGTTTATAAAACATAAAAATTACCATTTAAACACATTTTTCATAAAATCACAAAAACGAATTAAAATTTACTTTAGATAATCAAGATGATGAAAAGGCTACTCACTATTTCAAGAGTCGATGCACTTCTAGTCCCGGTCTTTGGGTACAATCTCTGTACTTTTACCAGAATGCTCACCACCTAGACATAATGTACAGCAACCAATTTACCATATTGGTGCTAAATCATTATAAAAATAATTTAAACTCTATATGAATGCTTGAAATGGATTGTGAATTATTCGAATTACCGTCTAAACACGGTGTTCTACATAAAATCAATTATGCACCTAAATAAAACGGTATTGGCCTAATTCGATCTATCACCCGATTAATTAGCCAATATGTCCAATTTAACTCCAATTAACTCTATTTCTTTTCCAATACTCCAAATCATCAAACACAATTTAAATAGCTTGAAATATGGCAAAATCACCCTCACATTTTTTCTTGAAAAATTCGACCATGGTGAGTGCATAACACTATGGTTTTTCATGCTTAATTTTTACACCATAAATCATTCATTCCTAACCAATTCTGTAAAGCCCAACCCTGTTTTATCTTTGATATGCCATTTACATGCATTTGATAGCGTGCTTGTACATTGAATTGCCCTAGAAAACTAGTTAAAAGTCGATAGTGTACCCAGTTGTACGATTAAGAGAATTGAACCTCAAACTAGATTAAATAGAGATTAAAGTATGAAATTGAGAATTTTGAAACCCTAGAGTGCCATACTATGGTAATTAGGAGTTTAAGGGTTGATTTCGAGTCAATATGAAATTTTAGTGTTCTAGGGGTAAAATGATAATTTTGCCACCCGAGGACCAAATTTGAATTTTTGAGAGGATTTGGATCAAATTTGATTAATTGAATAATGATATGAGTATGTGGAGTGAAAAATATGCATTTTGGTAATTTTTCAATTTTTGGGGCAAAAATGTAATTTTTTATTTTTTGGGGGGTAAAAGTGTAATTTTGTAAAATTACTCCACCAAGATTTTTGGTTAAGTCTAGAAACTTCATTTAAGCTATGGATAAGTGAAGAAAAATGTGTAGTGGAGAAAGAAAGTCAAATGAATAATTAATGAATAAAAAATTAATAAAAAATTAAAATATGTTTAAAATAAATAATATTTTATTTGGCTTATAGATTGCCAAAATTTTCAGCCAAGAACCCTTGTGAGGGTCGGCCTAAGCAAAACAAAGAGGGAAGAATAGAAACACAAACCCTAGGCTGAAAATTCACGGGGAAATCAAGACAAATCATGAAATCAAGCTTGAAAAAGGTAAAATTCTTGATTTTTCTTAGTGTTCTTCATCACCCATGCTTTCTTTTCCAATTTTCATGCAAAAATCACGTGGGTATGACACACCCTTGCTGGCCGCACCTCCATGGATGTATTTGATCAATTATTTTGATAGATTTTAAGGTGATTTAATGTTTTTAGTTAGGTAGAATCGAAATATAACAAAACCTAGCAAGAAAACCTAATTTTCCACTTTGAAACCCTCAAGGCCGAATCTTCTAGGGAGAGAATGGCTACTGAAATTGATGCCAATTTGAGGTATTTAGGTGAATTTTGATGAATTGTGAAGTTAGAAAATTAATGGGAAATTTTGGTGCAAAAATTGAAATTTTTGCCTAAAGTGCAGACAGGTGCACTATGTGGTTCGGACTGATAATTGACATCACATTCACAGTCATTAAGGTAAATTGGGTGTAATTAGAGTATAGAAATTGAAAGAAATTAATTTAGAATTAATTTGGAGACTTTAGTCTATTCAGACGCGTGTAGGCGAATTAGGTCGAATACCGTGTTTAGACGGTTATTCGGACAGTTTGTATTGCATTTCATGCACTCATTTAGAATTATAGAGCCTGAAATCAATTATGATTAATTGACATAATTTATTGAAATTCATGTTGCGCATAACGTATAGGTGGTGAACCATCCGACAAAGACAAAGAAATCGTGTCAGATGATCAAGACTAGGAGTGTTTTGGACTCCTAAAATAGTGAGTGGATAAATTACTGTTTCCAACATTTAGAGTAGTTTTATCTGTTTCCATGCTTTTTTTAATGAATTGAATTTATAAATGGTTTTTAAATTGAAAAGAATTGATTTTATAACACTAAGTATGTGGAGACTTGTGCTGAACTTGTATTTATGTATTTAATTTGAAATTTATGGCTTATGATCTTGGAGAGCATGCTTGGCTGGTTTATTGGGTTGAAATTGCATGAATTGTTGTTTGCCGTGCAGCCAGACTAATATAAAAATTACCTTGTTATGCTGTAAAAATTTTGTTGATTGGTGGGTTAATTAGTCGCTGCAGTGGCGGGTTTCTATAGACTAGCCTATTAAAGGGGCACGGTAAACCCAGTGATTATTTTACCTCGGTACAAGAGGCGAGGAGGGTAACTCCTGAGGTAAAGATCGAGTTGAATTCATGTCGAACCACCACGTGAAGTTGAACTTAGCCAACGCGAAGGATCGGCTGTGTTTGAGAAATTGTAAAATTGTAACAGCCTTGGCGGACTCGATGGGATGCTCTGATTAAGTGTCCACCAGTATGAGATTTGGACTAAGCCTAGTTTTTAAAAAAGAAATCATAAGCCTTGTGTTTTGGATAAAATGAAATTGTTTTGGTATGATTCTACTAAATTTGGTGTTATAAATTACGTTATGATATCACGTTTTTATGTTGTCTCCATCTACTCAACTTTAGATGTCGTGGATGGTATTTATTTACTCATTGGGTTGTAAAACTCACTACCCTCAATTTCCCACATTTTAGGCTCACAGGGATCCATAGATAGAGAGTTTTTGTTGAGGAGAAAGTTTGGAGTAGCAACCTTAATTTCCAAAGGTTTATCTCCTAGTCCATATCTCTACGTTTTTGGCCCACTTAGCATTGTAAATTAAATTTTATACTTTAGTTAACTATATTACAGTTTGTAATAATATATTTTGCTTTTACGCTGTAAAAATTATTTTCGGATATCTATATAAAAATTATTTTATAAGAATATACATTATTTTATGGAATATTTTTATTTTATTCTATTAAATATATTTTGACTTAAATTGCATGTTTTAGATATCCGATTTCAATTTTGATTATGAATTATGTATTCGCTACACATATATAACATTTTTACCAAATTTTGAAATTTTTGACAAAAATGATCAAAACGCCCTTATGTAGCAAATTTCGTCTTTTTCTCAGTTTTGATTCGAAATCGGATGAAATGTTTACGAACATGAAGTTAGTAAATAAAGACTCATAAGGGAGTTGAAAAACTGATACAAGATGCCTTGCGAGGTCTCGATTTGTTCTCGAGGGATGAGGGCTTATCAGGACATCGCGGTAGTTGTCACGAACTCGATGGTAGTTCCGGGTCGTGACAAATTCACTTGAAATAAAATCAATTTCATCATCAATATTTCTCAAGGAAGATTCGGCCATGAAGGGTGGCAAGAACATGTGATTTTTTTCTTGCTTGTTTTCATTCTAAACATAACAAACTAACTAAAAACATTAACATATATTGAAATCTAACCAAATCAAATCTGAAAACCTCTCTCTCTAAATTCAGTCAGCCATGAATCCTTCATGCAAACTTGGTTCTCAACCATGGAAAATGAAAAATAAAGCATAGGAAAGGTAGATCACTACCTAGAATTCAGAAATTTTACCTTTAATCACTTGTTTCCTTCAAATCCGATGATTTCCCTTTGAATTCTTCCCTTTAGGGTTTGTTCTCTCTTTTCAAACTTTTGTTCTTGCTATGGCCGGCCAAGAGAAATGAAATGGCTAAAGTTTAAATGGGTTTATAAAGGAAAATATTAAATGGACAAAAATTTACCATGTGTCACCATTCCATTGGTCCATGTGCAAATACTTAATAATTAAGCAATTTCTGTAATACCCTGTACCCTCATTGGACACCAATAAGATCTTATTGATCAAACGGATGATCATTTGATGCGAATTAGTATGCTAAAGACCGACAAAAGAATGAAAGGAACGCTCAAGAATAAAATATTTCGCACATGCGAAAACAGTAATTAAATAATAATATTTTGTCGGGGATGAATTAGTGAGCTAAAGGATGATTCGGAAGTAAATCGAGACATAATAATATGTTTCGGAACCAAAGAAGGCAAGTGAAAATTTTTAAAATAAAATAATATTTTATTCAATAAAATAATATTAAAATATTAATATTTTATATATTGTCGAAATTAGTCATGAAAAATGGGATATGACTAATTTAAGTGGGGGAGAACAAGTAAGAAGGAATTTTTGGTGAATTTTTGGTGAAGTAAAAATGGGATATGAATAATATTAAACCCTAATTAGTCATGAAAAATCATCTTTTAACGATTTTCCCGAATTTCCCAAATATGCAAACATTCTATTGAGCATATAAATGACATCGTAATTATTTATAGAGCAGGGTTTGACATTCTCTTTTATATCAACCTCAAATACCATTTATAATCATCAAATTTCTTTCCATAGCCAATCATGGCTCAAATTTTTAACTCCACAAAGTGGATGAGTTATTACAGACTTATTAGTCCAATTTCACTTTCCTCCACTTTTGGTCGGAGGGATATACCACCGTATCAGCCTTTCATTAAAAGCATTTACTTAAAATATTTTCAACAGTTGCTCGTGTCTCGGGTGGCATCTCAAACCCAGACTACGACAATCAATTCTCATTACTTAATCATCACTTTTGCTTACACAAGGTGGTTTTCTATGATAAATGGTTTACGCATCCTCTTGTCTATAATCGGTGCTACAGTCACTGATTATAAACAAGACTCTACGTCGACTCCACTACTCCGCTGTTTGATACAAGAATATCCTAGGACTCCACTAAACCTAGAGCTTTGAGACCAATATTGTAGCGACCACTCTCCGATCGCTACAGGAGTCCGAGACTTCCGAGATAACTCGTTAAGTCCCGAACAAGCCTATCTAGATTTTCTCGTTAATCTACTACATTCAATCACCATATAATATTGATACTTCCATATACTAAATTGAATTATAAATATAAAAATCAGTACAAATTTTTTTCTTTTTATTTGCAAGTTTATACATTAAAATCTAAAATTTTCAAATTTATATTTATAAAAAAAATTAGAATTCGTTTACAACTTTATAAACAAATTGTTAAAATTCAACTTCTAGCAGCGAAACGACTCGAAATAAAATGCTATGAGATGCCTTTACCTATCCATGGTGTACCGAATGCACTGGTGACTACACGCTAGGCTGATCCCTGTCTACAAAAAAGGAAATAATGGGGTGTGAGTCTCATAGACTCAGTGAATATTATCAACTCCGTGAGTAGGGCGTAGATAGGAAACAAGCAAACGGCAGATCAGTTGAATATAAAATATAGAATCATAAAACAATTTATTTCCTAAAAGGGTTTTGCGCCTTATAAAAAAATCCAAGAATTTCTTATAAATTATGAATAATCAAAGTGATAAAATCTTCCACATCAAAGTGCGTAATTATCCATTCTCGAATCAAGTAAATAAAATTAAGCAAGCTCTCGTGACACCAAATATTATTTAAAATCATATACAAATCATAGCTCACCTATATGCGAGAATTCACAAATTCATTTCACAGAAAAGCAATAGGGGAGCTACAAAAAACTATTTAATTCCATTTCTCACCATGCTAACAAACATAGTTTAAAATGTTAAAACTTATTTCAATCAATATAAAATAATTATATTTTGTCAAAAATAAATAACAAGCCTTATGACTTAAAAACTTGGCTCGTGCCATAATAACTCATATTCGGTGATACCTTACGTCGGGGTATCCAACCGAATCCGCCAAGCCTGTTAAAATTTCTTAATTGTTCAAAACACAGTCGATCCTTGGTGTTGGTTGAGTTTACTCTTACGTGGCGGTTCGACGTGAAATGAACTCTATCTTTACCTCAGCAGTTACCCTCCATGCCTCTCGTACCGAGGGAAAAATAATAATTGGGTTTACCGTGCCCCTCTAATAGGCTAGTCCATAAAAACCGACCACTACAGCGACTAATTAACTACCCAATTAAGTAAAATTTTCTAACAGCATGATATGGCAATTTCATTATTATCCAATTTATCAAAACAAAGTAGACAGTTCGTATTTCTCAACACAATTATCAAATCAGCCAATCATGCCATATTTAACATAAGTCATTTTATCCAAATCATAAATGTACAACACATGGAAACAATCTCTAATCACTCAATTTCTAAAATCATCATTCAATTTCGAAATGATTTTCAAGGGAAGAATTTAAATCTTTTTCAAAATATCGATCCTTGTACCATGCTGAAATTTTTCTTTTCATAAATGTTCATTGTAAATATTTGCATGATATTTTTATATCGAAATAGCATGGTGAATACATAATAAATTCCATTAATGCACACCACACAACAATAAGGCACGTTTTCCTTTGATGTAAACCATTTCGAAAAGCTTGTTTCCCGATTTAAAAACACTTTACGTATAATATATACATATATTCCAAATTATTTCTAGAAATAATCTGCATTCACAATTTCTTAAAATTTCACCAACGTATGCTTTTCACAGTAGTTCGTGTGCAATAAATCATACGAATATATATATATATAGATATATGGAAATTTTAAAATCGACACCCCCTACTCACCTCGAAATAGTGGGATATTACATCGTTATTTTTGTACGCGTATATAATTATTTCTATTTCTTGGTCACCTATTTCGTCCGGCACGCCTCCACGACAACGTTCCTAGCATCAATTTAAATTCAACATGCTTAATTGCACATTTATATGGGTAATAACTTAATTAAATTTCCTTAAGCAACTTGCATATTTTTCATCTAAAAATATGCACAATATTAATAAACTAACCATAAACCTTAAAATATCACATTTACTTACCATTGGGCCTTTGTCATTTCTTTATGACTTTTGGGCCTCTCCATGGGCTTTTCCAATTTTCTCCTATTAGGCTAAGCCCATTCACTTTTCTCCTATTGGGCCATGCCCAATTATTTTTTTATTTACTCGGCCCATGCCCACACACTTTCTTTTTCTTTTTCTTTTCTTTTTCACTATTTCTTTCTTTCTTCTACGTTTCTTTCTTCTTTCTTTTTTTCAGCCCATTTCTCTTTCTTCTTCCTCCTCCCATCACCACCGTGGCCTCTTCCCTTCACCACCATGGCTCCTCTCTCCTCCTCCCATTTTTCCCTCACAAAATCGATCACCACAAGCTCTGATTTTTCATGGCATGAACTTGAAAATTTCAGCAGCTATGTTACCTACTTTAGTTGAAATTTCAGAAACCAATCATCACCATTTTCAGCCACTAAAACTCTCAAAATTTCAACAACTTCAACCTTAATTTCTAGCAACAATCACCTTGAATTTTCAGCTTTTAAATCTCTTCAAAGTGCAACCAAAATAGCCCCTAACAAAGTGTAGAATTTTCAGATTTTCTTACCACCTTCAAGAATCGAATTTTCTTTTCTTTTCTCTCCTTTTTGCTACCAATTTTCTACACTTGAACCATTTCTTTTTCTACTCCAAAAGTGCAGCAAAATTAGTCTTCTTCCTCCCACAAAATTGCCTAATTTTTTTGGCTCTTTCTTCCCCCCTTTCATGCCACTTTCTTCTCTCCCTTATCTCTTGGTTTTTCTTCTATCTCTTCTCTCTGCTTTTGTCTGTTCTTTCCTTCCTCTTCTCTCCACTTTTTCTTGTCTTTTTATTCTTCCCTTAACCGACCCTTCCAGGCCTCTCTTCAAAGCTCTTTTTATTTCTTTCATTCTTCTCTTTTGACCGGCCCTACTAGTCTTCTCTCATTTATCTCTTTTATTCTTTTATTTCTTCTTTTATTTTCTTTTGTCTTTTCTTCCATCATTTGTTTCTTTTATTCTTTTCTTTCCTTTTTATCTTCATCCTCACCTTATTCCCTCATTATTAATTACCCAATTCATTCTCATAATATGTTTAGTCCTTCCAATTAATTTAATTTCAGATACTATACCTTAAACTTTATTTTAATTTACATTCCTCCATTAAAATTTTCACAACTTAAAATTAATTCTTCCAACACGTGTAAAAATTTCAATTTCCATCTATCTTCCTTTTCTTACACATGTATAATCAAAATATTAAAATTTCACTTCAACGCAATGTCTCCTTAATATTTAAATATTTTCTCATCGCGTTAACTCGACTAAAATACGCGTTATAAAATTGTCACCGTTTTCGTTCTAAATTTTTCTTTACTTCTTCTCCCCCACTTAAATTAGTCATATTTCACTTTTCATGACTAATTTTGATAATAAATAAAATATTAATATTTTAATATTATTTTATTGAATAAAATATTATTTTATTCTAAAATTTTTCACTTACTTTCTTTGGTCTCGAAACACATTATTATGTCTCGGTTTACCTCCGAATCATCTTTTAGCTCACTAATTTGCCTCTAATAAAAATATTATTATTTACATTGTTGTTTCCGCGCATGCGAGACATTTTTCTTTTGAGGGTTTCTTTCATACTTTGTCGTTATTTAACACGTTAATTTGCATTAAAATGATCATCCGTTTGGTCAATAAAATTTTATTTGTGTCCAACGAGGGTACGGGGTATTACAATAGACATATCCAAACCAACTTTCAAAACAACTTGCACCCACAAAATTCCTAAAATTCTACCAACTCACGCTTTCCACAGATGTGCTCGTACGATAAATCATGCGTTTACAAATATATAGATAATTAGGAAAATTTTAAAATATACACCCCCTACTCAGCTCGTAATAGTGGGATATTTCTTCACTATTGATTCGTTCGCGTATATATGATTATTCCTATTTTTCGGGTACCTACTTTGTTCAGCACGCCTCCACGACAATTTTCCTAACATCAAATTTAAATCCAATATACTTAATCATACATTTGTATGGGTAGCAACTTAATTAAAAATTCTTTAAACAACTTGCATATTTTTCATCTAAAATATGCACAAAATTAAACTACCAATAAACCTTGAAATATAATTACTAACTTACCATTGGGCCTTTGCCATTTCTTTATGACCTTTGGTCCTTTCCATGGGCTTCTCCATTTCTTCCCATTGGGCTAAGCCCATTTATTTTTCTCCTATTGGGCCATGCCCAATTTTATTTCTTATTGGGCCATGCCCAATTATTTTCTACTTGGGCCTTGCCACACATTTTTTTCTATTCTTTTTCTTTTCTTTCTCCCTTCTCCACCGTGGCCTCCTCTCTTCACCACCGTGGCTTCCTCTATTTCTTTCCTCTCAAAACCGGTCACCACAAGCTCCAATTTTCATGGCATTAAACCTTCAAAATTCAGTAGCCATGTTGTCCCCTTTAGCTCAAATTTTCAGCAGCCAATCCTCATCATTTTCAGCCATTAAAAACCTCAAAATTTCAGCAACTTCAAGCTTAATTTCCAGCAACAAGAACCTTGAATTTTCAGCACCAAAACCTCCCTCAAAGTGCAGCAAAACAGCCCCACCAAAGTGCAAAAAATTTTCAGATTTCTTAGCTCCCTCAAGTGCTGAATTTTCTCCTCTTTTTTCTTCTTTTTTGCTGCCAATTTCTTGCGCATAAAACCAGCTTCTTTCTCCTCCAAAGTGTAGCAAAAACTAGCCTCTACCTTCCGCCAAAATTGCTAAATTTTTAGCCTTTTCTCTTCCTCCTTCACGCTATTTTTTTCTCTCATTTTTCTCGATTTTCATCCATCCTTTCTCTCTTTTTTTGTCCGTTCTTTCTTTTATCTTCTTTCCATCCTTTCTTTTCTTTTTATTCCTTCCTTAACCGACCCTTCTAGGCCTCTCTTCAAACTTCCTTTATTTCTTTTCTTTTTTCTTGCATGACCGGCCCCCACATCTTTATTTCATTTCTACCTTTCTTTTGTTTTTTCTTCCATCATTTGTTTCTTTTATTCTTTGCTCTTTTTTCCTTTCTTTCCTTTTTGTCTTTATGCTTATCTTGTCTCCTTTATTTGTTGACTAATTCAGCCAACTAAAAATATTGGTTAATTGACTTTTCTTCTTATTTAGTTTGTGTGACAATAAAATCACATGGTAAAATCTTAACACTTTTTCCATCATTTTTCACATTCAAAATTTTAATTCTTCCGGCAGGTGTTAAAATTCCAATTTCCATCTATCTTCCTTCTCTTACACGTGTATAACCAAAATATTAAAAATCACATTTCAACACGGTGTCTCCATAATATTTAAATATTTTCTTACCGCATTAACTCAACTAAAAATTTGCATCTTACGATTATCGCCGTTTTCGTTCAAAATTCTTCTTTACTTCTCCTCCCTCACTTAAATTAGTCATATTTCATTTTTCATGACTAATTTCTACAATAAATAAAATATTAATATTTTAATATTTTTTTTATTGAATAAAATATTATTTTATTCTAAAATTTTTCACTTGCCTTCTTTGGTCTCGAAACATATTATTATGTCTCGGTTTACTTCCAAATCATTCTTTAGCTCACTAATTCATCCCTGACAAAATATAATATTATTTAAATTGCTGTTTCCGTGGGTGCGAAACATTTTATTCTTGAACGTTCCTTTCATCCTTTGTCAGTCTTTAGCATGCCAATTCGCATCAAATGATCTTTTGTTTAATCAACAAGGCCTCATTTGTGTCCAACGAGGGTATGGGGTATTACATGATGCATGTGATCATAAGATATACAACTTCAAGTATATGCCTACATATTGATAGCCTTCGTATATTTCATGATCATGAGAAACATAATTCGTAAAACTAGTTTTCTATCTCACATACACTATCAAAACATTAATTTCGACATGTTTACTTCAACCTTTTGCAGTATGCCAAGATTATCCTTTGGGCATATTTACTTACTAACCCTTTAACTTCATGACCACATATCAATTATAACAATCACTAATTTTTTTTTTTTACCCTTAAGCTAATTTATGTACTTATAATTATAAACCATAATAGTCTGAATCAAACCTTGGGATTTTACCGTCATTTAATTAAAATCCAAACCAGCTCCCTCTAAGTTGTTGTGCACATATTCAATAGATATCCACATATAAACTATTTCAGAAGTTCGACACCATTCATATATGGGTAGGATAATTTAATTAACACCGTGCACTTACTTTCGTGCATGTAAGTATCAGTCACTCCTCCCTTAATGCTTAAATTTATAAACTTTGAGTGAATCTCAACAATCATTATTTATTCCAGCCAAATATACCTCTTATTACCATTATCATATGCTCTCTTTTATATTGACCTAAAATACCCCATAGTCATCAATTTTTTCCCATTGACAATCATGGTTCAAATTTTAATTCCACCAATTGAATGAGTTATTTACAGACCTATTAGTCCAACTTCACTTTCCTCCACCCTTAGTCAGAGGGATATATCATTGCATCAACCTTTTATTAGGAACATTTGCTTACAATCTTTCCAATAGCAACTCGTGTCTCGAGTGGCATCTCAAACCCAGACTACGGCGCTATACATAACTTTTATTTAACGTTAATAGAAGGGAAGTTACTAAGAATAGGAGTTTATATAGCCTCTTGTCTATGACTTGTGCTGTAGTCACAAATCATAAACAAGACTCTACATTGGCTCCAAGAACTCCACTGATTGACACAAGAATCCCTAGGACTCATCTAAACTTGGGGCTATGATACCAACACTGTAACAACCCCTCCTAGATTGCTACTGGCATCCAAGACTTTCGAGATATCTCGTCAAGTCTCGAACAAGCCTCATTTGACTTTTTCAACAATTCCCTGTACACTTCCATTAAATCGTGTAAATATTAAATTATGTATATATATATATATGTGTACTTGAATTCAAAAATAAGCATAATCATTTAATTTTTGACTTTAAGTCGTACTATCACAATTAAACTACGTTGAGTTCGAACTCTCAAATTTTCATTATATCGAAAGCCAATGTTTGCCACATACAAATCCAAAGTATTACAACCCGACCTCTATTAGCGGAGTGACTTGAAAACGAGTTAAGAATTATCTTTACCCAATCTGTGGTAGACCGTGCTCACCAATGGTTTCACGTTAGACTAGTCCCTATCTACAAAAGGGGAAAATAAGAGGGTGTGAGTCTCATAGACTTAGTGGCAATCATCGACTTAGTGAGCAGGCGAGAAGGGGAAACAACATAAGAAGAGATTTGTTATAAATCCGAGAGTACGCATAGAAAATATTTCATTAAACAGAAAGGTATTTTATGCCTTGCAAGTCTTTAAAATGATGAATTTCAAGTAAATGTATATGTAGATTTCACTTATCAATCATTAATAAAAATTTACGTGTCAATGACATGCAATGTATACTAAAACAATAGCCGAGCGAGCATCGTGCTCGGGTAGATTTAGGATAACTCTTAAGCTTATTCTCAGATATCATCACCTACTCATGAGAACTGCCTACGTCACCGTATATAAATCGGGGCTTCAGGTCCCCCTTTACCTACGCGTGGGAACCGCCCACATCACTAATAGAAATCGGGGCTTCAGGTCTCTCTTTACCTACTCGTGGGAATCGTCCACATCACCAATAGAAATCGGGGCTTCAAGTCCCCTTTTACCTACTCGTGGGAACCACCCATGTCATCAATAGAAATCGAGGCTTTAGGTCCCCCTTTACCTACTCGTGGGAACTACCCACGTCACCGTATATAAATCGGGGCTTCAGGTCCCCCTTTTACCAACTTGTGGGAACTACCCTCGAGTGTCTTAATTATATTAAGAGAAAGTCAATATAATCTCAATGTATTCACAAAGTATGATAATACAATACATAGTATATTCATGAACCATATACTTATGCACAAACATATTTCATGGCATAGCATATTTATCAAAACTGCAAGCTTAGTGAAAATAGAAAGTTAAAACTTGCATTCCATGAGTCAATAATGGTCATTCTTGGCCTATTGCATCACACAAAGCTTGCAAGGCTTATTTTGAATTGAAATCAGTCAAAGATTTGTTTCCCCATACTTAAAAACATATATATATATACATAGTACATATAATATCAAGAAATCGAATTTTTAAAAAATCTATCACATCCACAAACAACCTAAATTTTCTACCAACTCATGCTATCCATAAATTCATCAACTATCAAACACAACGTATATAATATATTATAGGAATGTAATTTTAATATTTAGCACCCACTCACCTCACAATAGTGGGATGCTACTTCGCTATTGGTTCACGCGTAGATTTAGCTATGCTTTCTTCCTTTCTCATTTTTTTTGGCTCTGCTCTTTTTTTTTTCTTTTTTTCTTCTTTTCTCCCCTCAGGCGCTGCTCTCTCCTTTCTCTTCCTTCTTTTCTTCTTCTTCTCTCCCCGACACTGCTTTTTCCTTTTTTTTTTCCTTCTTTTCTTCTTCTTCTCTCATCGATCTGCTGCTTTCTTCTTTCTTTTCTTTTTCTTCATTCTTTTCCTCTTTTTCTCTCCCCGATCTGCTGATTTCTTCTCCTTTTTTTTCCTTCTTTTCTTATTTTTCTCTTATCGATCTACTACTTTCTTCTCTTTTTTTTTCTCCCCCGATCTATTGCCTTTTTTTTTCTCTTTCTTTTTTTTCTCTCAATTTTCCCCGATCTGCTACCTTTATTTCTTCTTTTCTTTTTCTTTCTCTTTCCTTCCCTTTTTCTTTCTTCTCTTTCTTCTTTTTTCTTTCTTTCTTTTTGTCTTTTTCTCTTACTTTGTTGACTGTTGACTGTTAACCGACCCTTCTTTTTTTTTCTTCTTTTTTTCTTTTTCTTTCTTCTCTTTTGTCTTTTCTTTTCTCCTTTTTTTTCTTCTCCACTCTGCCCATACATGGGATGTCACATCTCATATCCCACATAATCTAACTTCCCTTGGTTAGTAAATTCTGATTTAACTTCAAATATTAAAATTCCACATAAGTCCTTAAACTTTTCTTTATTTACCATGTGCCCCTCCAAACATTTCATCCTTTACAATTCAGTCCTTCCAACATTTCTTTTATTTCAATTTCTTCCTATTTTCCTTCCTTTACACGTGTACAAACAAAATATAGAATTCATACTTCAGCAAGGTATCACCATAATATTTAAATATATACTTACTTGCTCTAACTTTATTTAATAAAGGCACGCAGGTCCCATTAACGTCATTTTTTTCCAAATTCTTTCTTTTTTTTTTGCCCACTTAAATTAGTCGTATAATCTTCCTTCATGACTAATTTCAACATTAGATAATATTAATATTTTAATAATATTCTAGTAATAAAATATTATTTTATTTTAAAATATTCTTTTCACTCGTCATTGCTCTTTGGCACTTAAATTTGTGTCAATTGACCCTTCGTCTCATCGCTAAGGTCTTATTGGCTTCTATATGAGGGTACGGGGTGTTACACTTGTCCCCTTATCGTATCCACTCATGAAGTCTTTGTGACTCATATGTTATTTTCCCTAGTTATTTTGTTGCAGATTAGTGATAGCATTTTTTTAGCAACTAGTGTTACGGATGCCAGTGTTTAGACTTCATTCTTTGATAGGTGTCTAGTAGCCGTTTGAAGCCTAAAGTGTCAATCACGTTCCGCCGATGAGTCAATTTTTACTTTATGTTTATGTTATAGACTATGAACATGTTTATGTTGATATTGCGAATGTTCAACATCTCAAACGAATAATGTTATGTATGGGATTATGATGATGGCTCTAGAGCCTATATGGACACCCGAGGGGGCCAATGATGTATAACGTTTATGTTATCATGCACTATGGTAGTGCACTTCTTAATATATATATATGAAATTCATAAGCTTACCCAATTAAGTTGAGAAGTTCCTTTATTATGAATGTATGTATTATGATTATGTATCTTAATGGATGTGATATTGTCACGACCCGATTCTCGGGCCATGACCGGCGTAAGGACCCAATGAGAATAGCTCAGTAAGTCCAAGCAAGCCTATTTTCATTTATTTTACTCCACGTATGATTATGTGAGACATCCACACACAAAGCACCCAGTGCACACAAAGCCAACTCACAATAGCATTATAGGTAAAATATATACATACATACCGGTCACACATAAACTTTGACAATATACATTACATGTACATAACTACAACACAAAAGAACCATGACTTCTAGCGAAGAATTTACAAGAAAAACAAGCAACTATTGAATGCCGGACACCTACCAGGAGACGAACTATAGTGATCCCGCGATCTAGGAATCTACAATCTCCTTATTTGAAAACATGAATTTTTTAAAACGGTGAGTACAAAACTCAGTGAGCAAACATTAGGTGGGAACAAGCAATAATATCAGGAAGGATTATGAAAACATGATGCACACATTTGGAACACAACCATTTTGATCCAATTTATTATCAAACCCTTTCTCTCAATTCAATTTAATTTATAATTAAATAATACTCAAATTCACACACAAACACACAAATATCACCACTATCTCACCAACTCATGTGCAACCTCCACATCGCGCACATAGTTGGAGTTATCGTGTGCATTCCCCCACATCGTGCACAGGCAATATCATTCTTTATATTTTCGCATCCAATATCACCGACATTGCTCCCCCCCACATCGTGCACATGTACGTTTATAAATATCAAACAATATTAATTATCAATACATATCACATATCTACACATATATCGCAGCATATTATAGGGACACATGATTTCATGCCATCATGCATATCACAATTCACCACATCAAAACATTTTTATCAATAGCTTGTTCTCGGCACGTATTTTAAGAAATTTGGATAAAACCATTCAGATTATCCATTTCAATACATGTACATTTCTCAAAATAATTTGAGATGCAAGTTCACTCACAGTTGTCGAAAATTCGAATTCCGGGTGCACTCGGATTAATAGTCCTCAAGCGCGATTCCTTTGCCTTTTTCGGACGTCTCACCACCTTGACACAGAATAAAATTAGGGAATTTACTATATTGGTGTTAATTAGGTACAAAATTAACCTAATTTCTATACGGATGCATAGAATACTTGGTCAACTGCTTAAATGCGGTGTTCGATTACCTGATAAATAGGACAATACGTCCGATTTAATTCCAAATTGCACCATCCTTTTTCTAATACCTTAATTCACCACATACCATTTAAATAGTGCCAATTTCAGGATTAAAACTTTTCCATTTCTTGATGAAAAAATTCAGCCATTGCAATGCATTAGCACTATAATTTTTCCTACTTAACTTTTTCACCTTAAATCGCCAATTTCCAATTCATTTCATTTCAAACGAAATCATTTCATTTGAAATGAAACCATTTCATTTTCCACACACAACCTAGGATATTCGGCCTTTGAAGATTCATGGGGAAAATCAAGTTTTTTCTTGTTGTTTTGCTTACTAACATGCTAAACTATCTCTAAACACTAACGTAGTCTAAAATCAAGCCAATCCAACATTAATTCCTCTTCCATACCCATTTTTCAGGATTGAATTCATCATGATAACTCAATATTCAACCATGGAAATCAAGAACAAAAGCATAGGTTAGCTAGGTATCAAGGAGAATTAAAGAATTTCTAACTTACCTAGCTTGTTTCCTTGATTTATTCACTTTCTCTTTGATTTTCCACCTAGTTTTTCTTGTTTTTCCTTTTGTTCTTCCTTTGTTGTTGTTGCTGGTTGCTTAGGCCAAATATGGTGACAAAATTAAGGATTTAATGGGCTGATTTTTAAAGAAAATGATAAAATAATCAAGCATGACACGTGTCACATGCTTATTTGCCCATTTTTAACTTTTTTGACTTTTTCTTCTAAATTTTTCCACCACATGATTAGTCAAAGTCAAGATGTAAATAAAAGATGACCATGGCTGAAAAAAATGTTCTGGTGGTGGAAAATTACTGTTTTGCCCCTGGGATGGTAAAATTACGGTTTTACCGTTATACTTCGAAATGTACCGAAATTACATTATTTTCACTTTCTAGCCTCAAATAACACCAATATTAATGAATTTTAATCAAATGGGGCAAAAAATCTTTTCAAAAAAATTCTCGTTTGGTCCCCTAGTGGCCAAATTACCATTTTGCCCTTGTGTTCCAAAAATATCGAGAATCACAATTTTTCACTGCTAAACATCATTTTATACTCCAATAATCTTAATTATATTTCATATATTTATTTTTGGTCCAAGGTGATCAAATCTTGGCTAAAATCTCCATTTTATCATCAAATGGAAAAATGACCATTTTGTCCCTAATTGGCCAATTTTCTCGATTGACTCCAAACTGGACCTTGAACTTCGAATCACTATTCTAAGTCATTCAGTAGGTTTTAGAATTTTCAAATTCCTCTTAGAATTTCTATTTGAACTAGTTCAAGGCTCGATTTAACTTGGTTGTACCACTCGATACAATACCATCTTTTAATCGAGCTTGACAAGGTCTCACAGATATAATGCTTCCGCATGCGATGATGAGGAATGCTTGATGATGCTATGATAATAGGCTTGCTTGGATATAATGAATTATGCTCGTTTGGGTCCATGCACCGGTCACAATCCTTCTAAAAAATGAGATGTGACATATCTTTGATGCCCTCTAAGAATTTGTACATTCTAAAGGCTGAGGTAGAACCATTTTTTTTGTTTATATCATAGCCGACTATGGTATTTCACAGTGATCCATAGTTTAGGTTCTCAAGTTTGAATATTTTTGTTGTGTATTTTATTTGTAATTGCATGACTCAAGGAAACCAACATGGAAAAGAGGTAAGAAGTAATAGCAAGCAAACTAAAGCTCAAGATAAGCTTGTCGAGAATGATATAGTGGTTGAGAATGCTGACAAGCTAGTTCAAGGGAAGGATACAAAGGCAAACCCACCAACACCACCTTTTCCTTAGTTCTTTAAGAAACAAAAGCTTGATCATTTATTCTAGAAGTTCTTAGAAGTATTTAAAAAGCTTCACATCAATATTCTTTTTATGAAAGCATTGGAAAGCATGCCAAGCTATGTGAAGTTTTTGAAAGATTTCCTAAATAAGAAGACAAAATTGGAAGATAATAAGACAGTTGCACTTACTGAGGAGTGTAGTGCTATAATCTAAAATAAGCTTTCATCAATGCTTAAGGATCCAAGAGTTTTTCTATTCTTTGCACTATTGGTAGTTTTAAAATTTCTAAAGCTTTGTGTAATTTAGGTGTTAGTGTTTCAATAATACCTTTGTTTGTTGCGAAGAAGCTTGAATTTAACTAGATTCAACATATTATAGTTACCTTGCAATTAGTAGACAGATTGATTCGGTACCTTGTTGGGATTATAGTGGATGTGTTGGTTAAAGTTGAGCATATCTACATTCTAGTGGACTTCATTATGCTTGAGATGGAAGATGATATGAAAATTTCCCTAACCTTAGGACGACCATTCTTGGCTACTATAGGCATAATCATTGATGTGAACGAAGGAAAGATAACTTTTAAAGTTGGAGAAGAGGTAGTGGAGTTTAATATTTTCAATACAATTAAGCATCCTGCCTCTACAAATAGTTGCTATAAAGTGAATTTAGTTATTGAGGGAAAGGGTAAGCCTATGTCTCAGCCCAAATTTTGAGCCATGACTGGCACATGGGCCCAATGGGCGTAGCTCACTGAGCCCAAGCAAGCCTATCCCATTCATATTACTTATTATAAAACCCGACTCTATAAAATATATGTTGTGTTATCCATGTGCTGGATGGAATGTTTGCATACTCGAATGCCTTAGAAAAACATTAAAAGTCGATACTCTGACTAGAGGTACAACTAAGTCGATTTAAGCCTCGAACAAGTTCAAATGAAGATTTTAAGATGAAATTGAAAATTTTAATGTCCAGGGATAACTTAAAATGATGATTCAGAGTTCGAGGATCAACTTGGAGTTAAATAGAGATTTTCACGATTAAGGGGCAAAATGGTCATTTTGCCACCTGAGGCCTAGAATTGAATGTTGGAAGAGGGTTTTGATCAAGATTTATCATTTATAGCATAATTTTGGCTTGAGGAATGAAGAATTCTAATTTTGGCATTTTCCCAAACATAGGGGCAAAATGGTAATTTTGCCACCCGAGGATAAAATGGGAGTTTTTAGAAAAGATTTTGACCCCATTTGACTAAGATTGATCATTTGGAGTATAATTTGAGGTTGAGAAGTGAAAAAATTGTAATTCCGATACTTTTTGGAGTATAGGGGCAAAATCATCATTTTGCCACCTTGGGGGTAAAATTGTAATTTTGCACCACCCAACACATGTCCAGCACATGAAATACATTTATAATTATTGTGGATAAGAGAGAAATCATGTGCGGTGGAAAAGCATTACTTAATTATTAAGTATAAAAAGTGGACCAATAAAAAGTTGACATATGGCACATTTATAACCATATAATATTTTTTTTAAAAATCAGCCCATAAAACCCATTTCTTCACTTCATTTGGCCAGCCATAGCTAAGCACAAAGAGGGAAAGAACAACAAAAACCCTAGCCACCCAAATTCAAGAGGAAAGTGTGAGAATTCAAGGAAACAAGTGAAAAAGGTAAAATTTCTTGACTTTGGCTAGTGATCTATCATTCCTGCACATTTTTTTTCAATTTAAACGGTTGAGAATCAAGATCTCATGAGGCTGTTCTTGCTGGTAAAAGCTTTAGAGAGAGGTTTTGATGCTTTAATTAGTTAGATTTCAACATATTTTAGTGTTTTTAGTTAGTTAGTCATGTTTAGCATGAAAATTTAGCAAGAAAATCACTTGATCTTCATTAAGCCCATTATGGTCGAATTTTTGGGGGTGAATATTGGAAAGGAATTTTGTGACATTTTATGTTAATTGGTTAGGATTTAATGGTTTTGATGAATGGTGGTGATACAAACCGAAATGATGATAATTAGCATGAAAACCATAAAATTCCACATTAAACCCTATTGGCCGAATTCTTCATGTGGTGTGTTGATGTTGAAATTGATTTTATTCTAAGTGAAATTGGTTAGGAAATGATGAATTATGGTGTGAAAATTAAGCTTGAAAAATTTTATTGGCAGTGGACATTTCATGGTCGAATATTCCAAAATGAAATGTGAAGGTGAATTTGCCACATTTCATGTTAATTGATTAGTATTTGATGATTTGGAGTATTGAGAGAAAAATGGAATTAATTGGAGTTAAATTTGGGTATATTTGCCAATTAATCAGGTGAAAAATCAATTGAGGTCAATACCGATTTAATTAGGTATACAACAGAATTTAGAAAGGACACTGTATTTAGATAGTCGCCCGAGCATTTTACATTTCATTTTAAGCATCAGTATAGAGCCTGATTTGGTTTTATATCACTTTAGCACCATTTCAGTGAATTGTTTACTGTGCATTATGGATAGGTGGTGAGCAAACTACATTGGTAAAAGTAAAGACATTGTACCTAAGGATTGAAAATAGGAGTATTTCGGACTCCTAATGCTGTGAGTAAACTTATTATCGACTTAATTATCCAAAGTAAATTTTATTCAATTGGGTGATTTTGTGAAAAATGAATTTAAATGATGAATTGTTTTGTTTTATGAGAAAAATATGAATTCATAAAATAAAAATGAATTTTTATAAATTGATTTGAAAATCGGACAATAGTTTTGAAATTAGAGTAAGTGGAGACATTTGTTGTGTTATAAATTATGATCTGAACTAAATGGCTTATGGTAAATTGGCATGAATGGCTAAATTGAAAACTATCTTGAAATTTTATGAATTGTTTATTTTGCCTTGAATGATTGGATTTGAAATGATTATAAGTGTTTCCTTCGGGAAAAGTTTTAAAGGGTTTGGGTCGAAGCTTTGCGAGTAGTCCCTGCTAGGGGCTGTGGAGCTGTCGCAAGGTGACTGGCCAATAGTCAAGTGATGGGGACCCAGACCTATCAATAATTGCCATGTCATGCTATTGAGCTTTGATTGATTGGTGGGCTATAGATTTCTCACTGTAGTGACGAGTTTCCGTGGACCAGCCTATTTAGAAGGGCACGGTAAACCCAGTATATTATACCTCTGATGAGAGACACAGAGGGTAACTCCTGAGGTATGAGAGAGTTCACTTCACGCCGAACCACCACGTGATAGTGGACTCAGCCAACGCTAAGGAATGACTGTGTTTTGAGCACTTATGAAAGTTCAACATCCTTGACGGTTTCAGTCGAATACCTCTGATCAAGGTGTCACCGAGTATGATTTTGTTTAGCATGAGCTAGTTTTTCAGAAAATCATTAGCGACATTAATTTTTCGAGCGAAAATGAATTTATTTTGCATAGTGAAAGGAACTGAAATGTTATGAACCATTTTATGATGGTTTCTTTTAATTGTCTCTATTTACTCGACTTTAGATAGTTTAGATGATATCTGTTTACTCACTGGGATTTTATAATCTCACCACCCTCATTTCCACCATTTCAGGCTCAGGATAATCTGTAGTTAGCGAATTCGGTCAAGGACAACGTTGGACCTGAATCATTAGAAACTGTAGGTTCATAGCTTCCAATGCTTTTGGTTAGTTGCGGGCCCACATATCATTGTAAATGTAATTGCATACTCTGAACATCCGTATTACAGTATGTATGATTTTATTTTGTTTTTACGTCCCAAAAATTATTTACCAATAAGTCTATAAAAATTGTTTTATAAGAAAATAGATTATTTTATTGAATATTTCTATTATATTCAAGAAGTCACAATTTCACTTCAAACGAACATTTTAGACATTTAAATTTATTTTTAATCATGAACTATGTGTTTTCTACTCACCTACTACATTTTTAGCTGGTTTCGAGGTTTTCGAAGAAAAATTACGAACATGCCCCTATGAGCCAGGAAAAAATATTTTAATGTTTTGACTTGGAAATAACTTATGATCCTTTGAAATATGATATTTAATAACTATTGCTCATCGGGGAGGTGCGAAAGCTGATGCTAAGCCTTGCGGGGTTTCGGTCGGCATTCTAGGTAATGAGTGCCTATCAGGACGTCGCGGAGGTTGTCACAGGCTCGATGGGAGTTCTGGGTCGTGACACTTACCGTCTTATCAACTAATGCATCCATACTTATTCCAATTGGTGTGAAAGTAGCCAACCAATGATGGCATTATCGATTAAAATATACAATGATACACTATGGCAATCAAATACTCACATTTGTATTATGCCAAAATAGTGTCACCTGTTTGCCAACTCATCGTGGCATTAGTAATCAAATGTAATATAACATGACTCATAGTGGATTTCATTACCTATACATGTCCACAAAACATAAGACTTTTGACCGTCAGCAGAGCAACTTTGAATAAAGGCACAACTATTGAGATGCCATAGTACCTACCAAAGACGAACATACGTAGACAACTTGGTCTAGGTCCCAATTGCCTCTAAATTTGAAAACATGAATTTTTAAAACAGTGAGTACAAAACTCAGTGAGTGAACTTTAGAAGGGAATAAGCAATAATAACAAGGAAACTTGTGAACCATGATGCACTCATTTGGAAACAAGACAATTTTTATCAAGTTCATATTAAAACCCCTTCCACTTAACCCAGGGTTCTTTAACATTCAATAATAAAGCAACTATGATATTACATCAATCATTCTAGCTAGATAGCAAAATCAACGGTTTATCATAAACCATCACGGAACAAGGGTTTGACTCAACCATACAAGGGTTTCGTGTTAGAACCTTTTTTTTTCCTTAGTTTAAAACAATTTGTAATAAAGGAGAATTTCTCAAGGTTCACATACCATACAATCACATGTTTCCATCATGCACATTATATCACGCATATATATAAAATCACGTGAAATTAATACACCACCAAGTCTTCTCTATCCTTGGTGGCAAAAAGTGGTACCCATTAGAGCACTTACAGGCGTTACGTATCGTCGTCCCTGTAAACCCCTGGGCAGAGAGTCACACATTAAGCAGTCCTTTCCTCCTTCAGCAGTGGCAACAAAGGGTAGCTATCAGAGCACTCACTGTCCCTGCAAGCCCCTGGGCGGAAAGTCACGCTTCACCACAATTCACGCGTGAGAGTTCCCAAGAATCGTGGGCGTTACGTACCACCGTCCCCACTTTGCTCAACTCTGGTGCACTCCCTACTCGCACCAAGCAATATGACCATGTGTGCACTCCCTACTCGCACACCCTTTGGTCATTAATGCACATTACCCATTCATTCATATCATTATCAACACAACAAATGAGTATGTATTTATTTTCTTTACACAAAGTACACACTCATAACATTAAAATAATTGTCAAAGGCTTGTTCCCAGGACTCATTTTTAAATAGGAATTGGATATAAATCATTCAAGCATTTCATCTCAATTCAATTAAAAATCCCAAAACAATTTGACATGCAAGTTCACTCGTAATTTTCGAGAGTCGAATTCGGGTACTTCGACTACAAATCCTTGGGTACAATTTCTTTGCTCATATCGGAGGATTCACCACCTAGACATATTGCACAATCAAACATTTACTACATTTGTACTAAATCGTATTAAAACTAATTTAAATTCTATATGAATGCATCAATCGGGATAAAAATCCTCAGGTAACTATCTAAATACGGTATTGACCTAATTCGATCCGTCACTCAATTAATTGGCCAATGCATCCAATTTAATTCCAATTAACTCCATTTCTCTTCCAACACTCCAATTCATCAAATACTAGTCAATTAACATGAAATGTGGCAAAATTACATTCACATTCCATTTTAAAATATTCGGCCATGGTGGACTTACTAACATTAAAATTTTCAAGCTAAATTTTACATCACACATCATTCATTCTCATCCAATTCACTTGAAATAAAAATCAATCCACCATCAATACTCCACATGTAAGGTTCGACCAGGAAGGGTTACCAAATAATATGTGATTTTCTCACTTGTTTTTTCTTCCAATCATGACAATCTAACTAAAAATACTTAAATTGCATAAGATCTATTCAAATTTAAGATCGAAATTCCTCCCTTTATATTCGGCCTTCATTGATACCCACATGCAAACTTGCTTCTCAACCATGGAAAATGAAAAATAATGCATGGGTATGGTAGATCTCAAGCAAAAATTGAAAAATCTTACCTTAGTTTGCTTGATTCCTTGAATTTTCATACTTTCCCTTTGAATTTTGCTATCTAGGGTTTTGTTCTTTCTTTTTCTTGCTTTCCCTTGGTGAGGCCAACCATAATGAAGAGAAATGGGCTGGTTTTATACTAATTTATAAGGAAAATAATAAAAAAATGAAAGCTTGACACTTGTCACCTTACCATTGGCCTATTTTTTCAAACTTAATAATTAAGCTTTCATTCTTCACCACATAAAATCCTTCAATTATCCATGATGAAAAATGCTAATGGCTCAAATTTATGGACTTCACAAGTATTGGGGGTGCAAAATTACCATTTTGCCCCTCGGGTGGTAAAATAACTATTTTTCCCCTTATGCTCGAAAAAATATTGAAATTAAGATTTTTCACTTCCAAATCTCAAATCATACTCCAAATGATCAATCTTAATTAGAAATTTCATCCAACATTCCAATCTTGACCTCGTGTGGCAAAATGACCATTTTACCCCTACGAAGTGAAATTTTCAATTTGACTCTGAATCACCATTCTGAGTCATTCGGGGTTTTAAAATTCTCAATTTCATCTTAAAATCTCTATTTGGACTAGTTCGAGGCTTAATTCAACTTAGTTGTACCACTAGGTACACTATCGACTTTTGACGATTTTTCAGGGCTTTCCAAGTATACAAGCATGTTATCAAGCACATGAATAACATGGCAAATATTTCATAGTGTTGGTTTGACAAGATCTCACATTCTCCCCCACTAAAAGAAATTCAGTCCCCAAATTTAAATCCAACTGTAAGGTGGCTTCCCTTTATGTATCAAATAGGTGTGGATACTTTATTCGCATCTCATTCTCAGTTTCTCACGCTATCTCTTCACTAGTGTGATTTCACCACATCACTTTTGTCAGGCATTCTTAACATAGAATCTTGGTTTATGCATCATATCGACTTCCAATTTTTATAGCAAACTCAACAATGTCATAATATATAATTATGTGTACTACTCTTGTTGGATCAAAGCAATATCCTCATTCATCTTTTGAAGAGAACTCAAATATACTATTAATTCTGGTCACAATTAAATCAAATCATCCTCAAATCATCAATTACGCATGTTTACTTACCCATCCACAATTCCTCTACCTTGATCTTTTATCAAACCTTCCAACATTCAAGCATTTATTCCACCATTGGCTATGGGTCATTTATTCCACCATTGGCTATGGGTCTAAATCGTCAATCAACCTCTATCCTATTTTACATACTTCTATACGAATTGCACTCAAGCATTTCATAATACATAAGGATCAAGCACTCTTAAATTATTCATATATGTCTAACATCACAAATGATTCAAATCCGGTAACCATTAGTAACTATATTCCAACAACAACAACTCCAATACTTTAATGATCGAGTGCTCACTAGATAAATCTCTCAAATCCATCTCATCAGAACGTTTACAGAATGGGTAGAAGTCCATAACTTATAGTTCCATGCCTTAAGTAGTGAACACAATCTCATTATTAAAGTTCTACCCTTATATACCAATCATAGCACTTTTGCACATTTACTTATACCTTGCTAGGTTACTCAAAAGCCACTTATGGCCTTCCAAAATTTTTTTTTACCTCTTATAGCAAATTAAGCTAATATATTCTCTTATGCTTTTCCATACACTTTTAAAACACTTAAACACTTCCTTTAATGGGGTTCTATTGAGAACTTAAACAATCAAAGGCTTATCTTTAAAGCCACTTATAACTTTAACAGTTCAACGTATGCCCGATAACACTTTAGCTCGTTGACCCCACTGGGAATTATTTTAAATCTCCCAAGGTGTCCGTGTTCTTAGTTCGAGCCATACCATTTGACCTAGCATAATTGCATTGATTATTCTTAAGTTGTTCATGCTCAGCATATCCACTTTTCTCTATCATTCATGTTATTGACCTTTCACGATACATTCCACGTTTATGCCAAGGCATTCTCAATCTCATGCCAAGACTATAGTGTAGCCAAGGCATTCTCAATTTTTCTGCACAAATTGACAACAAAAACCTTGAATTTTCAGTACCTAAGTCCTTCCAAAGAGTAGCCAAAAATATCAACTTTTTACCTCAAAAATTTTCAGCTTTTTCTTTTCTAAAATTGGCAGCAAAACTGTTCTCCTTTCTCTTCCTCAAGGTGCAAAATTTTCAGTCTTCATCTTCCCCTCCTTCATGGTTTTTCTTTTCCCCTTTTTGCTCGACTTTTCTTTGCTTCTTCCCCCCTCGGTTATTTCCTTTCTCATCTTTCTTCTCTCTTTCTCTTCTTTTGACCGAGCCTTCTAGTGTCTTCCTCCTATCTCTTTTATTTCTTCCTCATCACATGATCGGCCCCCACCTTCCTTTTATTTCTTTGTCTTTTCTTCCTTCTATTATTGCCGCCTACTTTATTCCTTTCTTTCATTTTAACTTAGCCTTTTAAGGCTTTTTGTTAACTAATTCAACTAGACAAGGAAATATGAGTTGTTTGACTTTTCTTTCGAAACTTTTATCAAGTCATTGAAAAATTTACTATTTAATCCCCCAAGTTCTCATCTCTTTTTAATCAAGTCCTCATACAATCTTTGAAATTTTTATATCATCTCTTAATTTCATTTTATTTGATACATCACTCTCTAACTTTCATGTTCTAAAATTAATTCTTCCAACGCGTGTAAAAATTCTAACTTCTTTCTATCCTCGCACTAGTACACGTGTATGACCAAAATATCGAGATCACATATCAACGCAGTGTCACCATAATATTTAAATATTTACTTGTCGCGTTAACTCGATTTAATAAAATCACGCGGTCTCACTTATGGCATTTCTTTCCAAAAATTTATTCTTACTTCTTCTCTCCCACTTAAATTAGTCATATTTCATTTTTCATGACTAATTTCGATAATAAATAAAATATTAATATTTTAATATTAATTTATTTCAAAATTTTTCAATTGCCTTCTTTGGTCTCGAAACACATTATCATGTCTCGGTTTACTTCCGAATCATCCTTAACTTACTAATTCATCTCCGACGAAAATATTATTATTTAATTATTATTTTTACGCATGAGAAATATTTTTTTCTCTTGAGCGTTCCTTTCATCCTTTGGGGTTCTTTAGCACGCCAATTCGCATCAAATGATCCTTCGTTTAATCAACAAGGTCTTATTTGTGCCCAACTAGGGTACGGGGTATTACAAGTTTTCTCACACCACTTATGAGCAACAGATGCCAAATATAATGTTTTAAAGAACTTTAAGTTGTTTCCAACTTAAAACAGTAGAAAAATAATTTTCGTCTCATAGGGGCTTTTTGGTCTTTTTTCTTCAAAAATTTCAAAACCAGCTAAAAACATAGTATGTGGGTGAAAAACACATATTTCATAATAAAAAATAAGTTTTGCTATCTAAAACCTTCATTTGAATTGAAATTCTAACTATTTGAATATAATAAAAATATTCAATTAAATATTCTATTTTCGTGTAAAATAATATTTATAGAGTTATCCGTAAATCATTTTTGTTACGTAAAAGCAAAATAAATTAATACATACTGTAATAAAGACAACCAGAATATGCAACTCAATATACAATGACAAGTGAGCCCCATAATAGACAAATATGTACCAAAAGGTAGACCTTCGAATTCTAAAGGTGTAGGTCCAGAAGTAGATCCTCGATGAAATGGACTAACTACTGACTATCCTGAGCTTGAAATGGGTGGAAAAGAGGGTGGTAAGATTATATAATCTCAGTGAGTAAACAAATACCATCTAAATTATCTAAAGTCGAGTAAATGGAGACAAATAAAACAAATTAGCATAAAATGATTCATAGCATTTCGAACTCATTTCAATAAGATAAAATAGATTCATTTCACACAAATCAACGAGGCTTATGATTTCATGAAAAACTCAGCTCGTGCCAAAATCATTCTCATACTCGAGTCTCAAGGATTCATTGGCTTGGGACAATCCCAACCGAGTCCGCCAAGGCTGTTCAAATGTCATACATACGTAAACATATTTTTACGTTAGACCACACAACCATACCTTGGCGTTGGCTGAGTTCACCCTCACATGGGGGTTCAGCGTGAAGTGGACTCTAATGGTTTTACCTCAGGAGTTACCCTACTCGCCTCTCCAACCGAGGTAAAAATATATATATACCCGGATTTCGTGCCCCTCTAATAAGCTAGTCCACAGAACCCGCCACTGCAGTGACCATTCAATAACCCACCATATCAATAAAAGTAGTGTTATGTCTGGGTCCTCATCACTTGACGTACTAGACATACTCACAAAAGTCTCCTGCAAGACCTTCTAGCCAAGCTTCGAACCCCAGACTCACACAAATACCAATTCAATAGTATGCCATGGCTAATATTAATACGTCTGGGTCCCTATCACTTGACTTACTAGACATACTCACACAGGTCTCCTGCAAGACCTTCTTTCCAAGCTTCAAACCCCAGACCTTTTGCTCAAAACAAACAGTGCATATATTTTTAGTCTAATATTAATATGTCTGGGTCCCCATCACTTGACTTACTGGACATACTCACACAAGTCTCTTGCAAAACCTTCTCGCCAAACTTCGAACCCCAGACCTTTTGCTCAAAACAAACAGTGCATATGTTTTCACACAAATACCAATTCAGCCATTCATGCCCACATCGTCATAAGCCTTTCAATTCAAACCATAATTTATAACACAACAAGTGGTCTCCAATTACTCTAATTTCGAAGCCATCATCCGATTTTCAAATCAATTTATAAAATCATTTCATTTAATCACATTTTGTTTATAAAATATAAAGATTTGCCATTTAAATCCATTTTCTATAAAATTCACAAAATCAGATAAAATCTACCTTAGATAATTAAGATGATAGTAAGGTTACTCACTATTTTCGGGAGTCGAATTCGAGTACTCTGACTATCAATCCTCGAGTACAATTTCCTTGTCCCCATCGAAGGATTCACCACCTAGACATAATGCACAATCAAAGAATTCACCACATTGGTACTAAACCGTTATAAAACTAATTTAAACTCTATATGAATGTATGAAATAGGACTAAAAATCCTCAAGTAACTATCTAAATACGGTATTGACCTAATTCGATTTATTACCCGATTAAATGGCCAATACGTTCAATTCAACTTCAATTAATTCCATTTCTCTTCCAACAATCCAATTCATCAAATTCTAGTCAATTAACATGAAATATGGTAAAATCACCTTCACATTCCATTTTGGAATATTCGACCATGGTGGGTTCACTAACACAAAAATTTTTCATGCTTAATTCTCATACCATAAATCATTAATTCCTAACCAATTCAATTGAAATAAAATCAATTTCATCACCAATATTCCTCAATGAAAATTCGGCCATGAAGGGTGGTAAGAACATGTGGTTTTTTTTCTTGCTTGTTTTCATTCTAAACATAACAAACTAACTAAAAACACTAAAATACCTTAAAATCTACCTAAAACTATCACGACCCGGAACTCCTACTGAGCCCGTGACAATCGTCGCGACGTTCTGATAGGCACTCATTACCCAGAATACTGACTGGAACCCCATAAGGCTTAACATCAGCTTTCACACCTCCCCGATGAGCAATAGTTATTAAATATTTAATTTCAAAAGATCATAAGTCATTTCCAAATCAAAACATTAAAATATTATTTTTTAGCTCATAGGGGCATTTTGGTAATTTTTCTTCGATAATCTCGAAATCAGCAAAACACGTAGTAGGTGAGTAGAAAACACATATTTCATGATTAAAAATAAATTTAGATGTCTAAGACGTTCGTTTGAAGTAAAATTGTGACTTCTTGAATATAATAAAAATATTCAATAAAATAATCTATTTTCTTATAAAACAATTTTTATAGAAGTATCGGTAAATAATTTTTGTAACGTAAAAACAAAATAAATCCGTACATACTGTAATACTGATAATCAAAGTGTGCAATTTCATTTACAATGACACGTGGGCCCCCAGATGACCAAGAAGGTATAAGCCTATATACCTTCGCTTTCTAAGGATACAACTCCGAGATTATTTCTCAACGTGATCGACTATCCACAGACTATCCTGAGCCTGAAATGTGAGGAAATAAGGGTGGTGAGATTATATAATCCCAATGAGTGAACAAACATCATCAAAAATATCTAAAGTCGAGTAATTGGAGACACATAAAATATCCCATCACTATATGTTTTTCATTACTTGAAGATTCATCCCCACCGGTGTAGACCATTGTATTTCATAAAATTTCCAACAAGGCTTATGACCTCCGTAACTAGTTGGCTCATGCAATCACTCATTGTCGGGAATATTTGATCGTCATCAAGCATCCAATCAAGTCCGCCAAGGCTGTTAAAATCTCATATACATGTAAAACATATTTTCATGTTAGAAAATACAGTCGTTCCTTGGCGTTGGCTAAGTTCACCTCCCTGTGGTGGTATTCGAGCAAAGTGAACTCTAACCTTACCTCAGGAGTTACCCCCCAAGCTTCTCTACTGAGGTAAGAATATGATGGGGAACCGTGCCTCTCTAATAGGCTGGTCCACGAAACCCACCACTGTAATGACCCCTCTATCTACCACCAAGTCAATAAAAATATCAACCGCATGACATGGCTAATATTGATAGGGTTGGGTCCCCATCACTTGACTTACTCCGCTGCCGCATTTATCGCACCAAGGACAGGTCCTGCAGAACCTTTTCGCCAAGCTTCGACCCCCAAACCTTTTTTTAAACTAACCCCGAAGGGAACACTTTTAATCATTTCAAATCCAACCTCTCTAGGCAAAACAAGCAGTGCACATAATTCCAACACAATTACCAGTTGGTCATTCATGCTCACATTTTGCCATAAGCTAATCAATTTAAACACAATTTATAACACAATAAGTAGGTAATCTCCAATTACTCTATTTTTCAAAATCATTACTCACTTTCTCAAAAATTTCAAAAAATTCATTTCATTAAATCACATTTTTGTTTATAAAACATAAAGATTTTTCCATTTAAACTCATTTTCATAAAATCACAAATATGGATAAAACCTATTTCCGATAATTAAGATGATAGTAAGGTTACTCACAGTACTAGGAGTTCAAAATACTCCTATTCTCGATCCTCTGGCACAATGTCTTTACTTTTACCAAAATGCTCACCACCTATGCATATTGCACAATACAAAATTTACCACAGTAATGCGAGACCGTTATAAAACCAATTCAGGCTCAATATATATGCATGAAATGGGATGCACACTACTCGGGTAACTATCTAAATACGGTATCCTTCAAAATTTCCATTGTGTACTTAAATTAAATCGGTATTGGCCTCAATTTATTTTTCACCCGATTAATTGGCCAATATACCCAATTCAACTCCAATTAATTCCATTTTTCCCTTAATACTCCAAATCATTAAACACTAGATAAATGTCATGAAATATCACAAAAATCATCATCACATTGTTCCTTGGAAATTTGGCCATGTTGGTGCATCAATACTGCAATTTTTCCTATTAAATTTTTTCACCATAATTAATCATTTCCTAACTCATTCACTTGAATTAACATCAATCTACTATCAATGCGCTGCGTGTGAGATTCGGCCATGATGGGTTTCCAAAGAATATGTGATTTTCTTCACTTGTTTTCATGCTACACATCATTAACTAACCAAAAACACTAATCTAGCAAGAAATCTAACTAAATTCAAGCACAAAAACCCTTCCCCCATGTACAGTCAGCCATGATACCCATTTGCAAACTTTGATTTCAGCCATGGAAATGAGAAAATAAAGCATGGGTAATGTACATCACAAGTAAAAATAAAGAAATTTTACCTTGTCTTACTTAATTCCTTGAATTTTCACACTTTCCCTTTGAATTTCTCCTCCTAAGGTTTTGTTCTTCCTTTGTTTCCCTTTTCCCCTTGTTTGGCCGAATATTGAGAGTGAAATGGGGAATTATGGGCTGATTTTTCAAGTTAAATATTAAAGTAATCAAGGCTTGACATATGGCACCATTCCATTGGTCCATAATTTAAATAATTATCTTTTAAACTTTAATTCACCACCACATAAAATATCATATTTATCCACACAAAAAATGAGTAGAATCCATAAATTTGACAAGTGTTGGGTGGTGAAAATTACTATTTTGCCCCCGAGGTGGAAAAATTACCATTTTACCCATATGGTCAAAAAATACCGAGATTACAATTTTTTCACTTCTCAACCTCAAATTATACTCCAAATGATCAATCTTAGTCAAATGTGGTCAAAATCTTATCTAAAAATTCTCATTTTGTCCTCAGGTGGCAAAATGACCATTTTGCCCCTAAGTGGTCAATATTCTCGATTAACTCCAAATCAACCCTCGAACTCCGAATCATCATTTTAAGTTATTCCTAGACTTTAAAATTCTCAATTTCATCTTAAAATCTTCATTTGAACTTGTTCGAGGCTTAAATCGACTTAGTTGTACCTCTAGGCACACTACCGACTCTTGACCATTTTACGGGGCTTTCAAAGTTTGAAATCAAGTTATCCATCACATGTATGACATGGCAAGTATTTTAGGACTGGGCTTGACAAAAACCATCATCAAATTCTCTCTCCTAAGGTTTGATCAGCCATGAATCCTTCATGTAAACTTGGTTCTCAACCATGGAAATTGAAAAATAATGCTTAGAAAAGATAGATCACTAGCTAGAATTAAGAAATGTTACCTTTAATTGCTTGATTACTTGGAATCCAACACTTTCCCTTTGAATTTTTCTCTCTAGGGTTTTGTTCTTCTTCCTTTCTCTCTTTTCTTGCTTTGGCTAACCATATGAATGAGTGTGGGAGGGTTTATGGGCTGATTTTTAAAGCAAATAATGAATGGATGAAAATTTGACACATGTCACCATTCCATTGGTCCATGTGTCATACTTACCCATTAAGCAATCTCTCTCCACCACTTAAATTCCCTCAATTATCCACAATAACAATGGGTGAAATTCATGTGTTGGATAAGTGTTGGGTGGTGCAAAATTACGATTTTGCCTTTGGACGGTAAAATTACCATTTTACCCCTATGCTCGAAAAAATGTCGAAATTAAAATTCATCACTTCCCAAACTCAAATAATGTTCTAAATAGCCAATCTTGATCAAAAACTTCTTCCAATATTTCAATTTTATCCTCGGGTTCATCACTTCCCAAACTCAAATTATGTTCTAAATAGCCAATCTTGATCAAAAACTTCTTCCAATATTCCAATTTTATCCTCGGGTGGCAAAATGACCATTTTGCCCCTACATAGTGGAAATTCCAATTTGACTCCAAATCAGTCATCGAACTCCGAATCACAATTTTAAGTCATTCTGGGGTTTTGAAATTCTCAATTTCATCTTAAAATCCTTATTTGAACTTGTTCGAGTTTTAAATCAACTTATTTGTACCACTAGGTACACTACCGACTTTCAACGATTTTTTCGAGACCTTTCAGGTGTACCAGTATGTTGTCAAGCATATGAATGACATGGTAAATACTTTGTATGGTCGGGCTTGACAGAATTCATGGTTACTGCTACTGATCTAAGTAATTTGTTAGAAATAGAAGGTGAAGAAGGAGAATTTGAAATGCTTGAGAAATATGATCCATCATCTGTATGGGAAATCATCACTAGGAAGAAAGAAAAATTCTCATCAAAGAGTAATGCAGGACTGATAATAAGTCCACAGTTTAGGATCATGCACTACTTTGTTACATTAAATCTGCATATGGTAGCTTGAGTTACATCATCTTCTAGGATCTTTGGCTGATGGGCAATCACAAACTGCCCAACAACCTTCAAACATTCTTCTTCAAGCATATAAGGATCTTCAAATGGCTAAGAACCAACTTTTGGAAGATTATTGAGAGATTTTATCATATTCAAGCCAAGAAAGAGTAGAAAACTTAAAAATTCTTTGTACTCTTCACTGCATTCAAACTCCTATGTTTTGTATTTGCATTCAGCACTAAACCGTGTACCACTTAGATCAATTTGTGATCATAGGTACTTTCTTTTCTACTTATCTTTGTATTCTTAGACTGAGAGATTCACTCTAAGTGGTTGTTTCAAGCTAGGCTTGCTTGAAAGAGTGAAAGTTCTAACTTAACCTTGAAAAGTTAGGTGTTGGGTTTTGGTTGAGCCCTTGAAAAACCATTGTTGTAAGTTGTGGTTGAGCCTTTGAAAAACCACCTTGGGTTTTAGTTGAGCTCGTGAAAAACTAATGTAAAGGTTGTGGCTAAGCCTTGTAAAAGCCATTGTAAAAGTTTGGTGGAAGCTTGTGAATTCCACTATTTTTAGTGATTGGTTTGAAAATCCTTGGTTGGATAATCAAGGTAGTGGATGTAGGTTTTAGACTGAACCACTATAAATCCTTTGTCTATTGTCTTCCTCGTTTTGCTTTCCTTATTTTAAGATTAGTTCTCAATCTTGTTGAAAGAGCCGAATTAGTGCTATTCACCCCCCTCTAGCACTCATATTTGGGACCAACACACATTGCTTAAACATATCAAATATGTTTCGCCTAGCCTTTGGCCCTAGTTTCATAATAATCAAGTTTCCAAGCATCCAAATTTTATGAAACTAGTTGAGTAAGACCCATCAATAGCTCAAACATACTCATGTAAAGTGTGACATTGAGTGTGTATAACAATTCTCTGATTAAAAGAGTAACTAGATTATCTTGCTATATGGTGAAAGGCAACTTGGTCATGCGTGGCATGTGACTCAATATATAATGAGGCATTTTGTTTTTGATTTTATTAAGGTCTCATCTTTTCATGCATAACATTTATTAAATCGCTTAAAATAAATTTGTCACGTGCATATTGCTTTGGATGATTATGGACTTTAACTATACTAATTTCCTTTAGCCATAAAAAAATCCTAACTAGTCTTCAAAATTTGCTTGTAATCTCCTTGTCCTCTATACTAATTCTAATTATCTTTGAATGTAGAAACCTTGACTTACATTCGAGGGGAGTAAGATAAGGAAAAAATTTTACAAACCAAGATAAAAAGATAAAGCAGAACACACAAGCCCTAATTCAAAAATACCAAGAATATACATTCAACCATACTATAATCATATTAGTCCTAAGTCCATAATCATCTGCATATATTCATCAATATGAATAAAATTTAAAGACGTGTCTCATTCAAATTGTTAACCATATAAGGTATTTGAGATTAACAATTTTCAACTGTTGAATTTTGCCAATTTCAAATTTTCAAGTAACCATTTAATTCTATATATGAAAACTTCTTTCATATATGGTAAGTATTACTAATCAAAATCAGTAATTTATCCATTCCTAATCTTATTAGGATTAGAATTAAATTTTATTACAAATTACAAATTAAAACAATTTTAATTTTTGTTCCTAAACATTTCACACAGCCTATTATTAATCTCATTTAATTAAAGGTTGAATGTCTATTATTACATAATCTTATTAGGAAATATCGTAGACAATTTAATTTTTAAATTTAATGTCAAATTAGAATTATCTTCTTGTAAGAAGTCAATTCACAACCAAATTTGTCCATCAATATTGAGACGCCCATTTCTACTAGAAATCTAATTCCTAAATTAAAGTTGGCTTAAATTATTTAAATTTTGACACCCTTGAATTTAGGAATCACATTCCATAATTTAATAAATAAATTTTCAATCTTTATGGAAATATGCCATAAATATTTAATTCGTTAATGAAGATATTTTAACTTCCATACTTTTAGAAATCACATTTCTTTATTTGTGGATGTGAATGCATCATATTTAACATCCTTAATTTTAGGAATCAAATTCCTTGAACTATATGTTTCAAAAATTAGCACAATTATGGAACTAATTCCATAACTTATCCTCAGCCAATTAACTAATTTAATAGATCATTTGTTGGTGCAAAATTTGGACAAATTCTATATTAGGATGAGCTTTGCAACCAATTGGGATTGGTTAAGGCTTGATTCCAATCATGCAACAATATCATTCGTGTTGAATGATTAAAGGTTTTCCTTCATCAATAAGACATCAATTATAATGAGTTATAAGTCTAATTGGATGAAGTCAATGAGATAAATATGCCTTGCAAGGAAACTGTAATGGGTTATAGTTATAAGATTCTTATGCATCAAAGCATAATCTCAAAATGTTCCTGGTCAATGTATCGTTGAGACTAGACATCAATGATGCCTAGAGACTGGTACATTCTATGTTCCTTACTTGAGAAGTAAGCAACTGATCTCATAGGTTGAAGTATAGAGATACTTGGAACTAGAATGTAGATGCTCGCATAAGAGAACAAGTTCACTGAACATGACTCGCCATGAGAAGTGCATTTGGTATTTAACTCAAGTGTCTATGCAATACTTCTCATGTGTCAGTTGTGTAAATACTCCTTAGACTTGAGACACTAGGTTGTCGTATGTGCGGAGTGCTATGCTTTGATTTCATCCCTACGGGTGCCTAACCAAGGATGCAAAAACAAGATGCTTTTGGATATAGCATGAAGCATGTGAATGGAAATGAGTGGTCAAGATAGGAATCATCACCCCAAGTGATGTAAGGGACATATCCTAGCTGTTCTTGGTTAATATTAGCTTATTAAAGTACTTGGCCAAGGCAACTTGAAGATTATGAAAGGAGTTTCATAAGTTTTTATAAAGCTGATAATCAAACTTTAAGAATGAATATGGAGATCAATAAGAGTAAACACTGTACCATGCTCTTATCATCTCTGGGATATATGATGAGGGAATGAATTACACTGAAAGGCTGATCACTGAAAGGTTGAGTCAAACCATCTTGACTCTTGTAACATTTGGGTGGCCATGTTGGATTGCTAGATCCCAATCTTGGTCTATGAACTCTAGGTAGTTAACTTGGTTAATGATAAATTTAAAGTAGTTTAAATTTATCTAATTCTAAGTTTAACTTAAGAATTATATGTTGAGTTCATTGCCAACATGTTGAAAGCCTAATGAGTCACACACCTAAAATGAATGTTGAAAATAAAATGGGAGAGGTGATTAAGTTTGACATAATCAAATTAGAAGTTATGAACTTCTCATGCATTTGATTAAAATTGTTTAATTAAGTTACGCCTAATTAATTAAATTATTTAATTAAATGATTAGGCCTAATTAATTAAATTGTTTAATTAAGTCATTGGCCCTAAATAATTAAATTAAATAATTAAGTTATTGGGCCTAATTGATTAAATTTGTTTAATTAAGTCTTTGGGCCTAATTGATTAAAATTGTTTAATTAAGTTATTGGGCTTAATTGATTAAATTAAACAATTAAGTTAATTAGGCTTCTAAAGGACTTAATTAAATTGTTTATTCAAATTATTGGATTAATTGGCAATTACAAAATAGTTTTGTACTTAGGGTTTAAAATTAATCTAAGGTATAAATACCTAGCTATAGCCTCTAAACAAAAAATGGAGAACGATTGAAAAAAAAAAGGTGAATGGCACATCAGAATTCCTTATGTGAAGAAAAAGAGTTTTTCATTCACTTCCTTTTGTGTGTTCAGCCCCACAATTTGTTTGGATTATGAGTTTATGAAACTCATCTTTGCTAGCACATTATCAAGGCTTAACACTCCTAATCCTTAAAGAAGGATTTTCTCATTCATTGGTGTAGATCACCATTAGAGGCTGCACAAGGATTCCTTGGACAGCTTTGGTTTGCAACAACCGAGCTGAGGTGGTTGAGCTTTTGAAGGTTGATTTGGTGGTTTAACAAAGGATTCATCAACCTTTGTTATTTAGGTAAAGTGATTCTGATCATATACTTTTAATTTCATTTAATTTTGTACTCAATTTGGCATGAAAGAAATCTTGGGAAGGTGAGGCATAATTTAATTTTTTAAATTTATTTCTGCTGTAATTTTATTTGTATTTGATACATGATCAGCCCTCACCCAACAGTGGTATCAGAGCCCCTTTCATGCCATTAGAGTGCTTGTTCATGTTCAATGGATGCTTGATTAACAAATAGTTGTTTTGTTTTTTGATTTGGTGCAATTTTGTTAAAATCGATTTTTCAAAAATCTACTTTGCCAATTTCATTTAATTCTATCCAACAACCTTTGTACCCTCCCTTAATCTTATCTTAACTTATTTGAATCATATATAGTGTCACGACCCGAAACTCCCATCAAGCCAGTGACAACCGTCACAATGTCTCGATAGACAATTTTACCCCGAATGCCAACCGAAACCTCGCAAGGCTTAAATATTAGTTTTTTTTTTCATCTTCCCTGTGAGCAATCATTGCCAACATCACATTTTAAAAGATTTTAAGCTTTTTCCAACTCAAGATAGTAAAAAAATAATTTTTGCCTCACAGGGGCATTTTCTTCATTCTTCCCCAAAATTTTCAAAGCCATTTAAAAATGTAGTATGTGAGTAAAAACACATATTTCATAACAAAAAATAAGTTTTGCTATCTAAAACCTTCATTTAATATGAAATTATAACTATTAGAATATAATAAATATATTTAATAAAATATTCTATTTTTTTATAAAACAATTTTTATAGAAGCATCCGTAAATAATTTTTGTAACGTAAAAACAAAATAAAATCATACATACTGTAATACGGATAATCAGAGTACGCAATTACATTTACAGTGACTCGTGGGTCCCCGAATGACAAAATTGAACTAAGGCTGTTAGTCGGTAAACCGTTGAGTTCCAAGATTGCAACTCCAAAATTTGTCTCTCAACGATATCGGCTAACTACTGACTATCTTGAGCCTGAAATGTGAGGAAAAGAGGGTGGTGAGATTATAAAATCCTAGTGAGTAAACAGACATCATCAAAAGTATCTAAAGTCGACTAAATGGAGACAATTAAAACTTCCCATCACAATAGGCTTCATAACATAAAATTTTATCCCAACCCACATAAGCAATTATACTTCATTCAATTTCTCAATAAGGCTCATGAATTTCTGAAAAAGCTTAGCTCCTGCCAAAACTAGTACTCGTCAATGCCTTGTACAGGGGCATCCACTAGAGTCCACCAAGGCTGTTAAATGTCACATACGCACAAAATATGTTTTTATTTTGATCACACAGCCGTTCCTTAGCGTTGGCTGAGTCTCACCTTCATCTAATGGGCCGGTGTGAGGTGCACTCAAATCCCACCCCAAGAGATACCCTACGCGCTTCTCCAATCGAGGTGAGCACATTTAATTGGGTTTCCGTGCCCCTCTTATAGGTTGGTCTACGGAACCTGCCACTGCAGCGACCATTCTAATCCCACCAATTCAATATAATTCCAACAGCATGACATGGCAATTATTTTATACACAGCTTCTCCGGGCTAAATACACAGTGCATATAATTACAACACAAATACCAATCCCACCATTCATGCTCACATTTTTTTTTCATAAGCCATTCAATTCATATCATAATTCACAACACAGTGCGTGGTCTCTAATTACTCTAATTTCAAAACCATTGTCCGATTTTTAGATCAATTTATAAAAATTCATTTCATTTTATTAATTCACATTTTTCTCATAAAACAAAGCAATTCACCATTTAAATTCATTTTTTCACAAAATCCCCAAATCGAATAAAATTTACTCTAGATAATTAAGATGATAATATGTTTACTCACAATTTTTGAGAATCAAATCCGGGTACTTCAACTATTAATTCTCGAGTACGATTTCTTTGCCTCTATCAGAGGATTCACCACCTAGATAATTTGCACAATTACTATGTTTGTGCTAAATCGGTATAAAATTAATCTAAATTTTATATGAATGCATGAATTGGGATAAAAATCCTCGAGGAACTATCTAAATACGATATTGACCTAATTTAATCGGTATTGGCTTAATTTGGTCTATCACCCGATTAATTGGCCAATATGTCCAATTTAACTCCAAATGACTCTATTTCTTTTCCAATACTTCAAATCACCAAACACAAGTCAACTAACACAAAATTCAGCAAAACCATATTCACATTTCTTCTTGAAAATTTCGGCCATGGTGGTGCATCAACACTAGAATTTTTCCTATTTAATTTTCTCACCATAATTCATCATTTCCTAACCAATTCACTTGAAACAAAATCAATCCACCATCAATACTCTACATGTGAGATTCGGCCATGATGGGTTTCCAAGAAATATGTGATTTTCTTCACTTGTTTTCATACTACACATCATTAACTAACTAAAAACACTAATCTAGCAAGAAATTTAACTAAATTCAAGCACAAAATCTCTTCCCCCATGTACAGTCAGCCATGATACCCATTTGCAAACTTTGATTTCAGCCATGGAAATGAGAAAATAAGCATGGGTAATGTAGATCTCAAGTAAAAATTAAGAAATTTTACCTTATCATGCTTGATTCCTTGAATTTCCACACTTTCTCTTTGAATTTCTCCTCATCGGGTTTTGTTCTTTCTTTGTTTCCCTTTTCCTCTTGTTTGGCTGAATATTGGGAGTGAAAATGGGGAATTATGGGCTGATTTTTAAGTTAAATATTAAAGAAATCAAAGCTTGCCACATGTCATGGTTTCATTGGTCCGTAATTTAAATATTTATCTTTTAAACTTTAATTCTCCAGCACATGTTATGTCATATTTATCCACACCAAAAATGAGTAAAATACATAAATTTGACAAGTGTTGGGTGGTGAAAATTACAATTTTGCCCTTGGGTTGGCAAAATTACCGTTTTGCCCCTATGCTCCAAAAATTTCGAGAATTAAAATTTTTCACTACTAAACCTCATATTATACTCCAAATGATTAATCTTGGTTAAAAATTTCATCAAACATCCACATTTCAACCTTGGGTGGCAAAATGACCATTTTGCCCCTAAGTTGTCAATATTCCCGATTGACTCCAAATCAGCCCTCGAACTCCGAATCACCATTTTGAGTAATTCTTGAAATTTAAAATTCTCAATTTCATCTTAAAATTCTGTTTTAACTAGTTCGAGGCTTAATTCAACTTAGTTGTACCTCTAGGCACACTACCGACTCTTGAAAATTTTACAGGGCTTTTCAAGTATGTAAACATGTTGTCTATCACATGTATGACATGGCAAGTATTTTAGGGCTGGGCTTGACATATAAACTTAACTAATGTGTGTTTTACTTTGTGCTAATTAAGCACAAGAAAAAGGGTCACCATAAGGCACGATTTTGGGGGCTGTCTTGCAATGCAGCACACGCATGGTTTTAGGTGCAGAATTTTGCTTTTATTTTGTGCTTAATTTCCACCAAATAAAATATGTAATTGTTACACATTTATTGTTGGATATGTGGACAGCAAAATCATGAAATGTTCATAATTAAATAGGCTGATTTTAAGCAAGAAATTGGAGCAAAAAGTGAAAGCAGTCCAGCTCACTGTTATGACATGAATTTCGGGTTTAATGAACAAGAAAGTCTTGGAAATTAATTCTGAAAAATTCCAGGAAAATTATCTTTATTAAAATTTCAATAAGGATTATTTCTGGAAAATATCATGGTCTACTATGCTGATTTCGAGCAAGAAAATTGGGGCAAATATAAATCTGTCCAGCTCACTGTTTTGGCAAGAATTTCAGTATTAATTGACAAAAGACTCTTGAAAATTAATTCTGAAAATTCCAGAAAAATTATATTTATTAAAATGTTCAATAAGGATTATTTCTGGAAATTTTCATGGCCAAACAAGCTGCTTTAGTCTATTAATTATTGAAACTTTGAAAACAGTTCAGAGAATGGTTATAGTTTGGAAATCGGTTTTGAATGGCAAGATAATCTTGCAAAATTAATTCTGAAAATTTCAGAATATTATCCTTATTTGAAAGGTTCAATTAAAGGATAAAATTTTGAATTTGAATTAATTTTTAAGTGGCTAGACACTTAACTAAATTAAAGGCATGTCCTTTACATGTGAAACAGCACACATGACAAAGGTTGTGCATGGTGCTGCCACACATGGATGTTGCACCTCCCATTGCCATGGATGTTCCGCCTCCCATTGCCATGGATGCAACCGCTTTATGGAAAGAGGTTGTTTGCTGGAGAAATTGGATACTCAATGATCAGGAAGGATTATTGCCTTAGCTGATCATTGACTCCTAAATGTTAAGGATACATGCCTAAAATCAAGGAGTTTGAATCCTTGGTGGAATCAATCAATTGATATTAAATCTCCAAAAATATTAAGTCATCCTCATTTGATGAGGACTCCCTAAGATAAGGGATTATGATTTAAAGTTATCCACATATAATTAGATTAGATAATTTTAATTAAAATTGAAAGTCAACTTGAGTAGATGACATCCTAATCCGATTAGGATAGATTTTAATTAAGATAAATTCACTAATAAATTAAGACTTCTAATAATGATTAGAACTCTACAATTAGTGAATGGATAATACAACATTAAAACGTGGATGAGGACCTTCCTAAAATATTTAGGACACATGATTTGGATCATGAAACCTTTCAAAATAGTTTATGATAGATACTCAAATTAGGAAGTTTCCTAAATTGGTTTAGGTTTCTAATTAAAGAAGTTTAATTAGAGAGAACTTACTAATAGAATTAATTCAAATATGATTTGAGCTAGTTAAAGGCCTTGATAAGATCAATTCCTTTACTAAGTAATTTAATAAAAAAACATCTTTTCAAATCTAAGCACCAAATGATTTGAACTATGATCCTCAATTGTTGAGTGACATTTTTCAAATGAAATGCAAGATCATCATCATTGAGCATGTTTACTTTATATAACTAGATTGTGGATGTTAGTTGATAGTTATGGACTGTAGACCCAATATGATTGTGGATGTTTGGTTCAATTGCTATTTATGGAAATCTTTTCAATTAGGTCTGCGAACCTTACCTTATCTCTGACATTCTGGGTTTGTAAAATTATCTTCTCATCTAATTCCCCTCAAAGGTAACTTGAGGTTTCTACATTAATTTGTAATTAGAAATAGGATTAGATTAGGAAGGAAATTTTGTAAATCAGAAGATAGAGATCAAATGTGCCATGAAGAGTCAAAGATGAATGCAAGCTAAGGCATGAAGTGCTTAATGTATGCTATCCCCTAAGATTTGACCAACTAGGCTCCTTTTATGGCTCAAGGAAACTAGAGTAGAAAAGTCCATAACTATCTTAGTAGAATAGCATGTGATAGATTTAATTTTATGCGATATATTAAATGCTATACATGCTAATCAAATGAGACCTTAATAAAACGAAAAAGATAAAATCCCTCGGTAAATATTGAGTCACATACCACATATGATTAAGTTGCCTTCCACCATATAGCAAGATAACCTAGCTGCTCTTGTCACGACCCGAAACTACCATCGAGCCCGTTACAACTGCTGCGATGTCCCGATAAACCCTCATCCCTTGAGAGTAAATCAAGACCTATTGGCTCTTGTACTAGTTTTGTCAACTTCCCTGTGAGTCTCTATTCACTAATGTCATGTTTATAAGCATTTCATCCAAATTTGGATCAAAACTGTGAAAAAGACGAAATTGGCTACACAAAGGTGTTTCGGTCATTTTTGTTAAAAATTTTGAAATTTGGTAAAAATGTTATATATGCGTAGAGAATACATAATTCGCAATCGAAATTGAAATCGGATATCTAAAACATGCAATTTAAGTCAAAATATATTTAATAGAATAAAATAAAAATATTCCATAAAATAATGTATAGTCTTATAAAATAATTTTTATATAGATATCTGGAAATAATTTTTACAACGTAAAAGTAAAATATATTATTACATATTGCAATACAGTTAACTAAAGTATAAAATTTAATTTACAATGCTAAGTGTGCCCAAAACATAGAGATATGGACTAGGAGATAAACCTTTGGAAATTAAGGTTGCCACTCCAAACTTTCCCCTCAACAAAAACTCTCTATCTACGGATGCTTGTGAGCCTGAAATGGGGGAAATTGAGGGTGATGAGTTTTACAATCCAGTGAGTAAACAAATACTATCCACAACATCTAAAGTCGAGAAGATGGAGACAACATAAAAACACGATATCGTAATGTAATTCATAACACCAAATTTAGTACATCATACAAAACAATTTCATTTTATCAAAACACAAGGCTTATGACTTCTTTCGTAAAAACTAGGCTTAGGCCAAATCTCATACTCGTGGACACTTGATCAGAGCATCCCATCGAGTCTGCCAAGGCTATTCAAATTTCATAATTTCTCAAATACAGCCGATCATTGGCGTTGGCTAAGTTCAACTTCACGTGGTGGTTCGACGTGAAGTGAACTCGATCTTTACCTCAGGAGTTACCTCATTGCCTCTCATACCGAGGTAAAAGTAATCGTTGGGTTTACTGTGCCCCTCTAATAGGTTGGTCCACGGAAACCCGCCATTGCAGCGACAAATTAATCCACCAATCAACAAAATTTTTGCAGCATAACAAGGCAATTTTTATACTAGCCAGCTTGCACGGCAAACATCAATTCATACAATTTCAACACAATAAACCAGCTAAGCATGCTCTCCAAGATCATAAGCCATAAATTTCAAATTAAATACATAAGCACAAGTTCAGCACAAGTCTTCACATACTCAGTATTATAAAATCAATTCCTTTCAATTTAAAAACCATTTATAAATTCAATTCATTAAAAGCACGAAAACATATTAAAACTACTCTAGATATTGAAAACAGTAATTTATCCACTCATTGTTTTAGGAGTCCAAAACACTCTTAGTCTCGATCGTCCGACACGATTTCTTTGCCTTTGTCGGATGGTTCACCACCTATACATTACGTGTGACATGAATTTTAATAAATTATGTCAATTAATCATAATTGATTTCAAGCTCTATAATTCAAAATGAGTGCATTAAATGCAATGCAAACTGTCCGAATAATCGTTTAAACATGGTATTTGACCTAGTTCGCCTACACGCGTCCGAATTGACTAAAGTCTCCAAATTAATTTCAAATTAATTTCTTTCAATTTCTATACTCTAATTACACCCAATTTACCTTATTGACTGTGAATGTTATGCCAATTATCAGTCCGAATCACATAGTGCACCAGTTTGCACTTTAGGCAAAAATTTTGATTTTTGCATCAAAATTTCCCATTAATTTTTCAACTTCATAATTCATTAAAATTCACTTAAATACCTCAAATTAGCATCAATTTCAACAGCCATTCTCTCCCTAAAAGATTCGGCCTTAAGGGTTTCGAGGTGAAAATTTTGGTTTTCATGCTAGGTTTTGTTATATTTCGATTCTACCTAACTAAAAACATTAAATCACCTTAAAATCTATCAAAATAATTGATCAAATCCATCCATAGAGGTTCGGCCAGCAATGGTGTGTCATACCCACATGTGATTTTTGCATGGAGAATGGAAAAGAAAGCTTGGGTAATGAAGAACACTAAGAAAAATCAAGAATTTTACCTTTTTCAAGCTTGATTTCTTGATTTCTCTTGATTTCCCCTTGAATTTTTAGCCTAGGGTTTGTGTTTCTCTTCTTCCCTCTTTGCTTTGCTTAGGCTGACCCTCACAAGGGTTCTTGGCTGAAAATTTTAGCTATTTATAAGCCAAATAAAATATTATTTATTTTAAACACATTTTAATTTATTAATTTATTTTTTTATTAGTCATCATTTGACTTTCTTTCTCCACCACACATTTTTCTTCACTTATCCATGGCTTAAATGAAGTTTCTGGACTTAACCAAAAATCTTGGTGGAGTAATTTTTTCAAAATTACACTTTACCCCCATAAAAGTGTAAAATTACATTTTTGCTCCAAAAACTAAAAATTTGCCAAAATGCACATTTTTCACTCCCCATACTCATATCATACTTCAATTAATCAAATTTGATCCAAATCCTTTCGAAAATTCAAATTTTATCCTCGGACGGTAAAATGACCATTTTGCCCCTAGAACACTAAAATTCTGAATTGACTCCAAATCAACCCTCGAACTCCTAATTACCATAATATGACACTCTAGGGTTTTAAAATTCTCAATTTCATCCTCAAATCTCTGTTTAAACTAGTTCGAGGTTTAATTCTCTTAATGGTCCACTAGGTACACTATCAACTTTTAACTAGTTTTCCGTGGCAATTCAATATGCAAGCACGCTATCTAATGCATGTAAATGGCATATCAAAGATAAAACAGGGTCGAGCTTTACAGCTCTTTTAATTGAAGGCTTGTTGAGGACACTCAAGGCCACATTTTTACACGAGTATGTTTGAGCTATTGGCGGGTCTTACTCAACTAGTTTCATAAAATTCGAATGTTTGGAAACTTGATTATTATGAAACTAAAGGTAAAGGCTAGGTGAAACATATATGATACGTTTAGGCAATGTGTTGTCACCAAGCTGATCTAGGAGTTGTATAGAGATACAATTGGTAAGCTCAGTTACCTGCCTAATCCACCTATCATGGTTTGTTAAGCACACTCCAGGCCATGACTAGATGGATGGGATCCTAGCCCATTAAGAGAATCCTAGTAGAGATCTCTAAAGATCTCTTGAGGTGATATGGAGGGTTATCATCTTGTAGGAAATAATGGGAGAACTATTTAAAATTTTAAAACCTTATTTTAAATAGTTTATGCATGATATTTACTTATTGCTTTATTTTATCTGCTTAGACATAATTTATGTACATGGCTTATAATTTGTCATTATGGTGCATCTTGGATGCAAATCAAACTTAATAAACCAAACCCTTTTTAAAGGTACCAGGATTTGAGAAATGTTCTCAAGCAAAAGGTTGTTCATTCCACAATCTTTACCAAATACAAATTCATAATTAGAATTGTTCTTCCATGAGATGGAATTTATATTGCCTTAATTATGAATTGGGAAGACAACCACGACAATGGCATTAACTGGAAAATGTTCTCAAACTTCTTTATGGTAAAGATGGACAAAGAAAGGAATAAAATAATAATAATAATAATGTTTCTTTGACAGAGTTAAAGAAGAGGACGCTTATAGAAGCTTCTAGTTCACCAAAGTTTATAATTGAGCTAGAAGTTACTGCTCTTGTATTAACATCATAAGTATTCGATACTAGGTGTTGAATGCATTTATGTAATGACATAAAGCACAAAACAATAGTAGTAAGTCAATGCTCAATATAAATGTTAAGAAAACTAATTGCATATGATCTCAATTATGGCATCGTTGTCTTGGTCACTGAAGTAAGAATTAGAGTATGAAAATACTTGGATAATTTTGATTGGGAATCATAAACGAGCTAGTAATTCTTATATGACCAAGTCAATTTTCATGCAAAAGTGAATGACTTGGTATGTTCAAAAGATCTTATACATATAAATGTATATGGACCATTGAACATAAAATGTTATGGAAAATGTTCCTAATTCATTAAGTTTACAAAAAGACCAAATTGAGATTTTGTCTTGTATACTTAAAGAAATAAAATTTGAAATCTTGAAATGTTCAGAGAATTCAAATATAAGATCATACGAGCTATATAGTATGCAGTACTTTTATTAAGATATGATCTTAGTGAACATTACTCTTACTTATTAATTAATTATTCAAAAGATGAATGTAGATTCATGTGAAATGAAACTTTCTTATGAACAAAACATAGAGATGTTTGTTCAAATAAGAAAGCAAATTCATATAGTGATATGATTTGGTCCATATCTCTCCAATATATATGTAGCCACTTATATTATTCCAAACCAATACGATTCCAAACATACATTTAGATGTATGTATGTAATATCACAGAAAATTCAAAAAGAGTTTTATTATTACTCTCACAATGGATCTTGGATTTAGTGGGAGCATGATGACACTAGGAAAAGAGTTTCTTAGTTATTACATGGTTAAATTGGAATCTAACTCTTAAGATTTTGCATAGAGATGCATAACCATATGTATGAGAACTCTATGGATTTAGTAGGATACATTTGAGATGTATTATTCGTATGAGATGCACTACTAAATATGTTCTTCATTAAAGTTATGCACTTTGTTCTATTAAATGGGATCCAAAGGGTTGGATTTAATAAAATGTATAAGTGTACATATCTCATACACAAAAAGAGGTTGTAGGAGTGAATACAATTCTTTGGTGATACAATTCCATGGGATGCAATGTGTATACAAAGAAAGTACCAAAATTTAAAAGGGGCGGATAACACAATGAAAAGTGACAAATGCATATGATGCATACAACATAGTTTAGTTGGAATGGTTCCAAAGAAAGAAGAAGACTATATACATGTATATAATTAAAGTCATACACATCTTATTAAAAGGGCTTTAATAGGAAGATGCTTAGATCGTTAGTCCATGGAACTAATAAAAGGTTCTGAACATTGTTAATGTAACAATGGACCCATACTAGCAGAACCTTGGTCTTATTAGATCTAGATATAGTAATATGACATGATGTGATGCATGGACATCATGAAGATAGATAAAAGAAATTAACCACATTGAAGGGCACAAACGAGTCTACATGTAGACCTGATCGCTAGATGAATTGAATCCACATACGATGAGGTAGCAATTGGCTTTGTGCCAGTGGGAGATGTTAGGATGAGCCCTGCAACCAATTGGGATTGGTTAAGGCTTGATTCCAATCATGCAACAATATCATTCGTGTTGAAAGATTAAAGGCTTTCATTCATCAATAAGACATGAATTATAATGAGTTATAAGTCTAATTGGATGAAGTCAATGAGATTAATATGCCTTGCAAGGAAACTATAATGGGTTGCAGTTATGAGATTCTTATGCATCAAAGCATAATCTCAAAATGTTCTTGGTCAATGTATCATTGAGACTGGACATCAATGATGCCTAGAGACTGGTACATTCTATGTTCCTTACTCGAGAAGTAAGCAATCGATCTCATAGGTTGAAGTATAGAGATACTTGGAACTAGAATGTAGGTGTTTTCATAGGAGAGCAAGTTCACTGAACATGACTCGCCATGAGAAGTGCATTTGGTATTTCAATCAAGTGTTTATGCAATACTTCTCATGTGTCAGTTGTGTAAATACTCCCTAGACTTGAGACACTAGGTTATCATATGTGGAGTGCTATGCTTTGATTTCATCCCTACGGGTGCCTAACCAAGGATGCCAAAATAGGATGCTTGTGGGTATAGCATGAAGCATGTGAAGGCAAATGAGTAGTCAAGATAGGAATCATCACCCCAAGTGATGCAGGGGACATATCCTAGCTGTTCTTGGTTGATATTAGCTTATTGAAGTCCTTCGCCAAGGCAACTTGAAGATTATGAAGGGAGTTTCATAAGTTTTTATAAAGCTGATAATCAAACTTTAAGAAGGAATATGGAGATAAATAAGACACTGCACCATGCTCTTATCATCTCTAGGATATATGATTAGGGAATGAATTACACTGAAAGGCTGATCACTGAAAGGTTGAGTCAAACCATCTTGACTCTTGTAACATTTGGGTGGCCATGTTGGATTGCTAGATCCCGATCTTGGTCTATGAACTCTAGGTAGTTAACTTGGTTAATGATAAATTTAAAGTAGTTTAAATTTATCTAATTCTAAGTTTAACTTAAGAATTATATGTTGAGTTCATTGCCAACATGTTAGAAGCCTAATGGGTCACACACCTAAAATGAATGTTGAAAATAAAATGGGAAAGGTCATTAAGTTGGACTTAATCAAATTAGAAGTTATGAACTTCTCATACACTTGATTAAAATTGTTTAATTAAGTTACGCCTAATTAATTAAATTGTTTAATTAAATCATTAGGCTTAATTAATTAAATTGTTTAATTAAGTCATTGAGCTATTAAACAATTCAGTTATTAGGCCTAATTGATTACATTCTTTTAATTAAGTCTTTGGGCCTAATTGATTAAAATTATTTAATTAAATTGTTGGGCTTAATTAATTAAATTGTTTAATTAGGTTATTTGCCCTAATTGATTAAATTAAACAATTAAGTTAATTGGGCTTATACAGGACTTAATTAAATTGTTTATTCAAATTATTGGATTAATTGGCAATTACAAAATAGTTTTGTACTTAGGGTTTAAAATTAATCCAAGGTATAAATACCTAGCTATAGCCTCCAATCAAAAAGTGGAGAACGGCTAAAAAAAAAAAAGGTGAACGGCACGATAGAATTCCTTGTGTGAAGAAAAAGAGTTTTTCATTCACTCCCTTTTGTGTGTTCAGCCCCACAATTTGTTTTGATTATAAGTTTATGAAACTCATCTTTGCTAGCACATTGTCAAGGCTTAGCACTCCCAATCCTTAAAGAAGGATTTTCTCATTCATTGGTGTGGATCACCATTAGAGGCTGCACAAGGATTCCTTGGACAACTTTGGTTTGCAACAACCAGGCTGAGGTGGTTGAGCTTTTGAAGGTTGATTTGGTGGTTTAACAAAGGATTCATCAACCTTTGTTATTTAGGTAAAGTGATCTGATCATATACTTTCAATTTCATTTAATTTTGTACTCAATTTGGCATGAAAGAGATCCTTGGAGGTGAGGCATAATTGAATTTTTTAAATTTATTTCTATTGCAATTTTATTTGTATTTGATACATGATCGGCCCTCACCCAACATTCTATGTCTTAATCAAGACAATGTCCTGCAGTAGATAGCAGTTGATATGTCCTAATTACATGGCATTATGGTGGTCTATCTTTAGGAATTTGATTCCAATAAAATTTATCTTGATAGATAACTCATGGCACCATTCCAGAATAAATTTTCAAGATTTTAAGAGGTGATTTTGTCATTCAAAAAATTCAAAAACCACGACCTTTATTAGTAGGTGGCTAAATCAATTTTTGAGTCCTTTTGAAATTCTTTGTGACTAAAACTTAAGAATTTAATTCATAATAAAATTTATCCTAATTGATAATTCATGGAACTATTCTAGCACAAATTTTCAGGATTTTAAGAGACATTTGTGGTTGTCAAAAAACTTCAAAACCATGACATTTAGCTGCAAAGACAGTGTGGGTTTTGACTTTCTTTGTAAGCTATTTAATCACACAAAATCAAGAATTTAATTCCCAATTAAATTTCCCTTGATAGATAACTTATGGAACAATTCCACAGTAATTTTCCAAGATTTTAGGAAACATTTTTGGCTATAAAAAAATTCAAAAACCATGTCATCCTGCTGCAAAGGCAGCAACGGTTTTGCCTTTACCAATTCAGTTTTATGATGGCTTAATTCTAGGGATTTAAATCCTTAAAATTCTTGGCAACAATTTGGATAATTTATGGAACTTTCCATAAAAAAAAAAATCTTCAGCCAATTGGTGCAACTAATTGCACAAATCTAGGGCTTTCTTGTTACCAAGGCAAACAAACTCGTGATTGTCACTACTATAAACAGCAACTATTTCAACCATGTTTTGGTAGTTTTGCCTCCACCATCAGCAACAAATAATCACCCATCTTGGGAAATTTCCAATGTGTATTGTTCTCTTAATTTTCTTGCATTTTATGAGGCATTTAAACCTCACTTTTATCGCTGAAAATGTACCAATACCATGGTTGGACATAATCGGATTCAGCCATTTAAATCACATCATAATGTTATGAGATTGAATCTTTATTTGATAAATTAATTTGTGCATTTCATGCTCTTGTTAATCTTCAATATTTTTACATTAAAATGAGATTAATATTATGACAATGAAAGTTTAAACTTTACAATTAAAATTTATCCAGAAATCAAAATAACTAGAGCAAATTGTAAAACTTAAAAACTTACTACTTTGTGAAAACAAAACCCAAACACCTCATATTCCTTTTCAACAAGATATTAACAGCAATAGACATAAAAATATGTTAAAATCGTACCAAGGATGGCTCTGATACTACTGATGGGTTTGTTTCTAGATGACATGCTCAAAATAGGCAATAGAAAAAAAAAATTAAAACTTTAGAACTAAACAATCAAAACATGCCTCCACCCATGGATCACCTTGGTGATATTTAACGTATAAAAGCACAAAATTAATTATTATTTAAAAAGTTACCTTGCCAAGTAATTTCGCAATGACAATGGCACTTCTTAAAGGAATCTTGCAGTCATCACAAGGAGTAAAACCCTAGCCAATCAAGTTCTTGGCCTGTAACAATAGTACACACGATTGCACACGAACCTTCAACAAAAGAGGGAGTTTTTTTAATTATACTTTGTTCTAGCAAAGAAGACAACAATTGTCCTTTTCTTTTTTTTCACAAGCTTAGCTGAACCTCTCTTGAAAATTGATTCATAAGCAATTTTCTCTCTATCACACAAAGGGAGTGGCAACAATGAGAAAAAACACTTTTTCTTTTTCTAATGTTTTTTCTCAATTATCAAAATCTCTCATATGGAAAACAGTTAAAAGGAGACTTACATAGTTAGGTTAAAATAACTTTAATTTTGCAATTAAACCCTCAATACTATAACATACTATAATATTGGGCCCATTACCTAATTAAACTCTTTTAATTAACTCCTTGGAAATTAAAATAAAATTTAATTTCCTTTACATTTTTCAATTAAGGCCTTTTAATTATAACTAATTATAATAATACCAAAAACTTAATTAAACTCTTTTAATTAAGTTTATAGAAGTTAATTACCTAACATGTAATTTAAGTCTAACTTAAATCATCATTTTCGCAATTTAATTCAAATGAAATCATTATGTGTGATCCATCGAGTTCCTAACATGTTGGTAATGGAATTTATTGATGACTTAATCGATTAATATAAATTTCAATCAATTAATTTATAATCAATTCCATAGACCAAGATTGACATCTAGAAAAGCATCATGGCCACCTAATTGTTAGGAAAGTCAAAGGGTTCTTTGACAACCTTTTAGTATATAGTCTATCAGTGTAATTTATTCACTTATCATTTATACCAGAGATGATAAGAGCTTAATACAATGTCTACTCTTATTGACCCCCATATTTGTTCATGTAGTTATAGCATGAGCTTTATAGAGACTTATTCAACATTTTCGTAATCTCTATGTCACCTTAGCCAAAGACATCAATAAGTGAATGCAATTAAGAATTGATAGGATAGTCCTTTAAAACATTTGAGGTGATGATTCGTATCTCGATCACTCATTTGCCTTCTCTTGCTTCATACTATACCTAAAAGCATCATGTTTAGATATATTTAGTTAAGCATCTGTAGGGATGAAATTAAAGCATAGTACTCCACATACAAGACAACTTGGTGTCTCAAGTCTAGGGAGTATTTGCATGACCGATATATGAAAAGTATTACATAGACACTAATGTGTATTACCAAATGCACTTCTCATGGCGGGTTATGTTTTGTGAACTTGCTTTCCTAGGCAAACACCTATATTGTAGTTCCAAGTATCTCTATGCTTCAATCTATGAGATCCATTACTTACTTTTAAAGTAAAGAACATAGAATATACTAGTCTCTATGCATCATTGATGTCTAGTCTCAATAATGCATTGGCCAAGAACATTTTGAGATTATTCTTTGATGCATATGGATCTCATAATTGCAACCCATTACATTTCCCTTGCAAGGCATATTAATCTCAAGAACTTTATCCAAATAGACTGAGAACTCATTATAATTGATGTCTTATTGATGAAGGAAAACCTCTAATCATTCAACATGAATGATATTGTTGCATAATTGGAATCAAGCCTTAACCAATCCCAATTGGTTGTTTGGCTCATCCAACAATTTCTATTCATGCGCCATTATATTAATGAGCAAATACCAACGAAATTTATTTCGTTGGAATATTCTGTCGAAAATCTATCGGTATATCTCACAATCCTGTTCTATTGGTAATTACCAATGAAATTAGTTCTTTCAATAAAACGTGATTTTTTTACGGATGGTGTCACGACCTAAGCTTGAAGGTTTGTGATAGATGCATGAACCCAGCAGGCAACCGCATTAGACTCAAACAAGCCTTAGAGTTCACAACTATATAACACAAAGCCAAGGGATTCCATAATCGAATATGCATAAAAAATTTAAATGTAATACATTATTGCTAGCTTGTAATTCATATAAATGTTCATAAGGCCATACATTGGCCATCAAATTGGGCCGTACATAACAACGCTTATATAATTTAAATGTCACATCGTGCTTGACATATTTTACAATCTAACTAAACTAAGAAGGCAAAAGGCTTACACAAACTCAACATAGTAACACGTTGGGATGGAAACCTACCAGATGCTGATTATGTGTTTGTCAAATTGATGACACTTGCCACATAACCCATAGCTTCTCATATCTACGCATGGCACAACAGAGGGGGTGAGTCATCTAATACTCATTGAGGGGATGCTATCACAACATAGTATTTTACATATAAAATATATCTAAGCCTATCTAGCCATAAACTTTCATATTCATACATCTTCAACTCAAAAAGGGTAAGGATCATCCTAATGTCCTACATGCATGGCTCATCATATCAAGTCCTACTAGATCATATCTTAACGGCATATCGTATCCACAATTTTCAAGTTTCCGTTAGGATGAGCCCTACAGCCAATTGAGATTGGTTAAGGCTTGATTCCAATCATGCAACAATATCATTCATGTTGAATGATTAGAGGTTTTCCTTCATCAATAAGACATCAATTATAATGAGTTATAAGTCTAATTGGATGAAGTCATGAGATTAACATGCCTTGCAAGGAAACTATAATTGATTGCAGTTATGAGATTCCTATGCATCAAAGCATAGTCTCAAAATGTTACTAGTCAATGTATCTTTGAGACTGGACATCAATGATGCCTAGAGACTGGTATATTCTATGTTCCTTACTTGAGAACTAAGCAACCTATCTCATAGGTTGAAGTATAGAGATACTTGGAACTAAAATGTAGGTGCTTGCCTAGGAGAGCAATTTCACTAAACATGACCAGCCATGAGAAGTGCATTTGGTATTTCACTGAAGTGCCTATGCAATACTTCTCATGTGTCAGTTGTGTAAATACTCCCTAGACTTGAGACACCAGGTTGTCTTATGTGTGGAGTGCTATGTGTCACGACTCAGAACCACCCTCGAGTTCGTGACAACCGTCGTGATGTCCCGATAGGCACTCATCCCCCGAGTACCTTATCGAGACCTCGCAAGGCTCTCGTACTAGTTTTCCATCTCCCTCGTGGTTATTAGTTTCCAAGTAACATTTTTCATAGAATAAAATCATATTTCGAATCAAAATAATCAAAATGCACAATTTTCCACACATGGGCATTTTCGTCTTTTTTGTCCAAAATTTCAAAATTGGTAAAAACATTACATAAAAGTAGAATAAACATAATTCACAATCGAAAATAAATTTTGGATACCGAAAACCCTTATTAATATAAAATTTTTAGATAATAGAATAAAATAAAAATATTAAATAAAATATTACATTTTATTGTAAAATAATATTTTTAGAAATATCGAAAATCAATTTTTCAGCATGTAAAAGTAAAATAAATTTATACATATTGTATTACGGATAAACAAAGTTTGTATATTAATTACAATGACACGTGGGCCCCACTATGTGCAACTATGTACCTTTGTTCGCTAGGACGCGACTTCGAACTAGCCTCTCAATGCAATCCAAGTGTCTATCAATAGTCTCGAGCCTGAAATGGATGGAAGAGAGGGTAGTGAGTTTTACAACCCAGTGAGTAGATAATTACCATCTACGACATCTAAAGTCGAGTAGATGGAGACAAAGGAAAACACCACGTAATTGAGCAGTTCATAGCATAAACTTTGATTTTTTTTTATCTCAAATAAGACGTTTCAAATTTCAATAAAAATCATCAAAATCATCAAAATCCTTAAATCCCTAGGGCTTATGATTTCTTTGAAAACTAGGCTATTGCCGAAACTCTTACTCGATGATGCCTTGGCTCGGGGATCCAACCGAGTTCGCCAAAGCTGTTAAGATCATATCATATTTGAAAATACAACCGTTCCTTGGCGTAAGCCAAATTCACTCTCACATGGGGTCAGACATAGAGTAAATTCTATGGTCACCTCAGGAGTTACCCCTCGCGCCTCTACAACAGAGGTGATATATAACTGAGTTTACAGTGCCCCTCCTAAAGGCAGTCCATGAAAACCCGCCTTTGCAGTGACTAATCAACCCACCATTTTACTAAAACCTTTAAGTAGCATACATGGCTAGTACAGCTCTATATATCACATTCAAATAAACAACAGTGCACATATTTCACAAAAACATGAAAGCTCAGCCAGCATGCTAACATAATATCCTAAGCCACAATTTTAATAGTACATAAGATTCACAATTCACCAGGTAAGTCTCCATATACTCCATTTTAATAAAATCAACATTTAATTTCAAAATAGTATTTCTTTTCAAAATAATTTATAAAATTCATTTATTTAATCATATTTCATCAAAACACATTTTAATTGAAAATCATAATACTTTATACTTCAAATTTATCATGCCTTAAAAAGCATAAAATTCATAAAAAAAACCACTCTAGATATTACAGATGATAATTTATCCACTCACCTCGTCAGGAGTGCAAAATACTCCTGCTTTCGATTTCCACTATACTAAATTTTTCCTGCATCCAGGGGACCCACCACCTATACATAATTTTTGACACATTTTCAATTATTTGTGTCAAACCACTATAAATGATTTTGGGCTCTACATGATGCATGGAAATGAGATAAAAATGGTTCAAACAATCGTTTAATCACGGTGTCCGATTGACTTGCCTACACACTGTCTAAATTGCTAAAATCCTCAATTTAACTCTGATTTGGCCCATTTCAATTTTTAATAGTTCAATTATATCCACAATACTCAATTACTATAAATGTGGGTCAGTGTATCAGTCCTAGATCACAAATTACGCTTTTACCCCTATTAGGTAAAATTTGTATATTTGTACCAAAAATTCCCATTTAATTTCTATATTCATAATTCATCAAATCTCACTTAAATACCTCAATTTAGCATCAATTGCAGCAGTCATTCATCCCCTATAATATTCAGCCATAATGGGTTTCAAGAGGAAAAATCGGTTTTCTTGCTAGATTTTGGTACATTTCATTATTACCTAACTAAAAACACTAATTTAACCTAAAATTTACCAAAATCAAGCATCAAAACAACTCTTACAAGATTCGGCCAGCATGGGTTTGGTATGCCCACTTAAGATTCATGCATGGAAATTGAAGAAAAATGGATGGGTAAGGTAGATTTCAAAGAAAATTAAAGGAATTTTACCTTTAGCTTGATCAACCTTGAATTTCCACACTTTTCCCGTTGAAATTCAGCCTAGGGTTTCTTGGTTTTCTTTTCCCCTTTCTCTTCTCTTGCTGGTCGACCAAAATGGGTAAGAATGCTTAAGAAATTTAGCTTTTTATAAGCCATTAAAATATTATTTCTTTACATAACACATGGCACCATTTTATTGGTCCATGTGTAATTGTTTAAAATTTATTCATTCTTTCTCCACCACACATTATTTCTCACTTATCCAAGACATTAATTTAATTCCATGTGTTGTCAAATGCCATGGTGGAGCAAATTTTCAAAAATTATAGTTTTACCCCCATAATTATGTAAAATTATAATTTTACCCCTGATACTCCAAAAATTATAAAAATTCAAAATTTTCACCTTTCAAACTCAAATTATACTCCAATGGGGCAATTGTGGTCAAAATCTTTTCCAAAATTTCCTATTTGGTCCTTAGGGATCAAAATTACCATTTTACCCCTATGCTCGAAAAATTATCGGAGTCAAAATTGCTCACACCTCAAACTCTAATTATGTTCTATATATCATTAAATAGTCAATTTTAATCCAAAACCTCTTCCAACATTTCAAATTTCACCTGAAGTGGTAAATTTACCATTTTGCCCTAAAAAGTGAAATTCCCTATTCGACTCCAAATCGGTCCTCGAACTCCGAATCACCTTTTGAAGTCATTTCAGGGCTTTTAGTTTTCTCAAATTCATCCTCAATTCTCTATTTAGATCAGTTCGAGGCTTTAATAAGCTTACTCATAACACTAAGTGAAATGTCAACCTTTAATGATTTCTCCAATCATTCCAATATGGGAACGTGCTGTCAAGCACATAAACGACATAATAAGCATATCCTAGGACCGAGTCTAACACTATGCTTTGATTTCATCCCTATGGGTGCCTAACCAAGGATGCCAAAACAGGATGCTTTTAGGAATAGCATGAAGCATGTGAAGGCAAATGAGTGGTCAAGATAGGAATCATAACCCCAAGTGATGCAGGGGACATATCCTAGCTGTTATTGGTTGATATTAGCTTATTGAAGTCCTTGGCCAAGACAACTTGAAGATTATGAAAGGAGTTTCATAAGTCTTTATAAAGCTGATGATCACACTTTAAGAACGAATATGGAGATCAATAAGAGTAGACACTACACCATGCTTTTATCATCTCTAGGATATATGATGAGGGAATGAATTACACTGAAAGGCTGATCACTGAAAGGTTGACTCAAACCATCTTGACTCTTTTAACATTTGGGTGGCCATGATGGATTGCTAGATCCCAATTTTTGTCTATGAACCCTATTTAGTTAACTTGATTAATGATAAATTTAAAGTAGTTTAAATTTATCCAATTATAAGTTTAACTTAAGAATTATATATTGAGTTCATTGCCAACATGTTGAAGCCTAATAGGTCAGACACCTAAAATGAATGTTGAAAATAAAATGGGAGAGGTGATTAAGTTGGACTTAATGAAATTAGAAGTTATGAACTTCTCATGCACTTGATTAAAATTGTTTAATTAAGTTGTGCCTAATTAATTAAATTATTTAATTAAATTATTAGGCCTAATTAATTAAATTGTTTAATTAATTTATTGGGCCTAATTGATTAAATTAAACAATTAAGTTATTAGGCCTAATTGATTAAAATTGTTTAATTAAGTCTTTGGGCTTAATTGATTAAAATTGTTTAATTAAATTGTTGGGCTTAATTAATTAAATTGTTTAATTAAGTTATTGAGCTTAATTGATTAAATTAAACAATTAAGTTAATTGAACTTCTGAAGGACTTAATTAAATTGTTTATTCAAATTATTGGAATAATTAGCAATTGTAAAATAGTTTTGTATTTAGGGTTTAAAATTAATCCAAGGTATAAATACCTAGCTATAGCTTCCAAACAAAAAGTGGAGAACGACTGAAAAGAAAAAGGGTAAACGACACATTAGAATTCCTTGTGTGAAGAAAAAGGGTTTTTCATTCACTCCCTTTTGCGTGTTCAGCCCCACAATTTTGTGTGGATTATGAGTTTATGAAACTCATCACTGCTAGCACATTGTTAAGGCTTAGCACTCCCAATCCTTAAAGAAGGATTTTCTCATTCATTGGTGTGGATCACTATTAGAGGCTGCACAAGGATTCCTTGGACAACTTTGGTTTGCAACAACTGGGCTAAGGTGGTTGAGCTTTTGATGGCTGATTTGGTGTTTTAACAAAGCATTCATCAACCTTTGTTATTCAAGGAAAGTGATATGATCATATTCTTTCAATTTCATTTAATTTCGTACTCGATTTGGCATGAAAGAAATCCTGGGTAGGTGAGGCAAAATTTAATTCTCTTTTGAATTTATTTTCAATGCATTTTATTTGCATTTGATGCATGATCAGCCCTCACCCAACAGTGGTGGACAACATGTATGCATATTGGGAAAGCCCTGAAAAATAGATAAAAGTCGGTATTGTACTTAGAAGCACAACTGAGACGATTTATACCTCGAACTAGTTAAAATAGAGATTTTAAGGTGAAATTGAGAATTTCACAGTTTAGGGATGACTTAAAATGGTGATTCAGAGTTCGAGGGCTAATTTGAGGTTAATCGGGAATACTGACCGATTAGAGGTAAAATTGTCATTTTATCACCTAAAATTTAAATTTGGTTGTTTGATGAAATTTTTAACCAAGATTGATCATTTAGAGTATAATATGAGGTTTGACAGTGAAAATTTTTCATTCTCAGTATTTTCGGAGCATAGGGGCAAAATTATAATTTTACCACCTCAGGGGCAAAACGGTAAATTTTCACCCTCAACACTTGTCAAGGCCAAGGATTTTATCTATTTATGGAATGGATAAGTATGACAAAATGTGTGGTGGAGAAATAAGGATTAAAAGAAAAATATTTAAATTTTGGACCAATCACATTATGCCACGTGTCAAGCTTTTATTATTTTAATATTTAGTTGAAAAATCAGCCCATTAAACCCCCATTCTCTTCATCATATTCGGCCAAAGCAAGGGAAAGGAGGGAAAAGAAGAACAAGAAAACCCTAGGTGAAAAATTGGAGAAAAAGTGTTGGAATTTAAGGATTTGATCAAGCAAAGGTAAAATTTCTTTGATTTTGCTAGTGATCTACCTTACCCATACATTTCTTTTCATTTTCCATACTTAGAACTTGAGATCTCATACTAAACCCATGTTTGCCGAACATCCATGGAGAGGTTTTGGTTCTTGATTTTGTTAGATTTCAATGCAATTTAGTATTTTTAGTTGTTTAGAGATTAATGGAATGAAAATCTAGCTAGAAAATGAAATGTTCTTCATTTAACCCATTTTGGCCAAATTTTTTAGGGAGGATATTGTGGCTGAAATTGATGATATTTCATGATATTTTGGTGATATTTGATGTTTGGTGAGACTAGAAATTAAATGAAAATTTTTGATGAGAAAATGAAGTATGACAAATTTTAGTGTGAATGCACCCGTAATGGCTGAAATTTTCAAGGAGAATTGTGGAAATTGATGTTATGAATTTTTGGTAAATTGGCTTGTATTTGGTGAATTGAAATATTGGAAATAAAATGGAACAATTTGGAGCTAAATTGAACGTGTTGGCAATTTAATTGGGTGATAGGCCGAATTAAGTCAACACTGCGTTTAAGCGGTTAACTGAGCATTCCATGCATTCATATAAAAATTAGGTTAATTTTATACCTAATTAGCACAAATGTAGTAATTAAATTATTATGCAATTTTGTAAAGGTGGTGAATCCTCTAACAAAGGCAAAGAAATTGTACCCGAAGATTGATAGTCAGAATACCCGAAATTTGATTTTTGAAAACTGTGAGTAATCTTACTATCATCTTAATTATCTAAAGTAAGTTTTTATCCGATTTTGTGATTTTGTGAAAAAATAATTTTAAAGGATGAATTGCTTTGTTTTATATGCAAAGTGTGAATTTATAAAATAAAATAAATTTTATGAATTTTTTAAAAATTAAATAATAATTTTTGAAAAATAAAGTAATTAGAGATTGTTTATTTGTTGTGTTATAAATTATGTTTAAAATGAACTTTCCTCCTATGGTTTAAAAAAAAAATGGAAAACTCTCAACCTTAAGCACTTTCCCCTTCTCCTCCGACACCAAGGAATGGCGGCCAGAAGGCCGCCGGACCCCCCTTTTCCGGTGCCGGTACCCCTCCCAAGGGGGTCTGCATCAATCCCAAACCCCATGACAAAAGAACAGTTACAACAGAATCATCTTCACAGCAGTCTATAAACCCCACAAACCCAGATCCAGCCTCCAACATCCCCCAGGTTCTAGAAAAAATCCTTCCTTTCTATTGTTTTAGGAGAGAAACCACCGGTTGTGCCCCATACTCGGGTTCCCTTAGTGTACAAGGACCGGCCAGCTGCAGCTTTTTTTGAGGATGAAATACATACCTTAGCACAACTATTCAAACTATCCCTTGTGGGTAAGTTCTCCAGAATGCCAAAACTACAAGATTTCAAAGCTACGTTCAAAGGGATTGGGTTGACAAGCACGTATGAGGTCAGATGGTTAGACTATAAACATGTTCTCATCCACTTGTCCAATGAACAAGACTTCAATCGGATTTGGATAAAGCAAGCTTGGTTTATAGCGAACCAGAAAATGAGGGTGTTTAAGTGGACTCCAGAGTTTGAACCGGAGAAAGAGTCAGTTGTGGTGCCGGTATGGATTTCATTCCCTAATCTGAAAGCTCACTTGTTTGAAAAATCTGCCTTGCTGTTGATAGCAAAAACGGTAAGAAATCCGTTATTTGTTGATGAAGCCACTGCTAATGGATCTCGACCAAGTGTGTCTCGTGTATGTATCGAGTATGATTGCAGGAAACCACCGGTAGACCAGGTTTGGATAGTGGTTCAAAATAGAGAAACAAGTGCAATAACAAACGGGCATTCTCACAGGGTGGAGTTTGCTCAAATGCCTAATTACTGTGACCATTGTTGTCACGTAGGCCATAAGGAAGTGGAGTGTATTGTGTTGGGTAATAAAGACAGACCATCAGCTCATGGTAAGTCACAGCCTATCCGCGTAGTAGATACAGAGAAAAATACGGGACATGAAGGTGGTAGGACGAAGATTCAGGCAAAAGGAAAATATCCAGAAAAAAGAAAAAATCAAGAAAAAGAAAAAATCTTGGGCCCCGAGGAACTCGCAAATTTGAAATGGCAACCAGTGAGGAACGTCGGGCCTAGTGGGACTAAGGATTCGCAAGGAAAAGAGGTAGCTCGTGAAAGCATTCTGGATACGAGCGTTCTAACTTCAAATCAGTTTCAAGTGATAACGGAAGATGGGAAGGATGCGCAGAACCAAGTCGGGGAACGAGGGACAATGGAACGGGTTAAAATGGGAAAACAAATCTCATCGGAGGAGCAGTCAAACGCAGAAAAACAAGAAAGAATTGCTAAAATAGTGATGATAAAAGAAAAGGATCCGTGTACAGATGAACTGTAAAACAGAAGGAATGATCACCGGCTGAAGGATTAGCCATCGACGTTTCGCAGAAAGGCGTAGAAGTCCGTCACCGGGAAGGAACGAACAACAGTAACGGATGAAAAGGAGCGGCGAAGAGAGCAGAATTTTCTACAAATTCGCAACCCTCGAACGACGTCCCACAAGGGACTTTGCATGAAAAAAGACGGGGGGAAAGCACGGGTCAGGAACCCTTTCACGTGCATGGAGTGTTTGACCATCCCGCAAACACCAAAAGAGGAAGACTTTTGTCCGAACCCAACACAAAAGAAGAAAGAAGGCTGCTCGAGGCGGTAGTGAGACTAGCAGATGGCAGGTCTGAAGCACGTCATTCTGCAAGTGAGCAGAACCAGCGGGACCCACCATGCAATGCTTTGGATGAGAGGGATAAGGAATGGACAGCGCCTGCAAAGGCAGATGAGCAAGGACCCGATCATGACTACAATGCAGGAGCTGGACGTGGAAGCCTGATAGGTAACAGAAATAGAAAAAATAAAAAAAGGCAACAAAAGTTGATTGATGGGGTGGCAGACTCCAACCTACTTGGTGCGGCATCAACTGCAGAAGGACTCGTCCCATGTCCCCCTGAAGCTGAAGAATAAACTTCGACTGGGTTGCCACAGGAAGAAACAGGGGAGCAGAGAAGGAAAATGATGGGACAGCTCACCATCCTAAACCTGGATGGAGCAGAGAAGATAACCGAAATTACAAAGTCCCAGGCTGTTGAAGAAGAAGTGCAGGGGAGGTTTCATGAAAATGGGATGCACGAGCTTTTGCAAAATAACGAGGCAGAAAGAGCAATGTCAGAATGTGCAGGTGATGAACAGAGAATGGAGACGACGCTGCATGGGAAGGTGCAGCAACTAGCTAAAAGCGGAAGGCCACGTTGTGAGGAGAAACAGACGGAAAAACGTGGAGGGGTACAGGATGCAGGAGACACTGCACCAGCAGGGGGCCATACCTCCCCAGAACCAGCAATAGTCGGTAACGGGGCAAAAAATAATAATAAAAAAGGCAATTTCAAATCCCACGAAGAGCCCATAGCAGTGGGTAGGTGTGCTTTACGTCCCTCCATCATCAAGAATGACTAGCAGGGCCCACCAAGGAGTGTCACGGGTACGAGGGAGACCGAGGCAAATTCAAAAAATCATTTGTTTAAACCCTTGGAACAGGTAAACCCTTGGAACACAGGAGAATATTGCGGCTTCTGCAGCGGATGGGACATTTGGGCAGCATGTTACGTAAATAAGTGTAAGAAAGCAGACTGAAAATCATCCGTTGGAACCACCGCTAAGGCCTTTGGACAAAAGGGATACAGACAGCCAAAAAATGTCAAATAGTGGGTTGGCAGGCCAGTTAGTGACAATTGACATGGAAAAAAGCAGCGGAGAATTCAGTCCAGGTGTGGGACAGGACAAGTGTCAATCCAAGAGCACAAATGAGCATAATCGGGCTTCCTCACTAAAGGCGTGCCCACGTGATGGAATGAAAAGCCAAGAGGATATTCCCCCGACACAGCAGTCCGCCTCAAGTGAGTGTGAGTACAATAAAGAACTTAGTGATATTCCCTCTATTATTGAAACCAACTTCGTAAAATTTGAAATTCATCCTCAGGTATGAAGTAGAAGAAACTCAGATTCTGCAGTGTTAATGAACAAAATCTTTATCTTAACCTCAGAGGAAGCAGTGGATATGAGAGATAATGATGGAACTTCAGACGAGAATTCCATCTCGATGAATTATGCAATTAGAATCCGATCATGATCAGTGCTTTAGTCTGAAATGTGAAAGGTATTTCTAGTATAGTTATCCAAAGAAAGAGCAAGAAATTGCAATTATTGCACAAAATAAAATTTCTTGTCATCTTGGAACCCATGATTGATGCCTCTAAAGTTGATTTTATTAAAAAAAAATTAGGATTTGAGAAAGTTTTTACAAATTACTCTAAAAAAATATGGTTATTTCACTTCTTTGACTTGAGCTGTGAAGTCATATTGAACCACATACAATGCCTTCGTGTAAAACTCACTTTGCCATGGTTGGACATCCCCTTGATGGTTACATTTGTCTATGCAAAATGCACCAGGTCAAAGAGGTTAATGTTGTGGGATTGTTTAAGGAGTTTATCAATTAATAATCTTTCACCTTGGATTGTTGGGGGCGACTTCAATGCCATATTACACAGTGGGGAGCGGTTAAATGGGGCTGAGCCACATAGAGGTTCGATGGAAGACTTTGCTACAGCCTTACTTGATTGTGGATTATTGGATGGTGGGTACGAGGGAAATCCATTCACGTGGACCAATAACCGAATGTTTCAAAGGCTGGACAAGATGGTTTACAATCACGACTTGGTAGAATATTTTGATTCCATTCACATACAACATCTTAATAGGGATGGATCGGATCACTGCCCATTACTCATCTCCTGCTCTAGAAGTCAAGATAGAGTCTCATCTTCTTTTTGGTTTTTACATGCTTGGGTATGGCACCATGGGTTCAAAAATTTTATGGCACAGAACTGGAATCCTCCCACTATTGGTTCAAGACTACAAGTTTTTTGGATGAAACAACGCCGATTAAAACAATCCCTGAAATAATGGAATAAGGAGGTATTTGGAGACATATTTCACAATTTGAAAGTGGCGGAAAAAATAATTACAGATTATGAAATGATTTTTTAGTAGGAGCAATCAATAGAGAATCACACTGCTATGAACAAACCGTATGCTCAACTCAATCATTACCTCAACGTTGAAGAATTATTTTGGCAGCAGAAGTCAAGCATAAAATGGATAATGGAGAGAGAGCGCAACGCTAAGTTCTTCCATATGAGAGTAAAAAAAAAAGAGAATCAAAAGCCACATTTTCAAGATACAAAATTCGAATGGAACTTGGATTGAGGATCCGGGTGCAATTAAATCATTAGCAGTTGAATTTTTCTCCTCCCTTATGAAGAAGGAACCATGTGATATGTCCAGGTTCAATGTTTATTTGATTCCTGTTATTTTATCTGATAATGATAACCTTGGTTTATGTGTAGTACCCTCAATGGAGGAGTTGAAAGAGCCAATCTTCAACATAGAAAAAGACAGTGTGGTGGGCCCCGATGGTTTCTCCTCATATATTTCATCAACAATGTTAGTACATTGTGGCAAAAGACTTATTGGGGGTAGTGGTTGATTTTTTTCATGGTGCGAAACTCCCAAGGGGAGTAACATCAACAACAATTGTTTTGCTGCCCAAGAACAACAATGCCTCGAAATAGAGTGATTTCAGACCGATTAGTCTTTGTAATGTCTTTAATAAAATCATTACCAAGATTTTGGCTAGCCGGCTCGCAAAAGTGCTTCCTTCTATCATCACTGATAACCAAAGCAGTTTTGTATGAGGGAGATTGATCAGTGATAATATCCTACTAGCCCAGGAACTAATAGGGAAGATTGACCAGAAGTCAATGGGTGGAATCGTAGCCCTCAAATTGGATATGATGAAGGTGTATGATCGACTAGATTGAAACTTCCTTTATAAAATGCTACAGTAGTTTGGATTTAATTTTCAATGGATTGATATGGTTCGTCGTTGTATCTCTAATTGCCGGTTCTCCTTGTTGATCAATGGTGGGGCTGTGAGCTATTTTAAGTCAAAAAGAGGACTCAGACAGGGTGATTCCATTTCCCCACTCCTGTTTATTTTGGCAGCGAAATATCTTTCTTGAGGGTTGAATGCTTTGTTCGCTCAATATCCATCTTTGTAGTACTCTTCTAGTTGCTTCATGCCAGTTAGCCATTTAGCATTTGCTGATGATATTATTATTTTCACTAATGGCGCAAAAACTTCCTTGCAGAAAATTTTAACCTTCTTGCAAAGAATATGAGGAGATTTCTGGGCAGCGAATAAACCATTCCAAGAATTGTTTCATCACTAATTGAAATGTAGCAGTTTTGCGTAAACATATTATCTCTCAAGCTATGGGTTTTGCCCATAAATGCCTGCCTATCACATATTTGGGGGTGCCTCTACATAAAGGACCTAAAATGGTAATGTTATTTGATGAACTAGTAGAAAAGATCCGAAAGAGAATAGAAGGATGGGATAATAAAATCTTATCACCGGGGGGGTGAATAACTTTACTGCGAAGTGTATTGTCATCATTTCCTATCTATTTGCTTTAGGTCCTTAAACCCCCTATTTGTGTTATTGAAAAAATTGACAGAATGTTCCATAGTTTCTTGTGGGAAGGTTCAGCAGGTGTTAGACATATCCACTGAAGTGCATGTCATAGGACCACCCTTCCATCTGGGGAGGGAGGATTGGACATTTGAGGCTTAAGGGATATATTTGAGGCCTTTAACATGAAACTGTGGTGGAGGTTTCTGTTCTATAATAACATATGGACACGTTTTATGCGAATTAAATACTGCACCGACCAAATTCTGAGGTACGTTTAGCCGAAGCTTCATGACTCACAAACATGGAAATGGATGAAAGCCAACTGCCTAACTACAGAACAACACATTAGGTGGCGAATTGGTAAGGGTGAACTATTTTTTTGACATGATTGCTGGATAGGTGAAGCACACTTGGTTAATCGATTTCCATCATTTGCATCATCTATGACAAAATTTTCCTATTTTTATAATGATGATAAATGGGATGTGAATAAACTGAACAATGTATTGCCGAATGACGTGGTAGAGGAAATTCTAAAAATTTCGATTGATCCTTCCAGTGATGATAGGGTATACTAGATTCTTACCTCGAATGGGTTTTTCACTACTAAGTCTGCATGGGAGATAATTCGACATCGCCATACGGTGAATCTTGTGTTTAATTCAATTTGGCATAGAAGCATTCTTTTTACTATCTCATTCTTTCTTTGGAGGCTGCTACAAGATTGGATCCCAATTGACTTGCGATTGAAAACCAAGGGGTTCCAATTAGCTTCAAAGTGCCAACATTGTAACTCAGAGGAGTCCCTCTTGCATGTCATGTGGGAATGCCCAATGGCCACACAAGTTTGGAATTACTTTGCAAAATTTTTCCAAATTAGCATTATTCACCCCCAAACTTCTTATCAGATTATATGGGCATGGTTTTACTCTGGTGACTACATGAGCAAAGGGCACATACGCACGTTACTACCTTTATTCATTTTTTGGTTTTTATGGGTTGAAAGGAATGATGCGAAACATAGGAACCTCGGTATGAATCCTAATAGAGTGGTGTGGAGAGTACTAAAACTAGTCCACCAATTATTTCATGGGAAGCAAATACATCGGTGGCAATGGAGGGGGGACTTACAGATTGTTCAAGCATGGGGGATGATATTTCAGCAGGCAGCCCTACATCCACCAAAAATACTCTCTTGGCACAAACCATCAGCAGGTGAGTTTAAGTTGAATGTTGATGGTAGCTCGAAGCACAATCTTTAGAATGCTGTGGGAGGTGGACTTCTCCGTGATCATATAGGTAACATGATTTTTGGGTTCTCTGAAAATTTTTGTCCTCATAATTCATTACAAGTAGAACTGTTGGCTCTATACATGAGCTTTCTTTTGTGTATTGAGTACAATATTACTAAACTTTAGATAGAAATGGATGCAAAAGTAATGGTACAAATGCTACAAGAGGACCACTAGGGATTCTCTAGGACTCGTTATTTGCTTGTTTCCATTCGAAGATGTTTGAGGGGTATCTCTTATCGGATCGCATATCTATAGAAAAGGCAACCAGGTTGCAGACTATCTCTCAAATCAGGGACATACACACCAGAACCTGTAAGTGCTTTCACAAGCAGAAGGTCAGCTCAGAGGCATTCTTAGACTAGATAAAGTTAGCTTAGCTTATATTCATTTTAAAAGAATGTAAAGGAGTAGTACTCCTAGTTTTATCTTTTTGTTTTTTTTTATTTAGTAAACATCATAGAATTTTGTAATATGGAACTGTTTCAAATTTATAACAATAGTAAAGAACACAGTCATAAAATGAAACATTCCATTCTAAGTACTTTTCTTGATCTTTCTCGAGCTCATGTAACTCTGGAGGTTCGGTTTATGTCCCCCTCTTTTTTGTACTTTATTTTATGACTATTAATGAAACATTTACAGGGGAGTTGGGCCTTGCGAGAACTTCCAGCATAAAAAAATTTATGTGTAAATTGAATGGCTTATAGCAATCTGTGAGTATGATTGGCTAAACTGGTTTATATTAAAATTATATGTATTGTGTACTTAGCCTTGAGAGGCTAGATTTGAAATGGTAAAAGTGTTCTCTTCGGGGAAAGTTTGAAAAGATCTGGGGTTCGAAACTTGGCGAGAAGGTTCTACGGGACTTGTGGCGTTACCAATAAGTCTAGTAAGTCAAGTGATGAGGACCCAGACCTAGCAATAAATCGCCATGTCATGTAGTTAAAATTTTATGAAAACAGTGGTAGAAAATAAAATAATCCCTACAGTGGAGGTTTTGTGGACCAGCCTAAGAGAAAGGGCATAGAATCAAATATACCTTACCTCGATCGAAGAGCCGTGTGTGGGGTGTCTCTGGAGGTAAAGATTTGAGTGCACTTCACGTGGACCACTGCGTGAGAGTGAGACTCAGCCAACGTCAAGGAATGGCTAGATTTTCAGAAGTAAAAATATGTTCATGTGTGTACTACACTGAATAGCCTTGGCAGTCTCGATCAAATGTCTCGACCGGGGTATCCCCGAGAATGATTTTGGCAAGAGCTAAGATTTTGAGAGATTCATAAGCCATAGTAATTATTCGAGTAAAATGATTCTATTTTACTCAGTTAAAATGAGTTGAGATAAAATGAATTGTAAGACAAAGAATGAATTTGAAATTTGTCTCAATTTACTCGATTTTATATATTTTTGAGGATGTCAGTTTACTCACTAGATTTTATAATCTCACCACCCTCCTTTCCTCACATTTCAAGCTCAGGATAGATTGTGGATAGTCGAGCATGTCGAGAAATAATCTCGGAGTTGCATCCTTAGGAAGCAAAGGTTAATGACTTATACCTTCTTGGTCATCTGGGGGCCCACGTGTCATTGTAAATGTATTTGCGTACTCTGTTTATTTGTAATACATTATGTATGATTTTATTTTGCTTTTATGCTAAAAAAATTATTTATCGATACTTCTACAAAAATTATTTTGTAAGAAAATAAAATATTTTCTTGAGTATTTTTATTATATTCTTATAGTTATAATTTTAATCAAAAAAGGTTCTTTAGATATCTAAATTTATTTTTAATTATGACATATGTGTTTCCCAATCATCTACTACGTTTTTGGTCGAGTTTAGAAATTTTGAAGAAAAATGACCAAAATGCCCCTTTGAGGCGAAAACTGTTTTTTTCTATTGTTTTAAGTTGAAAGAAAGTTAAAATCATTTGAACATGACGTTCAGTGTTGATTTCTCATGGGGGAGACGAGCAAAATGGTACTAAAAGCCTTGCGGGGTTTCGGTTGGTATTCGGGGTATGAATATCTATCGAGACGTCACGGCGGTTGTCACGGGCCTGATCAGAGTTTTGGGTCGTGACACATATGCTGATTTTCAGCAAGAAAATTGGTGCAAATATAAATCTGTCCAGCTCATTATTTTGGCATGAATTTCAGTTTTAATTCACAAGAAACTCTTGAAAATTAATTCTAAAAATTCCAGAAAAATTAACTTTATTAAAATGTTCAATGAAGATTATTTTTGGAAATTTTCATGGCCCAACAAGCTGATTTTAGCTATTAATTATTGAAACTTTGAAAATAGTTCAGAGAATGGTTATAGCTTGGAAATAGATTTTGAATGGCAAGATAATCTTGCAAAATTAATTCTGACAATTTCAGAATATTATCCTCATTTGAAAGGTTCAATTAAAGGATAAAATTTTGAATTTGAATTAATTTTTGAGTGGCTGGACACTTGACTAAATTAAAGGAATGTCCTTTACATGTGAAACAGCACACATGACAGAGGTTGTGCATGGTGCTGCCACACATGGATGTTGCACCTCCTATTGCCATGGATGCAACTGCCTTATGGAAAGAGAATGTTCGTTGGATAAATTGGACACTCAAAGATCAAGAAAGTGTGATACCCCGTACCCTCGTTGGACACAAATAACATTTTATTGATTAAATAAATAATCATTTGATGCAAATTGGTGTGATAAAGGATGATTCAGAAGTAAATTGAGACATAATAATGTGTTTCGGAACCAAAGATGACAATTAAAAAATTTTAAAATAAAATAATATTTTATTAAATAAAATAATATTAAAATATTAATATTTTATATAATGTTAGAAATTAGTCATGAAAAACAGCATATGACTAATTTAAGTGGGGGAGAAGAAGTAAAGAAGAATTTTGAAGGAAAATGACGATAATAATATGACATGATTTTTATCGAGTTGATACGATAAGGAAATATTTAAATACTATGGAGACACTGCGTTGAAATGCGATTTTTGTATTTTGGTTATACACGTGTAAGAGAAGGAAAATAGACAGAAATTATAAATTTTACACGTGTTGGAAGAATTAATTTTAAATTATGGAAAGTTTAAAGGAGGTATGTCAAATAAAATGTAATTAAGGAACTATGTGTAAATTTTAGTACTTTGAAGAAATAAAAAAAATAAAATGAAAGTAAAATAAGTGAAGAAATAATAAAGAAAGGTGGCGGAAAAGTCAAACAAATATTTGTTTATATACATGAGTGACCACATGGACATGAGACAAGAAGAAAAGTAAGACAAAATAAAAGAAAAGTCAAAGTCAAGGAAATGAAGAAAAGAAGTGATGTGGCTGGCCATGTGAAATGGAATAAGGAAACAAAGGAATAAAGTGAGGAAAGAAAAGAAAGGAAGTATGGGGTGCTCGGTCAAAGGAAGTAAAAGAAGACAAAAGAGAAAAAAAATAGATAAGAAGAAGGAAAAGTCTAGAAGGAACGAAGAAAAGTCGACAAAAGAAGAAGAATAAAAGAATGAACAATGCAAAGAAGAATTGAACAAAAGAAAGAAAAACCGTGAGGAAAAGAAGAGAGGAAAGAAAAAAAAAAGAGAGGAAGGGGCGAACAAAAGATAGGAGAAGATGAGAAATAACTGAGCAAAAAGAGAGAAGGAAAATAACGAAAAGAAAGAGAAAAGAAAAGGGTGTGGAGGAGGAGAGAAAGAGCTAATTTTTGGGTGGTAAGAAAGCTAAAATTTTTTAGGCTTTTGCGGTTGATTTTGAGCTAAAAATTTCCAGGTTTTTGTTACAAATTTTGAGGCAGGAAAAATTGATTTTTTGAGGTTTCTATAGTTGATTTTAATGGCTGAAAATGATGAGGAATAGGTGCTGAAAATTTTACATGTTGATAGCTAATTTTTGAGCAAAAAATTTAGCTGAAAAATTATGATTTTTGTGCTGAAAAATCTGCTAGTTTGAAAGATTAAAGGTGTTGTATTGATGGCTATAAATTTGCTGGAAATCCTGGAGGTTTTGTGGCCTCGGAATGAGGCTTTAATGACCCAATTTGGGAGGAAGAAAGGGAAGAGGAACGATGGGGTTGCCATCACCGGCGGTGGTGGAGCGAACGGGCTGCCACGGTGAAGGAAGTAACCGCTAGAGAAAGAAAGAAAAAGAAAAAGAAAAAAAATAATAAATAAAATTTAGGCATGGCCCAAATAGAAAATAAAATTGGGCAAGGCCCAATAGAAAAAAAATAAAAAATGGGCAAGGCTTAATAGAGAAAAATAAATGGGCTTAGCCCAATGTGAGGAAAGGAGGAGAAGCCCATGGAGAGGGGCCCAAATGGAACGTTTGTTGAGGAGGCCAGTCGAGCGAAATAGTTGATCGAGAAATAAAAATAATTATATATGTGTACAAAAATAGCGATGAAATATCCCGTTATGTAAAGATACGGATCGATTTAGCGCGTAGTCATCGACGCGCTTAGTTATTTGCAGATAGGTGGTGAGCCATTTGATACGGGTAGGAGACTACACCTATGGGCCGAGAATAAAAGTATCTCTACTCCTAATACAGTGAGTAAACTTATCATCGTCTTAATTATCTAGAGTAGATTTTATTAAATTTAATGATTTTATGAAAAATCATTTTATTGGGTGAATTATTGATTTTACGAGAAAATTGTGAAATTTATAAAATAAATTGGAATTACAAAATAAATTGAATTTTTATAAATTAATTTGTAAATTGAACAATTGGTTTTGAAATTAGAGTAATTGGAGACTGCCTGTTTGTGTTATAAATTGTGTTTTGAGTCATATGGCTTATAGCAATATGTGAGCATGAATGGCTAGACTGGTTTATGCAAAAATAATATATGTTGTGTATTCAGCCTTGAGAGGCTAGATTGTGATAAATTGCCATATCATGCTAGTTAAGATTTTATAAATAAGGTGGTAGATAAAATAATCATTGTAGTGACACCGGTTCTGTAGGCCAGCCTAAGAGAGGGGGCACATAATCAGATTTATCTTACCTCGATCAGAGAGCCATGTGTGGGGTATCTTTGGAGGTAAAGCTTGAGTGCACATCACGTGGACCACCGCGTGAGAGTGAAACTCAGCCAACGCCAAGGCATGGCTAGATAAGAATTTCAGATATAAAAATATATTCATGTGTATATGACACTGAATAGTCTTGGCGGTCTCTGTTAGATGCCTCGGCCGGGGTATCCCTGAGAAGGATTTTGGCAAGAGCCAAGTTAAGATTTTGAGAAATTCATAAGCCATATTATTTAGTCGAACATAAGTCATAGTAATTATCCGAGTAAAATAATTCTATTTTACTCAGTTAAAATGAGTTAAGATGAGAAGAATTGTGATACAAAGAATAAATTTAAATTTGTCTCCTTTGACTCGACATTAGACAGTTTAGATGGTATATGTCTACTTATTGGGATTTTATAATCTCACCCTTTTTTTCCACACTTTACAAGCTCGACGTTGTCTGTAGATAGTAGACTTGGTAGAGAGTCACTTGTGGAGTTGCACTCATTGAGATCGTAGGTGCACTGCTTACCTTACATTTGGTCAGTCGGGGGCCCACGTGTCATTGTAAAAGTAATTTTATGCTTTGGTTATCTACATTTTAGTATGCATAAATATATTTTACTTTTACGTACTAAAAATTGTTTACCGATATTTCCATAAAAATTACTTTATGAGAAATTAGAATATTTTCTTGGATATTCTTATTATATTTAAATAATTATAATTTTAATCTAGAAGAAAGTTTTAGATACTTAAATTTGTTTTTAACCACTAAATATATGTTTTTTACGCATTTACTACATTTTGACCAGTTTCGAGATTTTCGAAGAAATATGACGAAAATGCCTTTGTGAGATGGGAAATAGTATTATATCATTTTGGTTTCGAAATGATTTGTGATTTCTTGAAAAAAAAATTATAACCGTCGCTCACTGGGGAAGTGCGAAAGCTGATGCTAAGCCTTGCAGGGTTTCGATCGGTATTCGGGGTATGAATGCCTTTCGAGATGTCGCGACATTTGTCACAGGCCCGATGGAGAGTTTCGGGGCATGGCAGACTTAGTGGTATCAGAGCTTGGTTTAAAGATCAAAGATTTTGGATTTTAAAACTTTTGGTTTTAAAGTTATTTTAAGAAATCTACACTAACACTGCGTGGCCCCGAGTTAAGTTAGGCTACATGGAATAGAACGCATGCACTTGTATACAGAACATGGAGTTGTTTAAACTCGTTCAGTTTCTTCTTATAGATCTTATGTGAGCATAAGTTATAGACATGAGGCTATATGAACATTTGTTACTAGTAATTTGCTTTCTTATTTATAGCATACAAAAGTTATAAATGGTGTTGTTGTCTGGGTTTGAGAGGCCACCCGTGGCATGAGTCAGTGTTAGAGAAATTTTAAAGCGAATGCTCTTAATGAAAGGTTAATGTGAAAGAGCACGGTGATAATGGTAATAAGGGGCATACTTCGATTGGAATAAATATGTGTTAAATATATATAGCAGCTTAGATGGAGCTAGTGTTGATTTCGATTAAGTGATTGTGAGATACCAAGAATTGATTGGATCTATTATGGTTTATAGATAAAAGCCCATGAATTAACTCGAGAGTGAGTATCAATGATTATTATAATTGATGTATGGTTGTGAAGTAAAAAGTTAGTGAGTAAATTTACTCAATGGGTGAGTTTGAATTTTGCTATGCATAGTATGGAGAGTTACGGGATTAAAGGACTAGATGTGGTGAAATGGTTAAAGGTATTTCTTTCAAGGTAATAAAAAGTCTTGGGTTTGAACCTTCCTGTGTCAAACTACAATCTACAGACTGTAGGGAAGACCGAGCTGGAGTGATGAGGACCCAGACATAACAATACCTTGGAGAGATAGTATCTCGAGGGGGATGCCACATGTGAAATTAGCAGCTTAAGGCTAAATGACTTGGAGATGTCGAATCTAGTCCAAATGCCATATGGAGTTCTATAATTGGGATTGATATATGAATTGCTTGAGAGATCCATTTAAAAGTCTATTTGGTTCAAAGTACAACTTATGATACAAATGATCAGTCTTGAAGGTTTTGGAGGGTATCAATATGAATGAATTGAAAATTTTCTTTATTGCTTATATATGAAGGGTACTAAATTTTTGAAATATTTTAAATGTGAATATGTGCTAAATAGGAGTATAACAACTTGAATGGAATTGGAATAGAAATATGTAAACCTTAATAAAGATGAGTTGACAAATAGGACCAGTAGTCAATGGTTGGATAAGTGTTCGAATATTGGAAGGCTTGATAAAAGATCAAAGAAGAGGAATTGTGGATGGCTATGTAAACATGCATAATTGATACTTTAAGAATAAGTTGATGGCGATGTGACAAGAATTAATGATATGTTTGATTTCTCTTTATAAGAGGAAGAATAATATTGATTTAATTGAAGAAGTGTGGTATTTACTAGTAAATGTAATATGACATGATTGAGTTTTCTATAAAGATTAGAGATTGATATAATTTATAAGATCAAGATCTTATATGGAGAATGTCCAGCGAAAGTGATGTAGAGGAATTTTAAAGTTTTGATTATTCACTATATGTTGATTTGAATTCGAGGACGAATTTATTTTTAAGTGGGGAAGATTGTGATACCCCGTACTGTCATTGAACACAAGTAAGATTTTATTGATCAAATAAATGATCATTTGATACAAATTGGTGTGATAAAGGATGATTCAGAAGTAAACCGAGACATAATAATGTGTTTCGGAACCAAATAAGACAATAAAAAATTTTTGAAATAAAATAATATTTTATTAAATAAAATAATATTAAAATATTAATATTTTATATAATGTCAGAAATTAGTCATGAAAAATAGAATATGACTAATTTAAGTGGGGGAGAAGAAGTAAAGAAGAATTTTGAAGGAAAACGACGATAATAGTATGACGTGATTTTTATAGAGTTGATGCGGTAAGGAAATATTTCAATACTATGGAGACACGGTGTTGAAATGTGATTTTCATATTTTAGTTATACATGTGTAAGAGAATGAAAATAGACAGAAATTATAAATTTTACATATGTCGGAAGAATCAATTTTAAATTATGGAAAGTTTGAGGGAGGTATGTCAAATAAAATGTAATTAAGGAACTATGTGTAAATTTTAGTACTTTGAAGAAATAAAAAAATAAAATGAAAGTAAAATAGGTGAAGAAATAATAAAGAAAGGTGGTGGAAAAGTCAAACAAATATTTGTTTATATACATGAGTGACCACATGGACATGAGACAAGAAGAAAAACAAGACAAAATAAAAGAAAAGTCAAAGTAAAGGAAATGAAGAAAAGAAGTGATGGGGTCGGCCATGTGAAATGGAATAAGGAAACAAAGCAATAAAATGAGGAAAGAAAAGAAAGGAAGTATAGGGTGCTCGGTCAAAGGAAGTAAAAGAAGACAAAAGAGAAAAAAAAAAGATAAGAAGAAGGAAGAGAATAGAAGGAAGGAATGAAGGAAAGTCGACAAAAAAAGAAGAATAAAAGAATGAACAAAGCAAAGAAGAACCGAGCAAAAGAAAAAAAAACCATGAGGAAAAAAAGAGAGGAAAGACAAGGAAAAAGGAAGAAAGGAAGAGGCGGACAAAGGATAGGAGCAAGAAGAGAAATAACCGAGCAAAAAGAGAAAAGGACAAAGACGGAAAGAAAAAGGAAAGAAAAGGGTGTGGAGGAGGAGAGAAAGAGCAGATTTTTAGGAGGTAAGAAAGCTAAAATTTTTGAGGCTTTTGTGGTTGATTTTGAGCTGAAAATTTCCATGTTTTTGTTACAAATTTTGAGGTAGGAAAAATTGATTTTTTGAGGTTTCTATAGTTGATTTTAATGGCTAAAAATGATGAGGAATAAATGCTGAAATTCTGCATGTTGATGGCTAATTTTTGAGCAGAAAATTTAGCTGAAAATTTGTGATTTTTGTGCTGAAAAATCTGCTAGTTTGAAAGCTTAAAGGTGTTGTATTGATGGCTGGAAATTTGCTACAAATCTTAGAGGTTTTGTGGCCTTGGAATGAGGCTTTAATGACCCAATTTGGGAGGAAGAAAGGGAGAAGAAAGAAGGAGGAACGGTGGGGTTGCCACCACCGGTGGTGGTGGAGAGAACGGGCTACCCCGGTGACGGAAGCCACGGTTGGAGAAAGAAAGAAAAAGAAAAAGAAAAAAAATAATAAACAAAATTTGGGCATGGCCCAAATAGAAAATAAAATTGGGCAAGGCCCTATAGAAAAAAAAATAAAAAATGGGCAAGGCCCAATAGAGAAAAATAAATGGGCTTAGTCCAATGTGAGGAAATGAGGAAAAGCCCATGGAAAAGGGCCCAAAAGGAAATAAGGAAATAGAAGAGGCCCAAATGGAACGTTTGTTGAGGAGGCGAGTCGAGCGAAATAGGTGACCGAGAAATAAAAACAATTATATATGCGTACAAAAATAGCGATGAAATATCCCGCTATTTAAAGATAGGGATCGATTTAGCGCGTAGTCATCGACGCGTTCAGTTATTTGCGGATAGTTGGTGAGCCATTTGGTACGGGTAGGAGATTGCACCCGTGGACTGAGAATAGGAGTATCTCTACTCCTAATACAGTGAGTAAACTTATTATCGTCTTAATTATCTAGAGTAGATTTTATTAAATTCAATGATTTTATGAAAAATCATTTTATTGGGTGAATTGTTGATTTTACTAGAAAATTGTGAAATTTATAAAATAAATTGGAATTACAAAATAAATTGAATTTTTACAAATTGATTTGAAAATTGAACAATTGGTTTTGAAATTAGAATAATTGGATACTACCTGTTTGTGTTTAAATTGTGTTTTAAATCATATGGCTTATAGCAATATGTGAGCATGAATGGCTAGACTAGTTTGTGCAAAAATTATATATACTGTGTATTCAGCATTGAGAGGCTAGATTGTGACAAATTGCCATATCATGCTAGTTAAGATTTTATGAATAAGGTGGTAGATAAAATAATCACTGCAGTGACACCGGTTCTGTGGGCCAGCCTAAGAAAGGGGGCACAGAATCAGATTTATCATACCTCGATCGGAAAGCCGTGTGTGGGGTATCTCTGGAGGTAAAGTTTGAGTGCACATCACGCGGACCACCGCATGAGAGTGAGACTCAGCCAATGCCAAGGCATGGCTAGATAAGATTTTCATATATAAAAATATATTCATGTGTATATGACACTGAATAGTCTTGGCGGTCTAGGTTAGATGCCTCGACTGGGGTATCCTCGAGAAGGATTTTGGCAAGTACCAAGTTAAGATTTTGAGAAATTCGTAAGCCATATTATTTATTCAAACATAAGTCATAGTAATTATCCGAGTAAAATAATTTTATTTTACTCAGTTAAAATGAGTTAAGATGAGAAGAATTGTGATAGAAAGAGTAAATTTAAATTTGTCTCATTTTACTCGACTTTAGACAGTTTAGATGGCATATGTCTACTCACTGGGATTTTATAAACTCACCCTTTTTTTCCACACCTTACAAGCTAGACGTTGTCTGTAGATAGCAGACTTGGTAGAGAGTCACTTGTGGAGTTGCACTCATGGAGACCGTAGGTGCACTGCTTACCTTATATTTGATCAGTCGGGGGTCCACATGTTATTGTAAAAATAATTTTATATTTTGGTTATCTGCAATTTAGTATGTATAAATATATTTTACTTTTACGTACGAAAAATTGTTTACCGATATTTCCATAAAAATTACTTTATGAGAAATTAGAAGATTTTCTTGGATATTCTTATTATATTTAAATAATTATAATTTTAATCTAGAAGAATGTTTTAGATACTTAAATTTGTTTTTAATCACTAAATATATGTTTTCTATGTATTTACTATGTTTTGACCAGTTTCGAGATTTTCGAAGAAAAATGATGAAAATGCCCCTGTGAGCCAGGAAAAAGTATTATATCGTTTTGGTTTGGAAATGATTTGTGATTTCTTGAAAAAAAAATTATAACCGTCGCTCACTAGGGAAGTGCGAGAGCTGATGCTAAGCCTTGCGGGGTTTCGATCGGCATTCGGGGTATGAATGCCTGTCGAGACGTTGCGGCATTTGTCACGGGCCCGATGGGGAGTTTTGGGGCATGACAGAAAGATTCTTTCCTTAGCTGATCATTGACTCCTAAATGTGAGGGATACATGTCTAAAATCAAGGAGTTTGAATCCTTGGTGGAATCAATCAATTTTAAATTGATTGATATTAATCTCCAAAAATATTAAGTCATCCTCATTTGATGAGGACTCCCTAAGGTAAGGGATTATGATTTAAATTTATCCACATATAATTAGATTAGATAATTTTAATTAAAATTGAAAGTCAACTTGAATAGATGACATCCTAATCCGATTAGGATAGATTTTAATTAAGATAAATTCACTAATAAATTAAGACTTCTAATAATGATTAGAACTCCACAATTAGTGAATGGATAATACAAGATTAAAAGGTGGATAAGGACCTTCCTAAAATATTTAGGACACATGATTTGGATCATGAAACCTTTTGAAATAGTTTATCATAGATACTCAAATTAGGAAGTTTCCTAAATTGCTTTAGGTTTCTAATTAAAGAAGCTTAATTAGAAAGAACTTACTATTAGAATTAATTCAAATATGATTTGAGCTAGCTAAAGGCCTTGATATGATCAATTCCTTTACTAAGTAATTTAAAAAAAAAAATACTAAATCTTTTCAAACCTAAGCACCAAATGATTTGAACTATGATCCTCAATTGTTGAGTGACATTTTTCAAATGAAATGCAAGATCATCATCCTTGAGCATGTTTACTTTATATGCTGACAACTATCTTAGTAGAACAGCATGTGATAGATTTAATTTTATGCGATATATTAAATGCTATGCATGCTAATGAAATGAGACCTTGATAAAATGAAAAGTATAAAATCCCTTGGTAAATATTGAGTCACATACCACGTATGATTAAGTTGCCTTCTACCATATAGCAAGATAACCTAGCTGCTCTTTTAATCGCAGGCTTATTGAGCACACTTAAGGCCACACTTTTACATGAGTATGTTTGAGCTATTGGTGGGTCTTACTCAACTAGTTTCATAAAATCCGGATGCTTGGAAACTTGATTATTATGAAAACTAGAGGCAAACGCTAGGCGAAACATATATGATATGTTTAGGCAATGTGTTGTCACCTAATTTATCTATGAGTTGTATAGAGATACAATTGGTAAGCTCAGTTACCTACCTAATCTATCTACCATGGTTTGTTGAGCACACTCAAGGCCATGACTAGATGGATAGGATCTTAGCCCACTAAGAAAGTTCTAGTAGAGATCTCTCGAGGTGATATGGAGAGTTATCATCTTGTAGAAAATAGTGGGAGAACTATTTAAAATTTTAAAACCTTGTTTTAAATAGTTTATGCATGATATTTACTTATTGCTTTATTTTATCTGTTTAGACATAATTTATATATATGGCTAATAATCTGTCACTATAGTGCATCTTGGATGCAAATCAAAGTTACTAGACCAAACCCCTTTTAAATGTACTAGGATTTGAGAAATGTTCTCAAACAAAAGGTTGTTCGTTCCACAATCTCTACCAAATACAAATTCATAATTAGAAGTGTACTTCCATGAGATGGAATTTATATTACCTTAATTATGAATTGGGAAGACAACCACGACAATGGCATTAACTGGGAAATGTTGTCACGACTCGATACTCTCCTCGAGTCTGTGACAACCGTCGTGAAATCCCGATAGACATTCATTACCCAGAATGTCGACCGAAACCTCACAAGGCTTTAATACTAGTTTTCGCACCTCCCTTGTGAGCAATAGTTGTCAAATTTCATGTTTCAAAGGATTTTGAGCTTTTTCCAACTTAAAACAATAGAAAATAATTTTTGTCTCACAAGGGTATTTTGGTTATTTTTTTTCGAAAATCTCGAAACCGGTTAAAAACATAGTAGGTGAGTAGAAAACATATATTTCATGATTAAAAATAAATTTAGATGTCTAAAACGTTCGTTTGAAGTAAAATTGTGACTTCTTGACTATAATAAAAATATTCAATAAAATAATCTATTTTTTTATAAAACAATATTTATAGAAGTATTGTTAAATAATTTTTGTAGCGTAAAAGCAAAATAAATTTGTACATACTAGAATACAAATAATCAGAGTGTGCAATTACATTTACAATAACATGACCAAGAAGGTATAAGCCTATATACCTTTGCTTTCTAAGGATGCAACTCCGAGATTATTTCTCGACGTGATCGACTATCCTGAGCCTGAAATGTAAGGAAAGGAGGGTGGTGAGATTATAAAATCCTAGTGAGTAAACAAACATCATCGAAATAATCTAAAGCCGAGTAATAGGGGATGATTAAAATTTCCCATTACAATACATGTTTCATAACTTGAAAATTCATCCCAACCCACGTAAACAATTATGTTTCATTCAAATCATCAACAAGGCTTATGACTTCCGTAACAATTTGGGTCATGCCATCACTCATACTCAGGAATACTTGATCGTCATCAAGCATCCAATCGAGTCCGCCAAGGCTGTTAAAATCTCATATACATGTAAAGCATATTTTCACGTTAGAAAATACAATCGTTCCTTGGCATTAGCGGAGTTCACCTCCCCGTGGTGGTATCCGAGAGAAATGAACTCTAACCTTACCTCAAGAGTTACCCTTTGAGCCTCTCATCAGAGGTAAGAATACGACAAGGAACCGTGCCCTTCTAATAGGCTGGTCCACAGAACCTGCCACTGTCGTGACCCCTCTATCTACCACCAAATCAATAAAATATTCATAGCATGACATGGCTAATATTGATAGGTCTAGGTCCCCATCACTTGACTTGCTCCTCTACCGCATTACTGCCCCAAGGACAGGTCCCGTAGAACCTCCTCGCCAAGCTTTGTATCCAAGCTTTTTAAAACTTCCCTCGAAGGGAACACTTTTAACCATTTCAAATCCAGCCACTCAAGGCAAAACAACAATTCATATAAATTCAAGACAATTTCCAATTCAGCCATTCATGCCCACATTTTACCATAAGCCAATCAATTTAAACACAATTTACAACATGGCAGTTAGTCTTCAATTACTCAATTTTCAAAACCATTGTCCGATTTTCAAATCAATTTATAAAAATTCATTTTATTTTATAAATTCACATTTTTCTCATAAAATAAAGCAATTTACCATTTAAATTCATTTTCCATAAAATCACCAAAATGACTAAAAACTACTTCATATAATTAAGATGATAGTAAGGTTACTCACAGTACTAGGAGTTCGAAATACTCTTATCCTTGGTTCTCGGGTACAATCTCTTACCCGCATCAAACGGCTCAGCACCTATCCATGATACATTACACGAAAATCAATAATTTGGGTTAAACCATTATAAACTATTTCAGGCTCTTATCTATATATATGCATGAGATAAGATGTGAAAGGTTTGGGACAATCGTTTATCACGGTGTCCAACCTAACTTGCCTATACACGGCTCAAATTGCTAAAACCTTCAATTCAACTCCAATTCGATCCATTTCACTTTCAATACTCCAATTATATCCAAAATACCTCAATGATTATGAATGTAATTTAATTTATCAGTCTTGAACCACAAAACACATATGTCTATACATTAGGTAAAAATTCAGATTTTTATGCCAAATTTTCTCATTTAATTTTTGACATCACCAATCATCAAATTCCATCAAAATACCATAAAATATCATAATTTCCAGCCTCAATATTCCCCCTATAAAATTCGACTATAAAGAATTTGATGAAGAACAAATTGTTTTCTTGCTAAATTCTCATGCTAAGCATTACTAACTAACTAAAAACAATATGTTTCTTCAAAAGAGCTTCATGCTTTCTACTTAGGGCTAAATGTACAGATCTTTAGCCTTAAACACTCATTTTCCAATGATAAAACTTGCTTTACTCAAGTGGGTTTTTGAGTTTTTGTGGAAAAACTAAAAGCTAGCAATCAAAATCAAAGATTCTTAATAGTTTCTTGCTGAATTTTTATTTTTTTCATTTTTAGTAGTTAGCCATTAAGTCAAAATCAAGTCTTTTGGAGAGTTGGGAGCTAGGATGATTTGGTTATTGTTTTTGGTTCTTTTTGCTAAGGGCGTTATGGCATTCCTTTTTTTGGTAAAGATTGGGCCTTTGAGAGAACTTGTCATAAAGAGTTTAGATCAGTTGAAGATGGAGAAAGGCCTTGCTACTATGGAAACCATTGTTGGTACCATGTTAGTGATTCTTTTATCAAGTCTCATGAGTATTGTCAAGATCTAGAACAAGGGGGCAAAGCTTGGTACCATGTCACCTATGGATTAGGTTCTGTGGAGAACCCACTTGCTTTAAGCTTTACTCATGGGTTTTACCTTATTTCTTGGGTTCATAATTGACTGTATGCACCATTATCTTAGAAAACTTATTCGGTTGAGGCGTAATGTGGGATCTTCCAAAGAGGAAGTTGAACGACTTTAGAAAGAGAGAATTGAGCTTGAGGAGAAGGATGACAAAGCTTCCAAGGAGATAAAGCTACTGAAAGAAAAAATTTCTACTCTATTAAAGAATTTGAAGAAGCTGAAGTTGGAATCTGAGGAGAAAGGCAAAAGGATTGAAACTGCTGAAGCACATGTTGCTTCACTTCAAAAACAAGCTGCAGATTTGCTACTTGAGTATGATCGCTTATTAGAAGATAACCAAAATCTTCAGATCAAGCTCTAGGATACAAGACTTGATGAAATTTCCAAGGACTTGAAGAAAGTATAGTGTGAGGAATGTTGGTTGGAGTTTGTTAAGGAGGTAAAAAGGGTCTGTGCAGTGAGGGAAAGTAGCTTGGTCTATGAACTGTTGAAAATTTTGTAATTCTCTTGAATCTAGAATTCGATTAGTTTGTTAAAAAAAAACACTAGAATATGTTGAAATCTAACTAATTCAAGCATCAAAACCTCTCTCTAAAGCTTTGACCAGCAAGAACACCATCATGAAATCTTGATTCTCAACCGTTTAAAATGGAAAATAATGCACAAGAATGATAGATCACAAGTAAAAACTAAGAAATTTTACCTTTACTTGCTAAATCCCTTGAAATCCCACACTTTTTCTTCAATTTTTCCTCCTAGGGTTTCTTTTCTTTCTTTCCCTCTTTTGTTCTTGCTTGGCCGACCATGATGAAGGGAATGGGATGGTGTGGGCTGATTTTGATAGCAAAATAATAAAATAATCTAAACTTGCCACTTGTCATGAGTTCATTAGTCCATAATTTAAATACTTATCTTTTAAACTTTAATTCACCACAACATAAAATGCCATAATTATCCATTCCAAAAATGAGTAAAATCCATAAATTTGACAAGTGTTGGGTGGTGGAAATTACTATTTTGCCCACTGGGTGGTAAAATTACGATTTTGCCCCTATGCTCCAAAAATACTGAGATTAAAATTTCCCCACTTTTCAACCTCAAATTATACTCCAAATGATCAATCTTAGTCAAATATGATCAAAATCTTTTCTAAAAATTCCCATTTTGCCCTCGGGTGGCAAAATGACCATTTTACCCCTAAGTGGTCAATATTCCTAATTGACTCCAAATCAGGCCTCGAACTCTGAATCATCATTTTAAGTTATTCCTGGACTTTAAAATTCTCAATTTCATCTTAAAATCGTCATTTGAACTTGTTCAATGCTTAAATCAACTTAGTTGTACCTCTAGGCACACTACCGACTGTTGACCTTTTTACGGGGCTTTTCAAATTCGAAATCAGGTTATCCATCACATGTATGACATGGTAGATATTTTATAAGGTTGGGTAGCTAAAATGATTAAAGGCGTTCCCTTCGAGGGGAGCAAATGGTCTAGGGTTTGAGCTTTGGCGAGAAGGTCCTGCAAGGCTTGCGATGTAAGTCAAGGAGGGCGACCCATAAGTGACAATACCTTGGAGTAGGCCCCGAGGGGGATGCCACAAATGTTCTCAAACATTTTTATGGTAAAGATGGACAAAGGAGGGACTAAAAAAAATGTTTCCTTGACAAAGTTAAAGAAGAGGAAGCTTATAAAAGCTTCTAGTTCACCAAAGTTTATAATTGAGCTAGAAGTTACTACTGTTGCATTAACATCATAAGTATTCGATACTAGATGTTGAATGCATTTATGTAATGACATAAAGCGCGAAACAATAGTAGTAAGTCAATGCTCAATATAAATGTCAAGAAAACTAATTGCATATGATCTCAATTATGGCATTTTTGTCTTGGTCATTGAAGTAAGAATTAGAGTATGAAGATGCTTAGATCTTTTTGATTGGGAATCATAAACAAGCTAGTAATTCTTATATGACCAAGTCAATTTTCATGAAAAAATGAATGACTTGGTATGTTCAAAATATCTTATACATATAGATGTATACGAACCATTAAACATAAAATGTTATGGAAAATTTTCCTAATTCATTAAGTCTACAAAAGACCAAATTGAGATTTTGTCTTGTAAAATTAAAGAAATAAAATTGAAAGTCTTGAAATGTTCAGAGAATTCAAACATAAGATCATATGAGCTATATAGTATGCAGTACTCTTATTGAGATATGATCTTAGTGAAGATTACTCATACTTATTAATTAATTATTCAAAAGATGAATGTAGATTCATGTGAAATGGAACTTTCTTATGAATAAAACATAGAGATGTTTGTTCAAAGAGGAAAGCAAATTCATATAGTGATATGATTTGGTCCATATCTCTCCAAAATATATGCAGCCAATTATATTATTTCAAACCAATACGATTCCATGCATACATTGAGATGTATGTATGTAACATCATAGAAAATTCTAAAGAGTTTGATTATTACTCTCACAAAGGATCTTGGATTAGTGGGAGCATGATGACACTAAGAAAGGAGTTTCCTAGTTGTTACATGGTTACATTGGAATCTAACTTTTAAGATTTTGCATGGAGATGCATAATCATATGTATGAGAACTCCATAGATTTAGTAAGATATATTGGAGATGTATTATTCATATGAGATGGTATCACGACCCGGTACTCCCTTCGAGCCCGTGACAACCATCGTGATGTCCCGATTGACATACCTTGCCCGGAATGTCAACCAAAACCTCACAAGGCTTTAGCATCGGTTTTGCACTTCCCCTGCGAGCAACAATTACTAAATACCACGTTTTAAAGGAACATAGACTATTTTCAAATAAAAAACAATCAAAAAGTAATTTTTACTGCTCAGGGGTATTTTGGTCATTTTACTCGAAAATTTCAAAACTGCTAAAAATATAGAATATAGATGAAAAATATACATTTCACGTTTAAAAATAAGTTTAGTTATCTAAATCATCCATTTAAAGTGGAATTGTAGCTAATTGAACTAAACAAAAATATTGAATAAAATATTCCATGTTCTTATAAAACAATATTTGTAGAATCCTCTGTAAACAGTTACTGTAATGTAAGAGGAAAATAAATTCATACATATAATAGTACACTAAGCCAGGGTATACAAAATATTTTACAATGTCATGTGTGCCCCAAATTGACAAAAATAGATAAGACTGTAGACCTACGATTTTGAAGGTTGCAAATCCAATAGCAAACCCTCAACTAAATCAGCTGTCTACAGACAGTCCTAAGCTTGAAATGGGTGGAAAGAAGGGTGGTGAGTTTTGATAAACCTAGTGAGTAAACAAAGATCGTCTATAACATCTAAAGCTGGGTAAATGGAGACAAATGAAACATTTCATCATAATATGATTCATAGCATTAAATCTCATTTCAACCCAATATAAAACAAATAATTTTCATCAAAATAATTAACAAGGCTTATGACTTTCTTAAAAACTTGGCTCATGCCAAAACCTGTACTCGGTGACACCTTGCGCAGGGGCATCCAACCAAGTCCGCCAAGGCTGTTAAAACGATATATACACAAAAACATGTTTTTACGTTTAAAAACATAGTTGTTCCTTGGCGTTGGTTGAGTTTCACCCTCACGTGGTGGTTCGGCATGAAGTGAACTCTAGACGTCTACCTTAAGAGATACCCTCCGCGCCTCTCGTACCAAGGTAGAATATAACGAGGTTTATCGTGCCCATCTCATAGGTTGGTCCACTAAAACTCGCCCATTGCAATAAGCTAATCAAATAACCCACCAAATCAATAAAATTTTGACAACATGACATGGCTAATATAATATTACCTAGCTTGTCAAAGTAAAACAAAGTAGTTCATATTTGTTACACAACCACAAATCCAGCCATTCATGCCATCAATTCAAAACATATATATATATATAAAATACGTGTATATAGTCTCCAATTACTCAATTTCCAAAACTGACATTCAATTTCAAAACAATTTATGAATCTTATCTCATTTAAACAACACTTCAATTGTTATACATAATAATTCACAGTTTAAGTTCATTATTCTTTAAAATAATAAAAACGAGTATAAACTACTTTAGATAATTAAGATGATACTCTGTTTACTGATAATAACGGGAGTTTGGAGTACTTCTACTCTTGATCCTCGGGTACAATATCTTTACCTTTACTAGAGGGTTCACCACCTATACATAATATAGAACACGGAATTCAACACATTTGTGCCAAACTGTTATAAAACTATTTCAGGCTCTATATAAATGCATGAAATTGAATGAGAAATGTTCGAATAATCACTTAAAGATGGTGTTCTACGTAGGTTCAATTGTTATCGGATTGAAATGGCATTCGTCTTAACTCGAACAATACATTGTCTAATTAGCCAAAACACCCAATTCAACTCCAAATATATTCATTGCACTTCTAATGCTCTAAATACACCCAAAATACTTCAATGCACTTAGTGGTTACTTAGCTCATCATATCCGATTTTTTTCCTCTTTAATTTTCGACACCACAAATCATTAAATACAAGCTAAATTACATGAAATATGACAAGATTCATCATCAACATGTCCACTACGAATTTTGGCCAAGAAGAGTTGGGTGAAGTGCATGTGGTTTTCATGCTTAATTTTCATACCTAATATCACAAAACAACTAAAAACACCTAGATAACATGAAATCTAGCAAGAACTACCATCAAAATCTTCCCCCCTATGTTCGACCATCAAGAGTTCCTTCATGAAAACTTGAGTTTCAGCCATAGAAAATGAAAACGAAAGCATGGGGAAGGCAGATCTTAGGCTAAAATCGCGAAGTCTTACCTCAGATCGCGTTGTTTTCCAAGAACCGAAGAATTTCTCTTGAATTTTTGCCTTAGGGTTTGTTTTTCTACTTTTCTCCTTTTTCTTTGGTTTGGCAGAACATGAAGAAGTGAAATGGGTTGGGCTTGTTCTGGTTTATAAAGGAAATGATAAAATAATCAAGGCTTGACATGTGTCATCATGTTATTGGTCCATGGGTAAATACTTAACTATTAAGCATTTTCTTACCACCACATAAAATTCCTCAATTATCCTAGATATAAAATGATGCTGGGTGAAATTAATAAGCTTGACAAGTGTCATGGTGGTGTAAAATTTCAAAAATTTCAATTACGCCCTTGTGGACACGTGAAATGACCGTTTTGCCCTTATACTCGGAAAAATATCGGAATTAAAATGTTTCACTTCTCAAACTCAAATTATGTTCCAATTAATCAAACTTGGTTAAACCTCAGCCAAGATTCCAATTTTACCCTTGGGTGGCAAAATAGCCATTTTGCCTCTACGTTATGAAAATTTTCGATTGGACTCCAAATCAATCCTTGAACTTCGAATCACCAAATTAAGACATTATAAAGTTCAATAACTCTCAAATACATCCAAGGATGCAGACATGCTATCAAATACATGAATGACATGGCAAATATATTATAGAGCTAGGCTTGACAGGACTACCCTCCTTGAAATAAAATTTTGACCTCAAAATTTCACTTATAGGACTAGGAGAAAAGATGCGGGTATTGGCTTCTCATCTGGTGCTCAACTTCCCACGTCATCTCTTCCATCCAAGGATTCTTCCACAACACCTTAACCATTGGAATGTTCTTATTCCTCAACACTCGATCCTTTCGATTTAGAATACGTACAGGTTGTAACTCGAACTTCAAATCTTCCTGCAACTCAATCGGAGGTGTCTTGAGGATATGGGAAGGATCTGGTACATACTTCTTTAGCATTGAGACGTGGAAGACATTGTGAATCCAATCTAACTTTGGGGGTAATTCTAGTGTATATGCCACTAGCCCAATCCTTTCAATGATACAAAATGGTCCAATGTATCTCGGATTGAGCTTTCCCTACTTTGCAAATCGAATGACACCTTTTTATTATCCAACAAGATATCACAAATTACCACAATAATATAATCAAATAAGACTTAATACCTCAAAGTATTCAAATTTACCTTTCCAAGGAGAAACCTTAAGAAAAACTCTATCATCAACTTCAAATTCTAGATCCTTTCTCCGTCTATTAGAGTAACTCTTTTGCCTGTCTTGAGCTATCTTTAATCGCTTTCGGATAACATTGATCTTGTCATTAGCCAGATCAATTAGTTCTACATTAAACAATTTCCTTTCACCCACTTCATCCCAACAGAGTGGAGCTCGACACTTTTGCCTATACAAAGCCTCGTATGGTGCCATCCTAATACTAGACTGAAAACTGTTGTTTACGCGAACTCCACCATTGGCAAGTGTCCGTCCCAACTCCTAGTAAAGTCAATGACACAAGCCCGTAGCATATCCTCCAAAGTTTGAATGGTCCTTTTAGATTGACCATTTGTCTGTGGATGAAAGGCAGTGCTAAACTTCAAATTAGTTCCAAGAGCCTCTTGGAATTTCAACCAGAATCGAGAAGTAAACTGGGGGTCTCGATCTGACACAATAGAAACTGGAACTCCATGCAATCTCACTATCTCATCTATATAAAGCTTAGCCAGTTTCTCAATGGAATACGTGCTATGGATAGCTAAGAAATGGGCGGACTTAGTTAATCTATCTACAATCACCCAAATAGTATGCTTCCCACTCTATGTTCGCAGTAAACCCAATACAAAGTCCATAGTCACGTGCTCCCACTTCCATTCAGGGATAAGTAGAGGTTGAAGAGTACTCGATGGTTTCTAATGTTCCGCCTTGATATGCTAACATGTGAGACATTTCGCCACAAACTCTACTATGTCTCGTTTCATACCTAGCCACCAATAACTTTCCTTGATAGTATTGTACATTTTGGTGCTTCCGGGATATAAAGCATAGGTGGAAAAATAAGCTTCCTCCAAAATAACCTGTCTCAACTGATCATCCTTAGGGACAAAAACCCGATCTCCTAGCATTAAGATACCATCATCATCGAGTATGAACTCACTAGTTTCTCTATCTCGCAACTTTTGAACTTCCCGTTTCAACTCATCATCAAACTTCTGCAATTCCTTATTTGATTCAACAGTGAGGGTCTCACAACAAAATTAGCAAGTAGGGTTCCATCCTCGCCATTACTCAACTAGATCCCTCGTGATTTCATCTCAAGTAGCATTGGAAAATAAGAATTCTGAAGTGATGCTAATGAAGATGAGAATTTGTGACTCAAGGCATCTACTACAACATTTGCCTTCCCCAAATGATAATCTATCACTAAGTCGTAATCCTTAATCAGCTTTAACCATCGTCTCTGTCTCAAGTTGAGTTCTTTCTAGGTGAGCAAGTATTTCAAGCTTTTATGGTCAGTAAAGATCCTACAACACTCACCGTATAAGTAATGCCTACAAATCTTTAATGCAAAGACTACTGTTGCCAACTCCAAATCATAGGTAGGGCAATTCGTCTCATGCTTTTTCAACTAGCGAGAAGCATAAGCTACTACTTTCTCATCTTGCATTAACATGCACCCTAATCCCAATTTAGAGGCATTACTGTACACCATAAATTCTTTTCCACTAACAAGAAGTGTCAAAACAGGAGCGGAGGTCAACTGGTTCTTCTACTCTTGAAATCGACTCTCGAAAACATCATCCCACTCAAACTTGACTCCTTTATGAGTCAGACGAGTCAGAAGAGCAGCTATCAATGAAAACCCTTGAACGAACCTCCAATAGTAACCGACTAAACCAAGGAAACTCTGAATCTCTGTCATCGTTTTTGGTTGCTTCCACTGTAAGATTGCCTTAATCTTCTTAGGATCAACATACATTCCAGCTCTAGACACAACATGTCCCAAGAAAACCACTTTTTTTAACTAGAACTCACATTTGGAAACTTGGCATAGAGTTGTCTTTCACGCAAAGTTTGCAGTACAATGCACAAATGGGTCGCATGTTCATCATCATTCTTCGAATACACCAAGATATCATCTATGAACATTATCACAAACTTATTCAAGTATGGGTGGAATACCATGTTCATAAGATCTATAAAGCTGCCGGGGCATTAGTCAGACCAAAAGGCATAACAAAAACTTGTAATGCCCATAACGAGTCCTAAAAGCAGTCTTGGGTACATCTTGCTCATTGATCTTCAACTGATGATACCCAAACCTCATATCAATCTTAGAAAACACTATAACACCCTCTAACTAATCAAAAAGATCATTAAACCCATGGTAAAGGGTATTTATTCTTGATGGTCACTCAGTTTAGCTAACGGTAGTCAATACATAATCGAAGAGTGCCATCACTTTTTTTACAAACAGAACTGGTACACCCCAAGGAGAAGTACTAAGGCGAATAAAACCCTTATCTACCAAGTCTTTCAACTGGACTTTCAACTCATTTAACTCCATCGGAGCCATCCGATACAAAAGAATAGAAATAGGTGCGGTACTCGAAAGTAAATCAATAGAGAACTCAAACTCTCGATCAGGAGGTAGTCTCGGTAACTCATCTGAAAACACATCAGAAAACTCATTTACTATTGGGACATTCTCTAACTTAGGTTCCCCCTTTGAGGTATTAATTACATGTGCTAGATAAGTCGAATATCCCTTCTGCACTAGTTTCAAAGCTTTGATAGCTGAGATTACACAGGATGGTAATACTCGACGTTCCCCTGTAAATACAACTTCTACTCCTTCAGAATTCTAGAGTACAACTTCCTTTATGAAATAATCCACTTTCGCCCAATATGTAGTCAACCAATCCATACCCAATATCATATCAAAATCCTAGATCTCTAGGGGAATGAAGTCAGCCCTGAATTCTTCCTCACCAACCCTTATCCCGTAATTTCTATAACAGGTGTTTCTAACCAACCACTCTCCTAAAGGGGTATGAACTACAATTTCCTCCTCTAAAGATGATAGGTTCCTATTAGAAAAGGATACAAATGTCATGATCGCATAAAACCTATCCGAACCAGAATCAATTAAGATATAAGCATCTTTGTCAAATACAAACATGGTACTTATCACTGCTCTGGTTCGAACTCGTGCCTCCTCTTCTGCCATAGCAAAAACTCTCATCGAAGTATGAGTTTACAGTCTAAAGGGTGGATGCGCATGGGTATTACTCCCCACGCCAGACCGCATCACTGCACCTTGTCCAGGCTATGACCCAGAAGAATCTCTTCTCGAAATATTTGTGTGAGCTTAAGGAGATGAAGCAGCTACAGTAGCTCGTCCTAATTGTGGACAAAAACTCCTCATGTGACTTTGCTGACCACACTGAAAACATTGCACGGGCTCCCTACATAGCCTGACATGAAATCTCCCATAGTTCCGTCATCTGTCAGAACCCCCAAAACTCTTTTCAGGAGCACTCGCCACTGATCTACTGAATCTAGAAATCTTCTGCTATGGCTGTTGAGACGAAGGTCGGCTAGATGCTACTGAAGCAATAGTAGTATTTCCCGAAGTAGATTAATCCTTACCCTTTTTCAAGGGCTGGCTAAAAGATGTATTCAGATTTCTCTATTTTACAAACTTAGCTCTAATCCTTCGGTTCTTAATCATGAGTTTTTTAGCCAGCAGAGACATTTGCACAACCTCTTTATGTGGCTCCTTACCCGTCACTGCCATATGGTCTCTAATTTCATTCTAGAGCCCTTTCTCAAAGTAATTAGTCTGATCCTGCCCAGTCTTCACTAGATCGGGCACATAAGATATTAGCTCGTTAAAACGAGCCTCATACTCTTATACTGTCAAACTCCCCTGTTTCAAACTCAAGAATTCCCTCTTCTTTTCCTTTTGATGAAAACAAGTATAATACTGGCCGTTGAACTCTCGTAGAAAATCTGACCAGGTCGGAGGAACGGTAGAACGAGATTTCAATGAGTTCCGCCAAGTACGGGCCCTCTTCTTAAGCAGTTTAATGGCCACCATCAGTTTCATATCATCATCTAGTCTCATATCAGCAAGTGTCTCAAAAACTTGAATGATCTAGTCTTTAGCTGCGGTTGTGTCCAAATCACCCGTAAAAGAAATGCAGCCAAGCTATCTAGCCTTCTTAAGTTTCTTAGAAATGGAGACATCAAGCACTTGTGGTGGAACAGGAGGTAGTGGTGGTGGCACTGAAGGTACGACTAGAGGAACAACAAGAGGAGCTTGACCAGCTAGAGCCTGACCAGTCATAGTAGTAAGGAAAGTTGCCAATGCCTGTACTGCCTCATGAGACATGGCAGGAATACCAGGAATATTGGTAGATGGTGGAGGAGGTGGATGAGTCTTAGTCTGTTTAGCAGGAGGTGCTACCAGAAAAGTAGATGCAGCCGATTCTCCCTCTACAAGATCTAGTTGACTATGCCAAGAACGGCCTCTTCCCCTCTCGACTGATCTAGAGAGAGGTGGGTGTCCACGTCGATGAGGCATAATGATCTATAAGAAGAAATAGAACGAGTTTGGATAACTTCAGGTTCTATATGCAGATGCATGCATTCAACTCAATCTAACCTAACTTGGGCTCACACTGACATTGCAGTTTTTAAAATAACTTCAAAATCAAAAGCTCTGATACCAATCGAAATGTCACGACCCGATACTCCCTTCGAGCCTGTGACAATCGCCACAATGTCCTGATTGACATACCTTGCCCGGAATGTCAACCAAAGCCTCGCAAGGCTCTAGCATCGGTTTTACACTTCCCCTATGAGCAACAATTACTAAATATCATGTTTTAAAGGAACATAGACTTTTTTCAAGTACAAAACAATCAAAAAGTAATTTCTACTGCACAAAGGAATTTTGGTCATTTTACTCAAAAAATTTGAAACCTGCTAAAAATATAGAATATAGATGAAAAATATACATTTCATGTTGAAAAATAAGTTTAGTTGTCTAATCATCCATTTAAAGTGGAATTGTAGCTAATTGAACTAAATACAAATATTGAATAAAATATTCCATGCTCTTATAAAACAATATTTATAGAATCCTCCGTAAACAATTACTGTAACGTAAGAGCAAAATAAATTCATACATATAATAGTACACTAAGCCAGGGTATACAAAATATTTTACAATGTCACGTGTGCCCCAAATTGACAAAAACAAATAAGACCGTAGACCTATGATTTTGAAGGTTGTGAATCCAACAACAAACCCTCGACTAAATCAACTGTCTACAGACTATCCTGAGCCTGAAATGGGTGGAAAGAAGGGTGGTGAGTTTTGATAAACTCAGTGAGTAAACAAAGATCGTCTATAACATCTAAAGCCGAGTAAATGGAGACAAATGAAACATTTCATCATAATATGATTCATAGCATTAAATCTCGTTTCAACCCAATATAAAACAAATACATTTCATCAAAATAATTAACAAGGCTTATGACTTTCTTAAAAACTTGGCTCATGCCAAAACTTGTACTCGGTGACACCTTACACAGGGGCATCCAACCGAGTCCACCAAGGCTGTTAAAACGATATATACACAAAAACATATTTTTATGTTTAAAAACATAGTCGTTCCTTGGCGTTGGTTGAGTTTCACCCTCACGTGGTGGTTCGACATGAAGTGAACTCTAGATGTCTACCTTAAGAGATACTCTCCGCGCCTCTCATACCGAGGTAGAATATAATGAGGTTTACCATGCCCCTATCATGGGCTGGTCCACGGAAACCTACCCATTGTAGTAAGCTAATCAAATAACCCACCAAATCAATAAAATTTCGACAGCATGACATGGCTAATATAATATTAATCAACCTGTCAAAGTAAAACAAAATAGTTCATATTTTTTACACAACCACAAATCCAACCATTCATGCCATCACATTGTCATAAGCCATCAATTCAAAACGTATATATATATATATATAAAATACAAGTGTATAGTCTCCAATTACTCAATTTCCAAATCCAATATTCAATTTCAAAACAATTTATGAATCTTATCTCATTTAAACAACACTTCAATTGTAAAACATAATAATTCACAATTTAAGTTCATTATTCTTTAAAATAATAAAAATGAGTATAAACTACTTTAGATAATTAAGATGATACTTTGTTTACTCACAATAACAGGAGTTTGGAGTATAAACGAGTACCCTTACCAGAGGGCTCAACACCTATACATAAAATACAACAAGGAATTCAACACATTTGTTCCAAACTGTTATAAAACTATTTTAGGCTCTATATAAATGCATGAAATTGAATGAGAAACGTTCGAATAATCACTTAAAGACGGTGTTCTACGTAAGTTCAATTGTTATCAGATGGAAATGGCATTCGTCCTTACTCGAACTATACACTATCTAATTAGCCAAAACACCCAATTCAACTCCAAATATATTCATTGCACTTCCAATGCTCTAAATACACCCAAAATACCTCAATGCACTTGGTGGTTACTTAGCTCATCATATCCGATTTTTTCCTTTTTAATTTTTGACACCACAAATCATTAAATACTAGCCAAGTAACATGAAATATGACAAGATTCATCATCAACATGTCCACTATGAATTTCGACCAAGAAAGGTTAGGTGAAGGGCATGTGGTTTTCATGCTTATTTTTCATACCTAATATCACAGAACAACTAAAAACACCTAGATAACATGAAATCTAGAAAGAACTACCATCAAAATCTCCCCACTATGTTCGGCCATCAAGGGTTCCTTCATGAAAACTTGAGTTTCAGCCATGGAAAATGAAAAAGAAAGCATGGGGAAAGTAGATCTTAGGCTAAAATCGTGAAGTCTTACCTCAGATCGCGTTGTTTTCTAAGAATCGATGAATTTCTCTGGAATTTTTGCCTTAGGGTTTGTTTTTCTTCTTTTCTCCCTTTTCTTTGGTTTGGCCGAACATGAAGAAGTGAAATGGGGTGGGCTTGTGCTGGTTTATAAAGGAAATGATAAAATAATCAATGCTTGACATGTGTCATCATGTGATTGGTCCATGGGTAAATACTTAACTATTAAGCATTTTCTTACCACCACCTAAAATTCCTCAATTATCCTAGATATAAAATCATACTAGGTGAAATTCATAAGCTTGACAAGTGTCATGGTGATGTAAAATTTCAAAAGTTCCAATTACGCCCTCGTGGACACGTGAAATGACTGTTTTGCCCTTATGCTCGAAAAAATGTTGAAATTAAAAATTTTCACTTCTCAAACTCAAATTATGTTCCAATTAATCAAACTTTTTCAAATCTCATCCAACATACCAATTTTACCTTCGGGTTACAGAATGACCTTTTTACCCCTACATTATAAAAATTCTCGATTGGACTCCAAATCAATCCTCGAACTCCGAATCACCATATTAAGACATTCTAAAGTTCAATAACTCTCAAATACATCCAAGTATGCAGTCATGCCATCAAATACATGAATGACATGGCAAATATATTATAAAGCTAGGCTTGACAGATGGACTACTAAATATGTTTTTCGTTGAAGTTATGCACTTTGTTATATTAAATGGGATCCAAAGGGTTGGATTTAATAAAATGTATAAGTGTACTTATCTCATACACAAAAGAAGGTTAGTAGAAGTGAATACAATTCTTTGGTGATACAATTACATGGATGTAATGTGTATGCAAAGAAAGTGCCAAAATTTAAAAAGGGCGGATAACGAAATGAAAAGTGACAAATGCATATGATGCATACAACATAGTTTAGTTGGAATGGTTCCAAAGAAAGAAAGAGGATTATACACATGTATATAATTAAAGTGATATACATCCTATTAAAACGGCTCTAATAGGAAGATATTTAGATCGTTAGTTCATGGAACTAATAAAGGGTTTTGAACATTGTTAATGTAACAATGGAGCCATAATGGTAGAACATGGGTCTCATTCGATCTAGATATAGTAATATGACATGATGTGATGCATGGACATCACAGGGATAGATAAAAGTAATTAACCACATTGAAGGGGACAAGCGAGTCTACATGCAGACATGTTTACTAGATGGATTGAATCCACATACGATGAAGTAGTAATTGGCTTTGTGCTAATGGGAGATGTTAGGATGAGCCCTACAGCCAATTGGGATTGGTTAAGGCTTGATTCCAATGATGCAACAATATCATTCATGTTGAATGATTAGACGTTTTCCTTAATTAACAAGACATCAATTATAATGAGTTATAAATCTAAGTGGATGAAGTCCATGAGATTAGCATGCCTTGTAAGGAAATTGTAATGGGTTGCAGTTAAGAGATCCCTATGCATCAAAGCATAATCTCAAAATGTTCCTAGACAATGTATCATTGAGACTAGACATCAATGATTCCTAAAGATAGGTACATTCTATGTTCCTTACTTGAGAAGTAAGCAACCGATCTTATAGGTTGAAGTATAGAGATACTTGGAACTAGAATATAAGTGCGTGCCTAGGAGAGTGTGGCATTCCCACCTAGAGGCCCACTCCAAGGTATTGTTATGCTTGGCCCACCTCCCTTCCACTTTTTCAACTTGCAGGCTACCCCAGACAGGATTTCACATATTCCAGGTGATGGCAAGGTTCGAACCCAAGCCTTTTGCTTCGCCCGAAAGGAACGCCTTTAAACTTCTTACACCAACACAATTCCCTTTATTAAACTAGTCATTTTTTTGCACTATTTTAGACACTCCAGGAATAAATAATTTTATTTTCACCACAATATAACCATTAATAATAAAACAACCCACAAATCTAATTATTAGCCATCATTAACAAATTTAAAAATCAACCCTAGCTCATTACTCACCTTGGTGGACTTGTAGTTAAATTTTCTTAGTGAGGATAGAAAGGGGAAAAATTCCTTCAAGAGTTTTCAAGCTAGCTTGAAGAGTCTCTCTCTCTGAAAATGTTCAGTTAGTAAGAAAAAGTGTAGAGGAAAAACTTTTTGCTGGTTTTTTAGGTGAAAAAGTGAAATAGCAAGAAAAATCCTATGAAAAGTGTTCCAAAAACATGAAATTTGGAGTTAATATGAGAAGGTTATAGAGGTTTCAAGGATGGCTTCCATGGAAGATGGAAAAATCTACAATTAGGGAGAAAAAATGAGAGGAAGAAGAAGAAAGTGTTGGTATATGCCTTTGAGCAAATTAGATTGATCAAGAAATATAGATTATCATTTAATGCATATTTAATCACATAATTATATGTGATAGAAGTTTTGCTTCATGTTAGTGCAATAATAAAAATTTATTAAGTACTAATTGGATGAAACCCATGGAACATAAAAGCCTTGCAAGAAAATTGTAAAGTTGTTACAATTATGAGATCACTATGCACCAAAGCCATGTTCCTAAAATTGTTCCTGGTCATTGTATTGTCAAGACAGGGCATTGACAATGCTTAAAGACTAGTACATGTTAAGCCTCCTTACTTGGGAAGTAAGTAATCAATCTTATAGATTGAAGTATAGGTATACTTGAGGATAACATGCAGGTACTTGTTAAAGAACAAGTTCATTAAACATGACCCGCTATAAGAACTCCATTTGGTATTTCACTCAAGTGTCCATGGAAAATGTTCTCATGTGATAGTCATGCAATTAGTCCTTAAACTTAAGACACCAGGTCATCTTGTATGGGGAATGACATACTTTGATTTCACCCTTATGGATTTGGAAGCAACCAGATGCTTAAACAGAGTGCTTTTGGGTATGCCATGAAGCATGCAAAGGTGAATGAGTGGTCAAGAGAGGATTCATCACCCCAAGTGATATAAGGGGATGTATCTCACTTGATCTCAATTTTAGGAGCTTTGGTTGCAAATGCTTTGTTTTGAACAATGAAAAATATTCACTAGGAAAGTTTGATGTAAAAAGTGATGTAGCTATAATTTTAGGATATGCATTGAACTCAAAGGCTTATAGAGTTTTCAACAAAAGGACATTAAGTGTTGAAGAATCAATCCATGTAGTTTTTGATGAATCCATTGCCATACAAAAGGAAATTCATGATGATGATGATGATGTAGAGAACTTAGAAAAACAAGTAAAAGAAATGAGTTTAGAGAATAATAAAAATGATGAAGAAAGCTCACCTAGAAGAGAAAATAAAGCTCCACCTTTAGAAAATTTGTAAAGAACAGAAATTCAGCATGGTGATCTTCCAAGAAGTTGGAGATAGGCAAAAGATCATCCATAAAAATAAATAATAGGTGACATATCTCAAGGAGTGGAGACTAAGAGAGCAACTAGAGAGAAGGATACAGCCAAAAAGAAGGAATAGATTATGATGAAACCTTTGCACCCATTACTAGGATTGAAGCCATAAGGTTGTTGGTAGCTTTTGTATGCTTTATGAATTTTAATTTGTACCAAATGGATATAAAAAAGTATTTTTAAATGGATTCATTAAAGAGGAAATGTATGTAGAACAACCACCAGGTTTTAAAGACTTTGAAAAACCAGATTATGTGCACAAACTCCATAAAGCCTTATATGGATTGAAATAAGCTCTTAGAGCTTGGTATGAGAAGCTCTCAAGATTTTTGGTTGAGAGAGATTATGTTAAGGGTAGTATTGATTCAACATTGTTCATTAAAAGACATTCAAATGATTTAATTGTTGTTCAAATATATGTGGATGATATTAATTTTGGTGCAACTAATGAAGTTTTGTGTAAGATATTTGCTGAACAAATGTAGGGAGAGTTTAAAATGAGCATGATGAGAGAACTAAAATTCTTTCTTGGATTGCATGTCAAACAAAACAAAGAAGGGATCTTCATTAGCCAAAAAAGATACCTTCAAGACATGCTCAAAAGGTTTGACATGCTAAAGCTAAAGCCAATCAGAGCACCAATAAGTCCATCCATCAGGCTTGATTTAGATGAAAAAGGAAAGGATATTGATCAAAAGCTCTATAAAGGTATGATCGATTCACTACCCTATTTAATAGCCAGCAGGCCTGACATTCAATTCAATGTATGTCTTTGTGCTTGCTTTCAATCTAGAAATAAAGAATCACACTTGACCACTATTAAAAGAATCTTTAGATACCTCATAGACACTCAAGCATTAGGCATATGGTATTCTAGAAAATCAACTCTTAGCTTAGTTAGATATTCGGATGCTGATTTTGTTGGCAGTAAAATAGATAGGAAAAGCACTAGTGGAACCTCCCAATTTCTAGGTAGTATGCTTGTTTCATGGTCTAGCAAAAAGCATAATTCAGTGGCTTTGTCTACAATAGAGGCTGGATATGTATCCTTAGGTAGCTATCGTGCCCAAATGTTATGGATTAAACAACAACTGAAGGACTATGGGCTATCAATGCATAACACACCAATATATTGTGATAATACAGGTGCAATTAATATTTAAAAAAATCCTGTGCAACATTTTAGGACTAAGCACATTGAGATTAGGCACCATTTTTTAGAGACCATGCAGTGAAATGTGATATTAAGATTGAATTTGTGAATACTTTGCATCAATTAGCTGATATCTTTAACAACCTTTAAATGAAGATAGATTTTGTGAGATTAGAAAGAATTTAGGGATAATTAATATGCAGGAATTATAAAAACATTTTTGACTCATACATAGAAAACAGAAGGCACTTAGTCGACTAAAGGGAATCTTAGTCGACTAAAAGCATTATGTTTCGCTACATAATAAGACTCAGTCAGCTAAGGTAAGGCAGAATAAAATAATGAAAATAAAATGTCTACAGGGTGACAAAACAAGAAAGAAAAATTGCCTAAGCAAATCACTAAGTGTAGAAGGAAATTTTCAAATTTTGAAAGAGAGAAGTTACTGATTATATTTAAGTAGAGGGAGGCAAACAATTTATTTTCTAAGAAAATCTAAACTTGTGAGATCTTGTCAAGCCCAACACTATAAAATAATTACCATGTCATTCATGCGCTTGATAACATGCTTGCATACTTGAAAAGCCCTAAAAAATTATCAAAAGTCAATAGTGTACCTAGTGGTACAACTAAGTTGAATTAAGCCTCGAACTAGACCAAATAGAGATTTTAAGATGAAGTTGAGAATTTTAAAACCCCAGAAAGATTTAATATGGTGATTCAGAGTTTGAGGACTGATTTGGAGTTAAATTGAAATTTTCATGATATAGGGGCAAAATGGTCATTTTACCACCCGAGGTTAAAATTGGAATGTTGGAAGAAGTTTTTGACCAAGATTGACTATTTAGACCATAATTTGAGTTTGAGAAGTGAAAAATTTTAATTTCGGTATTTTTTCGAGCATAGAGGCAAAATAGTCATTTTGCAGCCTAAGGGCAAATTTGTAATTTTATACCACCCTTTTATACAACCCAACACATGTCCAGCACATGAATTTCACCCATTATTATCATGGATAATTGAGGAAATTGTAAGTTGTGGAGAGAGAATGCTTAATGAGTAAGTAGGACACATGCACCAATTACATGGTGACATGTGTCAAATTTTCATCCATGCATACTAGGCTTTAAAAAACCAGCACACACACACACACTCTTCCATTCATTCTCATGGTTGGCCAAAGCAAGAAAAGAAAGGAAAAAGAAAGAACAAAACCCTTGTCAAGCCCAGCCCTAAAATGCTTGCCATGTCATACATGTGATGGATAACCTGATTTCGAACTTGGAAAGCCTCGTAAAATTGTCAAGAGTCGGTAGTGTGCCTTGAGGTACAACTAAGTCGATTTAAGCCTCGAACAAGTTCAAATGAAGATTTTAAGATGAAATTGAGAATTTTAAAGTCCAAGAATAACTTAAAATGATGATTCGGAGTTCGAGGGCTGATTTGGAGTCAAATCAAAATTTTTGAGATCTAGGGGCAAAATGGTAATTTTGCCACTCGAGGACAAAATGAGAATTTTTAAAAAAGATTTTGATCACATTTGACTAAGATTGATCATTTAGAGTATAAATCTCAGTATTTTTCAGAGCATCAGGGCAAAATGGTAATTTTGCCATCTTGAGGGCAAAATGATAATTTTACACCACCAGCACTTGTCATGCTCATAGAATTCATCCATTAACAATTTATGTGGAGGAGAATTAAAGTGTTTTATATGGTGGTCAATAAAAGATTAAAGGATAAGTATTTAAAAAGTGGACCAATAATAAAATGACATGTGGCAAGTTGATATTATTTTATTATTTTGCTATAAAAAATCAACCCACACCATCATATTCTCTTCATCATGGTTGGCCAAGCAAGAACAAAAGAAGGAAAGAAAGGAAAGAAACCCTAGCCACCAAGATTCAAGAGAAAAGTGTAAAAAATTCAAGTAAACAAGTGATAAAGGTAAAATTTCTTGACTTTGGCTAGTGATCTATCATTCTTGTGCATTATTTTTCATTTTAAATGGTTGAGAATCAAGATCTCATGAGGGTGTTCTTGCTGGTCAAAGCTTTAGAGAGAGGTTTTGATGCTTGAATTGGTTAGATTTCAATATACTTTAGTGTTTTTAGTTAGTTAGTAATGTGTAGCATGAAAAAAAACCAAGGAAAATTCATTTTCCCTTGTTACCCATCAAGGCCGAATTTCATGGAGTGAAGATTGGAAAGGAATTTTGTGACATTTTGTGTTAATTGGTTAGGATTTAATGATTTTAATAAATGGTGGTGATAGAAATCGAAATTGATGATATTTAGCATGAAATCGCAAATTTCATATTAAATCATCAATGGCCGAATTCTTCATGTAGTGTTTTGATGTTGAAATTGATTTTATTCTAAGTGAATTTGGTTAGGAATTGATGAATTGTGGTGTAAGAATGTAGCTTGAAAAAAAAAATTTTATTGGTAGTGGACACAACTTGGCCGAATATTCCAAAATAAAATGTAAAAGTGGTTTTGCCACATTTCATGTTAATTGACTAATATTTTGGATATAATTGGAGTATGGAAAGTGAAATGGAACGAATTGGAGTTGAATTGGGTATATTGGCCAGTCAATCGGGTGAAAAATCAAATAAGGCCAATATCGATTTATTTAGGTATACAAAGTAATTTAGAAAAGATACCGTATCTAGATAGTCACCCGAGCATTTCACGTTTCATTTTACGCATTAGTATAGAGCCTGATTTGGTTTTATATTAATTTAGCACCAATTCAGTGAATTGTTTGCTGTGCATTATGGATAGGTGGTGAGCAAACTACACTGGTAAAAGTACATAGATTGTACCCGAAGACTGAGATTAGGAGTACATCTACTCCTAGAACTGTGAGTAAATTTATTATCGCCTTAATTATATATAGTAATTTTTACTCAATTTGATGATTTTGTGAAAAATTATTTTAAATGGTGAATTGTTTGTTTTATGAGAAAAATACGAATTTATAAAATAAATTGAATTGAAAATTTGATGACTAATTTGAAAATAGAGTAATTGGAGACTGCCTACTTGTATTACAAATTGATGATTTGAATTGAATGGCTTATGGTAATATAGCATGACTGGTTGATTTGATAATTGTGTTGAGAAATACGAATTACCTACTTTGTCTTGATAAATTGGATAATTATGAAATTACCATGCCATGCTATTGTGATTTTATTGTTATGGTGGGGTTTATTATACACGTAGTGGAGGGTTTCCGTGGAGCAGCCTATTTAGAGGGGGCACGGTAAACTCGGTTGATTCTTACCTTGATTGGAGAGACGCGCAGGGTTTGAGTTCACTTCACTCCTAACCACCACGTGAAGGCGAACTTAGCTAACTCTAAGGTACGACTGAGTTTTGGAAAAATTATGAAATTTTCACAGTCTTGGTAGACTCGGTTGGATGCCTCTTATCAAGGAATTCTTAAGAACCAAGTATGAGAATGATTTTGGCACGAGCCAAGCTTTTTAGAAAATCATAAGCCTTGTTGAAACTTTAATGAAAGACAATGGTTTACACGGGTAGGGATGAATCTTCAAGCCATGAAAAATGGATTGTGACTGGATAATTTATTTGTCTCCACTTACTCGACTTTAGATATTTTTGATGATGTCTGTCTACTCACTGGGATCTTATAATCTCACCACCCTCATTTCCATCCATTTCAGGCTCAGCATAGTAGGTAGTTAGCCGATATCGTCGAGAGACAAATTTTGGAGTTGCAACCTTGGAAATCAAAGGTTTACCAACTCACTGCCTTAGTTCAATTTTGTCGTTCGGGGGCCCACTTGTCATTGTATATTGAGTTACATACCCTGGTTGTCTCTGTTACAGTATGTAAGAATTTATTTTGCTTTCACGTTACAAAAATTATTTACGTAGCTTTCTATAAAAATTGTTTTATAAGAAAATAGAATATTTTATTTAATTCTTTTATTTTATTCTGAAAGTTATAATTTCATTTTAAATTAATGTTTTAAAGATCCAAACTTATTTTTGATTACAAAATATGTGTTCTTCACTCACATACTGCCTTTTTAGCTGGTTTCGGTATCTTGGAAGGAAAATGACCAAAATGCCCCTGTGAGGCGAAAATTATTTTTCTATCGTTTTAAATTGGAAAAAGCTTAAAAGCCTTTAAAACATGATATTTGGTAACGATTGCTCATAAAGGGAGTGAGGAAACTGATATTAAAGCCTTGCGGGGTTCCGTTCGACATTCTGGGTAATGAATGCCTATCCGGACGTCGCGACTGTTGTCACGGGCTCGATAGGAGTTCCTGGTCGTGACAACCCTAGTGAGGGAATTTCAAGAGAAAATCACTAGATTTCAAGGAACCAAGCAATCAAAGTTGAAAATTTCTTAATTCTAGCTTGTGATCTATCTTTCCTATGCATTATTTTGCATTTTCCATGGTTGAATCACCAAATATCATGAAAGATAGTGTGCTGGCCAAACCCTAGGAGAGAGAATTTGATGATGGTTTTAGATAGATTTTATGGTATTTAGGTGTTTTTAGTTAATTTATCATGTTTGGAATGGAAACAAGTAAGAAAAATCACATGTTCTTCACCCACCAACCATGGTTGAATTTCATAAAGAAAATATTGGAGATGAATCTTGTGATATTTTATGTTATTTAGTTGGAATTTAATGATTTATGGTGTGAGAATCAAGCATGAAAAATTATATTGTTAGTGAACCCACCATGGCCAAATTTTCCATGAGAAAATATGAAGATGATTTTGCCATATTTCAAGTTATTTAAATTGTGTTTGATGATTTGGAGTATTAGGAGAGGAATGAAATTATTTGGAGTTGAATTGGACGTATTGGCCAATTAATCAGGTAATAAACCGAATTAGGCCAATACCATTTTATTCTGATCACAATTGATCCAACGTGTAACATCATATTTAAGTGACTATCCGAACAACCTCATGCATTCATATAGAGCCTGAAGTAAATTTATAATGGTATGACATAAGATATTGAATTATGTGTCATGTATTATGTATAGGTGGTGAGCCCTCTAACAAGGGTAAAGATATTGTGCCAAAGGACCAAGAATAGGAGTATTTCGGATTCCTAATACAGTGAGTGAACTTGCATTTCAAATTGTTTTTGGAATTTTAATTGAGTTGAGATGAAATGCTTGAATGATTTATACCCAACTTCTTATCTAAAAATGAGTCCCGAGAACAAGCCTTTGACAATTATTTTAATGTTATGAGTGTGTACACTGTGTAAAGAAAATGAATACATGCTCATTTTATTCTGTTGATAATGATATCAGTGATTGGATCATGTGTATTAATGACCAGGGGATTGTGCGAGTAGGGAGTGCACACATGGTCATATTGCTTTGTGCGAGTAGAGGGTGCACAAATGGTCTTATTGCTTTGTGCGAGTAAGGAGTGCACACATGGTCTTATTACTTGGTGTGAGTAGGGAGTGCGCCAGAGTTGAAGAGAGTGGGGTGGTGTATGTAATTGCACGTGATTTTATATATATGCGTGATATAGTGTGCATGATGGAAAAATGTGATTTGTATGGTATGTGAACCTTGAGAAATTTTCCTTTTTTGCAAATTGTTTCAAATTGAGGAAAAAGGGTTCTAATGCGAAACCATCGTTCCGTGACGGTTTGTGATTACACTTTACTATAGCTAAAATTGAGGAAAAAGAATGCCTTCCCACTGCAGCAATAACCTGTCGGTTTTGCTATCTTGGTAGAATTATTGATGTAATTTCATGGTTACTTTATCATTGAATGTTTAATAACTCACAGTTAAGTGAAAATGAGTTTTAATATTAACTGGATGTAAATTGTCTTGTTTCCGAATAAGTGCATCATGGTTCTCAACTTTCCTTATTATTATTGCTTGTTCCCTTCTAATGTTCGCTCATTGAGTTTTGTACTCACTGTTTTAAAAATTCATTGTGAGACCCTATCAAGCTCGTTAAAAGACGGTATTGTACCGAGTAGTACAACCAAGTTAATTTAAGCCTCGAACTAGTTCAAATAGAAATTATAATAGGAAATAGAGAATTTTAAAACCCACAAAATGATTTGGAGTTCGAGGGCCAATTCGGAGTCAATCAGAAAAATTGACCAATTAGGGGTAAAATGGTCATTTTGCCATTTAAGGACAAAACGAGAATTTTTAGGAAAGATTTTGATTATATTTAATCAAGATTGATTATATGGAGTATAGTATGAGGTTTGCCAATGAAAAATTTTAAATTTTTAGTATTTTCAGAATATAGGGGCAAAATCATAATTTTACCACACCGAGGGCAAATCAGTAATTTTTCACTCGCAGCACTTGTCAAATTGGTAGACTTTAATTTTGGTGGGAATGGATAAATATGAGAATAATTGTGGTGGAAAAGTTTAAGTAAAAAGTCAAATAATTAAAATTTTGGACCAATAAGCATGTGACATGTGGCAAGTCACATTATTTTGTTATTAAACCATTAAAATCAGCCCATAAACTCCATTTTCTCTCACCATATTCGGCCAAAAAGGAAACAAGGCAGGAAGAAAAGAAAACAAAGAGGAAAAACCAAAACCTAGCCAAGAAATCAAGAGATTTCATTGATTTTTCCAAGGATCAAGCAACAAAAAGGTAAAATCTCTTAATTTTGCTTAAAACCTAGCTTACCCATGCTTTATTTCTTATTTTTCGTGGCTGAATGGGTATGGAAGAGATTTAATGATGGAAGCGACTTTGATTTTGAACAATGTTGATGTTTAGAAATAGTTAAGCATGTTTAAAAGCAAAACCGTAAGAAAAATATTCATTTTCCCTAGAGTTCTTCATTGGCCGAACCTACTATGTTGTGTGTGTTGATGGATTGATTCTTGTTTCAAGAAAAATGGTTTGGAAAATGATGAATTAAGTGAGAAAATTAAATAAGAAAAATCACAGTGTTAGTGCACTGTAATGGTCAAATTTTTCCATGAAGAAATGGAAAGGTTTGAATATTGAAATTGGCATTATTTAAATGGTATTTGATGAATTGAGGTATTAGAAAAAGAATGGAGCAATTTGGAGTCAAATCGGACACGTTTGCTAATTTATCGGGTAATTGGTCGAATTAGGTCAACACCGCGTTTAAGCAGTTAACCGAGTATTCTATGCATCCATATATAAATTAGGTTAATTTTATACCTAATTAACACAAATGTAATGATTAAATTATTATGCAATTTGTCAATGTGGTGAGCCTTTTAATAAAGGCAAGAAAATCGTACCCAAGGATTAGCAGCCGAAGTGCTCGAATTCGACTCTCGAAAATTTGTGGGTGAATTTGCATTTGAAAATGGTTTTGGAAAATATGAGCGTATTTGAATAAAATGCTTGAATGATTTTATTCAACCTTTTTTAAAAAGAACGGGTACCATGAGAACCAGTTTTTCGTGAAACATTATCTTTACTGATGTGAAATTTGATTGTGCTAAAATTGTATACCTTTATGTGATGCTTACATGTATTGTTAAGAAATTATGTGAACTTGATGTAATCGTGCACGTGTGGAGTGGGAAATGCACATGCCGGTAATAGTGTACAAAATGGGGACGGTGATACGTAGCGCCCACGATTCCTAGAAACTCAATGTTGAGCAAAGTGGGGATGGCAACACGTAATGCCCACAATTCCTGGAAATTCTCATGCGTGAACTTTGGTGAAGCGTGATTCTCTGTCTAGGGGCTTGTAAGGACGTCGATACGTAACACCTGCAAGTGCTATGGTAAATGTCTCTTTTACCACCAAGGACAGTGAAGACTTGGTGGTGTATATGATTGCTCATGACTTTGTGTATATATGTGATTGTATGGTATGCGAATTGGTTTTAAATTGAGCAAGAATGCCTTCCCGTTGCAGCGATAATCGTCAATTTTGCTGTCTAGCTAGAATAAATTTCGGGTTAAGTGGAAAGGGTTTTAAATATTAGATAGATCAAAATTGTCTCATTTTCAATCAGTGCATCATTGTGAGACCCTGTCTAAGTTGTTAGAAAACCGGTATTGTACCTAATGGTACAATTAAGTTAAATCGAGCTTCAACCTAGTTTAATGGAAATTCTAAGAAGAATTTCAAAATTCTGAGACCCACAGAATAGCTCAGAATAGTGAATTGGAGTTCAAGGTTCAGTCTGGAGTTAATCGGGAAAATTGACCGGTTAAGGACAAAACGATCATTTTCCCATTTGTTGATTTATAGAGATTTTTAACCAAGATTTGATCACAGTGGACTAAAAATAATTATGTGACACACAGTTATGATCCCATAATCATAAAATGATGTTTAGCAGTGTAAAAATGGTGATTTCCAGTGTTTTTGGAGCACAAGGGCAAAATGGTAATTTTGCCACCGGAGTGCTAAATGTGAATTTTTTTGAAAGGATTTTACCCCAATTGGGTAATATTGATTTATATTAGTGATATTTGAGGTTGGACAGTGAAAATAATGAAATTCCGGGACATTTCGGAGTATAGGGGCAAAATCGTAATTTTGCCATCCCGGGGGCATTTCGGTAATTTTTCACTACCAGAATAAATTTTTCCAGCCATGGTCAACCTTGGATTAGATGTTGACTTGATGAATCAAGTGGTGGAGATCAAATGGGAGAAAAAGTCAAAAAGTCAAAAAAATGGACCAATGGCGTGATGACACGTGGCAAGCTTTTATATTTTATTATTTAAGCCATAAAAATCAGCATTTAAGCCTCATTTTCTCTCTCAAAGTCGGCACCCACCAGAATTTAAGCAAAAAAAAAAGAAGAACAAAGGAGAAACACACAAAAACCTAGGGGAAATTCAAGACAAGTGTGATTTCAAGGAGGATTCAAGTGAAAAAGGGTAATAAATCTTTACTTTGGTTTGTGATTTACCTTACCAATGCTTTTGTTCTTGATTTCAATGGTTAAATATGGAAATATCATGAAGAGTTTAATTCTGAAAAATGGGTATGGATGAGGAAGGATTGTTGGATTGGATTGAATTTAGACTATGTTAGTAGTTAGAGGTAGTTAAGCATGATTATGAAGAAATATGGAAGAAAGAAATTGAATTCCATGGTTGTTCTTCCTTGGCCGAACCTAGTGTGTAGTGAATGCATGAGGAATTGTCTCATTTCAAATGAAATGATTCCATTTGAAATGAAAGAAATTGGAAAATGATAAATTAAAGTGAAAAATGTAGTAGAAAAATTTTCAGTGCTAATGCACTGCATTGGCCGAATTTTTCCATAAGGAATTGGAAAAGGTAGGATGCTGAAATTGGCATCAATTACATGATATGGGATGAATTAAGGTATTAGAAAAAGAATGGACCAATTCGGAATTAAATTGGACATAATAGCCGATTAATCGGGTAATCGGTCGAAATTAGGCAATACCGCGTTAATGCGATAATCGGACGCGATTTTGCTCTTACGTATCACACGCTAGTAATTTAAATTAGTTTATATTAGTTGGGGGCATTATAGTAAATTTCTTGATTTTATTTTGTGTTAAGGTGGTGAGAAGACCGAGAAAGGCAAAGGGATCGTGACTGAGGATTTTTAATCCGAGAGCATCCGGAATCCGGATATTTGTGAAACGTTGAGTGAACTTGCATTTCAAAATTTTTTGGGGAAATGCACATTGTATTGATTTGGATAATTAAATGATTTATTCAAAGTTTTAAAAAATATGTGCTGGGAACAAGCCTTTGATTAAAATGATTTTATGTGATGAATTATGTGTTATGCATGAAAGCATAAAAATATGTGTTATGCATGAAAGCATAAAAATATGAGTTATGCATAAAAGCATAAAATTATATGTTATGCATGAGGGCATAAAACTTTATGTTATGCATAAAGGCATGAAATATTATTTCATTGAGATGAAATTTAATTGTGCTGGATATGTACATTGTTATGATGTTTGTGTACATTGTTGAGAAGTGTTGTGAAATTGTTACCACCGTGCACGTGTGAAGAGGAAAATGCACAGGCCTGAAATGGTGTGCAAAGTGGGGACGGCGATACGTAACGCCCACTATTTCCTAGAGATTGAAAATTTAGTACAGTGGGGACGGCGATACGTAACGCCCACTATTACTATAAATTTTGGAAATTGAGCAAAGTGGGGATGGCGATACGTAACGCCCACGATTCCTGGAAACCATTACACGTGAACAGTGGTGAAGTGTGATTGGTTATCCAGGGGCTTGCAGGGACGGCGATACGTAACGCCTGCGAGTGCTCAGATATGTGTGTTTGTGTACACATGTGATTGTTCATTTCTCCGAGTATATTTGTATGAAATCGATTATTCCTTCATTATAAATTAAATGAAATGAGGGGAAGGGGTTGGTAATAAATTGGATAAAAATGAACGTGTTTCAAATGTATGCATCATATTTTAACCCTTCCTGATATTATGGCTTGTTCCTATCTTATGTTTGCTCACTGAGTTTTATACTCACCGTTTTCAAAAATTCATGTTTTCAGATCAGGAGGTTGTAGATTCCTAGATTGCGGGATCACAGTAGTCCATCTCCTGGTAGGTGTCTGGCATTCAATAGCTGCCCGTTTTATTGTACATGTCTCCGCTGGTAGTCATGGGTTTTTGTATGATGGATATGTACATGTAATGTACATTGTCAGAATTTATATTTGACTGATTATGTGTATATGTGTAAGCAACGTGAATTGCTAAATACATGACTGGAACAGTGCATGTATATTGTGATTAATAATGCCATTGTGCTTTGGCTGTGTCCACCCCCGGAAAGGGTGTGTGTGTGTATGTGTGTGACTGGATATGTCATTATTAGTTGGCATTGTATGCACACGGGGTGCATTACGTGTCGATGCCTCACACGAACATGTATGGGATCAAGTAAGTGAAAATAGGCTTGCTTGGGCTTAGTGAGCTATGCTCATTGGGTCCTTGCGCCGGTCATGGCCCCGGGAATTGGGTCGTGACAATCATGATTATTAAATTTCCTAGCTAATATTGCTTGTTCCCTCTAACGTTCGCTCACTAAGTTTCGTACTCACAGTTTTCAAAAATTCATGTTTTCAGATCAAGAGACCATTGGATCTTAGATCGAGGAGTCTCGGTAGTTCGTCTCCTGGGTATGTGTCCGGCATTCAATAGCAACTCTTTTCTTGTAATGTCTCCGCTGGAATTTATGGGTCCTTTTGTTGTGAATATGTGTATGTAATGTAAATCGCTAAAATACATGTCTTGAATAGTACATGTATTTTGTTGTTGATAATGCCATTGTGGATTGGCTATTTTCATGCTGTTTGAGAATGCATATGGCCACTTTGTTTGGCAAAGTGTTTGGCAAAATAAAATAGATAGGCTTGCTTGGGCTTGGTGAGCTATGATCATTGGGCTCATGCGCCGGTCATGGCCCGGGGAAATTGGGTCGTGACATTCATGTTTTCAGATCAGGAGACTGTTGGATCCTAGTCGAGGAGTCCCTGTAGTTTGTCTTCTAAGTAGGTGTTTGGCATTCAATAGCAACCCTTTTATTATAGTTTCTCCGCTGGAAGTCATGGGTCTTTTTGTTTTATGAATATGTTCATGTAATGTAAATTACTAAGTTACATGTTTTGAACAGTATATGTATATTTTAAATCGATAATGCCATCATGAGTTGGCTACGTTCACACCTGTTGGAATGCATAGGGATGCATTAGTTGATAAAACGTTAAACAATATAAATGGGATAGGCTTGCTTGGGCTTGGTGAGCTATCCTCATTGGGCCCATGTGCCGGTCATGGCCCATAAATCGGGCTATGACAAAACTGCCTCAAACACATTTTCTGTAAAAGTTCCCCTCTCTGAAATCGACACCCTTTCTTGAAACTAAAACTTTTTCTCTTCTCAAACTCTTGAAACCTTAAGTCAAAAATCTCTCACACCAAAATGGCAAAGTCAGGACAATCCAAAGAATCTGTAGAAAAGAAAAAGGGGAAGCGACCCTTGGAGGAGAGTTCAAGAACTTAAATGCATAAGAAGAAGAAAATGATTCAACACACTCCTGAAAACGAGGAAATTGGAAAAACAGTAACCAAGAAAAGTCACAAGATAGAAAAGAAGAAAGACACGGGAAAATCATCTAAGAAAGATACTATCTCATTTTCTAAATTTAGAAATAAAATGCATGAAAAGAGATTTGGGAAAATAAAAAATGCACCAATAACATGTGGAAAGTTCATCGATTGGGAGAGCTTTAACGAAATTCTTGAGATTCAGACCAATCTGTCTGATTATTTTGAGGAACTAAAACTAAAAGAGTTTAGCATTTTTAAAAATCGATCATGTAGTGATAGTTTAGTGAAAGAATTTTGTTCAAGTGTAGCAGTAGATGAAGAAGAACTTGAGGAGCTTGATGATTATGCTGATGATAGACTGAATGTATTTTTGAATGGGAAAGACTTTACTGTGACTGTTGTTGATTTAGGCAATTTGGTGGAAATTGAGTGTGAGGAGGGAGAATTTAAATTCCCTGAAAAATATGACCTTTCTTCCTTATGGGAAATTATCACAGAGAAAAATGAAAAATACTATTCTAAGAGCAATGCTAGCCTTATTACAAGCCCCCAAACTAGGATTTTACATTTCTTTGTTACTGCCAACATTCGTGGCAGAAGTGAGAGCTTAAGTTATATCAGTCTTCAAGATTTATGGTTAATGGAACATGCCTTTAATGGCACTCCACTCTATGTTGGTCAATTTATGATTGAAAGAATGAGGAATGCTTGTAAAGGGGACAAGATAAATTTTCCTTATGAGAATGTCATTAGTTCCTTGGTGAAAAAGAAAGGAATATGGGCAAAAAGATATGAAATGGACATGGTGAAGAGCAGAGACCAAGCTATCTATTTAGGCAGCCTACCAAAAATGGGATATAAGCTAGAGGGAAAAGCATTTGTTAAGACACCCCAGGTCACAGTAATCTTAGCTAAACTAGAAACCCATTCCTAGTTCTTCAGTGAAGTGATTTTCAACCTGCTGATGTAAATAGATGGAAAGCTCACTGATCAAGGAGCTAAAATCCAAAAAATTGAAGAAAAGTTAATTGAGATGGTAAGCAAAATGAAAGAAAAATCAACAATGCCCTCTGAACCTGCTGCTGTAGATTCTTCTATAACACCAAGCATTGCACTAGCAGAACAAGGTGTTTAGAGTTCAACTTTCCAAGCAGAAGGGTTTGCTTTTCATGATACAAGTCCTATGCTTTAGGTTGAAGGCTTAGCTTACCAAACTGCCAACCTTACTTTCCAAGCAGAGGACCCTGAACCAGGGGTTGATCAACCACAAAAATCCCCATTACTAGAACCCTAAACCAAAGATGCATATCACCAAGGCACTACGATACTTGGTTCTCTTAATGGAAGTCCACCCCCTATGCCCTAACCTCAACAACAACTCCTACAAGCATCCTTTCTCAATTCTAAAGATGTTTTAATAATAGGACTCTTCCACGAAATGGTTAGGGAGGAGCAGGCACAAAAGAAGTAGCCAAAGCACAAGCTTAAAAGTCAGTATCTACTGAACTAGCTCCTGCAGCAAAAGGGCAACCTGGGAAAGGACAATAGAAGGTCACTGTAGCTCCACAAACAAAGTCCAAACCACCTACTAATGGCAAGAAAACAATGGCCACAAAATAGCATTTCTCAAAAAAAAAAAAAGTCTTCCAAATTGGCAAAAAAGACTAAGCCAGCAACTGTTTTTTCTCTTTAAGAACCATTACAAGTTTCTAATAGGTCTTCCCTTGAATCATCCCTAGAAAAGTCTCCACGTGAACCCTCTCCTATACCTTTAAATACTTTTTATGGAAATGAATCCACTCTATCTACCTCTTCAGATAAATGAAGGCTCCTTCATTCGGTGCTGACAAAAAAAAGGAGAAGTAGAAGATAGGAGGTAAAATAATAATAAAAAAAATATTAGGGAGGAAGAACCAACAAAACAAAACAAATGTTAGGGTAAATGTACCAGAATCTAGGGAAGAAATGAAGTAAAACTAAACCAGGGGCAATTTAGGAATATTGACTGTTACTTTTTGTTTTCCTACTGATTCTCCCCTGCAAGACAACTGAACACTTGGATTTAATCTTGTTGTTTATGTTTTTGTGTGGAAAATTGGATATTGAATTGTTTATATCATTTGGCTGGTAATGATTGAATATCTGATGATGTTATGGCATTTTATTTGCTACTGTCAATAATCTGGTGCTATACTAATATTGGGATAATATGCTGATGACTGGTTTTATTATGACATTGTGACTGTGAATACATATGGATGTTGTGCATTGTATATCTGTTGAATGATGAATGGCATAGACAAAATCTAATAACAATGCATTATTGACAATTGCTAAAATTTTGATGATAATCTGTCAACATTCACCTATTATAAAACACTTTATATTTCTAGATATATATATATATATATATACTCAGAATATATGGTGTCATTTTCTATATGACATGAATAAAATTTGCTAAAATGAATAAGCAAATTAAGCACACATTAAAAGGGAACACACACTCAGAGGGAGCAATCCTTATTTTCTGCATAATTAAAAAGGTTAAAAGGACACTGTGCAAATAATCAAGGAATGTTTTGTCATCATCAACAAGGGGGAGATTGTTGGCTCCATTAGTTTTTTATGATAATAAAACATTCCCACTCATTTCTATCTAATATTTTTACTTGAGTGTGCAAGACAAAAGTTTACATGCAAATAATAAATCAATCCTTCAAAAGAGTATATCAAAAATCATAAGATTAAGGAGACATGATTGATTAATAAGAAGAAAGCTCTTTAGTTGAATAATGAAGAATGTTGGTTGGCTAAAATTCAAATTGGAGAAATGACGGGCTGAAGAGTATTAAGAAATAGAACCAACTTAGTCAACCAAAAAGTGAGTTAGTTAACTAAAAAGCTACTGCCAAAAATCTGGACTTTAAGACAGAACCAACTTAGTCGACCAAGGAATAAGTTAGTCGACTAAATACTATATGCCAGAATTTGTGACCAGAAGGCAGAACCAACTTAGTCGACCAAGAAAGAAGTTAGTCGACTAAGAGTTCTCTGTTTGCAATTTGAACCAGAGCACTAAAAGACAGATTAACGGCTAGAACCAACTCTCAACTGTTTCCAACGGTCATAAACTGCCAAACTGCCATCATAATTGTTTCTCCAAGTATAAAAGGATCTTCAAATGATTAGAAATTAGTTTTTGAGAAGTTTTGAGAGAATTGAAGGCTTCCAAGTCACATAGAGCTGAAAAACCAAAAAAATTTCTTTGCATCTTACTGCACTTAAGTGTCTATCTTTTGTAATTATGATTTTTACTCAACCTTGTACCATTTAGATCAACCTTGTGATCATAAATACTTTCTTTTTACTTCTCTTCTTGTATTTTTAGAGTGAGCGAGTCACTCTAAAGATTGTTTCAAGCTAGGATTGCTTGAATGTGTTAAGGTTCTAACTTAGCATTGAAAAGTTAGGTGTTTGGGTTTTAGTTGAGCCCGTGAAAAACTATTGTGAAAGGTTTTGGCTGAGCCTGGTAAAAGCCATTGTAAAGAATGGTTAAAGATTGTGAATTTCACCAGTTCATAGTGGATTAGTTGGAAAATCCTTAGTTGGATAATCAAGGTAGTGGATATAGGTCTTGGACCAAACCACTCTAAATTCTCGCACTTTGTCTACTTTGTTTTTTATTTTCTTTGTTCTCTAAATTAGTTCGCTATCTTGTCAAGAGCCGATTTGTGCTATTCACCCCTCTCTAGCACATATACTTGGGACCAACAAAATATGCCATTATTGAGTTGACTTTGCTTTCTTCTTTCTCTCGGTAAAAACTTTTTGCTCTTTTGACACTGAGAAAAGGTCCACAATAGATCAAAGCTACTCGAGTTCGTGAAAACTTGAAAATTTAGATTTAAAATCTAAAATTACATTTTGCCTCTAATATGGAAATTATTATTATTATTTTATTATATATTATTCAGTTATTTATTTTACTTACTTAGAACTCAATAATATTAGAAAACATACTTCTTGAAGCTCACCAAGAAAAATGACAAGATTACCCTTAGTCCATGTTAACGTGTCTACCTCTAGTTACGCGTCTATGGAGGTCAAGGCTTCACAGGTGCTATATGAATTATTGATTAAGGACTGTGCCGAATTATGTTGAATGGGCTACGAAGTGGGTATATGGCCCGATATGTTTTGGGTTAATGGCACAACCATTGGGTGATATTGAGTATATGAGGTCGAAGAGCCATGATTACTTATGGACATGATATATGCATGATTGCCCACGCATTTGTGGTTAATTTGAGGATATGCATAAGGCTGTTAAGCCATGATTGATACAATTAAATATGATGAGTACCCATTTGTCGTTAAAGGCATAAGGGCTTATAAATTGATTATGTTTTGTTTGATGATGCCTTAGAGACTTGATGGTACTTCGAATTATACCAAGCTTAAAGATGACTAAAGCTCATTAAATTTGAATATGATTTGATATAGACATATGGAATGTCACAAGCACGACGGCTTGATTCATGGATATGTGTTCTGCCCAAGGGATGAATTTCAAATGTTGATTTAACTTGAGGTTGGAGTCCCACACCCTACAAAGATGGTGGTAAGTAGGGATAGGGGTATTAGTGCCACCTGTTATTCCCGTCTGTAGTGCTTTGATGTCATCTATTGAGATTGCTTCGAGTGATGCCAACTTCGGGAGATTACTCCAGTCGATGACTATGACTTCTTTGCCAATTGCTACGACACTGTGTGTGATCTGTTCTCCACCTATTGCTTCCGCACGCACGTGATTTGTTCTCCACCCATTGCTTTGGAACATGTGTGATTTGTTTCTCTAGCCAGTGACTTTACCCTGCGCATGATTTGTTTCTTTGCCAATTGGCCACCGTGCGTAATTTAATTATGACTGGGGCAAGATTACTTGTTTGATTTCGTTTAACTATGATAACATGCATCAAGGATGGCATGATTTGATTTGAAATTTGAATATGTGGTGACCATTATGAATAAGATTTGATGAAAAGCTTTGAGATAAGTAAATTATATGTAAATGAGATTTGAGGTTGTGCTCGGTAACTAAGGTGTGCCTATGAAGCCTAGTTTAATGATAACGGCCCTAAGGGTAAGCCTTAAATTGATATGATTTGATATGAGGTCACGAAACTGTTGGGTGAGGGTTGATCATGCATCAAATGCAAATAAAATGCAGTGAAAATAAATTCAAAAGAAAATTAAATTTCGCCTCACTTACCCAGGATTTCTTTCATGCCAAATCGAGTACGAAATTAAATGAAATTGAAAGAATATGATCATATCACTTTACTTGTATAACAGAGGTTGATGAATCCTTTGTTAAAGCACCAAATCAGCCTTTAAAAGGTCAACCACCTCAGCCCGGTTGTTGCAAACCAAAGCTGTCCAAGGAATCCTTGTGCAGCTTCTAATGGTGATCCATACCAATGAATGAGAAAATCCTTCTTTAAGGATTGGAAGTGCTAAGCCTTGACAATGTGCTAGTAAAGATGAGTTTCATAAACTCATAATCCACACAAAATTGTGGGGCTGAACACACAAAAGGGAGTGAATAAAAAATCCTTTTTCTTCACACAAGGAATTCTAATGTGTCGTTTACCCTTTTTCTTTTCAGCCATTCTCCACTTTTTGTTTGGAGGCTATAGCTAGGTATTTATACCTTGGATTAATTTTAAACCCTAAGTACAAAACTATTTTGTAATTGCTAATTAATCCAATAATTTGAATAAACAATTTAATTAAGTTATTTAGAAGCCCAATTAACTTAATTGTTTAATTTAATCAATTAGACCCAATAACTTAATTAAACAATTTAATTAATTAAGCCCAACAATTTAATTAAACAATTTTAATCAATTAGGCCCAAAAACTTAATTAAACAAATTTAATTTAGGCCTAATAACTTAATTGTTTAATTTAATTAATTAGGCCCACTAACTTAATTAAACAATTTAATTAATTAGGCTCCATGATTTAATTAAACAATTTAATTAAATAATTTTAATCAAGTGCATGAGAAGTTCATAACTTCTAATTTGATTAAGTCCAACTTAATCACCTCTCCCATTTTATTTTCACCATTCATTTTAGGTGTGTGACCCATTAGGCTTCTAACATGTTGGCAATGAACTCAATATATAATTCTTAAGTTAAACTTAGAAGTAGATAAATTTAAACTACTTTAAATTTATCATTAATCAAGTTAACTACCTAGAGTTCATACACCAAGATTGGGATCTAGCAATGCATCATGGCCACCCAAATGTTAGAAGACTCAAGATGGTTTGACTCAACTTTTCAATGATCAGCCTTTCAATGTAATTCATTCTCTCATCATATATCCCAGAGATGATAAGAGCATGATGTAGTATCTACTCTTATTGATCTCCATATTCGTTCTTAAAGTTTGATCATCAGCTTTATAAAGACTTATGAAACTCCTTTCATAATCTTCAAGTTACCTTGGCCAAGGACTTCAATAAGCTAATATCAACCAAGAACAACTAGGATATGTCCCTTGCATCACTTGGGGTGATGATTCCTATCTTGACCACTCATTTGCCTTCACATGCTTCATGCTATAGCCAAAAGCATCTTGTTTTGGCATCCTTGGTTAGGCACCCATAGGGATGAAATCAAAGCATAACACTCCACACATAAGACAACCTTGTCAAGCCCAGCCCTAAAATATACTTGCCATGTCATTCATGTGCTTGAAAGGATGTTTGCATACTTGGGTACCTCGAAAAAGTCATTAAAAGTCGATAATGTACCAAATGGTACAATTAAGTTGAATTAAGCCTCGAACTAGTTTAAATAGAGATTTTAAGATATAATTTAGAATTTTAAAACCCCATAATGATTTAATGTGGTGATTTGGAGTTCGAGGATCAATTTGGAGTTACATTAGAATTTTCATGACCTAGGGGCAAAATGATCATTTTGCCACTCGAGGTTAAGATTTGAATGTTGGAAGAGGTTTTTGACCAAGATTGATTATTTAGAACATAATTTGAGTTTGAGAAGTGAAGAATTTTAATTTCGGTATTTTTTCGAGCATAGGGGTAAAATAGTCATTTTGCCACCTAGGGGCAAAATTGTAATTTTACACCACGCAACACATGTTCAGCACATGAATTCCACCCATTTTTATTGTGGATAATTGATGGAATTTAAGTGGTGGAGAGAGATTGCTTAATGGGTAAGTATGACACATGGACCAATGGAATGGTGACATGTGTCAAATTCTCATCCATTTATTCTTGGCTTTAAAAATCAGCCCATAACCCTCCCACACTCATTCATATGGTCGGCCAAAGAGAGAAAAAGAGAGAAAAGAAGAAGAACAAAACCCTAGCTAAGAAATTTAAGAGGAATTCATTGATTTTCAAGGAATCAAGCCATTAAAGGTAAAATTTCTTAATTCTAGCTTGTGATCTACCTTTCCTATGCATTATTTTTGCATTTTCCATAGTTGAATCACATGATTTCATGAAGCATTCATGGCTGACCCATTTTAGAAAGAGAAGATTTGATAGTTGATTTGGTTAGATTTTAAGATATTTAGGTGTTTTTAGTTGTTTTATGGTGTTAGGTATGAAAAACAAGTAAGGAAATAATATGTTCTTTAATCATTCATCATTGGCTGAATTTTCTATGTGGAATATTGATGGTGGAATTGATTTTATTTCAAGTGATTTGATTAGGAAATAATGGTTTAAGGTGTGGGAATTAATGGTTTATGGTGTAAAAATTTAGCTTGAGAAATTTTAGTGTTAGTGAACCTACCATGGCCGAATATTCCAAAATGGAATGTGAGGATGATTTTACCACATTTCATGCTATTTAATTTTTGTTTAATGATTTAGAGTATTGGGAGAGAAATGGAATTATTTATAGTTGAATTAGACGTATTGGCCAATTAATCGGGTGATAGATCGAATTAGGCCAATATCAATTTATTTAGATATACAATGGAACCTAAGTAGAGTATCATATTTAGATAGTCACCTGAGCATTTTGCATTCCATTTCATGCATTAATATAGAGCCTGAAATAGTTTTGTAGTGGTATGACACAATATATTGAATTATGTGTCGTGTATTATGGATAGGTGGTGAGCCATTTGATAAGAGTAAGAGATTGTACCCGAGGACCAAGAATAAGAGTACTTTTACTCCTGATATTGTGAGTAACCTTATTATCGCCTTAATTATCTAGAGTAAATTTTACTCAATTTGGTATTTTCGAGAAATCTGAATTTAATTGGTGAATTGCTTTGTTTTATGAGCAAAATGTGAATTAATAAAATAAAATAAATTTTTATAATCGATTTGAAAATCGGATGATGGCTTTGAAATTAGAGTAATTGGAGACCACTTGTTGTGTTGTAAATTGTGATTTGAATTGAATGGCTTATAATATTGTGGGCATGAATGGCTGGATTGGAAATTGTGCTGAAAATATATGAACTATTGTTTTACCTTGATAAGTTGTGTAGTAAAATAACTGCCATGTCATGCTATTGAATTAGTGTTTGTGTGAGTTTGGGGTCCAAAGCTTGGCGAGGAGGTCCTGCAGGAGACCTGTCACACCGCCGTTAGGTGCGGGAAGAATAAGTCAAGTGATGAGGACCCAGACATAACACTACTTTTATTGAATTGGTGGGTTATAGAGTGGTCACTATAGTGGCGGGTTCTGTGGACTAGCCTTTAGGAGGGGCATGGTAACCCATTTATGTGCTTACCTCAGTTGGAGAAGCGTGTAGGGTATCTACTGAGGTGAGATTTGAGTGCACCTCACGCCGAACTACCACGTGAGGGTGAGACTCAGCCAACGCCAAGGAACGACTGTGTGGTCTAACGTAAAAATTTGTTTGTGTATATGACATTTTAATAGCCTTGGCGGTCTCGGTTAGATGCCTCGACCGGGGTATCCCCAAGAATGATTTTGGCGGGAGCCAAGCTTTTAAAAAATTCATAAGCCTTGTTGTACATTTTGGATGAAATGTAACTGGTTTAGATGGTTTGAAATGTGTTTTGATGTTATGAACTAATTTATGATGATTTATTTCAATCGTCTCCATTTACTCAACTTTAGATATTTCAGACGATGTTTGTTTACTCACTGGGATTATATAATCTCACCACCCTCCTTTCTACCCATTTCAGGCTCAGAATAGCTTGTAGATAGTCGATTTTGTCGAGGCCTACAATTGGAGTTGCATCTTCAAAAGCAATAAGTTCACAGCCTTAGTTTACTTTTGTCATTCGTGGGCCCACATGTCATTGTAAATTAAATTTAATACTCTGGTTATATTTATTACTATATCTATGAATTTATTTTGCTTTTACACTGTAAAAATTATTTACGTTGCGTTCTATAAAAATTGTTTTACAAAAAAATAAAATATTTTATTAAATATTTTTATTATATTCTAATAGCCATAATTTCACTTAAAATGAATGTTTTAGATAGCAAAACATATTTTTGATCACAAAATATGTGTTTTTCACTTATATACTATATATTTAACTGGGTTTGAAATTTTTAGTGAAAAATGACCAAAATGCCCCTGTGAGACAGAAATTATTTTATGATTGTTTTGGTTTGGAAATGGTTTATAAACCTTTAAAACATGATGTTCGGCAACTGTTGCTCACAGGGGAGATGAGAAAACTGATGTTCAGCCTTGCGAGGTTTCGGTCGATATTCCGGGTAATGAATGTCTATCGGGATATCACGGCGGTTGTCATTGGTATGATGGGAGTTCCAGCTCGTGACAAACCATGTCACGACACTTGAACTCCCCATCGGGCCCATGACAACCACCACGACGTCCCGATTGGCACTTGTTACTTGGAATGCCAACCGGAACCTCGCAAGGCTTAGCATCAACTTTCGTACTTCCCCGGTGAGCGACAGTTATTGAATACCACACTTCAAGTACCAAAGTCATTTTCAATTTAAAAATGCTAAAATAATTTTCGTCTGGCTCAAAGGGGCATTTTCATCGTTTTTCACCGAAAACTTTCGAAATTTATTAAAAATGTTGTAAAGGCGTAGAAGACACATATGTCATGATAAAATTAAATTTAAGTGTCTAAAACGGTTATTTGGGATAAAGATTTAATTATTTGAATATAATAAAATAATATATTTTCTCATAAAACAATTTTTATAAAACTATCGATAAACAACCTTCGCAGCGTAAAAATTAATTATGCTTTTACATACCATAATATAAACAATTAAAGTATGAAATTTAAATTACAGTGATTGGTGGCCCCATAACTAACTGAAATGCATAGAGACTGTGAACTTACAGTTCTTGTCAATTCAAGTCCACAAGGGTCCTTGATCGAATCCGCTAGCTATAGGCTACTCAGATCCTAAAATGTGAGGAAATGAGAGGTGAGATTATAAAATCCCAGTGAGAAAACAATTACCATTGAAACTATCTAAAGTCCAGTAAAATGAGACAATTAACATAAACTAGGGTAAGATGTTAATAACACTTTATTTCCTTTTTGCTAAGTTGATTAATTTCATTTCACTTGAAATTTTATGTGGCTTATGATTATTCGTAAAATCATGGCTCGTGCCATAAAATCTCATGCTCGATGACACCTTGATCAGAGGCATTCAACCAAGCCTGCCAATGCTGTCAAAAATTCTCATAATTGTTCAAAATCAGCCATTCCTTGGTGTTAGCTGAGTTCGCCTTCACGTGGTGGTTTGGTGTGAAGTGAACTCTATCTTATCTCAAGACAATTAAATAACCCTGTATGCCTCTACAACTGAGATAAAGATATATATGGGTTTTACCGTGCCACCTCTAATTAGGCCGGTCCACAAAAACCCATCTACTGTAGTAGATAACAATCCACCAATTAAATAAATATTTCAATAGCATAAATTGGCAATTTTTATTACTAAACGTTTCATCAGTACAAAGCATATTGTATACATTTTCAACACAATAAACAATTAGCCAATCATGCCATAAACATCATAAGCCAATTAATTTAAAACATAATTCACAATAATACAGGAAGTCTCCGATTACTTTGGTTTCAAAATCAATTGTTCAATTTTTCAAATCAATTTATAAAAATTCAATTTATTTAATAAATCTAATTTATTTTATAAATTTCATAATTTTCTTGTAAAATAAGCAATTTACTAAATAAAATAATTATTCATAAAACCATCAAATTGAATAAAATTCCTCTAGATAATTAAGGCGATAAATAATTTACTCACTGTATTAGGAGTAGAAATACTCCTATTTTTCGTCCTCGGGTGCAGTCTTTTACCCGAATCAAATTACTCACCACCTATCCATAATCCATGACACAAAATTCAATAAAATGTGTCAATTAATCCTAATTAATTTCAGGCTCCATAAATCTACATGAATGCATAAAATGCTATGGAATTGTCCGAAAAATTGCTTGAACGCAATATTCAGCCTAATGCGTACGGTGCGCGATTTAATTCTCTAAAATCTCCAAATAAATTCTAAATTGATTTCCTTCAATTCCTATACCTCAATTATACCCAAATTAACCTAATGTCCACAAATATGGTGCAAATTATCAATCTAGGCCACAAATCACGAAATTACCCCTATTAGGTAAAAATTCGTATTTTCACACCAAAATTTCCCATTTAATTTCTATATCCTCAATTCATCATAATAGACTTAAATACCATGAAAGATCATCAAAATCAGTAGCCAATCTCACCCTAGAATATTCACCATAAATAGGTTCAATGGTGGAAAATGCCATTTCTTGCCAAATTTCAATATTTTTCATTAAAACCTAACTAAACAACACTAGATTCACCTAAATCTACCAAAATAATCACTCAAAATCATTCCTTGAAGATTCGGCCAGCAAGGGTGGGTGATACCCACATTCAATTCTTGCATGAAAATGGAAAAAAATGCTTGGGTAATGAAGAACACTATAAGAAATCAAAAAAATTTACCTTGATTTGTGACTTTGCTTAGATTTCCACACTTTTCCCCAAATTTTTCCACCTAGGGTTCATGTGTTTCTCTTTGTTGGTCCCAAATATAGGTGCTAGAGGGGGGGTGAATAGCACTATCTTAGCTCTTTCTTGTGGGATTAAGACTTGATCTTAAAATGAAGAAGATAAGGCAATGAAAACAATGAACAAGGTATTTATAGTGGTTCGGTCCAAGACCTACATCCACTACCTTGATTATCCAACCAAGGATTTTCAAATCAAATACTAAAACGGTGGAATTCACAAGCTTCCACCAAGCTTTCACAATGGCCTTTCCAAGGCTTAGCCACAACTTTTACACTAGTTTTTCACGGGATCAACTAAAACCCAATGTGGTTTTCCAACGCTCAACCACAACCTTTCACTAGTTTTTCCCAGGCTAAACTAAAACCCAATGTGGTTTTCCAAGGCTTGATAATTCTATTTTATAGAATTATTTTATTCCAATTTTGTTATTAAATCTTAGCTAAGTCTTCAATTTTTAATTATAATTTACTTAATTTTTAGTTATTTTTATATTTAGTTTATTTTTAAGTAAGTTATTTAATTTTATGTTATTTCTTTTAATTTGGTTAATATTTATTAGTTTTTATATTTTTGGTAGGACCTAAAGTAATTGGGCCTAATTTTGGAAAGTAAGGTGCTAAAAGATCCAAAAATCTGCTTGCATATGCTTCAGTATTTTAGTCATATCTCAAGCTAAAGAAATTCAATTGCTACAATTCTTAGACCATTGGAAAGCTAAGAGACAGAGCTACAACTTTTATGAAGATTACTTTACCCAGTTCTGCCTCGAAGATAGAGAAAATTATGTCAGAAAGTAGCTGGATGTCTTGTACCGGGAATGGAAATTTGTAAAGACTGTTAAGTGATTTTTTGGGCCTCTCATTATGTTTTAAGCCCAATTAAACCCTAGGTCAACTTGGAGAAATTTAAGTTAAGTTTGTTAGTATATATAGGATATTTTAAGACTTGAAAAAAAGAACTTTTGGAGATTCAAAAAGTTAGAAGCTGAGGCTGAAACCCGAAGATCAAAACAACAATCATTATTTTGTTCCTTGGCTTTTATTCTTCTTGTTATTTTTAATGGTTGAACTTTATACAATGTTATTTGATTTTGCAATTATGAGTAGCTAATTTTCTTTTTCTAAGATTGCAATTGAACTCACATGTAGTCTAAGTTTTTAATCTTTTTCTTACTTATTTTCAATGGGAATTGAATTGTTTATTTCAATTTGTTCTTAATGCTTTTAGTTGCCTGATCACCAATTAAATTGATTTAGGAACCTAAACAAACTTGGGAGAGGGAGTTTAGAGTAGGCTAAAATTGGGATAGCATATGATCATGTTAAATGATTTGCGTATAGGATAGGGATATACCTATAGGCCATATGTAGCCAGATTAGAGCCTGAACTTAATGAGTCTGTTTTAATTTCAAATCACATAGGGATATAGTGTTTTGGTTAAAATAGATATTTTTATAGGAAGAGTCGGGAGACCCTTATAAATAATTTAGGACTCTAGGTTAGCAATTCAACCCATTGAAATAAGTTAAGGAGGAGAGGTAAAATTTAGATGAAGTGTGAGGGATATTATAATCCTAGACTTGTTTAATCTGATATTTTCTCCAGTTGTTATTATTTTGATTTTTCTTGTTATTTTAAATTCTAGTTTATTAGTTTTAATTAATTAATTAATTTGGATTATTTGGATAAAATTAAATTGTTTTAATTTTAGTAATTAGTAAAGTTTTAGATCAATTCTTCGTGGGAACGATACTTTACTTGCTAATATACTGTCTATTCGATACGTATACTTGCGTAGTGGATTTTTAACTGACCCTTTACTCTAGTTTTTCACGGGCTAAACTAGAACCCAACCCCAACTTTTCAAGGCTAAGTTGGAACCTACAAGCATCCAAGCAAACCTTGCTTGATGCACAACACTTAGAGTGAAACACTCACTCTAAGAATACAAATATTGAGAGTAGAAAGTACCTAGTGATCACACGGTTGATCTATGTGGTACAAATTCTAGTGCTAAACATATATACAAAGAATATGCGTTGAAGTTCAATGAAGAGTACAAAGGATTTTAAGGTTTTGCTACTCTTCATGGCTTGAATGTGATGGTGTCTTTTAGTATGAAGCCAAAGTTGTCAAGAGAGGTGTTCTTTGGCATTTGAAGATCCTTTTATAGTTGGAGAAGCTGGTCTGATGGCTGTTGGGACGTTTATGACCGTTAGAAATAGTTTGGGGAAGATTCTAGCTGATTTCTTGTCTTGTAGTGGCTTCGCGGATGTAGCAGACAAAGAGCACTTAATCGACTAAAATTTTTCCCTTAGTAGACTAAGTTGGTTCTGTTTCAGATGCAGATTCCAGTGATCGCTTAGTCGACTAACCCCATTATCTTGGTCGACTAACTTGATCCTGTTTCTCACCAAGCTTCACCCTTTCACTTTTCCACTTTGACCTTTGTTCAGTAAATGATCTTCCTTAACATATCAGGGGACTCCATCAATACTGATATTCCTTGTTCTTTATCCAAATCACATTTTTGGGTGTTCAGTAAGAAGATTGAAATATTTTTTCATTTATGAACATTTACCCTGCACACTTAGTTATAGATGTTAGACACAAATGACATGGGAACGTTTTATTATCATCAAAAACTAATAGAGCCAACAATCTCCCCTTTTTTGATAATGACAAAACATCCCTTGATTAATAGCATGGTGCCTTTTTAGTATCTTTTTCAGTTTCTGCAGGAAATGAGGATTGCTCCCCCTAAGTTCATCCTCCCCATAAATGTGTGCATTTTTCATCCATTCTAGCAAGTTTTTGTCCAAGTTATATTCTTAGTGACATTGTATATATTCTTGCTTTGGATAGAGAATGCTCATATATGCAGATTTTAAGAGTAAATGACATGTTGACAAATTTCTATGTCTATAATTTTCTATCAACTAGCATGCAGGTTCAGATTTCATCATGTTAGCTCCAGATTTCATTCACACCATCATTTTTCCAATAAAACTCTTATGAATCATCATTCATATGTACTCAAGCACATGTTTTACTTCGCATTATTTTATCAGAAATGATTTATCAACATAATGACTCAATATCAGCACAATATCAAAAAATTTTGACAGTTTTGCACAGTATCAGCAGACAAGTTTCCAACGATGCTTCATAATGTCATAAATATCATTTTCAGAGTTCAAACACTTTAAGCAGCAATCAACAAGCATATTCAAGACATTCATAAAGTCAGCTAAGATTAAAATCATTGTTTGAATGCCATTTCGGCATAGATATCCAACAAAGCAGTTATCAGAAATATTGTTCCAGAAATACCCCTAGTCCTATTTTTGCTACTTGTCTACCCTAGAAATCTAGTACCTCTACCCTTAGGATTTTTGTTTTTCTAATATTACTCCTCCTTTTTGTCATCATCAGGGAAGGGGCTGAGGTATCAATTTTCAGAGGAAGATGGTGTAGATTCAGAGGACATAGTTTGTTCTCACCAAGGATTTAGGGGAAAGGGAGAAGGTGGTCTTAGAGGGGGTTGAGAAGCTGCTTCTAGAGCTTGTTGAGGAGATGTATCTGTAGCTTTTTCTGGAGTTCCCTGATCCGAGACTTCTATTGGAGCTTAAGGAGTGCTTGTAGAAGGTGACTTTGCCTTTTCTACTAACCTTGAAGATTTCTTTGTTCTTGAAGGAACTGATTTTCTTATTGTCCTCTTCTGTCTCATGGCAGGTGGTTGAGGCTTAGATGTAGGAGCTGTGTCTTTTCCTTTTGCCTTTCCTATTTTCTTTCCTTTTTCTGCAGCTTTCTGTTCTGAGGTCATTACTTGAGCAGTTTGAGCTGCTGCTGCCTCTTTTTCTACTTACTCTTCTCTTGCCATCAAATAGAACAATCCCATGATAGACACTTCATCAGAATGAGGAGGTGATGCTTCTTGTTCAGGATTCGATGGAGACTGGTGCTCAAGAGAACCAAGTGGTGACCCAACTACTTCAGTACCTTGTTCAAACATTTCCTTTTCTGCTGAGGTGGTTTTGTGGGGTTCTTTAATTTTTGGTTCAGGGTCATGATGGCCAAGGCTTGCACTCTGGTAGGTTGGTCCTTCAGCATGAAATTCAGATCCCTCAGGTTGCAATGCTGATCCTTCAGCACCTTATCCTTCTGGTGCCATGCTCTCAGTAGCAGAAGAGTCAACATTAGCAAGTCTAGTTGGAATTTCAGATCTTGCTTTTAAGCTGACTTCAATTTCATTCATTCTTTCTTCAATTTTAACAAGCCTAGCTCCTTGATCAGTGAACCTGTCATCCATTCTCATTAGCAGGTTGAACATTACTTCATTGGACAATGGAGGGGCTGTTATTTCTGGTTGAGTAGGGGCTGTCTCTAGTTGTGGTTGAACTGAAGTGATCTTTGAGGTCTTGCTGAAGGTGTCCCCATACACACTGTATCCCATTTTGATCAAACTTCCTAGGCAGATTGGTTGGTCTCTACTCTTGACCATATCCGTATCATACCTCTTTGCCCATACTCTTTTCTTCTTTACAAGGGATGTGATTACATTCCCATAGGGCAAATGGATCTTTTCCAGTTTGCATGTTGCCCTTATCCTTTCAATCATGAACCGTCCAAGGTTTAGAACTTCACCAGTGAATGCATGCTCCATCAGCCAAAGGTCTTGAAGGCTGATGTAGCTTAAGCTACCACTCCTACCATGCAGATTCGCAGCAACAAAGTAATGCAGGATACTAAATTGTGAACTAATAATCAGTCCTGCATTACTCTTAGAAGAGAATTTTTTTTTCTTTCCAGTGATAATTTCCCACACAGAAGCAGGATCATACTTGTCAAGCATGTCATACTCTCCATTTTCTCCTTCAATTCCTAGCAAGCTACTCAAGTCTGAGGCTGTAACTAAGAATTCCTTCCCATTTAGAAAAACATTCAGATTTTCTTCAACATAGTCCTCTGAGTCATCAAGCTCCCTTTCACTATATGCAATGCTAGCATAGAATTCTTTAACTAAGCTAGCACTATATGTTATGTCTTTGAAGAAGCTATATTCCTTAATGCTTAGTTCATTGAAATAATTTGTCAAGCTTGTTTGGAGTTCAGGAGTTTCATTGAAACTCTCCCAATCAATGAACTTCCCGCATGTAATGAGGGCATTTTCGATTTTCTTAAATCTCTCTTCATGAATTTTGTTTCTAAATTTCATGGAAGAGGCAAATGAAGTACATTTTTCTTCTTTGTCTTTCTTTCTCAGTTTCTCAGCTTTCTTCTTCTTCTCTTTTTGTTTCTTCATCTCGAACCCTTTTCTAGTCTTCTTTGTCGCAGAACTCGATGCCCTTTTTTGCTTCTTTCTTGGGTGCTTAGCTTTGGGGTTTTCTTCTGCTGGTCTCTTCCCCTTTTTCTTTGCTAGCAAATTTTTGAGTGGGGTTGACTTAGCCATTGTGGTTTCTGAGGATGTTTTTAACTTAAGGTTTCAAGAGATGACAAAAGGAGGGTTCTTAGTTGATTTCAAAAGATAGAGAAAAGCAAATAAGATTTATGGAAGAGGGAGAGTTGGTGTTCAGAGAATTAAGAGTGAATGACGATTTCTGGCTTAGGGAACTGCCTACCTTCCCCTTAATCGATGCCTTATTTTTCCAAATTTCAAAAACTCCCTCTCATATTTTAACTATTTATTGCACCAAGTTTTCTCTTTTTATTTTGTCACCTAGTAGGCACAAAATCCCATCAATTTAATCCTATATTTGACTCTATCAGTTTTTTTGATTTAATGGAACATAGTGTTCTTAGTTGACTGAGTTTTACACTTTAGTCGACTAAGTCTCTTCTATTTTCCTCTATTTAGTCAAGACTTCTTCCTATAACTCTTCCACACAACACATTCCTAGATTTCTTCTAATTTCACAGAACCTATCCTACTAAGGGGTTTTGTGAATATATCTGCAAGTTGGTGCAATGTGCTCATGAATTCAATATTGATTTCTCCTTTAGTTACATAGTCTCTAATGAAGTGATGCCTAATCTCAATGTGTTTTGTTCTTGAGTGTTGTACATGATTCTTTGAAATATTTATATCACTGATGTTGTCACAATATATGGGAGTGTTATTCATAGACAACACGTAGTCTCTCAATTGTTGCTTAATCCATAAGACCTGTGCACAACAACTTCCTAGGGACACATACTCTGCTTCAGCAGTGGACAAGGCTATAGAATTTTGCTTTTTGCTTGACCAGCATACAAGCATGCTTCCTAGCAACTGACATGTTCCACTTGTGCTCTTCCTATCAGTTCTACTTCCAGCAAAGTCAGCATCTGAATATCCTACAAGGCTAAATGGTGATTCTTTTGAATGCCACAATCCTAGGCCTTGAGTTTCTATAAGATATCTAAATATTCTTTTCACAGCAGTGAGGTGTGTTTCTTTAGGTTGAGATTGAAATCTAGCACATAAATACACACTAAACTGAATATCCGGTCTACTTGCAGTTAAGTAAAGAAGATATCCAATCATACCTCTATAGAGCTTTTGATCTACATTTTTACCTTTCTCTTCAGCATCAAGCTTTGTAAATGTACTCATTGGAGTGCTGATGGATTTCAATTTCAGCATACCATATTTTTTTAGCATGTCTTGAATGTATCTGTCTTGGCTGACAAAGGTTCCTTCTTTGCATTGCTTGATTTGAAGGCCAAGAAAGTACTTCAATTCTCCCATCATGCTCATCTCGAATTCTCCCTGCATTTCCTTAACAAAATTCTTGCAAAGAGATTCATTAGTAGCACCAAATATTATGTCATCAACATAGATTTGGACTATGATTAGATCATTTAGGTATTCTTGATAAACAGTGTGGTGTCAATGCTGCCCTTAACATAGTCTTTTTCTACCAGAAATTTAGAAAGCCTTTCATACCAAGCTCTAAAAGCTTGTTTCAATCCATACAAGGCTTTGTGAAGTTTGAGGACATGATCTGGTTTTTCAAAATCTTCAAAACCAGTAGGTTGTTCAACATATACCTTTTCTTGAATAATTCTAGTAAGGAATGCACTCTTCACATCCATTTGGTATAGTTTGAAGTTCATATGACAAGTAAAGGCAACTAACAATCTTATGGCTTCTATTCTAGCTACTGAGGCAAAGGTTTCTTCATAATCTATTCCTTCCTCTTGATTATATCCCTTTGTCACTAATCTTGCTTTGTTCCTTACAACATTTCCTTATTCATCAATCTTATTTCTAAACACCCATTTAGTGCCAACTATAGGATGATTTGAAGGCTTAGGCACTAGTGACCATACTTCATTTCTCTTGAATTGCTCCAACTCCTCTTGCATGGCTAAAATCCAGCTTTCCTCTTTTTCAGCTTCTTCAAAACTTTTAGGTTCAATTTGAGAAATGAATGTTGAAAATTCACATGTCTCCCTAGTTCCTTTCCTAGTCTTAACTCCTTGAGATATGTCACCTATGATTTGTTCTTGAGGGTGATCTCTTACATATCTCCAGCATCTAGGTAAGTCACTATGCTGGATTTATTGTCTTTGTAAGTTTTCAAGTGTTGGAGCTACAGGTTTTTCCCTAGATGAGTCTTCCTCATTATTTTTGCTATCATTTAGACTCATTTCTTCCATGTTTCTTTCTAGATTTTCTAAATCTTCATCATCCTCATAAGTTTCCTTTTCAACATGGATTGATTTATCAAAAACTATATGGACAGATTCTTCAACATTTAGTGTCTTTTTATTGAAAACTCTATAAGCTTTTGAGTTCATGGCATATCCCAAGAATATTGTTTCATCACTTTTAGCATCAAACTTCCCTAATGGTTGTTTTCCATTGTTCAACACAAAGCATCTGCAGCCAAAGCTCTTAAGGTGAGAGATGTTTGGTTTTCTACCTTTGTACAACTCATATGGGGTCTTTCACATGATTGCTCTAATTGAAACTCTATTAAGTATATAAGCTGCTGTATTGATAGCTTCAGCCCAAAAATATTTAGAGAGGTTGTTTTCACAGAGCATGGTTTTTGCCATCCTTTTCAAAGTTCTATTCTTTCTCTCCATAACTCTGTTTTGCTGGGGTGTTCTAGGTGCTAAAAAATTGTGTTCCAACCCCTTTTCATTGCAAAATCTCTTGAACTCATCATTTTCAAATTCACCTCCATGGTCACTCCTAATCCTAATAATGGATGTACCTCTTTCATTCTCAACTTTCTTGCAATATCCTATGAAAGCTGATAATGCATCATTCTTGTGGGTAAGGAAATAAACCCAAGTAAATCTTGAGTAATCATCAACAATCACAAAACCATAAGATTTACCACCTAGACTTGTGGTGCTAATTGGACTAAAAAGATCTATGTGCGGCATTTCAAGAGGTTTCGATGTTGACACAACATTTTTAGCTTTGAATGATGTTCTGACTTGTTTTCCTAGCTGACATGCTTCACATATTTTATCATTTTCAAACCTAATGCTGGGTAGTCCAATAACTAGATCTTTCTTAATTAGTTTCGACATAGTGTTCAAGCTAACATGTCCTAGTCTCCTATGCCACAACCAGCTATCATTTTCGGCCTTGGCTACTAGGCACATTTCACTTTCCTTTTCTAGATCTTCAAGGAAAATTACATACATGTTTTTCAATCTATTTCCTATGAAGGTAGTCTTGTATGTGCCTATGTCTATTACTTCACATTTGTTGGAATCAAAACCAACCTTAAACCATTTGTCACATAGCTGACTTATGCTTAGCAGATTATTCCTATGAAGGTAGTCTTGTATGTGCCTATGTCTATTACTTCACATTGGTTGGAATCAAAACAAACCTTAAACCATTTGTCACATAGCTGACTTATGCTTAGCAGATTATGTTTTAATCCTTGAACAAATAACACATGACTGATTTGTGTACAGGAGTTCTTACCAACCGTACCTATACCTTGAATTCTTCCTTTTGAGTTATCTCCAAAGGATACGGTGCCTCCCTTTTTCTTGTCTAGCTGTGCAAATAACATTCCATCCCTTGTCATGTGTCGAGAGCAGCCACTATCCATGTACCATGGTTGTTTCTTCTTGTGTTGAGCCTTTGAGCATGTTTTCTTTAGGTGCAGCTCAACCTACAAAAATATGGTTCAGTTCTTCTTGATAAGTACCCATGCTTTGTTGGGTCCTTAAGTGTTAGTGTCAATAAAATAAGCTTTTGGCACCCAGATTTTTCTAGTTTTCTGCAAACTAATGTTTTTGACATAATCATATGATAAATGACCATATTTTCCACAACAATAGCATCTAAATGATGCATTATGATGATTCTTCTTGCTATATGAATTTTTCTTTAAAATATCATTGTTTAAGCACTTAAGAGCTGTATTTTCATTAAGAACTTTTTCCAAAGCATCAGTTTTATTTTCCAGCTCTACTCTCATGATTTCAAAATCTGTTTTTGAGTGTTCTAGTTCAGTTTGAAGTAAACTTCTTTGTTCAAAAACAAAGTTGAAATCGAGTTTTATTTTTTCCAAATCTTTTTCAAGTGATGCAGCATTCTTCTTCAGATTTTTATACTTTGAAAACAGGCTTTCAAACTCATCACATAACTCATCATACTCATCTTGCAAATCATTCATAGATATATCATTTGTCGATGAGCATACTTTTGTTTCATCATCTTTTGCCATCAGGCAGATGTTTGCTCTTTCTTTTGAGCTTCCTCCATCAGATTGGATGCTTGAATCACTATCTAACCAGGCTGCAGCAACCATTGCCTTTTTCGATTTTCTATTTCTCCTTGGAGTTTCTTCCTTCAGCAATGGACATTCAAATTGGTAATGTCTTGGTTTTTTACATTCATAGCAGATCACCTCTTCCTTGTTATTACTTTCATTCTTGTTTTTCTTCCATGAAGGACCTTGATCCCTTTTAAAGAATTTTCTTACAAATTTTTTATTCTTCTTTCCCATCAGTTTTCTCAATCTTCTTGCAACAAGTGCAAGTTCATCATTGTCATTGCATGAGAGTTCTTCCAGCTCATCTTCAAGGATGCTGGCTTTAAGTGCTATGTTCTTCTTCTTCTCTTTTGCCTCTCTTTTATCCTCTTCTTCTTCTTCCTTGAGCTCTAGCTCATGTGTGAGGAGTGACTTGCAAATTTCATCGAGTGTGATGATGTTCAAATCTTTGGCTTCTCGAATGGCAGTCACCTTTGGCTTCCAAGACTTAGGTAGACTCCTAAGAAATCTGTTTACAAGCTCATGCTCTGGGATAGGTTTTCCTAGTTGGTTAAGTTTATTCGTAATGTTTGTGAACCTATCAAACATGCTGGTGATGTCCTCACCAGGTTTCATTTTGAACATCTCATAGTTGTGGGTCAAGAGGGCAATTTTGGACTCCTTAACTTGAAAAGTCCCTTCATGTATTATTCTTAACTTGTCCCACACTTGCTTAGCTGTTGTACAGTTTGAGACTTTGTTGAATTCAATGGGAGTTGAGGCACAATGCAAGGTGTTGATTGCCTTGAAATTGGTCTGCACTTTCTTAGTTTCAGCCCCGGTCCATTCAGACCTTGGCTTAGGCATCAACTCATTTGTGACAACATTCACAGTTGAGGGAGTAAAGGGACCATCAGTGATGACATCCCACATTTCATAATCTATGGCTCTAATGAAAATTGACATTCTAGTGCTCCAATAAAGGTAATTAGAGCTATCAAATAGAGGTGGTCTGTTTGTTGATTGTCCCTCAACTACAACTGATTTTTGTAGAGCCATTTAGATCCTCTCTAAGGGTGTTAGACCTTGTAGCAAAGAACTAGCTCTGATACCAATTGTTAGTCCTAAATATAGGTGCTAGAGGGGGGGTGAATAGCACTATCTCAACTCTTTCTTGTGGGATTGAGACTTGATCTTAAAATGAAGAAGATAAGGCAATGAAAACAATAAACAAGGTATTTATAGTGGTTCGGTCTAAGACCTACATCCACTACCTTGATTATCCAACCAAGGATTTTCAATTCAAACACTAAAATGGTGGAATTCACAAGTTTCCACCAAGCTTTCACAATAGCTTTTCCAAGGCTTAGCCACAACCTGTAAACTAGTTTTTCACGGGATCAACTAAAACCCAATGTGGTTTTCCAAGGCTCAACTACAACCTTTCACTAGTTTTTCCCGGGCTAAACTAAAACCCAATGTGGTTTTCCAAGGCTCAACCACAACCTTTACTCTAGTTTTCACAAGCTAAACTAGAACCCAACCCTAACTTTTCAAGGCTAAGTTGGAACCTACAAGCATCCAAGCAAACCTTGCTTGATGCACAACACTTAGAATGAAACACTCACTCTAAGAATACAAAGATTGAGAGTAGAAAGTATGTGAGACCCTGTTGACTTTGTTAAAAGACAGTATTGTACTGAGTAGTACAACTAAATTAAATCGAGCCTTGAACTAGTTTAAATAGAAATTCTAAGAGGAATTTCAAAATTCTGAGACCCACAGAATGGCTCAGAATAGTGATTTGGAGTTCAAGGTCCAGTTTGGAGTCAATCGGGAAAATTGACCGGTTAGGGACAAAACGGTCATTTTCTCATTTGTTGATTTATGGAGATTTTAGCCAAAATTTGATCACATTGGACAAAAAGATAATTATATGATATACAGTTATCATTATGGAATCATAAAATGATGTTTAGCAGTGTAAAAATTGTGATTTTCGGTGTTTTTGGAGCAGAAGGGTAAAATGGTAATTTTACCACCGGAGTGCTAAATGTGAATTTTTTTGAAAGGATTTTGTCCCAATTGGGTAATATTGATTTATATTGATGTTATTGGAGGTTGGATAGTGAAAATAATGAAATTCCGGTACATTTCAAAGTATAGGGGCAAAATCGTAATTTTGCCATCCCGGGGGTAAAACCGTAATTTTCCATCACCAGAACCATTATTTCCAGCCATGATCAGCCTTGGATCAGACTTTGACTTGATTGATCAAGTGGTGGAGGATAAATGGAAGAAAAAGTCAAAAAAAAGATTAAAACGGGCCAATGGCGTGATGCCATGTGGCAAAGTTGTTTATTTTATTATTTAAGCCATAAAAATCAGCCTTAGCCCTCATTTCTCTCTCTAAATTCTGGAACAAAAACCGATTGAAGGGAAGAAAAGAAGAACAAAGGAGAAAAACATAAAACCTAGCCAAAAATCCATAGATTTCAAGTGTTTTTCAAGATTCAAGCAAAACAAAGGTAACTTTTCTTTAGATTTACTCTAACCCTAGCTTACCTATGCTTTTGTTCTTGATTTCCATGCTTGAACATTGAGATATCATGAAGAGTTTAATTCTGAAAAATGGGTATGAGTATGGATTTGATGTTGGATTGGATTGAATTTAAACTATGTTGGTGTTTAATGGTAGTTAAGCATGATTATGGACAAAAATGGAAGAAAGAAATTGAATCTCATGGTGGTTCTTTGTTAGGCCGAACCTAGGGTGGAGAGTGCATGAGGAAAATTGGTTCATTTCAAATGAAATGGTTTCATTTGAAATGAAGGAAATTAGAAAATGACAAATGCAAGTGAAAAATGTAGTAGAAAAATTTTCAGTGCTAATGCACTGTATTGGTCGAATTTTTTTATAAAGAAATGGAAAATATTGAATGTTGAAATTGGCACTAATTACATGATGTGGGATGAATTAAGCTATGAGAAAAAGAATGGTGCAATTTGGAATCAAATTGGACATAATAGCCGATTAATCAGGTAATCGGTCGAGATTAGGCAATACCGCGTTAAAGTGATAATCGGACGCATTTTTGCCTTTGAGTATCATATGTGAGCAATTTAAATTGGTTTATATTAGTTGGGGACAATATAGTAAATTCCCTAATTTTATTCTGTGTCAAGGTGGTGAGAAGTCTGAGAAAGGCAAAGGAATCGTGATTGAGGATTTTTAATCTGAGAGCATCCGGAATCCGGATTTGTGAGAAGGTGAGTGAACTTGCATTTCAAATTATTTGGGGAATGCAAATTGTATTGATGTGGATAATTAAATGATTTATCCAAAGTTTTTAAAAATACGTGCCGGGAACAAGCCCTTGATAAAAATGATTTTTATATGGTAAATATGTATTATGCATGAAAGCATAAAAATATGTGTTATGCATGAAGGCATAGAAAATATGTGTTATGCATGAAAGCATAAAATTATGTGTTATGCATGAAGGCATAAAAAAATTATGTGTTATGCTTGAAAGCATGAAATTATGTGGTATGCATGAAGGCATGAAATATTATTTATTTGATGTGAAATTTGAGTGTGATAAATGTGTACATTGTGATGATGTTTACATGGATGGTTGAGAAGTGTTGTGAAAGTGTTACCACCGTGCACGTGTGAAGAAGGAACATGCATATGCCTGAATGGTATGCATAGTGGGGACGACGATACGTAATGCCCACTAATTCCTTGAAATTCAGAATTTAGTAAAGTGGGGACGGCGATACGTAACGCCCACTATTTACTAAAAGAAATTCTGAAAGCTGAGCAAAGTGGGGACGGCGATACGTAACGCCCACGATTCCTGGCAATGTTCACGCATGAACTTTGGTGAAGCGTGATTTGCTGTCCAGGAGCTTGGCAGCGACGCTGAGTGATACCGCTTGCCGAGTTCTCTGATACTCCAGCCATGTGCGCGATGTGAGAGTTGCACATGAGCTGGTGAGATTGAGTGATATTGAGTAAAAGTGGGGACGGCGATACGTAACGCCCACTATTTACTAGAAATTGAGAATTGAGTAAAAGTGGGGACGGCGATACGTAACGCCCACTATTTACTAAAAATTTTGAAAGTTGAGCAAAGTGGGGACGGCGATACGTAACGCCCACGATTCCTGGAAACTATCACTCGTGAACATTGGTGAAGTGTGATTTGTTGTCCAGGGGCTTGCAGGGACGGCGATACGTAACGCCTGCGAGTGCTCAAATAAATGTGTTTGTGTACATATATGATTGATTATGTCCTTGAGTATATATGTGTGAAATTGAATATTATTTAATTATAAATTAAATTGAATTAAGGGGTAGGGTTTGATAATAAATTGGATCAAAATGATTGTGTTCCAAAATGTGTGCATATATGTATATATGTTGTGCATTGATAGATAATGTTGTGTAATGATTATAACCGTACGTGTGAATGATGATTTGGGGCTCATAGAGGATAGGATTGCTGTGTGATCTCCTATCCATGAGCGAATGATGATAAGGGACTTATAGATGGAAGGGATGCTGAGTGATACCCCTTACCAATTGATTTCTGTCTATGAACTTGGAAGGGATGCTGAGTGATACCCCTTACCAATTGATTTCTGTCTACTAATTTGGAAGGGATGCTGAGTGATACCCTTTACCAAATGATTTCCGCCCATGAGTTTGGAAGGGATGCTGAGTGATACCCTTTACCAAATAATGTTTGCCCAAGAACTTGGCGGCAAAGCTGAGTGATACTGCTTGCCAAGTTCCTTGATAAATGTTTTTCCACTAAGGATAGTGAATGTTAGCAGTGTATATGATTGCTTATATATTTGTGTATATATGTGATTGTAGGGTATGCGAATTGTTTGAAATTGAAGATGAAAATATTTCAATGACATTAAATATGATTGTCATGCATCTGTGTATATCAACATGATGCCTATATGTATTATTGAGAAATTATGTGAAATTGAGTGTACTGAATCTGTGTACCCTTGTATTGTGCTGATATGCATTATTAGTAAATTATGGTGAAATTGATGCAACCGTGCATGTGCGGAGTGGGAAGTGCAATGCCGGTTGAATGATAAAGAGTGTGATAATTACGACCGTGCATGTGCGGAGTGGGAAGTGCAATGCCGGTTGAATGATAAAGAGTGTGATAATTACGACCGTGCATGTGCGGAGTGGGAAGTGCAATGCCGGTCTAATGATAAAGGTTGTGATAATTACTACTGTGCATGTGTGGAGTGGGAAGTGCAATGCCGGTAATGATGTATGAGTTGAGAGTATAGTAGAGTGTTGGAAAAGATGGGATAATTAATGAGATAGAATAATTGGTGAATTAAATTGTACGTGGTACATATGCATATATAAATTGTACGGGTTGTGAAACCCTTATTATTCGACGGTTTGTAAACAACCGTCGATTTACTACTTTGATAGAATGATGAGTGTGAATTCAAGGATGTTTAATCCTTGAATGCATAACAAATTCCTGGGTAAGGGAAAAAGGGTTTGAAATATTAGTTAGTTGAAAATGGCCTTATTTTCAACCAGTGCATCATGATTGACAAATCTTCTGATGAGATTGCTTGTTCCCCTCTAATATTCACTCACTGAGTTTTGTACTCACGTTTTCAAAAATTCATGTTTTCAGATCAAGAGACTGTTGGGCTCTAGATCGAGGAGTCCCCATAGTGCATCTACTGGGTATGTGTCTGGCATCCGATAGTGATTCCTTTTGTGGTAAATGTCTCCGCTGGAAGTCTTGGGTCCTTTGTATTGTAAATACAATTTAATTATGTGAATATGTATATGTAATGTAAATCATTAAATACATGACTGGTATAGTGCATGTATATTAATGTTGATAATGCCATTGTAATTTGGCTGTGTTCACACCCGGGAAAAGGTGTGTGTATGTATGGTTAGTTATGCCATTATTAATTGGCGCTGTATGCACTTTGGGAGCATTACGTGTGAATGCATCACACAATAGTACAATAAGTAAAGTAAGAGAAAATAGGCTTGCTTGGGCTTAGTGAGCTATGCTCATTGGGTCCTTGCGCCGGTCATGGCCCGAGAATTGGGTCGTGACAAAGTACCTAGTGATCACACGGTTGATCTATGTGGTACAAGTTCTAGTGCTAAACACAAATACAAAGAATAGGCGTTGAAGTTCAATAACGAGTACAAAGGATTTTCAGGTTTTTCTACTCTTCTTGGCTTGAATGTGATGGTGTCTTTTAGTATGAAGCCAAAGTTGTCAAGAGAGGTGTTCTTTGGCATTTGAAGATCCTTTTATAGTTGGAGAAGTTGGTCTGATGGCTGTTGGGACGTTTATGACCGTTAGAAACAGTTTAGGGAAGATTCTAGCCGTTTTCTTGTCTTGTAGTGGCTTGGCGAATGTAGCAGACAAAGAGCACTTAGTCGACTAAAATTTTTCGTTGGTCAACTAAGTTGGTTCTATTTCAGATGCAGATTCCAGTGATCGCTTAGTCGACTAACCCTATTATCTTGGTCGACTAACTTGATTCTGTTTCTCACCAAGCTTCACCCTTTCACTTCTCCACTTTAACCTTTGTTCAGCAAATGATCTTCCTTAACATATAAGGGGACTCCATCAATACTGATCTTGCTTGTTCTTTATCGAAATCACATCTTTGGGTGTTCAATAGGAAGATTGAAATATTTTCTCATTTATGAACATTTGCCCTGCACACTTAGTTATAGATGTTAGACACAAATGACATGGGAACGTTTTATTATCATCAAAAACTAATGTAGCCAACACTCTTCTCCGCTCTTTGCTGGGTTTAGGCCGACCCTCCTGAGGGTTATTGGCTGAAAATTTTGACTATTTATAAGCCAAATAAAATATTATTATTTTATTATCTTTTTAATTTTTTATTAATTGATTATTATTATTTTTTTCTTTTCCATTTGACTTTTTATCCACCATACTATTTTCTTCACTTATCCATCCATTAAAAGAAGTTTCTAGATTTGTCCAAAAATCTTGGTAGACTAATTTTTCAAAATTACACTTTTGCCCTTGTAAAAGTGAAAAATTACATTTTTGCCCCAAAAATTGAAAATTTGCCAAAATGCATATTTTTCACTCCCTATACTCATACCATTCTCCAATTTGTCAAATTTGATCCAAATCTTTTTTGAAAATTCAAATTTTATCCACGAGTGGTAAAATTATAATTTTACCCCTATACTACAAAATGTACTGGAATTACATCTTTTTTCGATTTTCAACCTCAAAAAACACTTCAATTAACCATTATTACTTGAAAGGGCCTAAAACCTTTCATAAAAATTACCGTTTAGTCCTTTAATTGCAAAATTACTGTTTTGCCCTTGTGTCCCAAAAATATCGAGAAATTAAATTTATCACTGCTAAACTTCATATTATGCTTTAAGAATCATATTATACTTGAAATGATTGATCTTGGTCAAATGTGATCAAAATCTTTTATAGAATCTCCATTTTGTCCTTAAATAGCAAAATGACCGTTTTGTCCCTAATCGGTCAATATTCCTTATTGACTCGAAACTGGACCTCGAACTCCAAATTACTGTTTTAAGTAATCCTTGGACTATGAAATTCTCGATTTCACTCTTAAAATCCTTAGTTGAACTTATTCGAGGTTTCATCGACTTAATAGTAGCATTAGGGGCAGTATCGTCTTTTAATGATTTCTCGAACTTCCCAAATATTCAAACATTCCATTGAGCATGTAAATGACATCGTAATTATTTTATAGAGCAGGGTTTGACAACACTACCCCCTTAAAATAAAATTTTATCCTCAAAATTTCTTCGATCAAATCTGAAGAACAAATGGGGGTATTATCTTATCCTTTGATACTTACTTTCCCATGTCATCACTTATTGTAGAGAACTTCAATTTGTTTACCTATGGGTCAACTTGAGTACTTCACTCTTATCTACCATTGTCCTTTAAAATTATATCTGTAGTATTTTCCACAGTCATGATCTCTGTTACCTTCATTAGGTTTTAAAATATAAGTCTATATTTCCCTTTACATATAAATGTCTTTATTCTTTAATTCCTTTGAACCAATTTTTCTTTTGTTCGTCTTTCTCCATAACCAAAATCCACTAAAATACTTTCCATAATTCTTATCAATATTTTCATCGTATCCGTGCATAGTCTTATACTATTTGCATACTTATACTATTTTTTTATTGTCCCTGATTATATATATACTTACATTTCCTGATCTTACATATCGTTTTGTCACCTCTTCGTTTCCATCGAATTGTAATGGGACACACATGTATATTTTATAAGGTCATTAGTATTCGAAAGATTTTTCCTTGACTCAATTGTTCATATTATAAGTCACACTTGAACCTAATAGGATTTTAAATTGATCTCTCAGGTAATTTATATATCAATCTCTTTTATAAAACCTTACGTAACACTTAGCCCAGATTCAACATTTTTGAATCATTAAATTTCAAATTGCTAATTCCACATGTGGCATCCTCCTTAAATGATTATCTCTCCAAGGTACCATCATGTCTAGATCCTTATCCCCTTCGCACAGTCTTCCCTGCAGTCTATAGCCTACAGTTGGACACGGAGAGGTTCGAATCCAAAACCTTTCCTTTCAACCAAATCAAATCAATATTTAAAAATTTCCATAACCATATTCTATGTATATGTATTTACTTGCTATATCATTCTTGTCACCTCCATTCACATTCTGATTACTTAGTATCAACATCTCTTATCAATATCCCATACATTCGTCTAACTTTTCCATCTCATAAGTCTCATATTTATGTCACTCCCCATATTTAAATTCATGTAGGAGCTCTTCAATTAGCATGTCATTCTCTTATGCTTTCTTCATATGCCTTCAAGTTGCTTTAATACATATCTTAGTAAAATTTATTAAAGACTTAAAACTACCAATAATTCATCCTTAAAACCATTTATAACATTGACAATTTATCATATATCTATCTATTAAAAATCTTTGTATTTGTTACCATTGTGGAGATTGCTCTTGTAAAATTTACTTCCTACTACAATTTTTGATCGGAGTCCTTAATCTCCATATATCTTACTTAAATATAATTCAATATTGACATTCATATACCTCCACTTCAATATTCAGTGTAATTTTTATTAAATACTAGTTTCCAATTTGTTCTTACTTATGTATACTCCAAAGACTTTAACCAGAATGCTAGAATAACTTTTCTTCCCTAATAACTATGTTACTAATCTACTTTTGTCATATTCGATAATTACTATACATATCAAACTATGTGAACATTTATCTTATACTCCGTACTGGTTATATGAAGTAAAACAACCTTTTAGTTCTTTTTATAAAGATAGCTATGGCTATTCCCTTATTTGCTACAACTCCCTAGGGTCAGGTTATCACAAAATTTAATGAGAGTGTTAAAATTCTTACTCTCGTTTTCCCTTGGAATCCTTTTCCAAATCCATTTTCATTGTCAATATCTTTTAATCAATCCACTTCACCTTCAATCTTTAAATATTTGGATCATAATCCAGTCCTTGCTACTCTCATCCATTAATTTACTCTGAAAATTCCTCAAATAGACTGAAATTTATGAGGGAAAATATACTTTATCATTTTCACTTCCATCAATAAATATCTTTAAAACTCTCTATGCTCTATGCTTTATTGGAAGACATCCTTCCCAGAGGGTCACTTATCCTAATATTATTCTCACCCAAGCACGCTTAACTTTGGAGTGCTGATGGGATCCGGCACATCAGTATTGATATGATCTCACCCGACTACTATTTTTATTATTCATATTTGATTATTCTTCTTGTCTAATGACTCCGATAATTTATTCACCTCTAATACCATAAACCACAGAGCAGTTCATTTTTTGGTACATTCTCCCCTTTAGTCCTTATTAATCAAGGATTTATTTTTTTTTTTGCCAAACTCCATTGTTTACCTTTAATAAACCATATTTATACTAAATTCTCATCTTAAAACTTTGTGGTATCACTCTTTAATTTCCTCCATATTCCAATATTACAATCTTTGACTTAATTCCATTATTTAGGGACCAATTATGCCACTACGGTAAATGTTCAGTCTTACTACTTATATTGCCAATCCACTTTTGTTATACCAAAAGATCTCCGTATATATATATATATATCAAGTCAGTAAGCAACTATGCTGCAATCCGTCCATATTACACAGAACAAAAGTCAACTCTCAGTTCCTTTATACGGTTATCTATAGCTATTTCCGCTTACATTGTTTTTGTCAAAATTTGAAGTTATGGGTAGCCTAACTAACCCATCAGGTATCACTCGAATCATCTTCTTCGGTATCCTCCTCTGTCATTTGGGACTTTCTTTTCTGTTTTTCCATCCGAGCTTGTTGGATCCTTTGACATTCTTCATCACTTACTGGTGCAACATTCCTTTTGCACATAAGAGGAAAATCTCGTATCACAAGTGTCTTTCTAGGAGAAGGATCAATCACAGACATTCTTGGTTTACTTTTTCCTTGTTGACCTCTTACGCTTGGTCCACCGCCAAAAAAAAAGGTCTAATTACTAACGAAGGAGGCCTCCTAGTAGCAAAAGTCCCTCATAATCTCCTCGTTCTTTCCCTCTCCTCAGTGCACCTCTCAGCTTCCTTGATGAGGGAATTTCATATACACAGATTAGTATCATTACTGCTAATGCTCTCATCGATTTCACTATAACTAGAACTCTTAGGTGTCCGAACATGTGCTCTCAATCTTGAGGAATCCTAATTATCAGGAACTCTGAAAGGATACATCTCTAGGCTACTAGGTACTGAGTGTCTACGACTCCCAACTGTGGATTCTAATGATCCTTCACTGGTGCTCCAAGAAAAGTTAATATCATCACTCTCACTAACGCTCCTAGAAAGGTCAAAGTCATCACCTTCACTAGACATGGTGATCTATAAAATAAATAAAATCAATTTAGCAAATTCTTAGATACTATATGCTAATGAACACCCTTGACCTAATCTTGACTCGGGCCACGCAATGTCAGTGTGGATTTCTTAAAACGTCATTAAAACCCAAAATTTTAAAATCCAAAGCTTTAAAATCTAAAATCTTTGATCTTAAAACCATACTCTGACACCAACTGAATTGTCATGACCCGGAACTCCCCATCGGGGCCATGACAACCGTCGTGACGTCCCGATAAGCACTCGTTACCCGAAATGCCGACCGGAACCCCGCAAGGCATAGCATTAACTTTCGCACTTCCCTGGTGAGCGACAGTTATTGAATACCACACTTCAAGTACCAAAGTCGTTTTCAATTTAAAAATGCTAAAATAATTTTCGTCTGGCTCACAGGGGTATTTTCGTCATTTTTCGTCGAAAACTTTCAAAATTTATTAAAAACGTTGTAAAGGCGTAGAAGACACATGTATCATGATAAAAATAAATTTAAGTGTCTAAAACAGTTATTTGGGATAAAGATTTAATTATTTGAATATAATAAAAAATATTTAAGAAAATAATATATTTTCTCATAAAACAATTTTTATAAAACTATCGACAAATAACCTTCGCAGTGCAAAAATTAATTATGTTTTTACATACCATAATATAAACAACTAAACTATGAAATTTAAATTACAGTGACCGGTGGCCCGATAACTAACTGAAATGCATAGAGATTGTGAACCTACAGTTCTTGTCGATTCAAGTCCACAAGGGTCCTTAATCGAATCCGCTAGCTACAGGCTACTCAGATCCTGAAATGTGAGGAAATGAGAGGTGAGATTATAAAATCCTAGTGAGTAAACAATTACCATCGAAACTATCTAAAGTCGAGTAAAAGGAGACGATTAACATAAACTAGGGTAAGATGTTAATAACACTTTATTTCCTTTTTGCTAAGTGGATTAATTTCATTTCACTTGAAAATTTACGTGGCATATGATTATTCGTAAAATCGTGGCTCGTGCCATAAAATCTCGTGCTTGGTGACACCTTGATCAGAGGGATTCAACCAAGCTCGCTAATGCTGTTAAAAATTCTCATAATTGTTCAAAATCAACCATTCCTTGGCGTTAGTTGAGTTCGCCTTCACGTGGTGGTTTGATGTGAAGTGAACTTTATCTTATCTCAGGACAATCAAATAACCATGTACGCCTTTACAACTGAGATAAAGATATATATGGGTTTTACAGTGCCACCTCTAATTAGGCTGGTCCACAAAAACCCATCTACTGCAGTAGATAACAATCCACCAATTAAATAAATATTTCAATAGCATAAATTGGTAATTTTTATTGCTAAACATTTCATCAGTACAAAGCAGATTGTATACATTTTCAACACAATAAACAATTAGCCAATCATGCCATAAACATCATAAGCCAATTAATTTAAAACATAATTCACAATAATACAGGAAGTCTCCGATTACTCTGGTTTCAAAATCAATTGTTCAATTTTTCAAATCAATTAATAAAAATTCAATTTATTTCATAAATCTAATTTATTTTATAAATTTCACAATTTTCTCGTAAAATAAGCAATTTACTAAATAAAATAATTTTTCATAACACCATCAAATTGAATAAAATTACTCTAGATAATTAAGGCGATAAATAATTTACTCACTGTATTAGGAGTAGAAATACTCATATTTTCCGTCTTCGAGTGCAGTCTCTTACCCGAATCAATTTACTCACCACCTATCCAAAATCCATGACACAAAATTCAATAAATTGTGTCAATTAATCCTAATTAATTTCAGGCTCCATAAAATCTACATGAATGCATAAAATGCTATGCAATTGTTTGAAAAATTGCTTAAACGCGATATTCGACCTAACGCATACTGTGCGCGATTTAATTCTCTAAAATCTCCAAATATATTCTAAATTGATTTCCTTCAATTCCTATACCTCAATTATACCCAAATTAACTTAATGTCCACAAATATGGTGCAAATTATCAGTCTAGGCCACAAATTACGAAATTACCCCTATCAGGCAAAAATTCATATTTTCGCATAGAAAATTCTCATTTAATTTCTATATCCTTAATTCATCATAATACACTTAAATACCATGAAAGATCATCAAAATCAGCAGCCAATCTCTCCCTAGAATATTCGGCATAAATGGGTTCAATGGGGGAAAATGCCATTTCTTGCCAAATTTCAATATTTTTCATTATAACCTAACTAAACAACACTAGATTCACTTAAATCTACCAAAATAATCGCTCAAAATCATTCCTTGAAGATTCGGCTAGCAAGAGTGGGTGATACCCACATTCAATTCTTGCATGAAAATGGAAAAAAACGCTTGGGTAATGAAGAACACTATAAGAAATCAAAAAATTTTACCTTGATTTGTGACTTTGCTTAGATTTCCACACTTTTCCCCAAAATTTTCCACATAGGGTTCATGTGTTTCTCTTCTCCCCTCTTTGCTGGGTTTAGGTCGACCCTCCTAAGGGTTATTGGCTGAAAATTTTGGCAATTTATAAGCCAAATAAAATATTATTATTTTATTATACTTTTTAATTTTTTATTTTTTTCTTTTCCATTTGACTTTTTATCCACCATACTATTTTCTTTACTTATCCATCCATTAAAAGAAGTTTCTAGGCTTGTCCAAAAATCTTGGTAGAGTAATTTTAAAAAATTACACTTTTGCCCCCGTAAAAGTGAAAAATTACATTTTTACCGCAAAAACTGAAAATTTGCCGAAATGCATATTTTTCACTCCTTATACTCATACCATTCTCCAATTTGTCAAATTTGATCCAAATCCTTTTAAAAATTCAAATTTTGGCTGCAGGTGGTAAAATTATGATTTTGCCCCTATAGTGCAAAATATATTGGAATTACATCTTTTTCCACTTTTCAACCTCAAAAAACACTTCAATTAACCATTATTAATCGAATGGGGCCAAAACCTTTCCTAAAAATTCTCGTTTTGTCCTTTAATGGTAAAATTATTGTTTTGCCTTTGTGTCTCAAAACTATCAGAAAATTAAATTTATCATTGCTAAACTTCATATTATGCTCTAATAATCATATTATACTTCAAATGATTGATCTTGGTCGAATATGATCAAATCCTTTTATAGGAATCTCTATTTTGTCCTTAAATGATAAAATGACCGTTTTATCCCTAATCGGTCAATATTCCCAATTGACTCCAAACTGGACCTCGAACTCTGAATCACTGTTTTAAGTAATCCTTGGACTGTGAAATTCTCGGTTTCACTCTTAAAACCCTTATTTGAACTCATTCGAAGTTTAATCGATTTAATAGTAGCATTAGTGGCAATATTGTCTTTTAATAATTTCTTGAACTTCCCAAATATTCAAACATTCCATTGAGCACGTAAATGACATCGTAATTATTTTATAGAGCAGGGTTTGACAAACCTGGTGTCTCAAGTCTAGGGAGTATCTACACAACTGACACTTGAGTGAAATACCAAATGCATTTCTCATGGCAGGTCATGTTCAGTGAACTTGCTTTTTATGGCATTCCTACTGGGGGACCCACTCTAAGGTATTGTTATGCCTGGCCCACCTCCCGTCCACTTTTTCAACTTGTAGGCTACCCCGACAGGATTTCACACCTTCTAGGTATGGCAAGGTTCGAACCCAGGCCTTTTGCTTCCCTAGAAGGGAACGCCTTTAACCATTTGAACCATGGCAAGAATGCCTTTCCGCTGCAACGATAACCCATTGGTTTTGCTATCTTGCTAAAATGATTAGTGAAATTTCATGGTTGCCTTATCATTGAATGTTTAATAATTTTGGGTTAAGTGGAAGGGGTTTTAACATTAGGTAGATAAAAATTGTCTCGTTTTCAATCGGTGTATCATGGTTATGAAATTTCCTTAGCTAATATTGCTTGATCCCTTATGATGTTCGCTCACTGAGTTTCATACTCACAGTTTTAAAAATTAATGTTTTCAGATCAGGAGACTGTTCGATCCTAGATCAAGGAGTCTTGAAATTCATCTTCTATGTAGGTGCTTGGTATTCAATAACTTTTCTCTTTTTTCGTTGTCTTCGCTGGCAGTCACGGGTCTTTTGCTCTGTGAATATGTTCATGTAATGTAATTACTGAGTTACATGTCATGAGCAATGTATGTATGTATGTTTAAATTGTTAATGTCATCGAGAATTGGCTAATTTCATATTGGTTGAGAATGCGTACGGCCTCATCAGTTGACAAAATGTTAAGTAAAATAAATGGGATAGGCTTGCTTGGGCTTGGTGAGCTACGCTCATTGGGCTCAAGCGTCGGTCATGGCCCTAGAAATTGGACTGTGACAATGTGTTATAGACCTTGAGGTCAGATGGGATCGGTATTTACCCTTAGTGGAGTTTGTTTATAATAATAGCTTACAAGTTGGCATCCAAATGGCATCATTTGAGGCATTATATGGATGGAGGTGTAGGTCACCCATTGGGTGGCTAGAAATGGGAGAAAGGAAACTCTTGGGGCTAGAATTGGTATAGGATACCACCGAAAGGATACACATGATTCAACAGAGGATGTTACCAACACAAAATAAACAAAAGTCATATGCTGATAACAGATTGAGAAACTTGGAGTTTCAAGTGGGGGATCATGTATTTTTGAAGGTCTCAGCAACAAAAGGGGTAATGAGGTTCGGCAAGAAAGTAAAATTAAGTCCTCAGTATGTAAGACCTTTCGAGATCTTAGAAAAGGTTGGAGCAGTAGCATACCGCTTGGCATTACTGTCAGACCTTTCGAATATCCACCCAGTATTTCATGTGTCAATGCTTAGAAAGTATACCTCGGATCTATCTCATGTAATACAATATGAAACCCTCCAATTGAGTGATGACTTAACCTATGAGAAGCCACTGGTGGCTATTCTTGATAGGCAAGTCAAAAAGCTCCACTCAAAGGTTGTAGACTTAGTGAAAGTATTATGGTGAAACCAAACTAGTGAAGAGGTAACGTGGGAGGCTAAAGAGGAGATGCGAACAAAGTATCTGCACCTCTTTAATACATAAAGGTACGCTACCTCATAGTTGGATTTAAATTCAGGGACCAAATTTTTTTTTTGTGGCAGAGAATGTGAAGCCTCGACCTCCATAGACTCATAACTAGAGGTAGACACGTTGAAATGGACTAGGGGTAATCTTGTCATTTTTCTTAGTAAGCTTCAAGAAGTAAGTTTTCTAATATTATTAAGGTCTAAGTAAAATAAATAAATGAATAATATATAATAATAAAATAATAATAATAATAATTTTCATATTAGAGGTAAAATGGTAATTTTAGATCTCGAGTCTAAATTTCTAAGTTTTCATGAACTAAAGTACCTCTGATCTATTGTGGACCTTTTCTTAGTGTCAAAAGAGTAAAAAGTTTGTACGAAAAGAAAGAAGAAGGCAAAGTCAACTCAATAATGGCATTTTTGTAAATAGTTGAAACTTTTGTGTAATGTGATACATTGATGATTTTTAGATGTGACAACTAACTGTATGATGGTCAGTAGTAGTTTCCCTAGGAAATAGGGTTGTGTAACCATGTTCTTGACAAAACAATAAATTATGTAGAAAGTATTAATGTGTAAAGATTTTGGTTACCTGTTGTTATGTAGGTTATATCTTGAAAGGTAATATTGCATGATAACTACAACTATGCATGTGCAGTATGGCAGTGCACATGACGGTGATCGTGGTGTGAGGTGTGGGAGTGCACACGATGATGACAATTGCCATGTGCGGTGTGGGAGTGTACATATAAAGCCTGACTCTATAAAATACTTGCCATGTCATTCATGTGCTTGAAAGGATGTTTGCATACTTGGGTATCTCGAAAAAGTCATTAAAAGACGATAATGTACCAAATGGTACAACTAAGTTGAATTAAGCCTTGAACTAGTCCAAATAGAGATTTTAAGATGAAATTGAGAAATTTAAAACCCTAGAATGACTTAAAATGGTGATTTGGAGTTCGAGGATCGATTTGGAGTCAAATTGGAATTTTCATAACGTAGGGGCAAAATTGTCATTTTGTCACCCAAGGGCAAAATTGTAATTTTACACCACCCAACACATGTCTAACACATGAATTTCATTTTATACCATGGATAATTATGTGTGGTGGAGAGAGATTGCTTAATTATTAAGTATTTGCACATGGACCAATGGAATGGTGACGCATGGTAAACTTTTGTCCATTTAATGTTTTCCTTATAAAAGCCAACTTAAACTCTCTAAACTCACTCTTCATGGCCAGTCAAGTGAAGAACAAAGAGGGAAAAAGGAAAAACAAACCCTTGAGTGAAAATTTTAAGGGGAAATCATTTCATTTCAAGGAAACAAGTGATTAAAGGTAAAATTTCTTAATTCTAGCTAGTGATCTATCTTTCCTAAGCATTGCTTTTCAATTTCCATTGTTGAGAACCAAGTTTGCATGAAGGATTCATGGCTGTCCAAACTTAGAGAGAGAAGATTTGATGATTTATTTGGTTAGATTTAAAGATATTTAGGTGTTTTTAGTTGTTTTATGGTGCTAGGTATGAAAAACAAGTAAGGAAATAACATGTTCTTCAATCGTTCATCATTGGTCGAATTTTCTATATGGAATATTGATGGTGGAATTGATTTTATTTTAATTGATTTGGTTAGGAAATTAATGATTTATGGTGTAGAAATTAAGCATGAAAAATCATAGTGTTAGTGCACTCACCATGGTCGAATTTCCCAAGAGGAAATGTGAGGATGATTTTACCACATTTCATGCTATTTAATTTGTGTTTAATGATTTAGAGTATTGGGAGAGAAATGGAATTATTTGGAGTTGAATTAGACGTATTGGCCAGTTAATCGGGTGATAGATCGAATTAGGCCAATACTGATTTATTTAGATATACAATGGAACTTAAGTAGAATATCACATTTAGATAGTCACCCGAGCATTTTGCATTCCATTTCATGCATTAATATAGAGCCTGAAATAGTTTTGTAGTGGTATGACGCAATATATTGAATTATGTGTCGTGCATTATGGATAGGTGGTGAGCCATTTGATAAAGGTAAGAGATTGTACCCGAAGACCAAGAATAGAAGTACTTGTACTCCTGATATTGTGAGCAACCTTATTATTGCCTTAATTATCTAGAGTAAATTTTACTCAATTTGGTGATTTTGTGGAACAATGAATTTAAATGGTGAATTGCTTTGTTTTACGAGCAAATTGTGAATCAATAAAATAAAATGAATTTTTATAAAGCGATTTGAAAATCAGATGATGGCTTTGAAATTAGAGTAATTGGAGACCACTTGTTGTGTTGTAAATTATGGTGTGAATTGAAAGGCTTATGACGTGGGCATGAATGGTTGGATAGGTATTTGTGTTGAAATTATACAAACTATTGTTTGGCCTTGAGAGGCTGGATAGTGATATAATTGCCATGTCATGCTGTGGATATTTTATTGAATTGGTGGTTTATAGAGTGGTCACTACAGTGGTAGGTTTCGTGGGCTAGCCTTTAGGAGGGCCACGGTAAACTCGATTATGGCTTACCTCTGTTGGAGAGGCGCGTAGGGCATCTTCTGAGGTAAGATTTGAGTTCACTTCACGCCGAACCACCAAGTGGAGGTGAGACTCAGCCAACACCAAGGAATGGCTGTGTGGTCTAACGTAAAAATATGTTTATGTGTATATGACATTTTAACAACCTTGGTGGTCTTGGTTAGATGCCTCGGCCTTGGTATGCCCGAGAATGATTTTGGCAGGAGCTAAGCTTTTAAGAAATTCATAAGCCTTGTTGTGCATTTTGGATGAAATGTAACTGGTTTAGATGGTTTGAAATGTGTTTTGATGTTATGAACTAATTTATGATGATTTATTTCAATCGTCTCCATTTACTCGACTGTAGATATTTTAGACGATGCTTGTTTACTCACTAGGATTATATAATCTCACCACCCTCCTTTCCACCCATTTCAGGCTCGGAGTTGTTTGTAGATAGCAGACTTTGTCGAGGGTTGCGTGTGGACTTGCACCCTTTAAAATAGTAAGTTCACAGCTTTCGGTACTTTTGATCATTAGGGGGCCCACATGTCATTGTAAATTATTTTGCATTCTCTGGTTATTTGTATTACTGTATGTACGAATTTATTTCCATAAGTGTCCCTCGACATTATCATCAATATCTATTTTCAACCTTGAGCTAATTCATACACTAATAACTACAATCCAACATACTTCCATCAAATCTTGAGATCTCATCGTCACTTTATTAAATTCAAAACCAGCTCCATTTGAACTGCTATACACTTATTTAGCACATATTCACATTTAAAATATTTCAAAAGCTCAGTACCGTTCATATACGGGCAGGGTAACTTTATTAACATGGTGCACTTACTTTAGTGCACGCGAATATTAGTTTACATTTCCTTAATACTTAAATTTATAAATCTTGAGTGGATTTCAATAATCATTATTTATTCCAGTCAAAATATACCTCTTATTATCATTATCATAGGTTCTCCCTTATATTAACCTCAAGTACTATCCATAATCAACAAATTTCTTCCCACTGACAATCATGGTTCAAATTTTAACTCCACTAATTGAATAAGTTATTACAGACTTATTAGTCTAATTTCACTTTCCTCCATTTTTGATCGAAGGGGTATATCATCATATCAACCCTTCGTTAGAAGCATTTACTTAAAATATTTTCAACAGTAGCTCATGTCTCGGGTGGCATCTCAAACCAGGACTACGGAAATCAACTCTCATTATTTAATTTTCTTTTATGGTTACACAAGGTGGTTTTCTAAGATAAAGAGTCTATGTAGTCTCTTGCTTATAATCGGTGCTGCAGTCACTAACTATAAAGAAGACTCTACGTTGACCCCACTACTACGCTGTTTGACACAAGAATATCCTAGGACTCCACTAAACCTAGAGCTATGATACCACTGTTGTAGCGACCCCTCTTCCGTCTCTACCAGCGTCCGAGACCTTCAGGGAAAACCTGCCAAATCCCGAACAAGCCTACCTAGTACTGTCCGTCAGCTAATTGAATACAATCATCATATTATTTTAAAACTTAGAATCCATTTACAACTTAATAATGAAATTGCTAAAATTTGACTTCTAGTAGCAGAGCGACTCGGAATAAAATGCTATAAGATGCCTTTACTTATCCAAGGTGGACCGAACGCGTCGATGACTATACTCTAGGCTGATCCCTGTCTGCAAAAAGGAAAATAAAAGGGAATGAGTTTCATAGACTCAGTGAATATCGTTGACTCAATGAGTAGGGCGTAGATAGGAAACAAGCAAATGACAGATCATTTGAATATAAAAATGCAGGATCATGAAATCAATTTATTTCAAACGGGGGTTTTGTGCCTTATATCAAAATCGAGAATTTCATATAAAGTAAAACCATTTTCGAATCCAATTGGTAGTATTGGGCAAGCTCCCATGAAATCAAATACTAATCGAGTGCATACGTTATTCACAAATCTCCTTGCACGCGAGGGTAAAATTCATATAATAGTAAAATTAAGGGGAGCTGTGAAAAATCGTTTAATTAAATTTTCTCACATGCCAAGAAACATAATTCATAATGTTAAAACTTATTTCAATTCATATAAAACAATTATATTTTATCAAAAATAAACAACAAAGCTTATGACTTCTTAAAAACTCGGCTTGTGCCATAAAATCATTATCATACTCGGTTCTTAGGGATACTTTGGCCCGGGGCTATCCCAACCGAGTCCACCAAGGTCGTTAAAAGTCATGTACTCATAAAACATATTTTTAGTTTGAAAACGTAGCTGTTCCTTGGCGTTGGCTGAGTTCACCTTTACGTGGTGGTTCGGTGTGAAGTGAACTCTAAATCATTACCTCAGGAGTTACCCTCTACGGCTCTCTACCGAGGTAAAATATAACCGGGTTTACCGTGCCCCTCTAAATAGGCTGGTCCATGGAAACCCGCCACTGCAGTGTAGAATAAACCCCACCAATTAATTAAAATTTTCTAACAGCATGATATGGCAGTTATTGATAGGTCTGGGTCCCCATCACTTGACTACTAGCCAGTTGCATTATTGCGACAGCTCCATAGCCCCCGGCAGGGACCACCTCGCCAAGCTTTGAATCCCGGACCTTTTTAAAACTTCCCCCGAAGGGAACATTTAGAGATATTTCAAATCCAGCCAGTCACGGTAAAACAAACAATTTATATAGTTTCAAAATAATTTCTAATTCAGCCATTCATGCCATATTATCATAAGCCATTCAATTTAAACACAAATTAGGAATCTCTTTTCATTTATAAAAACCGTCTTAAAAAAAATCATTTATATCCTTGAAGTATCGTTCTAAATTATTGCTAAACATTCAATATAAAAGTCATAAAATCTATCGTTATGTTCACAAAATAAAGTTTAATGCATGATTCATAAGACATCGAACATAGGGAAATTAAACCTTGTCATCATGTATGCACATTTACACAGATATATATAAGGCACTGTTTAGGAGATAAATCGAGTTGAAAAGTTTGTTTCCCATTTTTAAAACGCTTTATGTATAAGGCATACTTATACATATCCAAAACAATTTCGAAAATAATTTACAACTACAATTTTCTTAAAATTTTACCAACGTATGCTTTTCACAATAGCTCACGTGTAATAAATCATGCGAATATATATATATAGATATATGAAAATTTTAAAATCGACACCCTCTTCTCACCTTGTAATAGTGGGATATTACTTCACTATTGATTCGTACGTGTATATGATTATTCCTATTTGTCGGTCACGTACTTTGCTCGACGCGCCTCCACGATCAACTTTCCTAGCAAAATTTAAATTCAATATACTTAATCTCATATTTATATGGGTAGCAACTTAATTAAATTTCTTTAAGCAACTTGCATATTTTTCATCCAAAATATGCACAATATTAAACTACCCATAAACCTTGAAATATAACATTAACTTACCATTGGGCCTTTGCCATTTCTTTATGACCTTTGGGCCTTTCCATGGGCTTCTCCATTTTTTCCCATTGGGATAAGCCCATTTATTATTATTATTATTTTTTCCTATTGAGCCATGCCTAATTTTATTTCTTATTGGGCCATGCCTAATTTTATTTCTTATTAGGCCATGCCTAATTATTTTCTACTTGGGCCATGCCACACATTTTTTTTCTTTTCTTTTTCTTTTCTTTCTCTCTTCTACGTTTCTTTCTTCTTTCTTTTTCAGCCCATCTCTCTCTGTTCTTCCTCCTCCCTTCACCACCGTGGCCTCCTCTCTTCACCACCATGGCTTCCTCTCTTTCTTTCCTCTCAAAACTAGTCACCACAAGCTCCAATTTTCATAACATTAAACCTTCAAAATGTAGCAGCCATGCTGCCCCCTCTATCACCAATTTTCAGCAACTAATCCTCATCATTTTCAACAACTAAAAACCTCAAAAGTTCTGCAACTTCAAGCTTAATTTCCAGAAACAAGAACCTTGAATTTTCAGCACCTAAACCTCCCTCAAAGTGCAGCAAAACAGCCCTAAGAAAGTGCAAAAAATTTTCAGATTTCTTACCTCCCTCAAGTGCCAATTTTTCTTCTCTTTTCTCTCTTTTTTTGCTGCCAATTTCTTGCACCAAAAACCAGCTTGTTTCTCCTCCAAAAGTGTAGCAAAAACCAGCCTCTACCTCTCACCAAAATTTTTGAATTTTTTTGGTTTCTTCTTCCCTTCCTTCACGCCATTTATTCTCTCCTTTTTTCTCTCGGTTTTTGGCTAGCTTTTCCTCTTCTTTTTCTTTCCCGATTCTTCTTTCATTTTTTTCTTCTTTGACCAACTTTCCTTCTAGACTTTTCCTTCTTCTTTTATTCTTTTATTTCTTCTCCTCATAACCGACTTCGTTCTCTCTTCTCCTTTCATGTGGTCGCCCCCCCTCCCCACATTTATTTCATTTCTCCTTTATTTTCTATTGTCTTTTCTTCCATCATTTGTTTCTTTTATTCTTTGGTATTCATTTCTTTCTTTCCTTCTTTGTATTCATGCTTATCTTGTCTCCTTTATTTGTTGACTAATTCAACCAACTAAAAATATTGGTTATTTGACTTTTATTCTCACTCAGTTTATGTGACAATAAAAATCACATGGTAAAATCTTAAAACCTTTTTCCATCATTTTTCATATTCAAAAATTTAATTTTTCCGACACGTGTAAAAATTCCAATATCCATCTATCTTCCTTCTCTTACACGTGTATAACCAAAATATTAAAATCGCATTTCAATGCGGTGTCTCCATAATATTTAAATATTTTTTTACCGCGTTAACTTGACTAAAAATTAGCGTCATACGATTATCACCGTTTTCATTCAAAATTCTTCTTTACTTCTCCTCCCACACTTAAATTAGTCATATTTCATTTTTCATGACTAATTTTGATAATAAATAAAATATTAATATTTTAATATTATTTTATTGAGTAAAATATTATTTTATTTCAAAATTTTTCGCTTACCTTCTTTGGTCCCGAAACACATCATTATGTCTTGATTTACTTCCGAATCATTCTTTATCATTCCTTACCACACCAATTCGCATCAAATGATCGTCCGTTTGATCAATAAGATCTTATTGGTGTCCAACGAAGGTACGGGGTATTACAATCTTATTCTTGCATACCCTCTGAACATGTCCTAATTGGTTGTAACTTTTACACTTTACATTGGGTCAAAACCAATAATTGGCCTTGACATGATCGTTTCTTGTACAATGAGAACAAAGTTGCCTGTTTTTTCTTTTCGCTAGTGTCTATTCCCTTATTGAACTGCTTTCTCTTTCTCCTCTTGCTCATCTGAGTCCTTCCTCATGCTTGACTCTCACACTGTTTTCCTTTTCACCTTCACAAATAGGGCATTCTCGATGATACTGTCACTTCTCATAACTTTCCTTTGCTTAACAGCTTGGAGAACATAGGCAACAATAAATAGTGATAATGTGGAGAGTTCCTTTGATATTTCTAGAGACACTATTGTTGACTTAAACCTCTTTGGTAAGGATATAAGAGCCTTTTGAAGACTCGTCTCTCAAATAAATTAGTTCTTAATAATCTAATCTTTTTCACCACCCGTATGAGCTTGTTGATATAATATTTGACTTTCTTTGAATCCTTCATTCTCAACATCTCAAACTCCTAGTTAAGTTTATAATTTACATTTCTTTGGTTTTTTCTAAACTTAAGAATTGATCTCTAAGTCTATTCCGAGCATCTTTAACTATTTTACACCCTAATTATTCTCATAAACATTGCTTCTGTAACAACGCTTTAGATGTAATGATAATGCATGGCAGCATTTTGTAACCTTTTCATTGTATTGGTTGATTTAAGTAGACATTGCCTTCTCTTTCCAGGTTGGAACATCTATTTTTGAATTTCTTCACGTAAGTGCACGTATTGCAACACGTAATATAAACGTAAATAAAGTGTTGAATCCATCAAGGAATTGCACCAACTTAAGCTAAGTACTAAAATTGTGGCAAACTAATTTTATCCAAGTAATCAAAGTTAAAATATTAAATAAAAGCAAAATTCAACTAACAAACTAAAATTAATAGTTAAAAGGAAAAATTCACTAAAAGCCCAAGATTATGATATCCTTCAACATTTCATTTGAATCCTCTTTTTCTTCCTAAATTTACTCCAATGGCACTACAAGAAAACACCTTTTATTGAAAGAAATAATTCCGTCTGTAACTATCACAGTCCAAATTCCCGGGCCATGACCGGCTCATGGGCTCAATGAGCGTAGCTCACCAAGCCCAAGCAAGCCTATTCCAATTATTTTACCAAACACTTTGTCAACTAATGCGGCTGTACGCATTCTCAACCAGTATGAAAATAGCCAATCCACGATGGCATTATCAATAACAATGTACATGTACTATTCAAGACATGTATTTTAGCAATTTACATTGCATACACATATTCACAGGACAAAAGACTCGTGACTTCTAACGGAGACAATGGGAAAAGAGTAAAGCTATCGAATGCCGAGCACCTACCCAAGTGACAAATTTCGAAACTCCTCGACCTAGGGTTCCACAGTCTCCTGATCTAAAAACATGAAATTTTTTAAAACACGAGAGTACGAAACTCAGTGAGCGAACATTTGAAGGGAACAAGTAATATTAGCCAGGAATTTTGATAGTCATGATGCATTGATTTGAAACAAGACAATTTTGATCTAGCTAATATATAAACCTTCCCACTTGACCTGAAATTTATTCTACATTCAAGGTTAAGGCAACCATGAATTTAAACCAATCATTCTAGCGAGAAAGCAATATCGACGGTTTATCACAAACCATCACCAAACAAGGGTTTCACATACCGTACAAATCACATTTTTCATCATGCACATTATATCAATCATATATATAAAATCACGTGCAATTACATACGCTCCCTAGTCTTCACCGTCCTTGGTGGTAAAAGGATAACCATCAGAGCACTCGCATGTGTTACAAATAGCAATCCCTGCAAGCCCCTAGGGAGAGCGTCGTGCTTTGCCACAGTTCACACGTGAGAGCTCCCGAAAATCATGGGTGTTACATTTCGCCTTCCCCACTTTGCTCAACTCTGAGTTTTCAGGAATCGTGGGCGTTACGATTCGCCGTCCCCACTTTGGACACCATTACAGGCATGTGCACTACTCACTCCGTACGTACACGGTTACATTAATTTCACCAAAATTTATTAATAATACATATCAGCATAATATAAAGGTACATAGATTCATCACAACTAAATCTCACATCAGTAAAAAAAATAATATTTCACTAAAGGCTTGTTCACATGGTACCCGTTTTTTTTTTAAAAAAATTGAATAAAATCATTCAACCATTTTATTCATATACGTTCATATTTCCAAAACCATTTTGAAATACAAAGTCACTCACAAATTTTCGAGAGTCAAATTTGGGTACTTCGACTACAAATCCTCAGGTACAATTTCCTTGCCTTTGTCAAAGGATTCACCACCTAGACATATTGCACAATCAAGAAATTCACCACATTGGTACTAAATAGTAATAAACTAATTTAGACTACTAATTGCATAATATGAAATGCAAATTGTCCGTAAATTGTCTAAACACAATGTTGACCTAATTCAGCCTATCACCCGATTAAATGGCCAACGTGTCCAATTTAGCTCCAAATGACTCCATTCTTTTTCTAATACTTCAAATCACTCAACATTAACCAAATAACCCAAAAATTCAGCTTAATCAACTTCACATTCCTTCATGGCAATTTTGGCTATAATGGTGCATTATCCCTAAAATTTTCCAATTTAATTTTCTCACCATAAATCATTATTTTCTAACCAATTTCTTTTGAAACAAAATCAATCCACCATGCACACACAACATGAGACATTCGACCATTTAAGGATTGTGGGGAAAATGAAATTTTTCCTTGTTGTTTTGCTTCCAAACATGTTAAACTAACCATAAACACCAACATAACCCAAAATCAAGCCAAGTTCAACACAAATTTCTCTCCATACCCATTCGATCAGCCACTCATTCATCATGAAAACATGTTACTCAAACATGGAAATGAGAAAATAAAGCATGGGTAGTGAATATCTCAAGTAAAAATTGAGAAATCTCACCTTTTCCCCTTTGATTGCTTGAATTTCGTCACATTCTCTTTGAATTTCTCTTGGCTAGGGTTTATTTTCCTTTCTTCTTGCTTTTGCTTGCTTTGGCCGAATATGGGAGGTGTGTTTGGGAAGATATGGGCTGATTTTTATAACAAAATAATAAAATATTCCATGTTTGCCATGTGTCACACCATAATTGGTCCAAAATTTAAATATTTGACTTTTGTACTTAAATTTTCCACCACACAAATTGTCATATTTATCCATTCCCATAATGAATAAAATCTATAAGCTTAACCAGTGTTGGGGGAGAAAATTACCATTTTGCCTTCGGTATGGCAAAATTATCGTTTTGCCTCTGTACTCCAAAAATATCGAGAATTTAAAATTTTTCATTGCCGAACCTCATATTATACTCCATATGATCAATCTTGATCAAATGTGGTCAAAATCTTTTCTAAAACATCCCATTTTGTCCTTAAATGGCAAAATGACTATTTTGTCCCTAATCGGTCAATATTCTCGTTTGACTCCAAGTCAGCCCTCGAACTTTGAATTGCCATTGTAAGTCATTCTGTGGTTTTAAAATTCTCAAATTCATCTTAGAATCTCTATTGAAACTAGTTCAGGGTTTAAATCCACTTGATTGTACCACTCAGTACAATACCGTCTTTTAACGAGCTTGACAAGGTCTCACATTCTCCCCCACTAATAAAAATTCAGTCCCCGAATTTAAATTCAATGTAAGATAGCTTACCTTTACGTATCAAAGAGGTGTGGATGCTTTGTCCGTATCTCCTCCTCAGCTTCCCACATTACCTCCTCACTTGTGTGATTCCGCCACAGCACTTTTATTGAGGCCACATCTTTTGATCGGAGCTTTTTGACTTGTCTATCAAGGATAGCAACCGGTTGTTCCTCATAAGTCAAGTCATCTTGCAACTAAATGGTTTCATATTGTATTACATGTGAAGGATCCAGATTATACTTCCTCAACATCGACACATGGAACATGGGGTGAATATTAAAAAGGTCTGGTGGTAATGCCAATTAATATGCTACTGTTCCGACCCTTTCTAAGATCTCGAAGGGTCCTATATATCGAGGACTTAATTTTCCATTCTTGCCAAACCTCATTACCCCTTTGGTTGGTGAGACCTTTTAAAATACATGATCTCCCACTTGAAACTCCAAATTCCTTCGTCGGTTATCAATATAGGACTTTTTCCTACTTTGTGCTGTAAGCATCCTCTGGTGAATCATACATATTTTATCTGTGGTGTCCTACACCAACTCAGGCCCCAAAAGTTTCCTTTCCCCCACCTCTAGCCATCCAATGGGTGACCTGCACCTCTTTACAATTATTGCTTCAAATGGTGCCATTTGGATGCAAGTTTGGAAACTGTTACTGTAAGCAAACTCCACTAAGGGTAGATACCTATCCTATTTGACTCCAAGGTCTATTATGCAAGCCCTCAACATAACTTCTAGCGTTTATATTGTCCGTTCAGACTGCCCTAAAGCCGTGCTAAAATCCAACTTAGTGCCCAGCGCTTCTTGCAACTTTTCCCAAAATCTACTAGTGAATTGTGTCCCTCTGTTAGACACTATAGAAATAAGAGTGCCATGCAACCATATTATCTCATCTACATAAAGCTAGGCTTACTGAGCAGCCCCGTATGTAGTTTTAACTGGGAAGAAATGAGCTGATTTCATTAATCGATCCACTATGACCCAGACCGAGTCATAACCCCTACTAGTTCGAGGCAAACCCGTCACAAAGTCCATGGCAATATGCTCCCACTTCCATATGGCCACTGGTAACGGCTGTAGTAATCTTGCAGGCCTTTGGTGCTCTGCTTTAACTTGTTGACACACCAGGCACTTAGAGACAAACTTAGCCACATCTTTCTTAAGTCCTTCCCACCAATACATATCCTTTAAATCTTGATACATCTTTGTAGCTCTTGGATGTACCACATAAGTTGCCATATACACCTCTTCCAATATTTCTCTCCTTAATCCATCACTATCTGGCACATAAGCAGAGTTCCATACCTTAACACTCCCTCTGTGCCTTTGATAAACATCTTTTCTTTCTTTCCCTGGGGATCCTCTAAGACCTTAGCTACGAACTCATCTTTATTTGGTGCTTTTTTAATTCGATCCATTAAGACAGGCCTCACACTAAAATGTGCTTGCAATGCATCTACCTCAGAAACTTCCAAATGCATACCAATGTCTCCCAAGCTATGCATCTCTCTAATCAAAGATCTCTTGTCTATAGAGATATGTGCTAGGCTCCCCATCGATTTTCGACTTAAGGCATCAGCCACTATATTCGTCTTACCGAGATGGTAAAGAATAGTACAATCATAATCCTTTAATAACTCCATCCACCTACGTTGTCGCAAGTTAAGATCCCTCTGCTGAAATATATATTTTAGACTTTTGTGGTTTGTATATATTTAGCAAGTCTCACCATACAAGTAATATCTCCATATTTTTCAAGCAAACACAATTGCTGCCATCTCCAAATCGTGTGTAGGGTAATTCTGCTCATGCCTTTTCAGTTGTCTAGATGCATATGCAATCACCTTCCTGTGTTGCATTAACACACATCCTAAACTAACCAGTGATTCATCACAAAATACTGTATAACCCCATGTGCCTTGTGGTAGGCTCAACACTGGAGCTACGGTGAGACATGTCTTAAGCTTCTCAAAGCTATCTTCACAAGCAACTAACCACTCAAATTTCATATCTTTACATGTCAGTTTAGTCAGAGGGGCGGCGATTCTTGAAAAATCCTTAACAAAGCGACGATAATAGCTTGCCAACCCTAAAAAACTTCTAATCTCTATAACTGATGTTGGCCTTAGCCACTTGTCCATTGCCTCAACTTTCTTTGGATCAACTTGTACCCCATCCTTAGATACCACATGTCCTAAAAATGCAACACTTTCAAGCCAGAACTCACATTTGGAAAACTCGACATATAATCAATGTTCTCTTAAAATTTTGAGCACTATTTTAAGATGTTGCTCGTGTTCCTCTCGACTCTTCGAGTAGATCAAGATATCATCAATGAACACCACTACAAACTTGTCCAAATAAGGCTTAAACATTTGATTCATCAAGTCCATAAAAGTCGCAGGGACATTAGTAAGCCCAAACGGCATCACCAAGAACTCATAGTGCCCATACCTAGTTCGAAATGCGGTCTTTGGCACATCCTCGTTTTGGATTCTTAATGGATGAGACCCATATCACAAATCTATCTTAGAGAAACATTGTGCCCTTTGTAGCTGATCAAACAGATCATCTATTCTTGGGAAAGGGTACCTATTCTTCACCGTTACCTTATTAAGTTGTCGGTAGTCAATGCATAGTCTAAGTGACCCATTTTTCTTCTTTACGAATAGCATCGGTGCTCCTTATGGTGAAACACTGGGGCAAATGAAACCTTCATCTAGCAGATCCTCCAATTGATCCTTAAGCTCATTAAGCTTTGCTGGTGCCATCTGATACGGAGGTATGGATATGGGTCTAGTATCAGAAATTAAATCTATACAGAATTCAATCTCTCGTTCTGGAGGTAAACCCAATAATTCCTCGAGAAATACATCCATAAACTCATTCACTACCGACACTTAGCTTATATCTCTGACCTTTGTTTGGGTATCTCTCATAATAGCCAAGTAACCTATACAACCCTACCTTAATAACCTTCTGGCAGATATGGCTGATATCAAATTTGTCGGAGCATTACTTTTATCCCCCTGGATGTTAAATGATGGCTCATCCGGGAAATCAAATCTAACTAACTTATGGTAACAATCTACATTGGCATGACAAGGCGACAGCTAGTCTATTCCCAATATCACGTCAAAATCCAAGGTGTCTAACACCACTAAATTCACTAGGGTGTTTTTATCCTTGATTCGGACTACACAAGACTTATATTCCTATTCAGCCACAAATGCCTTATTTAAAGGAGTAGACACCACTAATTGTTCTTCTCTTCTAACACAATCTTTATCCAATTGAAGTGTAAAGCATGGAGAGATAAAAGAATGGGTAGATCTAGGATAAAACAATACTCTAGCATCCATATTACGAATGAAAGAGTACTTGAAACTACTACATTGGACGTCTGAGCATCTTGGTGAGTTAAAGCATATACTCTTGCTTGGCCTCTCCTTGCAGAACTTTGACATCCAGACCCAAATGGTCTACCCCCAGAGGAAGCACTATCACCCATATCTCTTGTCCCGCTAGCCTCTTGGCCAGTTGAGACAGCTGCTAAAGGAGCAGATAAAGTTGGTTAAGTGGAACTACGAACAGAACCTTGCAGTTGTTGAGCCATTGGGCAGTTCCTCCAAACATGTCCAAGCTGGCCACAATTAAAACAAGCTCATGTAGTACGATAGCATCGTCTTCTATGCCGTCTTCCACAAATATCACAAGAAGGAATAGCTTGACTACTCTACCTTAAATCTTGTTGTTGCCTCATTCCACTAAAAGTTTCCTGCCTTGACCCAACGCTGGCACTCGCCACCTTATTTCCTCATTGAGGTAACCTCGATTCCCTCTGTGGGCCTTGACGGCTAGAAAATAAAATTCTATTATCAAAATCTTTGCGACCTTGATAACCCTCTGTCTTGGCCCTTTTTGCTCTATGTCTTGCGGCCCTACTCTCACTAGTCCTCATCTCAATTTGTTGAGCACAATCTACTATCACATAGTAAGTATTGAAATCTCGAGAAGCCATAGCTTTGAATAATGGTTCCACCAGTCCATCCACAAACCTTTGGACCTTCATCTCCTCGGTGGAAACTAAATAAGGTACATATCTAGATAGTTTCGTGAATTTTAAATCATACTCTAACACGGTCATACTCAAAGTGTACACCAATGCCTCAAACTCTCTAGCTTTGGCATTACGTACAGTATATGATAAAAATCAATCTAAGCAAGTTGTACTAAATTCATTCAAAGTCAGCGGTGCAATATCTATTGGCCTACCCTTCGTAAGGAGTCATACCATTCCTGTGCTACATCCTCCAATTGAAAGGTTGCTAACTCCACCGATCTAACACTAGAACATCCCAAGGCATTACAAATCTTTTCCATCTTATCCAATAAAACTTGGGGTTTCTCCGATGCATCCGACCCCGTAAATGATGGAGGCTTAAGCTTCAGAAAATCGATAAGAGAAACCTCTATCTGACTTCTTTCACCCTCTAGAGGTTGGCAGTCAGTCTAGCTTTGTGAACTAAGGGATGCTTGCGCTACATGTCTCCCCTCTACCACTTTCTGTATATCATCCATACGGGCTGCCATCATCTTTACAACCCGATTAACTCCTTGTAGACCTGCCATTAAATCCTCAACAGTAAGGCCTCCAGTTGGTGGCCTATCTGCCTAACCTAAAGGCTGTCCCTCTTCTCTCCTACTCTCGAGCGTATCCGCCCTTATCGGCCTAGTGACCCTGCCACGTCTACCTCGCCCCCTGAGGGTGGAGACTCGTGGCCTATCAATCATCTCAATGGGGACATATTGCTCCCCCATCCATCTTAAGGCGGCCCGTGTCTTAGGTGGTATTCTTACCTAGACAAGAGCAAACACTTTTTATTAAACACATTTCATAACCACAGTTAAGGATATAAGGTGGTTTTTAAGATAGGGAATTCATGCGGTTTCTTGATTATGAAATGTGTCGTGGTTCACAATTCATAATCAAAAATACCACATAAAGACCCGACTCTCCGCTGGACCGAACAAAAACATCCTAGGACCTAAACAACCTAGGGCTCTGATACCAACTTTATCACAGCCCAAATTCCCTGGCCATGACAAGCGCTTGGGCTCAATGAGCATAACTCACCAAGCCCAAGCAAGCCTATTCCAATTATTTTACCAAACACTTTGTCAACCAATACCACCATATGCATTCTCAACCAGGATAAAAATAGCCAATCCACGATGGCATTATCAATAACAATATACATGTACTATTCAAGACATGTATTTTAGGAATTTACATTGCATACACATATTCACAAGATAAAAGACTCGTGACTTCTAGCAAAGACAATGGAAAAAGAGTAAAGTTATCGAATGCCGAGCGCCTACCCAGGTGACAAATTTTGGAACTCCTCGACTTAGGGTTCCACAGTCTCTTGATCTAAAAACATGAATTTTTTTAAAACACATGAGTACGAAACTCAGTGAATGAACATTTGATTAAAAGTAAACCCTTCCCACTTGATGTCACGACGCGAAACTCCCTATCAGGCTCATGACAACCACCGCGACGTCCCGATAGACACTCATTCCCAGAATGTCGATCGAAACCCAGCAAGGCTTAGCATCAGTTTCCACATCTCCCCGGTGAGCAACAGTTATTACATACCATAATTCAAAAATTAGAAGTTTTTTTCAATTCAAAAACAAAAATATATTGTCTTTTGGCTCATAGGGGCATTTTCGTCATTTTTCTTCGAAAACCCCGAACTTGGCTAAAAACGTAGTAAATGCATAGAAAACACATATATCATGATTGAAAATAAATTTAAGTATCTAAAACATTTGTCTGAGGTAAAAATTTAACTATTTGCATATAATAAAAATATTCAATAAAATATATATTTTCTTATAAAACAGTTTTTATAAAACTATCGATAAAGAATTTTCGCAGCGTAAAAACTAAATATATTTTTACATACTATAATACAAACATCCAAAGTATGAAATTTAAATTACAGTGACATGTGGGCCTCACAACTAACCAAAATGCCTTGGGAACTGTGAACTTATAATTTTTGTCGATTCAAGTCTACTATGGTCCTTGATCGAATCCTCTAACTACAAGCTACTCTGAGCCTAAAATGTGAGGAAATGCGGGGGTGAGATTATAAAATCCTAGTGAGTAAACAGATACCTTCTAAACTATCTAAAGACGAGTAAATGGAGATGAATAATTAAATCCTCATAAGGTAGCTCATAATATTTCACTTCTTTTCATTGAGTAAAATAAATTCATTTTACACGAAAAATTATTATGGCTTATGGATTTTATAAAACTTGGCTTATGCCAACAAAATCATGCTCGGTGATACCTTGATTAGAGGTATTCAGCCGAGCCCACAAAGGGTGATACAGATTTCATATTTATTAAAAACTCAGCTATACCTTGGCGTTAGCTGAGTTCACCTTCACATGGTGGTTTGACGTGAAGTGAACTCTGTCATACCTCAAGACAACCATGTACGCCTCTACAACTAAGATAAAGATATATATATGGTGGGTTTTACTATGCCACCTTTAAATAGGTTGGTCCACGAAAACCCGTCTACTGTAGTAGATAATAGTCCACCAATTAAATAAAAAGTTTAATAGCATGAATTGGCAATGTGATTGCTAAGCAATTTATCAACACAAAGCATACAGTTCACATTTTTCAATATAGTAAACAATTCAGCCAATCATGACATAAATATCATAAGCCAATTGATTTAAATCATAATTTACGATAACACATGTGGTCTCCAATTACTCTGGTTTCCAAAATCAATTATTCAATTTTCAAGCCAATTTATAAAAATTCAATTTATTTCTTAAATTTCACAATTTTCTCATAAAATAAGAACTTTACCAAATAAAATGATTCTTCATAAAATCATCAAATCTAATAAAATCTACTCTAGATAATTAAGACGATAATAAGTTTACTGTGAGACCTTGTGAAGCTCGATTAAAAGACGATATTGTACCGAGTGGTACAACAAAGTTAAATCGAGCCTTGAACTAGCTCAAATAGAAATTCTAAGAGAAATTTGAAAATTCTGAAACCTATAGAATGACTTAGAATAGTGATTCGAAGTTCAAGGTCCAATTTGGAGTCCATCAGGAAAATTGACCGATTAGAGACGAAACAATCATTTTACCATTTATTGATAAAATGGAGATTTTTAGCCAAGATTTGATCACATTTGACCAAGAATAATTATATGAAATATAATTATGATTATTGGAGTATAAAATGATGTTTAGTAGTGAAAAATTTTGATTCTTGGTATTTTTGGAGCACAAGGGCAAAATGGTAATTTTGCCACTAGAGGACTAAACGGGAATTTTTTTGAAAAGATTTTTGCCCAATTTGGTTAATATTGATCAATATTAGTGTTGTTTGAGGTTAGAAAGTGAAAATAATGTAATTTCGGTACATTTCGGAGTGTAAGGGCAAAATCGTAATTTTACCATCTCGAGGGCAAAACGGTAATTTTTCACCACCAAAACATTTTTTTCCAGCCATGATTATCTTTTATTCACATCTTGACTTTGACTAATCATGTGGTGGAAAAATTGTAGAAGAAAAAAAGTCAAAAAGGTTAAAAAACGGGCCAATGGCATTATGCCATGTGGCAAGTTATGTTATTTTATTATCAAAGCCTAAAAATCAACCTTTAAAACCCATTTTCTCTCTCTAAATTCGGCACAAACCAGATTCAAAGGAAAGGAAAAGAGAACAAGGAGAAAAACAAGAAAACCTAGCCAAAAATTCAAGAAAAAGTGTGATTTTCAAGGAAAAATCAAGTGAAAAAGGTAATATTTCTTCACTTTTGCTTATGATTTACAATACCCATGCATTTCTTTCCAGTTTCTATGGTTGAGAGGCATGATATCATGATGAATTCAATTCTGAAAAATGGGTATGGATGAGGATTTAATGTTGGATTGGCTTGATCCTAGACTATGTTAGTGTTTAGAGATAGGTTAGCATGTTAGTAAGCAAAACCGTAAGAAAAAAAAACTTGATTTCCCCATGAATCTTTCAAGGCCAAATATCATAGGTTGTATTTGAAAAATGAAATAAATTAGAAATTGATGATTTAAGGTGAAAAATTTGATTTCATTTCAAATGAAATCATTTCATTTGAAATGAAATAAATTAGAAATTGACGATTTAAGGTGAAAAAGTTAAGTAGGAAAAATTACAGTGCTAATGCACTGTAATGACTGAATTTTTCCATGAAGAAATGGAAAAGTTTTAATGCTGGAATTGACACTATTTAAATGATATGTGGTAAATTAAGGTATTAGAAAAAGAATGGTGCAATTTGGAATCAAATCAGACGCATTGGCCAATTTATCGGGTAATCGGTCGAATTAGGTCAACACCGCGTTTAAGCAATTGACGACTATTCTATGCATTCATATAGAAATTAGGTTAATTTTATACCTAATTAACACCAATATAATAAATTCCTTAATTTTATTCTGTGTCAAGGTGGTGAGACATCCGAAAAAGGCAAAGGAATCGCGCTTGAGGACTATTAATCTGAGTGCACCAAGAATCCAGATTTTCGACATTGTGAGTGAATTTGCATTTCAAATTATTTTGGGAAATGTACATGTATTGAAATGGATAATCTAAATGATTTTATTCGAATTTCTTAAAATGCATGCTTGGAAACAAGCCTTTGATAAAAATGTTATGATGTGTGAATTGTGATATGCATAAAGGCATGAATTCATATGCTTTATAATATGCTGCTATATATGTGTTAATGTGTGATATGTATTGACAAATAATATTGTGTGATAATTATAACCATACATGTGCACGATGTGGGGGAGCACATGTCAGTAATGATGGTGCGAAATTTATGGAGAATGATATTGCTTGTGCACGATATGGGGGGGATGCAAACGATAACTAGCTATGTCCACGATGTGGGGGAATGCACATGATAACTCCAGCTATGTGTGCGATGTGGGGGTTGCACATGAGCTGGTGAGATAGTGGTGATATTGTATTCATCTATGTGTATGTGTATGAAATTGAATACTCCTTCATTGTAAATTAATTTGAGTTGAGGGAAAGGGTTTGATAGTAAATTGGATCAAAATGGTTTTGTTCCACATGTGTGCGTCATGGTTTAAAATCCTTCTTGGATATTATTGCTTGTTTCCACCTAATGTTCACTCACTGAGTATTGTACTCACTGTTTTCAAAAATTCATGTTTTCAGATCAAGAGATTGTAGATTCCTAGATCGAGGGATCATTGTAGTTCATCTCCTGGTAGGTGTCCGGCATTCAATAGTTGCCTGTTTTTCTTGTAATTTCTCCGTTGGAAGTCATGGGCCTTTTGTATTGTGGTTAGATATATGTAACGTACATTGTCAAAGTTTATGTTTGACTGGTATGTATGTACATATTTTATCTATAATGCCATTGGGAATTGGCTTTGTGTGCACTGGGTGCATTGCATGTGGATGCCTCACACGATTATACGTGGAGTAAAATAAATGAAAATAGGCTTGCTTGGGCTTAGTGAGCTATGCTCATTGGGCTCTTGCGTCGGTCATGGCTCGAGAATTGGGTCGTGACATTTACTCACAATATTAGGAGTAGAAATACTCCTATTCTTGATCTGCGGGTGTAATTTTTACCCATGTTAAATGGCTCACCACATATCCATAGTACATGACACAAAATTCAATAATTTGTGTCAAACCATTATAAACTATTTCAAGCCCTTATCTATAAGTATGCATGAGATTGGGTGTGAAATGTCTGGACAATCGCTTAATTGCGGTGTTCGACCTAATTTGCCTAAAAACAGTTTAAATTGGTAAAACCTTCAATTCAACTCTAATTCAATCCATTTTACTTTCAATGCTCTAATTATACCAAACATACCTCAATGACTATGAATGAGATTCAATTTATCAATCCCGGGTCAAAACTTCAGATTCTCACACCAAAATTTCCCATTTAATTTCTAACCTCACCAAACATCAATTATCACCAAAATATCATGAAATATCATCAATTTCAGCCTCAATTCTCCCCTTAGAAAATTCGGCCAAAATGGGTTAAATGAATGATAAGTATTTTTCTTGTTAAATTTTTATTCCATTAATCTCTAAACAACTAAAAACACTAAATTCCTTTGAAATCTAGCAAAATCAAGACTCAAAACTCCTCAATGAATGTTCGGCTAGCATGGGTTTGGTATGAGATCTCAAGTTCTAAGCATGGAAAATGGAAAGAAATGCATGGGTAAGATAGGTCACTAGCAAAATCAAAGAAATTTAACCTTTGCTTGATCAATTTCTTGAATTCCCGCACTTTTTCTCCAATTTTCCACCTAGGGTTTGTTTTTCCTTTTGTTTTTTCCTTTCTTTTGGTTTTTTCCCTACCATGGGGTTGAAATGGCTGATTTTTATGCTTTTAATTAAGAAAATAATAAAATATTAAAAGCATGACACATGGCATTTCCTTATTGTTTCAAATTTTAAATATTTGACTTTTAATTCTTTAATTCTCCACCACACAATTTCTCATACTTATTCCTTTCTATGATGAATAAAATCCCTTGGTCTTGACAAATGTTAAGGGCAAAAAATTACCGATTTGCCCCCGGGGTGGTAAAATTATGATTTTGCCCCTATACTCCTAAAAGTACCGAAATTGCATTTTTTTTCCACTTTTCATCCTCAAATTACACTCCAATTGATCAATCTTAGTCAAATGGGGCTAAAATGTTTAATTCCCATTTCGTCCTCAAGTGGCAAAATTACTATTTTGCCTCTATGCTCCAAAAAAATCGAGAATTAAAAAGTTTCACCACTAAACCTCATATTATACTTCAAATGATTAATCTCGATCAAAAATTTCATTAAACATTTAAATTTTAACTTTGGGTGACAAAATAACCATTTTGCCCCCAATCGGTCAATATTCCCGATTGACTCCAAATCGGTCTTGGAACTCCGAATCGTCATTTTAAGTCATCCCTGGACTGTGAATTCCCAATTTCACCTTAAAATTCCTATATTAATTAGTTTGAGGCGTAATTCCATTTAGTCGAACCTTTAGTTATAATATCGACTCTTAATGCCTTTCCAAGACATTCAGGTATACAAACGTTCCATCTAGCACATGGATAACATGGTATATATTTTATAGAGTCGGGTTTTACACTTGACACAGAATTTATTCTACATTCAAGGTTAAGGCAACCATGAATTTACACCAATCATTCTAGCAAGAAAGCAATATCGACAGTTTATCACAAACCGTCACCAAACAAGGGTTTCACATACAATACAAATCACATTTTTCATCATGCACATTATATCACGCATATATATAAAATCACGTGCAATTACATACGTCGCCTAGTCTTCACCGTCCTTTGTGGTAAAAAGATAACTATCAGAGCACTCGCAAGCGTTACAAATCGTCATCCCTTCAAGCCCCTGGGCGGAGCGTCATGCTTCGCCACAGTTCACACGTGAGAGTTCCCAAAAATCGTGGGCATTACGTTTCGCCTTCCCCACTTTGCTCAACTCTGAGTTTTCAGAAATCGTGGGCATTAGGTTTCGTCGTCCCCACTTTGGACACCATTACAAGCATGTGCACTACTCACTCTGTACGTACACGTTTACATTAATTTCACCAAAATTTATTAATAATGCATATCAGCATAATATAAAGGTACATAGATTCATCACAACCAAATCTCACATCAGTAAAAAAATAATATTTCACTAAAGACTTGTTCCCATGCTACCCATTCTTTTTTTAAAAAAACAATTGAATAAAATCATTCAACCATTTTATTCAAATACGTTCATATTCCCAAAACTATTTTGAAATGCAAATTCACTCACAAATTTTCGAGAGTCGAATTCGGGTACTTCGGCTACAAATCCATTTCCTTGCCTTTGTCAAAGGATTCACCACCTAGACATATTGCACAATCAAGAAATTCACCACATTGGTACTAAATAGTAATAAACTAATTTAGACTACTAATTCCATAATATGAAATGCAAATTGTCTGTATATTGTCTAAACGCAGTGTTGACCTAATTCGGCCTATCACCCGATTAAATGGCCAACGCATCCAATTTAGCTCCAAATGACTCCATTCTTTTTCTAATACTTCAAATCACTTAACATTAACCAAATAACCCAAAAATTCAGCTTAATCAACTTCACATTCCTTCATGGAAATTTTGGCTATAATGGTGCATTATCCTTAAAATTTTTCAATTTAATTTTTTCACCATCAATCATCATTTTCTAACCAATTTCTTTTAAAACAAAATCAATCCAGCATGCACACACAATATGGGACATTCGGCCATTGAAGGATTGTGGGGAAAATGAAATTTTTCCTTGTTGTTTTGCTTCCAAACATGTTAAACTAACCATAAACACCAACATAACTCAAAATCAAGCCAAGTTCAACATAAATTTCTCTCCATACCCATTCGATCAGCCACTCATTCATCAAGAAAACATGTTATTCAAACATGGAAATGAGAAAATAAAGCATGGGTAGTGAAGATCTCAAGTAAAAATTGAGAAATCTCACATTTTCCCCTTTGTTTACTTGAATTTCCTCACTTTCTCTTTGAATTTCTCTTAGCTAGGCTTTATTTTCCTTTCCTCTTGCTTTTGCATGCTTTGGCCGAATATGGGAGGTGTGCTTGGGAATATATGGGCTGATTTTTATAACAAAATAATAAAATATTCCATGTTTGCCACATGTCACTCCATAATTGGTCCAAAATTTAAATATTTGACTTTTATACTTAAATTTTTCACCACACAAATTGTCATATTTATCCATTCCCATAATGAATAAAATCTATAAGCTTAACCAGTGTTAGGGGTGAAAATTACCATTTTGCCCCTATACTCCAAAAATATTGAGAATTTAAAATTTTTCATTGCCAAACCTCATATTATACTCCATATGATCAATCTTGATCAAATGTGGTCAAAATCTTTTCTAAAAATTCACATTTTGTCCTTGAATGGTAAAATGACCATTTTGCCCTTGATCGGTCAATATTCTCGATTGACTCCAAGTTGGCCATCGAACTCCGAATTGACAATGTAAGTCATTCTGTGTGTTTTAAAATTCTCAAATTCATCTTAGAATCTCTATTGGAACTAGTTCGAGGTTTAAATCCACTTGATTGTACCACTCAGTACAATACCATCTTTTAACGAGCTTGATGGGGTCTCACAATAACAGCTTTGATTTTTGGTATGAACTATATAATGTGAACGAAGCTAATTGATGAGCTAAATTGAATTTTGGAGTATATGTTTAAGAGTTCAAGAGTATGACTAGGTCCATAGAGCAATAAATATGATATATGAGTATGTGAAGGCTCAAAATAATGTTGTGCATATGTTTGGCACATGAATGGTATAGTGCATTGTTTGGCACTTTGATAAATATGATGTTTAATGTAAAATATGCAAAGATTTTATTTGTATACTATGTGACATAAAGCATAATGAGGATTTAGATATGTGTGATGAGTACATGCTTTGATATTCAGCATTCTTAATGAATTGAGTTAAAGATGATAATTGTGGCACTTAGAACACAAAATCTTGAGACTTAGCTAAAATTTTGAGGAATGGGTGATAAATCCTAAATTTTGAAGTTTAGATTGAGATTTGATTATGTGTGTAACTATATGAATGAGGATTATGAGTTAAGATAGTCATTTTGAAGTATGACTTAAATAGGAAATGATTTTGGGGTGTTAGCGTTTGGATTTTTGAAAGTTAGAAAAGACTCAAAACTACCTACAAGGGAAAATGTAGTGATACATCCCCCTATGTATCGATACAATATTGGTAGGAAGAACAATATGAGATGTTCTAGAGGAATTCTATCGATACATTTGATAATGTATCGATAAATTTGGTAAAAGATTAACATGTATAGATACATTGCCTCAATGTATCGATACATTTGAAGTAGAGAGCACCCAGGACCATTTTGCTCGAAATGTATAGATGCATTGCCTCAATGGATTGATACATTGCCAAATGTATCGATACATCATTGAAGAAAGGTAAAAATAAAAAAGGGTTTCGGGCATTCTGCCCTTTTAAAAACAAAACTCATTCTCTCTCTTTCTCTATAGGCCCCATACAAAACTTTAAGGCCCCAAATGGCATTTGGAGCCTATTTGAGCTAGATCCAAGGTTGGGAAACAATCCGAAGGTAAGATTGCGCATTTTTATCGATTGATTTTTGATTTAATTGGTTAATAACTTTAGATCTAAATATTTTCAAATTTGGTCAAACTCTCTCCCTTTGAGTTTATTGAAGATTTGAAGCCTATATTTGGGTAACCCACCTTCTAATGTAAAGATTTAGCTTATTTGTTGGAAGAATGAGCATGTATATTGAATTTGGCTATATTTGAAAAGTTGAGATATTTTCAAAAGCTTAGAAATAAATATTTCTATGATGTTTTGATGTATTAAGGGAAAGTTGAACCCATTTAACACATTGGTGAGTTATAGGACAACTAGAGGTTGAGGATTTTAGCTCAACTATGGGAGCACCTTTGATTGTCACTGTGAATTGGATTTAATTAAATGCATGTGATGCATTTCACATAATGTATGCATTGCCATGGTACCTAAATCTTGTGTGTATGGCTAAATGAGAATGCCTAGGCTAAAGAATTGATATTTGTGTGTGTGTGTGTGAATATATATGTTTGCCTAGAGGTATAAGCCTAGGCTAGATAATGAATATGATTTTGTGCCTATATGAGAATGCCTAAGCTAATTAGTTATCTAAGATAGGAAATTTGTATTTTCTTGATTTGTGGTGAGCCACAAGTGGCATTGTGTTGGAACCGATGGTATGTAGGACTGTCACGACCCAATTTCTCGGACCATGACCGGTGCATGGAATGAGCATAGCTCCCCAAGCCCAAGCAAGCCTTTTCCGGTAATCATGTTCGACATTTTATACATCTTGCATTACTATTTCTGAACCAAAATTCTTGATTCACAATTCAATATATTTCAAAACATAACATGTATACCACATGTTTACAATTTCATTATCTCAAAGCACTGTCATTCAATGCCATCTCTTCAAGGCATCATTAATCCAATATATAGATATATATACATGTACACAGACAAAGACTCCCAACCATCAGCAGAGTAACTTTGAATAAAGGCACAGCTACTGAGATGCCGTAGTACCAACCAAAAGGCGATTATGCATAGACGACTTGGTCTAGGCTCCAATTTCCTCTAAATCTGAAAACATGAATTTTTTATAAAACGTGAGTACGAAACTCAGTGAGTGAATATTATAAGGGAATAAGGAAACTCAACCAGGAAATTTGACAATCATGATGCACCGGTTGAAAACGAGATAGTTTTTGGTCTAGCTAATATTTAAACCCTTATCACTTATCCCAGAAATTTATTATGCATTCAAGGATTAGACATCCTTGAGTTTACACCGATCATTCTAGCAAAGTAGTAAATCGACGGTTGTTTACAAACCGTCACATAATAAGGGTTTCACAACTCATACAATTCATATATGCATATATATCACATACAATTTCATCCACCAATCATTTTATCAAGCAAGATAACAAAATTAACGGTCTATCACAAACCGTCACAAACAAGGGTTTCACATACCACACAAATCACATTTTCCATCATGCACATTATATCACGCATATATATAAAATCACGTCCAGTTACATACACCGCCTCATTCTTTTCAGCTCTAGTGCACTCCCTACTCGGACCACACACCATCCCACTCTCTTCAGCTTTGGTGCACTCCCTACTCACACCAAGCAATATCATCATGTGTGCACTCCCTACTCGCACATAACAATATGACCATGTGTGCACTCCCTACTCGCACACCATTATTGGAATTTCACTTTCCACTCCGCACATGCGCGGTTACATCAATTTCACAACATTTATTAAAAATGCATATTAGCATAATACAAGGGTACACAGATTTAGTACACCCAATTTCACACAATTTCTCAACAATACATGTAAGCATCATACAGATATACACAGATGCATTGTAATCATACTTAACATCACAGAATTATTTTCACTAAAGGCTTGTTCCCATGATTCATTTTTAAATGGGAATTAGATATAATCATTCACGCATTTCATTTCAACTTAATTAGAATTCTCAAATAAATTTTGAAATGCAAATTCACTCACAGGTGTCGAAAAGTCAGATTTTGGGTGCACTCGGACTAACAGTCCTCAAGCGTAATTCATTTGCCTTTTTCGGACGTCTCACCACCTTGACAAATACCAAAGTCGAGGAATTTACTATATTGTCCTTAAATTGATATAAACTAATTTAAATTACTAATGCTTGATATGTAATTGCAAAAATATGTCCGATTATCGCTTAATCTCGGTATCAATTAAATTCAACCGATCACCCGATTAATTGACGATTGTGTCCAATTTAATTCCAAATAATCCCCATTTTTTCTTCCAATATTCCTAATCATCAAACTCCATTTTAATTTACTCAAAATATGACCAAAATCATTCTCATATCTTCTAAGAAAAATTCAGTACATAGGGTGTACTAATATTATAATTTCTCATGCTTAATTTTCTCACCATAAATCTTTAATTTCCCATTTAATTCACTTGAAATAAAATAAAGTTTATCATCAACACTCCATATACTAAATTTGGCCATTAAAGGGTTCACCAATAATCAAATTGTTCAAGCTTGATTCTCATTTTCCAAACCATTTATTCTCAACCAAATAACACAAGATTTCACCCAAAATGAAATCAATTCATCATCAAATTATCACTCCTCATATTCGGCCACATAGGGTTCAATGGTGAACAATTCACTTTCTTGCTAAATTTTCATATCCAATTCTTTTAATTTAATTTCTAACACTACTAATTATCAAACACTATCAAGTACCTTGAAATGTCACAAATTGGGCATCAATTTCTCCCTTGAATATTCGGCTAAAATGGATTTTCATAGACTACATAATTTTCTTCCATAATTTTCTTCCTAAACATGGCTAACTACCACTAAACATTAACATAGTCTAAAATCAAGCCAATCCAACCTTAATTTCTCTTCCATACCCATTTTTCAGAATTGAATTCATCATTATAACTCAATATTCATCCATGGAAATCAAGAACAAAAGCATGGGTAAGCTAGGTTTAAAGTAGATCTACAGAAATCTCACCTTTGTTTGGCTTGAATCTTAAAAAACCTTGAAATTCCATGAATTTTTGGCTTGTTTTTCTTATTTTTCTCCATTTTCTCTTTTGTTTTCCATTGCTGGAGGTTTGTGCCGAATTTGATGAGAGAAAGTGAGTTGAAATGGCTGATTTTTAGGTTTAATAATAAAATAAATAACTTGTCACATGGCATAATGCCATTGGCCCAATTTTTAACTTTTTTTACTTTTTCTTCCAATTCTTTTTCACCACATGATTAGTCAAAGTCAAGATATGATCAAAAGATGACCATGGCTGGAAAAATATGTTCTGGTGGTGGAAAATTACCATTTTGCCCCCGAGATTGTACTTAGGTTCCATTGTATATCTAAATAAATCGGTATTGGCCTAATTCAATCTTTACCCGATTAATTGGCCAATACGTCTAATTCAACTCCAAATAATTCCATTTCTCTCCCAATACTCTAAATCATTCAACACAAATTAAATAGCATGAAATGTGGTAAAAGCATCCTCACATTTCCTCTTGGAAAATTCGGCCATGGTGAGTGCACTAACACTATGATTTTTCATGCTTAATTTCTACACCATAAATCATTAATTTCCTAACCAAATCACTTAAAATAAAATCAATTCCACTATCAATATTCCACATAGAAAATTCGGCAAATGATGAATGATTGAAGAACATGTTATTTCCTTACTCGTTTTTCATACCTAACATCATAAAACGACTAAAAACACCTAAATATCTTGAAATCTAACGAAATAAATCATCAAATCTTCTCTCTCTAAGTTTGGACAGCCATGAATCCTTCATGAAAACTTGGTTCTCATCCATGGAAATTGAAAAATAATGCTCAGGAAAGATAGATCACTAGCTAGAATTAAGAAATTTTACCTTTAATCACTTGTTTCCTTGAAATCCAATGGTTTCCCCTTGAAATTTTCACTCTAGGGTTTGTTCTTCCTTTTTCCCTCTTTGTTCTTCACTTGGCTGGCCATGACGAGTGAGTTTAGAGAGTTTAAGTTGGCTTTTATAAGGAAAATATTAAATGGACAAAAGTTTGCCATGTGTCAGCATTCCATTGGTCAATGTGCAAATTCTTAATAATTAAGCAATCTCTCTCCACCACACATAATTATCCATGGTATAAAATGAAATTCATGTGCTGGACATGTGTTGGGTGGTGTAAAATTACAATTTTGCCCTTAGACGGCAAAATGACTATTTTACCCTTATGCTTGAAAAAATGTCAAAATTAAAATTCTTCACTTCTCAAACTCAAATTATGTTATAAATAGTCAATCTTGGTCAAAAACTTCTTCCAACATTCAAATCTTAACCTCGGGTGGCAAAATGACCATTTTGTCCCTAGGTTATGAAAATTCCAATTTGACTCTAAATCGATCCTCGAACTCTGACTCACCATTTTAAGTCATTCTAGGGTTATAAAATTCTGAATTTCATCTTAAAATCTTTATTTGGGCTAGTTCGAGGCTTAATTCAACTTAGTTGTACCATTTGGTACATTATCGACTTTTAATGATATTTTTTGAGGTACCCAAGTATGCAAACATCCTTTCAAGCACATGAATGACATGGCAAGTATTTTATTGAGTTGGGCTTTACACTTTGCTTGGTAGCAAGCCCTCTATTAACCATTTACGTATGTTTAGGAGCATACGGCATCGTCATATACTAGAGGAGCACAAAGATTAAACTCGAAGCCAAGATTAAGATTGGTATTGCAATAGGATACAACTTGAAATCAAAGGCATACAAAATCTATCTTGTTGAATTTGTTGATAAAGTTCCTAACAAAGTAAGATCAATTCAAGGCATTTATTAAAGGTGTCAATTTGCTATAGCAGAGCCAATTTTCTTTGAAGAGGCCTTTCTTGATGAGCATTGTGTCAAATACGAGACATTGAGAGATGTAGAGAATCAAAGTGAAGTATTTCTCTTTTACTGCAACACAAAAAAATAGATTGTTGATATAATAACCAAGGCATTGCATAAGGTAAATTTCAAGTATCATAGAGAAAATTTAAAGGTTCTCAACACAAGCATTAAGGGGGAATGTTGTAGTTAATACTTGCTTTACCAAGTGGACGTTGTGACATGTGGAAATCCACTCGTATATCATGCACCATAGTGTCTGTTTTTGTTTGGTTTGTTGATTTTACATGGATTGATGCATGGAAGCTAGATTATGATGCTTTACACTTGTTAATTCCTTTAGAACAAGCGTTAATATGTTAACACATATGTAAGTTTATGTATAAGCATGTTTGTAATGGAATTTTTATTGTGTGATGTGAGACCTTGCCAAATTTGTTAAAAGCCGGTATTGTACCTAGTGGTACAATTAAGTTGATTCGATCCTTGAACTAGTTCAAATAGAGATTCTAAGAGGAATTTGAAAATTTTGAAACCCACAGAATGACTTAGAATAGTGATTCGGAGGTCAAGGTCTAGTTTAGAGTCAATCGGGAAAATTAACCGATTAGGGACAAAACAATCATTTTGCCATTTGATGATAAAATGGTGAATTTTAGCAAAGATTTGATCACATTTGACTAAGAATAATTATATGAAATATAATTATGATTATTGGAGTATAAATGAAGTTTAGTAATGAAAAATTGTGATTCTCGGTATTTTTGGAGCATAAGGGCAAAATGGTAATTTTACCACTAGAGGACCAAACGGGAATTTTTAGAAAATATTTTTGCCCCATTTGATTAAGATTGATCAATATTAGTGTTATTTGAGGTTAAAAAGTGGAAATAATGTAATTCCGGTACATTTCTGAGTATAGGGGTGAAATCGTAATTTTTTGGCCCTGAGGGCAAATTGGTAAATTTTTTGCCCCAACACTTGTCAAGACCAAGGGATTTTGTTTAACAATGGAATTGATAAACATTGAAATATTTGTGGTGGAAAATTTAGAAGAAAAAGTCAAAAAGTTAAAAAAATAGGCCAATGGCATTATGCCATGTGGCAAGCCATTAGATTTTATTATTAAACTAATAAAATCAGCTTATAACCCTCACTTTCTCTCTCCGAATTCGACATAAACCAGATTCAAAGGAAAGGAAAAGAGAACAAAGGGAGAAAACAAAAAACCTATCCAAAAATTCAAGAACAGTGTGATTTTCAAAGAAAATCAAGTGAAAAAGGTAACATTTCTTCACTTTTGCTTATGATCTACAATACCCATGCATTTCATTCCATTTTCTTTTGTTGAGAGGCATGATTTCATGATGAATTCAATTCTAAAAAAATGGGTATGGAAGAGGAATTAATGTTGGATTGGCTTGATTTTAGACTATGTTAGTGTTTAGAGATAATTTAGCATGTTAATAAGCAAAACAACAAGAAAAAGCTTGATTTTCCCCATGAATCTTCAATGGCCGAATATCCTAGGTTTTGTGTGGAAAATGAAATGATTTCATTTCAAATGAAATGAATTGGAAAATGATGATTTAAGGTGAAAAAGTTAAGTAGGAAAAATTATAATGCTAATGCACTGTAATGGCCGAATTTTTCCATGAAGAAATGGAAAAGTTTTAATGCTGAAATTGGGACTATTTAAATGGTTTTTGGTGAATTGAGGTATTGGAAATAAAACGGTGCAATTTGGAGCTAAATTGCACGCGTTGGTCAATTTATCAAATAATCGGCCGAATTAGGTCAACACCGCGTTTAAGCAATTGATTGAGTATTTTATGCATCCGTATAGAAATTAGGTTAATTTTATACCTAATTAACACCAATATAGTAATTAAATTATTGTGCTATTTGTGAAGGTGGTGAGCCCTCGGATAAAGGCAAGAAAATCGCACCCGAGGATTAGCAGTTGAAGTGCTCGAATTCGACTCCCGAAAACCAATGAGTGAATTTGCATTTCAAAATGGTTTTGGGAAATATAAACGTATTTGAATAAAATGCTTGAATGATTTTATTCAATCTTCTACAGAAAAAATGGGTACCATGGGAACAAGCTTTTTGTGAAATATTATTTCCACTGATGTGAAACTTGATTGTGCTAAATTATGCTCATTTATATGATGCTTACTTGTATTGTTAAGAAATTATATGAACTTGATGCAATCGTGCACGTGTGAAGTGGTAATGCACATACCTGTAATGGTGTGCAAAGAGGGATGCTGAGTGATACCCCTCGTCGAGTAATTCTCCACCCGAGAACTTGGAAAGATGCTAAGTGATACCTCTTACCAAGTGCTCTGATAGTTATTTTTCTTACCACCAGGGACGGTGAAGTCCTAGCAGTGTATATGATTGCTCATTGTTTTATGCATATATGTGTGATTGTATGTTATACGAATTGTTTTAAATTGAAGAAAAATGGTTTAACATGAAACCCTCGTATGGTTGAACGAAACCCTCGTTTTGTGACGAGGTGTGATTATGCTTCGCTGCAGCGAGAAGGCATTCTTGCTGCAGCACGATAATCGTCGATTTTGTTGTCTAGCTAGAATAAATTTCGAGCTAAGTGGAAAGGGTTTAAATATTAGCTAGATCAAAAATTGTCTCATTTTCAACCAGTGCATCATGATTATCAAATCTCCTGATTCATATTGCTTGTTCCCACCTAATATTCACTCGCTGAGTATTGTACTCACGTTTTAAAAATTCATGTTTTCATATCAGGAGACTGTTGGACCCTAGATCGAGGAGTCATCGTAGTGCATCTCCTGGGTATGTGTTTGGCATTCGATAGTGATCCCTTTTATTGTAAATGTCTCCATTGGAAGTCATGGGTCCTTGTGTATTGTGAATACACTCAAACAATGTAAATATGTGTATGCAATGTAAATTGCTAAATACATGACCGGTATAGTGCATGTACATTATTATCGATAATGCCATTGTGATTTGGCTATGTTCACACTCGGGAAAAAGGTGTGTGTGTATGCATGATATGATAAATTTGTTAAGCAAGGGTAAATGGATAGGCTTGCTTGGGCTTAGTGAGCCATGCTCATTGAGCTCATGTGCCGGTCATGGCCCGGGAAATTGGGTCGTGACATGTGACCATCATGTACTAAATGTGTGTAAGCATTTGTTAAATTTTTGTTTTGGTGCTTTATAACAGGGTACATATTGTATGAAAAATATTCTATTCCTTCTTTGTTTTCCACAACAAGTCTATCTCCATTATCATATGTTTGTATAAATCAAAAACAAGCTTCAAGTTTTGAAAAGACATGTTTAATGTATTACCATATATACATTTGAAACAGTTCACTAAGCTTTTCATGTCTTGCTATGAGAGAAGCTTGAACCTAAATATATCAAAATCTTATTGATCTCCAATATTGAATTCATGATTAAAGCAATGATGCTTGCTAGTCAACTTTTAGTTACCACAAAGATCCTCATATTCTAACTAGCTTACCAAAAAATAATTTGTTTATAGCAGAACCTTATTGGAAGGTAATATCTCAAAAAATTTTGACAAAATCAGCTCATTTTTTGCTTATGGAATGTGGGGTACAAAACTAAACACAAGCAAGAGTATACACCTTTTTGAATTTTATGAGTTCTTTTGCAATTCCTAATGTCAGGAGTCTGAAGACCTTATAAAAAATAGGGTCAAAGCTATCTGACAAGAGCCTAGATTTTGACGTAGTTTTGAAAGTCCTCATTATTGAAGACTATTAGGGCTTCATCTAATTAGTACTTAATAACTCCTTATTATTGCACTAATATGAAGGAAAACTTTTATCACATATAGTTATATGATTAAGTATGCATTAAATGACAATATTTATATTCCTTGACCAATCCAATTGGTTCAAGGGCATATACCAACTATAAAGGGCTGTGCTGTTTAGTGTCTTCAATGCAACTCCATTGAACTTTAAATATAAGAGTTTTATTGTCTTTTTAAAAACAATTTAATTGAAAATTTAACATTGTTACCTTTTATGAAATAGAACTAGAATACAAAGTTTTATATAGAAAAAAAAACTGATAGCGTTATTATCACGACCCAATTTTCGGGCCATGACCGGTGCATGGACCCAATGGGCATTGCCCACTAAGCCCAAGCAAGCTTATTTATATAACCGTGCTCAACATTCCATTAACTACTCTTAACGTCACATTTCATAGTTCGAACCTATAAATTTCAAATACTTGTATTTATATTAACTCAAAATAAAGTTAACCATTTCCAACTCATAGTGGCATTACCAATCAAAATATACCTATAGTACTAAGACATGTATCTTAATACTTTACATCACATAAACGTATTCACAAACAAAAATGACCATTGTTGTCTAGCGATGTCAAGCCCAGCCCTAAAATATCCGCCATGTCCTACATGTGATGGACAACGTGTTTGCATATTTAAAGAGCCTCGAAAAATTTTCAAGAGTCAGTACTGTACCTAGAGGTACAACTAAGCTGATTTATCCGTCGAACTAATTAAAATATGGATTTTAAGGTGAAATTGGAAATTTCACAGTCTAGGGATTACTTAAAATGGTGATTCGGAGTTCGAGGTCCGATTTGGAGTCAATCGGGAATATTAACAGATTGGGGGCAAAATGGTCATTTTGCCACCCAAAATTTAAATTTGGTTATTTAATGAAGTTTTTGACCAAGATTAATCATTTGAAGTATAATATGGGGTTTAACAGTGAAAAATTGTAATTCTCGGTATCTCCGGAGTGTAGGGGCAAAATCGTAATTTTGCCACCCCGAAGGCAAATTGGTAATTTTTCACCCCTAACATTTGTCAAGACCAAGGGATTTTATTCAGCATGGAAATGGATAAATATGAGAAAATGTGTGGTGGAGAATTAAAGGAGTAAAAGTCAAATATCTAAATTTTGAACAATGATAAAGTGCCACCTATCAAGCCTTTATTATTTTATTATTTTCTTTATAAAAGGCATAAAAATCAGCCCAAACCCTCCCCACTCACTTAGCATGGAAAATCAATGGAGAATTCCAAGAAAAAAGTGCAAAAAATCAAGGAAATTAGTGGAAAAAGGTATGATTTAGCAAATTAAGTGTCACGACTCGATCACCGGGCCATGACCGACGTAAGGACCCAATAAGCATAGCTCACTAAGCCCAAGCAAGCCTTTCCATTTACCTTTGCTTAACAAATTTATCATATCATGCATACACACACACCTTTTCCCGGGTGTGAACATAGCCAAAACACAATGGCATTATAGATAATAATATACATGCACTATACCAGTCATGTATTTAGCAATTTACATTGCACACACATATTTACATTGTTTGAGTGTATTCACAATACAAAAGACCCACGACTTCCAACGGAGACATTTACAATAAAAACGGGCAACTATTGAATTCTAGACACCTACTAAGAGACGAACTACAGTGATCCTGCGATCTAGGATTCTACAATCTCCTGATCTGAAAACATGAATTTTTGAAAACGGTGAGTACAATACTCAGTAAGTGAACATTGGGTGGAAACAAGCAAGAATATCCAAGAAGGATTTTAAACCATGATGCACACATTTGGAACAAAACATTTTTGATCCAATTTATTATCAAACCCCTTCCCTCAACTCAAATTAATTTACAACGAAGGAGTATTCAATTTCATACATATGCACACAGATGAATTCAATATCCCACTATCTAACCAGCTCATCTGCAACCCCCACATCGCGCACATAGCTGGAGTTATCGTGTGCATTCCCCCACATCATGCACAAACAATATCACTCAATCTCACCAACTAATGTGCAACCCCCACATCGCGCACATAACTAGAGTTATCATGTGCATGCCCCCACATCGTGCACAAACAATATCACTCTCCATATCTCTGCACCCATCATCACCGACATGTGCTCCCCACATCGTGCACATGTACGGTTATAATTATCACACAATATTATTGGTCAATACATATCACACATCAACACATATATATAGCAGCATATTATAGAGCACATGAATTCATGTCTTTATGCATATCACAATTTACACATCAAAACATTTTTATCAAAGGCTTGTTTCCAGACACGTATTTTTAGAAATACGGATAAAATCATTCAGATTATCCATTTCGATACACGTACATTTTCCAAAATAATTTGAAATGCAAATTCACTCACAGTGTCGAAAATCCAGATTCCGGGTGCACTCATATGAATAGTCCTCAGGCGCAATTCCCTTGCCTTTTTCGGATGTCTCACCATCCTGACATAGAATAAAATTAAAGAATTTACTATATTGCCCCTAATCTAATATAAACTAATTTAAATTGCTAACGCATGATACGCAAATGCAAAAAATGCATCCGATTATCGCTTTAATGCGATATTGATTAAATTCGACCGTTCACCCAATTAATTGAAAATTATATCCAAATCATCTCCAAATTAATCCATTTCTCCTCTAATTTCTTAATTCACTACACACATTTCTAATAACTAATTTTCAGCATTTAAACCCTTCAATTTCTTCGGATAAAATTTGGTCATTACGGTGCACTTACACCGTAATGCTTCCTAATCAATTTTTTTTTTCTAAATTCTTCATTTTTCCGATTCATTTCATTTCAAATGAAATCATTTCATTTTCCAAGCACAACCTATGATTTTCGGTCTTGCAATATTCATGGGGAAATCAAGTTTTTTCTTACGGTTTTGCTTACTAACATACTAACCTATCTCTAAACACTAACATAGTCTAGAATCAAGCCAATCCAACGATCATTCCTCATCCATACCCATTTTTTTAGAATTGAACTCATCATGATATCTCAATATTCAACCATGGAAATCAAGAACAAAAGCATGGGTATTGTAGATCATAAGCAAAAGTGAAGAATTATTACCTTTTTCACTTGATTTTTCCTTGAAAATCACACTTTTTCTTGAATTTTTGGCTAGGTTTTCTTGTTTTTCCCTTTGTTCTCCTTTCCTTTCCCTTAAATCTGGTGTGTACCGAATTTAGAGAGAGAAAATGGGTTGAAATGGCTAATGTTTAAGCTTTAATAATAAAATAAACTAACTTGCCACATGGCATAATGCCATTAGCCTCTTCTTTGACTTTTTTGACTTTTTCTTCCAATTCTTTTCCACCACTTGATTAGTCAAAGTCAAGATATGATCAAAAGATGACCATGGCTGGAAAAATATGTTCTGGTGGTGGAAAATTACGGTTTTGCCCCCAGGATGGCAAAACTACGATTTTACCCCTATACTCTGATATGTACTGGAATCACATTATTTCTACTTTTCAACCTCCAATAACACTAATATTGATCAATATTAACCAATTGGGGCAAAAATCTTTTCAAAAAAATTCTCGTTTAGTCCTCTAGTGGCAAAATTACTGTTTTACCCTTGTGCTCCTAAAATACCGAGAATCACAATTTTTCACTACTAAACATCATTTTATACTCCAATAATCATTATCATATTTCAAATAATTATTCTTGGTCCAATGTGATCAAATCTTGGCTAAAAATCTCCATTTATTCATCAAATGGCAAAATGACCGTTTTGTCCCTAATCGATCAATTTTCCCGATTGACTTCAAACTGGACCTTGAACTCCGAATCACTATTCTAAGCCATTCTGTGGGTTTCAGAATTTTCAAATTCCTCTTAGAATTTCTATTTGAGCTAGTTCAAGGTTCGATTTAACTTAATTGTACCACTATGTACAATACCAGCTTTTAATAAATTCGACAGGGTCTCACATTAAGCTTAAGATCTATGTTTCCCATGGATTTCTCCTTATTTTCCATGGTTGGATTGCATGTTTTCATGGGGAAATCATGGCTAGCCAAATGGGTATGGAGAGAGAAATGATGTTGGATTGATTTGATTTTAGGTTATGTTAGTATTTGCAGTTAGTTTAGCATGTTAGGAAGCAAAACAACAAGAAAACAATTCAATTTCTTCCACCCTCATCAATGGTCTAATTTCATGAAGAGTGTATTGATGATGAAATGATTTCATTTCAAGTGAAATGGGTTAGGGAATGATGAATTATGGTGAGTGAATTAAGTTATGTTAGTGTTTTAATCGATTAATGATTAATGGTGTGAAAATTAGCAAGAAAACAATATGTTTTTCATTAAACCCTAAAGGGCCAAATATTCTAGAAGAGAGATTGATGAGGAATTTTGTGATAATTTATGGTATTTTGATGAAAATTGATGATTGGTGAAGGTAGAAATTAAATGGGAAAATTTGGTATGAAAATCTGAATTTTTGCCTAATGTGTGGACATAGGTGATTTGTGGTCTAGAACTGATAAATTAAATTATATTCACAGTAATTAAGGTATTTTGGGTATAATTGGAGCATTGAAAGTGAAATGGATTGAATTGGAGTTAAATTAAAGGTTTTAACAATTTAAATCGTGTTTAGACAAATTGGGTCGGACACCGCAATTAAGTGATTGTCCAAACATTTCACACCCAATCTCATGCATACTTATAGATAAGGGCTTGAAATACTTTATAATGGTTCGACACAAATTATTGAATTTTGTGTCATGTACTATGGATAGGTGGTGAGCCATTTGACACGGGTAGGAAACTACACCCGCGGACTTAGAATAGCAATATTTCTACTCCTAATACTGTGAGTAAACTTATTATCGTATTAATTATCTAGAGTAGTTTTTATTCAATTGTGTGATTTTATAGAAAATGGGTTTAAATGGTAAATTGCTACGTTTTAAGAGAAATTATGATTTTATAAAATGATTTTATAAATTTTATGGAAAACTGAATAATGGTTTAAAAAATAGAGTAATTGAAGACTGCTTACTTGTATTGCGAATTACTATTTGAATTGTATGGCTTATGATAAATGTGAACATGAATGGCTTAATTGATATTGTGTTGAAATTAATTAAACTGTGTATTTTGCCTAGAGTGGTTAGATTTAAATTGGTTAAAGATGTTCCCTTCGAGGAAAAGGTTTAAAGGGCCTGGGATTCGAAACTTGGCTATAAGGTTCTGCGGGACCTGTCCTTAGGTGACACTGTTACGCAAAGGAGTAAGTCCTTGGGTGACACGTGTTACACAGAGGAGTAACTCAGGTGATGAGAACCTAGACCTATAAATAATTGCCATGACATGTTGTGGTAATTTTATTGAATTGGTGGGATATAATTATGGTCACTGCAGTGGCAAAGCAGGTTTCGTGGACCAGCCTATAAGAGGGGCACGGAAACCTCATTATTGTGTTTACCTCGGTAGAGAGGCGTGAAGGGTAACTCCTGAGGTAGGATTTGAGTTCACTTCACGCCTAACCACCACGTGGAAGTGAGACTCAGCCAATGCCAAGGCAAGGCTAGATTTTCAAATAAAAAAAAATATGTTCATGTGTGTACTACACTGAATAGCCTTGGTGGTCTCGGTCAGATGCATCGACCGGGGTATCCCCGAGAATGATTTTGGCAGAAGCCAAGTTTAAGAAATGCATGAGCCAAGTGGATTACTTGAGTAAATTGAGTATTGATGCTATGAAAAATATATCGGGTTGAAATGTTTTACTTGTCTCCTTTTACTCAGTTTTAGATACTTTAGATGGTATCTGTTTACTCACTAGGATTACGTAATCTCGCCCCTCTTCCTATCATATTTCAGGCTCAGGATAGTTTGTGGATAGTCAATTAAAACGAGAATTAATCTTGGAGTTGTATCATAGAAAGTAAGAGTTCACAATCTTATATTTTCGTGGTCAATTGGGGGCTCACGTGTCATTGTAAAAGTAATTTTATACTTTGGTTATTCGCATTTTAGTATGTATGAATATATTTAGCTTTTACACTATAAAAATTATTTACCTATGATTCTATAAATATTGTTTTATATGAAAATTGATTATTTTATTGAATATTTTTATTATACTTAAATATTCAAAATTTCATTTCAAACTAATGTTTTAGACATTTAACTTATTTCAAACTATGGAATATGTGTTTTCTACTCACTTATTACGTTGTGATTGGGTTTTGAGATTTTTGAAGAAAAATAACGAAAACGCCTCTGTGAACCAAAAGACAATATATTAATGTTTTTGAATGGAAAATGACTTTTGATTCTTGAAATGTAACATTTACCAATTGTTGCTCACCGGGGAGATGTGAAAACTGATGCTAAGCCTTGCGGGGTTCCGGTCGGCATTCCGGGTATGAGTGCCTATCGGGATGTTCCGGCGGTTGTCACGGGCCCAATGGGGAGTTCCGGGTCGTGACAAGCGGAATGACCACAGTGAAGGTACAGTTAATGAATGCCATTGATACCTACCAAAGGTTATATAGAGAGACCTCTATCAAGGTTTCAACTGCCTCTGGATCTGAAAACATGAAGATGAAAACAGTGAGTATAAACTCAATGAGTGAACATAAGAAGGGAACAAGCGACAATAAGGAAAATTTGAAACTCATGATGCACTTGTGTTGAAAACAATGCAATTTAATTTAACCTCTTACTAAAACCCTTCATTTCAAACCTCAATTAGTAACTCTTAGTGTTGCAAAAACCCATGCTCAATCATGAAGGTAAAGGAGTGAAAGAAAAATTATATTAGAACTAAGTAAGGTAGCAACATGACAGCACATTTCTCGCTGCAGCAAAAGGCATTCATAGTTTGCATATGTTTTGGTTGTTTAAGCATACTTCCCACTACAGAAGTCCAATCAGCATTATTCTCAGACCATTAGAAAGATAAGAGGCTGGGCTACATCTTTTATGTTGATCACTTTGCCTAGTTTTAAATGGAAAGAGGTTAAAATATTTTTCAAAATGAAAGCACTCTCATTGTAGGAGAAAGGTATTCTAGGTTTGCATATGTTTCGTTTGTTGACGTATATATCACGGTAAAGAAGTCCAATTGGCTTGATTTTTAGACAATTAGAAATATAAGAGGTTGGGATACAACTTTGATGTTGACCACTTTGCCCAGTTCTAAATGGAAGGTAATTAAAATATTTTTCAAACTGAAAGCACTCTCACTGCAGCAGAAAGGTATTTTGGGTTTGCGTATGTTTTGGTTTTTAAATCATATCTCACGCTACAAGGTTCAATTGATATGATTTTTGGACCATTGGAAAGATAAGAGGGTGGGCTATAACTTTTGTGTTTACCACTTTACCATGTTCTAAATGAAATGTGGTCAAAATCGTTGTTAAAATGAAAGTAGTGCACAGAATTCTAGAACCACCCAAGAGTTTCTGGTTGCAACCAGAAACAGTCTTGCTGTAGCCCGAAACAGAGCATAAAAAAAGAGTTTTTTTGTTGAACACAATGGAAACCATTTTTTCTGCAATAAACTCAAATTAAAATACTTAGCATGTTTCAAGGTACAACGTACATGATTCACATACATTACAACTAAAAACCATATTCATAAACTTTCTATTTCATAAGTATATTTACACATATATAACCACAAATATCACCACCACATTACCAGTTCATGTGCAACCCCCACACCGCGCATAACTAATGTTATCCTCCACACTCCCACACCCTATGATCACCGGCATGTGCATCCCCCCACATCGTGCACACGCACGATCATAGTCATTACACAATATCATCCACAAATGTACAATACATATATATACATATCGACATATAAAGGGATTTTGCAAATTCATTACAATCACATTTCATAACGCATAAACGTTTCAATAAGAGCTTGTTCCCATGCATGTTTTGAAGATAAAACAATTAAAACATTTTCAAGTGATACAATCAATACACATACATTTATTTCTCAAGCAATTTTAATGCAAGTTCACTCATCGGTCTTAATTGACATTTTGATTGACCCTAGTTTCTACTAATGTTCCAGATAGGGATATGGAGCCTCGTTGGAGCCTATCACACACAACAATGTCACATTCAACCCAACTTGGGATTAATGCCATTCCAAAAGCTATTTCTTAAAGCAAGTTCTACATTCATTTCTAGCTAGCTTCTAGCTTCTATTAAATGGCTATTATTTGCACTACTTTAGTTACACAAAAATGAATAATCAATCTCAACAATAAGACACTCACAAATCTAATTACTAAATTTCACCAACCACTAAAGAGATTAGTTATAACCCATACTCACCTTGGTGGTCTTTTTAATTGAATTATCTTTAAAGATTCTTCAAGCTAGTAAGGGAAATCACACTCTCTCTCTCTCTCCACACATTCAGCTAGTAAGAGAAAGTATGGGAGCATGACTTTTGAAGGTTTTTAAGGTGAAAGACTAAAAGAGTATGGAAAACCCTATAACAAGGTGGTCAAAAGCATGGAATTTAAGGTTAGTTTGTGAGAGTGATGGAAGCTTGGAGAGAAACGTGAGATGGGAGGAAGAAGAAAAAGAAGAAGTTGCTAGAAAAAATGATATTTATAGCTAAAGCTTATCCAACTTTACTTAAATTACGAAAATACCCTTAACAAGTTAGCTTCTCTTTCTCCATTTCTTTATACAATATTTTCACTCTTTTGACACTAGGACCAGATCCATAATAGTCTAGAAATACTTGGGTTCATGAAAGCTCAAAATTTTTGACTTGAGAAAAAAATGACCATTTTGCCCCTACTATGGAAATCCTCACTATTTCTATTTCCTTCATTATTTTACCCTTATTTTCATCATTCATATATCCGTTAGGCTTAGTTAGACCTTAATATTGTTTGAAACCTACTTTTAGGAGATCACTAAAAAAAATGACAAAATTACCTCTGGTTTGTATTATCGTTTCTACTTTTCATTATAGGTCTATAGAGGTCGAGATTTGACATTCTCCCCCACTAAAAGAAATTCAGTCCCCGAATTTAAATCCAACTATAAGGTAGCGTACCTCTAAGCATTAAAGAGGTGGGGATACTTTGTCCGCATCTCTTCCTCGGCTTCCTATGCTACCTCCTCATTGGCGTGATTTTGCCATAACACTTTCACTGAGGCTAAATCCTTGGAAATGAGCTTTTTAACTTGCCTATCAAGGATAGCCACTGGTTGCTCCTCATAGGTCAAATCATCTTTTAGACGGATGGTTTCGTACCGTATTACATGAGATGGATCCGGGTTATACTTCCTTAGCATCGACACATGAAATACTGGATGGATATTCGAGAGGTCTAGTGGTGGTGCTAAACGATATTCTACTACTCCAACCCTTTCTAAGATCTCGAAGGGTCCTATATACCAAGGACTTAATTTTCTTTTTTTACCGAACCTCATTACCCCCTTTGTTGGTGAGACCTTCAAAAATACATGATACCCCACTTGAAACTCTAAGTTTCTCCGTCTGTTATCGACATATGACTTTTGCCTGCTTTGTGCTGTCAACATCCTTTGATGAATCATGCGTATCTTTTTGGTGGCGTCCTGCACTAACTTTGGCCCCAAGAGTTTCCTTTCTCCCACTTCTAGCTAACCAATGGGTGACCTACACCTCCGTCCATATAATGCCTCAAATGGTGTCATTTGGATGCTAGCTTGGAAGCTATTGTTGTAGGTGAACTCCACTAAGGGTAAATACCGATCCCATTTAACCCCAAAGTCCATTACACAGGCCCTTATCATATCTTTCAATGTCTGTATTGTTCATTCCGATTATCCATCAGGTTGAGGGTGGAAAGCCGTACTGAAATCCAACTTAGTGCCTAGAGCTTTTTACAATTTTCCCCAAAACCTACTAGTGAACTGTCCCTCGGTCAGATAATATAGAAATGGGAATACCATGGAATCGAACTATCTCATCCACATAAACTCGAGCATATTGGGCAGCCCCATAAGTAGTTTTAATAGGAATAAAATGAGCTAACTTTGTCAACCGGTCTACTATGATCCAAATTGAATCATAAACCCCACTAGTTCGAGGCAAGCCCGTTACAAAGTCCATGGTGATATGCCCCCACTTCAATTCAGGCACTAGTAATGGTTGTAATAGCTTTGCGGGCCTTTGATGCTTTGCTTTAACTTGCTGACAAACCAAGCACTTAGAAACAAACTCAGCTACATCTTTCTTAAGTTCTTCCACCAATATACCTCTTTCAAATCTTGATACATCTTTGTAGCTCCCGGATGTACCGCGTAGGTCGCCATATGCACCTCTTCTAAAGTTTTTCTCCTCAATCCATCACTATCGGGCACATAAAGTCTAGTCCCATACCTCAAAACTCCATCGGTGCCTTTAGTAAACATTTTTCCTTTCTTTCCTTAGGGGTCCTCTAAGGCCTTAGCTTCTTTAATCTGGTCTTAAAATGGGCTAGCATTGCATTTGCCTCTGAAACTTCCAAATGCACACACATGTCTCCCAAGTTATGCATATTTCGAATCAAGGATCTCTTACTTGTAGATTTATGTGCTAGGCTCCCCATCGATTTCGACTTAAGGCATCTGCCACTACATTTGCCTTACCGAGATGGTAGAGAATAATGCAGTCATAATCCTTAAACAACTCCATCCACCTACGTTGTCGCAAGTTGAGATCCCTCCGCTGAAATATATATTTCAAATTCTTGTGGTTTGTATATATCTCGCAAATCTCACCATACAAGTAATGACTTTAAATCTTTAAGGCGGACACGATTGTTGCCATCTACAAATTGTGTGTGAGGTAATTTTGGTCATGCTTTTTAAGATGCCTTGATGCATAAGCAATCACCTTTCCATTCTGCATCAATACACACCTTAAAACAACCCGCGATGCATCATAAAATACCGTATAACCCTTTGTGCCTTGTGGTAGACTTAATAATGGAGCTGTGGTGAGACAAGCCTTAAGCTTCTCAAAACAATCCTCACAAGCAGCTGACCACACAAATTTTGTATGCTTATGTGTTAGTTTAGTCAAAAGGGCAGCTATTTTGGAGAAATCCTTCACAAAGCTACGATAATAGCCGACCAACCCTAAAAAGCTCCTAATCTCTGTAACTGATGTTGGCCTTGGCCACTTTTCCACTACTTCAATTTTCTTTGGATCAACTTGTAGCCCATCCTTAGAAACCACATAACCCAAGAATCCAACACTTTCGAGCCAAAACTCGCACTTGGAGAACTTGGCATACAATCAATGTTCTCTCAAGGTTTGGAGCATTGTCTTAAGATGCTTCTCATGTTCTTCCCTGTTCCTTGAATAGATCAAAATGTCATCAATAAATACCATCACAAACTTGTCCAAATATGACTTAAACACACGATTCATTAAATCCAAAAAGGTCGTAAGGGCATTTGTAAGCCCAAATAACATCACCAAGAATTCATAATGCCCATACCTTGTTCGAAATGCGATCTTTGGCACATCTTCATTCTAAATCCTCAACAGATGGTACCCCGATCGTTGATCTATCTTAGAGAAACATTGTGCTCCTTTTAGTTGGTCAAATAAATCATCTATCCTTGGAAGGGGAACTTACTCTTCACCGTCACTTTATTAAGTTGTTGGTAGTCAATACACAATGTAAGTGACCCATCTTTCTTCTTTACAAACAACACTAGTGCTCCCCATGGTGAGACGTTAGGGCAAATGAAGCCTTTGTCTAACAAATCTTCTAACTAATCCTTAAGTTCTTTAAGCTATTCCGATGCCATTCGATGTGGGGGTATAGATATAGGTCTATTGTCAGGGATCAAATCTATGCAAAATTTGATCTCTCGCTCAAGAGGCAATCTTAGTAGTTCCTTGGGAAATACATCCCTAAACTTATTTACTATTAACACTTGGCTTATATTTTCAACCTTCGCTTGGGTATCCCTTACAACCACCAAGTAACCTTGACAACCCCACCTTAATAGCTTTCTAGTAGATATAACTAATACCAAATTTGTTGGAACACTACTCCTATCTCCTTTGATACTAAATGATGGCTCCTCGGGAAAATCAAATCTAACCAATTTATGATAACAGTCCTCGCTAGCATGATAAGGTGATAGCTAATCCATCCCCAAAATCACATCAAAATCTAAAGTATCTAACACCACTAGATTCACCAAAGTATCTTTATCTTTGACTCGAACCACACAAGACTCATATTCCCATTCTGCTACAAATGCCTCTTTTAAAAGAGTAGATAACACTAATTGTTCTCTTCTCCTAACACGATTTTTACCTAACTGATGTGCAAAACGTGGAAAGATAAAAGAATGGGTTGAACCAGGATCAAATAACACTCGAGCATTCATATCACAAATAGAATGAATACCTAAGACCACTACATTGGAGGTTTGGGCCTCTTGGGGCATTAAAGCATACACTATCACTTGGCTCGCTCCCACTTAGGTATTACGTCTAGACCCAAATGGCCTACTCTGAAAGGAAGCAATAGCACCTTTACCTCTTGATCCTCTAGCCTCCCAACCAAATGGGCTAGCTATTGAAGGAGCAGACGAAGCCGGTTGAGCAGAGTTGCAGGCAGAACCTTGCGATTGATGAGCCATTAGGCAACTCCTCCATAGATGTCCCGGTTAACTGCATTCATAACAAACTTTCCAAGTACGAAAACATCATATGTTATGTCGTTTCCCACAATTATTGCAAAGGTTGATAACTTGACTACTCTACCTTAAGTCTTGTTGCCTCCCAACACTAAAGGTTTTCTGTCTCAACCCAATACTAACATTCGATGAGCCACTCCCCTGTTGAGGTATCCGCGAGTCCCTCTGTGGGCTCTAACAACTGAAAAATGAAATACCACTACTAAAGTCTCTACGACCTTGACATCCCTTTATCTTGGATTTCTTTGCTTTATCCCTTGTAGCCTTGCTCTAATTGGTCCTCATTCTTATCCGCTAGGCGCAATCTATGGTGGCAGAGTAAGTATCAAAATCTCGAGATGCCATAGCCCTAAACAATGGCTCCACTAACCCGTCCACAAATTTACAAATCTTTATTGCCTTAATGGAAACTAGGTAAGGCGCATTCCGAGACAACTGCTTGAATTTAATGTCGTACTCCAACACCGTCATACTGGAGGTCTGTACTAATGCCTGAAACTCCCTAACTCTTGCATGTCGCACAATGATTGGTAGAAACTGATTTAAGAAGGCTATACTAAACTCATTCCAAGCCAATGCTGCTACATCAGCTAACCTACCTCTATGCAAGGAACTGTACCATTCTTGTGCCACATCTTCTAAGCGAAACGTGGCTAGCTTAACTAACCAAGTGCTTGAGTATCCCAAGGCATCACAAAATTTTTCCATACTATCCAAGAAAACCTAGGGTTTCTTCGATGCATCTGACCCCGTAAATGATGGAGGATTAAGCTTCAGAAAGTTAAGGAGTGAAACTTCTATATGACCCCTTCCAACCTCATGATGTTGGCGATTAGCTTACCCTTGGGAGCTAGGGGATTCTAGTACTATAGGTCTCCCCTCCATTATCTTGTGTATATCATCCATACGAGTTGCCATCATCTCTACAACCCGATTAACTCTTTGTAGGCTTGCCACCAAATCCACGATGGTAATACCCCCAGTCAGTTGTCTATCTGTATCACTTGAAGTCTGTCTTTGCCCGTGTCTACTTACAAGCGTATCCGCCCTCATCGGCCTAGTGGCTCTGCCACGTCTACCTCACCCCCTAGAAATGGAAGCCTATGTCATACCTATCATCTCATCAGGAGCATCTTGCTCCCTTGTCCTTCTCGTGGCAGCTCATGTCTTAGATGGCATTATTACCTAGACAGAGGCAAACACCTGTTATTAAACACATTTTATAATTTTTCATAAGAGTAAAGGTGGTTTCTAGAATAGGGAATTTATACAGTTTCTTGGTTGTAAAATGTTTTGCGGTTTACACTTCACAACCGAAGTTTCTACATAAAGACTCGACACTTCATTTGACGAACAAAAGGAAGTCCTAAGACATAGACAACCTAGGGCTTTGGTACCAAGTTTGTAATGACTCAATTTTTGGGCCCTGACTAGCGCATGGACACAATGGGCATAGCCCACTAAGCCCAAGCAAGCATTATTTATATAACCCTGCTCAACATTCCATTAACTACTCTTAACGTCACATTTCATAGTTCTAACCTATAAATTTCAAATACTTGCATTTATATTAACTCAAAATAAAGTTAACCATTTTCAACTTATAGTGGCATTACCAATCAAAACATTCCTATAGTATCTAAGACATGTATCTTAATACTTTACATCACATAAGTGTATTCACAAACAAAAATGACCCTTGATGTCCAGTGTAATGACCACGGTGAAGGTGAAGCTACTAAATGCCATTGAGACCTACCAAAGGTTATACAGGCACACCTCTATCTAGGTTTCAATTGCCTCCGGATCTAAAAATATCAAGTTAAAAATAGTGAGTATAAACTCAGTGAGTGAACATAAAAAGGGAACAAGCAACGATAAGGAAAATTTAAAACTCATGATGCACTTGTTTTGAAAATAATACAATTTAATTTAACGTCTTACTAACACCCTTCATTTCAATCCTCAATCAATAACTCTTAGTGTTGCAAAAACCCATGCTCAATCATGAAGGTAAAAGAGTAAAAGAAAAATTATATTAGAACTAAGTAAGGTAGCAATGTCATAGCACATTTCTCGCTATAATGAAAGGCATTCTTAGTTTGCATATGTTTTGGTTTTTCAAGTATACTTCTCACCACAGAAGTCCAATCGACATTATTCTTAGACCATTAGAAAGATGAGAGGCTGGGCTACATCTTTGATGTTGACCACTTTACCTAGTTCTAAGTGGAAAGTGGTTAAAATATTTTTCAAAATGAAAACACTCTCACTGCAGTAGAAAGGTCTTCTGGGTTTGCATATGTTTCAGCTTTTAAAGCATATATCATGATACAGAGGTCCAATTCGCCTGATGTTTTGACAATTAGAAAGATAAGAGGCTGGGATATAGCTTTGATGTTGACTACTTTTCCCAATTCTAAATGGAAGGTGGTTAAAATATTTTTCAAAGTGAGAGCACTCTCACTGCAGCAAAAAGGTATTATAAGTTTGCGTATGTTTCAGTTTTTAAATCATATCTCACTCTACAGGGGTTCAATTTACATGATTTTTAGACCATTGGAAAGCTAAGAGAATGGGATATAACTTTATTATTTACCACTTTGCCCAGTTCTAAGCAAAATGTGGTCAAAATTAGGCATTGGTAGCTTTCTTTATTGCTATGGCTGGTCAAGCTCAGACTGGTCAGGTCCCACCTACAGTGACTCCCGCTACTCATGTTCCACCACCGACGTAGGATGTTTCCATTTCTAAGAAGTTGAAGAAGGCTAGGCAGCTTGGCTACTTTTCTTTTACTGGTGAGTTGGATGCCACCGCAGCCAAAGATTAGGTTAATCAAGTATTGGAGACCTTTGTGGATATGAGGTTGGAGGACGAGATGAAATTGATGGTGGCCACGAGGTTATTGGATAAACAAGCTCGTACCTAGTGGAATTCGGTGAAGTCCCGTTCCACTACTCCTCCAATCTGGTCGGACTTTCTAAAAGAATTTGATGGTCAATATTATACTCATTTCCATCAAAAAGAAAAGAAAAGGGAATTTTTTAGTTTGAAATAGGGAAGTTTGACGGTAAAAGAATATGAAGCTCGATTTAACGAGCTGTTGTCTTATGTGCCTGATTTAGTGAGGAATGAGTAGGATCAAGCCATTTATTTTGAGGAAAGGCTCTATAATGAGATTAAGGATCGAATGACAGTAACGGGTAGGGAGCCACATAAGGAAGTAGTACAAATGGCTTTAAGGGCCGAGAAGCTCGCGAATGAAAATAGGAGAATGCGAGCTGAATTTGCAAAGAGATGAAATCCGAGTGGATTTTCCAATTAGCCACTAAAAAGGGGCAAGGGTTCACCTATTTCAAGAAGTAATACTTCTGATCTGGTAACATCTTCTCGACCCACGTTTTCACAAACACAGTAGAGGCCTCCAAGATTTGATAGGTTTGAGATGATTATTTCGGAGAAGAGTTCTGAAGGTTCTAATAAATGCAGAACGTGTAGGAAATATCATGCCGGGCCATGTTGGGGACCCACACGATGTTTTTATTGTGGTCAGCCAGGTCACATTCGGAGTGATTACCCACAGCTAGGACAGGCTATTGTAGTTGTTCCATCTCCACCAACTCATACGGATATGCAAAGGAAAGATTCCTTTGGATTACAACCGAGACAAGGAGTAGCTATATAGTCTAATGTGGAGAGTAACACCCCAACATATCCACCTTCTAGACCACAGACTCGTTCTTCGACAAGAGTTTTTGTTGTAACGGAAGATGAAGCACAAGTCCAACCTAAAGAAAGTGAGTGATAAGTTAGATGTAGGTGTGAGATAGTGATAAGAGATGTCAATACCAAATGATGAGAATGTAAAAAAAGAATTCAAGAATAATATAGCAAGTGAGTTTATATAGAATATTGCTATGAAAATTTCTTATTATATTGTGGAAATTGGAACTCAAAAATGCTTGGAGTATACATAATTTAAACGAGTTTAAGTCTTCAATGACAAATTAATGTCGAAATACAAGAGAGATACAAAGTAATGTAGAGGCATGAAAGATGATCGAGGAAAAAGGGATGACTCTTAGGAATTGTGGTATTGCATCTTATGCAATGATCAAGTCAAGGAAAATCTTTGAAGTATTAATGGCATTGTAAAGCAAGGATACATAACACAATGAAACTTAAGTGTATGATTGGAAACGATAAGAAAGGAGTATAAGCTCGTAAATGATGTGAAGCTATGAGGGATATGGATATCTAGATGTGCATGTACATACGTACATATGGAGTCGATAATATGATCAACTAGAGTAAAGAATTATTCATAGCGATTCAGAATTTAAACTCGATATATTTGATGAGTTATATGGACAATGCCACAATAAGAGGTCCCATATAAAGTTAAGCTTTGTGGATATAAGAAATTTAGAGAAATAGTCAAAGAAATGATACCAAAGGACGAAAATCTATAGCAAGATTAAGCTATATGAGATAGAGCCGTATGAGATGAAGTTATGGTTCAAACTTAACGATAGTAATAGAGACATGTTTGAAGTCTCGATATAAGAAATCATGATTGTGAAGGTTACTGCTAATCTAATTCTAAAGGATAAGGATAAACATAAGTGAAGTACTTAAGTTGAATTGAAGGTAAACGAAGTGAACAAATCAAAATTATTTATAAAAGGTGATGACATGGAAGTTGAACATCAAATGAGATAAAGAACTAATACCCCCATTTTATCCCTGAGTTTGAGTAATGAAATTTTGAGGTCAAAATTTTATTTTAAAAGGGGTAGTGCTGTAAAACCCGACTCTATAAAAGATAATCCATGTTATTCATGTGCTAGATGGAATGCCTGCATACTTGGAAAGCCCCAAAAAATTGACAAAGGTTGGTATTGTACCTAGAGGTACAACTAAGTCGATTTATACCTCGAACTAGTTAAAATAGGAATTTTAAGGTGAAATTGGAAATTTTACAGTCTAGGGATGACTTAAAATGGTGATTCGAAGTTCGAGGGCTGATTTGGAGTTAATCGAAAATACTGACTATTTAAGGGCAAAACGATAATTTTGCCACCTCAGGGGCAAAACGTTAAATTTTCACCCCTAACACTTGTCAAATTTGTGGATTTTATTCATTGTGGGAATGGATAAACATGGCATAAAAATATGGTGGAAAATTTAAGTGTAAAAGTCAATTATTTAAACTATGGACCAATTATATTATGCCATGTGTCAAGCTTTAAATTATTTAATATTAAACATGAAAAAATCAGCGCATAAACCCCCATTTTCACTCCCATATTCAGCCAAGCAAGGAAGAAAGGAAACCAAAGGAAGAACAAAAGCCTATGAGGAGAAAATCAAAGGGAAAGTGTGAGAATTCAAGGAATCAAGTAAGTTAAGGTGAGATTTCTTTACTTTTACTTGAGATCTACAGTACCTATGCTTTATTTTCTCATTTTCATGGTTGAATTGCATGTTTTCATGGTGAATTAGTGCCTAGTTGAATGGGTATGGAGAGAAATTCATGATGGGATTGGTTTAAATTTAAGTTATGTTAGTGTTTTCTGTTAGTTAATGATATGTGGTATGAAAACAAGTAAAGAAAAACACCTATACCTTGGAAACCCATCATGGCCGAATATTACATGTAGTGTGTTGAGGATGGATTGATTTTGTTTCAAGAGAAATGGGCTAGAAAATGATGATTTGTGGTGAGAAAATTAAATAGGAAAATTTTTAGTGATAATGCACCAATATTGTAATACCCCGTACCCTCGTTGGATACAAATGAGATCTTATTGATCAAACGAAGGATCATTTGATGCGAATTGGTGTGCTAAAGAATGATAAAGGATGATTCAGAAGTAAATCAAGACCTGTTAATGAGTTTCAGGACCAAAGAATGCAAGTGAAAAATTTTAGAATAAAATAATATTTTATTCAATAAAAATAATATTAAAATACTAATATTTTATTTATTATCGAAATTAGTCATGAAAAATGAAATATGACTAATTCAAGTGGGGGAGAAGAAGTAAGAATATTTTTTGGAAAGAAATGTCGTAAGTGAGACCGTGCAATTTTATTAAATTGAGTTAACATGGGTAAAAAAATATTTAAATATTATGGAGACACTGCGTTGAAATGCGATTTTAATATTTTGGTTATACACGTGTAAGAGAAGGAAGATAGATGGAAATTGAAATTTTTACACATACCGGAAGAATTAAATATTTGAATGTGAAAAATGATGAAAAAGTGTTAAGATTTTACCATGTGATTTTTATTGTCATACAAACTAAGTAAGAAGAAAAGTCAAATAACCAACGTTTTTAGTTGGTTGAATTAGTCAACATATAAAGGAGACAAGATAAGCATGAAGGCAAAAAGGAAAGAAAGGAATGAAGACCAATGAAAAAAAGAAACAAATGATGGAAGAAAAAACAAAAGAAAGGTAGAAATGAAATAAAGATGTGGGGGCTAGTCATCTAAGAAAAAAGAAAAGAAAAGAAATAAAGGAAGTTTGAAGAGAGGCCTAGAAGGGTCGGTTAAGGAAGGAATAAAAAGACAAGAAAAAATGGAAAGAAGAAAAAGGAAAGAATGGACAAAAGAAGAGAGAAAGGATGGAAGAAAAACCAAGAGAAAGGATAGAAAAAATAAGTTGCGTGAAGAATGAGGAGGAGAAGGCTAAAAATTCAGCAATTTTGATGAGAGGTAGAGGTTGGTTTTTGCTACACTTTTGGAGGAAAAAAAGGCTGGTTTAAGGTGCAGGAAATTGGCAGCAAAAAATGAGAGAAAAGAGAAGAAAATTTAGCACTTGAGGGAGGTAAGAAATCTAAAAATTTTTTGCACTTTGGTGGGGTTGTTTTGCTACACTTTGAGGGAGGTTTTGGTGCTGTAAATTCAAAGTTCTTGTTGCTGGAAATTAAGCTTGAAGTTGCTGAAATTTTGAGGCTTTTAATGGCTGAAAATGATGAGGATTGGCTACTGAAAAGTGGAGCTAAAAGGGCAGCATCACTGTTGAATTTTGAAGGTTTAATGCCATGAAAATTGAAGCTTGTGGTGACCGGTTTTGAGAGGAAAGAAAGAGAGGAAGCCACGATGGTGAAGAGAGGAGGCCACGGTGTTAAAGGGAGGAGGAAGAAGAGAGAGAGATGGGCTGAAAAAGAAAGAAGAAAGAAAAGAAAAAGAATAGAAAAAAAATGTGTGGGCATGGCCTAAGTAGAAAATAATTAGGCATGGCCCAATAAGAAATAAAATTAGGCATGGCCCAATAGGAGAAAAATAAATGAGCTTAGCCTAATGGGAAGAAATGGAGAAGCCCATGGAGAGGCCCAAAGGTCATAAAGAAATGGCAAAGGCCCAATGGTAAGTTAATAATTATATTTCAAGGTCTAGGGGTAGTTTAATATTGTGCATATTTTGGATGAAAAATATGCAAGTTGTTTAATGAATTTTTAATTTAGTTGCTACCCATACAAATGTGTGATTAAGTATATTGGATTTAAATTGATGTTCAGAAAATTGTCGTGTAGGTGTGCCAAACAAAGTAGATAACTGACAAATAGGAATAATCATATATACGTGAAAGAATCAATAGTGAAAAAATATCCCACTATTACGAGGTGAGTAGGGGGTGTCAATTTTAGAATTTCCATATTATCTATGGATATATATATTCACGCATGATTTATCGATCGTGTACAATTGTGGAAAGCATGTGTTGATAGAATTTTAAGGAATTGTGAATGCAAATAATTTTTAGAAATCATTTGGAATATATATATGTAAATTATACGTAAACTGTTTTAAAAATGGGAAACAAGCTTTTCGACCTGATTTATCTTGTAAAATCATGCCTTATATATCTGTGTAATGTACATACATGATTACATGGTTTAATTTCCCTATGCTCAGTATTTTATGAATCATGCATTAAACTTTTTTTTGTGAGCATAATCATAGATTTTTATGACTTTTATATTGAATGTTTGGCAATGAATTTGAAATGGTTAAAAGTATTCCCATCGGGGAAAGTTTGAAAAGATCTGGGGTTCGAAACTTGGCAAGAAGGTTCTGTGGGACCTATGGCGTTGCCAATAAGTCTAGTAAGTCAAGTAATGGGTACCCAGACCTAACAATAATTGCCATGTCATGCTATTGCTATTTTATTGAATTTGTGGGATATAATTGTGGTCACTGCAGTGGCAGAGCGAGTTCCGTGAACCAGCCTATAAGAGGGGCACGAAAACTCGATTATTGTGCTTACCTCAGTTGGAGAGACGCGTAGGGTATCTCCTGAGGTAGGATTTGAGTTCATTTCATGCCTAACCACCACGTGGAAGTGAGACTCAGCCAACGCCAAGGAATGGTTGTATCTTTCTAACATAAAATTTGTTTTGTGGGAAATGTGAATTTTTAACAACCTTGGCGAACTCGGGTGGATGCCCCTGTGCAAGGCATCAACGAGTACTAGTTTTGGCGAGATACGAGCTTTTTAGGAAATCATAATCTTTGTTAATATGTTTGACAAAATGTAATTGTTTTATATGACTTGAAAGGAATTTTAAAGTTATGAATCATATTTCTTAGCATGGTGAGAAATAGAATTGAATGGTTTTTCACAACTCCCTATTGGTTTTCTGTGAGATGAATCAGTGATTCCTCGTAGATGGGCGAGTTATGATTTATGTATTATTTATAATATTATTTGGTTCACGGGAGCTTGCCCAATTTTGTTGATTTGATTCGAAAAGGGTTATAAGGCACAAAACCCCCGTTTGAGATAAAGTATTTTTATAATACTGCATTTTTATATTCAACTGATATGTTGTTTACTTGTTTCCTATCTACACCATATTCACGAAGTATATGATATCACTGAGTCTATGAGACTCACACCCCATTTTTTCCCTTTTTACAGATAGGGATCAATCTAGCGCGTAGTCATCGACACGCTCAGTTATTTGCGAATAGGTAAAGGCATCTCCTAGCATTTCACTTCGAGTTGCTCTGTTGTCTAGAATTTAGTCATATGAGATTCCTACATGTTGAGGTCAAGTCATAGTATTTTATTTATTAAGTTGTAAACGAATTCTAAATTTTTATATAAGCATTAATTTGGAGTTTATAGATTTTAGTGTACATACTTGCAAATAAAAGACGAAAAAGTTTATATTGATTTTTATATTTATGGTTTAATTTAGTATCTGAAAGTATCAATATTCTATGTGGGTGATTGAATAAAGTGGATTAACAAGCAATCCTAGACAGGATTGTTCGAGACTTGACGGGTCTTTCTTGGAAGTCTCGAACGCCGGTAGTGACCAGAAAAGGGTCGCTACAAATATGGCCGAATTTCCCATGAAGAAATGGGAAGGTAATTGTGCTGAATTTTAGATTATTTGGATTGTATTTGGTGATTTAAAGTATTGGAAAAGAAATGGAGTCATTTGGAGTTAAATTGGACACAATGGCCAATTAATCGGGTAATAGGCCGAATTAGGTCAACACTTTGTGTAAGCGATATTCGAACAATTTGCATTTTGTATTATGCATATATATAGATAAGAGCCTGAAAAATTTTATAGTGGTTTAACCCAAATTATTGAATTTCATGTCCTGTGTTATGGATATGTGGTGAACCATTTGATACGGGTAAGAGATTGTTCTCGAGAGTCGAAAATATGAGTATTTCGAACTCCTAGTACTGCGAGTAACCTTACTATCATCTAAATTATCTGAAGTAGGTTTTATCCATATTTGTGATTTTATGAAAATGAGTTTAAATGGAAAAATCTTTATGTTTTATAAACAAAAATGTAAATTAATGAAATGAATTTTATGAAATTTTCGAGAAAGTGGATGATGTTTTTGGAAATTAAAGTAATTGGAGATTGTCTACTTATTGTGTTATAAATTGTGTTTAAATTGAATGGCTTATGGCAAAATGTGAGCATGAATGGCCAACTGGAAATTGTCATGACTTGAAACTCCCCATCTAGCCCGTCCGCCGCGACGTCTCGATAGGCATTCATATCCCGAATACCGGTCGAAACCCCGCAAAGCTTTTATATCAGTTTTTTTACCTCCCATGTGAGCAATCATTACCAAACATCCTTTCCCAAGGATTTTAAACTTTTCTAATTCGAAATAGTGGAAAAATAAATTTCGCCTCACAAGGGCATTTTGGTCATTTTTCTTCAAAATTTTCGAATCTGATCAAAATGTCAGGAAGCGAGTGGAAAACACATATGTCGTGTTAAAAATTAAATTTAGATATCTAAAACATTCTTTTGAATTTAAAATTATAATTATTTGAATATAATAAAAATATTCAAGAAAATATACTAATTTCTTATAAAAACAATTTTTATAGAAATATCAGTAAACAATTTTTTTTTGAAACGTAAAAGTAAAATATATTCATACATATTATAATGTAGATAACTAAAGCATAATATTACTTTACAATGACACGTGGGCCCTCGACTAACCTAATGTATTAAAAGCAGTGCCCCTACGGACTCAATGAGTGCAACTCCACAAGTAACTCTTTACCAGGTCTGCTATCTATAGACAACTTCGAGTCTGTAAGGTGTGGAAAAAATGGGTGAGATTATAAAATCCCAGTGAATAAACAGATACCATCTAAATTGTCTAAAGTCGAGTAAAAAGGAGACAAATTCAAATTCGATATTTGTATTACAATTCACCTTATCTCAACTCATTTCAATTGAGTAGAGACAAATAAAATGTTCAATTCCAACGTATTTCATAGCATGCAAATAATTTATATGGCTTATATACCTCTTGAAAATTTAACTTGGCTCTTGCCAAAATCATTCTCAGGGATACCCCTGCCGAGGCATCTAACCGAGACCACCAAGGCTATTTAGTGCCATATACACATGAACATAATTTTGATATCTGAAAACCTAGCCATGCCTTGGCGTTGGCTGAGTCTCACTCTCACGCGATGGTCCACGTGATGTGCACTCAAATCTTTACCTCCTGAGATACCCCACACACGGCTCTCCGATCAAGGTAAGGTAACTCTAATTCTGTGCCCCCTCTCTTAGGCTAGCCCACAGAACCTTCCACTGTAGGGATTATAAATTATTTTATCTACCACCTTATTTATAAAATTTTAACTAGCATGATACAACAATTTATCGCAATCTAGCCTTTGAAGGTTGAATACACAGTGCATAAATTTTTCAACATGAAAACCAGTTTAGCCATTCATGCTCACATATTGTTATAAGCCATATAATTTAAAACATAATTTATAACACAAGCAGGCAGTCTCCAATTACTCTAATTTTAAAACCTGTATTCAATTTTTCAGAAAATTTATAAAGTCATTTTTATAAAATCACAATTTCTCTTAAAACATAGAAATTTACCATTTAAATCCAGTTTCTATAAAATCACACAATTGAATAAAACTACTCTAGATAATTAAGACGATAGTAAGTTTACTCACAGTACTTAGGAGTCGATATACACCTAATCCTAGTATTCAAGTAAAATCTCTGTACTTTTACCAATGTAGTTTGCTCACCACCATTGGGCCTTTGCCATTTTTTTATGATCTTTGGACCTCTACATGGCTTTCCATTCTTCTTGTTGGGCTAAGCCCATTCATTTTTCTTCTATTGGGCCTTGCCTAATTATTTTCTTCATGGGTCATGCCCACCTATTTTTTTTTCTCATTTCATTTTTTTTCTTTTTTTTTTCTTTTTCTTTCTTTCTTCTACGTTTCTTTCTTTTTCTTTTTCAGCCCATTTCTCTTTCTTCTTCCTCCTCCCTTCACCACAGTGGCTCATCTCTTTCTTTCCTCTCAAATTCGGTCACCACAAAACTCAAATTTTTCTTGGCATGAACTTGAAAATTTTAGCAGCTATGCTGCCCACTTTAGCTCTAATTTTCAGTAGCTAAACATCACCATTTTCAGCCACCAAAACTCTCAAAATTTCAGCAACTTCAAGCTCAATTTCCAGCATCAAGAACCTGGAATTTTCAGCACCAAAATCCCTTCAAAGTGCAGCCAAAACAGCCCCCAACAAAGTGCAGAAATTTTCAGATTTTCTCACCTCCATTAAGAATCGAATTTTCTTCTCTTTTCACTCCTTTTTGCTGCCAATTTTTTGCACTTGAACCAACTCTTTTTCTCCTCCAAAAGTGCAGCAAAATCAGTCTTTTTCCTCCCACAAAATTACTGAATTTTTCTACCTTCCTCTCCTCTTCTTTCACGCCACTTTCTTTTTTCCGTTTCTCTCAATTTTTCTTCCATCCTTTCTTTCTTCTTTTGTCCGTTCTTTCTTTTCTCTTCTTTCCATATTTTTCTTGTCTTTTCTACCTTCCTTAGCTGACCCTTCTAGACTCCTTTTCCAACTTCCCTTATTTCTTTTCTTTTTTCTTACATAACCAGCCCCCACCTTCTTTTTATTTTTTTGTTTTATTTCACTTTTCTTCTCTCATCCTTATCTCATTTCCTTTATTTCTTGTTTCATTTATCTTTTGTCTTCATCCTCACCTTGTCTTCATCCTTTGTTGACTAATTCAATCAAGTAAAATGTTGGTTATTTGACTTTTCTTCTTAATTAGTTTATGTGACAATAAAAATCACATGATAAAATTTTAAAACTTTTTCCATCATTTTTCATATTTAAAAATTTAATTTTTTTGACACGTGTAAAAATTCCAATTTCTATCTATCTTTCTTCTCTTACATGTGTATAACCGAAATATTAAAATTGCACTTCAACGTGGTGTCTCCATAATATTTAAATATTTTGTTACCACGTTAACTCGACTAAAAATTCGCGTCGTACGATTTTTGCTGCTTTCGTTCAAAATTCTTCTTTACTTCTCTCCCCCCCCCCCACCACTTAAATTAGCCATATTTCATTTTTCACAACTAATTTTGATAATAAATAAAATTTTAATATTTTAATATTATTTTACTAAATAAAATATTATTTTATTCCAAAATTTTTCACTTGACTTCTTTAGTCTCAAAACTCATTAATATGACTCGATTTGCTTCCGAGTCATCCTTTATCGCTCTTTAGCATGCTAATTAGCATCAATTAATCACTCGTTTGTTCAATAATATCTTATTGGTGTCCAACGAGGATACGGGGTATCATAGTAATTGTGTTGGAATTATGTGCGCTGCTTGTTTTGCCTTGAGAGGCTAGATTTGAAATGATTAAAAGTGTTCCAGTCGGGGGAAGTTTAAAAAAAAAAAAGTCTGGGGTTCGAAGCAAGGCGAGAAGGTTCTGCAGGACCTATCCTTTGCGCAATAAATGCGACAGAGGAGTAAGTCAAGTGATGGGGACCCAACCATATGTCACGACCCAATTCCTGGGCCATGACCGGTGCAATGACCCAATGAGCATAGCTCACTAAGCCCAAGCAAGCCTATTTTCATTTATTTTACTCCACATATGATCGTGTGAGACATCCACACGCAAAGCACCCAGTGCACACAAAGCCAACTCACAATGGCATTATAGATAAAATATGTACATACATACCGATCAAACGTAAACTTTGACAATGTACATTACATGTACATAACTACAAGACAAAAGAACCATGACTTCTAGCGGAGAATTTATAAGAAAAACGGGCAACTATTGAATGCTAGACACCTACCAAAGATGATCTACAGTGATCCCGCGATCTAGGAATCTACAATCTCTTGATCTGAAAATATGAATTTTTGAAAACAGTGAGTACAAAACTCAGTGAGCAAACATTAGGTGGGAACAAGCAATAATATCAGGAAGGATTATAAAAACATGATGCACACATTTGGAACACAACCATTTTGATCCAATTTATTATCAAACCCTTCCCCTCAATTCAATTTAATTTATAATTAAATAATACTCAAATTCACACACAAACACACGAATATCACCACTATCTCACCAGCTCATGTGCAACCCTCACATCGTGCACATAGCTAGAGTTATCGTGTGTATTCCCCTGCATCATGCACATGCAATATCATTCTCCATATTTTCGCATCCAATATCACCGACATATGCTCCCCTCACATCGTTCACATGTACGTTTATAAATATCAAACAATATTAATTATCAATACATATCACATATCTACACATATATGGCAGCATATTATAGGGACACATGATTTCATGCCATCATGCATATCACAATTCACCACATCAAAACATTTTCATGAAGGGCTTGTTCCCGACACGTATTTTAAGAAATTGGGATAAAATCATTAAGATTATCCATTTCAATACATGTACATTTCCCAAAATAATTTGAGATGCAAGTTCACTCACAGTTGTCGAAAATCCGAATTCTAGGTGCACTCGGATTAATAGTCCTCAAGCACGATTCCTTTGCCTTTTTCGGACGTCTCAACACCTTGACACAAAATAAAATTAGGGAATTTACTATATTGGTGTTAATTAGGTATAAAATTAACCTAATTTCTATACGGATGCATAGAATACTCGGTCAATTGCTAAAACACGGTGTTGACCTAATTCGGCCGATTACCTGATAAATTGGACAATACGTCCGATTTGATTCCAAATTGCACCATCCTTTTTCTAATGCCTTAATTCACCACATACCATTTAAATAGTGCCAATTTCAGCATTAAAACTTTTCCATTTCTTCATGGAAAAATTCAGCCATTACAGTGCATTAGCACTGTAATTTTTCCTACTTAACTTTTTCACCTTAAATCGTCAATTTCCAATTCATTTCATTTCAAATGAAATCATTTCATTTGAAATGAAACCATTTCATTTTCCACACACAACCTAGGATATTCGGCCTTTGAAGATTCATGGGGAAAATCAAGTTTTTTCTTGTTGTTTTGCTTACTAACATGCTAAACTATCTCTAAACACTAACATAGTCTAAAATCAAGCCAATCCAACATTAATTCTTCTTCCATACCCATTTTTCAGAATTGAATTCATCATGATATCTCAATATTCAACCATGGAAATCAAGAACAAAAACATAGGTTAGCTAGGGATCAAGGAGAATTAAAGAATTTCTAACTTACCTAGCTTGTTTCCTTGATTTCTTCACTTTCTCTTTGATTTTCCACTTAGTTTTTCTTGTTTTTCCTTTTGTTCTTCCTTTGTTCTTGTTGCTGGTTGCTTAGGCCGAATATGGTGAGGAAATTAGGGATTTAATGGGCTGATTTTTATAGAAAATGATAAAATAATCAAGCATGCCACATGTCACATGCTTATTTGCCCATTTTTAACTTTTTTGACTTTTTCTTCTAAAATTCTCCACCACTTGATTAGTCAAAGTCAAGATGTGAATAAAAGATGACCATGGCTGAAAAAAGAAATTATGGTGGTGGAAAATTACCTTTTTGCCCCCGAGATGGTAAAATTACGATTTTACCCCTATACTCCGAAATGTCCCGGAATTACATTATTTTCACTTTCTAGCCTCAAATAACATCAATATTAATCAATTTTAATCAAATATGGCAAAAATCTTTTCAAAAAAAATTCTCGTTTGGTCCCCTAGTGGCAAAATTACCATTTTACCTTTGTGCTTGAAAAATATCGAGAATTATAACTTTTCACTGCTAAACATCATTTTATACTCCAATAATTTTAATTATATTTCATATAATTATTTTTGGTCCAAGGTGATCAAATGTTGGCTAAAATCTCCATTTTATCATCAAATGGAAAAATGACCATTCTGTCCCTAACTGGTTAATTTTCCCAATTGACTCCAAACTGGACCTTGAACTCCGAATCACTATTCTAAGTCATTTTATGGGTTTTAGAATTTTCAAATTCCTCTTAGAATTTCTATTTGAACTAGTTCAAGGCTCGATTTAACTTGGTTGTATCACTCGGTACAATACCGTCTTTTAATCGAGCTTGACAGGGTCTCACACCATATCAATATTAACCATGTCATGCTGTGGATATTTTTTTTATTGACTTAGTGGTAGATAGAGGGGTCATTGCAGTGGCAGGTTCCGTGGACTAGCCTATTAGAGGGGCATGGTTCCCCATCATATTCTTACCTCGGTAGAGAGGCCTGGAGGGTAATTCCTTAGGTAAAGTTAGAGTCCACTTCGCTCGGATACCACCACAGGGAGGTGAACTCATCCAACGCCTAGGAATGGCTGTATTTTTTAACGTGAAAATATGTTTTACATGTATATGAGATTTTAATAGCCTTGGCGAACTCGATTGGATGCTTGATGACGATCAAGTATTCCCGAGTATGAGTGATGGCATGAGCCAACTAGTTAAGGAGATCATAAGCCTTGTAGAAAATTTAATGAAATACAATGGTTTACATGAGTAAGGATGAATCTTTAAGCTATGAAAAATATATTGTGATGGGATATTTTATTTATCTCCACTTACTCTACTTTAGATATTTTTGATGATGTTTGTTCACTCACTGATATTTTATAATCTCACCACCCTTCTTTCCTCACATTTCAGGCTCAGGATAGTTGATCACGTCGAGAAATAATCTCAGAGTTGCATCCTTAGGAAGCAAAGGTATATAGGCTTATACCTTCTTGGTCAGTTGGGGCCTACGTGCCATTGTAAATGTAACTGCATACTCTGATTTTCAGTTTTACAGTATGTATGAATTTATTTTGTTTTTACGCAATGAAAATTATTTACAGATGCTTCTATAAAAATTGTTTTATAAGAAATTAGAATATTTTATTTAATATTTTATTTTATTCTAAATGTTAAAATTTTATTTTAAATGAAGGTTTTAGACATTTAAATTTATTTTTGGTTATGAAATACGTGTTTTCCACTTATATATTACATTTTATCTGTTTTCAAAAATTTTTGTCAAAAATGACGAAAATACCCCTGTGAGTCAAAAAATAATATTTTAATGTTTTGATTTGGAAACGACTTATAAACCCTTAAAACATGATATTTGGCAACGATTGCTCACAAGGGAGATGAGTAACCTGATATGTAAGCCTTGTGGGGTTCCGAGTGGGCATTCCGGGTAATGAGTGCCTATCGGGACATCGCGGTGGTTGTCACGGGCTCGATGGGAGTTCCGGGTCGTGACAACAAATATCACCACCACATTACTAGCTCATGTGCAACCCCCACATTGTACACAACTAATGTCATCCTCCACACTCTGACACCTTGTCATCACCGGCATGTGCATCCCCCCGCATCGTGCACACGCACGATCATACTTAGTCATCACCAGCATGTGCATCCCCCCACATCGTGCACACGCACGGTCATATTCATTACACAATATCATCCACAGATGTACAATACATATATATATATATCCATATCGACATATAAAGGGATTTTGCAAATTCATTACAATCACATTTCATAATGTATAAACGTTTCAAGAAGAGCTTGTTCTCGTGCATGTTTTGAAGATAAAACAATTAAAACATTTTCAAGTGATACAATCAACATACATACATTTATTTCTCAAGCAATTTTAATGCAAGTTCACTCACCAGTCTTAATTGACATTTTGATTGACCCTAGTTTCTGCTAATGTTCTAGATAGGGATGTGGAGCCTCGTTGGAGCCTATCACACACAACAATGTCACATCCAACCCAACTTGGCATTAATACCATTCCAAAAGCTATTTCTTAAACCAAGTTCTACATTCATTTCTAGCTAGCTTCTAACTACTATTAAACGGCTATTATTTGCACTACTCTAGTTACACAAAAATAAATAATCAATCTCAACAAAACAACACTCACAAATCTAATTACTAAATTTCACCAACCACTAAAGAGATTAGCCATAAGCCATACTCACCTTGGTGGTCTTTTTAATTGGATTCTCTTTAAAGATTCTTCAAACTAGTGAGAGAAAATATGAGAGCATGACTTTTGAAGGTTTTTAAGGTGAAAGAGTAAAATAGTATGAAAAACCCTATAACAAAGTGGTTAAAAGCATGAAATTTAAGGTTAGTTTGTGAGAGTGATGGAAGCTTGGAGATAAGCTTTCATGGAGATGAGAGAAACGCGAGATGGGAGAAAGAAGAAAAAGAAAAAGCTATTGGAAAAAAGATATTTATAGCTAAAGCTTATCCAACTTTACTTAAATTACGAAAATGCCCTTAAGAAGTTAGCTTCTATTTCTCTATTTCTTTGTGCAATCTTTTCACTCTTTTGATACCAGGACCAGATCCATAATAGTCTAGAAATACTCAAGTTCATGAAAACTCAAAAATTTTGACTCGAGATGAAAAATGACAATTTTGCCTCGATTATAGAAATCCTCACGATTTCTATTTCCTTCATTATTTTACCCTTATTTTCATTATTCATTTATGCCTTAGGCCTAGTTAGACCTTAATATTGTTTGAAACCTACTTCTAGGAGCTCACTAAAAGTTTCGTGTTATCGTATCTACTTTTCATTACAGGTCTATAGAGTTCGAGGTCTCACAGTTATGTGAGAAAAAGTCATATCATAAAAATCTATGTGGAGTTTACCTTATAAATTATTATCTTTCTATATATTGAGATATACAAACTTAAAATGAAAAAAAAATTGATTTATAGATATTTATTTTTTTAATTTAAAGTAATTTTTATTCTCTTTTTAAAATTAAAAATTAGTAAAACTAAATGTAACAATAATTTATGTACATTGTTTATAATTAAATATAAAAGAAAATGACTTTTAATTACTTCTCATGTAAAATATTAAAAACAATAATGTTATATACTTCAAAGCGGCAATTATTAAATTGAAAGAAAAGAAGGCAATTCGTCTTTTTCCCATGGGGACTTTAGGTTGTTGATTGCAAAAGCAGCATTGAAGGCACCAATTGCAGGTGGCCGTAATTGGTAAGGTGGTTTCCCAAGACGGAAGTGGTCCTAATTCGAGCTTTACCCGGGACTTGTCTTAGTTCTTATCTACTTCCTTTATCTTGTTTTCCTGAATAAGCTTTTCTTTTTTGGATATCTTAGAAGTAGATTTTATTTTATTTTTGAAATATCACTACTTTTATTTTTATTTTTTTGTTGCTTTTTAACATTAAAAACCTTGGAACAACATTTTTATAAAATTTTAAAATTTTAATATAGAAGTACGGTAAAATCAAAATTTTTTTCTTAATGTCCATGAAAATCAACTATAGACAAAAAAAAAAAAATTGGACCAAGGAGCTGTTTTTATTGTTACAAATACTTTTTCTTTTGTCAGACAGCAGCATTGATTGAAATGAAATCTATAGTAGTAACAAAATTTCATCCATCTTAGTTAACCGGAATGAACCAATCTGTTTGGATTCTACACTACTATAGCTAGCCTCTTCTAAGTTGTAATCAAAATTTCAATAGATGTACCGGGCGAAGAACCATTCTCTGACTTTTCATGACCACTCCAACATTACCATACCATTGCAAAATTTTTCTGTACATAAGGAATGGTGTCGGTGCACAGACTGTCATTAAGAATTCATCCGCTTACTCAGATATGACTCCTTTGTTACCCCATAGTAAACTAGCTTACTGCCCCCATAAGTGATGAAATAAGCAGAGACTGATCCACCCATAACATAGCTACCACGAAATAGGCTATCATTGAGCTTCCACTCTGAGCTAGAAGAATGCATTGCATGCTTTATATCACATGGGCGGACCCACGTTGGAAGTGAGTGGTGTCACCTAAGAAGTTTTAATATTTATAATATTTATCTAGAGTTTAGGATAGTTAATATATTAATAATTTTTTTTTTTACAATTTATAAAGAATGGGGTCAAAGATTTCAAGTTAAAGTGATTTATCAAATCATAATTTATATATTAATATTGAAACATTATCATGAAAAGATAAAAAAATTATAATTGAAAATTTTATCAAAGAAAGTTAAAACCTAAACTACTCTTCCTGTTCAAAAATTCAAATCTTTCCCCTTCTCAGTTCTTGGTTATGTTTGATTATTTAATTTTTGTATTTAACTTTATATGATTTGTGGATGCTTATATCTAGTTTTAAATAATGAATAGAAAATTGTCATATTGTTAGTTGTTGAACTTAGTAATTTGTTATGCAAGATCATGTATTATTTTATTCTAATATCTTAGTTTATGCTAATGACAAGTAACTTTAGATAAATAATTGTTTGGTGACATATATTGAAAAAGATGTACATGATGGTATTTCTACTTATGCTATCATGCACTGTTTTCAAAATAAGAAAAATAGTCATCGACAATTATAATTATCTTAAATATTTTTACTTCAAAGTATTATATAAATGTACTAAATTTACATATTTCTTAATTTAATGTTAAAACTTTTACTTTATAAATTTTAATATATTTATTTTTTTAATTATGACACCATTCAAAAAAATTTTAAATCCATTTTATATCTGTTGATATTTCTACCCAATATTCAGTTTTAAGTAACTTTCCCTCTTGGAATTTGTCAGGAGCTTGTTCTGCAAAAACATTTTCACAAGATAAAGCTTGCTGTTCTTTCACAAGATTCACAGGTGGGTCTGTCACCACTATTATCTGTTTGTATAAATCCAAAACAAGCTTCAAGTCTTCAAAGGACATATTTAATGTATTACCATATATACATTTGAAACAGTTCACTAAGCTTTTCATGTCTTACTATGAGAGAAGTTTGAAACTAAATATGTCAGAAATCTTACTGATCTCCAATTTTGAGTTCATGATCAGAGCAACGATGCTTGCTGGTCAGCTTTCAATATTACCATAAATAATCAGATTCCAACTAGCTTACCAAAAACTAATTTGTCTATAGCAGAACCCTATTGGAAGGTAATTTCCTAGAAATTTTTTACAAAATTAGCTCATGTTCAGCTTATGGAACGTGGGCTACAAAACTAAACACACACAAGAATATACACCTTTTCGAATTTTATGGGCTGCTTTGCAATTCCTGAAGTCAGGAGTATGAAGAACCTGCGTATAATGGGGTCAAACCTGTCCGACAAGAGCACGGATTTTGAAGTAGTTCTGGAAGTATTCACTGTCTGCCTACCCAGTTCGCAAAAAAACACGAAAAGAAAGCGATGAATTCCAACCGTTGGTCGTGGGCTTTCATAACACACAACTTCTTGCCCTGCATTAGCTCATTGTCATTACTCATTAGGCTAACATCAGATTTCACCTAGTTAATTTCAACACGTAAACAAGATAATCTGCATTATTCTTTTCTTAATAATAATTATATTCTGCTTGGTTCCTATCCAACCTGCAGGGCAGAAAATTATTTGGAACTTTGGTCAATCTATATAAAATAACAAAAGGCTTATGCCATGCATGCATTATTTCCATGAATCGAAAGTTCCTTTTTCAAATGGCTACCAGGGAGCCGTGTTATTGGTCACTTCTAATATTTATACATATACATATACGTATATATTATAGTTGTGAGCTTTTCCACCCTTGCTTTTGATCTTGTATTCCCGAAAGTTAACAAAGAGTGTTTCGGTAACGTACGTTTTCCGGTAGTGGGCACTTTGGGGAGAGAGAGTTTTTGTCGGCCTCAAAGAAAAAGGGTATCCTCCTCGTCGACAATAACTGATCTTGCACTAGTGTCTCCATCGATGTTCACTTGACAGAGCTAGCAATATATGCTTAAGAAAAACGAATCGAAAACAGAGAAGGCAAGGAAGAGAAACATGAGCCATCAGGTGTGAATAATATTGCATGCTTAGTAGGATAATATTGTCCTTCCATTAATTTGTTATATTTGATTTTAAGAACTCATAGCTTAGACCACAGAGAGACAGTAAATTTAGTTACGATATATTGTTTTGAATATTCGCCAATCAGAAGGGTCCTGACATGACATCGTCCGATGAATTTTAAAGCAAAAGAAATATAAAGTCTGCAAACAAGTACTCACCAAAGCTTGCCCCCGTAGTTGCTGGAATATCAGTGACTAACCTGAAAAGTTTGATTCGACGATAAGTTTAGTACCGACGAAGCTACAACTTGGCTGACGGAGTAAGTACTTTTTCCTTACAATATCTGAAGAAATAATACATGGCCAATCACATCACGCCATACTGGAAAGTGTGAGCTGAAGGTGACTTGGCCACTCCTAGTACAAACAAGCATGAGAAGAATCGTATCTCTTCGGTACAATTATTCCACATGCAATGGTGGATTTTTTTCTCTTTTCTGTCAGTTAGTGTGCCTCCATCTGCACCGTTTCTTTCTTTCTTTCTTTCTTTCTTTCTTTTTCAAACCCTAACATTGGGCAATTATATGTTCAACATTAGATGAATAAGTACAAGTTTCATGGCCCCAATCAGTCCTCTTTCACTCAATGTAGTCCTTAAACTGAAAATGTAACAATAAAATAAAATTGCAATTACATAATTTTGTAAATGACAGGTGATTGTGCTAGAATATCGAATAAATTTTCTTGATCACTTGTTCCAGATAAAGGTGAACGTTACTGCTTCAAAAAATGCGAGAACTATGGAAACCACTGGACACTGGTTCCAAAGAACTCATAACCTGTCCATTTTTGGTTCCAGACAAATCAGGGGTCGAGTACACAACCTTGGAAGTCAATCCTTTGTCATTTTAACATCCTCACTTGCATTTAATTTTCAAGAATCGATAATGCTTGATTCCTGCTCCATAAAAACTAGAAAACATGTAGACAATGCAAGCTACCATGGTGCAATAGTTCCAAATCATGGGTTTATGTGGACATAAGTTGAGTTTTCAAAATAACCACGTTTAGAACATCATTTTGAGCATGTATACCTCGAGATTCTTCAAAGAAAACATTTGAATTTAAAATTTGACTCTTATTGCTCATTGTTCACAAGTACTAATAGTTGAAAAACTCATATGAATAATTGTCTCTACTATGTTCAAGCATGCTCAATGAAGCATGAGTATGATGTATGAAATGTGCAGCAAGCATATTAAGCAATGTTCAAGCATAATAAGTATCAAATTTAACATTTTCAACATATTTCAACACAAGGACAAAAGTGCCCTAACGATCATTCAATCATTCATTCATAACAAGAATAAGTTATAATAGTATTTTCAACATAAGGCATACTTGTTCAAGTTTTATATAGTTAAAATCATTGTAACCTTAAGACTACAAGAATTGGAAAAAGATTTGTTCATTTGCTGAAAAAATGGCAACAATGTTAAACTATCACACCCAAGATCATGCGTAAGAAAACCTTTTCAATCAATGTCATAATTCATGTGAGAATTATCACCACAAAGAAAATTGTTTTTCTTCGACGGAAAAAATTCCGTCGGATTTCCAATTCATTTGCAAAAAAAAAATGTTATTATTTTTTTCGAAAGATTTTCGACAGATTTCCAACGAAAATATACCAACAGAATATTTTCGTTGGAAAATTTGTTAGCAGCAAAAAAAATTTCTCTCACCAAATTTTCTGACTGAATTTCCAACGGATTTTGTCAAGCCTAGCCCTAAAATATCTACCATGTTATACATGTAACTGATAGAGTGATAGTATAATTGAATAGTTGGGAAAATATTTAAAAAGGTATTATTATAACTAGAAATATGACTAAGATGATTTAAACCTCGAATAAGCTCAAATATGGATTTTAAGACTGAAATTGAGAATTCTACAATCCAGGGATTATTCAAAACAGTGATTTGGAGTTCAAGGTTCGGTTTGGAGTCAATTGGAAAAATTGACCGATTAGGGATAAAATGGTCATTTTGTCATTTAAGGACAAAATGGGGATTTCTATAAAAGATTTTAATCACAATTGACCAAGAATAATTATATGAAGTATAATATGATTATTGGAGCATAATATGCAGTTTAGCAATGATAAATGTAATTTCTCGATATTTTTGAGACACAAGGGTAAAATAGTAATTTTACCATTGAAGGATAAAATTGGAATTTTTAGGAAAGGTTTTGGCCCCATTTGATTAATAACGGTTAATTGAAGTGTTATTTGAAGTTAAAAAGTAGAAAAAGAGGTAATTCTAGTACAATTCGAAGTATAAGGGTAAAATCGTAATTTTACCACCCGAGGACAAAAATTGAATTTTCGAGAGAATTTGAATCAAATTTGACAAATTGGAGAATGATATGAGTATGAGGAGTGAAAAAAATACATTTTGGTAGATTTTCAGTTTTGAGGGCAAAAATGTAATTTTTGACTTCTTCGGGGCCAAAGTGCAATTTTTAAAAGTTTCTTTACCAAGATTTTTTTTTTATGAGTCTAGAAACTTTTCTTGCCGAATGGATAAGTTAAGAAGCTGATGGTGGATAATAAAAAGTCAAAGAAAAAAAATAAATTAATAAAAACACAAAAAGTATAATAAAATAATATTATTTTATTTAAATGATAAAAAGGCCAAATTTCAGCATTCTTCCCCAAAAATTTCAGCCTAAGCTGAAGGAAGAGAGAGAAAACACAAACATAAACCCTAACTACGAGACAAATCAAGAGAAAGTAAGGAAATTCAAGTGATTCAAGAACAAAAAATGAGATTTTTCATACTTAGCTTAATTACTACCTTACCCATGCAATTTTCATTATTTTTCATGGTTAAATAGCATGATTTCATGATGAATTTAAAGCTGATCGTATGGGTTTAGAGAGAGAAAGTTGTTAGATAAATTTAATTTTTAGATATGTTGATGATTTTAGCTAGTTTATCATGTTGGCTAGCAAAACACCAAAAGAAAATTTTATTTTGCCCACTAATCATCCTTAGCCGAATTTACCCTTGCGTGTGTGAGGATGAATTTGATTTTTATTTCAAGTAAATAGGTTAGAAAATGAAGAATTATGGAGAGAAAAAGTAAATAGGAAAATTTCAGTATTAGTGCACCATTTCTGACCGAATTTTCCAAGTAGGAATAAGAATGTGGCTTTGCTGAATTTTGAGGTATTTAGCTTGACATTGATGAATTGAAGTATTAGGAAAGAAATGGAATTGATTTGAGTTAAATCGGATGTGTAAATCAATTTATCGGGTAAAAGACCGAAATAGGTCAATGCGGTATTTAGGCAAGAAATAATTATTTCCTATTTTACCCACTTTAGACTGAATTTTATGGAGAGAGATTGATTGCTGATTTTGAGAATATTTTATGGTATTTAGGTGTATTTGGATGAATTAAGGATATAAAAATTAAATGGGAATTTTCGGTGCGAAAATATGAATTTTTACCCAATAGGGGTAATTTCGTAATTTGTGGCCTGGAAAGATAATTTGCACCATATTAATGGACATTAAGTTAATTTGGGTATAATTGAGGTATAGAAATTGAAAGAAATTGATTCGAAATTAAATTGAAGATTTTAGCCGGTTTAAACGCGTGTAGGCGATTAGACTGAATACCGTATTTAGACGGTTATTCGTACAGTTTGTAGGACATTCATGCATTTAGAGCCTGAAATAATTTATGATGAATTGACACAATTTATTGAATTTTGTGTCATAGATTATGGATAGGTGATGAGTAAACTAATTCGGGTAAGAGATTGCACCCGAGGACGGAGAATAGGAATATCTCTACTCTTAGAACAGTGAGTGGGCAATTTATCACCTTAATTATCTAGAGGAATTTTATTTAATTTTATGATTTTATGAAAATTATTTTAAAATGGAAAATTTCTTGTTTATTGAGAAAAATACGAAATTATGAAATAAATGGAATTTATCAAATAAATCAAATTTTATCAATTGAATTGAAAATCGAATATTTGATTTAAAAATTAGAGTAATTAGAGACTCATGATTTATTGTGAATTATGTTTTAAATTATTATGGCTTATGAAAATGTGGTATGACTGGCTGCTGGTTTATTGTGTTGAAATTTATATGAAATGTTGTTTGCCGTGCAGGCTGGTTAGTAATAAAATAGCCTAGTCATACTGCTAAAATTTTATTAATTGGTGGATTAATATCTACTGCAGTAGATGGGTTTCCGTAGACTGGCCTAATTAGAGGTGACACGGTAAACCCCCTATATACCGATATCTTAATTGTAGAGGCGTACAGGGTTCTTTAATTGTCTTGAGATATGACAGAGTCATTTCATGCTAAACCACCACGTGAAGGCGAACTTAGCTAATGCCAAGGAATGACTGATTTTGAACAATTATGAGAATTTTGACAGCCTTGGCGGGTTTGATTTAATACCTCTAATCAAGGTGTCACCGAGCACGAGATTTTTGGCACAAGTCATGATTTTGTGAATAATCATAAGCCATGTAAATTTTCAAGTGAAACGAAATTAATTTACTCAGTGAAAGGAAATAAAGTGTTATAATCATTTTACACTAGTTTACGTTAATTGTCTCTTTTTACTCAACTTTAGATAGTTTCGATGGTAATTGTTTACTCACTGGGATTTTATAATCTCACCCTTTTTTTTCCACACCTTACAGACTCAGAGCATCCATAGTTAGCAGATTTAGTCAAGGACTGTCGATCGAACTTGAATCGGCAAAAGCTGTAGGTTTTCAGCTTTCGACACATTTTGGTTAGTTATGAGCCCACGTGTCACTATAATTTAAATTTCATACTTTAGTTGTTTACATTATGGTATGTAGAAACATAATAAATTAATAGTTTTATAAAAAATTGTTTTATCAGAAAACATGTTGTTTTATTAAATATTTTTATTATATTCAAATAATTAAATTTTATTTCCAAATAAATATTTTAGATACTTAAATTTATTTTTATCACGATAAATGTGTTTTATACGCATTTACTACGTTTTTAAGCAAATTTCAAAATTTTCGGTGAAAAACGATGATAATGCCCCTGTGAACCGGATGAAACTATTTTAGTATTTTTAAATTGAAAATGACTGGTGGTATTCAAAATGTGACATTTCGTAATCATCGCTCACCAGGGAAGCGTAAAAGCTGATACGAAAGCCTTGTGAGGTTTCGGTCGGTATTCGGGGTGTGAATACCTATCGAGACTTCACGGCGGTTGTCATGGGTCCGATGGGGAGTTCCGGGTCGTGACAGATTTTCACTAAAAATTTCCAAAGGAAAATTATCCGTTGGAAATGCATTTGAAAGTTTAAGGACTCAAAAAATTTGAAAGCTCGCTAAAGTTTCCAATAGAATTTTTCATTGGAAATGGTAAAAGTGCATTCTTTTTCTTAAAAAATTTTAAACTTCTTATAAATTTTATTAATCCTTTATAAAAAATAAATATTAATAAAAGCAAATATATACATACTAAACTTTATAATATTTCAATGTTTAAATATGTTTTCCTTCGCTTATTTTTTTACATTTTTGAATCTTTATTTAATCATAAATTATAAATTAATAATTCCAAATTCATTAATTTTATAACATTGAAAATTTGATAAAAAGAACAAAATAAATTTTTAATTTTATAAAAATAGATGATAAGATATAATAATAAATTAATTAAAAAACAATAGAAAACTTTATGTATGTTATAATATTAATTAGTTAATACATATAAATTAAGAAGATAGATCTATAATAAACTTGTTAATATAATATATTTAAAATATATTGGTTTATTATTGTTGGCTCCATTAGTTTTTGATGATAATAAAACATTCCCATGTCATTTGTGTCTAATACTTCTAACCAAGTGTGCAGGGCAAATGATCACAAATAAGATAATATGACAATCTTCCTATTGAACATCTAAAGGTGTGATTTGGATAAAGAACAAGGAAGATCAGTATTGATGAAGCTCCCTGGTGAACCAAGGAAGGTCATTGGTTGAATAAAAGTTGAAATTGAGAAAGTGTAAGGGTAAAGCTTGGGGAGAAACATAATCAAGTTAGTCGACCAAGATAATGGGGTTAGCCGACTAAGCGATCACTAGAATCTGCATCTGAAACAGAACCAACTTAGTCGACCAAAGAAAAAATCTTAGTTGACTAAGTGCTCTCTATCTGCTTCATCCGCCAAGCCACTATAAGACAAGAAAACGGCTAGAACCTTCCCCAAACTGTTTCTAACGATCATAAACATCCCGACAGCCATCAGACCAGCTTCTCCAACTATAAAAGGATCTTCAAATGCCAAAGAAAAAAATTTTGGCTTCATACAAAAAGATACCATCATATTCAAGCCAAAGAGAGTAGAAAACCTGAAAATCCTTTGTACTTTTCATTGAACCTCAACGCCTATTCTTTGTATCTATGTTCAATACTTCAACTTGTACCATATAGATCAACCATGTGATCACTAGGTACTTTCTTTTTTCTATCTTTGTATTCTTAGAGTGAGTGTTTCACTTTAAGTGTTTGCATCAAGCAAGGTTTGCTTGGATGCTTGTAGGTTCCAACTTAGCCTTGAAAAGTTGGGGTTGGGTTTTAGTTTAGCCCGTGAAAAACTAGAGTTAAAGGTTGTGGTTGAGCCTTGGAAAACCACATTGGGTTTTAGTTTAGCCCGGGAAAAACTAATGATAGGTTGTGGTTGAGCCTTGGAAAGCCACATTGGGTTTTAGTGGATCCCGTGAAAAACTAGTGTAAAGGTTGTGGCTAAGCCTTGGAAAAGCCATTGTAAACGCTTGGTGGAAGCTTGTGAATTCCACCGTCTTAGTGTTTGATTTGAAAATCCTTGGTTGGATAATCAAGGTAGTGGATGTAGGTCTTGGACCGAACCATTATAAATACCTTGTCAATTGTTTTCATTGCCTTATCTTCCTTAGTTTGAGACCAAGTCTCAATCTCACCAAAAAGAGCCAAGATAGTACTATTCACCCCCTCTAGCACCTATATTTGGGACCAACAATTGGTATCAGAGCTTGCTCTCTGAATATAAGGTCTAGCACCCTTAGAGAGGATCCAAATGGCTCAACATAAATCAGTTGTAGCTGAGGGACAATCAACAAACAGACCACCTCTGTATGACGGCTCTAATTACCCTTATTGGAGCACTAGAATGTCAATTTTCATTAGGGCCATAGATTATGAAATGTGGGATGTCATCACTGATGGTCCCTTTGCTCCCTCAACTGTGAATATTGTCACAAATGAGTTGATGCCTAAGCCAAGGTCTGAATGGACCGAGGCTGAAACTAAGAAAGTGCAGACAAATTTCAAGGCAATCAACACTTTGCATTATGCCTTAACTCCCACTGAGTTCAACAAAGTCTCTAGTTGTACAATAGCCAAGCAAGTGTGGGATAAGTTAAGAATAATTCATGAAGGGACTTCTCAAGTTAAAGAGTCCAAAATTGCCCTCTTGACCCACAACTATGAGATGTTCAAAATGAAACCTGGTGAGGACATCACTAGCATGTTTGATAGGTTCACAAACATTACAAATAAGCTTAACTAGCTAGGAAAACCTATCCCTGAGCATGAGCTTGTAAAAAGACTTTTTAGGAGTCTACCTAAGTTTTGGAAGCCAAAGGTGACTGACATCCGAGAAGCCAAAGATTTGAACATCATCACATTTGATGAAATTTGCGGGTCACTCCTCACACATGAGCTGGAGCTCAAGGAAGAAGAAGAAGAGGATAAAATAGAGGCAAAAGAGAAGAAAAAGAACATAGCACTCAAGGCCAGCATCCTTGAAGAAAAGCTGGAAGAATTCTCATTTGATGCCAACGATGAACTTGCACTTGTTGCAAGAAGACTGAGAAAACTGATGGGAAGAAAGAATCAAAGAATTGCAAGAAAATTCTTTAAAAGGGATCAAGGTTCTTCATGGAAGAAAAACAAGAATGAAAGCAGTAACAAGGAAGAAGTGATCTGCTACGAATGCAAAAAATCAGGACACTACAAATCTGAATGTCCATTACTGAAGGAAGAAACTCCAAGGAAAAATAAAAAATCAAAAAAGGCAATGGTTGCTGCATCTTCGTCAGACAATGATTCAAGCATAGAATTTGATGCAGGAAGCTCAGAAGAAAGAGTAAACAATTGCCTGATGGCAAAGGATGATGAAACAGAGGTATGCTCATTGACTTGTGATATATCTATGAATGATTTGCAAGATGAGTATGATGAGTTATGTGATGAGTTTGAAAGCCTGTTTTTAAAGTACAAAAATCTGAAGAAAAATGCTGCATCACTTGAAAAAGATTTGGAGAAAATTAAACTTGATTTCAACTCTGTTTTTGAACAAAGAAATTTACTTCAAACTGAACTGGAACACTCAAAAGCAGATTTTGAAATGATGAGAGTAGAGCTGGAAAATAAAATTGATGCTTTGCAAAAAGTTCTTAATGAAAATGCAGCTCTTAAATGTTTAAACAATGATCTTTTAAAGAAAAATTCATATAGCAAGAAGAATCATCATAATGCATCATCTATATGCTATCGTTGTGGAAAATATGGTCATCTATCATATGAGTGTGTAAAAAACATTTATGTGTAGAAAACCAGAAAAATCTAGGTGCCAAAAGGTTATTTTATTGACACTAACACTCAAGGACCCATCAAAGCATGGGTACCTATCAAGAAGAACTGAACAATATTTTTGTAGGTTGAGCTGCACCAAAAAGAAACATGCTCAAAGGCTCAACACATAAAGAAACAACCATGGTACATGGATAGTGGCTACTCTCGACACATGACAGGAGATGAAATGCTATTTGCACAGCTGGACAAGAAAAAGGGAGGCACCGTATCCTTTGGAGATAATTCAAAAGGAAGAATTCAAGGTATAGGTACGGTTGGTAAGAACTCCTGCACACAAGTTAGCCATGTGTTATTTGTTCAAGATCTAAAGCATAATCTGTTAAGCATAAGTCAGTTATGTGACAAAGGGTTTAAGGTTTGCTTTGATTCCAACAAATGTGGAGTGATAGACATAGGCACTAACAAGACTACCTTCATAGGAAATAGATTGAAAAACATGTATGTCATCTTCTTTGAAGATCTAGAGAAGGATAGTGAAGTGTGCCTAGCAGCCAAGGCTGAAAACAACAGCTGGTTGTGGCATAGGAGACTAGGACATGTTAGCTTGAACATCATGTCAAAACTAATTAAGAAAGATCTAATTATTGGACTACCTAGCATTATGTTTGAAGATGATAGATTATGTGAAGCATGTCAGCTAGGAAAACAAGTCAGAACATCATTCAAAGCTAAGAATGTTGTGTCAACATCGAAACCTCTTGAAATGCTCCACATGGATCTCTTTGGTCCAATTAGCACCACAAGTATAGGTGGTAAATCTTATGGTTTAGTGATTGTTGATGATTACTCAAGATTTACTTGGGTTTATTTCCTTGCTCACAAGAATGATGCATTATCAGCTTTCATAAGATATTGCAAGAAAGTTGAGAATGAAAAAGGTACATCCATTATTAGGATTAGAAGTGACCATGGAGGTGAATTTGAGAATGATGAGTTCGAGAGATATTGCAATGAAAAGGGATTAGAACACAACTTTTCAGCACCTAGAACACCCCAGCAAAATGGAGTTGTGGAAGAAAGAATAGAACATTGAAAGAGATGGCAAGAACTATGCTTTGTGAGAACAACCTCCCTAAATATTTATGGGTTCAAGCTATCAATACAGCAGCTTATATACTTAATAGAGTTTCAATTAGAGCAATCATGTCAAAAATCCCATATGAGCTGTATAAAGGAAGAAAACCAAACATCTCTCACCTTAGGAGCTTTGGCTGCAAATGCTTTGTGTTGAACAATGGAAAATAGCCATTAGGGAAGTTTGATGCTAAAAGTGATGAAGCAATATTCTTGGGATATGCCATAAACTCAAAAGCATATAGAGTTTTCAACAAAAGGACACTAACTGTTGAAGAATCTATCCATATAGTTTTTGATGAATCAATCCATGTTGAAAAGGAAGTTCATGAGGATGATGAAGATTTTGAAAATCTAGGAAAACACATGGATGAAATGAGTCTAAATGATATCAAGAACAATGAGGAAGACTCATCAAGAGAAGAAACCGTAGCTCCACCTTTTGAAAATTTACAAAGACAAGAAATCCAACATAGTGACTTACCTAGGAGCTGGAGATATGTGAGAGATCATCCATAAGATCAAATCATAGGTGACATATCTCATGGATTTAAGACTAGGAAATGAACTAGGGAAACTTGTGAATTTTCAGCTTTCATTTCTCAAATTGAACCTAAAAGTTTTGAGGAAGCTGAAAAAGAGAAAAGTTGGATTTTAGCCATGCAAGATAAGCTGAATCAATTCGAGAGAAATAATGTATGGTCACTAGTGCCTAAGCTTTCAAATCACCCTATTGTTGGCACTAAATGGGTGTTTAGAAACAAGATTGATGAACAAGGAAATGTTATGAGAAACAAAGCAAGATTGGTAGCAAAAGGAGTATAATCAAGAGGAAGGAATAGATTATGAAGAAACCTTTGCTCTAGTAGCAAGAATATAAGCCATAAGATTGCTAGTTGCCTTTACTTGTCATATGAACTTCAAACTATACCAAATGGATGTGAAGAGTGTATTCCTAAATGGAATTATTCAAGAAGAGGTATATGTTGAACAACCTATTGGTTTTGAAGATTTCAAAAAACCAGATCATGTCCTTAAGCTTCATAAAGCCTTATATGGTTTGAAACAAGCTCCTAGAGCTTGGTATGAAAGGCTTTCAAAATTCCTGATGGAAAAAGACTATGCTAGGGGCAGCATTGACACCACACTGTTTATCAAAAGATACCTAAATGATCTAATCATAGTTCAAATCTATGTTGATGACATAATATTTGGTGCTATTAATGAATCTCTTTGCAAGAACTTTGCTAAGGAAATGCAGGAAGAATTCGAAATGAGCATGATGGGAGAATTAAAGTACTTTCTTGGCCTTCAAATCAACTAATGCAAAGGAGGAACCTTTGTCAGCCAAGACAAATACATTCAAGACATGCTCAAAAAGTATGACATGCTGAAATTGAAATCCATCAGCACACCAATGAGTACATCTACAAAGCTTGATGCTGATGAGAAAAGTAAATATGTTGATCAAAAGCTCTATAGAGGTATGATTGGATCTCTTCTTTACTTAACTGCAAGTAGACTAGATATTCAGTTTAGTGTGTGTTTGTGTGCTAGATTTCAGTCTCAACCTAAAAAAACACACCTCACTGCTGTAAAAAGAATATTTAGATATCTCATTAAAACTCAAGGCTTAGGATTATGGTATTCAAAAGAATCACCGTTCAGCCTTGTAGGATATTCAGATGCTGACTTTGCTGGAAGTATAATTGATAGGAAGAGCACAAGTGGAACATGTCAGCTGCTAGGAAGCATGCTTGTATGCTGGTCAAGCAAAAAGCAAAATTCTGTAACCTTATCCACTGCTGAAGCAGAATATGTGTCCCTAGGAAGTTGTTTTGCAAAGGTTTTATGGATTAAGCAACAATTGAGAGACTACGGGTCGTCCATGAATAACACACCCATATATTATGACAACACCGGTGTTATAAATATTTCAAAGAATCTTGTGCAACACTCAAGAACTAAGCACATTGAAATTAGACATCATTTTATTAGAGATTATGTAACTAAGGGAGAAATCAATATTGAATTTGTGAGCACATTGCACCAACTCGTTGACATATTTACAAAACCCCTTAGTGAGGATAGATTCTGTGAAATTAGAAGGAATCTAGGAATGTGTTGTTTGGAAGAATTATAGGAAGAAGTCTAAACCAAATAGCGGAAAATAGAAGAAACTTAATCGACTAATGTATGAAACTCAGTCAACTAAGAGCATTTTATTTTATTGGATCAAAAGAATAGATAGCTCAATAATATAGGATTAAACTAAGGAAATTTTGTGCCTACCGGGTGACAAAATGAAAGGGGGAAACTTGATGTAGTAAATAGTAAAAATATGAGAGGGAGTTTTGAAATTTGGGAAAATGAGGCATTAGTTAAGGGGGAGATAGACGGTTCCCTAAGTTGAAAACTGCCATTCACTTCCTAATCCTTTAAAAACCGACTCTCTCATCTCTATCAGTCTTAGTTGCTTCTCTCAATCTTCTGAAATCAACTGAGAACCCTATTTCTGACACCTCTTGGAACCCTAAGTGAAAAACATCTTCAAAAATTACAATGGCCAAGTCGACCCTTCTGAAGGATTTACTAGCAAAGAAAAATGGGAAGAGACCAGCAGAAGAAAACCCTAAAACTGAGCACCCAAGAAAGAAACAAAAAGGGGCATCGAGTTCTGCAACAAAGAAGGCTAAGAAAGGGTCCAAGAAGAAGAAACAAAAAGAAAAGAATAAGAAGATTGAGAAACTGGGAAAGAAGAGCAAAGAAGAAAAAGGTACTTCATCTGCTTCTTCCCTAAAATATAGGAACAAAATTCATGAAGAGAGATTTAAGAAAATCGAAATGCCCTCATTACATGTGGGAAGTATATTGATTGGGAGAGTTTCAGTGAAACTCCTAAACTGCAAACGAGCTTGACAGATTATTTTAATGAACTAAAAATCAAGGAATTTAGCTCTTTCAAGAACAAAGCATATAGTGCTAGTTTAGTTAAAGAATTCTATTCTAGCATTGCATTTAGTGAAAGAGAGCTTGATGATTCAGATGAGTACTCTGAAGAAAATCTGAATGTCTTTCTTAATGGAAAAGAATTCCTAGTTACTGCCTCTGACTTAAGTAACCTGCTAGGAATCGAAGGTGAGAATGGAGAATATGAGATGCCTGACAAGTATGATCCTGCTTCTGTATGGGAAATTGTCACCAGGAAGAAGGAAAAATTCTCTTCAAAGAGCAATGCAAGACTGATCATTAGTCCATAATTTAGGATCCTGCATTACTTTGTTGCTGCAAATCTGCATGGCAGAAGTGGTAGCTTAAGCTACATTCGCCTTCAAGACCTTTGGCTAATAGAGCATGCATTCACTGGTGAAGTTCTGAACCTTGGAAGGTTCATAATTGAAAGAATGAGGGCAGCATGTAAGCTGGAAAAGATCCATTTGCCTTATGGAAATGTGATTACATCTCTTGTGAAGGAGAAAGGTGTATGGGCAAAAAGGTATGATATGGATATGGTCAAGAGTAGAGACCAACCAATCTACCTAGGAAGTTTGATCAAAATGGGATGCAAAGTGTATGGGGACACCCTAAGCAAGACCTCTAAGATCACCTCAGTTCAGACTCAACCAGAGGTAGCCCCCACACAACCAGAAACAGTTGCCCCTCCATTCTCCGATGAAGTAATGTTCAACCTGTTGATGAGAATGGATGCCAAGCTCACTGATCAAGGAGCTAGGCTTGTTAAAATTGAAGAAAAAATGAATGAAATTGAAGCCAGCTTGAAAGCCAGATCTGAAATGCCAATAGGACCTGCAAATGCTGACTCCTCTGCTACTGAGAGCATGGCACCAGAAGGACAAGGTGCTGAAGGATCAGCATTGCAACTAGAAGGTTCTGAATTCCAAGATGCAAGCCTTGAATTTCAAGCTGAAGGATCAGCCTATCATAGTGCAAGTCCTGGTCATCATGACCTTGAACCAGAACCTGAAAAACCACACCAAACCACCTCAGCAAGAAAGGAAACATCTGATCAAGGGACTGAGGTAGTTGGTTCACCACTTAGTTCTCCTGAGCACTAGCCTCCATCTCAGCCTGAACATGAAGCATCCCCTCCACATTCTGAAAAAGTATCTATTATGGGACTTTTTTATGAAATGGTCAGAGAAGAGCAAGCAGAAAAAGAGACAGAGCAACTCAAGCTGCTCAAGCAATGACCTCAGAACAGGAAGCTGTAGAAAAAAGGAAGAAGAAAAGAAAAACAAAAGCAAAAGACACAGCTCCTGCATCTAAGCATCAGCCACTTGCCATGAGACAAAAGAAGATAGCAAGAAAATCAGTACCTCAAAAAACAAGGAAGTCTTCAAGATTGGCAAAAAAGGCAAAATCACCTCTTGCAAGCACTCCTCAAGCCCTAATAGAAGTCTCTGATTAGGCAACTCCAGAAAAAGATACAAGAACATCTCCTCAGCAGACTCCAGAAGCAACTTCGCAACCCCTTCTGAAACCACCCTCTCTTTTTCCCCTAAATCCTTGGTGGGAATAGACTATGTCCCTTGAGTCTACACCATCTCCATCTGAAGATTGACACCTCAGCCCCTTCCCTGATGATGACAAAAAGGGGGTGTGGTATTTACAAGAAAAACAAAAAATCTGAGGGTAGAGGTACGAGACCTTTAGTGAGAATATCAAGAAAAACAAAAATCCTGAGGGTATAGGTACTAGACTTCTAGGGCAGATAGGTAGCAAAAACAGGACTAGGGGTATTTCTGGAATAATTTTTTTGGTTACTGTTTTGTTGGATATCAATGCCAAAATGGCATTCAAAGGTTTTTAATTTTAGCTGACTTTATAAATGTCTTGAATATGCTTGCTGATAGTTGCTTAAAGTACTTGAACTCTGAAAATGATGTTTATGGCAATATGAAGCATGGCTGGAAACTTATCTGCTGACACTGTGCAAAACTGTTACAATTTTTTGATATTATGCTAATATTGAGCTATTAGATTGATAAATCATTTCTGAGACAATTATGCAAAGTAAAACATATGCTTGAGTACATATGAATGATGATTCATAAGAGTTTGCTGGATAAATCATGGTGTGAATGAAATTTGAACCTGCATGGCAGTTGACAGAAAACAAAAAGCTGATAACAATCTATCAACATGCCATTGACTCTTAAAATCTGCATATATAAACATTGTCTACCAAAAGCAAGAATATACAATGTCACCAAGAATATAACCTGGATAAAAACTTGCTGAAATGGGTGAAAGATGTGCACACACTTAGGGAGAGCATGAACTTAGAGGGAACAATCCTCATTCTCTACAGAAACTGAAAAAGGAACTGAATAGATACCATGCTGTTAATCAAGGGATGCTTTGTTATCATTAAAAAGGGGGATATTGTTGGCTCCATTAGTTTTTGATGATAATAAAACATTCCTATGTCATTTGTATCTAATACTTCTAACCAAGTGTGCAGGGCAAATGATCACAAATAAGACAATATGACAATCTTCCTATTGAACATCTAAATATGTGATTTGGATAAAGAACAAGGAAGATCAGTATTGATAAAGCTCCCTGGTGAATCAAGGAAGGTCATTGGTTGAATAAAAGTTGAAATGGAGAAAGTGTAAGGGTAAAGCTTGGGGAGAAATAGAATCAAGTTAGTCGATCAAGATAACGGGGTTAGTCGACTAAGCGATCACTGGAATCTGCATTTGAAACAGAACCAACTTAGTCGACCAAAGAAAAAATCTTAGTCGACTGAGTGCTCTCTGTCTGCTTCATCCGTTAGGCCACTACAATACAAGAAAACAGCTAGAACCTTCCCCAAACTATTTCTAACGATCATAAACGTCCCAACAGCCATCAAACCAGCTTCTCCAACTATAAAAGGATCTTCAAATGCCAAAGAAAAAAATTTTTGGCTTCATACAAAAAGATACCATCATATTCAAGCCAAAGAGAGTAGAAAACCTAAAAATCCTTTGTACTCTTCATTGAACCTCAACGCCTATTCTTTGTATCTATGTTCAGTACTTCAACTTGTACCATATAGATAAACCGTGTGATCACTAGGTACTTTTCTTCTTCTATCTTTGTATTCTTAGAGTGAGTGTTTCACTTTAAGTGTTTGCATCAAGCAAGGTTTGCTTGGATGCTTGTAGGTTCCAACTTAGCCTTGAAAAGTTGGGGTTGGGTTTTAGTTTAGCTTGTGAAAAGCTAGAGTTAAAGGTTGTGGTTGAGCCTTGGAAAACCACATTGGGTTTTAGTTTAGCTCGGGAAAAACTAGTGATAGGTTGTGGTTGAGCCTTGGAAAGCCACATTGGGTTTTAGTTGATCCTGTGAAAAACTAGTGTAAAGGTTGTGGCTAAGCATTGGAAAAGCCATTGTAAAAGCTTGGTGGAAGCTTGTGAATTCCACCGTCTTAGTGTTTGATTTGAAAATCCTTGGTTGGATAATCAAGGTAGTGGATGTAAGTCTTGGACCGAACCACTATAAATACCTTGTCAATTGTTTTCATTGCCTTATCTTCCTTAGTTTGAGACCAAGTCTCAATCCCACCAAAGAGAGCCAAGATAGTGCTATTCATCCCCCCTTAGCACCTATATTTGGGACCAACAATTATATCTATGTATACAAAATAGAATCATAGGAATAGAATATGTATATATATAGCATTATGCAAAAAGAAAAATAACCTATTTTATTAATATGAAACTGCAAGTTATATTCTTTAGTTGATAGAACTTTATAAGTTAATATATATATATATGTATGCGAGATATTAAAATATCCTACATATATATATATTAATATGTTTTATATGTAAGCTTATAATAAATTTTATTTATATGATTATAGTTATTAATTTTATTAGTTATTGTCATACTTTTTATAAAATTATATTGATAAGTAATTATACAAATTTTGTAATATATATCAAATTATAACATATAATTTGTGTCATTAATATATACAATAAATTTAGTAATATAACATTATGTTTTATATTGAGTAGTATTAAAAAAATTAATTTATCAATAAAATTAAAAATATTTAAATATGTGCTACTACAATGACTTGAACTTGTGACCAAATGGTGAATGAGTTAAGTTTTAACCATGTAATACCCCGTACTTTGATATGGTGACTAATGAAGCTTATCGGATGCCAAATGAGGTTAATTATAATGTTTAAAGGTGATGAAAGGTGAAAAGAGTATTTGAAAATAAAATATTTTGCACACGAGGAAGTAATACAAAATAATAATATTTTTATTAGAGAAGAATTTATGAGACAAAAAGTGATTTGGAAGCGAATTGAGGCATAATAAGGTATTTTGGGAACCAAGGAGACAAGTGAAAATTTTAGAATAAAATAATATTAAAATATTAATATTTTATTTAGTATCAAAATTTGTCATGAAGAAGGAGTATATGGTTAATCTAAGTGAGGGAGAGGAAGAATGAGGAAATTTTGGAGAAAAACGAAGCAAGTGGGGCCCATGCATTGTCATTAAATAAAACTAACATGAGAAATAATATATTTTAAATATTATGGAGACGCCTTGTTGGAGTACAAACTTTATATTTCATTTGTACATGTGTAAACGAAGATAATAGAAGGAAATTGGAGTTAAAAGAATGTCAAGAGGACTAAATTAAAAAGAGAAAAAACTTAGAGGGCAAAACGATAATTTTATGTAAAGTTTGGTCAAAGCTTCCAAATGAAGCTTTGACTCTTATCTCTATCAGCCATGACCATCCTTATCTTCTCCATCAAGATATTTTCTTCTTCTTTCTCACCCACCCAATGCCATTTTCATGGTGAAGTGAGAAAGATTGAATTTTTCTTCATTTCTTTTCCTTGTTTTCCTCTTATTTCCTTTATTTTCTTAGTTCTTTCTTCTCCAAACTTCTTGTGCACTAAACCTGCAGCTTCTAACCCTAATTTCCAGCACATTTAAACCTTAGGAGATGAAGAAAGAAAAAGAAAGAAATGAAAAAAATAAAAGCTTAGTTTTGTAATTCAAGCAAGCAAACGTAGGGATTTTGTGTTTAAAGCTCATGGTTGGTTAAATTTTTGGAGAAATAACGTGTGAATCATTTTGGTAGCTTGATGATTAGTGTTTTGAAGGAATATTGGAGTGCAAGTATGGGTCAAGCAACCATAAAGGTAAAAACAAATGATGTTTTGAATTGGGATTATTGCTAGGAAGTGCAACCGTAAAGGTAATGTACTGTGGTGTTGTGCCGGAGAAAACAACGAGCGACCAGCAAGTAGGAATAGCTAGATATGTCTCTAAACGAATAGCGATGTAATATGTCACTATCGTAAGGTGAGTGAATTTGCATAAAAAGGTTTTGGCATAAATGCATATTTGTTTAATTGAATCAGTTGAAATGTTTTATTAGCCTTTTTCTTTAAAAATTTGCATGGGAACAAACCCTTTGATGAAATGTCTTCACGTTGAGAAATGCGATTGTGATGAATCCATGTACTCCTCCATTATGTTGATATATATATGTATATATGTCTTGTGTATTGATATGTAATATGGCATAATAACTATAACCGTGCATGTGCGGTGTGGGAGTGCATGTGACGGTGCTGGTGTTATGCAGTGTGGAAGTGCACATGTCGGTAATGATGTGGGCGGGAGTGCATGTGATGATATTGAAATATGCGTGTAAGGAGTGAACATGATGACATTGCCTTTGCGCGATGTGGGGGTGCACATGATGATTCTTGCCATGTGCGATATGGGAATACACATGAGTCTGGTGAGGTGACAGTAGTATATATGTTCATATATGTTTATATATATATACGTTATAGTATGGTTATGAAAAATATTAGGAGATTTTTTTTTGGCCCTTGAAAAAAATGTGTTTTTTTGAAATAACCTTCCAGATAAATTTAACTGTTTTTTAGCCCTCATAAGAGATTTTGGGACAAAAATGCCCTCAGTAAGACAACTTGGGTGACGTGCACTCCCAAACAAGCAAACAATGGGAAAATAAATATGCCATGAATTTCAAACAATTTCAAATTCGTGAACATTTAATTTTGTGCAAAACATCCATTTTTTCCTTAGAAGCTTGTGCAAAACAAAATAACGTTGCAAGAGAGGGTTTATGATGAATATTTTGGACATGGCATTTAGATAATACTAGAAGGGTGATTTTAAATCGAAAGAGGAACCGGTCGTGATGGATCGAAAGCTTCGAGAATGATGTGAAACCAAAAATCCCTGATATGGTGGTGAATCGAAAGGAGAAAAATGTGAATCTGAAACAGGAAATGGTCATGCTACAGTAAGCCATATGGCGTTTGTGAAACGACACGGATGGAATATGTGAAACAACCCGGTGAGAATGTGTGACATGGCATGGTTTAGAGTGTGTGACACATCGTGGTTAGACGTGTGACACGGCAGGGTTATAATGTGTGAAACGGCATGGTGAGAATGTGTTACACGGCTATGACACGACAGGGTTTAGAGTGTGTGACACGCCATGGTTAGACGTGTGACACGGCAAGGTTATAATGTATCAACCGCCCGATGATAATATGTGACATGACTATGACACGACAAGTTTAGAGTGTGTGACACGCCATGGTTAGACGTGCGACACGGCATGGTTATAATGTGTGTGACAGGCCATGGTCTCCACGTGTGACACGGCATGGGTTGAAGACGTGAGAAGGCATGGGTTAAGGATGTGACATGCAATAATTTGGAAGAAGATAGGCAAATAATGAGGCACAATAACGAGGAAGCCGTTTGGACTTCCACCGAATTTATGAAATGAATATAAAAGGCCGTTTAATTTTAAGTAAATATTTTTCTGAAATCGTAAAGGTCTGTGTGAAGGAAGTTAGAGATTTTGAATCGATCATCATCTCGAAATGTAGCAAAGAGTTCGACTTCGTTCTTGCCAAGCTCATCAGTATCACAACAACAATGTCAGTTATCAGTGAATAGGTCAATCAGTCTAAAATTCAAATTAAAACTTTCTTCTGTTCGTTTTTTTTTACGATTAGGGTTGGTTTGATAAGTTGGGGTTTTTTTTCCCCAATTGTTATGCATGGCATAACTGTTTTCTTCCTGGTTTTGGTCAAACCAAAGTGTTGAAGAAGGGGGTTTGCGTCTGCATATGGCGTGTTGTGGGTTTATTGGCTTTTTAGGTTTTTAGTGTGTCACGGCTTAGGGTAGCGTGTTGTGGGCTAACTAGTTTTTTGAGTTTTTAACGTGTCACGGTTGTTTGTGTACAGGAGTCAGTAGTTGCAATGCATGGCATGTCAGGACAGTGATGCTGTAAAGCCCGACTCTATAAAATATATGCCATGTTATCCATGTACTGGATGGAATGTTTGCATACTCGAATGCCTCAAAAAAGCATTAAAAGTCGGTATTGTAACTAGGGGTACAACTAAGTTGATTTAAGCCTCGAACAAGTTCAAATGAAGATTTTAAGATGAAATTGAGAATTTTAAAGTCCAAGAATAACTTAAAATGATGATTCGAAGTTCGAGGACTGATTTGGAGTCCAATTGGAATTTTGACTATAAAGGGGTAAAATGGTAATTTTGCCACCCGAGGTCAAAGTTGGGATGTTGGAAGAAGTTTTTGATCAATGTTGACTATTTAGAACATAATTTGGGGTTAATAAGTGAGAAATTGTAATTTCAGTATTTTTCAGAGCATAGGGGCAAAATCATCATTTTGCCACCCTAAAGGCAAAATTTGTAATTTTGCACCACCCAACACATGCCTAGCACATGAAATACACTTATTATTATTGTGGATGAGTGAGAAATTATGTGTGGTGGAGAAGTATTGCTTAATTATTAAGTTTTAAAAAGTGATCCAATAATAAGCTGACACGTGGCACATTTTTAACCATTTAATGTTGTCCTTTAAAAAGCCAATTTAAACCCATTCTCTTCACTTCATTTGGCCGGCCATAGCAAAGCACAAAGAGGGAAAAAAGAACAAAAACCCTAGCCACCAAGATCCAAGAGAAAAGTGTTAGAATTCAAGGAAACAAGTGAAAAAGGTAAAAATTTCTTGATTTTGGCTAGTGATCTATCGTTCTTGTGCATTATTTTCCATTTTAAACGGTTGAGAATCAAGATTTCATGATGGTGTTCTTGCTGGTCAAAGCTTTAGAGAGAGGTGTTGATGCTTGAATTAGTTAGATTTCAACATATTCTAGTGTTTTTAGTTAGTTAGTGATGCTTAGCATGAAAATTTAGTAAGAAAATAATTTGTTCTTCATTAAATCCTTTATAGCTGAATTTCATAGGGAGAATATTGAGGCTGGAAATTGTGAATTTTATGGTATTTTGATGGAATTTGATGATTGGTGATGTTAAAAATTAAATGGGAAAATTTGGCATGAAAATATGAATTTTTACCTAATGTATAGACATAAGTGTTTTATGGTTCAAGACTGATAAATTATATTACATTCACAATCATTGAGGTATTTTGGATATAATTGAGTATTGAAAGTGAAATGGATCGAATTGAAGTTGAATTAAAGGTTTTAGCAATTTAAATCGTGTATAGGCAAGTTAGGTCATACACCATATTTAGATGGTCACCTGAGCATTTCACATTCCATTTCATCCTTCAGTATAGAGCTTGATTCGGTTTTATATCGATTTAGCACCATTTCAGTGAATTGTTTGCTATGCATTATGGCTAGGTGGTGAGCAAACTATATTGGCAAAAATAAAGACATTGTGCCTAAGGATCGAAAATAGGAGTATTTCGAACTCCTAATACGGTGAGTAAGCTTACTATCATCTCAATTATCTAAGGTTGTTTTTATCTGTCTTTGTGAATTCTATGGAAAATGGATTTAAAAGGTAAATTTTCATGTTTTATAATCAAATGTGTTTAAATGAAATTACTTTGTAAATTGTTTTGAAATTAATGATGATTTTGAAAATAAAGTAATTGGAGACTGCCTGTTTGTATTACAAATTGATGATTTGAATTGAATGGCTTATGGTAATATTGGCATGAATGGCTGGTTTTATGACATGTTGAGTATGTGAACTATTTGATTCACCTTGATGGGCGGGGTAATGTTATGTTCACCATGTCATGTGGCTGAGATTTTATTGATATGGTGGGGTTTATTATACATTGCAGTGGTGGGTTTTCGTGGACCAGCCTATTAGAGGGGCACTGTAAACCCGACTGTTTCTTACCTCGGTTGGGGAGGCGCGTAGGGTATCTCCTAGGGTGAGGTTTGAGTTCACTTCACACTTAACCACCATGTGAAAGTGAGACTCAGCCAACGCCAAGGAACGGTTATGTTTTAAAAAATTATGAAATTTTCACAACCTTGGTGGACTCGAACAGATACCTCGGTACAAGGTATCCCCAAGTACAGGCTTTGGCATAAGCTAGGTTTTCAGGAAATTCATAAGCCATATTGAGTAATGTGATGAAATATAATTGTTTACATGGGTTGAAATGAATTTTCATGTTATGAAAACGTATTGTGATGGGATATTTTATTTGTCTCCACTTACTCGACTTTAGATATTTTTGATGATGTTTGTGTACTCACTGGGATTATATAATCTCACCACCCTCATTTCCTCACATTTCAGGCTCAGGATAGTTTATGGATAGTCGATCACATTGAGAAATAATTTCGGAGTTGCATCCTTAAAAAGCAAAGGTATATAGACTTATACCTTCTTGGTCATCTGGGGGCCCACGTGTCATTGTAAATGTAATTGCACACTCTGATTATCTGTATTATAGTATGTATGAATTTATTTTACTTTTACGCTACAAAAATTATTTACCGATACTTCTATAAAAATTGTTTTATAAGAAAATAGATTATTTTATTGAATATTTTTATTATATTCAAAAAGTCACAATTTCACTTCAAACGAGTTTTAGACACCTAAATTTATTTTTAATAATGAAATATGTGTTTTCCACCCACATGCTATGTTTTTAACTGGTTTCAGTATTTTTGAAGAAACATTACCAAAATACCCTTGTGAGACGAAAATTATTTTTCTACTGTTCGAGTTGGAAAAAGTTTAAAAATCCTTTAAAACATGATATTTGGCAACGATTGCTCACAAGGGAGATGAGAAAATTGATATGTAAGCTTTACGGGGTTCTGGTTGGCATTCCGGGTAATTAGTGCCTATCGAGACGTCATGGTAGTTGTCACGGGCTCGAGGGGAGTACCAGGTCGTGACAAATGCATGGAATGTCAGGACAGTGATGCATGGCGTGTGTGAGACCCTGTTGAATTTGTTAAAAGCCGATATTGTACCTAGTGGTACAATTAAGTAAATCGAACCTTGAACTAGCTCAAATAGAAATTCTAAGAGGAATTTGAAAATTCTGAAACATACAGAATGGCTTAGAAAAGTGATTCGGAGTTCAAGGTCCAATTTGGAGTCAATCGAAAAAATTGACTGGTTAGGGACAAAACGGTCATTTTTCCATTTGATGATAAAATGGAGATTTTTAGCCAAGATTTGATCACATTGGACCAAAAATAATTATATGAAATATAGTTATGATTATTGGATTACAAAATGATGTTTAGCAGTGTAAAATTTCGATTCCCGGTGTTTTTGATGCACAAGGGCAAAATGGTAATTTTTCCACTGGAGGACCAAACGGGAATGTTTTTGAAAAGATTTTGCCCCATTTGGTTAATATTGATTAATATTGGTGTTATTTGAGGATAGAAAGTGAAAATAATGTAATTCCGGTATATTTCGGAGTATAAGGGTAAAATTGTAATTTTGCCATCTCGAGGGTAAAACTGTAATTTTCAACCACTAGAACATATTTTTCCAGCCATGGTCATCTTTTGATCAGATCTTGATTTGAATAATCATGTGGTGGAAAAGAATTGGAAGAAAAAGTCAAAAGTTAGAAAAAATGGGCAAATAGGCATGCGACACGTGGCATGCTTGATTTTTTTATTATTAAAGCTTAAAAATCAGCCATTTCAATCCATTTTCTCTCTCTAATTTCGGCACACACTAGATTTAAGGGAAAAGAAAGAAGAACAAAGGGACAAACAAGAAAACCTAGGTGGAAAATCAAAGAGAATGTGAAGAATCAAGGAAACAAGCTAGGTAAGTTAGATATTCTTTAAATCTCCTTGATACCTAGCTAATCTATGCTTTTGTTCTTAATTTTCATGGTTAAATATTGAGATATCATGATTAATTGAATTCTGAAAATGGGTATGGATGAGGAATGATTGTTGGATTGGCTTGATTCTAGACTATGTTAGTGTTTGGAGATAGATTAGCATGTTAGTAAGCAAAACCGTAAAAAGAAAATTTGATTTTCCCCATGAATCACTCAAGGCCGAACCTAGTGTGTTGAGAATCAATGAGAAATTGTTTCATTTCAAATGAAATGATTTCATTTGAAATGAAATAAATTAGAAAATGACAAATTAAAGTGAAAAAGTTTAGTAGGAAAAATTACAGTGCTAATGCACTGTAATGGCTGAATTTTTCCATAAAGAAATGGAAAAGTTTTAATGCTGAAATTGGCAATATTTAAATGATATGTGGTGAATTAAGGTAATAGAAAAAGAATGGTGCAATTTGGAATCAAATTGGACATATTGGCCAATTTATCGGGTGAGCGGTCGAATTTAATCGATACCGCGTTAAAGTGATAATCGGATGCATTTTTGCATTTGCGTATCATGCGTTAGCAATTTAAATTAGTTTATATCAGCTTAGGGGCAAAATAGTAAGTTTCCTAATTTTTATTCTGTGTTAAGGTGGTGAGACTTCCGAAAAAGGCAAGGGAATCGCGCCTGAGGACTATTAATCCGAGTGCACCTGGAATTCGAATTTTTGACACTATGAGTGAACTTGCATTTCAAATTATTTTGGGAAATGCACAATGTATTGAAAATGGATAATCTAAATGATTTTATCTAAATTTCTTAAAAATACGTGTCGGGAACAAGCCTTTGAAAATAAATGATTTTATGTAGTGAATTGTGGTATGCATGAAAGCATAAAAATTATGTGGTGAATTGTGGTATGCATGAAAGCATGAAATTATGTGGTGAATTATGGTATGCATGAAGGCATGAAATTGTGCTGTCATATATGTGTAAATATGTGAGATGTATTGATATTTAATTGTGTTGATATATAAATGTACATGTGTAAAATATAGGGGAAACACATGTCAATGATATTGGAGGCAGAAATATGGCGAATGATATTGTTTGTGCACGATGTGGGGGGATGCACACGATGACTCCAGCTATGTGTGTGATGTAGGGGTTGCACATGAGTTGGTGAGATTAAGTGATATTGTTTGTGCACGATGTGAGGGGATGCACACGATAACTCTAGCTATGTGCGCGATGTGGGGGTTGCACAGGAGCTGGTGAGATAGTGGTGATATTGTGTGTTTGTGTGTGAAATTCAGTATCATTTAATTATAAATTAAATTGAAGTGAGGGGAAAGGTTTGATAATAAATGGGATCAAAATGATTGTGTTCCAAATATGTGCATCATGTTTTTATAACCTTTCCTGATATTATTGCTTGTTCGTACCTAATGTTTGCTCACTGAGTTTTGAACTCACCGTTTTCAAAAATTCATGTTTTCAGATCAAGGATTGTAGAATCCTAGATCGCGGGATCACTGTAATTCATCTCCTGGTAGGTGTCCGGCATTCAATAGTTGCCTGTTTTTATTGTAAATGTCTCCGTTGGAAGTCCTGGGTGTTTATTATATTGTGAATACAATCTAATTATGTGAATATGTGTAAGCAATGTAAATTGCTAAATACATGACTGGTATAGTGCATGTATATTATTATCGATAATGCCATTGTGATTTGGCTGTGTTCACACCCGGGGAAAGGTGTGTGTATGTATGATTAGTTATGCCATTGTTAATTGGCTTTGTATGCACACTGGGGGCATTATGTGTGGATGCCTCACACGAGCATATGTGGGACAAAGTAAGTAGAAATAGGCTTGCTTGGGCTTAGTGAGCTATGCTCATTGGGTCCTTGCATCGGTCATGGCTCAAGAATTGGGTCGTGACAGCGTGTCACGACACTGATATGCATGGCATGTCGCGACACTAATGCATGGCGTGTCACGACACTGTAATGCATGGCGTGTCATGACACTTATGCATGGCGTGTGACGACACTTATGCATGGCGTGCCACGGCATTTATTTATTTCTTTCTTTTTCTTTCTTCATTGTACCTTGTTTCCACGTTATGGGCTAACTCAATTGTGCATGTGTCCCCTGTTTTGCAGATGCAGTCCAGACAACAAGAGAATCTTGATAGCTTGCTGCTTGTGCCGAGGGAGAAGTGGGAGTTCAATGTCGGCATCAACACCCACTATAAGTGGTCACGCTGCATTATATGAACAAGACTCTCTAAAAGAAAGGGGAGTATGATGTAGTGAAAAGTATGTGTTTCAGACAATTGCTAGACGTATATCCACGAGGCTACTTCAGCGTCGATTTCCTACATAACATTATGATTCGTTGAATCAAGGCGATAGAAGCAATGGAGCACGAACTGTGGTTTGCCATTGGCAAAAGCAAGGTGCAAATATCTAAGCAGGAGTTTCGCCTTATCACCCGACTGAAGTTTGGTCCAATGGTCAATGTGTTCACACTACCGTACGAGGTTGTTGCGGACGTAATTCATGCACGATACTGGAACAGGCAGTAAAACGTTAAGCTGCAGGAGTTGTTGAATACATTCTGTGGAGGCAACTTACAGTAAGCAGGTGACGCGACCAAGATGGCGCTTGTCTTGATCGCCAATAACATTTTATTCAGTCAAGACTACCGTAGACGGGTGACGCCTTGGCTATTTTCATTGGTGGAGGATATCGACTCTTGGAATGCCTTCCTATGGGATCTTTATGTATGGAGGCTGACCGAGGACTACCTTCTAAAAGGGTTCGAAGTGCTTGCCTCAAACTTGTGGCTAGCAACCCATTTACACTACAACATTTACGGATTCGCGTAGGTGATTCAGGTACTGGCATTTAACCTTGATGAGTTTCCTTTTGACTTAAAATTTATTGTTGCACTCGTTTATCATTTACGGTCCAATGATGTTATATTTGACTTATAGTTCTAGGCAATGGAGGTAATTCCAGCCTTTCGAAAACTAGTTGCCCCCTCTGCTCCAAAGGACATCTACCCACGTATGCTGAAATGGCGATGCAATCAGAAGTTGAAAGACCTTGGAGCCCACCCGGATGAGGCCAAACGGGATTACTATGTGGACATTGATGTCTCGTTATCTGAGGGCCACCAGTACGTGCCTATAAGGCACATGGAGGATCAGGCGGACTGGGGCTTAGGTGCGAGGGAGAAGAAGAGGCAGTTAAAGGGAAGAAGAGCTAGTGGTGGCATTAAGCGGAGGCGCACCACCGCTACTTTAGAGGATGATGATGAGCAGTCAAGCGTTGAGTTAGAGGAAGGAGGTGACCATATGCATGGCAGTGAACTGCTTGTAAGGACGGTTTTAACCGTTTGTGTAAGCTAATTCCATATGTGATTACTAACTAACATATTTGTGTTTGCAGCTTGACCATGGTATGACAGCTCCTTAACCATCGATATCTCCTCCTCATGCGCACAGTGATAACAAGGCGTCGGTAAGATCGGTTGTAACGGTTTGTGTTAAAAATTTCTGTATATGTTTTTCGATTAACACAGTAATTTCTGTCATTGTAGTTAAGGGAGGCGACCCAAGGACCTCAAGCACTGATCGGTCATGCTCAACCACACACTAGTAACAAGCCACCGATAAGGATTTTAGAGTTCTAACGGTTAATGTTCAACAATTACATAATTGAATACACACTAACACAGTAATATATGTTATCACAATTGACCAAATCCACAAGAGTCAATGATGGACTAGTGATGAAGCGTCAACTGCGACGGTTCGTGCACCGACATAAAAAGGAGATGTCGGAGCTGAAGGCTTCAGTGCAGTCATTGACTCTGGCCCTACAGACGTTTGAAGATCGTGTCGTCGCTCGAATTCTAGAGTGCTTGAAATCACAAGTACAATATTCAGTCTTTGCATATAATATTGGTTGTTTATGCTTAGTAGGGTTAGTTCTAATTTTCTCATTTGTATGATATCCATTTTTCACATCGGTTTATGGTAACGATTTTCTCATTTGTCTCATTATGTAAGGCGGTCCTTCGTCTCATAATGCCGGTGAGGACCACGAGGATGCTGCTGATCCATTAGACCATGATGAACTTGGTGTTAACATTGATGATGATGATGTTGTTGGTGCAGACGGAAATGATACTGTCGTAGTGGATGTTGATCCGGTGATTGATGCACTTGTAAGAGGGGATGGGAACCTTGCAATAGTCGTGTATGAAGGGGTCCATCTTTTGCACAGCACTCCCGAACCTAGCAGCTCGCGATTGTCGCCACCAAAAGCATCTGATGTTTAGGATCGAGCAACATTAATTTCAGACCCTATTAAGTGAACACGGGTGAAAATGGCAAGCAAGTACATTACAAGCCTGTACGTCGACCCCTCATTAAACCGTCGGGATCAAAAGAGCTCAATGGTGGAAGTGTATGATGCTTTCAAGAAAGACGAGTGTGCGAAGTCAGCTCATAAATAACATTGCAAATCTTGTTTTCTAATTAAACATCTATCCACTAAGGCTAAATTAATTAATTCATTATGTTACATATGCAGGCGTAACGTCGGGATCTTAGGGGATTAAGGTGTGGAATTTTTCATAACAGTAAAGGATCCGAAAGAAGAAATGACAAGTGAACATGTCGACGCATGCCTCAGTATACTCTGTAAGTGGATGACAGGGTCGAAGTGGAAGCTATACAATGCCCGTGCATGCGTGGTTGACACGATATTCTTCGTAAGTTTTTTTTTCATTATTTTCAATTATGAAAATAGTAAGTTATTTATTGCATTAACTGTAAGCTAATGTATACATGCTTCACAAGACACCATCCATATGCTACACCTCGCATTCCCCACTGAAGATGCCCAGGCCAACATGGAAATTACAGATGAGTTGCGGGGGTATGTGCAGGGTGAGAGGCTGACATATGCCAAAAAATGGGAAGATGTCGATTTGATCCTTGCACCTTGCAATGTGGGTGGCCATTGGGTGGTGGCGAAGATCGACTTGGTGAGCTGGACGATCAAGGTGGTGGACTCCGCAAGAAGTTCAAATGCTAAGGATAATGGAGTTCATGCGGCTCAAATGACCTCTTTGATGACATTGTTGCCAATCATTTGCCACCAAACCGATTATTTCAATAGAACACATCGGAAGACACTGGATCTAAGGCCGATGCCATTGGAAATTCATTTGCCCAAAGCTAAAGTGCATCAGTAGAACGATAGTGTCAGCTGCGGTATGTTCATGGTTGCGTACATTGATGATATTTTTGCAATTAGAATAACTCAGAGTTAAGCAGAATAAGATTGCAAATATGCGTCGCCAATACGCTCTCGAAATTTTTTCCAACAGTTGTGAGAGCGAACCTTGAACATATCGTCGACCCATGTCTGTACATCAATTTTTTTTTGTATATACAATTCATTTTATTAATTTTAATAATATGCATATAGTTTATACATTACTTTCCGAGGAAATTGTTTGGAAATGGTATGTAAATTGTGAGAAATATTTACTGTCCCATTACTTTTGCAGAAATTACATTACGTTTCTATATTTTCTAATTGTTTGGATATAGTATGTAAATTTAAATTTGTATAATTATTTTGTTCAATGATCATTTTCATATCTTTTGAAGAATATGCGAGTGACATGTTGGGAGAATTTGTATAATTATAATTTGTATAATTATAAGTATGTATGGCGCGTCACCACAATTCTGCATCTACTCAGCGTGTGACCACAGAATACAGCATGTACTTGGCGTGTCACCAGCATGTCTGCATACACTTGGCGTGGCGTGTCATCAGCATGTCTGCATGCACTTGGCATGTCACCAGCATGTCTGCATGCACTTGGCATGTCACCAGCATGTTTGCATGCATTTGGTGTGTCACAATCAGTGTGCGCATGCACTTGGCGTGTCACCAGCATGTTTGCATGCACTTGGTGTGTCACCACTAGTGTGCGCATGCACTTGGCGTGCCACCAGCATCTCTGTATGCACCTGGCGTGTCACCACAGTGTTTGCATGCAGTTGGCGTGCCACCACAGTGTCGCATGCACTCAGCGTCTCACCAGGCGTGTCATTGACATCTACAATTACAACCTAATCTCAACCCCCACACCAGAATCACACTAGATGTTTCCATGATCAAAACTACCATGTCGCATTTCTTTCATTAGCTTATCGAAATATATTTCTATTTTTTCATTCATTTTGTTCCTTATATTTCAATGTTGTTATAAAAATAAAACACTATATTCAATTTAATAAGACCAGCATTATTTGATTTTATATATAAATTATTATTTTAATCTAATAGTAATAAATGCAGTGCAAGGATTCATATATGAATTTAAGTTGGATGATTGATGAGTTTTTTAAACATAATTGGTGATAATAATTTGAATTTATTTATAAAATGTATAAATTTAATTAAAAATAATTATGATGATTCAGAGATGAAATTTGATTGGATAATCCTTAAATTTTTACAAAATTAATAAAATAGACTCATCTACAAGAGGAAACTAACAACAGAAACCAAATATGAATGAATGTAAGATACTGCAAGTGGGAATTGTGAGAAAGGTATTGCACATGGGTTACACATTTAGTTAGGCCGACAATCTGTCTTTATCAACAACGCACCTTACGTTTTCAGACATTGTCCTTCGGATTGGACAATTGTTGTGTGTATGACGGGTTTCTCTGTAACTTGAGTATGCTTTCGGTCGGGGCACTCGTGGGGGCGTTGATTGACTTGGATATGGTGCAAGATTTGTTGATGGAATTGCAAATGGTGATAGGCAATTTTGTTTGTTATGCCCTTATCTCTTGCATTGCGAACATCTCTATGCTCGACTGCCTTCACCAGCCGACAGAATCCTTATCCTCCTAGGTCTTTCTGCTTGGTCTTGCCAAGGTGGTGGTAAGTCGACAATCTGTTTCACATGCGGGGGGATGTCCCACTGGGTGAATGGACCGCACATAACCCTTCACCAAAATAGTTGTCTTGTAGTAGTCGACATAGAATTCAATGGCTTCACGTTTGCATTTACCCAAAAATACAATGAACTCAATCTTTAAGCACAATGTAAATGATGCGTCAATTAGGGACCAAATAAGAAATAAAGAAAGATATTTTGACCTTATTGCTGCAATGGCATGGCTGCATGGCAGTAAATTTGTTTGGAACTCACAGCATGAACACGTATTCATCGACAGGTTAACAAGTTCGTCCATCTTCATGTCTTTAACTTCGAACTCCACTAGATTGATATGCTTAACAACAAAGCGATGTGCATCATTGAGGTGTTTGCTCAACTGCCTGGCAACCCAAAGGCTGAGGGGCATGGTCACTTTGATGACATTCTCGTACCGGTCATGGAACCAACACTGAAACATGTCTCTGATGAACTCGATCAAAACAGTGATTGGCATTTGTCTTGCATGCTTCAAGCATTAGTTAACATATTCCGCAATGTTCAAGGTCATCATTTGGTATCACCTTGCCAGTGAACATGCACGTGCCCATCTCTCAAGGCCTATTCTCAAAAGATCAGCATGGGCTCCCGCATGAATCTGCTTGAGTTGGTTCATATGTTCGTTGAAATCGAAAACCTTATAGCAATCTCGAGGAAGGGTGAAAATCATAGAAATGTCATCACGCTTGAACTTGTTTTTAAAGTTTTTCTTCGAATGGTAACCGCATAAACTGTGGTGCGCTTCTGGGTATGCATTTTGGATTGTTTTCTTAATGTTGAGATGCTGATCAGAAAGGAACATAGTGTTTTAAGGACAACCAACAGCATCATGCTACTTGTTGAGAAACCATGTCCATGAATCTTTGTCCTCAACATGGCCGATGCCAAACACAACAGGATATACACACTCGTTCGCATATTTGCATACAGCGACAAACAGAACACCCTTGAACCTGCCTTTCAGATGTGTCGCATCAATTGTAACTGTAGGATGCATTACATCCCTAAACCCCAGAATACATGCCCCATATGACCAAAAACAATATTTGAATCTTTCAACCTCATCAGTAGTGTCACAGCCCAAATTTTCGGGCCATGACCGGCACATGGGCCCAATGAGCATAGCTCACCAAGCCCAAGCAAGCCTATGCATTTACATTGCTTAATGTTTTTATCACTTAATGCATCCACACACATTTCATTGGGTGCGAACATAGCCAAATCATGATGGCATTATCGATAACAATATACATGTACTGTTCAAGACATCTTAGTAATTTACACTACTTGTGTATATTCACAATACAAAAGGACCTGTGACTTCTATCGAAGAAATTACAATAAAAAGGTTGCTATTGAACACCAGACACATACCCAGGAGATGAACTACTGAGACTCCTTGATCTAGGATCCAACGGTCTCTTGATCTGAAAACATGAATTTTTTTAAAACTGTGAGTACGAAAGTCAGTGAGCGAACATTAAAAGGGAACAACCAATAATAGCTAGGAAATTTGATAACCATGATGCATTGATTGGAAACGAGACAATTTTGATCTAGTTAACATTAAAACCCGCTTTTTCCCTCAATTCAAGTCAATTTGCAATGAGGTAGAGAGTTATTGAATTTACACACACATATATATATATAAACATATATAATCACGTGCAATTTCATCCACCACACCATTTTAATTCACTCTGGTGCACTCACTACTCGTACATCATTACCGACATTGCACTACCCACTCTGTACATGCACGGTCATAATTATCACAACATTGTCATTCAACCGACATGTGCACTACCCACTCCGCACATGCACGATGGTAATTATTACACAATATTGTCATGTAACCGGCACGTGCACTGCCCACTCCGCACGTGCACGGCTACACCAACTTCACAAACTTTCTTAACAATACATATCAGCATCACATAGAGCTACATAAATTCAGTGTAATCAAATTCCACATCACGAAAAATATTTCACGAAAGGCTTGTTCCCATAGCACCCATTCCTTTAAAGAAAAGTTGGATAAAATCATTCACATTCCCAAAACAATTTCCAAATGCAAGTTCACTCATAGTATTAGGAGTTCGAAATGCTCCTATTCTCGGCCCTCTGGCACAATGCCGTTGCCCTTGTTTGAGGGTTCACCACCTATTCACAGTACACGACACATAATTCAGTATAATTTCAATTGTATACCTAAATAACACAGTATTGGCCTAATTCGATTTATCACCTGATAAATCGGCCAACACATCCAATTAACTCCAAATAATTTCCATTTCTCATTTAATTCTTCAATTCATCAAATACTAATCAAATAACATGAAATATTGCAATTTCAACATCACATTGTCTTTTGGAAAAATTCGGCCATGGTGGTGCATCAACCATGAAATTTTCCATACTTGATCTCACACCATAAATCATTAATTTTCAACCAATTCACTTAAAATAAAATGAAATTCAACATCAATATCCCACATAGAGAATTCGGCCTATGAGGGGGTTCTAAGAGCATGAAATTTTCTCACTTGATTTTCATGCTACACGTCACTAATCAACTAAAAACACCAATCTAACTAAATTCAAGCACAAAATCCCTTTCCCCATATTCGGTCAGCCATGATACCCGTTTGCAAACTTGCTTCTCAACTATAGAAAATGAAAAGAAATGGATGGGTAATGTGGATATCAAGCAAAAATTGAAAAATCTTACCTTTTTCCACTTGATTGTTTGAATTTCCACAATTTCCCTTTGAATTTCTCCTCCTAGGGTTTTGTTTCTTTCTTGATTTCCTTTCCTTTTGTTTGGCCAATATGGGAAGTGTAATGGGGAAGATATAGGCTGATTTTTAAGTTAAATAATAAAGAATTCAAAGCTTGACACTTGTTCATAAATGATCAAAATTCATAAATTTGACAAGTGTTGGGTGGTGAAAATTACAATTTTGCCCCCAAGGTGGCAAAATGACTATTTTGACTTTATGTTTCAAAAAATTACCAAAAATAAAATTTTCACTTCTAAATCTTAAATTATACTCCAAATGATCAATCTTGGTCAAAAATTTCATCTAACATCCAAATCTCAACCTTGGGTGGCAAAATGACCATTTTTCCCCTATATAGTCAATATTCTCGATTGACTCCAAATCAGACCTCGAACTCCGAATCACCGTATTAAATGATTTTGGGGTTTTGAATTTTTTTAGTTTCATCTTAAAATCCCTATTTTGACTAGTTCGAGGCATAATTCAACTTAGTTGTACCACTAGGTACACTATCGATTTTTAACTATTTTTTCGAGGTATTCAAGTATGCAAGCATTCTATCAAGCACATGAATGACATGCAAATATTTTGTACGGCTGGGCTTGACAACTTCTATTTACGGGTCTGTAAAGGTCGAGGCCTCACACTCTCCCTCACTAATAGAAATTCGATCGTCGAATTTAAATCCAACTGTAAGGTAACTTACCTTTATGTATCAAAGAGGAGTGGATACTTTGTCCGCATCTCTTTCTCAGTTTCCTATGTTATCTCTTCACTACTGTGATTTGGCCACAACACTTTTACTAAGGCCACATCTTTTGATCAGAGCTTGTTGACTTGTCTATCAAGGATAGCTATCAGTTGTTCCTCATAAGTCAAATCATCTTGCAACTGAATGGTTTCATACTGTATTACATGAAAATGATATGGATTATACTTCCTTATCATCGACACATGAAACATTCGGTGAATATTCGAAAGGTCTGGCCGTAATGCCAATCGGTATGCCACTACTTCAACCCTCTCTAAGATCTCGAAGGGTCCTATATACCGAGGACTTAATTTTCCTTTCTTGCCAAACCTCATTACCCCTTCGGTTGGTGAGACCTTTAAAAATACATGGTCTCCCACTTGAAACTCCAAGTCCCTCCGTCGGTTATCAGCATAGGACTTTTGTCTACTTTGTGCTGTAGACATCCTTTGGCGAACCATACGTATTTTATCAATGGCATCTTGCACCAACTCAAGCCCCAAAAGTTTCCTTTCCCCTGACTCTAGCCATCCAATGGGTGACCTGCACCTTATTCGATATAAGGCTTCAAATGGTGCCATTTGAATGTTAGTTTGGAAACTATTATTGTAAGCAAACTCCACTAAGGGTAAATACCGATCCCATTTGACTCCAAGGTCTATTACACATGCCCTCAACATATCTTCCAATGTCTGTATTGTCCGTTCAGACTGTCCATCACTCTAGGGGTGAAAAGCCGTGCTAAAATCCAACTTAGTGCCCAACACTTCCTGTAACTTTTTCCAAAATCTACTAGTGAACTGTGTCCCTTTGTCTGACACTATAGAAATAGGAATGCCTTGCAATCATATTATCTCATCTACATAAAGCTGGGCATACTGGGCAGCCCTGTTTGTAGTTTTAATTAGAAAAAAATGAGCTGATTTTGTTAATCGATCCACTATCACCCAGATCGAGTCATAATCCCCACTAGTTCGAGGCAAACCTGTTACAAAGTCCATTGCAATATGCTCTTACTTCCATTCGGGCACTAGCAACGGTTGTAGTAATCCTACAAGCCTTTGGTGCTCTACTTTAACTTGTTGACACACTAGGCACTTGGAGACAAACTCAGCCACATCTTTCTTCAGTCCTTCCCACCAATACACCTCCTTTAAATCTTGATACATCTTTGTAGCTCCTAGATGTACCACATAGGCTGCCATGTGTGCCTCTTCCAATATCTTTCTCCTCAATCCATCACTATCTGGCACATAAAGCCTAGTTCCATAACTCAACACTTGATCTGTGCCTTTGGTAAACATCTTTTCTTTTTTTCCCTATAGATCCTTTAACGTCTTAGCTACAAACTCATCTTTACTTTGCACTTCTTTAATTTAGTCCATTAGGACAGGCTTCACTCTAAAATGTGCAAGCAATGCATCTGCCTTGAAAGCTTCCAAGTGCACACTCATGTCTCCCAAGCTATGCATCTCTCTAATAAAAAATCTCCTGTCTGTAGAGACATGTGCCAAGCTTTCCATCGATTTTTGACTCAAGGCATCATCCACTACATTTGCCTTACCGTAATGGTAAAAAATAGTACAATCATAATCTTTTAACAACTTCATCCACCTACGTTGCCACAAGTTAAGATCCCTCAGCTGAAATATATATTTTAGACTTTTGTGGTCTGTATATATTTTGCAAGTCGCACCATACAAATAATGTCTCCATATTTTTAAGGCAAACACGATTGTCGTCATCTCCAAATCATGTGCAGGGTAATTCTGCTTATGCATTTTAAGTTATCTTGATGCATATGTGATCACTTTCCCATGCTGCATTAACACACACCATAAACTAACCAACAATGTATCACAAAATACTATATAACCCCTTATGCCTTGTGGTAGGCTTACCACTGGAGCTGTGGTGAGACATGTCTTAAGCTTCTCAAAGCTATCCTCACAACTATTTGACCACTCAAATTTTGTGTCTTTATGTGTCAGCTTGGTCAGAGGGGCGACTATTCTCGAGAAATCCTTGACGAAGCGACGATAGTAACCTACCAACCTTAAAGAGCTTTTAATCTCCGTAACTGATGTTGGCCTTGACCACTTTTCCACTGCCTTGACTTTCTTTGGATTGACTTGTACCCCATCTTTAGATACCACATGTCCCAAGAATGCAACACTTTCAAGCCAAAACTCACATTTGGAGAACTTAGCATACAATCGATGTTCTCTCAAAGTTTAGAGCATTATCTTAAGATGTTGCTCGTGCTCCTCTCGACTCCTCGAGTAGATCAAGATATCATAGTGAACACCACTACAAACTTGTCAAAATAAGGCTTGAACACTCGGTTCATCAAATCCATAAAGGTCGCAAGGGCATTAGTAAGCCCAAACGACATCACCAAGAACTCATAGTGCCCATACCTAGTTCGAAATGCGATCTTTGGCACATCCTCATTCCGAATTCTTAATTGATGATTCCCAGATTGCAAATCTATCTTAGAGAAACATTATGCCCCTTGTAGCTGATTAAACATGTCATCTATTCTTGGGAAGGGGTACTTATTCTTCACCGTTACCTTATTAAGTTATCGGTAGTCAATGCATAGTCTAAGTGACCCATCTTTCTTCTTTACAAATAGCACCAATGCTCCCCATGGTGAGACGCTAGGGCGTATGAAACCTTTATCTAGCAGATCTTCCAACTAATCCTTAAGCTTTTTAAGCTCTGCTGGTGCCATCTGATACGGGGGTATGGATATGGGTCTAGTATCAGGAATTAAATCTATACAGAATTCAATCTTTCGCTCTGGAAGTAAACCTAGTAATTCCTCAGGAAATACATCCACAAACTCATTCACTACTGACACTTGGCTTATATCTTCGACCTTCGCTTAGGTATCCCTCACAATAGCCAAGTAACCTTGACAACCTTATCTTAATAGCCTTCTGACAGATATGGTTTATATCAAATTGGTCGGAGCATTGCTTTTATCCCCCTGGATGTTAAATGATGGCTCATCCAGGAAATCAAATCTAACTAATTTATGGTAACAATCTACACTGGCATGACAAGGTGACAGCCAATCCATTCTAAATATCACGTCAAATCCAAGGTGTCTAACACCACTAAATTCATTAAGGTGTTCTTATCCTTCATTTGAACTATGCAGGACTTATATTTTCATTCACCCACAAATGCCTTCTTTAAAGGAGTAGATACCACTAATTGTTCTTCTCTTTTAACATGATTTTTACCCAACCAATGTGCAAAACATGGAGAGATAAAATAGTGGGTAGATCTAGGGTCAAACAATACTCAAGCATTCATATTACAAATGGAAAGAGTACCTGAGACTACTGCATTGGATGTCTGGGCCTCTTGGGGAGTTAAAGCATATACCCTCGCTTGGCCTTTTCCTACAGAATTTTGACATCCAGACCTAGATGGTCTACCCAAAGAAGAAGCACCAGCACCTCTATCTCTTATCCCACTAACCTCCTGGCCAATTGAGATAGCTACCGAAGGAGCAGACGGAGTTAGCTGAGTAGAACCGCGAATAGAACCTTGCAGTTGTTGAGCCATCGGGTAGTTCTTCCAAATATGTCCAGGTTGACCACAATTAAAACAAACTCTTTTAGTAAGATAGCATTGTCCTCTGTGGCATTTTCCACAAGTATCACAAGAAAGAATAGCCTGACTACTCTGTTCTGAATCTTGTTGCTGTCTTCTTCCACTAAAAGTTTTCTGCTCTAACCCAACGCTGACACTTGCCACATCACTCCCCCGTTGGGGTAACCTTGATCCCCTCTGTGGGCCTTAATGGCTAGAAGACGGAATCCCACTACCGAAATCTCTACAACCTTGATAACCCTTTGTCTCATCCCTTTTTGACCTATCTCTTGCAGCCCCTACTCTTACCCTTTGGAGGTTGGCGATCGATCTAGCCTTGTGAATTAGAGGATGCTTGCACTACATGTCTCCCCTCTATTACCTTCTGTATATCATCCATATGGGCTGCCATCATCTCTACAACTCGATTAACTCTCTATAGACCTACCATCAAATCTTTAACATTAGTGCCCCTAATTGGTGGCCTATCTGCCTTACCTAAAGGTTGTCCCTTCTCTCTCTTACTTTCAAGCGTATCCGCCTTCACCGGCCTAATGGCTCTGCTACGTCTACTTCACCCCCTAAGAGTGGCTACCCGTGGCTTATCAGTCATCTTAGTGGGGGCATCTTGCTTCCCCGTCCATCTTAAAGCGACCCATGTCTTAGGTGGCATTCTTACCTAGACAAGGGCAAACACCTATTATTAAACACATTTCATAGTCAGTTAAGAAAATAAGGTGGTTTCTAAGATAGGGAATTTATGCGATTCTTTGATTATGAGATGTGCCACGGTTTACAATTCATAATCAAATATCCCACATAAAGACTCGACTCTTCGCTGGACCAAACAAGAACATCCTAGGACCTAAACAACCTAGGGCTCTGATACTAACTTTGTCATAGCTCGATTTATGGGCCATGACCGGCACATGGGCATAATGAGCATAGCTCACCAAGCCCAAGCAAGCCTATCCATTTACATTGCTTAACATTTTTATCAACTAATGCATCCACACACATTTCACCGGGTGTGAACATAACCAAATCACGATGGCACTATCGATAACAATATACATGTACTGTTCAAGACATGTATCTTAGTAATTTACACTACTTATGTATATTCACAATACAAAAGAATCTGTGACTCCCAGTGTCAAGCCCAGCTCTAAAATATCTGTCATGTCATTTATATATTTGACATCATGCCTGTATAATAAAATATCTCGAAAAAATAGATAAAAGTCAATATTGTGCCTAGAAATACAACTAAGTCGATTTATGCCTTGTACTAGTTAAAATATGGATTTTAATGTGAAATTGGGAATTTCACATTCCAAGGATGACTTAAAACAGTAATTAAGAGTTCGAGGGCTGATTCGGAGTCAATCGCGTATATTGACTACTTAGGGGCAAAATGGTCATTTTACCACACAAGGTTGAAATTTTGATGTTTGATGAAATTTTTAACCAAGATTGATCCCTTGGAGTATAATATGAGGTTTAGCAATGAATAATTTTAATTCTCGATATTTTTAGAGCATAGGGGCAAAACGGTAATTTTACCACCCCGGGGGCAAAATGGTAATTTTCACCCCCAACACTTGTCAAAAACTAAGGATTTTATTCATTATGAGGATGGATAAATATGACAATTTATGTGGTGAAGAATTAAAGGTTAAAATATAAATATTTAAATTATGGACCAATGATAGTGTGACACGTGTCAAGCTTGATTTATTTAACATTAAACTTAAAAAAATCAGCCCATATCTTCCCCATTACACCTCTCATATTCGGCCAAAGGAAGCAAAAGCAAGAGGAAAAGAAAACAAAGAGAAACAAACCCTAGCTAAGAGAAATTCAAAGAGAAATTGTGGAAATTCAAGCAATCAAAAGGTGAGATTTTTTAATTTTTACTTGAGATCTACATTACCCATGCATTTCTCCTTATTTTCGATGGTTGAATTACATGTTTTCATAATGAATTCATTGCTGGCCGAATGGGTATGGAGAGAAAATGATGTTAGAATTGATTTGATTTTAAGATATGTTAGTGTTCTTAGGTGATTAATGATGTGTAGTGTGAAAACAAGTGAAGAAAATCACATAATCTTTTGTACCCATCAATGGTCGAACCTTACATGAAGTGTGGGAATAGTGGATTGATTTTGTTTCAAGTGAATTGATTGAGAATTGATGAATTGTGGTGTAAAAATCAAGTAGGAAAAATTTTAGTGTGAATGCACCCACCATGGCTGAATTTTCCATGAAGAAATGTGAGAGTGGTTATGCTGAATTTTGGGATATTTGACTTGTATTTGGTGTTTTGAAGTATTAGAAAAGAAATGAAGCAATTTGGAATTGAATTGGACGTGTTGGCCATTTAATCGGGTGATAGGCCGAATTAGGTTAACATCGCGTTTAAGCGATATTCGGACAATTTGCATTTCATATCATGCATATATATAGATGAGAGCCTGAAATAGTTTATATTGGTTTAATCCAAATTATTGAATCTTGTGTCATGTATTATGGATAGGTAGTGAGCCATTTGATACAGGTAAAAGATTGTACCCGAGAATCGAGAATACGAGTATTTCGAACTCCTAGTACTGTGAGTAACCTTACTATCATCTTAATTATCTAAAGTAGGCTTTTATCTGATTTTATGATTTTATTGAAAATGAGTTTAAATGGAAAAATCTTTATGTTTTATAAACAAAATGTAATTTATTGAAATGAATTTTATGAATTTTTTGGAAATTGAATGATGATTTTGGAAAATAGAGTAATTAGAGATTGTCTACTTGTTGTGTTATAAATTGTGTTTAAATTGAATGGCTTATGACAATATGTGAGCATCAATGGCTAAACTGGTTTTTGTGTTGGAATTATATGTACTGTGTATTCAGCCTTGAGAGGCTAGGTTGCAATAAATTGCCATGTTATGCAGTTGAAATTTTATGAATCTGGTGGTAGATAAAATAATCCCTACAGTGGAGGTTCTATGGACCAGCCTATGAGAGGGGGCACAAGATTAGATATATCTTACCTCGATCGGAAAGTCGAGTGAAGGGTATCTCCTGAGGTAAAGATTTGAGTGCACCTCACGTGGACCACCACGTGAGAGTGAGACTCATCCAACGCCAAGGAATGACTAGGTTTTCAGATGTAAAATGTGTTCATGTGTATAAGAGATTCAACAACCTTGGTAGTCTCGGTCAGATGCCTAGGCCAAGGTATCCTCAGGAATGATTTTGGCAAAAGCCAAGTTTTTCTGTGAAATACATAAGCCAGGTTGATTATTTGAGTAAATTTATTATTTATGTTATGAAAAATAGATTGGAATGGAATATTCTATTTGTCTCCATTTACTCGACTTTAGATAGTTTAGATGGTGTTGTTTACTGACTAGGATTTTATAATCTCACCAACCTTCTTTCCTCATATTTCAGGCTCAGGATAGTCCGTAGTTAGCCGATATCGTCGAGAGACGAATTTTGAAGTTGCAACCTTGGAAGTCAAAGGTTTTTCTGACTCACAACCTTAGATTAATTTCGTCGTTCGAGGGCCCACTGGTTAATGTATATTGAATTGCATCCTTTGGTTATGCTTACTACTATATATATGAATTTATTATGCTTTTACATCTCAAAAATTATTGACTAATACTTCTATAAAAATTGTTTTATAAGAAAATAGATTATTTTATTGAATATTTTTATTATATTCACAAAGTCACAATTTTACTTCAAACGAACGTTTTAGACATCTAAATTTATTTTTAATCATGAAATACGTGTTTTTTAGTCACCTACTACATTTTTAGCCGGTTTAAAATTTTCATGAAAAATGACCAAAATACCCCTGTGTAGAAGAAATCTCATTTTGACTGTTTTCAAATTAAAAATGGTCTATATCCCTTTAAAACATGATTCCAGTAATGGTTACTCACAGGGGAAGTGGAAATACTGATGTGAAAGCCTTGTGAGGTTTCGATGGATATTCCGGGTAAAGAATGTCTGTCAAGGCTTCACGGTGGTTGTCCCGGGCTCGAGGGGAATACGAGGTCATCACATCCAGCGGAGAAATTACAATAAAAGGGTTGCTATTAAATGCTAGACACATACCCAGGAGACGAACTACCGGGACACCTCGATCTAGGATCCAACGGTCTTCTGATCCGAAAATATGAATTTTTTTAAAACTATGAGTACGAAACTCAGTGAGCAAACATTAGAAGGGAACAAGCAATAATAGCTAGGAAATTTGATAACCATGATGCACTTATTGGAAACGAGACAATTTTGATCTAGTTAACATTAAAACCCCATTTTGCCCTCAATTCAAGTCAATTTGCAATGAGGTAGAGAGTTCTTGAATTCACACACATATATATAAACATATATAATCACGTGCAATTTCATCCACCACACCATTTTCATTCACTCTAGTGCACTCACTACTCGCACATCATTATCGGCATTGCACTACCCACTCTGCAAATGAATGGTCATAATTATCACAACATTGTCATTCAACCGACATGTGCACAACCCACTCTGCACATGCATGGTGGTAATTATTACACAATATTGTCATTTAATAGGCATGTGCACTGCCCACTCTTCACGTGCACAGTTACACCAACTTCACAAACTTTCTTAATAATATATATCAGCATCACATAGAGTTACATAGATTCAGCGCAATCAAATTCCACATCACTAAAAATATTTCACTAAATGCTTGTTCACATAGCACCCATTCTTTTAAAGAAAAGTTGGACAAAATCATTCACATTCCCAAAACAATTTCGAAATGCAAGTTCACTCACAGTATTAGGAGTTCGAAATGCTCTTATTTTCGACGTTCTGGCACAATGTTGTTGCCATTGTTTGAGGGTTCACCACTTATTCACAGTACATGACAAATAATTCAATATAATTTCAATTGTATACCTAAATAACATGGTATTGGCCTAATTCGATTTACTACCCGATAAATCAACCAACACATCCAATTAACTCCAAATAATTTCCATTTAATTCTTCAATTCATCAAATACTAATCAAATAACATGAAATATTGTAATTTCAGCATCACATTGTCTTTTGGAAAAATTTGGCAATGGTGGTGCATCAAACATGAAATTTTTCATACTTGATTCTCACACCATAAATCATTAATTTTCAACCAATTCACTTAAAATAAAATGAAATTCAACATCAATATCCCACATAGAGAATTCGGCCTATGAAGGGGTTTTATGAGCATGAAATTTTCTCACTTGATTTTCATGCTACACATCACTAATCAACTAAAAACACTAATCTAACAAGAAATATAACTAAATTCAAGCAGAAAATCCCTTCCCCCATTTTCGGTCAGCCATGATACCTGTTTGCAAACTTGCTTTTCAACCATAGAAAATGAAAAGAAATGCATGGGTAATGTAGATCTCAAGCAAAAATTTAAAAATCTTACCTTTTTCCACTTCATTGCCTGAATTTCCATAATTTCCCTTTGAATTTCTCATCCTAGGGTTTTGTTTCTTTCTTGTTTTCCTTTCCTTTTGTTTGGCCGAATATGGGAAGTGTAATGGGGAAGATATGGGCTGATTTTTAAGTTACATAATAAAGAATTCAAAGCTTGACACTTGTCACAATTTCATTGGTCCATTATTTAAATAATTATCCTTTAAACTTTATTTCTCCACCACTTAAAATGCCATATTTATCCACAACAAAAATGAGCAAAATTCATAAATTTGACAAGTGTTGGGTGGTAAAAATTACAATTTTACCCTCGTGGTGGCAAAATGACTATTTTGCCCCTATGTTCTAAAAAATTATCGAAAATAAAATTTTCACTTCTAAACCTCAAATTATACTCCAAATGATCAATCTTGGCCAAAATTTCATCCAAACATCCAAATCTCAACCTTGGGTGGCAAAATGACCATTTTGCCCCTACATAGTCAATATTCTCGAGTGACTCCAAATTAGACCTTGAACTCTGAATCACCGTATTAAATGATTTTGAGGTTTTGAAATTTTCAGTTTCATCTTAAAATCACTATTTTAATTAGTTCGAGGCTTAATTCAACTTAATTGTACCACTAGGTACAGTACCGATTTTCAACTATTTTTTCTAGGTATTCAAGTATGCAAGCATTCTATCAAGCACATGAATGACATGCAAATATTTTGTAGGGCTGGGCTTGACAACTTCCATTTACGAGTCTATAGAGGTCGAGGCCTCACAAGTAGCCATTGTAGTGACTGTGCCAGGATTTTCTTGTTCCAACATATAAAAATTTGAGGGTAGTAGTTGAAATGACTCCTCTAGGGGACTGAAAACAAGCCTCTCCGCATACTCCTTTGCTTGCCAAGCCTTACCATACAAGCATTCCAATCCCCATTGAACCCTCATCTCACCAAGTATGTTCTTAGGTCTCACTGCTACTCCATTAGCCCGAAGCTTGGGTGCCATAAGTTCACCAATTATCTTCACACTCATAGTTGGAAATCGCCCCTAGAAACCATCAACAGTACATGTGTGTACTTTGTGGAACGTCTAAACTTGCCAATACTCTCCTTCGCCAAGTAACTTTGTTGAACGCACACTAAACTTGTATGCCTTGTCTTTGCAACTAACCTCGTAATGACCTTTACATGACCTTTTCACTCTTATCCCAAACTGCTCTTTTAGAGCCAACATGTTTAGAGCTCGTTTCAACTCTGCCTTCGAGGAAAACATTCTTCCTTTGTATAAGCGATCATCGGCACATGTCGACTCCTCAATGCTAATTGTTTGGAAGGAGAACCTTTCTGTACTAATTGTCACGACCTGATGCTCCCATCGAGCCCTTGACAACCGTCGTGATGTCTCGATATGCAATGACCACTCCTCGGTAGCTACCGACGTTCGAGACTTCCGAAAAGACCCGTCAAATCCTGAACAAGCCTATCTCGTATCGCCCGTCAGCTAACCTGTGAGACCCTGTCTAAGTTGTTAGAAAACCGGTATTGTACCTAATGGTACAATTAAGTTAAATCGAGCTCCAACTAGTTTAATAGAAATTCTAAGATGAATTTCAAAATTCTGAGACCCACAGAATAGGTCAGAATAGTGATTCAGAGTTCAAGGTCCAGTCTGGAGTTAATCGGGAAAATTGACCGGTTAGGGACAAAACGGTCATTTTCTCATTTGTTGATTTATGGAGATTTTTAACCAAGATTTGATCACATTGGGCCAAATATAATTATGTGACATACAGTTATGATTTTTGGAGTATAAAATGATGTTTAGCAGTGTAAAAATGGTGATTTCCAGTGTTTTTGGAGTACAAGGGCAAAATGGTAATTTTGCCACCGGAGTGCTAAATGTGAATTTTTTTGAAAGGATTTTACCCCAATTGGGTAATATTGATTTATATTAGTGATATTTGAGGTTGGACAGTGAAAATAATGAAATTCCGGGACATTTCGGAGTATAGGGGCAAAATCGTAATTTTACCATCCCGGGGGCATTTCGGTAATTTTTCACTACCAGAATAAATTTTTCCAGCTATGGTCAACCTTGGATCAGATGTTGACTTGATGAATCAAGTGGTGGAGATCAAATGGGAGAAAAAGTCAAAAAGTCAAAAAAATGGACCAATGGCGTGATGACACGTGGCAAGCTTTTATATTTTATTATTTAAGCCATAAAAATCAGCATTTAAGCCTCATTTCTCTCTCAAAGTCGGCACCCACCAGAATTTAAGCAAAAAAAAGAAGAACAAAGGAGAAAAACATAAAACCTAGGCCAAAATCCATAGATTTGAAGTGTTTTTCCAAGATTCAAACAAAATAAAGGTAATCAATCTTTACTTTGGCTTGTGATTTACCTTACCAATGCTTTTGTTCTTGATTTCAATGGTTAAATATGGAGATATCATGAAGAGTTTAATTCTGAAAAAATGGGTATGGATGAGGAAGGATTGTTGGATTGGATTGAATTTAGACTATGTTAGTAGTTAGAGGTAGTTAAGCATGATTATGAAGAAATATGGAAGAAGGAAATTGAATTTCATGGTTGTTCTTTGTTAGGGCGAACCTAGTGTGTAGAGAATGCATGAGGAATTGTCTCATTTCAAATGAAATGGTTCCATTTGAAATGAAAGAAATTGGAAAATGATAAATTAAAGTGAAAAATGTAGTAGAAAAATTTTCAGTGCTAATGCACTGCATTGGCCGAATTTTTCCATAAGGAATTGGAAAGGGTAGGATGCTGAAATTGGCATCAATTACATGATATGGGATGAATTAAGGTATTAGAAAAAGAATGGATCAATTTGGAATTGAATCGGGCTTAATGGCCAATTTATCGACTGAACGGTCGAAATTAGGCAATACCGCGTTAATGCGATAATCGGACGCGATTTTGCTCTTACGTATCACACGCTAGTAATTTAAATTAATTTGTATTGGTTTGGGGGCATTATAGTAATTTCTTAAATTTTATTCTGTGTTAAGGTGGTGAGAAGTCCGGAAAAGGCAAGGGAATCGTAATTGAGGACGATTAATCCGAGTGCATCCGGATTTGTGAGACGGTGAGTGAACTTGCATTTCAAATTACTTGGGGAATGCAAATTGTGTTGATGTGGATAATTAAATGATTTATTCAAAGTTTTTAAAATGTGTGCCGGGAACAAGCCCCTCATAAAATGATTTTATGTGATGAATTGTGGTAAGCATGAAGGCATGAAATTGTGCTGTTATATATGTGTCACATATGTGTGAATATGTGTGATGTATTAACATTTGATATTGTTAATATATATGTAAGTGTATGTGTGTGTGATGTGTGGAAAAACACATGTCGGTGAGATTGGATGTGGAAAATGTGGTTGGTGCATGATGTGGGGGAATGCACACTGTAGCTCCAGCTATGTGCACGATGTGGGGGGATGCACATGAGCTGGTGAGTGCACATGGTGCACATGATGATGACTCCAGCTATGTGCACGATGTGGGGGGATGCACATGAGCTGGTGAGTGCACATGGTGCACATGATGATGACTCCAGCTATGTGCACGATGTGGGGGGATGCACATGAGCTGGTGAGTGCACATGGTGCACATGACCACTCCAGCTATGTGCACGATGTGGGGGGATGCACATGAGCTGGTGAGTGCACATGGTGCACACGATATTTTCAGCAGGTGAGACAATGGAATGTTGTACTTATCTGTGTGCGTATGTATGAATTTGATTATTCCTTCATTATAAATTAAATTGAAGTGAGGGGAAGGGTTTGATAATAAATTAGATAAAAATGAATGTGTTCCAAATGTATGCATCATATTTTAACCCTTCTCGATATTATGGCTTGTTCCTATCTAATGTTTGCTCACTGAGTTTTATACTCACGTTTTCAAAAATTCATGTTTTCAGATCAGGAGATTGTAGATTCCTAGATCGCGGGATCACAGTAGTCCATCTCCTGGTAGGTGTCTGGCATTCACTAGTTGCCGCTTTACTATACATGTCTCCGCTGGTAGTCATGGGTTTTTGTATGATGGATATGTACATGTAATGTACATTGTCAGAGTTTATATTTGACTGGTATGAATGTAAATTTGTGTAAGCAATGTAAATTGCTAAATACATGACTGGTATAGTGCATGTATATTGTGATTAAAAATGCCATTGTGCTTTGGCTGTGTCCACTCCCGGAAAGGGTGTGTGTGTGTATGTGTGACTGGATGTGCCATGGTTAATTGGCATTGTATGCACACTGGGTGCATTACGTGTGGATGCCTCACACGAGAATATGTGGAATACAGTAAGTGAAGTAAGTGACAATAGGCTTGCTTGGGCTTAGTGAGCTATGCTCATTGGGTCCTTGCGCCGGTCATGGCCCGGGAATTGGGTCTTGACATAACCAAATACAATCCTCATATTATATTTATATTTTTATATACTAAATTAAATCATAAGTATAAAAAAATCAATACAAACTTTTTCCTTTTTATTTGCAAGTATATACACTAAAATCTATAATCTCTAAATTAGTACTTCTATTAAAATTTAGAATTGTTTACAACTTAATAAATGAATTATTAGAAGTCGACTTCTAGCATTGGAGCGACTTGGAATAAAATGCTATGAGATGCCTTTACCTATCCACAAATAACTGAGCGCCAATGACTACGCGTTAGATCGATCGTTATCTGCAAAAGGGAAAAATTAGGTGTAAGTCTCATAGATTCAGTGAATATCATCGACTTTGTGAGTAGGGCGTATATAGGAAACAAGTAAACAACAGATCATTTAAGTATAGAAATACAAGATTATAAAAATAATTTATTTCAAACGGGGGTTTTATGCCTTATAACCATTTTCGCATCAAATCAATAAAATTGAGCAAGCTCCCGTGAAACCAAATATTATTTAAAATTATGTATAAATCATAGCTCGCCCATACGCGAGGAATCACTGCTTTATTTCACGAAAAACAAATAGAGAAGCTGTGAAAAACCATTTAATTCTATTTCTCACCATGCTAAGAAACATAATTTAAAATGTTAAAACTTATTTCAATCCATATAAAATAATTATATATTGTAAAAAATAAATAACAAAGCTTATGACTACTTAAAAACTTGGCTCGTGCCATAATAACTCATATTCAGTGATACCTTGTGTTGGGATATCCAACCGAATCCGCTAAGGCTGTTAAAATTTCTTAATCGTTTAAAACACAACCGATCCTTGGCGTTGGCTGAGTTCACTCTCACGTGTGGGTTCGGCGTGAAGTGAACTTTGTTATACCTCAAGAGTTTCCCTTCTCGCCTCTCATCAGAGGTATATTATAATGGGTTTTACCGTGCCCCTCTAAATAGGCTAGTCCACGAAAACCCGTCACTGCAGTGAGAATTAACCCCACAAATTAAACAAAATTTTCTAATAGCATAATATGGCAGTTATTGATAGGTCTGGGTCTCCATCACTTGACTACTGGCTAGCCGCATTATTGCAACAGCTACACAGCTCCCAGCAAGAACACCTCACCAAGCTTCAAATCCCGGACCTTTTTAAAACTTCCCCCGAAGGGAACATTTAGAACAATTTCAAATCAAGCCATTCATGCCATTCAATTTCAAAACAAATTAGGAATATCATTCCAATTATATGAATTGTCTTAAAAAAATCATTTATATCCTTGAAGTACCGTTCCAAATTTATTCTCAAAACATTCGACATAAAATATAATAAAATCAATTGTCACTTTCATAAAATAAAATTTGGTGGATGAATTTCGAAACGAACTTCACATGGTAATCGGGTATCATAATCATGAATGCACACTACACAAGTATAAGGCACAATTTTGAATGTAAATCCCATTGAAAAGCTTGTTTCCCGGTTAAAAAAAAACACTTTACGTATATAGTCTATCTATAGATATATTCAAACCAACTTTCAAAACAACTCGCATCCACAAAATACCTAAGATTCTACTAGCTCATACTTTCCACAAGTGTGCTCGTACGATAAATCATGCGTATACGTATATATAGATAATTATGAAAATTTTAAAATAGACACCCCCCACTCACCTCACAATAGTGGGATTTTACTTCATTATTTATTCGTACGCGTATACCTTTATTTCTATTTATCCATCGCGCACTTCACTCCGCACGCCTCTACGACAACTTTCCTAGCATCAAATTTAAATCCAATATACTTAATTATACATTTGTAGGGGTAGCAACTTAATTAAAAATTTATTAAACAACTTGTATATTTTTCATCCAAAATATGCACAATATTAATAAACTACCCATAAACCTTAAAATATAAGATTTACTTACCATTGGGCTTTTACCCTTTCTTTATGACATTTCGGCCTCTCCAAATCTTCCTATTGGGCTAAGCCTATTTATTTTCTACTTGGGCCATGCCCATATTTTTTTTCTCATATCTTTTTCTTTTTTTTTCTCTTTTTTTTTCTCTCTTCAACGTTACTTTCTTCTTTCTTTTTCAACCCATTTCTTTCTCTTCTTTCCTCCTCTCAAAATCAGCTTTACAACCCCTTCTACTTCCATTTTTCTATACTCAAATTCAGTAATAAAACTCAACAATTTCAACCACAAATTCAGCAAATTTCTAGCTTAATTTTTTGCTCATTTTTTACACCATTTTCTGCACCATTTTTAGCATCATTTTTTTGCACATTTTCTGCACTATTTTCTGCACCATTTTTCAGCAGATTTTCAGCTCAATTTCCACCTCAAAATTCTTGAATTTTCAACACCAAAATACCTTCAAAGTGCAGTAAAAAAAAGTCAGCTTCTTACCTAACAAATTTTTAGCTTTTTCCCTCCTACAATTGGCAGCAACACCATCGTCCTTTCTCTTCCTCAAGGTGCAGAATTTTTGGTCTTCTTCTTCCCCTCCCTCATGGTTTTTCTTTTCTTCTTTTTGCTCGATTTTTCTTTGCTTCCTTTTCGTCATTTCTCTCTTTTTTTTCTTCTCTTTCTCGGTTCCTCTTCAGCCGAACCTCACCTTTCTTCTTTCCTTTTTCCCTCGTCTTCTCCTCCGCTTTTTCTTTGTTTCTTCCTTCTTTTATCCTTTTTCTTCTCTTGACCGAGCCTCTAGTCTTTTTTTCTTTTCTATTTTATTTCTTCTCCCCCTCGTCATGTGGTCGGCCCTTACATTTCTTTCTACACTCTTCTCTTTGTTTTATTTTGTTTTGTCTTCATTCTTATCTTAATTCCATTATTGGTTGAGTAATTCAACCAAACTAAAAAAAATTTGGTTGCTTGTCTTTCATTCTTAACCGACCTTGGCTTCATTCTTGTGAGACCTTGTCGAATTTGTTAAAAGACGGTATTGTACTAAGTGGTACAACCAAGTTAAATCGAAACTTGAACTAGCTCAAATAGAAATTCTAAGAGAAATTTGAAAATTCTGAAACACACAGAATGACTTAGAATAGTGATTTGGAGTTCAAGGTCCAATTTGGAGTCCATCGAAAAAATTGACCGATTAGGGATGAAATGGTCATTTTACCATTTGATGATAAAATGGAGATTTTTAGCCAGGATTTGATCACATTTGACCAAGAATAATTATATGAAATATAATTATGATTATTAGAGTATAAAATGATGTTTAGCAGTGAAAAATTATGATTTTCGGTATTTTTGGAGAACGAGGACAAAATAGTAATTTTACCACTAGAGGACTAAACGAGAATTTTTTTGAAAAGATTTTTGCCCGATTTGGTTAATATTGATCAATATTAGTGTTATTTGAGGTTTAAAAGTAGAAATAATGTGATTTCGGTACATTTCGGAGTATAGGGGTAAAATCGTAATTTTACCATCTTGGGGGCAAAATTGTAATTTTCCAGCACCAGAACATTTTTTTCCAGTCATGGTCATCTTTTATTCACATCTTGACTTTGACTAATCATGTGGTCAAAAAATTTAAAGAAAAAGTTAAAAAAGTTAAAAAATGGGCCAATGGCATTATGCCATGTGGCAAGCTATTTTGTTTTATTATTAAAGCCTAAAAATCAGCCATAAAACCCATTTTCTCTCCTTAAATTCAGCACAAACCAGATTCAAAGGAAAGGAATAGAAAACAAAGGGAGAAAAGCAAAAACCTAGCCAAAAATTCAAGAAAAAAATGTGATTTTCAAGGAAAATCAAGTGAAAAAGGTAACATTTCTTCACTTTTGCTTATGATCTACAATAGCCATGCATTTCTTTCCATTTTCTATGGTTGAGAGGCATGATATCATGATGAATTCAAATCTGAAAAATGGATATGGATGAGGATTTGATGTTAGAATAATTTGATTTTAGACTATGTTAGTGTTTAGAGATAGTTAAACACGTTTATAAGCAAAATCGTAAGAAAAAAATTGATTCTCGTTGTTGTTCTTCAAAGGCCGAATATCCTATGTTGTGTGTGGAAAATTAGATGATTTCATTTCAAATGAAATGAATTTGAAAACGACGATTTAAGGTGAAAAAGTTAAATAGGAAAAATTACAATGCTAATGCACTGTAATGGCTGAATTTTTCCATGAAGAAATGGAAAAGTTTTAATGTTGAAATCGGCATTATTTAAATGGTATGTGGTGAATTAAGGTATTAGAAAAAGAATGGTGCAATTTGCAATCAAATCGGACGTATTGGCTAATTTATCGGGTAATGGGCCGAATTAGGTCAACACCACGTTTAAGCGGTTGATCGAGTATTCTATCCATCCGTATAGATATTAGGTTAATTTTATACCTAATTAACACCACTATAGTGTGAGACCCTGTCTAAGTTGTTAGAAAACCGGTATTGTACCTAATGGTACAATTAAGTTAAATCGAGCTTCAACCTAGTTTAATGGAAATTCTAAGGGGAATTTCAAAATTCTGAGACCCACAGGACAGCTCTGAATAGTGATTTGGAGTTCAAGGTCCAGTTTGGAGTTAATCGGGAAAATTGACCGGTTAAGGACAAAACGGTCATTTTCTCATTTGTTGATTTATAGAGATTTTTAACCAAGATTTGATCACAGTGGACTAAAAATAATTATGTGACATACAGTTATGATCCCATAATTATAGAATGATGTTTAGCAGTGTAAAATGGTGATTTTCGGTGTTTTTGGAGCACAGGGGCAAAATGGTAATTTTGCCACCGGAGTGCTAAATGTGAATTTTTTTGAAAGGATTTTACCCCAATTGGGTAATATTGATTTATATTGATGTTATTTGAGGTTGGACAGTGAAAATAATGAAATTCCGGGACATTTCGGAGTATAGGGGCAAAATCGTAATTTTACCATCCCGGGGGCATTTCGGTAATTTTTCATCACCAGAATAAATTTTTCCAGCCATGGTCAACCTTGGATCAGATGTTGACTTGATGAATCAAGTGGTGGAGATCAAATGGGAGAAAAAGTCAAAAAGTCAAAAAAATGGGCCAATCACATGGTGCCACGTGGCGACCTTGGTTATTTTATTATAAAAGCTATAAAAATCAGCTTAAGCCCTCATTTCTCTCTCTAAATTCTGGAACAAAAACCGATTGAAGAAAAAAAAGAAGAACAAAGGAGAAAAACACCAAAACCTAGGGGAAATTCAAGACAAAGTGTGATTTCAAGGAGGATTCAAGTGAAAAAGGGTAATAAATCTCTACTTTGGCTTGTGATCTCTAATATCTATGCTTTTGTTCTTAAATTCTATGGTTTAATATGGAGATATCATGATGGGAAGAATTCTGAAAAATGGGTTTCAGTATGGATTTGATGTTGGATTGGATTTAAACTATGTTAGTAGTTAGAGGTAGTTAAGCATGATTATGGAAGAAAAATGAAAGAAAGAAATTGATTCCATGGTTGTTCTTTGTTAGGCCGAACCTAGTGTGAAGAGAATGTGTGAGAAATTGTTTCATTTCAAATGAAATGATTTCATTTGAAATGAAAGAAAATAGAAAATGACAAATGCAAGTGAAAAATGTAGTAGAAAAATTTTCAGTGCAAATGCACTGCATTGGCCGAATTTTCCATAAGGAATTGGAAAAGATTGGATGCTGAAATTGGCATTAAATTGAATGATTTGTGGTGAATTAAAGTATTAGAAAAAGAATGGGCCAATTCGGAATCGAATTGGGCATAATAGCCGATTTATCGGGTAATCGGTCGAAGTTAGGCAATACCGCGTTCAAGCGATAATCGGACGCGATTTTGCTCTTACGTATCACACGCTAGCAATTTAAATTAATTTGTATTGATTTGGGGGCACTATAGTAATTTCTCAATTTATTCTGTGTTAAGGTGGTGAGAAGACCGAGAAAGGAAAAGGGATCGTGACTGAGGATTTTTAATCCGAGAGCATCCGGAATCCGGATATTTGTGAGACGGTGAGTGAACTTGCATTTCAAATTATTTGGGGAATGCAAATTGTATTGATGTGGATAATTAAATGATTTATCCAAAGTTTTTAAAAATACGTGCCGGGAACAAGCCTTTGAGGAAAATGATTTTATGTGGTAAATTATGTGTTATGCGTGAAGGCATAAAAATTATGTGTGATGCTTGAAAGCATGAAATTATGTGATATGCATGAAGGCATGAAATATTATTTATTTGATCTGAAATTTGAGTGTGATAAATGTGTACATTGTGATGATGTTTACATGGATGGTTGAGAAGTGTTGTGAAAGTGTTATCACCGTGCACGTGTGAAGAAGGAAAGTGCATATGCCTGAATGGTATGCATAGTGGGGACCGCGAGACGTAACGCCCACTAATTCCTTCAAAGTCAAAATGGAGCAAAGTGGGGACCGCGAGACGTAACGCCCACTAACTCCTTGAAATTCTGAATTGAGCAAAGTGGGGACCGCGAGACGTAACGCCCACGATTCCTGGAAGTGTTCACGCACAAACTGTGGTAAGACGTGATTTGAAGTCCGGGAGCTTGGCAGCGACGCTGAGTGATACCGCTTGCCGAGTGCTCTGATACTCCAGCTATGTGCACGATGTGAGGGTTGCACATGAGCTGGTGAGAAATTGGTGATATTTGTGTGATTGCATGTGAAATTGAATGTTATTCAATTATTGATTAAATTAAAAATGAGGGGAAGGGTTGGGAAACAATTGGATAAAAATGTATGTGTTCCAAATGTTTGCATCATATTTTTATAACCCTTCCGGACATTATTGCTTGTTCCTATCTAATGTTTGCTCACTGAGTTTTATACTCACCGTTTTCAAAAATTCATGTTTTCAGATCAGGAGGTTGTAGATTCCTAGATCACAGGATCGTTGTAGTCCATCTCCTGGTAGGTGTCTGGCATTCGATAGCTGCCTGTTTTTATTGTATATGTCTCCGCTGGTAGTCATGGGTTTTTGTATGATGGATATGTACATGTAATGTACATTGTCAGAATTTATATTTGACTGATTATGTGTATATGTGTAAGCAACGTGAATTGCTAAATACATGACTGGAACAGTGCATGTATATTGTGATTAATAATGCCATTGTGCTTTGGCTGTGTCCACCCCCGGAAAGGGTGTGTGTGTGTATGTGTGTGACTGGATATGTCACTATTAGTTGGCATTGTATGCACACGGGGTGCATTACGTGTCGATGCCTCACACGAGCATGTATGGGATCAAGTAAGTGAAAATAGGCTTGCTTGGGCTTAGTGAGCTATGCTCATTGGGTCCTTGCGCCGGTCATGGCCCGGGAATTTGGGTCGTGACAATGTTGGTATCAGAGCCCTAGGTTGTTTAGGTCCTAGGGGGTTATGGTCGAGTCCAGCGGAGAGTCGGGTCTTTATGTGGGATCATTAATTATGAACTGTGAGCCGCGTCACATTTCATAATTGAGAAACTGCATAAATTCCCAATGTTAGAAGCCACCTTGTTTTTAATTGTGTTTATTAATTGGTGTTGCTCTTGTCTAGGTAAGAATGCCACCTAAGACACGGGCCACCTCGAGACGAGTGGGGGAGCAGGATGTCCCCATTGAGATGACCGATAGGCCACGGACACCCACCCGCAGAGGTCGAGGTAGACGTGGTAGGGTCACTAGGCCAGTGAGGGCAGATACGCCCGAGGGTAGGAGAGAGGCTGGACAGCCTGTAGGTGAGGCGGATAGGCCACCTACTAGAGGCGTTACTTTTGAGGATTTGGCGACGGGTCTGCAGGGAGTTAGTCGGGTTGTAGAGATGATGGCAGCCCGAATGGAGGATATGCAGCAAGCAATGGAGGGGAGGCATGTGGAGCCAGAGTCCCCTAGTTCCCAAGGCCAGACAGATCGCCAACCTCCCGAGAGTGACAGAGGTCAGGTTGAGGTTTCACTCACTGACTTCCTGAAACTCAAGCCTCCATCGTTTACGGGGTCAGATGCATCGGAGAAACCCCAGGTTTTCTTGGACAAGATGGAGAAGATCTGTAACGCTGTGGGGTGCTCTAGTTCCAGATCAGTGGAGCTAGTAGCTTTTCAGCTGGAGGATGTAGCACAGGAATGGTACGACTCCTTGCGAAGGGGTAGGCCGACAGGTGCTGCACCGTTGAGCTGGAATGAATTCAGTACAGCCTTCCTGGATCGATTTTTATCGCACAGTGTGCGAAGTGCCAGAGCTAGAGAGTTCGAGGCATTGGTGCAGACTTCAGGCATGACGGTGTCGGAGTATGACATCAAGTTTACACAACTGTCTCGATATGCACCATATCTGGTTTCCACCGAGGAGATGAAAGTCCAAAGGTTTGTGGATGGACTGGTGGAACCACTATTTAAGGCTGTGGCTTCCCGAGATTTTCATACGTACTCTGCGGCAGTAGACTGTGCCCAAAGGATTGAGATGAGGACCAGTGAGAGTAGGGCCGCAAGAGATGTAGCAAAAAGGGCCAAAACAGAGGGCTACAAAGGCCGTAGAGACTTCAGTGGCAGAAGTTCATTCTCTAGCCATCAAGGACCACCGAGGGGATCGAGGTTTCCCCAACGGGGCGGTGATGTGACGAGTGCCAGCGTCGGATCGGGGCAGAACACTTTTAGCGGAAGGAGACAGCCGCAGGATTCCAGGCAGAGTAGTCAGGCTATCCCGCCCTGCGATAATTGTGGGAGATCACACAGAGGACAATGTAATCGTCCTGTAAGGACTTGTTTTAACTGTGGCCAGCCTGGACACATATGGAAGCACTGCCCGACAGCTCAGCAACTGCAAGGTTCAGTTCGCGGATCTACTCGGCCAGCTTTGTCTGCTCCTTCAGCAGCTGTTTCATCTGGCCAGGGGGTTAGCGAGACACGAGGTAGAGGTACTGGTACTTCTTCTCGGGGTAGACCAGCTGGGTCTGGACAACAAAGTTCTGCAGGAAGAGGCCAGGCAAGGGTATATGCCCTAACCCATCAGGATGCCCAGACATCCAATGCAGTAGTTTCAAGTACTCTTTCCATTTGTGATATGGATGCTAGAGTATTATTTGATCCTGGATCGACTCATTCTTTTATCTCTCCATGCTTTGCATTTCGATTGGGTAAAGACTGTGTTAGGAGAGAAGAACCATTAGTGGTATTTACTCCTTTGAAGGAGGCATTTGTGGCTGAGTGGGAATATCAGTCTTGCATAGTGAGAATCAAGGATAAGAACACCATAGTGAATTTAGTGGTGTTAGACACCTTGGATTTTGATGTGATATTGGGAATGGACTGGCTATCACCTTGTCATGCCAGTGTAGACTGTTACCATAAGATAGTTAGATTTGATTTCCCGGATGAGCCATCATTTAGCATCCAAGGGGATAAAAGTAATGTTCCGACCAACTTGATATCTGCCATGTCTGCTAGGAGGTTATTGAGGCAAGGCTGTCAGGGTTACCTAGCAGTAGTGAGGGATAACTAGGCAGAGGTCGGAGATATAAGTCAAGTGTCGGTAGTGAATGAGTTTATGGATGTATTTCCTGAGGAATTGCCAGGATTACCTCCGGAGCGAGAGATTGAGTTTTGCATAGACTTGATTCCGGATACTAGACCCATATCTATACCTCCGTATCGGATGGCACCGGCAGAGCTCAAGGAGCTCAAGGATCAGTTGGAGGACCTGCTAGACAAAGGGTTCGTCCGCCCCAGTGTTTCACCATGGGGAGCACCGGTGTTGTTCGTAAAGAAGAAAGATGGGTCACTTAGACTGTGCATTGACTACCGACAACTTAATAAGGTAACGGTGAAGAATAAATACCCACTCTCAAGAATAGATGACTTGTTTGATCAGTTACAAGGGGCACAATGTTTTTCTAAAATAGATCTGCGATCTGGGTATCATCAATTGAGAATCCGAGATGAAGATGTGTCAAAGACAGCATTTCGGACCAGGTATGGTCATTATGAGTTCTTGGTAATGTCGTTTGGACTTACCAATGCCCCTGCAGCCTTTATGGACTTGATGAACCGAGTGTTCAAGCCGTACCTGGACAAGTTTGTAGTGGTGTTCATTGATGATATCCTGATCTACTCGAGGAGTCGAGAGGAACATGAGCAGCATCTTAAGATAGTGCTCCAGATTTTGAGAGAACATCGATTGTATGCCAAGTTCTCCAAATGTGAGTTTTGGCTTGAAAGTGTTGCATTCTTGGGACATGTAGTTTCTAAGGATGGGGTACAAGTGGATCCAAAGAAAGTCGAAGCGGTGGAGAAATGGCCAAGGCCAACCTCGGTTACGGAGATTAGGAGCTTTTTAGGGTTGGCAGGTTACTATCGTCGCTTTGTTAAGGATTTCTCCAGAATAGCTGCTCCTCTAACCAAGCTGACACGAAAGGATACAAAGTTTGTGTGGTCAAATACTTGTGAAGATAGCTTTGAGAAGCTTAAGACATGTCTCACCACAGCTCCAGTGTTGAGCCTACCACAGGGCACAAGGGGTTATACAGTATATTGTGATGCCTCGTTGGTTGGTTTAGGATGCGTGTTAATGCAACACGGGAAGGTGATTGCATATGCATCAAGACAACTTAAAAGGCATGAACAGAATTACCCCGCCCATGATCTGGAGATGGCAGCAATTGTATTTGCTTTGAAGATCTGGAGACATTATTTGTATGGTGAGACTTGTGAGATATATACAGACCACAAGAGCTTAAAGTATATATTCCAGCAGAGGGATTTGAATTTGCGGCAACGCAGATGGATGGAGTTGCTGAAGGATTATGATTGTACTATTCTTTACCATCCCGGTAAAGCTAATGTGGTGGCGGATGCCCTGAGTCGAAAGTCGATGGGTAGCCTAGCACATATCTCCACAAATAGGAGATTATTGGTTAGAGAGATGCATAGCTTGGGAGACATGGACGTGCATTTGGAGGTTTCTGAGGCAGGTGCACTGCTAGCCCATTTCAGGGTGAGGCCTATCCTAATAGACCGAATTAAAGAGGCACAAGGTAAAGACGAGTTCGTAACTACGGTCTTAGAGGATCCTTAGGGAAAGAAGGAGACGATGTTTACTAAAGGCACAGATGGAGTGTTGAGATATGGAACTAGACTCTATGTGCCAGATATCGATGGGTTGAGGAGAGAGATATTGGAGGAGGCTCACATGGCAGCCTATGTGATACATCCAGGTGCTACAAAGATGTATCAAGATTTAAAGGAAGTGTACTGGTGGGAAGGACTTAAGAGAGATGTGGCTGAGTTTGTTTCCAAGTGCTTAGTGTGTCAACAGGTTAAAGCAGAGCACCAAAGGCCTGCAGGATTACTACAGCCATTACCAGTTCCCGAATGGAAGTGGGAGCATATTGCCATGGACTTTGTGACAGGTTTGCCTCGAACTAGCGGGGGTTATGACTCGATTTGGGTCATAATAGACCGGTTGACGAAGTCAGCTCATTTTCTTCCGGTCAAGACCACTTATGGGGCTACTCAGTATGCCCAGCTTTATGTGGATGAGATAATACGGTTGCATGGCATTCCTGTTTCCATAGTGTCGGATAGAGGGACACAGTTTACCAGTAGATTCTGGGAAAAGTTGCAGGAAGCATTGGGCACTAAGTTGAATTTTAGTACAGCTTTCCATCCCCAGACTGATGGACAGTCTGAACGAACCATCCAGACCTTGGAAGACATGTTGAGGGCATGTGTAGTAGACCTTGGAGTCAAATGGGGTCGGTATTTACCTTTAGTGGAGTTTGCTTACAATAATAGTTTCCAGACTAGCATCCAAATGGCACCATTTGAAGCACTATATGGAAGAAGGTGCAGATCACCCATTGGATGGCTAGAGGTAGGTGAAAGGAAACTATTGGGGCCTGAGTTGGTGCAGGACGCCACTGATAAAATCCGTATGATTCGTCAACGGATGCTTACAGCCCAGAGTAGGTAAAAGTCTTATGCTGATAACCGACGGAGGGATTTGGAATTTCAGGTGGGAGACCATGTGTTTCTAAAAGTCTCGCCAACCAAAGGGGTAATGAGGTTTGGTAAGAAAGGGAAATTAAGCCCTCGGTATATAGGACCCTTTGAGATCTTAGAGAGGGTCGGAGCAGTGGCATATCGATTGGCATTACCACCAGACCTTTCGAGTATTCACCCTGTGTTCCATGTGTCTATGTTGAGGAAGTATAATCCAGATCCTTCTCATGTGATACGGTATGAAACCGTTCAGATACAAGATGATTTGACTTATGAGGAGCAACCAGTAGCTATCTTGGACAGGCAAGTCAAGAGGCTCCGATCGAAGGATGTGGCTTCAGTAAAAGTGTTGTGGCAAAATCACACCAGTGAAGAGGTAACGTGGGAAGCTGAAGAGGAAATGCGAACAAAGTATCCACACCTCTTCGATATGTGAAGGTAAGCCATTCTGCTTTGAATTTAAATTCGGGGACCGAATTTCTATTAGTGGGGGAGAGTGTGAGACCCTGTCTAAGTTGTTAGAAAACCGGTATTGTACCTAATGGTACAATTAAGTTAAATCGAGCTTCAACCTAGTTTAATGGAAATTCTAAGGGGAATTTCAAAATTCTGAGACCCACAGGACAGCTCTGAATAGTGATTTGGAGTTCAAGGTCCAGTTTGGAGTTAATCGGGAAAATTGACCGGTTAAGGACAAAACGGTCATTTTCTCATTTGTTGATTTATAGAGATTTTTAATCAAGATTTGATCACAGTGGACTAAAAATAATTATGTGACATACAGTTATGATCCCATAATTATAGAATGATGTTTAGCAGTGTAAAATGGTGATTTTCGGTGTTTTTGGAGCACAGGGGCAAAATGGTAATTTTGCCACCGGAGTGCTAAATGTGAATTTTTTTGAAAGGATTTTACCCCAATTGGGTAATATTGATTTATATTGATGTTATTTGAGGTTGGACAGTGAAAATAATGAAATTCCGGGACATTTCGGAGTATAGGGGCAAAATCGTAATTTTACCATCCCGGGGGCATTTCGGTAATTTTTCATCACCAGAATAAATTTTTCCAGCCATGGTCAACCTTGGATCAGATGTTGACTTGATGAATCAAGTGGTGGAGATCAAATGGGAGAAAAAGTCAAAAAGTCAAAAAAATGGGCCAATCACATGGTGCCACGTGGCGACCTTGGTTATTTTATTATAAAAGCTATAAAAATCAGCTTAAGCCCTCATTTCTCTCTCTAAATTCTGGAACAAAAACCGATTGAAGAAAAAAAAGAAGAACAAAGGAGAAAAACACCAAAACCTAGGGGAAATTCAAGACAAAGTGTGATTTCAAGGAGGATTCAAGTGAAAAAGGGTAATAAATCTCTACTTTGGCTTGTGATCTCTAATATCTATGCTTTTGTTCTTAAATTCTATGGTTTAATATGGAGATATCATGATGGGAAGAATTCTGAAAAATGGGTTTCAGTATGGATTTGATGTTGGATTGGATTTAAACTATGTTAGTAGTTAGAGGTAGTTAAGCATGATTATGGAAGAAAAATGAAAGAAAGAAATTGATTCCATGGTTGTTCTTTGTTAGGCCGAACCTAGTGTGAAGAGAATGTGTGAGAAATTGTTTCATTTCAAATGAAATGATTTCATTTGAAATGAAAGAAAATAGAAAATGACAAATGCAAGTGAAAAATGTAGTAGAAAAATTTTCAGTGCAAATGCACTGCATTGGCCGAATTTTCCATAAGGAATTGGAAAAGATTGGATGCTGAAATTGGCATTAAATTGAATGATTTGTGGTGAATTAAAGTATTAGAAAAAGAATGGGCCAATTCGGAATCGAATTGGGCATAATAGCCGATTTATCGGGTAATCGGTCGAAGTTAGGCAATACCGCGTTCAAGCGATAATCGGACGCGATTTTGCTCTTACGTATCACACGCTAGCAATTTAAATTAATTTGTATTGATTTGGGGGCACTATAGTAATTTCTCAATTTATTCTGTGTTAAGGTGGTGAGAAGACCGAGAAAGGAAAAGGGATCGTGACTGAGGATTTTTAATCCGAGAGCATCCGGAATCCGGATATTTGTGAGACGGTGAGTGAACTTGCATTTCAAATTATTTGGGGAATGCAAATTGTATTGATGTGGATAATTAAATGATTTATCCAAAGTTTTTAAAAATACGTGCCGGGAACAAGCCTTTGAGGAAAATGATTTTATGTGGTAAATTATGTGTTATGCGTGAAGGCATAAAAATTATGTGTGATGCTTGAAAGCATGAAATTATGTGATATGCATGAAGGCATGAAATATTATTTATTTGATCTGAAATTTGAGTGTGATAAATGTGTACATTGTGATGATGTTTACATGGATGGTTGAGAAGTGTTGTGAAAGTGTTATCACCGTGCGCGTGTGAAGAAGGAAAGTGCATATGCCTGAATGGTATGCATAGTGGGGACCGCGAGACGTAACGCCCACTAATTCCTTCAAAGTCAAAATGGAGCAAAGTGGGGACCGCGAGACGTAACGCCCACTAACTCCTTGAAATTCTGAATTGAGCAAAGTGGGGACCGCGAGACGTAACGCCCACGATTCCTGGAAGTGTTCACGCACAAACTGTGGTAAGACGTGATTTGAAGTCCGGGAGCTTGGCAGCGACGCTGAGTGATACCGCTTGCCGAGTGCTCTGATACTCCAGCTATGTGCACGATGTGAGGGTTGCACATGAGCTGGTGAGAAATTGGTGATATTTGTGTGATTGCATGTGAAATTGAATGTTATTCAATTATTGATTAAATTAAAAATGAGGGGAAGGGTTGGGAAACAATTGGATAAAAATGTATGTGTTCCAAATGTTTGCATCATATTTTTATAACCCTTCCGGACATTATTGCTTGTTCCTATCTAATGTTTGCTCACTGAGTTTTATACTCACCGTTTTCAAAAATTCATGTTTTCAGATCAGGAGGTTGTAGATTCCTAGATCACAGGATCGTTGTAGTCCATCTCCTGGTAGGTGTCTGGCATTCGATAGCTGCCTGTTTTTATTGTATATGTCTCCGCTGGTAGTCATGGGTTTTTGTATGATGGATATGTACATGTAATGTACATTGTCAGAATTTATATTTGACTGATTATGTGTATATGTGTAAACAACGTGAATTGCTAAATACATGACTGGAACAGTGCATGTATATTGTGATTAATAATGCCATTGTGCTTTGGCTGTGTCCACCCCCGGAAAGGGTGTGTGTGTGTATGTGTGTGACTGGATATGTCACTATTAGTTGGCATTGTATGCACACGGGGTGCATTACGTGTCGATGCCTCACACGAGCATGTATGGGATCAAGTAAGTGAAAATAGGCTTGCTTGGGCTTAGTGAGCTATGCTCATTGGGTCCTTGCGCCGGTCATGGCCCGGGAATTTGGGTCGTGACATATAGTAATTAAATTATTGTGCTATTTCTCAAGGTGGTGAGATTTCTGATAAAGGCAAGAGAATCGCACTCGAGGATTAGCAATCGAAGCGCTCGAATTCGACTCTCGAAAACCTGTGAGTGAATCTGCATTTCAAAAATGGTTTTTGGGGAATAGGAACCTATTTGAATAAAATGCTTGAATGATTTTATTCAATCTTCCTTAAAAAAAGAACAAGTACCATGGGAACAAGCTTTTCATGAAATATTATTTTATTAATGTGAAATTTGATTGTGTTGAATATTGTTCATCTATATGATGCTTACATGTACGGTTAAGAAATTTATGTGAACTTGATGTAATCGTGCACATGTGAAGTGGGAAATGCACATGCTTGTAATGGTGTGCAAAGTGGGGACGACGATACGTAACGCCCACGATTTCCTAGAAATTCAAAATTGAGCAAAGTGGGGACGGCGACACGTAACGCCCACGATTCCTGGAAATTATCACGCGTGAACTTTGATGAAGCTTGATTTGCTGTCTAGGGGCTTGCAGGGACGGCGATACGTAACGCTTGAAAGTGCTCAGATAAATGTCTCTTTTACCACCAAGGACAGTGATGACTTGGCAGTATATATATGATTACTCATGTCTTTGTGTATATATGTGTGATTGTATGGTATGCGAATTGCCTTAAATTGAGAAAAAAAAGGTTTAACACGAAACCCTCGTACGGTTGAGCGAAACCCTCGTGTAGTGACGGGTTATGATTTCACTTCGTTGTAGCGGGACGGGTTATAATTGTTGATTTTGCTATCTAGCTAAAAAAAAACCAAGGGTAAGTGGAAAAGGTTTAAATATTAGTTAGATCAAAAACTGTCTCGTTTTCAACCGGTGCATCATGTTTGTCAAATTTCCTGATTGAGATTACTTGTTCCTTTCTAATATTCACTCACTGAGTATTGTACTCACGTTTTATAAAAATTCATGTTTTCAGATCAGAAGACTGTTGGACCCTAGATTGAGGAGTCCCCTAGACTGGGTATGTGTCTGGCATTCGATGGTAAACCCTTTTATTGTAAATGTCTCCATTGGAAGTCGTGGGTCCTTTTGTATTGTGAACACACTCAAACAATGTAAATATGTGTATGCAATGTAAATTGCTAAATACATGACTAGTATAGTGCATGTATATAATTATCGATAATGCCACTGTGATTTGGCTATGTTCACACTCGGGAAATGATATGTGTGTATGCATGATATGATAAATTTGTTAAGCAAGGGTAAATGGATAGGCTTGCTTGGGCTTAGTGCGCTATGCTCATTGAGCTCATGCACGGGTCATGGCCCGGAAAAAATGGGTCGTGACAATTCTTTCTTTTCTTTGTTTGCTTATTATTTTGTTATTTCCTTTATTTCCTCAAACTAATAAAATTTACATTTTATCTCTTAACATCATTTTATTTGATACACCATTTTTTAATTTTTATGTTTTAAAATTAATTCTTCTAACACGTGAAAAATTTCTAATTTCCTTATGTCTTCGTACTCGTACACGTGTATGACCAAAATATCGAAATTGCATTTTAATGCGGTGTCACCATAATATTTTCAATATTTTCTCATTTGTGTTAACTCGATTTAATAAAAATGCGCAGTCTCACTTACGGTATTTTTTTCAAAAAATTCATTCTTACTTCTGTTGGTCCCAAATATAGGTGCTAGAGGAGGGGTGAATAGCACTATCTTGGCTCTTTTGGTGGGATTGAGACTTGATCTCAAACTAAAAAAGATAAGGCAATGAAAACAACGGACAAGGTATTTATAGTGGTTCGGTCCAAGACCTACATCCACTACCTTGATTATCCAACCAAGAATTTTCAAATCAAACACTAAAACGGTGGAATTCCCAAGCTTCCACCAAGCTTTTACAATGGCTTTTCCAAGGCTTAGCCACAACCTTTATACTAGTTTTTCTCGGGATCAACTAAAACCCAATGTGGTTTTTCAAGGCTCAACCACAACCTATCACTAGTTTTTCCCAAGCTAAACTAAAACCCCAATGTGGTTTTTCAAGGCTCAACCACAACCTTTACTCTAGCTTTTCACGGGCTAAACTAGAACCCACAAGCATCCAAGCACACCTTGCTTGATGCAAACACTTAGAGTGAAACACTCACTCTAAGAATACAAAGACGAAAGGAAGAAAGTACCTAGTGATCACACGGTTGATCTATGTGGTACAAGTTTAAGTGCAAATTATAAATACAAAGACTAGGCATTGAGGTTCAATGAAGAGTACAAAGGATTTTCAGGTTTACTTACTCTTTCTTGGCTTGAATATGATGGAATCTTTGTTAGTGAAGCCAAAAGTTGTCAAAAGTTGGTTCCTTGATATTTAAAGATCCTTTTATAGTTTGAGAAGCTTGTTTGATGGTTGTTGGGACATTTATGACAGTTAAAAATAGTTTGGGGAAGATTCTAGCCGTTTTCTTGTCTTGTAGTGGCTTGGAGGATGTAGCAGACAAAGAGCACTTAGTCGACTAAAATTTTTCCCTTGGTCAACTAAGTTGGTTCTATTTCAGATGCAGATTTCAGTGAGCGCTTAGTTGACTAACCCCATTTTCTTGGTCGACTAACTCGTTTTTGTTTCTCACCAAGCTTCACCCTTTCACTTCTCCATTTTGGCTTTTGTTCAGCCAATGATCTTCCTTGATTCACCAGGGAGCTTCATCAATACTAATCTTCCTTGTTCCTTATCCAAATCACATCTTTAGGTGTTCAATAGGAAGATTGACATATTGTCTCATTTATGAACATTTGCCCTGCACACTTAGTTGGAAATATTAGACACAAATGACATGGGAATGTTTTATTATCATCAAAAACTAATGGAGTCAACAATCTCGCCTTTTTTGATGATGACAAAACATCCATTGGTTAACAGCATGTGTCTATTCAGTTCCTTTTTCAGTTTTTGTAGAAAATGAGGATTGCTCCCCTTAAGTTCATGCTCCCCCTAAATGTGTGCATATCTTTCATCCATTCCAGAAAGTTTTTATCCAATTTATATTTTTAGTGACATTGTACATTCTTGCTTTGGATAGAAAATGTTCATATATGTAGATTTTAAGAGCAAATGGCATGTTGACAGATTGTTATCAGTTTTCTATTTCTACAATTTTCTATCAACTAGCTTGTAATTTCCAGATTTCATCATATTAGCCCCTGATTTCATTCAAACCATCATTTTTCTAGTAGATTCTCTATAAACTATCATCCATATGTACTCAAACACATATTCAACTTTGCATTATCGTGTTAGAGTAGGTTTATCAGCATAATTATTCAATATCAGCACAGTATCAGAAAATTGTAGCAATATTACACAGTATCAGCAGATAAATTTTCAACCATGCTTCAAAATCCCGTAGATATCATTTTCACAGTTCAAGCATTCCAAACAATTATCAACAAACATATTCTAAGCATTCATAAGGTCGACAAGGATTAAGGTCATTGTTTAAATGCCATTGTGGCATGCATATCCAAGAAAACAATAATCATAAATATTGTTCCAGAAATACTCCTAGTCCTATTTTTCCTACCTATCTTCCCTAGAAGTCTGGTACCTCTACCCTCAAGATTTTTTTTTCTTGAAATTCTCCTTAAAGGTCCAATACCTCTACCCTCAGATTGTTTTTTATTTTTCTTGTAAATACTATTCCCCCTTTTTATCATCATTAGGGAGGGGGCTGAGGTATCAATTTTCAGAGGGAGATGGTGTGGATTCAGGGGACATAGTCTGTTCCCACTAAGGATTTAGAGGAACAGGAGAGGGTGGTCTTAGAGAAGGTTGAGAGGTTTCTTCTGGAGTCTGTTGAGGAGATGTTTCTGTAGATTTTCTAGAGTTGCCTTATCAGAGACTTCTATCGAAGCTTGAGGAGTGCTTGCAGGAGGTATTTTGCCTTTTCTTCCTATCTTGAAGACTTCCTTATTCTTTGAGGAACTGATTTTCTTGCTATCTTCTTCTATCTCATGGCAGGTGGCTGAGACTTAGATGCAAGAGCTGTGTCTTTTGCTTTTTTTTTCCTTTCTTCTTCCCTTTTTCTGCAGCTTCCTGTTCTGAGGTCATTGCTTGAGCAGCTTGAGCTGCTGCTGCTTCCTTTTCTGCTTGCTCTTTTCTTACCATTTCATAGAAAAGTCCCATGACAGACACTTCATCAGAGTGAGGAGGGGATGCTTCATGTTTAGGCTGAGATGGAGGTCGATGCTCAGGAAAACCAAGTGGTGAACCAACTACCTCAGTGCCTTGATCAGATGTTTCCTTTCTTGTTGAGGTGGTTTGGTGTGGTTCTTCAAGTTCTAGTTCAAGTTCATGATGACCAGGGCTTGCACTCGGATAGGTTGATCCTTCAGCTTGAAATTCAGGGTTTGTATCTTGGAATTCAAAACCTTTTAGTTGCAATGTTGATCCTTCAGCACTTTGTCCTTCTGGTGCCATGCTCTCAGTAGCAAATGAGTCATCATTAGCAGGTCCAGTTGGCATTTCAAATCTGGCTTTCAAGCTGGCTTCGATTTCATTCATTATTTCTTCAATTTTAACAAGCCTAGCTCCCTGATCAGTGAGCTTGGCATCCATTCTCATCAACAGGTTGAACATTACTTCATTGGAGAATGGAGAGGCTGTTGTTTCTGGCTGTGTGGGGGTTGCCTCTAGTTGAGTTTGAACTGAAGTGATCTTTGAGGTCTTTCTAAAGGTGTCCCCATACACTCTGTATCCCATTTTGATCAGACTTCCTAGGTAGATTGGTTGGTCTTTACTCTTAACCATATCCATATGATACATTTTTGCCCATACTCCTTTCTTTTTGACAAGAGATGTAATCACATTCCCATAGGGCAAATGAATCTTTTCCAATTTACATGCTGCCCTAATTCTTTCAGTCATGAACCATCCAAGGTTCAGAACTTCACCAGTGAATGCATGCTCTATCAGCCAAAAGTCTTGAAGGCTGATATAGCTTAAGCTACCACTCCTACCATGTAGATTGGCAGCTACAAAGTAATGCAGGATTTTAAATTATGGACTAATGATTAGTCCTGCATTGCTCTTTGAAGAGAATTTTTCCTTCTTCCTAATAACAATTTCCCATACAGAAGTAGGATCATACTTGTCAGGCATTTCATATTCTCTATTTTCTCCTTCAATTCCTAGCAGGTTACTTAAGTCTGAGGTTGTAACTAGGGTTCTTTCCCATTAAGAAAAACATTCAGATTTTCTTCAGAAAAGTCTTCTGAATCATCAAGCTCTCTTTCACTAAATGCAATGCTAGCATAGAATTCTCTAACTAAACTAGCAATATACGTTCTGTCTTTGAAAGAGCTATACTCCTTAATACTCAGTTCATTAAAATAATCAGTCAAGCTTGTTTGGAGTTCAGGAGTTTCATTGAAACTCTCCCAGTCAATGTACTTTCCACATATAATGGGGGCATTTTCAATTTTCTTAAATCTCTCTTCATGAATTTTGTTTATAAATTTCATGGAAGAGGCAGATGATGTACCTTTTTCTCTTTTTCCTTTCTTTCCCAGTTTCTCAGTCTTCTTTGTTGCAAAACTTGATGCCCCTTTTTTGTTTTTTTCTTGGGTGCTCAGCTTCGGGGTTTTCTTCTGCTGGTTTCTTCCTCTTTTCCTTTGCAAACAAATCCTTGAGAAGGGTCGACTTGGCCATTGCGATTTTTGAAGATGTTTTTGACTTAGGGTTCCAAGAGATGACAGAATGAGGGTTTTCGGTTGATTTCAGAAGATGGAGAGAAGCAATAAGACTGATAGAGATGAGAGAGTCAGTTATCAGAGGATTGCAAAGTGAATGACGGTTTCTAACTTAGGGAACTCTCTGTCTCCCCCTTAACTAATGCCTCAATTTCCCAAAATTCAAAAACTGCCTCTCATATTTTTACTATTTACGGCATCAGGTTTCTCCTTTTTATTTTGTCACCCGGTAGGCACAAAATTTCTTTAATTTAATTCTTTATCACTCAACCATTTGTTCCTTTAATCTGATAAAACAGAATGCTCTTAGTTGACTGAGTTTCATACTTTAGTCGACTAAGTTTTTCTGTTTTTCCCATTTACTTCAGACTTCTTCCTATGCCTCTTTTAAACAACACATTCCTAGATTTCTTCTGATTTCACAGAATCTATCCTCACTAAGGGGTTTTGTAAATATATCTGCAAGTTGATGTAATGTGCTCACAAATTCAACATTGATTTCACCCTTAGTTACATAGTCTCTAATGAAGTGATGTCTAATCTCAATATGTTTAGTTCTTGAATGTTGTATAGGATTCTTTGAAATGTTTATAGTATTGGTGTTGTCACAATATATGGGAGTGTTATTCATAGACAACCCGTAGTCTCTCAATTGTTGCTTAATCCATAAAACCTATGCACAACAACTTCCTAGGGACATATATTCTGCTTCAGCAGTGGACAAGGCTACAGAATTTTGGTTCTTGCTCAACCAGCATACAAGCATGCTTCCTAGCAGCTGATATGTTCCACCTGTGCTTTTCTTATCAGTTCTACTTCCTGCAAAATCAGCATCTGAATATCCTACAAGGCTGAATGGTGATTCCTTTGAATACCATAGTCCTAAGCCTTGAGTTTCTATAAGATATCTAAATATTCTTTTCACAACAGTAAGGTGTGTTTCTTCAGGTTGAGACTGAAATCTAGCACATAAACACACACTAAACTGAATATCTAGTCTACTTGCGGTTAAGTAAAGAGGAGATCAAATCATACCTCTATAGAGCTTTTGATTTACATCTTTACCTTTCTCATCAGCATCAAGTTTGGTAGATGTACTCATTGGTGTGTTGATGGATTTAAATTTCAGCATATCATACTTTTTGAGCATGTCTTGAATGTATCTGTCTTGGCTGAGAAAGGTTCCTCCTTTGCATTGCTTGATTTGAAGGCCAAGAAAGTACTTCAATTCTCTCATCATGCTCATCTCGAATTCTCCTTGCATTGCCTTAGCAAAGTTCTTGCAAAGAGATTCATTAGTAGCACCAAATATTATGTCATCAACATAGATTTGAACTATTAATAGATCATTTAGGTATCCCTTGATAAACAATGTGGTGTCGATGCTACCCCTAACATAGTCTTTTTCTACCAAAAATTTAGAAAGCCTTTCATACCAAGCTCTAAGAGCTTGTTTCAATCCATACAGGGTTTTGTGAAGTTTAAGGACATGATCTGGTTTCTCGAAATCTTCAAAACTAGTAGGTTGTTCAACAAATACCTCTTCTCGAATAATTCCATTAAGGAATGCACTCTTCACATCCATTTGGTATAGCTTGAAGTTCATATGACAAGCAAAAGCAACTAGTAATCTTATGGCTTCAATTCTAGCTACTGGAGCAAAGGTTTCTTCATAATCTATTCCTTCATCTTGATTATATCCCTTTGCCACCAACCTTGCTTTGTTTCTCACTACATTCCCTTGATTATCAATCTTATTTTTAAACACCCATTTAGTGCCAACTATAGGATGATTTGAAGGCTTAGGCACTAGTGACCATACTTTATTTCTCTTGAATTGATTGAACTCTTCTTGCATGGCTAAAATCCAAATTTCCTCTTTTTCAACTTCTTCAAAAGTTTTAGGTTTAATTTGAGAAATGAAAGTTGAAAGTTCACAAGTCTCACTAGTTCCTTTCCTAGTCTTAACTCCATGAGATATGTCACCTATGATTTGTTCTTGAGGGTAATCTCTCACATATCTCCAACTTTTAGGTAAGTCACTATGCTGAATTTCTTATCTTTGTAAATTTTCAAGTGGTGGAGCTATGGGTTTTTCCCTAGATGAGTCTTCCTCATTATTTTTGCTATCATCTAGACTCATTTTTTCCATGTGTCTTTCTACATTTTCTAGATCTTCATCATCCTCATGAGGTTCCTTTTCAACATGAATTGATTCATCAAAAACTATATGGATAGATTCTTCAACATTTAGTGTCTTTTTATTCAAAACCTTATAAGCCTTTGAGTTCATGGCATATCCTAAGAATATTGCTTCATCACTTTTAGCATCAAACTTCCCTAATGGCTGTTTTCCATTGTTCAACACAAAGCATTTATAGCCAAAGCTCCTAAGGTGAGAGATGTTTGGTTTTCTTCCTTTGTACAGCTGATATGGGGTTTTTGACATGATTGCTCTAATTGAAACTCTATTAAGTATATAAGTTGTTGTATTGACAGCTTCAGCCCAGAAGTATTTAGGAAGGTTGTTCTCACAAAGCATAGTTCTTGCCATCTCTTTCAATGTTCTATTCTTTCTCTCCACAACTCCATTTTGTTGGGGTGTTCTGGGTGCTGAAAAGTTGTGTTCCAACCCCTTTTCATTGCAATATTTATTGAACTCATCATTCTCAAATTCTCCTCCATGGTCACTCCTAATCCTAATAATGGATATACCTCTTTCATTCTTAACTTTCTTGCTATATCCTACGAAAACTGATAATGCATCATTCTTGTGAGCAAGGAAATAAAACCAAGTGAATCTTGAATAATCATCAACAATCACTAAACCATAAGATTTACCACCTAGAGTTGTGGTGTTAATTGGACCAAAAAGGTCAATATGAAGTATTTCAAGAGGTCTCGATGTTGACACAACATTCTTAGCTTTGACATGGTGTTCAAACTAACATGTCCTAGTCTCCTACGCCACAACCAGCTATCATTTTCAGCCTTGGCTACTAAGCACATTTCACTATCCTTTTCTAGATCTTCAAGGAAGATTGCATACATGTTTTTCAATCTATTTCCTATGAAGGTAGTCTTGTTAGTGCTTATGTCTATTACTTCACATTTGTTGGAATCAAAGCAAACCTTAAACCCTTTGTCACATAGCTGACTTATGCTTAGCATATTATGTTTTAAACCTTGAACAAATAACACATGACTAATTTGAGTACAAGAGTTTTTACCAATCGTACCTATACTTTGAATTCTTCCTTTTGAGTTATCTCCAAAGGATACGGTGCTTCCTCTTTTCTTGTCCAGCTGTGCAAATAGCATTTCAACCCCTATCATGTGTCAAGAGTAGCCACTATCCATGTACCATGGCTGTTTCTTCTTGTGTTAAGCCTTTGAGCATGTTTCCTTTAGGTGCAGCTCAACCTACAAAAATATGGTTCAGTTCTTATTGATAGGTACCCATGCTTTGATGGGTCCTTGAGTGTTAGTGTTAGTAAAATAACCTTTTGGCTCTCAGATTTTTCTGGTTTTCTGTACATTTATATTTTTCACACAATCATATGATAAATGACCATATTTTCCACAACAATAGCATCTAGATGAAGCTTTATGGTGATTCTTCTTAATATGTGAATTTTTCTTTAAAGAATTATTACTAAAACACTTAAGAGCTGTATTTTCATTAAAGGCTTTTTGCAAAGCATTAGTTTTATTTTCCAACTCTACTTTCATGATTTTAAAATCTGTTTTTGAGTGTTCCAGTTCAGTTTGAAGTAAATTTCTTTGTTCAAAAACATAGTTGAAATCGAGTTTTATTTTCTCCAAATCTTTTTCAAGTGATGTAACCTTTTTCTTCAGATTTTTGTATTTTAAAAACAGGCTTTCAAACTCATCACATAACTCATTATACTCATCTTGCAAGTCATTCATAGATATATCACAAGTCGATGAGCATACCTTTGTTTCATCATCCTTTGCCATCAGGCAAATGTTTGCTCTTTCTTCTGAGCCTTCTTCATCAGATTCTGTGCTTGAATCACTGTCTGACTAGGCTACAACAACCATTGCCTTTTTTGATTTTCTGTTTTTCCTTGGAGTTTTTTCCTTCAGCAATGGACATTCGGATTTGTAGTGCTCTGGTTTTTTGCATTCATAGCAGATTACTTCTTCCTTGTTATTACTTTCATTCTTGTTTTTCTTCCATGAAGGACCTTGATCCCTTTTAAAGGTTTTTCTTGCAAATCTTCGATTCTTTCTTCCCATCAGTTTTCTCAATCTCCTTACAACAAATGCAAGTTTATCATTATCATCGCATGAGAGTTCTTCCAACTCTTCTTCAAGGATACTGGTTTTGAGTGCTATATTATTCTTCTTCTCTTTTGCCTCTCTTTTATCCTCTTCTTCTTCTTCCTTGAGCTCCAACTCATGTGTGAGGAGTGACCCGCAAATTTCATCAAGTGTGATGATATTCAAATCTTTGGCTTCTTGGATGGCAGTCACCTTTAGCTTCCAAGACTTAGGTAGACTCCTAAGAAGTCTGTTTACAAGCTCATGTTCAGGAATAGGTTTTCCTAGTTGGTTAAGTTTATTTGTAATGTTTGTGAACCTATCAAACATGATGGTGATGTCCTCACCTGATTCCATTTTGAACATCTAATAGTTGTGGGTCAAGAGGGCAATTTTGGACTCTTTAACTTGAGAAGTCTCTTCATGAATTATTCTTAACTCGTCCCACACCTACTTAGCTATTGTACAGCTTGAGACTTTGTTGAACTCAGTGGGAGTTAAGGCAAAATGCAAAGTGTTGAATGCCATAAAGTTAGTATGCACTTTCTTAGTTTCAGCCTCAGTCCATTCAGACCTTAGCTTGGGCATTAACTCATTTGTAACCACATTTACAGTTGAGGGAATAAAGAGAGCATCTGTGATGATATCCCACATTTCATAATCTATGGCTCTAATGTATATTGACATCTTAATGCTCCAATAAGGGTAATTAGAGCCATCAAACAGAAGTGGTCTGTTTGTAGATTGTCCCTCGGCTACAACTAATTTTTCTAGAGCCATTTTGGATGATCTCTAAGGGTGTTAGACCTTGTATGCAAAGAGCTAGCTCTGGTACCAATTGTTGGTCCCAAATATAGGTGCTAGAGAGGGGGTGAATAGCACTATCTCGGCTCTTTTGGTGGGATTGAGACTTGATCTCAAACTAAGGAAGATAAGGCAATGAAAACAACGGACAAGGTATTTATAGTGGTTCGGTCCAAGACCTACATCCACTACCTTGATTATCCAACCAAGGATTTTCAAATCAAACACTAAAATAGTGGAATTCCCAAGCTTCCACCAAGCTTTTACAATGGCTTTTCCAAGGCTTAGCCACAACCTTTACACTAGATTTTCTCGAGATCAACTAAAATCCAATGTGGTTTTCCAAGGCTCAACCACAACCTATCACCAGTTTTTCCCGGACTAAACTAAAACCCTAATGTAGTTTTTCAAGGCTCAACCACAACCTTTACTTTAGCTTTTCACGGGCTAAACTAGAACCCACAAGCATCCAAGCACACATTGCTTGATGCAAACACTTAGAGTGAAACACTCACTCTAAGAATACAAAGATGAAAGGAAGAAAGTACCTAGTGATCACACGGTTGATCTATGTGGTACAAGTTTAAGTGCAAATTACAAATACAAAGAATAGGCATTGAGGTTCAATGAAAAGTATAAAGGATTTTCAGGTTTGCTTACTCTTTCTTGGCTTGAATATGATGAAGTCTTTGTTAATGAAGCCAAAAGTTGTCAAAAGTTGGTTCCTTGGCATTTCAAGATCCTTTTATAGTTTGAGAAGATTGTCTAATGGCTGTTGAGACGTTTATGACTGTTAGAAACAATTTGGGGAAGATTCTAGCCGTTTTCTTCTCTTGTAGTGGCCTGACGGATGTATCAGACGAAGAGCACTTAGTTGACTAAAATTTTTCCCTTGGTCGACTAAGTTGGTTCTGTTTCAAACGCAGATTCTAGTGAGCGCTTAGTCGACTAACCCCATTTTCTTGGTCGACTAACTCGATTATGTTTCTCACCAAGCTTCACCCTTTCACTTCTCCGTTTTGACTTTTGTTCAACCAATGATCTTCCTTGATTCACCAGGGAGCTTCATCATTACTAATCTTTCTTGTTCCTTATCCAAATCATATCTTTAGGTGTTCAATAAGAAGATTGACATATTGTCTCATTTATGAACATTTGCCTTGCACACTTAGTTAGAAATATTAGACACAAATGACATGGGAATGTTTTATTATCATCAAAAACTAATGGAGTCAACAACTTCTTCTCCCCCACTTGAATTAGTCATATTTCATTTTTCATGACTAATTCCGACAATATAAAAATTATTAATATTTTAATATTATTTTATTGAATAAAATATTATTTTATTCCAAAATTTTTCACTTGACTTTTTTGGTTCTGAAACTCATTAGTATGACTCGATTTACTTCCGAATCATCCTTTATCGTTCTTTAGCAAGCCAATTCGCATCAAATGATCCTTGGTTTAATCAACAAGGTCTTATTTGTGTCCAATGAGGGTACGGGGTATTACAATCTCCCCTATTTAAAAATAAATTCGTCCTCGAATTCAAATCAACGTATTGTGAATAATCAAATTTCTAAAATCCTTCTACATCACTCTCGTTGGACATTCTCCGTATAAGATCTTGATCTTATAGATTATATCAATCTCTAATCTTTATAGAAAACTCAACCATGTCATATTACATTTGATTGTAAGTACCTCACTTCTTTAATTAAATCGATATTATTCTTCCTCTTATAAGGAGAAATCAAATATATCGTTAGTCCTAGTCACACCTTCATCAAATTATTCTCAAATCATCGATTATGCATATTTACATAGCCACCCACAATTCCTCTACCGTGATCCTTTGTCAAGCCTTCCAACATTCAAATATTTATTCAACCATTGACTATCAGCCTAACTCGTCATTCCATCTTTATTTCGGTTTATATGCTTCCATACCATTTCTATTCGAGTACTCCATAAAATGTAAGGATCAAGACATGCTTTATTTATCTCAAATATATTTAACATTATAGATGTTTCAAATCTAATAACCATTAGTAACCATATTCCCGAAAATTAAACTCCAGTACTTTCATGATCTAGTGCTCACTAGATAATTTCCAATTTATACTACAAGGCATTTCGATAATTAACGATGTTCTTGTAGGTATCTTTATAATTTTAATTAATCTTTTTAATCAATAGCTAACTTGTTCATCATCAGTCGCATATAACATATCTAACTTGAAATTCCTCAAATTTACTCTAAATGTCAAATCTCATGACCTCATTACCAAAGTCTTTACTAATATATGAGTATTCAAAATTTCAAATCATCTTCTCTTCCTTAATAGATCTTTATAATTCCGGTGGCATATTTCTATTCTTTCACCAAGGGTAACATCATTTAATCAAACCATATCACTCACATTTTCAAAACGCTTGAAGCACAATTTATCCTTTATCTATCTTTATCAGACACTTTGCCTTGATAATCAATCAAATAAATTGAAATTGATGGAGGGGTACATTTCATAATTTATGTCTTGTATCTACAAATATGTCGAGACCACAACTTCATCATATCCAAAATATTAGCAAGATAATCATTGCTTCAATCCACCATTTCCAGACATCCTTATAGGTTTGCAATACATCTTCATACTAATGTGACATATTAGTCACGAACCCCAACTTGATTACATAGTATTTTTGCTCCTTGAGCTTTAATGTTTCTCACAGTGAAAAATTTCTTGAACTATGTCATCAATGTCAAGCCTAGCCCAAAAATACTTGTCAGGTCATATATGTGACTGATAGAGTGATTGTATATTTGAATAGCTCAAAAAAGTATTCAAAACTCGGTATTATCTTAGAAATACAATTGAGATGAATTAAACCTCGAACAAGTTCAAATAAGGATTTTAAGAGTGAAATTGAAGATTTCATAATCCAGGGATGACTCAAAACAGTGATTCAGAGTTCAAGGTCCGATTTGGAGTCAATCAAAAATATTAATCGATTGGGGGCAAAATGGTTATTTTGCCACCTAAAATTTAAATTTGGTTATTTGATGAAAACTTTGATCAGGATTAATCATTTGATGTATAATATGATCAATTGAAGTATAATATGATATTTAGCAGTGAAAATTTTAATTCCCAATATTTTTGGAGCACAAAGGCAAAACAATAATTTTTCCATTAAAGGACAAAATAGGAATTTTTGAAAAAGATTTTGGCCCATTTCATTAAGATTGATCAATTGAAGTGTTATTTGAGGTTGAAAATTAGAAAAAAAATACAATTTTTAGTATTTTTTGGAATATAGGGGCAAAATCGTAATATTATCGCCTCAAGGACAAATCGGTAATTTTTCACCCCTGACATTTATCAAGACTAAGGGATGTTATTCCTCATGGAATTGAATAAATATAAGAATAATTGTGGTGGAGAAATAAAGAGAAAAAGTCAAATATTTAGAAAAATGGACTAATAAGGTTGTGATACGTGGCAAGTTATATTACTTTATTATTAAAGCATAAAAAATCAGCCCATAAAACCCATTTCTTCTCACCATATTCGGCCAAAGCAACCAGCAACAAGAAGAAAGGAAGAACAAAGGAAGAGACCAAAAACCTAGGTAGAAAATCAAAGGAAAAGTGAGAGAAATCAAAAAATCAAGCTCGGTAAGTTGAAATTTCTTTAATTTTCCTTGAAATCTAGCTTACCCATGCATTATTTCTTTAATTTTCACGAGTGAGTTGGATGCCACTGTGGCGAAGGACTGGATTAACTAGGTTTCAGAGACTTTCTCTGACATGAGATGAGATGATGACATGAAGTTAATGGTGGCCAGGCGATTATTGGAGAAGAGAGCCCGTACTTGGTGGAATTTGGTGAAGTCCCGCTCAACTACTTAACAGACATGGTCCAACTTTCTCAAAGAATTCGATGGACAATATTTTTATTATTTTCACCAGAAAGAAAAGAAAAGAGAATTTCTAACCTTGAACCAAGGAAACTTGTCGGTAGAGGAGTACGAAGCTCGCTTTAACGAGCTAATGTTATACGTACCGGATCTGGTGAAATCGAAGCAGGATCAGGCTAGTTATTTTGAGAAAGGGCTTCGAAATGAGATTAGAGATAGAATGACAATTACTGGCAATGAGCCACATAAAGGTGTAGTATAGATGGCTTTAAGGGCCAAGAAGCTCACGAATGAAAATAGGAGAGTGCGAGCTGAGTTGGTAAAGAGAAGGAATCCGAGTGGATCTTCTAGTCAGCCGTCTAAAAGTGGCAAAGATTCATCTATTTCAAGAAACACTACTTTTGATCCAGTAACATCTTCTCGACCCTCATTTTCACAACAGCAAAGGCCTTCGAGATTTAGTATGTTTGATATAACTATTTCTGGAAAGAATTTCAGAGGTTCTGATAGATGTAGAGAATGTGGGAGATATCATGTTGGGCGGTGTTAGGGACTTATACTATGTTCTCATTGTGGTTAGCCGGGTCACATCAGGAGAAATTGCCTACAGTTAGGACAAGTTACGGTAGTTGCTCCACCTTCACTAGCTCATACGGATATGCTGAGGAGAAATTCCTCTAGATTACAACCAAGTCAAGGAGTCGTTAGACGGTCTGATGTGGAGATAAATGGAGGAACAAGAGAAAGATAAAATTCTGATTAAGAAGGAAATGGTAGTTATCTGTACAAATCGACAATTATGTGTTTAAGAGTTATTTGGAGATTTTGCTTAGTTGAACTCGTATTAAATGTAGTGGAAAAGATATATGAATAGTAACGGTAAAATAAATATGTTAAATCAATGTTCTAATCGTGTACCTGTGATGGAAAGTTAGCTTTACTAATTATGGTACAGATTAAGAGGGAAAATACACGACCGTGAATGATTGTGATAGTAGCCTTAAAGGTAGAAGAATTACTTTAATAAGGTAAATTTTAGCAACCGCAACGCCACAGTACTAACTACCAAATGCTGTTGCGTTAAGAATTCCTTATGGCTAGAAAGTATGAGCAAACTATGAGCGATATAAGGATTGGACTCACAAGTTGGAATATAATTACGGGTTTTGATGCTACGCTTTGACATGTGGAATCTTAAGTGCAATGGGGAAGTATTAAGAAAAAGATAAGGAGTGAATTGAAAAGTTTCTATCTTGCCTTATTTAATGGCATATGAGATAAGGGAAAAGTTAGAGAGGTATTGAGATGGATAAGTAAAGGCGAATTAATATAAAGTAGCAAGATGAATAATTTGTGGAATAAAGTTAAATCGTAAAAAAGGGAAAGGATTAGTAACAACATAAGTAAACCAACACTTAGGTGCATGAAGGTAAATGCACTATGTCAATTAAGTTGTTATGTCCATATATCAATGGTGTTGGGATTTCAAAATATTTTATGAGTGAATAAGTGAGGAATATGTATAGTAGCTTAGAGGGAACTGGTTTTGATTTCAATTAAGTGACTGTGAAACTTCAAGAGTGATTGGATTTATTGAGATTTAATGATATAAGTGTATGAATCAACTTAAGAATGAACATTAAGGATTATTCTGATTGATGTGTGATCATGAAACAAAAAGTTAATGAATAAATTTATTCTAAAGGTGAGCTTGAATTTTGCTGTGCATAGTATGGAGAGTTATAGGATTAAAAGACTAAATGTGATGAAATGGTTAAAGGTGTTCTTTTCAGGGGAAGGAAAGGTTTCAGGTTCGAACTTCCTCGTGTCCAACTGTAGGCTGCAGACTACAGGGAAGACCGAGTGGAAGGAATGAGGACCCAAACATAACAATGCCTTGGAAAGGTAATCTTTCAAGGGGGATGTCACGTATAGAATTGTCAGCTTGAGATTAAATGACTCGGGAATGTTGGAGCTATTCTAAGTGTCATATAGAGTTTTATAATTGAGATTGATATATATATGTAATGAGAAATACGGACATTTGAAAGTACGTATACATACGTGTATATGGAGTCAATAACATGATCAACTATATAGTAAAAGATTAATTGTAAAGATTTAGAATTTGAACTTGATATATTCGATGATTTGAGTAGAACATGAAATAATCAATAATCTTACTACAAGTTGATTTATTGAAACTTGAGGAAATTTCGAGAAATAATTAAGGAAATGTAATCTATGGCAAGATTAAGCCATATGAGATGGACTAATATGATTGAGAAGATAGAAGATATATAAATGCGAGATAAACACGAAATGTGTGCAAATAATTAAGACCATTATTTTTCTCTGCGGATTGAGAATACGTATAGAAATGAATATGGCATGCTAATAATACTATAAGTTATATAATAATGTGTGAAGATAGGAACAAACAAATACCGAAAGGTTGTTAAAGAACAAAGAAATAAATTTATAATTGATATACATAAATAGGTATAAAAGTAGGTCAAAATTTGGTATGAATGAGATGGACTTATAGTTCAAATTCGATGACGGTAATAGAGTGTTACGACCCAATTCCTGGGCCATGACCGACGCAAGGACCTAATGAGCATAGCTCACTAAGCCCAAGCAAGCCTATTTTCATTTATTTTACTCCACGTATGATCGTGTGAGACATCCACATGCAAAGCACCTAGTGCACACAAAGCCAACTCACAATGGCATTATAGATAAAATAAGTACATACATACCGGTCAAACATAAACTTTGACAATGTACATTACATGTACATAACTACAACACAAAAGAACCATGACTTCTAGCGGAGAATTTACAAGAAAAACGGGCAACTATTGAATATCGGATACCTACCATGAGATGAACTACAGTGATCCCGCAATCTAGGAATATACAATCTCCTGATCTGAAAACATGAATTTTTGAAAATGGTGAGTACAAAACTCAGTGAGCAAACATTAGGTGTGAACAAGCAATAATATCATGAAGGATTATAAAAACATGATGCACACATTTGGAACACAACCATTTTGATCCAATTTATTATCAAACCCTTCCTTTCAATTCAATTTAATTTATAATTAAATAATACTCAAATTCACACACAAACACACAAATATCACCACTATCTCACCAACTTATGTGCAACCCCCACATCGCGCACATAGCTGGAGTTATCGTGTGCATTCCCCCACATCATGCATAGGCGATATCATTCTCCATATTTCCACATCCAATATCACCGACATGTGCTCCCCCCACATCGTGCACATGTACATTTATAAATACCAAACAATATTAATTATCAATACATATCACATATCTACACATATATGGCAGCATATTATAGGGACACATGATTTCATGCCATCATGCATATCACAATTTACCACATCAAAACATTTTTATCAAGGGCTTGTTCTCGGCACGTATTTTAAGAAATTTGGATAAAATCATTTAGATTATCCATTTCAATACATGTACATTTCCCAAAACAATTTGAGATGCAAGTTCACTCACAGTTGTTGAAAATCCAGATTTCGGGTGCACTCGAATTAATAGTCCTCAAGCGCGATTCCTTTGCCTTTTTCAGACGTCTCACCACCTTGACACAAAATAAAATTAGGGAATTTACTGTATTGGTGTTAATTAGGTATAAAATTAACCTAATTTCTATACGGATATATAGAATACTCGGTCAACCGTTTAAACGCGATGTTGACCTAATTGAACCGATTACTCGATAAATTGGACAATACGTCCGATTTGATTCCAAGTTGCACCATCCTTTTTCTAATACCTTAATTCACCACATACCATATAAATAGTGCCAATTTCAGCATTAAAACTTTCCATTTCTTCATGGAAAAAATCAGCCATTATAGTGCATTAGCACTGTAATTTTTCCTACTTAACTTTTTCACCTTAAATCGTAAATTTCCAATTCAGTTCATTTCAAATGAAATCATTTCATTTGAAATGAAACCATTTCATTTTCCACACACAACCTAGGATATTCGGCCTTTGAAGATTCATGGGGAAAATCAAGTTTTTTCTTGTTGTTTTGCTTACTAACATATTAAACTATCTCTAAACACTAACATAGTCTAAAATCAAGCCAATCCAACATTAATTCCTCTTCCATACCCATTTTTCAGAATTGAATTCATCATGATAACTCAATATTCAACCATGGAAATCAAGAACAAAAGCATAGGTTAGCTAGGTGTCAAGGAGAATTAAAGAATTTCTAACTTACCTAGCTTGTTTCCTTGATTTCTTCACATTCTTTTTGATTTTCCACCTAGTTTTTCTTGTTTTTCCTATTCTTTTTCCTTTGTTCTTGTTGCTGGTTGCTTAGGCCGAATATGGTGAGGAAATTAGGGATTTAATGGGCTGATTTTTATAGAAAATGATAAAATAATCAAGCATGCCACGTGTCACATGCTTATTTGCCCATTTTTAGCTTTTTTTACTTTTTCTTCTAAATTTTTCCACCACATGATTAGTCAAAAGCCAAGATGTGGATAAAAGATGACCATGGCTGGAAAAAAAATGTTCTGGTGGTGGAAAATTACCGTTTTGCCTTCGGGACAGTAAAATTACTATTTTACCTTTATACTTCGAAATGTAGCAGAATTACATTATTTTCAATTTCTAGCCTCAAATAACACCAATATTGATCAATTTTAATCAAATGGGGCAAAAATCTTTTCAAAAAAATTTTTGTTTGGTCCTCTAGTGAGAAAATTACCATTTTGCCCTTGTGCTCCAAAAATATCGAGAATCATAATTTTTCACTGCTAAACATCATTTTATACTCCAATAATCTTAATTATATTTCATATAATTATTTTTGGTCCAAGGTGATCAAATCTTGGCTAAAATCTCCATTTTATCATCTGTTGGTACCAAATATAGGTGCTAGAGGGGGGGTGAATAGCACTATCTCGGCTCTTTTTAGTGCGATTGAGACTTGATCTCAAACTAAGGAAGATAAGGCAATGAAAACAATTGACAAGGTATTTATAGTGATTCGGTCCAAGACCTACATCCACTACCTTGATTATCCAACCAAGGATTTTCAAATCAAACATTAGACGGTGGAATTCACAAGCTTCCACCAAGCTTTTACAATGGCTTTTCCAAGGCTTAGCCACAACCTTTACACTAGTTTTTCACGGGATCAACTAAAACCCAATGTGGCTTTCCAAGGCTCAACCACAACCTATCACTAGTTTTTCTCGAGCTAAACTAAAACCCAATGTGGTTTTCCAAGGCTCAACCACAACCTATAACTCAAGTTTTTCATGACCTAAACTAGAACCCAACCCCAACTTTTCAAGGCTAAGTTGGAACCTACAAGCATCCAAGCAAACCTTGCTTGATGCAAACACTTAGAGTGAAACACTCACTCTAAGACAACAAAGATAGAAAGGGAAAGTACCTAGTGATCACATGGTTGATTGATATGGTACAAGTTGAAGTGCTGAACATAAATACAAAGAATAAGCATTAAGGTTCAATGAAGAGTACAAAGGATTTTCAGGTTTTGCTACTCTTCTTGGCTTGAATGTGATAGTGTCTTTTTGTGTGAAGCCAAAGTTGTCCAGAAGCTTGTTTTCTGGCATTTGAAGATCCTTTTATAGTTGGAGAAGCTGGTTTGGTGGTTGTTGGGACGTTTATGACCATTAGAAATAGTTTAGGGAAGATTCTAGCCATTTTCTTGTCTTGTAGTGGCTTGGCGAATATAACAAACAGAGAGCACTTAGTCGACTAAAATTTTTCCCTTGGTCGACTAAGTTGGTTCTGTTTCTGATGCAGATTCCAGTGATTGCTTAGTCGACTAACCCCATTATCTTGGTCGACTAACTTGATTCTGTTTCTCCCCAAGCTTTACCCTTTCACTTCTTCACTTTGACCTTTGTTCAGCAACTGATCTTCCTTAACATGTCAGGGGACTCAATCAATACTGATCTTCCTTGTTCTTTATCCAAATCACATCTTTAGGTGTTCAATAGGAAGATTGAAATATTATTTCTTTGTAGTATTTCCCCTGCACACTTAGTTAGAAGTGTTAGACACAAAAAACATGGGATTGTTTTATTATCATTAAAAACTATTGGAGTCAACAATCTCCCCCTTTTTGATAATGACAAAACATACCTTCATTGACAGCATAGTGTCTATTCAGTTCCATTTTCAACTTCTGCAGAGAATGAGGATTGCTCCCCCTAAGTTCATGCTCCCCCTAAGTGTGTGCATATCTTTCATTTTTTTCAGCAAGTTTTTATCTTGGTTACATTCCTAATGACTTTGTACGTACTTGCTCTTATCAGAAGCTATTCACATATGCAGATTTTTAGAGCAATTGACATGTTGACAGATTTCATCAGATTTTCTACTTTTGTAGATATCTGTCAAGTGCTTGTAATTTCCAAATTTCATTCACACCATCATTTTCCAGCTAAGCTCTTATGAATCATCATTCATATGTACTCAAGCACATGTTTTACTTTGCATTATTGTCTCAGAAATGATTTAACAATATAATAACTCAATAACAGCACAATATCAAAAAATTATAGTAGTTTTGCACAATGTCATCAGATAAATTTCCAACCATGCTTCAAAATCCCATAGATATCATTTTCACAGTTCAAGCATTTCAAACAATTATCCATAAGCATATTCTACGCATTCATAAAGTCAGCTAAAATTAAAAGCATTATTTGAATGCCATTTTGGCATTGATATCCAACAAAACAGTAACCAAAAAAACTGTTCCAGAAATACCCCTAGTCTTGTTTTTACTACCTATCTGCCCTAGAAGTCTGGTACCTCTACCTTCAGGATTTTTGTTTTTCTTGATATTCTCCCTAAAGGTTTTGTACCTCTACCCTCAAATTTTTTAATTTTTCCTTGTAAATACTACTCCCCATTTTTGTCATCATCAGGAAGGGGGCTGAGGAATCAGTTTTCAAAAAAAAATGGTGTGGATTCAGGGGACATAGTCTGTTCCCACCAAGGATTTAGGTGAAAAGGAGAGGGTGGTCTCAGAGAGGCTTGAGAGGTTGTTTCGAGAGTCTGCTGAGGAGATGTCTCTGTAGCCTTTTCTGGAGTTGCTTGATCAGAGACTTCTATTGGGGCTTGAGGAGTGCTTGTAGGAGGTGACTTTGCCCTTTCTACCAATCTTGAAGACTTCCTTGTTCTTGGAGGAACTGGTTTTCTTGCTGTCTTCTTTTGTCTCATGGCAGGTGGTTGAGTCTTAGAAGCAGGAGCTATGTCTTTTGCTTTTGTTTTTCCTTTCTTCTTCCCTTTTTTTGTAGCTCTTTGTTATGAGGTCATTGTTTGAGCAGCTTGAGCTGCTGCTGCTTCTTTTTCTACTTGCTCTTCTTTGACCATTTCATAGAAAAGTCCTATAACAGATACTTCTTCAGAATGTGGAGGGGATGCTTCATGTTCAGGCTGAGGTGGAGGCTAGTGCTTAGAAGAACCAAGTGGTGAACCAACTACCCCAGTCCCTTGATCAGATATTTCCTTTCTTGTTGAGGTGGTTTGCTGTGGTTCTTCAAGTTCTGGTTCAAGGTTACGATGACCAGGATTTGCACTCTGGTAGGCTGATCCTTCAGCTTGAAATTCAGGGCTTGCATCTTGAAATTCAGAACCTTCTAGTTACAATGCTGATCCTTCAACACCTTGTCCTTCTGGTGCCATGTTCTCAGTATCAGAGGAGTTAACATTTACAGGTCCCGTTGGCATTTCAAATCTAGCTTTCAAGCTTGCTTCACTTTCACTCATTTTTTCTTCAATTTTAACAAGCCTAGCTCCCTGATCAGTGAGCTTGGCATCCATTCTCATCAACGATTGAACATCAGTTCATTGGAGAGATGAGGGGCTGTTGTTTCTGGTTGTGTGGGGGCCGCCTCTAGTTGAGTATGAACTGAGGTGATTTTAGAGGTCTTGCTGAAGGTGTCCCCATATACTTTGTATCTCATTTTGATCAGACTTCCCAGGTAGATTGGTTGGTCTCTACTCTTGACCATATCTGTATCATACCTTTTTGGCCACACTCTTTTCTTTTTAACAAGGGATGTGATAACATTCCCATAGGGCAAATGAATCTTTTCCAGTTTACAGGATGCCCTTATTCTTTCAATCATGAACCGTCCAAGGTTCAGAACTTCTCCAGTGAATGCATGCTCCATCAGCCAAAGGTCTTGAAGGCTGATGTAGCTTAGGCTTCCACTCCTACCATGCAGGTTAGCAGCAACAAAGTAATGTAGGATTCTAAATTATGGACTAATAATCAGTCCTGCATTGCTCTTTGAAGAGAATTTCTCTTTCTTTCCAATGATAATTTCCCACACAGAAGCAGGATTATACTTGTCAGGCATGTCATACTCTCATTTTTCTCCCTCTATTCCTAACAGGTTACTCAAGTCTGAGGCTGTAACTAAGAATTCTTCCCATTCAGAAAAACATTCAGATTATCTTCAGAATAGTCCTCTGAGTCATCAAGCTCCCTTTCACTATATGCAATGCTAGCATAAAATTCTTTAACTAAGCTAGCATTATATGTTCTGTCTTTGAAGGAGCTATATTCCTTAATGCTTAGTTCATTGAAATAATCTGTCAAGCTTGTTTGGAGTTCAGGAGTTTCATTGAAACTCTCCCAGTCAATGAACTTCCCGCATGTAATGGGGGCATTTCCGATTTTGTTAAATCTCTCTTCATGAATTTTGTTTCTAAATTTCATAGAAGAGCCATATGAAGTGTCTTTTCCTCATTTGCCTTTCTTTCCCAGTTTCTCAGTTTTCCTCTTCTTTTCTTTTTGTTTCTTCTTCTCGGACCCTTTCAAAGTCCTTTTTGTTGCAGAACTTGATGCACATTTTTTTTTCCTAGGTGCTCAGCCTCGGGGGATTTTTCTGCTGGTCTCTTCCCTTTTTTCTTTGCAAGCAAATCGTTAAGAAAGGTCGACTTGGCCATTGTGACTTCTGAAGATGTTTTTGACTTAGGGTTTAGGGGGGGTCAGAAATAGGGTTCTCGGTTGATTTCAGAAGATAAAGAGAAGTAACTAAGACTGATAAAGATGAGAGAGTCGATTTTCAGAGAATTAAGGAGTGAATGGCAGTTTCCAACTTAGGGAACCCGTTTGTCTCCCCCTTAACTAATGCCTCATTTTCCCAAATTTCAAAACTCCCTCTCATGTTTTTACTATTTACTACATCAGGTTTCCCTTTTTCTATTTTGTCACCCGATAGGCACAAAATCTCCTTACTTTAATCCTTTATTACTGAGTCATCAGTTCTTTGATTTAATAAAACAAAATGCTCTTAGTTGACTGAATTTCACACTTTAGTTGACTAAGTTTCTTCTATTTTCCTCTGTTTATTCCAAACTTCTTTCTACAACTCTTCCAAACAACACATTCCTAGATTCCGTCTGATTTCCCATAACCTATCCTCACTAAGGGGCTTTGTGAATATATCGGCTAATTGGTGCAATGTGCTTATGAATTCAATATTGATTTCTCCCTTAGTTACATAATCTCTAATAAAATGATGTCTAATTTCAATGTGCTTGGTTCTTGAGTGTTCCACAGGATTTTTTGAAATATTTATAGCACTGGTGTTGTCACAATAAATGGATGTGTTATTCATGGACAACCCGTAGTCTCTCAATTGTTGCTTAATCCATAAAACCTGTGCACAACAACTTCCTAGGGACACATATTCTGCTTCAGCAGTGGACAAGGTAACAGAATTTTGCTTTTTGCTCGACCAGCATACAAGCATGTTTTCTACCAACTGGCATGTTCCACTAGTGCTCTTTCTGTCAGTTCTACTTCCAGCAAAGTCAGCATCTGAATATCTTATAAGGCTGAATGGTGATTCTTTTGAATACCATAATCCTAGGCCTTGAGTTTCAATGAGATATCTAAATATTCTTTTTACAGCAGTGAGGTGTGTTTATTTAGGTTGAGACTGAAATCTAGAGCACAAACACACACTAAATTGAATATCTGGTCTACTTGCAGTTAAGTAAAGAAGAGATCCAATCATACCTCTATAGAGCTTTTGATCTACATTTTTACCTTTCTCATCAGCATCAAGCTTTGAAGATGTACTCATTGGTGTGCTGATGGATTTCAATTTTAACATGTCATACCTTTTGAGCATGTCTTGAATGTATCTATCTTGGCTGACAAAGGTTCCTCCTTTGCATTGCTTGATTTGAAGGCCAAGAAAGTACTTCAATTCTCCCATCATTCTTATTTCGAATTCTCCCTGCATTTGCTTAGCAAAGTTCTTGCGAAGAGATTCATTAGTGGCACCAAATATTATGTCATCAACATAGATTTGAACTATGATTAGATCATTTAGGTATCTCTTGATAAATAATGTGGTGTCAATGCTGCCCTTAGCATAGTCTTTTTCTACCAGAAATTTTGAAAGCCTTTCATACCAAGCTCTAGGAGCTTGTTTCAATCCATATAAGGCTATATGAAGCTTAAGGACATGATCTGGTTTTTCGAAATCTTCAAAACTAGTAGGTTGTTCAACATATTCTTCTTCTTGTATAATTCCATTTAGGAATGCACTCTTCACATCCATTTGGTATAGTTTGAAGTTCATATGACAAGCAAAGGCAACTAGCAATCTTATGGCTTCTATTCTTGCTACTGGAGCAAAGGTTTCTTCATAATCTATTCCTTCTTCTTGATTATACCTATTTGCTACCAATCTTGCTTTGTTTCTCATAACATTTCCTTGTTCATCAATTTTGTTTCTAAACACCCATTTATTGCCAACAATAGGGTGATTTGAAGGCTTAGGCACTAGTGACCACACATTATTTCTCTCGAATTGATTTAGCTCCTCTTGCATGGCTAAAATCCAGCCTTCCTCTTTTTCAATTTCATCAAAGCTTTTAGGTTCAATTTGAGAAATGAAAGCTAAAAATTCACAAGTTTCCCTAGTTCTTTTCCTAGTTTTAACTCCATGAGATATGTCTCCTATGATTTGATCTTGTGGATGATCTCTCACATATCTCCAGCTCCTAAGTAAATCACTACGTTGGATTTCTTGTCCTTGTAGATTTTCAAGAGGTGGAGCTACAGTTTCTTCTGTTGATGAGTCTTCCTCATTGTTCTTGCTATCATTTAGACTTATTTCATCCATCTGTTTTCCTAGATTCTCAAAATCTTCATCATCCTCATGAACTTCCTTTTCAACATGGATTGATTCATAAAAAAACTATATGGATAGATTCTTCAACAGTTAGTGTCCTTTTGTTGAAAACTCTATATGCTTTTGAGTTCATGGCATATCCCAAGAATATTGCTTCATCACTTTTAGCATCAAACTTCCCTAACGGCTGTTTTCCATTGTTCAACACAAAGCATTTGCAACCAAAGCTCCTAAGGTGAGAGATATTTGGTTTTCTTCCTTTGTACAGCTCATATGGGGTTTTTGACATGATTGCTCTAATTGAAACTCTATTAAGTATATAAGCTGCTGTATTGATAGCTTCAGCCCAAAAATATTTAGGGAGGTTGTTCTCATAAAGCATAGTTCTTGCCATCTCTTTTAATGTTCTATTCTTTCTTTCCACAACTCCATTTTGCTGGGGTGTTCTAGGTGCTGAAAAGTTGTGTTCCAACCCTTTTTCATTGCAATATCTCTCGAACTCATCATTCTCAAATTCACCTCCATGGTCACTCCTAATCCTAATAATGGATGTGCCTATTTCATTCTCAACTTTCTTGCAATATCCTATGAAAGCTAATAATGCATTATTCTTGTGAGTAAGGAAATAAACCCAAGTAAATCTTGAGTAATCATCAATAATCACTAAACCATAAGATTTACCACCTAGACTTGTGGTGCTAATTGGACCAAAGAGATCCATGTGGAGCATTTCAAGAGGTTTCGTTGTTGACACAACATTCTTAGCTTTGAATGATGTTCTGACTTGTTTTCCTAGCTGACATGCTTCACATAGTCTATCATCCTCAAACATAATGCTAGGTAGTCCAATAACTAGATCTTTCTTAATTAGTTTTGACATGGTGTTCATGCTAACATGTCCTAGTCTCCTATGCCACAACCCGCTGTTGTTTTCAGCCTTGGCTACTAGGCACACTTCACTATCCTTCTTTAGATCTTCAAGGAAGATGACATACATGTTTTTCAATCTATTTCCTATTAAGGTAGTCTTGTTAGTGCCTATGTCTAGAACTTCACATTTGTTGGAATCAAAACAAACCTTAAACCCTTTGTCACATAGCCGACTTATGCTTAACAGATTATGCTTTAGACCTTGAACAAATAAGACATGGCTAATTTGTGTGCAGGAGTTCTTACCAACCGTTCCTATAAATTGAATTCTTCCTTTTGAATTATCTCCAAAGGATACGGTGCCTCCTTTTTTCTTGTCCAGCTGTGCAAACAGCATTTCATCTCCTGTCATGTGTCGAGAGCAACCACTATCCATGTACCATGGCTATTTCTTTATGTGTTGAGCCTTTGAGCACGTTTCCTTTAGGTGCAACTCAACCTCTGTTTCATCATCCTTTGCCATCAGGTAGATGTTTGCTCTTTTTTTTGAGCTTTCCTCATCTGATTCTGTGCTTGAATCACTGTCTGACCAGGCTGCAGCAACCATTACCGTTTTTGATTTTCTGATTCTCCTTGGAGTTTCTTCTTTCAACAATGGACATTCAGATTTGTAGTGTCCTGGTTTTTTGCATTCATAGCAGATTACTTCTTCCTTGTTACTGCTTTCATTTTTGTTTTTCTTCCATGAATGACCTTGATCCTTTTTAAAGAATTTTCTTACAAATTTTTGATTCTTCCTTCCCATCAGTTTTCTCAATCTTCTTGCAACAAGTGCAAGTTCATCATTGTCATCGCATGAGAGTTCTTCCAACTCATCTTCAAGGATGCTGGCTTTGAGTGCTATGTTCTTTTTCTTCTCTTTTGCCTCTCTTTTATCCTCTACTTCTTATTCCTTGAGCTCCAGCTCATGTGTGAGGAGTGACCCACAGATTTCATCAAGTGTGATGATGTTCAAGTCTTTGCCTTCTCGGATGGCAATCACCTTTGGCTTCCAAGACTTAGGCAGACTTCTAAGAAGTCTTTTTACAAGCTCATGCTTAGGGATAGGTTTTCCTAGCTGTTTAAGCTTATTAGTAATGTTTGTGAACCTATCAAACATGCTGGTGATGTCCTCACTAGGTTCTATTTTGAACATCTCATAGTTGTGGGTCAAGAGGGCAATTTTGGACTCCTTAACTTGAGAAGTCCCTTCATGAATTATTCTTAACTTATCCCACACTTGCTTAGCTGTTGTACAACTTGAGACTTTATTGAACTCAGTGGAAGTTAAGGCACAATGCAGGGTGTTGATTGCTTTGAAATTGGTCTGCACTTTCTTAGTTTCAGCCTCGGTCCATTCAATCCTTGGCTTAGGCATCAACTCATTTGTGACAATATTCACAGTTGAGGGAGTAAAGGGACCATCAGTGACGATATCCCACATTTCATAATCTATGGCCCTAATGAAAATTGACATTCTAGTGCTCATATAAGGGTAATTGAGCCATCAAACAGAGGTGGTCTGTTTGTTGATTGTCCCTAAGCTATAACTAATTTATGTTGAGCATTTTGGATCCTCTCTAAGGGTGTTAGACCTTATATTTAGAGAACTAGCTCTGATACCAATTGTTGGTCTCAAATATAGGTGCTAAAGGGGGGGTGAATAGCACTATCTTGGCTCTTTTTAGTGGGATTGAGACTTGATCTCAAACTAAGGAAGATAAGGCAATGAAAACAATTGACAAGGTATTTATAATGTTTTAGTTCAAGACCTACATCCACTACCTTGATTATCCAACCAACGATTTTCAAATGAAACACTAGACGGTGGAATTCACAAGCTTCCACCAAGCTTTTACAATGGCTTTTCCAAGGCTTAGCCACAAACTTTACACTAGTTTTTCACGGGATCAACTAAAACCCAATGTGGCTTTCCAAGGCTCAACCACAACCTATCACTAGTTTTTCCTCGGCTAAACTAAAACCTAATGTGGTTTTCCAAGGCTCTACCACAACCTATAACTCTAGTTTTTCACGGCCTAAACAAGAACCCAACTCCAACTTTTCAAGGCTAAGTTGGAACCTACAAACATCCAAGCAAACCTTGCTTGATGCAAAGACTTAGAGTAAAACACTCACTCTAAGACAACAAAGATAGAAAAGGAAAATACCTAGTGATCACATGGTTGATCTATATGGTACAAGTTGAAGTGCTGAACATAGATACAAAGAATAAGCATTGAGGTTCAATGAAGAGTACAAAGGATTTTCAGGTTTTGCTACTCTTCTTGGCTTGAATCTGATGGTGTCTTTTTGTGTGAAGCCAAAGTTGTCAAGAAGCTTGTTCATTAGCATTTGAAGATCCTTTTATAGTTGAAAAAGCTGGTCTGCTGGCTGTTGGGATGTTTATGACTGTTAGAAACAGTTTAGGGAAGATTCTAGCCGTTTTCTTGTCTTGTAATGGCTTGGCGGATGTAGCAGACAGAGAGCACTTAGTCCACTAAAATTTTTCCCTGGGTCGACTAAGTTGATTCTGTTTTTGATGCAGATTCCAATAATCACTTAGTCGACTAACCCCATTATCTTGGTCGACTAACTTGATTCTGTTTCTCCCCAAGCTTTACCTTTTCACTTCTCCACTTTGACCTTTGTTCAGCAACTGATCTTCCTTAACATGTCAGGGGACTCCATCAATACTGATCTTCCTTGTTCTTTATCCAAATCACATCTTTGGGCGTTCAATAGGAAGATTGAAATATTCTTTCTTTGTAGTTATTTCTCCTACACACTTAGTCAGAAGTGTTAGACACAAAAGACATGGGAATGTTTTATTATCATCAAAAACTAATGTAGTCAACATCATCAAATGGAAAAATGACCGTTTTATCCCTAACCGGTCAATTTTTTCGATTTACTCCAAACTGGACCTTGAACTCCGAATCACTGTTCTAAGTCATTCTGTGGGTTTTAGAATTTTCAAATTTCTCTTAGAATTTCTATTTGAACTAGTTCAAGGCTCGATTTAACTTGGTTGTACCACTCGGTACAATACCGTCTTTTAATCGAGCTTAATAGGGTTTCACATACAGACATACTTGGAGTCTCGATATAAGAGATCATGATTGAGAAAGATATTACATATATGATTTTAAAGGACAATGCTAGATAAGAGTGAAGTATTTAAGTTGACCCAGAGGTAAACAAATTGAAGTTCCCTACAATAAAAAAAAATGACATAGAAAAGTAAATATCAGAGGATAAGCTAATACCCCTATCTCTTCTTCAGGTTTGATAAGAGAAATTTTGATGACAAAATTTTATTTTAAATGAGGTAGTGTTGTCAAGCCAAGCCCAAAAATACTTGTCAGGTCATATATGTAACTGATAGAGTGATTGTATATTTGAATAGCCCAGAAAAGTATTCAAAACTCGATATTGCACCTAGAAATACAATTGAGATGATTTAAACCTTGAACAAGTTCAAATAAGGATTTTAAGAGTAAAATTCAAGATTTCACAGTCCAGGGATGACACAAAACAATGATTCGAGTTGGAGGTCCGATTTGGAGTTAATCAGAAATATTGACCGATTGGGGGTAAAATAGTCATTTTGCCACTAAAAATTTAAATTTGGTTATTTGATGAAAATTTTGATCAAGATTAATCATTTGAAGTATATTATGACCAATTGAAGTATAATATGAGATTTAGCAATGAAAATTTTAATTTTCAATATTTTTGGAACACAAGGGCAAAACAATAATTTTACCATTAAAGGACAAAACGAGAAATTTTAGAAAAGATTTTGGCCCATTTGGTTAAGATTGATCAATTGAAGTGTTATTTGAGGTTGAAAAGTGAAAAAGAATACAATTTTTGGTACTTTTCGGAGTATAGGGGCAAAATTGTAATTTTATTGCTCCGGGGGCAAATCGGTAATTGTTCACCCCCGACATTTGTCAAGACCAAGGGATTTTATTCCTTATGGAATTGGATAAATATAAGAATAATTGTGATGGAGAAATAAAGAGAAAAAGTCAAATATTTAGAAAAATGGACTAATAAGGTTGTGACACGTGGCAAGTTATATTACTTTATTATTAAAGGATAAAAAATCTGCCCATAAAACCAATTTCCTCTCACCATATTAGGCCAAAGCAACTAGCAACAAGAAGAAAGGAAGAACAAAGGAAGAGTCCAAAAACCTAGGTGGAAAATCAAAGGAAAAGTGAGAGAAATCAAAGAATCAAGCTAGGTAAGTTGAAATTTCTTTAATTTTCCTTGAAACCTAGCTTATCCATGCATTATTTCTTTATTTCTATAGATGAATGACATGTTTTCATGAGGAATTAAGGTCTGACCGAATGTGTATGGAAGAGATTTGATGATGGAAATGGCTTGATTTTTGAACTATGTTGATGTTTAGAGGTAGTTAATCATGCTTAGGAAGGAAAACAATAAAAAAACAATCATTTCCTCCATAATCCTTCATAGGCCAAATTTAATAGTGAGTGTGTTGAGAATGAAATGATTTCATTTCAACTGAAATGGGTTAAGCAAGGATGAATTATGGTGAGAGAATTAAGAATGTTAGTGTTTAAATCGGTTAATGATAAATGGTGTGAAAATCGGCAAGAACACAAATGTTCTTCATTTAAACCATTTAGGCTGAATTTTCTAGGGGGAGGATTGATGCTGAAATTGATGATATTTCATGCTATTTTGGTGATAATTGATGTTTGGTGAGGTTAGAAATTAAATGGGAATTTTTGGTACAAAGATACAAATTTTACTTAATAGGGGTAAAAGCGTAATTTGTGGTCTAAGACTGATACACTGACCCACATTTACAGTAATTGAGTATTGTGGATATAATTGGACTATTAGAAATTGAAATGGGTCAAATCGAAGTTAAATTGAGGATTTTAGCAATTTAGACAGTGCGTAAACGAGTCGGTCGGACACCGTGATTAAACGACAGTCCGAACCATTTTATCTCATTTCCATGCATCATGTAGAGCCTAAAATCATTTATTGTGGTTTGACACAAATAATTGAAAATGTGTCAAAAATTATGTATAAATGGTAAGCCATTGGATACGGGTAAAGGATTGTACCCGCGGACTCGAAATATGAGTATTTCAACTCCTAATACTGTGAGTAAACTTATTATCGTCTTAATAATCTAGAGTAGTTTTTATGCAATTGTGTGATTTATAGATTATGGGTTTAAATAGTAAATCATTGTGTTTTAAGAAAAATTATGATTTTATAAATTTTCTAGAAAGATTGAATAGTGGTTTCGAAAATAGAGTAATGGGGGACTGCTTACTTTATAGCAAATTACTGTTTGAATTGTATGGCTTATGATGATTGTGGGCATAACTGACTGTTTTTATAATTTGATAAATACGTGAACTGCTTTGATTTGCCTTGATAGGCAAGGTAAGAATTGTGGGCCATGTTATGCTATGATAATTTTCATTTACTTGGTGGGATAAATGTGGTTGCTGCAGTGGCGACTTCTGCGGACCAACCTATAAGAGGGGCACAGAAACCCAATTATTGTGTTTACCTCTGTAGAGAGGCGCATAGGGTATCTCTTGAGGTAGGATTTGAGTTCAGTTCACGCCTAACCACCTCGTGGTAGTGAACTCAGCCAACGCCAAGAAACGACTGAATTGTGAGAAGTATGAAATTTTTACAACCTTGGTAGACTTGAACGGATGCCCCCGTACAAGGTATCCCCGAGTACAGGTTTTGGCATAAGCCAAGTTTTAAAGATTGTGCATAAGCCAAGTGAATTATTTGAGTAAACTGAGTATTGATGCTGTGAAAAATATATTGGATTTGAATATTTTATTTCTCTTCTTTTTACTCGGCTTTAGATACTTTAGATGGTGTTTGTTTACTCACTGAGATTATGTAATCTCACCCCTCTTCCTATCCATATTTCAGGCTCAGGACAATTTGTGGATAGTCGATTAAGATGAGAATTAATCTCGAAGTGCATCATAGAAAGTAAGAGTCCACAGTCTCATATCTTTGTGGTCAATTGGGGGCCCACGTGTCACTGTAAAAGTAATTTTATACTGTGGTTATTTGCATTTTAGTATGTATAAATATATTTAATTTTTACGCTATAAAAATTTAATTACTGATTTTTCTATAAATATTGTTTTATAGGAAAATTAATTATTTTATTGGATATTTTATTATATTCATATATTCAAAAATTTTGCTTCAAACTAATGTTTTAGACATTTAAACTTATTTTAAACTACGGAACATGTGTTTTCTACGCATTTATTATATTTTAGTCGGTTACGGGATTTTTGAAAAAAAAAAACTGACGAAAATGCCCTTGTGAGCCAGGAGACAATATATTTTCTTTTTTGAATCAAAAATAACTTTCGATTTTTGAAATGTGATATTTAATAATTGTTGCTCACCAGGGAGATGTTCAAACTGATGTTAAGCCTTGCGGGGTTCCGGTCGACATTTCAGGTTTGAGTGCTCGTCGGGACGTTGCGGCGATTGTCACGGGCCCGATTAGGAGTTCTGGATCGTGACAATCAAGGTGTTCTTAGAGTGGATACAATTCCATAACTTATAGTTTAATGCCTAAAGTAGTGAATACAATCTCATCATTAGAGTTCTATTCTTATCTACCAATCATAACTCCTTTTGCTCATTCACTTATACATTGCTTGGTTGCTCACCAGCCTTTTATAACCATCCAATTTTGAACATTTATAATTAGTCAAACTAGTGCATTCTCACACCTTTTCATACATTTTCAAAACACTTAACCACTTCCTTTAATACGATTTCATTGAAGATTTAAACAATCAAAGGTTGATCTCCAAGCCTTTCATAACCTTGACATTTCAATGTATGCTTATTGACATTCCAACTTATTGGTTCTCAATGGACATTATCTTAAAATTCCCCCAAAATGTTCCTGTTCTTAACCCAGGCCATATAAAACTAACTTAATATAATCACATTAATTATCCTTAAACTTCTTAGGCTCGATGTAACAACATCCATATTTTTCCCATCGCTCATCCAATCATAATCTGATACCCGCATATGCTTTATGATCTTATTAACCTTTTAGATTCATCTTTACGAGATCACTAGATCTTATACAATATTACAATTCCTTTAATGTCTACCCCGTCAACTCTGATATTTATAAATTGTGATATAGATTTTACTTAAGTGTCCCTCAACATTATCGCCAATATCTAATTTCAACCTTGAGATAATTCATGCTCTAATAACTATAATCCAACATAGTTCCATCAAACCTTGACATCTCAATGTCACTTAATTGAATTCAAAACCAGCTCCATTCAAGCTGATATACACCTATTTAGCACATATTCACAATTAAAATATCTCAAAAGGTTAGCACCACTTATATATGGGCAGGCAACTTAATTAACACAGTGTACTTACTTTAGTGCACGCAAGTATCAGTTTACATCTCCTTAATACTTAAATTTATAAACTTCAAGTGAATCTCAACAATCACTATTTATTTCGATCCAATATACCCTTTTTATATTGACCTTAAATACAATCTGTAGTCATTTAATCTTATTTCCATTGACAATCATGGGTTCAAATTTTAACTCCACCAATTGAATGAGCTATTACGGACTTGTTAGTCCAATTTCACTTTCATTTAATTTTAGTCGAAAGGGTATATCATCACATCCAACCTTCATTAGAAGCATTTACTTAAATTATTTTCAATAGTTGCTTGTGTCTCGTGTGACATCTCAAACCTGGACTATGGTAGTCAATTCTCGTTATTTAATCATCGTTTATGATTACACAAGTTAGTTTTCTAAGATAAAAAGTCTATGCAGCCTCTTGCTTATAATCCGTGCTGCAGTCACTGACTATAAACAAGACTCTACGGTGACTCCACTACTCTGCTTTTTGACACAAGAATATCCTAGGACTCCACTAACCTAGAGCTCTGATACCACTATTGCAACGACCACTCCCCGGTAGCTACCGGTATCTGAGACTTCCGGGAAGACCCGTCAAATCCCGAACAAGCCTATCTCGTATCGCCCATCAGCTAACCGAATACAATCCTCATATTATATTTATATTTTTATATACTAAATTAAATCATAACTATAAAAAAATCAATACAAACTTTTTCCTTTTTATTTGCAAGTGTACACACTAAAATCTATAATCTCTAAATTAATACTTCTATTAAAATTTAGAATCGTTTACAACTTAATAAACGAATTATTAGAACTTGACTTCTAGTAGCAGAGCGACTCGGAATAAAATGCTATGAGATGCCTTTAGCTATCCATAAATAACTGAGCGCGCTAATGATTACGCGTTAAATCGATCCCTATATGCAAAAGAGAAAAATGGGGTGTGAGTCTCATACACTCAGTGAATATCATCGACTCCTTGAGTAGGGCGTAGATAGGAAACAAGCAAACGGCAGATCATTTGAGTATAAAAATACACGATTATAAAAATAATTTATTTCAAATGGGCGTTCTGTGCCTTATAACCATTTTTGCATCAAATTAATAAAATTGAGCAAGCTCCCGTGAAACCAAATATTATTTAAAATCATGTATAAATCATAGCTCGCCCATACACGAGGAATCACTGATTTATTTCACAAAAAACAAATAGGGGAGTTGCGAAAAACCATTTAATTCTATTTCTCAGCATGCTAAGAAACATAATTTAAAATGTTAAAACTTATTTGGTGATACCTTGCGCCGGGGTATCCAACCGAATCTGCCAAGGCTGTTAAAATTTCTTAACCGTTTAAAGCACAACTAATCCTTGGCATTGGCTGAGTTCACTCTCACGTTGGGGTTAGGCGTGAAGTGAACTCTATTATACCTCCAGAGTTACCCTCCGCGCCTTTCATAAGAGGTTTATTATAATGGGTTTTACCGTACCCCTCTAAATAGGCTGGTCCATGGAAACCCGTCACTGCAGTGAGAATTAACCCCACCAATTAAACAAAATTTTCTAACAGCATAATATGGCATTTATTGATAGGTCTGGGTCCCCATCACTTGACTACTAGCTAGCCGCATTATCGCGATAGCTCCACAGCCCCGAGCAGGGACACCTTGCCAAGCTTCAAATCCCGGACCTTTTTAAAAGTTCCCCCGAAGGGAACATTTAGAACAATTTCAAATCAAGCCAATCATGCCATTCAATTTCAAAACAAATTAGGAATCTCATTCCATTTATATGAATTGTCTTAAAAAAATCATTTATATCCTTGAAGTACTGTTCCAAATTTATTTTCAAAACATTCCACATAAAATATAATAAAATCAATTGTCACTTTCATAAAATAAAATTTGGTGCATGAATTTCGAAACGTACTTCACATGGTAACCTGGCATCATAATCATGAATGCACACTAGAAGGCACAATTTTGAATGTAAATCCCATTGAAAAGCTTGTTTCTCGGTTTAAAAAAAACACTTTACTTATATAGTCTATCTATAGACATATCCAAACCGACTTTCAAAACAACTCGCATCCACAAAATACCTAAGATTCTATCAGCTCATACTTTCCACAGATGTGCTCGTACGATAAATCATGCCTATACATATATATAGATAATTATGAAAATTTTAAAATAGACACCCCCTACTCACCTCACAATAGTGGGATTTTACTTCACTATTTATTCGTACGTGTATACCTTTATTTCTATTTATCGATCGCGTACTTCGCTCGGCATGCCTCCACGATAACTTTCCTAGCATCAAATTTAAATCCAATATATTTAATTATACATTTGTATGGGTAGCAACTTAATTAAAAATTCCTTAAACAACTTGCATATTTTTCATCTAAAATATGCACAATATTAATAAACTACCCATAAACCTTAAAATATAACATTTACTTACCATTGGGCCTTTGCCCTTTCTTTATGACATTTAGGCCTCTCCATGGGCTTCTCCAAATCTTCCCATTGGGCTAAGCCCATTTATTTTCTACCTGGGCCATGCCCACATTTTTTTTCTCATTTCTTTTTCTTTTCCTTTTTCTCTTTTTTTTCTCTCTTCAACGTTTCTTTCTTCATTCTTTTTCAACCTGTTTCTGTCTATTCTTTTCCTCTTCTCAAAATCAACTTCACAACCTCTCCTACTTCTATTTTTCTGCACTCAAATTCAGTAGCAAAACTCAACAATTTCAACCACAAATTCAGCAAATTTCCAGCTTAATTTTTTGCTCATTTTCTACACCATTTTCTGCATGATTTTCAAAACCATTTTTTGCACATTTTCTGCACTATTTTATGCACCATTTTCCAACAGATTTTCAGCTCAATTTCCACCTCAAAATTCCTGAATTTTCAGCACCAAAATCCCTTCAAAGTGTAGCGAAAAAAAATCATCTTCTTACCTAAAATTTTTTTAGCTTTTTCCCTCATAAAATTGGCAGCAAAACCGTCATCCTTTCTTTTCCTCAAGGTGCAGAATTTTCAATCTTCTTCTTCCCCTCCTTAATGATTATCCTTTTCTTCTGTTTGCTCGATTTTTCTTTGCTTCTTTTTCATCCTTTCACTTTTCTTTTTCTCTCATTCTTTTTCTTCTTTTTCTTGGTTTTTCTTCAGCCAAACCTCACATTTCTTCTTTCTTTTTTCCCTTGTCTTCTCCTCGGCTTTTTCTTTGTTTTTTCCTTCTTTTATCTTTTTTTTTCTTTTGACTGAGCCTCTAGTCTTTTCTTCTTATCTATTTTATTTCTTCTCCCCCACATCATGTGGTCGGCCCCCACATTTCTCTCTACATTCTTCTCTTTGTTTTATTTTGTTTTGTCTTCATTCTTATCTTAATTCCATTATTGGTTGACTAATTCAACCAAACTAAAAAAATTTTGGTTGCTTGTCTTTCATTCTTAATCGACCTTGGCTTCATTCTTTCTTTTCTTTGTTTGCTTATTATTTTGTTATTTCCTTTATTTGCTCAGACTAATAAAATTTACATTTTATCTCTTAACGTCATTTTATTTGATACACTGTGTTTTTAATTTTCATGGTTTAAAATTAATTCTTCCAACACGTGTAAAAATTTTAATTTTCTTCTGTCTTCGTACTCGTACACTTGTAGGACCAAAATATCGAAATCGCATTTTAACGCGGTGTCACTATAATATTTTAAATATTTTCTCATTTGCGTTAACTCAATTTAATAAAAATGCACGATCTCACTTACGGTATTACTTTCCATAAATTCATTCTTACTTCTTCTTCCCCAATTGAATTAGTCATATTTCATTTTTCATGACTAATTCCGACAACATATAAATTATTAATATTTTAATATTATTTTATTGAATAAAATATTATTTTATTCCAAAATTTTTCACTTGACTTCTTTGGTCTCGAAACTCATTAATATGACTCGATTTACCTCCGAATCATCCTTTGTCATTCTTTAGCATGCCAATTCGCATCAAATGATCCTTCGTTTAATCAACAAGGTCTTATTTGTGTCCAACGAGGGTACGGGGTACTACAATCTCCCCCACTTAAAAATAAATTTGTTCTCGAATTCAAATTAACGTACTGTGAATAATCAAATTTCTAAAATCCTTCTACATCACTCTCGTTGGACATTCTCCGTATAAGATCTTGATCTTATAGATTATATCAATCTCTAATCATTAAAAAAACTCAACCATGTCATATTACATTTGATTGTAAGTACCTCACTTCTTCAATTAAATAGATATTATTCTTCCTCTTATAAAGATATATCAAATATATCGTTAGTCCTAGACACACCTTCATCAAATTATTCTTAAATCATCAATTATGCATATTTACATAGCACCCACAATTCCTCTACCTTGATCCTTTACCAAGCCCTCCAACATTCAAATATTTATTCAACCATTGACTATCGGCCTAACTCATCATTCCATCTTTATTTCGGTTTATATCCTTCCATACCATTTCTATTCGGGTACTCCATAATATGTAAGGATCAAGACATGCTTTATTTATCTCCAATATATTTAACATCATAAATGATTCAAATCTAATAACCATTAGTATCCATATTCTCGAAAATTAAACTCCAGTACTTTCATGATCTAGTGCTCACTAGATAATTTCCAACTTATACTACAAGGCATTTCGATAATTAACAATGTTCTTGTAGGTATCTTTATAATTTTAATTAATCTCTTTAATCGATAGCTAACTTGTTCATCATCAGTTGCATATAACATATCTAACTTGAAATTCCTCAAATTTACTCTAAATGTCAAATCTCATGACCTCAGTACCAAAGTCTTTACTAATATATGAGTACTCGAAATTTCAAATCATCTTCTCTTCCTTAATAGATCTTTATAATTCTGGTGGCATATTTATATTCTTTCACCAAGGGTAATGTCATTTAATCAAACCATATCACTTTCATTTTCAAAATGCTTGAAGCACAATTTATCCTTTATCTATCTTTATCAGACACTTTGCCTCGATAATCAATCAAATAAATTGAAATTGATGGAGGGGCACATTTCGCAATTTATGTCTCGTATCTACAAACATGTCGAGACCATAACTTCATCAGATCCAAAATATTAGCAAGATAATCATTGCTTCAATCCACCATTTCTAGAAATCCTTATAGGTTTGCAATACATCTTCATACTAATGTGACATATTACTCATGAACCCCAACTTGATTACATAGTCTTTCTGCTTCTTGAGCTTTAATGTTTCTCACAGTGAAAAATTTCTTGAACTATGTCATCAAGGTGTTCTTAGAGTGGATACAATTCCATAACTTATAGTTTAATGCCTAAAGTAGTGAATACAATCTCATCATTAGAGTTCTATTCTTACCTACCAATCATAACTCCTTTTGCTCATTCACTTATACATTGCTTGGTTGCTCACCAGCCTTTTATAACCATCCAATTTCGAACTTTTATAATTAATCAAACTAGTGCATTCTCACACCTTTCCATACATTTTCAAAACACTTAACCACTTCCTTTAATACAATTTCGTTGAGGATTTAAACAATCAAAGACTGATCTCCAAGCCTTTCATAACCTTGACATTTCAATGTATGCTTATTGACATTCCAACTTATTGGTTCTCAACGGACATTATCTTAAAATTCCCCTAAAATGTTCATGTTTTTAACCCGGGCCATATAGAACTAACTTAATATAATCACATTAATTATCCTTAAACTTCTTAGGCATGATGTAACGGCATCCATATTTTTCCCATCGCTCATCCAATCACAATCTGATACCCGCATATGCTTTATGATCTTAATAACGTTTTAGATTCATCTTTACGGGATCACTAGATCTTATACAATATTACCATTCCTTTAATGTCCATGTCACAACTCGATCCCCGGGCCATGACCGACGCAAGGACCCAATGAGCATAGCTCACTAAGCCCAAGCAAGCCTTTCCATTTACCTTTGCTTAACAAATTTATCATATCATGCATACACACACACCTTTTCCCGGGTGTGAACATAACCAAAACACAATGGCATTATAGATAATAATATACATGCATTATACCAGTCATGTATTTAGCAATTTACATTGCACACAGATATTTACATTGTTTGAGTATATTCACAATACAAAAGACCCACAACTTCCAACGGAGACATTTACAATAAAAAGGGGCAACTACTGAATGACGGACACCTACCAGGAGACGAACTACAGCGATCCCGCGATCTAGGATTCTACAATCTCCTGATCTGAAAACATGAATTTTTGAACACGGTGAGTACAATACTCAGTGAGTGAACATTAGGTGGAAACAAGCAATAATATCCAAGAAGGATTTTAAACTATAATGCACACATTTGGAACAAAGCATTTTTTATCCAATTTATTATCAAACCCCTTCCTTCAACTCAAATTAATTTACAACGAAGGAGTATTCAATTTCATACATATGCACACAGATGAATACAATATCCCATTATCTCACCAGCTCATGTGAACCCCCACATCGCGCACATAGCTGGAGTTATCGTGTGCATCCCCCCATATCGTGCACAAACAATATCACTCAATCTCACCAGCTCATGTGCAACCCCCACATCGCGCACATAGTTGGAGTTATCATGTGCATCCCCCCACATCGTGCACAAACAATATCACTCTCCATATCTCTGCACCCATCATCACCGACATGTGCTCCCTACGTCGTGCACATGTACGGTTATAATTATCACATAATATTATTGGTCAATACATATAACACATCAACACATATATATAGCAGCATATTATAGAGCACATGAATTCATACCTTTATGCATATCACAACTCACACATCAAAACATTTTTATTAAAGGTTTCTTTCCAAGCACACATTTTTAGAAATTCGAATAAAATCATTCAGATTATCCATTTCAATACACGTACATTTCCCAAAATAATTTGAAATGCAAATTCACACACAGTGTCAAAAATTCAGATTCCGGGTGCACTCGGATTAAAAGTCCTCAAACGTAATTCCCTTGCCTTTTTTAGACGTCTCATCACCTTGACACAGAATAAAATTAGGGAATTTACTATATTGCCCCTAAGCGAAAATAAACTAATTTAAATTGCTAACGCATGATACACAAATGCAAAAATGTGTCCGATTATCGCTTTAATGCGGTATTGGTTAAGTTCGACCGTTCACCCGATGAATTGAAAATTATATCCAAATCATCTCCAAATTAATCCATTTCTCCTCTAATATCTTAATTCACTACACACATTTCTAATAACTAATTTTCAGCATTTAAACCCTTCAATTTCTTTAGATAAAATTTGGTCATTACAGTGCACTTACACCGTAATGCTTCCTAATCAATTTTTTTTTCTAAATTCTTCATTTTTCCAATTCATTTCATTTTCCAAGCACAACCCTTGGTTTTCGGTCTTGCAAGATTCATGGGGAAATCAAGTTTTTTTCTTACGATTTTGCTTGCTAACATACTAACATATCTCTAAACACTAACATAGTCTAGAATCAAGCCAATCCAACAATCATTCCTCATCCATACCCATTTCTCAGAATTGAACTCATCATGATATCTCAATATTCAACCATGGAAATCAAGAACAAAAGCATGGGTCTTGTAGATCATAAGCAAAAGTGAAGAATTATTACCTTTTTCACTTGATTTTTCCTTGAAAATCACACTTTTCTTGAATTTTTTTGGCTAGGTTTTCTTGTTTTTCCCTTTGTTCCCCATTCCTTTCCCTTAAATCTGGTGTGTGCCAAATTTAGAGAGAAATGGGGTTGAAATGGCTAATTTTTAAGCTTTAATAATAAAATAAACTAACTTGCCACATGGCATAATGCCATTGGCCCATTTTTTGACCTTTTTGACTTTTTCTTCCAATTCTTTTCCACCACATGATTAGTCAAAGTCAATATATGATCAAAAGATGACCATGGCTGGAAAAATATGTTCTGGTGGTGGAAAATTACGATTTTGCCCCTGGGATGGCAAAATTATGATTTTGCCCCTATACTCCGAAATGTACCGGAATCACATTATTTCTACTTTTCAACCTCAAATAACACTAATATTGATCAATATTAGCCAAAATGGGCAAAAATCTTTTCAAAAAAATTCTCGTTTAGTCCTATAGTGGTAAAATTACTATTTTACCCTTGTGCTCCAAAAATACAGAGAATCTCAAATTTTCACTGCTAAACATCATTTTATACTCCAATAATCATAATTATATTTCATATAGTTATTCTTGGTCCAATGTGATCAAATCTTGGCTAAAAATCTCCATTTTATCATCAAATGGTAAAATGACCGTTTTGTCCCTAATTGGTCAATTTTCCCGATTGACTTCAAACTGGCCTTGAACTCCGAATTACTATTCTAAGCCATTCTGTGGGTTTCAGAATTTTCAAATTCCTCTTAGAATTTCTATTTGAGCTAGTTCAAGGTTCGATTTAACTTAATTGTACCACTAGGTACAATATTGGCTTTTAACAAATTCAACAGGGTCTCACACTCTCCCCCACTAATAGAAATTCAATCCCCGAATTTAAATTCAAAGTAGAGTGGCTTACCTTTACATATCAAAGAGGTGTGGATACTTTGTCCGCATTTCTTCCTCAGCTTCCCATGTTACCTCTTCACTAGTGTGATTTTGCCACAACACTTTCATTGAGGCTACATCCTTTGATCGGAGCCTTTTGAATTGTCTGTCAAGGATAGTTACTGGTTGTTCCTCATAAGTCAAATCATCTTGCAACTGAACAGTTTCATACCGTATTACATGTGAAGGATCTGGATTATACTTCCTCAACATAGACACATGGAACACGGGGTGAATACTCGAAAGGTCTGGCAGTAATGCCAATTGATATGCCACTACTCCGACCCTCTCTAAGATCTCGAAGGGTCCTATATACCGAGGACTTAATTTACCCTTCTTGCCAAACCTCATTACCCTTTGGTTGGCGAGACTTTTAGAAATACATGGTCTCTCACTTGAAACTCCAAATCCCTCTGTCGATTATCAGTATAAGACTTTTGCCTACTTTGGGCTGTAAGCATCCTCTAGCGAATCATACTGATTTTATCAATGGCGTCTTGCACCAACTCAGGCCCCAAAAGTTTCTTTTCACCCACCTCTAGCCATCCAATGGGTGACCTGCACCTTCTTCCATATAGCGCTTCAAATGGTGCCATTTGGATGCTAGATTGGAAACTGTTATTGTAAGCAAATTCCACTAAGGGTAAATACCTACCCCATTTGACTCCAAGGTCTATTACACATGCCCTCAACAAGTCTTCCAAAGTTTGGATGGTTCGTTCAGACAGTCCATCAGTTTGGGGGTGGAAAGCTATACTAAAATCCAACTTAGTGCCCAATCCTTCTTGTAACTTTTCCCAGAATCTACTAGTAAACTGTGTCCCTCTATCCGACACTATAAAAACAAGGATGCTATGCAACCGTATTATCTCATCCACATGGAGCTGGGCATACTGAGCAGGTCCATAAGTGGTCTTAACCAGAAGAAAATGAGCTGACTTTGTCAACCAGTCCTTTATGACCCAGATCGAGTCATAACCCCCACTAGTTCGAGGCAAACCAGTTACAAAATCCATTGCAATCTGCTCTCACTTCCATTCGGGCACTGGTACTGGCTGTAGTAATCCTGCAGGCCTTTGGTGCTCTGCTTTAACCTGTTGACACACTAAGCACTTGGAGACAAACTAAGCCACATCTCTCTTAAGTCCTTCTCACCAGTACACTTCCTTTAAATCTCGATACATCTTTGTAGCTCCTAGATGTATCACATAGGCTGCCATGTGAGCCTCCTCCAATATCTATCTCCTCAATCCCTCGCTATCTAGCACATAGAGTCTGGTTCCATACCTCAACACTCCATTTGTGCCTCTGGTAAACATCTTCTCTTTCTTTCCCTGAGGATCCTCTAAGACCTTAGCTACGAACTCATCTTTACTTTCTGCTTCCTTAATTCGGTCCATTAGGATGGGCCTCACTCTGAAATGGGCTAGCAATGCATCTGCCTCAGAAACCTCCAAATACACATCCATTTCTCCCAAGCTATGCATCTCCCTAACCAATAATCTCCTGTTTGTGGAGATATGTGCTAGGCTACCCATCAACTTTCTACTCAGAGCATCTGCCACCACATTAGCTTTACCGAGATGGTAAAGAATAGTACAATCATAATCCTTTAGCAACTCCATCCATCTACGTTGTCACAAGTTAAGATCCCTCTGCTGCAATATATACTTTAGGCTTTTGCGGTCCGTATATATCTCACAAGTTTCACCATACAAGTAATGTCTCTAGATCTTTAAGGCAAACACGATTGCTGCCATCTCCAAATCGTGTGCTGGGTAATTCTGTTCATGCCTTTTAAGTTGTCTTGATGCATATGCAATCACCTTCCTGTGTTGCATTAACACGCATCCTAAACCAACCAACGAGGCATCACAATATACTGTATAACTCCATGTGCCCTGTGGTAGGCTCAACACTGGAGTTATGGTGAGACATGTTTTAAGCTTCTCAAAGCTATCTTCACAAGTATTTGACCACACAAATTTTGTATCCTTATGTGTCAACTTGGTTAGAGGGGCGGCTATCTGGAGAAATCTTTAACAAAGTGACGATAATAGCCTGCCAACCCTAAAAAGCTTCTAATCACCGTAACTGATATTGGCCTTTGCCATTTCTCCACTGCTTCGACTTTCTTTGGATCCACTTGTACCCCATCCTTAGATACCACATGTCCCAAGAATGTTCTCTCAAAATCTGGAGCACTATCTTAAGATATTGTTCATGCTCCTCTCGACTCCTCGAGTAGATCAAGATATCATCAATGAACACCACTACAAACTTGTATAGGAAGGGCTTGAACACTCGGTTCATCAAATCCATAAAGGCCGCGGGGCATTAGTAAGCCCAAACGACATCACCAAAAACTCATAATGCCCGTACCTAGTTCGGAAGGCGTTCTTTGGCACATCCTTATCCCGGATCCTCAATTGGTGATACCCAGTTCACAAATCTATCTTAGAGAAACATTATGCCCCTTGTAACTGATCAAACAGGTCATCTATTCTTGAGATGGGGTAATTGTTCTTTACTGTTACCTTATTAAGTTGTCGGTAGTCAATACATAGTCTAAGTGACCCATCTTTCTTCTTTACGAATAGCACCGGTGTTCCCTATGGTGAGACACTGGGGCGAATGAAACCTTTGTCTAGCAGATCTTCCAACTGATCCTTGAGCTCCTTGAGCTCTATCAGTGCCATCCGATATGGGGGTATGGATATGGGTTTAGTATCAGGAATCAAGTCTAAGCAAAATTCAATCTCTCGCTGTGGAGGTAATCCCGGTAGTTCCTCAGGAAATACATCCACGAACTCATTCACTGCCGACACTTGACTTATATCTCTGACCTCTGCTTGGTTATCCCTCACCACTGCCAGGAAACCTTGAGAGCCCTGCCTCAATAACCTCCTAGCGGATATGGCTGATATCAAGTTGGTCGGAACATTACTTTTATCCCACTGGATGTTAAATGATGGCTCACCCGGGAAATCAAATCTAACTATCTTATGGTAACAGTCTACACTGGCATGGCAATGTGACAGCCAGTCCATTCCTAATATCACATCAAAATCCAAGGTGTTTAACACCACTAAATTCACTAGGGTGTTCTTATCTTTGATTTGGACTACGCAGGACTGATATTCCCACTCAGCCACAAATGCCTCCATCAAAGGAGTAGATACCACTAATTGTTCTTCTCTCCTAACACAGTATTTACCCAATCGAAATGCAAAGCATGGAGAGATAAAAGAATGAGTAGATCCGGGATCAAACAATACTTTAGCATCCATATTACAAATGGAAAGAGTACTTGAAACTACTTCATTAGAAGTCTGGGCATCTTGGGGAGTTAAAGCATACACCTTTGCTTGGCCTCTTCTTGCAGAACTTTGATGTCTAGACCCAGTTAGTCTACCCCGAGAAGAAGCACCAGCACCTCTACCTCGTGTCTCGCTAACTTATTGGCCAATTGAAACAACTGCCAAAAGAGTAAACAAAGCTGGCTGTGTAGAACAGCGAACCGAACCTTGCCGTTGTTAGGTTGTCAGGCAGTTCCTCCAAATATGTCCAGGCTGGCCACAATTAAAACAAGTCCTTATAGGATGATAGCATTGTCCTTTGTATGGTCTCCCACAATTATCACAGGAAGGGATAGCTTGACTACTCTGGTTGGAATCCTGCAGCTGCCTCTTTCCACTAAAAGTGGTCTATCCTGACCCAACATTGACACTTGTCACATCACTTCGCCGTTGGGGAAACCTTGATCCCCTCTGTGGTCCTCGACGGTTAGAGAATGAAATTCTACCATTAAAATTGCTACGGCCTTGATAACCCTCTGTTTTGGCCCTTTTTTCTCTATCTCTTACGACCTTGCTCTCACCGGTTTTCATCTCAATTTGTTGAGCACAATCTACTGTCGATGAAAAACTGATATGAGAGCCTTGTGAGGTCTCGATCGGCATTTGGGGGAAAGAGTGTCTATCGAAATGTCGCGGCATTTGTCATAGGCTCAATGGGAAGTTCCAAGTCGTGACATCCCACCAATTCAATAAAATTTCGACAACATGACATGGCAATTATAATTTTACCCAGTTTATCAAAACAACACCAAACAACCCAAATATTCCACAAATTCACAAATTCAGCCATTCATGTCACTGTATTATCATAAGCCATTAACTCAAACCAAGTTTATATGTACATATTTCACAAGTAAAATAAAGTCTCCAATTACTCAATTTTTAAAATCATCAATCAATTTCAAAACGATTTATAAAACTCATTTCATTTAGTCACATTTCAATCGTAAAACATAAAGATTTACAATTAAAGCTCATTTTTCTTTAAACCACAAAATGAATAAAAATTACTCTAGATAATTAAGATGATAATATGGTTACAACAATATCGGGAGTCAAAGTACTCCTAGTCCCGGTCTTCAAGTACAATCTCCTTACCCTTATCGGAAGTTTCACCACCTAGACATATTGCACAACGAGCAATTTATGATATTTGTGGTAAACCGTTATAAAACTAATTTAGGCTCTATATGAATGCATGAAATGGGATGCGAAATGTGCGGATTATTATCTAAATATGGTGTTCTACGTAGGTTCAATTATGTGTCGAAATAAAATGGTCTTGGCCTAATTCGATCTATACACCGGTTAATTGGCCAACATATCCAATTCAACTCCAAATAACTTCATTCCACTTCCCATACTCCAAATCATCAAATACAAGTTAGATAACATGAAATATAGCAAAATCATCATCAACATTTTTCTTGGGAAATTCAGCCATGAAGGGTTCATGAAAAATATGTGGTTTTTCATGCTTGATTTTACACCTAACATCACAAAACAACTAAAAATCCCTAAATAACATGAAATTCATCAAAGTCCATTATCCAATTTTTCTCCTCTAGGTTCAACCAGCAAGAATATCTTCATGCAAACTTAGTTCTCAACCATAGAAAATGAAAAATAATGCATAGGAAAGGTAGATCACAAGCTAGAATTAAGAAATTTTACCTTTACTTACTTAATTCCTTGAAATCCACCAATTTTCCCTTGAATTTTTCTTCTCTAGGGTTTGTTCTTTTCTTTTCCCTTTGTTCTTTGTTTTGGCCAGCCATGAAGAGTGAATATGGGAGAGTTTATGTTGGTTTTTATAAAAAAAATTATAAAAGGATAAAAGCTTGCCATGTGTCACCATATAATTTATCCATAATTAAAACTTAATAATTAAGTATTCTCCCACCACCACACATAATACCTCATTTATCCTTAGTATAAAATAATAATAGATGAAATTCATGGGCTTGACAAATGTATGGTGGTGTAAATTTTTTAAATTCAAACTACGTCCTCAAAGTCATGTGAAATAACCGTTTTGCCCTTATACTCAAAAAATGTCAAAATTGAAAATTTTCACTTCTCAGCTCAAACTATGTTCCAAATAGTAGAACTTAATCAAAATTTCATCCACCATTCCAATTTTGCCTTCGAGCGGCAAAATGACCATTTTACCCCTACATTATGAAAATTCCAAATTTGACTCCAAATCAATCCTCGAACTCTGAATCACCATATTAAGTCATTCTAAGGTTCAATAACTCTCAAATGCATCTTAAAATCTCTATTTGAACTAGTTCGAGGCTTAATCATCTTAATCGTAGCACTTGATACATTATCGACTTTTAGCGATTTTTGAGGTACCCAAGTATTCAAACATGCTTTTTAATGTATAAATGGCATAATAAATATATAGTAGGGCTGGGCTTGATAGCACTACCCCCTTAAAATAAAATTTTGACCTCAAAATTTCATTTACCAAACTCAGAGAAAAATAAGGGTATTGGCTTCTCATCTGGTGCTCGACTTCCTATGTCATCTCCTTCATTCGAGCATTCTTCCATGACACTTTAACCATTGAAATGCTCTTATTCCTCAACACTTGATCCTTTCAGTCTAGGATACGTACAGGTTGCACCTCGAATGTCAAGCCCAACCCTAAAATATCTGTCTTGCCATTCATGTATTTAACCTCATGCTTGCATACTTAAATATCTAAAAAAAATAGATAAAAGTCGATAGTGTACCTAGGGGTACAACTAAGTTGATTTAAGCCTCGAACTAGTTAAAATAGATATTTTCGGATGAAATTGAGAATTTCAAATTCCAAGAATGACTTAAAATGGTGATTCGGAGTTCGAGGACCGATTTGGAGTCAATTTGAAATTTTTGAGATCTAGTGGCAAAATGGTAATTTTGCCACCCAAGGTTAAAATTTTGAAATGTTAAATGAGATTTAGACCAAATTGGACTAATTGGAGTATGATTTGAAGTTGACAAGTGATAAATTTTAATTCTAGTATTTTTCAGAGCACAGGGACAAAATGGTAATTTTACACCTCCCAACACTTGTCAAAACCAAGGATTTTATTGACTATGGGTATGGATAATTATAGCATTTTATGTGGTGGTGAATTAAAGTTTAAAAGATAAGTATTTAAATTATGGACCAATGATAGTGTGACACATGTCAAGCTTTGACTTCTTTAATATTTAACTTGAAAAATCAGTGCATAATTCTCCATTTCACTCCTAATATTCGACCAAATAAGAGGAAAGGAAAACAAGAGAGAAACAAAACCCTATGAGGAGAAATTCAAAGAGAAATTATGGAAATTCAAGCAATCAAGTGGAAAAAGGTAAGATTTTTCAATTTTTGCTTGATATCTACAATACCCATGCATTTCTTTTCATTTTCCATGGATGAGAAGCAAGTTTACAAATAGGTATCATGGCTGACCGAACATGGGGGAAGAAATTTTGTGCTTGAATTAAGTTAGATTTATTGTTAGACTAGTGTTTTTAGATGATTAGTAATGTGTAGTATGAAAACAAGTGGAAAAAAAAAATACACAATCTTTGGTACCCTTCATGGCCAAACTTTACATGTGGAGTATTGATGGTGGATTGATTTTGTTTCAAGTGAATTGGTTGAGAATTGATGGCTTATGGTGTAAAAATCAAGTAGGAAATATTTTAATGTGAATGCACCACCATGGTCGAAATTTCCAAGGATAAATGTGAAGATGGTTTTGCTAAATTTTTTGTTATTTGACTTGTATTTGGGTGATTTGAAGTATTGAAATAGAAATGGTGTTATTTAGAGTTAAATTGGACAGATTGGCCAATTAATTGGGTGATAGACCGAATTAGGCTAACACGGTGTTCAATGAATATCCAAACAATTTGCATTCCATATCATGCATTAATATAGAGTTTAAAATTAGTTTATTACGATTTAGCACCAATATGGTAAATTTCTTGACTGTGCAATATGTCTAGGTGGTGAATCCTCTAACAAAGGCAAGGAAATTGTACCCGAGGATTTATAGTCAAAGTGCCCGAATTCGGTTTCCAAAAATTATGAGTAACCTTAGTATCGCCTAAATTATCTAGAGTAATTTTATTCAATGTGGTGATTTTGTGGAAAAATGATTTTAAATGGCGAATTACTTGTTTTATGAGAAAAATGTGAATTTATAAAATAAATTGAATTGAAAATTGGATGACTGATTTGAAATTAGAGTAACTGGAGACCACACGTGGTATTGTAAATTATGAGTTGAATTAGATGGCTTATGATATTCTGACATGATTGGTTGAATTGATAATTGTATTTAAAAATGTGAACTGTTTGCTTTGTCCTGATAAATTGGTTAGTAATGAAATTGCCAAGTCATGCTATTGAAATTTTTATTGAATTGGTGGGTTATTAACTACTGCAGTAGTCAGGTTTCCGTAGACCAATCTATTTAGAAAGGCACGGTAAACCCATTTATATTTTTACCTCAATTGTAGAGGCGTAAAGGGTATGTCCTGAGGTATGATAAATGTCACTTCACAGCAAACCACCACGTGAAGGCGAACTTAACTAATGCCAAGGAACGGTTGTCTTCTTCAAATGTAAAAATATGTTTTACGTGTATATGAGATTTTTAACAACCTTGGTGAACTCGATTAGATGCCTCAGCCAAGGTATCCCTGAGTATGAGTTTTTATGGCAGGAGCCATGATTTTCAAGAAATCATAAGCCTTATTGATTATTCTGGTGAAATGAATTTACATTAACTGATTTAAGTGAATTTTCATGATATGAAACCCTTTTGAGATGGACAGTTTTCATTGTCTCCTTTTACTCACCTTTAGATATTTTAGGTGATATTTGTTAACTCACTGAGTTGTGAATTAAACATGTTGAAATTAATGCTCTAATAGTGTGCATATGATAGAAAGCTAGTTTTGTAAATTGTAGTTTTCATGATCATGAAATATATAAAGATTATCAATATGTGGACATACACTTGGAGTTGTAATTTACAAGTTTGAAGTATTTAAGATATGATTAAATGGAACTAGCATTAGTCAAGGTACATAAATCTTTTAATTAATTTATGTGGAGTATGCATGATAGTAAAATAGAGGAACATAGTGTCATGACACTATATGGTGAAGTTACTATGCAATATGGAAAAAGTATTCTAAAGTGGAATTTATTGATTGTTGACAAGTGTTGTAGGATGTGATGAATTTGAAAATATTGACTTTGCCTATTATTTGTGATAAGCACAAGAGAATATAAATGGTTATGGAAATTGTAACGAAAGCTTGGAGGAAAACCAAATGATTGAGGATGATTAATGTAGTAACCTTAAATTTAGATGAATAACATTGATTAAGTGTGAGGCCTCAACTTCTATAGACTTGTAGATAAAGTGCTTGTATACTTGAGACCCTTCAGATAAGTTTGTAAGGGGGTCGGTATTGTACCGAGTGGTACAACCAACTTAATTTGAGCCTCGAACTAGTTCAAATAGAAATTCTAAGAGGAATTTGAGAATTCTAAAACCCATAGAATGACTTAGAATGGTGATTCGAAGTTTGAGGTTTAGTTTGGAGTCAATCAGGAAAATTGACCGATTAGGGACAAAATGGCCATTTTGCCATTTAAGGAGAAAATGGAGATTCTATAAAAGATTTTGATCACATTTGACCAAGATTAATTTTTGGAAGTATAATATGAAGTTTAGCAACGATAAATTTAATTTCTCGATATTTTTGGAGCATAAAGGTAAAATGGTAATTTTACCACCGGAGGACAAAATGAGATTTTTTTAGAAAGGATTTTGGCCCCATTTGATGTAGATTAATCAATTGAAGTGTTATTTGACGTTGAAAAGTGGGAAAAATACAATTCCGGTACATTTCGGAGCATATGGGCAAAATTGTAATTTTTCTACCCCGAGGGCAAATTGGTAAATTTTTTGCCCCAACACTTATCAAGACCAAGGGATTTTATTCAGCATGGAATTGGATAAATATGACAAATGTGTGGTGGAGAAATAAAGAGAAAAAGTTAAATAATTAAATAATGGACCAATGGTTTTATGCCATGTGTCAAGCTTTAGTATTTTATTATTAAAGCATAAAAATCAGCCATAAGCCTTCATTTCTCTCTCATCATGGATGGCTTTCACAAGTGGAAGAGAGGAAAAACAAAAATAAGAACCCCACGTGGGAGAAATTAATGGAAAAAGTGTAATTTTCAAGGAAATCAATGAAATAAGGTAAAGTTTTTCATTTCTAGCTTGACTTCTACCTTACCCATGCATTTTCCCTTACTTTCCATGGTCAGATTGCATGTTTTTATGGTGGATTCAAACCTGGTCAAATGGGTATGGAGAGAGAAAATATGTTGGAATGATTTGATTTTGAGTTATGTTAGTATTTTTAGTTAGTTTATTATGTTTAGGAAGTAAAACAACAAGAAAAAGTTCATTTTCCCCATTAATCATCATAGGCCGAATCTTCCATGGTGTGTGAGGATGATGGATTTAATTTGTTTCAAGTGAATTAGTCAAGGAAATGATGATTTATGTTGGAAAAATTAAATAGGAAAATTTTATGGTTAATGCCCACCATGGTTGAATTTTTTGGAGAATGGGTTCATAATGAAATGATTTCATTTGAAGTGAAATGGAAAGAAATTGATGATGAAATTGGTTTGATTTTGAAGTATTAGAAAGGAAATGAAATTAATTGGATATCTTACTTGTTTGTGGTAGGAGAAACCGAAAGTGATAATGTTTATTATAGAAAAATTTCATATTGTTCAAGAACCCATATATGGCTGAATTTTATAGTGAAATTAGTGGTAAAGATTTTTGTGATGTTTTATGCTAAATGGATAGAATTTAATGGACTGTGGTAATGGACACTGAAATAGGCAATGGAAACCGAAAAATAGTAAATTTTAAGCATAGTGTCTTTAACAAGCAAATTGAAAAAAAAAATTCGAAGGGAAAGTTAAGTGCATTAGAGCACTTTGGTGCATTATAGGACAGTGGGAGTATGAGAAATATATTTGGAGTATAGAAAGTGAAAGAAATCGATTTAGAGTTAAATTGGGCGTATTGGCCAATTAATCTGGTAATGGATCAAAATAGGCCAATACTGATTTATTGAGGTACATAATTAAATTTATAGTGAACACCGAGTTTAGATAATTACCAAGCATTGTGCATCTCATTACATGCATCAATGCAGAGCCTGAATTAATTAATAATGGTTTGACACAAATTATTGAATTCTGTGTCATGTACTATGGATATGTTCTGAGCTATTTGGTACGGGTAGGAGACTGCACCCGTGGATCGAGAATAGGAGTATTTCTACTCCTAATATTGTGAGTGAACTGGCATTTCAAAATTGTTTTGGGAAAAACACATATATTGATATGAAATGTTTGAAAGATTTTATCCGTATTTTCTTAAAATATGTGCTGGGGAACAAGCCCCTGATAAAAATGTTTGATGTTGTGAAATGTGCCTCTATATTATGCTGCTATATATGTGTAGATGTGTGATATGTATTGATAAGTAATATTGTGTGAGAATAATAACCGTACATATGCACGATGTGGGGGAGCACATGTTGGTGATGATGGGTTTGGAGATATGGATAATGATATTGCCTGCGCACAATGTGGGTGGATGCACACTATAAATCCAGATATGTGCACGATGTGGGTGGATGCACACGATAACTCCAGCTATGTGCACGATGTGGGGGTTGCACATGAGCTGGTGACATAGTGGTGGTATTTGTGTGTATGTATGTGTTTATATATGCCTATGTGAGTAGAGAGTGGACTAGATTGAAAGAAAAAAAAAAGGTGTGGTGTATGTAATCGTGTGTGATTTTTATTTGTGTAAATATGCGTGAACTTGAGTACTTTTTCATTGTAAATTAATTTGAATTGAGGGAAAGGGTTTGATATTGAACTGACTCAAAATGGTTTGTTCCAAGTGTGTGCATCATGGTTTTAAATCCTCCCTAGATATTATTGCTTGTTCCCACCTAATGTTCACTCACTGAGTATTATACTTACCGTTTTTCAAAACTTCATGTTTTCAGATCAGGAGATTGTTGAATCCTAAATCGAGGGATCACTGTAGTTCGTCTCTTGGTAGGTGTCCGACATTTAATAGTTGCCCGTATTTTGTAAATTCTCTGTTGAAAGTCATGAGCTTTTTGTATTGTGATTATGTACATATAATATACATTGTCAAATTTTATGTTTGACCAGTATGTATATGCATATTTTGTTGATAATGCCAATATGAGTTGGCTTTGTGTGCACTGGGTGCATTGCATGTGGATGCCTCACACGATCATACGTGGAGTAAAATGAAGGAAAAAGGCTTGCTTGGGTTTAGTGGGCTATGCCCATTGGGCCCATGCGCCGGTCATGGCCCGTGAAATTTGGGTCGTGACAATTGGCCCTAGTATTTCTCCTTGGGGAGCACTAGTCTTATTTGTCAAGAAGAAGGATGGCACTCTTTGATTGTGTGTAGATTATCGTCAGTTGAATAGAGTGACCATCAAGAATAAGTATCCTTTACCCCGGATCGATGATCTCTTTGATCAATTGCGAGGTGCAATGGTATTCTCCAAAATTGATTTGAGGTCTGGGTACTATCAATTGAAGATTAAGGAACAGGATGTACCCAAGACTACATTTAGGACATGATATGGGCATTATGAGTTTCTGGTCGTGCCCTTTGGTTTGACTAATGCCCCGGTAGCTTTTATGGATCTCATGAACAAGATGTTTCATCCGTACTTAGTTAAGTTGTAATAGTCTTTATAGATGACATCCTGGTTTATTCGAGGAATAATGATGAACATGTTGCCCATTTACGTATTGTGCTGCAGACTTGACGTGAGAGACAACTTTACGCCAAATTCTTTAAATGTGAATTCTGGCTAAAGGAAGTAGTTTTCTTGGGACATATGGTATATGGAGCTGGAATTTATGTTGATCCCAAGAAGATTGAGGCAATTCTACAATGGGAGCAATCGAAAATAGCAATCGAGATTCGTAGTTTCTTTGGCCTAGCGGGTTATTATAAGAGATTTGTCCAAGGATTCTCACTAATAGTTGCTCCTCTAACTCGCATGACTCGTAAAGGAGTTAAGTTTGAGTGGGACGATGTCTGTGAGAGTCGATTTCAAGAGCTAAAGAATCGGTTGACCTCCGCTCCTGTTTTAACACTTCTTGTTATTGGAAAAGAATTTGTGGTGTACAGTGATGCTTCCAAGTTGGGATTAGGGTTTGTATTGATGCAAGATGAGAAAATAATAGCTTATGCTTTCCGACAGTTGAAGAAGCATGAGGTAAATTACTCTACCCATGATCTGGAAATAGCAGCAGTGGTTTTTGCATTAAAGATTTGGAGGCATTACTTATATGGTGAGCATTGCCAGATTTTTATGGATCGTAAAAGTTTGAAATACCTGCTCACCCAGAAGGAACTCAATCTAAGACAAAGGAGATGGCTAGAGTTAATAAAGGATTATGACTTAGTGATCGATTATCACCCTAGAAAGGCAAATGTTGTAGTAGACGCCTTGAGTCGTAAATCCTCGTCATCATCAGTAGCACTTCGGAGTTCTTATTTCTCTATGTTAATTGAGTGAAGTCTTTAGGGATCCAGTTTCGTGGTAAGACCTTTATTGTTGGACTAAATTAGAAAGTTGCAGCAATTTGATGATGAGTTGAAACAAGAAGTTCAAAAGATGCAAGATAGGGAAGTTAGTGAATTAAAACTCGAGGATGACAATATGTTGATGTTTAGAGACCGGGTTTGTGTTCCTAAGAATGATCAATTAAGACAAGCAATTTTAGAAGAAGCACATTCTTCCACCTACGCTATGCATCCCGGAAGCACCAAGATGTATCGGACTATTAAGGAAAATTATTGGTGGTCGGGTATGAAACGAGACATAGCAGAATTTGTAGCAAAATGTCTCACATGTCAACATAGTAAGGTGAAATATCAAAAGCCATTAGGTACTCTTCAGCCTCTACTTATTCCTGAATGGAAATGGGGGCATGTGACTATGGATTTTGTAATGGGTTTGCCGCAAACACAGAGTGAGAGTGATGCTATTTGGGTAATTGTGGATAAATTGACTAAGTTCGCCCATTTCTTGGCTATCCATAGCACGTACTCTATTGAGAAGTTGGCTAAGCTTTACATAGATGAGATAATGAGACTGCATGGAGTCCTAGTTTCTATTGTATCAGCCCGGGATCCCCGATTCACTTCTCGATTCTGGCCGAAATTTCAGGAAGCTTCGGAACTAATTTGAGATTTAGCACTGCTTTTCATCCATAGACAGATGGTCAGTCTGAAAAGAATATTCAAAAATTAGAGGATATGCTATGGGCATGTGTCATTGACTTTACTGGGAGTAGGACAGACACTTGCCAATGGTGGAGTTCGCATATAATAGTAGTTTTCAATCTTGTATTAGGATGGCACCATACGAGGCGCTGTATGGGAGGAAGTGTTGAACTCCACTCTATTGGGATGAAGTAAGTGAGAAGAAACTGGTTAATGTAGAATTAATTGATTTGACAAATAAAAGATCAAAGTTATTCGAGAGCAATTAAAGATAGCTCAAGATAGGCAGAAGAGTTACTTGGATAGGCGAAGGAAAGATTTGGAATTCAATGTCGACGATAAAGTTTTTCTCAAAGTTTCTCCTTGGAAAGGTGTGATTCGATTCGCGAAGCAAGGAAAGCTTAATTCCAGATACATTGGACCTTATCACATTATTGAGAGGATTAGGCCAGTGGCTTATAGACTTGAATTACCCCCGAAACTGAATTGGATTCATAACGTCTTCCACTTCTAGATGTTGACAAATTATGTACCTGATCCCTCCCATATCCTCGAAGCACCTCCGGTGGAGTTACATGAAAGTTTGAAGTTCGAGGTGCAACTTGTACGTATTCTAGATCGAAAGAACCGAGTATTGAGGAACAAGAGCATTCCAATGGTCAAAGTGTTGTGGAAGAATGCTCGTATGGAGGAGATGACGTGGGAAGTCGAGCAACAGACGAGAAACCAATACCCGCATCTATTCTTCAAATCGGTTAAGTAAAATTTTGAGATCAAAATTATATTTTCAAGGAGGTAGTGCTATTAAGCCCAGCCCTAAAATATCTGTCATGTCATTCATGTATTTGACATCATGCCTGCATACTTGAATCTCTCAAAAAAATAGATAAAAGTCGGTAGTGTACCTAGGGGTACAACTAAGTTGATTTAAGCCTCGAACTAATTAAAATAGGGATTTTAAGATGAAATTGAGAATTTCAAATTCCAAGAATGACTTAATATGGTGATTTACAGTTCGAGGATCGATTTGGAGTCAATTTGAAATTTTCGAGATCTAAGGGCAAAATGGTAATTTCGCCACCGAAGGTTAAAAATTTGAAATGTTAAACGAGATTTAGACCAAATTGGACTAATTGGAGTATGATTTAAAGTTGACAAGTGAAAAAATTTAATTCTGGTTTTTTTCGGAGCATAGGGGCAAAATGATAATTTTACATAACCCAACACTTGTCAAAACCAAGGATTTTATTCATTATGGGTATGGATAATTATAACATTTTATGTGGTGGTGAATTAAAGTTTAAAAGATAAGTATTTAAATTATGGACCAATGATAGTGTGACACGTGTCAAGCTTTGACTTATTTATTATTTAACTTGAACAATTAGCCCATAATTCCCCATTTCACTCCCAATATTCGGCCAAACAAGAAGAAAGGAAGACAAGAGAAAAACAAAACCTTAGGAGGAGAAATTCAAAGTGAAATTGTGAAAATTCAAGCAATCAAGTGGAAAAAGGTAAGATTTTTCAATTTTTGCTTGAGATCTACAATACCCATGCATTTCTTTTCATTATCCATGGATGAGAAGCAAGTTTACAAATGGGTATCATGGCTAACCGAACATAGGGGAAGGAATTTTGTGCTTGACTTTAGTTAGATTTATTGTTAGACTAGTGTTTTTAGATGATTAGTAATGTGTAGTATGAAAACAAGTGGAAAAAAAATCACACAATCTTTGGTACCCTTCATGGCCGAACCTTACATGTGGAGCATTGATGGTGGATTGATTTTGTTTCAAGTGAACTGGTTGAGAATTGATGGTTTGTGGTGTAAAAATCAAGTAGGAAAAATTTTAGTGTGAATGCACCACAATGGTCGAATTTGCCAAGGATAAATGTAAAGATGGTTTTGCTAAATTTTGTGTTATTTGACTTGTATTTGGGTGATTTGAAGTATTGGAAAAGAAATGGTGTTATTCGGAGTTAAATTGGATAGATTGGCCAATTAATCGGGTGATAGACCTAATTAGGCTAACATCGTATTTAAGGAATATTCGAACAATTTGCATTCCATATCATGCATTAGTATAGAGTCTACAATTAGTTTATTACGGTTTAACACCAATGTGGCAAATTTCTTGATTGTGCAATATGTCTAGGCTGTGAATCCTCTAACAAAGGCAAGGAAATTGTACTCGAGGATTGGTAGTCAAAGTACCCGAATTCGGTTTTCAAAAATTGTGAGTAACCTTATTAACGCCTTAATTATCTAAAGTATTTTTATTCAATGTGGTGATTTTGTGGAAAAAAGATTTTAAGTGGTGAATTGCTTGTTTTATGAGAAAAATGTGAATTTATAAAATAAATTGATTTTTTATAACTTGAATTGAAAATTGGATAACTGATTTGAAATTAGAGTAATTGGAGACCACATGCGGTATTGTAAATTATGACTTCAATTAGATGGCTTATGATATTATGGCATGATTGGCTAAATTGATAATTGTATTGAAAAATGTGAACTGATTGCTTTGTCCTGATAAATTGGTTAGCAATGAAATTGCCAAGTCATGCTATTGAAATTTTTATTAAATTGGTGGGTTATTAACTACTATAGTAGTAGGGTTTCCGTGGACCAGCCTATTTAAAGGGGCATGGTAAACCCATTTATATCTTTACCTCAATTGTAGAGGCGTAAAGGGTATGTCTCGAGGTATGACAGAGTTCACTTCACGCCAAACCACCACGTGAAGGTGAACTTAGCTAACGCCAAGGAACGACTGTCTTCTTCAAACGTAAAAATATGTTTTACGTATATATGAGATTTTTAATAGCCTTAACAGACTCGATTATATGCCTCAGCCAACGTATCCCCAAGTATTAGTTTTTATGGCACGAGCCACGATTTTCAAGAAATCATAAGCCTTATAGATTATTCGAGTGAAATGAATTTACATTAACTGATTTAAATGAATTTTCATGACATGAAACCCTTTTGAGATAGACAATTTTCATTGTCTCCTTTTACTCGCCTTTAGATATTTTAGGTGATATTTTTTTGCTCACTGAGTTGTGAAAACTCACCACTCTCCTTTCCACCCCTTTTAGGCCTAGATAGTTGTAGATAGCTGAGTTTGGTGAGGACTACAATTGGCTTTGCAACCTCACCAATAATAGGTTCACTATCCTCTCTACTTTTGAACATTCGGGGGCCCACGTGTCACTGTAAATCAAATTGTTTACTCTGGTTACCTTTATTATTATATGCAAGAATTTATTTTGTTTTTACGTCCTAAAAATTATTTACAGATTGTTCTATAAAAATTGTTTTACAAGAAAATGGAATATTTTATTAAATATTTTTATTATACTCTAATAGCTAAAATTTCATTTCAAATGAAGGTTTTAGGCAGCAAAAACTCATTTTTTGTTATGAAACATGTGTTTTTACTCACATACTACATTTTTAGATGATTTAGAAATTTTTGGGAAAAAATGACTGAAATGTCCCTGTGAGTCGAAAATTATTTTATGATTGTTCTCGCAAAGAAAAATGGCTTGTAATTTGTTAAAACATGATAATCGGCAACTGTTGCTCACAGGGGAGATAAAAAAGCTGATATAAAAGCCTTACAAGGTTTTGATCGGTATTCGGGGTATCAATACCTATCGAGACATCGCGGCGATTGTCACGGGCTCGATGGGAGTTCCAAGTCGTGACATCGAACTTCAAATCTTCTTGTAACTCAATCAGAGGTGCTTCGGGGATATGGGAGGGATTAGGTACATACTTCCTTAGCATCGAGACATGGAAAACATTGTGAATTCGATCCAACTCCGAGGGTAACTCGAGTCTATAAGCCACTGGCCCAATTTTTCAATAATACAAAAAGGTCTAATGTATCTCGGATTGAGCTTTCCCCGCTTTGTGAACCAAATCACACTTTTCATTATCCAACAAGAAACCACAAATTACCACGATAGTATACTTAAATAAGACTTAATACTTCATAGTATTTAAATCATTACCTTTCCAAGGAGAAACCTTAAGAAAAACTCTATCATCAACTTCAAATTCCAAATCTTTTCTCCGTCTATCAGAGTAACTTTTCTGCTAGTCTTGAGTTGTCTTTAATCACCCTCGGATGACTTTAATCTTGTTATTAGTCAAATCAGTCAGTTCTACGCTAAACAATTTCCTCCCACCCACTTCATCCCAACAAAGCGGAGTTTGGCACTTTCTTCCACACAAAGCCTTGTATGGTGCCATCCTAATACTAGACTGAAAACTATTGTTGTACGTGAACTCCACCATTGGTAAGTGTCTGTCCCAACTCCCAGTAAAGTCAATGACACATGCCCGTAGCATATCCTCCAAGGTCTTAGTAGTCCTCTCATATTGACCATCTATCTGCGGATGAAAGGTAGTGCTAAATCTCAAATTAGTTCCGAGAGCCTCCTGAAATGTTGGCCAAAATTGAGAAGTATACTGTGGGTCTCAATTTCACACGATAGAAACTGGTACTCCATGCAATCTCACTATTTCATCTATATAAAGCTTAGCTAGTTTCTCAATAGAATACATGCTATGGATAGCCAAGAAATGGGCCGATTTAGTCAATCTATCAACAATCACCCAAATAGTATCTTTCCCACTCTACATCCGTGGTAAACCCAATACAAAGTCCATAGTCACATGTTCCCACTTCCATTCAGGGATAGGTAAAGGCTGAAGAGTACCTAATGGTTTCTGATGTTCCGCCTTGATTTATTCGCATGTGAGACTTTTCACCACAAACTTTGCTATGTCTCGTTTCATACACTGCCACCAATAACTTTCCCTAATAGTCCTGTACATTTTGGTGCTTTCGAGATGTAAAGCATAGGTGGAAGAATGAGCTTCCTCCAAAATAGATTGTCTCAGCTGATCATCCTTAGGAACACAAACCTGATTCCTGAGCATCAAGATACCTTCATCGCCAAGTCTGAATTCACTAGTTCCTCCATCTCACAACTTTTGAACTTCCTATTTCAAATCATTATCAGACTCTTGCAATTCCTTGATTTGATTCAACAGTGAGGGTCTCACAACAAAACTAGCAAGTAAGGTTCCATCCTCGCCATTACTCAACTGGATTGTGAGACCTTGTCTAATTTGTTAAAAAGCCGGTATTGTACCTAATGGTACAATTAAGTTAAATCGAACTTCAAACTAGTTTAATAGAAATTCTAAGAGGAATTTCAAAATTTTGAGACCCACAGAATAGCTCAGAATAGTGATTCAGAGTTCAAGGTCCAGTTTGGAGTCAATCGAGAAAATTGACCGGTTAGGGACAAAACGGTCATTTTCTCATTTGTTGATTAATGGAAATTTTTAACCAAGATTTGATCACATTGGAGCAAAAATAATTTTTATGAAATACAGTTATGATTATTGGAGTATAAAACGATGTGTAGCAGTGTAAAATGGTGATTCCCGGTGTTTTTGGAGCACAAGGGCAAAATGGTAATTTTGCCACCAGAGTACTAAACGTGAATTTTTTTTGAAAGGATTTTGTCACATTTGGTTAATATGGATCAATATTAGTGTTATTTGAGGTTGGACAGTGAAAATAATAAAATTTCGATACATTTCGAAGTATAGGGGTAAAATCGTAATTTTGCCATCTCGGGGGCAAAACCGTAATTTTTGACCACCAGAATAATTTTTCCAGCCATGATCATCTTTGGACCAGATTTTGACTTGATTAATCAAGTGGTGGAAAAAGAATGAGAAGAAAAGTCAAAAAGTAAAGAAAATGAGCCAATGGCATAATGCCATGTGGCAATTTGTTTATTTTATTATAAAGGGCATAAAAATCAGCCTTAACCCTCATTTTCTCTCTCTAATTTCGGCTCACATCAGAATTGAGGGGAAAGAAAGAAGAACAAAAGGAAAAAACATAAAACCTAGGTGGAAATTCAAGGAAAAGTGTGATTTTCAAGGGAAATCACTTGAAAAAGGTAATAAATCTTCACTTTGGCTTATGATCTACAATATCTATGCTTTTGTTCTTAAATTTTATGGTTAAATATTGAGATATCATGATGAAATAAATTCTGAAAAATGGGTATGGATAAGGATTTGATGTTGGATTGGATTGATTTTAGACTATGTTAGTGTTTAGAGGTAGTTAAGCATGATTATGAACAAAAGTGTAAGAAAGAAATTGAATCTCATGGTTGTTCTTCATTGGCCGAACCTAGGGTGTAAAGAAACCATGAAGAAATTGTTTCATTTCAAATCAAATGATTCCATTTGAAATGAAATAAATTAGAAAATGACAATTTAAAGTGAGAAAGTGTAGTAGGAAAATTTCGGTGTTAATACACCGTAATGTCTGAATTTTTATATGAAGAATTTTAAGGATTTCAAGCTGGAATTTTAGTTATTTAGAATGGCATGTGATGAATTAAAGTATTAGAAAAAGAATGGATCAATTTGGAATCAAATTGGACATAATAGCCGATTAATCGGATAATCGATCGAAATTAGGCAATACCGCGTTAAAGCGATAATCGGACGCATTTTTGCCTTTGCGTATCATGCGTTAGCAATTTAAATTAGTTTATATTAGTTTGGGGGCAATACAGTAAATTTTCTAATTTTATTCTGTGTTAAGGTGGTGAGAAGTCCGAGAAAGGCAAAGGAATCGTGATTGAGGACTGTTAATCTGAGTGCATCCGGATTTGTGAGACGGTGAGTGAACTTGCATTTCAAATTATTTGGGGAATGCACATTGTATTGAAATAGATGATTAAATGATTTATTCAAAGTTTTTAAAAATGCGTGTCGGGAACAAGCCCTTGATAAAAATGATTTTATGTGATGAAATTATGTGGTATGCATGAAGGCATGAAATTATGTGTTCTTATAACATGTTGTCACATATGTGTGAATATGTGTGATGTATTGACATTTGATATTGTTGATATATATATGTAAATGTACATGTGCACGATGTGGGGAAAAGCATGTGTCGGAGAAATTGGATGTGAAAAATATGGTTTGTGCACGATGTGGGGGGATGCACATGAGCTGGTGAGATTGAGTGATATTGTTAGTGCACGAGGTGCACATGATAACTCCAGCTATATGCGCGATGTGGGGGTTGCACATGAGCTGGTGAGATTGAGTAATATTGTTAGTGCACGAGGTGCACATGATAACTCCAGCTATGTGCATGATGTGGGGGGATGCACATGAGCTGGTGAGATGGTGGGATATTGTATTTATCTGTGTGCATATGTATGAAATTGATTATTCCTTCATTATAAATTAAATTGAAGTGAGGGGAAGGGTTTGATAATAAATTGGATCAAAATGAATGTGTTCCAAATGTATGCATCATATTTTTAACCCTTCCTGATATTATGGCTTGTTCCTACCTAATGTTTGCTCACTGAGTTTTGTACTCACCGTTTTCAAAAATTCATGTTTTCAGATCAAGAGATTGTAGATTCCTAGATCGCGGGATCACTGTAGTTCATCTCCTGGTAAGTGTCTGGCATTCAATAGTTGCCCGTTTTTATTGTAAATGTCTCCGCTGGAAGTCGTGGGTGTTTATTGTATTGTGAATACAATCTAATTATGTGAATATGTGTAAGCAATGTGAATTGCTAAATACATGACTGATATAGTGCATGTATATTAATGTTGATAATGCCATTGTGAATTGGCTGTGTTCACACCCGAGAAAAAGTGTGTGTGTGTATGTGTGATTGGATATGCCATTGTTAATTGGCATTGTATGCACACTAGGTGCATTACGTGTGGATGCCTCACACGAGCATGTATGGAATAAAGTAAGTGAAAATAGGCTTGCTTGGGCTTAGTGAGCTATGCTCATTAGGTCCTTGCGCCGGTCATGGCCCGGGAATTGGGTCGTGACATGGATGCCTAGAGACTTCATCTCAAGTAGCATTGGAAGATAAGAATTCAGAAATGATGCTAATGAAGATGAGGATTTGAGATTTAAAGCATCTGCTACAACATTTGCCTTCCCAGGGTGATAATCAATCACTAAGTCGTAATCCTTAATCAACTCTAACCATTGTATCTATCTCAAGTTGAGTTCTTTCTGGGTGAGCAAGTGTTTCAAACTTTTATATCGGTAAAAATTCGACAACGCTCACCATATAAGTAATGCCTCCAAATCTTCAATGCGAAGACTACTGCTGCTAACTCTAAATCATGGGTAGGGTAATTCATCTCATGCTTTTTCAACTGTCGAGAAGCATAAGCTATTACTTTCTCATTTTGCATTAACACGCACCTTAATCCCAATTTAGAGGCATCACTGTACACCATAAATTCTTTCCCATTAACAGGAAGTGTCAAAACGGGAGCGGAGGTCAACCAATTCTTCAGCTCTTGAAATCAACTCTCACAAACATCATCCAACTCAAACTTAACTCCTTTACAAGTTAAACAAGTCAAAGGAGCAACTATCAATGAGAATCCTTGAACAAACCTCCTATAATAACCAACTAAGCCAAGGAAACTACGAATCTCTATTACTATTTTTGGTTGCTTCAATTGTAAAATTGCTTCAATCTTCTTGGGATCGACATAAATTCTAGCTCCAGATACAACATGTCCCAAGAAAACCACTTCCTTCAACCAAAACCCACATTTAGAGAACTTGGCATAGAGTTGTCTCTCATGCAAAGTTTGCAACACAATACACAAATGAGCAGCATGTTCATCAACATCATTCGAATACATTAGGATGTTGTCTATGAATACTATCACGAACTTATCTAAGTATGGATGGAACACCCTATTCATAAGATCCATAAAAGTTGCTTGGGCATTAGTCAGACTAAAAGGCATAACCAGAAACTCATAATGCCCATAACGTATCCTGAAAGCAGTCTTGGGTACATCTTGCTCCTTAATCTTCAACTGATAATACCGAGACCTCAAATTAATCATGGAAAACACCATAGCACTGTGAGACCCTGTCTAATTGGTTGAAAAGCCAGTATTATACCTAATGGTACAATTAAGTTAAATCGAGCTTCAACTAGTTTAATAGAAATTCTAAGAGGAATTTCAAAATTCTGAGACCCACAGAATAGCTCAGAACAATGATTCAGAGTTCAAGGTCCTGTTTGGAGTCAATCGGGAAAATTGACCAGTTAGGGACAAAACGATCATTTTCTCATTTGTTGATTAATGGAGATTTTTAACCAAGATTTGGTCACATTGGACCAAAAAATAATTATATGACATACAGTTATGATTATGGGATCATAAAATGATGCTTAGCAGTGTAAAATGGTGATTCTCAGTGTTTTTGGAGCACAAGGGTAAAATGGTAATTTTGCCACCGGAGTGCTAAACGTGAATTTTTTTGGAAGGATTTTGACCCATTTGGTTAATATGAATTAATATTAGTGTTATTTGAGGTTGGACAGTGAAAATAATGAAATTCTGGTACATTTCGAAGTGTAGGGGCAAAATTGTAATTTTACCATTTCGGGGGGCAAAACCGTAATTTTCCACTACTAGGATAATTTTTCCAGCCATGATCATCCTTGGATCAGACTTTGACTTGATTGATCAAGTGGTGGAGAATAAATGGAAGAAAAAGTCAAAAAGTCAAGAAAATGAGCCAATGGCATAATGCCATGTGGCAACTTGTTTATTTTATTATTTAGGCCATAAAAATCAGCCTTTAACCCTCATTTCTCTCTCTATATTCGGCACCCACCAGAATTGAAAGAAAAAAAAAAGGAACAAAGGAGAAAAACATAAAACCTAGCCAAAAATCCATAGATTTCAAGTGTTTTTCAAGATTCAAGCAAAACAAAGGTAACTTTTCTTTAGATTTACTCTAACCCTAGCTTACCTATGCTTTTGTTCTTGATTTCTATGGATAAATATTGAGATATCATGATGGAATGGATTCTGAAAAATGGATATGAATATGGATTTGATGTTGGATTGGATTGAATTTAGACTATGTTAGTGTTTAGAGGTAGTTAAGCATGATTATGAACAAAAATGGAGGAAAGAAATTGAATCTCATGGTTGTTCTTTGTTAGGCCGAACCTAGGGTGGAGAGTGCATGAGGAAATTGGTTCATTTCAAATGAAATGATTTCATTTGAAATGAAAGAAATTAGAAAATGACAAATTCAAGTGAAAAATGTAGTAGAAAAATTTTCAGTGCTAATGCACTGTATTGGCCGAATTTTTCCATAAAGAAATGGAAAATGGTGAATGCTGAAATTGGCATTAATTAAATGGTTTGTGGTGAATTAAGGTATTAGAAAAAAAAGAATGGACCAATTCGGAATCAAATTGGACATAATAACCGATTAATCGGGTAATCGGTCGAAATTAGGCAATACCGCGTTAAAGCGATAATCGGACGCATTTTTGCTTTTGCGTATCATACGTTAGCAATTTAAATTTGTTTATATTAGTTTGGGGGCAATATAGTAAATTTTCTAATTTTATTCTGTGTTAAGATGGTGAGAAGTCCGAGAAAGGCAAGGGAATCGTGATTGAGGATTTGTAATCCGATAGCATCCGGAATCCGGATTTGTGAGACGGTGAGTGAACTTGCATTTCAAATTATTTGGGGAATGCACATTGTATTGAAATAGATTATTAAATGATTTATTCAAAGTTTTTTTAAATATGTGCCGGGAACAAGCCCTTGATAAAAATGATTTTTATGTGATGTATGGACATTTGATATTGTTGATATATATGTAAATGTACATGTGTGTGATGTGGGGAAAAGCTTATGTCGGTGAAATGGGATGTGGAAAATATGGTTGGTGCACGATGTGGGGGGATGCACACTGTAGCTCCAGCTATGTGCGCGATATGGGGGTTGCACATGAGCTGGTGAGTGCACATGGTGCACATGATGATGACTCCAGCTATGTGCGCGATGTGGGGGTTGCACAAGAGCTGGTGAGTGCACATGGTGCACATGATGATGACTCCAGCTATGTGCGCGATGTGGGGGTTGCACATGAGCTGGTGAGTGCACATGGTGCACATGATGATGACTCCAGCTATGTGCGCGATGTGGGGGTTGCACATGAGCTGGTGAGTGCACATGGTGCACAGGATAACTCCAGCTATGTGCACGATGTGGGGGTTGCACATGAGCTGGTGAGTGCACAAGGTGCACACGATATCTTCAGCTGGTAAGACAATGGAATGTTGTATTTATCTGTGTGCACATGTATGAAATTGATTATTCCTTCATTATAAATTAAATTGAAGTGAGGGGAAGGGTTTGATAATAAATTGGATAAAAATGAATGTGTTCCAAATGTATGCATCATATTTTTAACCCTTCCTGATATTATGGCTTGTTCCTATCTAATGTTTGCTCATTGAGTTTTATACTCACCGTTTTCAAAAATTCATGTTTTCAAATCAGGAGATTGTAGATTCCTAGATCGCGGGATCACAGTAGTCCATCTCCTGGTAGGTGTCTGGCATTCAGTAGTTGCCGTTTTTATTGTACATGTCTCCGCTGGAAGTCGTGGGTTTTGTATGATGGTTATGTACATGTAATGTACACTGTCAAAGTCTATTTTTGACTGGTATGAATGTAAATGTGTAAGCAATGTAAATTGCTAAATACATGACTGGCATAGTGCATGTATATTAATGTTGATAATGTCATTGTGAATTGGCTATGTTCACACCCGGGAAAAGGTGTGTGTGTGTATGTATGATTGGATATGCCACTGTTAATTGGCATTGTATGCACACTGGGTGCATTACGTGTGGATGCCTCACACGAGTATGTATGTGATAAAGTAAGTGAAAATAGGCTTGCTTGGGCTGAGTGAGCTATGCTCATTGGGTCCTTGCGCCGGTCATGGCCCGGGAATTGGGTCGTGACAAGCACCTTGTAATTGATCAGAAAAATCATCAATCCATTGTAGAGGGTATTTATTCTTGATGGTCACTCGATTCAACTGATGGTAATCGATACATAATTGAAGAGTGTCATCCTTCTTCTTTACAAATAGGATTGGTGCTCCCCAAGGAGAAGTGTTAGGGCGAATAAAACCCTTATCTACCAAATCTTACAATTGGACTTTTAGTTCTTTCAACTCCACTAGAGCCATTCGGTATGGAGGAATGGAAATAGGTGCGGTACTCGGGAATAGATCAATACGGAACTCGAGTTCTCGATCAGGAGGTAGTCTCGGTAATTCATCTGGAAACACATCAAAAAACTCATTTACTATTGGGACATCTTCTAACTTAGGTTCCCCTTTTGAGGTATCGATCACATGTGCTAGATAAGCCGGATATCCTTTCTACACCAATTTCAAAGCTTTGATGGCCGACATTACATAGGATAGTAGTACTCGATGTTCCCCTGCAAATAGAACCTCTACTCCCTCAGAATTCCAAAGTACCACTTCATTCCTGAAACAATCCACATTGGCCCGATGTGCAGTTAACCAGTCCATACACAATATCAAATCGAAATCCCAGATCTCTAGAGGAATTAAGTCACCTCTAAATTCTTCCTCACCAACCATTACCCCACATTCTCTATAACAAGTATTTCTAATCAACTGTTCTTCTAAAGGGGTATGAACTACAATTTCATCCTCTAATGGTGACAGGTTTTCTATCAAGAAATGATGCAAATGTCGTGCTCACATAAGACCTATCAGAGCCAGAATCTATTAAGACATAAGCATCTTTATCAAATAAAAAAATAGTACCTGTCACTGCTCTAAGTCGGACCCGTGCCTCATCTTTTGTCACAGCAAAAACTCTTGTCGAAGAATGAGTCAGTGGTCTAGAGGGTGGATGTGCCGGGGTGTTACTCTCCACACCAGACCGTATGGCTACTCCTTGTCCCGATGCAAACCCAGAACAATCTCTCTTCTACATATCCGTGCTAGACTGGGGAGATGAAACAGCTGCAGTAGCTCGTCCAAACTATGGGCAAGTACTGTCACTACTTGGAACTCCCATCGAGCCTATGATAACCGCTGCGATATCTCGATAGACATTCATTACCCGGAATGCTAATCGGAACCTCGCAAGGCTTTAATATCAGTTTTCACACTTCCCCTGTGAGCAATAGTTACTAAATATCATATTTTAAAAGATCATAAGTCACGTCCACATCAAAGCAACGAAATGATATTTTCTGTCTCATAGGGGCATTTTGGTCATTTTCTTCTAAATTTTTGAAACTCGCTGAAAATATCATACATAGGGGAAAAATACACATTTCATAACTAAAAACAAGTTTTTATGTCTAAAATATTCATTTAGAGTGAAATTACAGTTTTTAGAATAAAATAAAAATATTAAATAAAATATTCTATTCTCTTATAAAACAATAATTTTAGAACTTTGCGTAAATAATTTTTGGGACATAAAGGTAAAATAAATTCATACATACTGTAACACAGATAACCAAAGTATGTAATTTAATTTACAATGACATGTGGGCCTTCGAATGACTAAAAGTAATGAAGGCGGTGAACCTACGATTTTTTAGAATGTAAATCCAACTGTAGCCCTTGACGATATCAACTATCTACAGACTATCTTGAGCCTGAAATGGGTGGAAATGAGGGTGGTGAGTTTATATAAACCCAGTGAGTAACCAAATATCATCTAAAATATCTAAGGTCGAGAAAATGAAGACAGTTAAAATAGATTAGTATAAAATGATTCATATCATTTCGAACTCATTTCAATAAGATAAAATAGATTCATTTCACCCAAATAATCAATGAGGCTTATGATTTCTTGAAAAGCTTGGCTTGTGCCAAAAATAGGACTCGATGATGCCTTGTGCAGGGGCATCCAATCGAGTTTGGAAAGACTATGAAAAATTCATGTACGCATAAAACATGCCTTTATTTTGAAAACATGGTTGTTTCTTGGCATTGGCTGAGTCTCACCCTCACGTGGTGGTTCGGCGTGAAGTGCACTCAAACCTCACCTTAGGAGATACCCTATGCGCCTTTCTACCGAGGTAAGATATAATCGGGTTATCGTGCCGCTCTAATAGGTTGTTCCACGATACCCACCACTACAATGACTACCTATAACCACCAAATCAATAAAAATTTCAACAGCATGACATGGCAATTATTTTACTGCACAGCATATCAAGGCAAAAGAATAGTTCATATGTTTTCAGCACAATTACCAATCCAGCCACTCATGCCCACATTATCATAAGCCATTCAATTCAAACCATAATTTACAACACGGCAAGTAGTCTGCAAATACTCCATTTTCAAAGCCATCATTCAATTTCAAGACTATTTATAAAATCATTTCATTTAATCACATTTTGCTTATAAAATGTAAAGATTTACCTTTTTAAACTCATTTTCCATAAAATCACAAAAAAACGAATTTAAAATTTACTTTAGATAATCAAAATGATGATAAGGTTACTTAATGTAATGGGAATCGAGTTTGGGATACTTCGATTCTTGATCTTCGGGTACTACCTTTTTACTCTTGCCAAAATGCTCACCATTTAGAGATAATGCACAATAAGCAATTTGCCACCTTTGTGTTAAATCGTTATAAAACCAATTCAGGCTCTGTATGTATGCATGAAGTTGTTTGGATCGTCACTTAAAATTCGTATTCCACTTAGGTTTAATTATGATTAGAATGGATCGATTTTCGACCTAATTCAAACTCTCCACCTTTGATTAAATTAAAACATCCAAATTGACTCTAAATATATTCATTACAATTCCAAGATCCCAAATACACTAAAGTGCCTCAATGAGCTTAATTTTGTCACTATTACTCAATTTGTTTACGAAAGGAAGTATACTTAAAAATCACCATTTTCGGTTTCCATCACCACAATTCATTAAATCCTATATCCATAACATAAGATATCACAAAAATCACCACTTTTCGGTTCTTTATGAAATTTGACCATGGTGGGTGGGTGAAGAACATGTGATTTTTCTTACTTGTTTCCATTCCAAACATGATAAATTAACTAAAAAAACCTAAATACCATAAAATCTATCTAAAACCATCATGAAATTCTCTCTCCTAGGATTCGGCCAACACATTATCCTTCATTATATCTTGTGATTCAACCATGGAAAATGCAAAATAATGCATAGGAAAGGTAGATCACAAGTTCAAATTAAGAAATTTTACCTTTAATCACTTGTTTCCTTGAAAATCCAAAAATTTCTCTTGGATTTTTCCTTCTTAGGGTTTGTTCTTCCTTTTCTGCTATTTGTTCTTCACTTGGCCAGCCATATGAGTGAGTTTGGAGTGTTTTAAGTGTCACGACCCGAAACTCCCATTAGGCCCATGGCACTCCTCTTTGTTCTTCACTTGGCCGGCCATATGAGTGAGTTTCGAGTGTTTTAAGTGTCACGACCCGAAACTCCCATTGGGCCCGTGACAACCACCGCGACGTCTCGATAGGCATTCGTACCCCGAATACCCACCGAAACCCTACAAGGCTCTTGTATCAGTTTTCTTACCTCCCCTGTGAATGTCAATTTTCAAACATCGTGTTTTAAATAGTTACTAGCCACTTTCAAACCAAAGTGACCCGAAAATGATTCTCGACTCACAGGGTCGTTTCGATCATTTCCAGATAATTACGTGGCCAATACGTGGAAATCACATATTTCAAAATCAGAAACGCTTTTCAATATCTAAAACATTCATTTTAAAAGAAATGGTAATTATTGAAATATAATAAAATATTTAATAAAATATTGCAATTTCTTATAAAACAATATTTATAGAGTGCTCGGTAAATAATTTTTATAGCGTAAACACAAAATAAAATCATACATACTTAAATACAAATAAATAAAGTATGCAGTACATTTACAGTGACTCGTGGGCCCCTAGAATAATCAAAAGCATAGAAGACAGAAACCTATTGTGGATGAAGTTGCAAAGTCTACTGTCTTCCTCAACAAGCACATCTATCTACAAACTAGTCTAGGCCAGAAAGGTGGAGAAAAGAGTGGTGAGTTTACACAACTCAATGAGTAAACAAATATCTCCTAAATTATCTAAAGGTGAGTAAGAGGAGACAATGAAATTTTCACAGCTAAATAGATTTTCGTAATATGGAATTTCCTTTCGAATAATTAAAATGATTTATCATCACATTCAAATAATTAATTAGGCTTATGATTTCTAGAAATATTGGCTCTTGCCAAAAATCATTCTCGGGGATACCTTGGTCGAGGTATCTAACTGAGACCGCCAAGGGTATTAAGATTTCATAATTACTCAAAATGTAGCCATCCCTCGGCGTTGGCCGAGTTCACTACCAAGTAGTGGTTCAGTGTGCAGTGAACCTTGTTATACCTCCGGAGTTACCTTCCGTGCCTTTCATCAGAGGTATAATAAGCAGGGGTTTACCGTGCCCCTCTAAATAGGTCTGGTCCACAGAAACTCGTCTACTGCAGTAGTTACTAAATATCCCACCAAATTAACAAAAATTTTAGTAACATGACTAGGCCATTTTAACGCTAACCAGCCTGCACGGTAAATAACATTTTGTATAATTTCCATCATAATAATCAATCAGCCAGTAATGCCATATTTTCATAAGACATATTAATTTAAAAATACAATTTATTATACAACAAACAACAGTCTCCAAGTACTATATTTTTCAAAATCAAGGTTTCAAGACAATTTATGAACTAATCTTAATTAAACACATTATTCATAAAGCATAAAAATTTATCTTTGGAATCCATTTTTCGTAGAATTCACCAAAAACAGATAAAAATCACTTCAAATAATTGAGGCGATAATAAGTTCACTCACTGTTTTCAAAAGTCTGAATTTCGGGTGTATTCAGACTAGTGCTCCTCAAGCGCAATTTCCTTGCCTTTCTCAGAGGTCTCACCACCTAGACATAGAATAAAATGAAGGAATTTACTACATTGCCCCTAAATTTATATAACTAATTTAAACCCTATATTAATGCATGATATGCAATGCAATTTCGTCCGCATATCACTTAAACACAGTATGGACTAAATTCAGCCTATCACCCGATTAAATGACAATTGTGTCCAATTCACTTCCAAATTGCTCTATTTCTTTTCTAATACCTTAATTCTCCAAACACATTTCAAATAACCTAATTTCAGCATCAAAATCCTCCCATTTCTTCATGGAAAAATTCAGCCATTACGGTGCACTAACATCGTGATTTTTCCTAGTTAATTTTCTCACTTTAATTCATCATTTTCTAAGCCATTTTTCTTGAAACAAAAATCAATCCATCAACACACACAACATGGTAGGTTCAGCGAATGAAGGATTCTAGGGAAAATGAATATTTTTCTTGTTGTTTTACTTACAAACATGCTTAACTAACTCTAAACACCAACATAGCTCAAAATCAAGCCAATCCAACATCATTTCTCTCACCTACCCATTCGGTCAGCCCCTAATTCCTCATAAAAACATGTCATTCATCCATGGAAATGAAGAAATAATGTATGGGTAGTGTAGATCTCAAGGAAAATTAAAGAAATTTCAACTTACCTAGCTTGATTCCTTGATTCTCTCACTTTCCCTTTGATTTTTCTACCTAGGTTTTTGTTTCTTCCTTTGTTCTTCCTTTGTTTTTGATTTTGTTTGCTTTGGCCGACCAACTTAAGTGAATGGGGAGTGTGTGGGCTGATTTTTATAGTTTAATAATAAAATATTATAAACTTGCCACATGGCATTTTGTAGTTGGTCCATACTTTAAGTATTTGACTTTTTCACTTAAAATTTCCACCACATCTTTATGCCATATTTATTCATTCCCACCATAATTAAAATCCACAAAATTGACAAGTGTTAGTGGTGAAAAATAACCATTTTGCCCTCGATATGGCAAAATTACCGTTTTGCCCCTACACTCTAAAAATACCAAGAATTGAAAATTGTTCACTGCTAAACCTCATATTATACTCGAAATGATTAATCTTGGCTAAAAATTTCAGCAAATATCAAAATTTAAATTTTTGGTGGCCAAATGACCATTTTGCCCCTAATCGATTAATTTTCCCGATTGACTACAAATAGGCCCTCGAACTCAAAATTGTCGTTTTAAGTCATCCCTGGATTGTGAAATTCCCAATTTCACTTTAAAATCCCTATTTTAACTAGTTCAAGGTTTAAATCAGCTTAGTTGTACTTATAAGTACACTATCGGCTTTTATCCATTTTTTCGATATATTCTAAAGTGGAAGCATGATGTCAATCATATGCATTACATGACATATATTTTCAGGTCGAACTTGACATTAAGTGAGCTTATAAAGGCAAATAAAATAATATTAAAGCTTGACACTTGTCACCATTCCATTGTCCTTGTTTAAAAACTTAATAATTAAGCTTTCTTTCACCAACACATAAAATATCTCAATTATCCATGATATAAAATGTTAATGGATAAAATCCATGGGCATGACAAGTGTTGGGTGGTGTAAAATTTCAATTTTCCCTTTGGACGGCAAAATGACTATTTTGCCCTTATGCTCGAAAACATGTCAGAATTAAAAATTTTCACTTCTCAAACTCAAATTATATTCTAAATAGTCAATTTTGGTCAAAAACCTCTTCCAACATTCCAATCTTAACCTCAAGTAGCAAAATGACCATTTTGCCTTTACGTTATGAAAATTCCAATTTCATTCCAAAATCAGTCTTCGAACTCTAAATCACCATATTAAATCATTCTGGGGTTTAAAAATTATCAATTTCATCTTAAAATCTCTATTTGGACTAGTTCGAGGCTTAATTCAACTTAGTTGTACTAATAAGTAGAATACCGAATTTTAATGCTTTCCCGAAGCATCCACGTTAGCACTACCCCTTTTAAAATAAAATTTTGACCTCAAAATTTCACTTATCAAACTCGGAGAAAAGATGGAAGTATTGGTTTCTCATTTGATGCTCGACTTCTCATGTCATCTTCTTTATGGAGAATTTCGATTTGTTCACCTCATTTACCTCCAATTCAATTAGAATACTTCACTTATGTCTATTATTATCCTTTAAAATCAAATCAAAAGTAACCTTCGCAATCATGATTTCTTATATCAAGACACCAAACTTGCTTTTATTATTATCATTAAACTTGAACCATAACTCCATCTCAATCGTACCAATCTCAATCGCATTTTATACTTATTTATGTATACCAATCACCATCTTATTACTTCATTCCTTATCAAACTTCTCGACATTCATTCATTCATCCTATCCTCATACACTATTGTGTAGTTTATGGCATCATTAACATGCTAGACTCATTCTTGTTCATATCCTCAGCGTTAGGGAAGGTTAATGGCTTCAATTATTTCCACATACTTCATGTTTACCTTGCATTTAGGAAATTTCAATCTTTTTAATCCTATTAGTCCATCTCATACAGTTTAATTGTATTATAGATTACATTTCCTTGACTATCTCCCCAAAACTCCTTAGGTCGCCATAAGTCAACTTCTGATAGGATTCCTGATTGTTACATTATCTATACAACTCATCAAATATATTGAGTTCAAGTCTCGAACCTCGAAGAACTATTCTTCACTTTAGTTGGGCATAATAAATATATTGTAGAGCTGGGCTTGAAAAGTACTCCTAATGTGACCCAGCTGACCACAATGAAAACATCGTACAGGTTCCCTACACAGCCCGACATGATATTTCCCACAATTTCTACATCTATCAGAACCTCTAGAACTCTTCCTAAGAAAAGTCACCGTAGATCTACTGAATCTCGAAGGCCTCTGCTGTGGTTATGGAAATGGGGGTCGGGGAGATGTTACTAAAGCAGAAGCAGTGCTCCCTGAAGTAGATGAATCTTTACCCCTTTTTGATGGTTGACTGGAATATATACTCAGATTCTTCCATTTTGCAAACTCAGCCCGCATGCTCCTATTTTCATTCACGAGCTCCTCAGCCCTTAAAGCCATCTGTACCACCTATTTATGCGGCTCCCTACCGTCATTGTCATCCGATCTCCAATCTCATTCCAGAACCCTTCTTCAAAATAGTTGGCTTGATCTTGCTAAGTTTTCACCAAATTCGGCACATATAACATTAGCTCATTAAAACGAGCCTCATACTCCTCTATTGTTAAGTTCCCCTATTTCAAACTCAAAAATTCTCTCTTCTTTTCCTTTTGATGGAAATAAGTGTAATGCTGACTATCAAATTCTCTAAGAAAATCTAACTAGGTCGGAGGAGTGGTAGAACGGATTTCATTGAGTTCCACCATGTGCGAGCCCCCTTCTCAAGTAATCTTGTGGCCACCATCAACTTCATATCATCATCCAACCTCATATCAGAAACTGTGTCCGAAACTTGATTAATCTAGTCTTTAGCTACAGTTGTGTCTAGCTCACATGTAAAAGAAATGCAACCGAGCTTTCTAACCTCTTTAAGCATTTTAGAAATAGAGACGTCTGGCACTGATGGTGGAACAGGAGGTGGGGGTGGTGGCACTGAAGGAGCAGCTGGAGGAAACATAGGAGAAGCTTGACCAGTCCGAGCCTAGCCAGCAATAGTGGTGAAGAAGGTTGCCAATGCTTGAATTGCCTCAAGAAGCATGGCAGGAATACCAGTAGGTGGCGGAGAAGGTGGAGGATGTGAATGAGTCTCGATCTACTCAACAACAGGTGCTGCCCGAAATGTGGACGTAGCCGATTCCCCCTTTATAGGATCTGGTTGACGATGTTGAGAACGACCTCTTCCCCTCCCAACCAATGTAGTGAAAGGTGGGTATTCATGTCGAGGAGGCATAATGATATATTAGAAGAAATAAAGCGAGTTTAGACAACCTCAAGTTCTATATGCTGATGCATGCATTCAACTCAACCTAACCTAACTTAACTTCGGGCCACACTGACACTGTAATTTTTAAAAACTTTAAAACCAAAAGCTCTGATACCAACTGAATTGTCACAACCCGATACTCTCCTCGAGCCCATGACAACCGTCGCAATGTCTCGATAGACATTCATTACCCGGAATGCAAACCAAAACCTCGCAAGGCTTTAATATCAGTTTTCTCACCTCCCCTGTGAGCAACAATTACTAGATGTCATGTTTTAAAGGATTATACGCTATTTCCAAATCAAAACAATAAATAGTTTCTGTCTCATAAGGGCATTTTGGTCATTTTTCTAAAAAAATTTAAAACTTGTTAAAAATGTAGTATATGAGTGAAAAATGCACATTTCATAACCGAAAATAAGTTTAGATATCTAAAACATTCATCGAAAGTGAAATTATAGCTATTAGAATAAAATAAAAATATTAAATAAAATATTCCATTTTCTCATAAAACAATATTTATAAAATTGTTCGTAGATTTTTTTTGCAGTGTAAAAGCAAAATAAATTCATACATACAGTAACATAGACAGCCAGAGTATGTAATTTAGTTTACAATGACATGTGGGCCCCCGAATGACGAAAAGTAATAAAGGCTGTAGACCTACAATTTTTGAGGAGGCGAGTCCAATAATAACCCTTGACGTAATCAGCTATTTATGGACTGTCCTGAGCCTAGAATGGGTGGAAATAAGGGTGGTGATTTTTTATAAACTTAGTGAGTAAACAAACATCATCTAAAATATCTAAAGCCGAGTAAATGGAGACAGTTTAATGTAGCTTATCATAAAATGGTTCATAACATCAAATCACATTTCAAACCATCTAAACCAGTTACATTTCATTCAAAATATACAACAAGACTTATGAATTTCTTAAAAACTTGGCTCGTACCAAAACTCATTCTCGGGGATACCTTGGCTGGGGCACCAACCAAGTCTACCAAGGCTGTTAAAGAAAACTTCATATACACATAAAACACATTTTTACATTTAAAAGCATAGATGTTCCTTGGAGTTGGTTGAGTTCACCCTCACGTTGTGGTTTAGCGTGTAGTAAACACTAAAGCTTTACCTCATGAGATACCCTCCGTGCCTCTCATGCCAAGGTAAAATATAACGGGGTTTACCGTGCCCCTCTAATAGGCTGGTCGATGGAAACCCGCCCACTGCAGTAAGCTAATCGATATCCCACCAATTCAATAAAATTTTAGCAACATGACATGGCAATTATAATTTTACCCAATTTATCAAAACAAGACCAAACAACCCAGATTTTCCACAAATTCACAAATTCAACCATTCATGTCATTGTATTATCATAAGCCATCAACTCAAACCAAGTTTATATGTATGTATTTCACAAGTAAAATAAAGTCTCCAATTACTCAATTTTTAAAATCATCATTCAATTTCAAAACGATTTATAAAACTCATTTCATTTAGTCACATTTTAATCGTAAAACATAAAGATTTACAATCAAAGCTTATTTTCCTTTAAACCACAAAATGAATAAAAATTACTCTAGATAATTAAGATGATAATATGGTTACCAGAATATCAAGAGTTGAAGCATTCCTAGTCTCGGTCTTCGGGTATAATCTTCTTACCCTTATCGGAAGTTTCACTACCTAGACATAATGCACAACAAGCAATTTACTATATTTGTACTAAACTGTTATAAAACTAATTTAGGCTCTATATGAATGCATGAAATAGGATGTGAAATGTTCGGATTATTATCCAAATACAGTGTTCTATGTAGGTTTAATTATGTATCGAAATAAAATGGTCTTGGCCTAATTCGATCTATACACCGGTTAATTGGCCAATATATCCAATTCAACTCCAAACAACTTCATTCCACTTCCAATACTCCAAATCATCAAATACAAGTTAGATAATATGAAATATAGCAAAATCATTATTTGTTGGCCTTAAAATGAGTGCTAGAGGGGGGTGAATAGCACTATCTCGGCTCTTTTACAAGATTGAGACTTAATCTCAACACAAGAAAGGTAAAACAATGAAAGACAATGCACAAAGGATTTATAGTGGTTCAGTCCAAGACTTACATCCACTACCTTGATTATCTAACCAAGGATTTTGAAACCAAACACTAAGACGGTGAAATTCACAAGCTTCCACCAAGCTTTTACAATGGCTTTTCCAAGGCTTAGCCACAACCTTTACACTAGTTTTTCAGAGGATCAACTAAAACCCAAGGTGGTTTTTCAAGGCTCAACCACAACCGATCACTAGTTTTTCCCACTTTAAACTAAAATCTCAATGTGGTTTTTCAAGGCTCAACCACAACCTTTACACTAGTTTTTTAACGAGCTAAACTAGAACCTAACCCCAACTTTTCAAGGCTAAGTTGGAACCTACAAGCATCCAAGTAAACCTTGCTTGATGCAAACACTTAGAGTGAAACACTCATTCTAAAAATACAAAGAGAAGAAGAGAAAGTACTTATTGATCACACGGTTGATCTATATGGTACAAGTTTAAGTGCTAAACATAAATACAAAAAATAGATATTGAGGTTCAGCGAAGAGTACAAAAGATATTCAAGTTTGCTGCTCTTTTTTGGCTTGAATATGATGGTGCCTTTGTGTATGAAGCCAAAAGTTGTTCAAAGTACTCAAAGGTTGTCCAAAATTGGTTCCTTGGCATTTGAAGATCCTTTTATAGTTGGAGAGGCTTGTCTGATAGCTGTGGGGACGTTTATGACCATTAAAAATAGTTTTGGGAAGATTCTAGCCATTTTTCTGTCTTGTAGTGGCTTGGCGGATGTTGCAGACAAAGAGCACTTAGTCGACTAAAATTTTTCGCTTAGTCGACTAACTTGATTCTGTTTCTCAATATACTTCAGCCTAAAACTTCTCCATTTTTCTCATTTGTTCAACCAATGATCTTCTTTGTTTTATCAGGGAACTTCCTTAATATTAATCATCCTTATTCCTTATCCAAATTGCAACTTAAGTGCTTATAAGGAAGATTGGATTATTGTTGCTTTATGAACATTTGCCCTGCACACTTAGGGAAAAATATTAGACACAAATGACATGGGAATGTTTTATTATCATCAAAAACTAATGGATCTAATAATCTCCCCCTTTTTGATGATGACAAAACATCCATTGGTTAATAGCATGGTGCCTTTTTAATATCTTTTTTAGTTTCTGGAGAGAATAAGGATTGCTCCCCCTAAGTTCAAGCTGCCCCTAAGTGTGTGCATATTTTTCATCTTATTCTAGCAAGTTCCTATCTTAGTTATATTCCTGGTGACATTGTACATGCTTGCTTCTGATAGAAAATGTTCATATATACAAGTTTAAGAGCAAATGACATGTTGATAGATTTTATCAGTTATCTATTTTTGTAGGTTTTTGTCAACTGTTTGTGATTTCCAGATTTCATTCAAACTATCATTTTTCCAACAGACTCTTATGAATCATCATCCATATGTACTCAAACACATATTCAACTTTTCATTATTGTGTCAGAATTGGTCTATCAACATTATAACTCAATATCAACATACTATCAGAAAATTACAGCAATATTGCACAGTATCAGTAGATAAATTTCCAGTAATGCTTCATAATGCCATAAACACCATTTTCAGAGTTCAAGAAGCTTAGATAGATGTTAAAAAGCATATTTCATACATCCATAAAGTCAGCCAAGATTAAGATTCAATGTTTGAATGCCATTGTGGCATAAATATCCAACAAAATAGTAATCAAAAATATGTTCCAGAAATGCCCTTAGACTTGTTTTTGCTATCTATCTATCCTAAAAGTCTAGTACCTCTACCCTCATGATTTTTTTTATTTTTCTTGATGTTTTTCGTAAAGGTCCAGTACCTCTACCCTCAAATTTTTTATTTTTCTTGTAATTACTAGTCCCTATTTTTGTCATCATTAGAAGAGGGGTTCTGAGAGATCAATGCTCAGAAGGAGATGGTGTAGATTCAAGGGACATGATTGGTTCCCACCAAGGATTTAGGGGAACAAGAGAAGGTGGTCTTAAAGGGGGTTGAGAGGCTACTTTAGGAGTTTGCTGAAGAGGCTGAGAAGATGTTTCTGTAGCTTTCTTTGGAGTTGCCTGATCAAAAACTTCTATTGGGGTTTGAGGAGTGCTTGTAGGGGGTGATTTTGCTTTTTCTGCCAATCTTGAAGACTTTCTTGTCCTTGAAGGTACTGATTTTCTTGTTGTGTTCTTCTGTCTCATGGCTAGTGGTTGAGGCTTAATTGCTAGAGCTGCATCTTTTGTTTTTCCTTTTTCTTTGCCTTTTTCTGCAGCTTCTTTTTTTGAAGTCATTGTTTGAGCAGCTTAAGCTGCTGCTGCCTTTTTTTCTACTTGCTCTTATCTTACCATCTGATAGAAAAGTCCCATGACAAACATTTCATCAGAATGAGGAAGGCATGCTTCCTGTTCAGGCTGTGGTAAAGATTGATGCTCAAGAGGACCAGGTGGTGAACCAACTACCTTAGTGTGTTGATCAGATGTTTCCCTTTCTGCTGAGGTGGTTTTGTGAGGTTCTTCAAGTTTTGGTTCAAGGTCATAATGACCAGGGCTTGCACTCTGGTAGGCTGATCCTTTAGCTTGGAATTCAAGACTTGCATCTTGAAATTCAGATCCTTCTGATTGCAAGGCTGATCCTTCAACACCTTGTCTTTTTAATGCCATGCTTTCAGTAGCAGATGAGTCAACATCAGTAGGTCCAGATGGTATGTCAGATTTTGCTTTTAAATTGGCCTCAAACTCGTTCATTCTTTCTTCCATTTTTACAAGCCTTGCTCATTGATCAGTGAGCTTGGCATCTATTCTCATTAGTAGAATGAACATAACCTTATTGGAGAAAGGAGAAGCTACTATTTCTGGTTGTGTGAGGGTTGTCTCTAGCTGAGTTTGTACTGAAGTAATCTTGGAGGTCTGACTGAAAGTGTCCCCATACACCTTATATCCTATCTTGATTAAGCTTCCTAGGTAGATTGGTTGGTCTCTACTTTCGACCATATCCATATCATACCTCTTGGCCCATACTCTTTTCTTCTTAACAAGGGATGTGATCACATTCTTATATGGCAAATGGATCTTCTCTAGTTTACATGCTGCCCTCATCCTTTCAATCATGAATTGTCCAAGGTTCAGAACTTCACTAGTGAATGCATGCTCCATCAGCCAAAGGTCTTGAAGGCTGATGTAACTTAAGCTACCACTTCTACCATACAAATTGGAAGCTACAAAGTAATGTAGGATTCTAAATTATGGACTAATGATCAGTCTTGCATTGCTCTTTGAAGAAAATTTTTCTTTTTTTTCGATGACAATTTCCCACACAAAAACAGGATCATACTTGTTAGGCATTTTAAACTCTCCATCTTCTCCTTCAATTCCTAGTAGATTACTTAAATCTGAAACTGTAACTAAAAACTCTTTCCCGTTCGAAAATACATTAAGGTTATCCTCTGAAAAGTCTTCTGAATCATCAATCTTTCTTTCACTAAATGCAATGCTAGCATAGAATTCTTTAACTAAGCTAGCACTATACGTCTTGTCTTTGAAAGAGCTATACTCCTTAATCCTCAATTCATTAAAATAGTTTGTTAGGTTGGTTTGGAGTTCATGCATTTCACTGAAACTGTTCTAGTCAATATGTTTCTCGCATATAATGGGATCATTTTCGATTTTCCTAAACCTTTCTTCATGAATTTTGTTCCTAAATTTTAGGGATAAAGCAGATGATGTACCTTTTTCTCCTTTGCTATTCTTTCCCAGTTTCTCAATCTTTTTTTTTTCTGTTTTTGTTTCTTCTTTTCAAACTCTTTCCTAGTCTTCTTTGTTACAAAACTCGATGTCGTTTTTTGTTTCTTCTTTGGGTGCTCAGCTTTGGGGTTTTTTTCTACTGGTCTCTTCCCATTTTTCTTTGCTAGCAAATCCTTGAGCAGAGTCGACTTGGCAATTTCAATTTCTAAAGATGATTTTCACTTAGGGTTCCAAGATGTGACAGAATGAGGGTTTTCGATTGATTTCAGAAGAGGAAGGAAAGCAAATGACATTAATAGGGTGGAGAGAATCGGTTATCAAAGGGTTAAGAAGTGATTAACAGCTTCTAACTTAGAAACCGTCTGCCTCCCCCTTTAGAAATGCCTCATTTTCCCAAATTTCATAACTCCCTCTCATATTTTTACTATTTACTACTTCAGGTTTTCCCTTTTTATTTTGTAACACGATAGGCACAAAATTTCATTAATTTAATCCTTTATCATTCAGCCATTAGTTCTTTTGATCTAATAAAACAGAATGCTTTTAGTTGATTGAGTTTCACACTTTAGTCGACTAAGTCTCTTCTGTTTTTCTCTATTTAGTCCAGACTTCTTCCTATAACTCTTCCAAACTACACATTCCTAGATTTCTTCTAATTTCACAGAATCTATCCTCACTAAGGGGTTTTGTAAATATGTCAGCAAGTTGATGCCATGTGCTCACGAACTCAATATTTATTTCTCCCTTAGTTACATAATCTCTAATAAAGTGGTGTCTTACTTCAATATGTTTGGTTCTTAAGTGCTGTACAAGATTCTTTGAGATATTTATAGCATTGGTATTGTCACAGTTTATTGGAGTGTTATTCATTGATAATCCATAGCCTTTTAATTGTTGTTTAATCCATAAAACCTGTGCACAACAACTTTCTAGGGACACATATTCTGATTTAGCAATGGACAATGCTACAAAATTTTGCTTCTTGCTTGACTAGCATACAAGCATGCTGCTTAGCAGCTGACATGCTCCACTTATGTTTTCCTATCAGTTCTACTTCTTAAAAAGTCAACATTTGAATATCCTAACAGACTGAATGGTGATTCTTTTGAATACCAAATTCCTAAGCTTTGAGTTTCTATGAGATATCTAAATATTCTTTTCACAGCAGTTAGGTGTGTTTCTTAAGGTTGAGACTGAAATCTAGCACACAAACACGCGCTAAACTGAATATCTGGTCTACTTGAGGTTAAGTAAAGAAAAGATCTAGTCATACCTCTATAAAGCCTTTGATCTACATCTTTACCTTCTCATCAGCATCAAGCTTTGTAGATGTACTCATTGGTGTGCTGATGGATTTCAATATCAGCATATCAAACTTTTTGAGCATGTCCCGAATGTATCTATCTTGGCAGATAAAGGTTCCTCATTTGCATTGCTTGATTTAAAGGCCAAGAAAGCACTTCAATTCTCCCATCATGCCCATCTCTAATTCTCCTTGCATTTCCTTAGCAAAGTTATTGCAAAGAGATTCATTAGTAGCACCAAATATAATGTCATCTACATATATCTGAACTATAATCAAATCATTTAGGTATATCTTGATAAACAGTGTGGTGTCAATGTTGCCCCTAACTTAGTCTTTTTCTACCAAAAATTTTGATAGCCTATCATACCAAGCTCTCGGAGCTTGCTTCAATCCATATAAGGCTTTGTGAAGTTTAAAAACATATTCTGGTTTTTCAAAGTCTTCAAAACCAGTAGGTTGTTTAACATATACCTCGTCTTGAATGATTCCATTAAGGAATGCACTCTTCACATCCATTTGGTATAGCTTGAAGTTCATATGACAAGCAAAGGCAACTAATAACCTTATGGCTTCTATTCTAGCTACCGGAGCAAAGGTTTCTTCATAATCTACGCCTTCCTCTTGATTATATCCCTTTGCCACCAATCTTGTTTTGTTTCTTACAATATTTCCTTGTTCATCAACCTTATTTCTAAACACCCATTTAGTGCCAACTATAGGATGATTTGAGGGTTTAGGCACTAGTGACCATACATTATTTCTTTTGAATTGATCCAACTCTTATTGCATGACTAAAATCCAGCTTTCCTCTTTTTCAGCTTCTTCAAAGCTTTTAGGTTCAACTTGAGAAATGAATGCTGAAAATTCATATGTCTCCCTAGTTCCTTTCCTAGTCTTAACTCCATGAGATATGTCACCTATGATTTGTTCTTATAGGTGATCTCTCACATATCTCAAGCTTCTAGGCAAGTCACTACGCTAGATTTCTTGTCTTTCTAAATTTTCAAGAGGTGGAGCAACAAGTTCTTCCCTAAATGAGTCTTCCTCATTATTTTTGCTATCGTTCAGACTCATTTCTTCTATGTGTCTTTCTATATTTTCTAAATCTTCATCATCCTCATGAGTTTCCTTTTCAACATGGATTGATTCATCAAAAACTATATGGACAGATTCTTCAACATTTAGTGTCCTTTTGTTGAAAACTCTATATGCTTTTGAGTTCAAGGCATATCCCAAAAATATTGCTTTATCACTTTTCGCATCAAACTTTCCCAATGGTTGTTTTGCATTATTTAGACAAAGCATTTACAGCTAAAGCTTTTAAGGTGAGAGATGATTGGTTTCTTCCTTTGTACAACTCATATGGGGTCTTTGACATGATTGCTCTAATTGAGACCCTGTTAAGAATGTAAGCTATTGTATTCACAACTTCAGCCCAAAAATACTTAGGACAGTTGTTCTCACAAAGCATAGTTCTAGCCATCTCTTTCAATGTTCTATTCTTTCTCTCTACAACTCCATTTTGCTAGGGTGTTCTTAGTGCAGAGAAGTTATGTTCCAACCCCTTTTCATTGCAAAACTTTTCAAATTCATCATTCTCAAATTCTCCTCCATGGTCACTCTTAATCTTAACAATGGGTGTACATTTTTCATTCTCAACTTTCTTACAAAAGCCTATGAAGGCTGATAATGCATCATTCGTGTGGGCAAGGAAATAAACCCAAGTAAACCTAGAATAGTCATCAATTATCACTAGGCCATAAGATTTTTCACCTAAACTTGTGGTGCTAATAGAACCAAAGAGATTAATGTGCAACATTTCAAGAGGTCTAGATGTTGACATAACATTCTTAGCTTTGAATGAAGTTCTGACTTGTTTTCCTAATTGGCAAGCTTCACATATTCCATCATTTTCAAATTTAATGCTAGATAGTCCAACAACTAAATCTTTCTTGATCAGCTTTGTTATGGTGTTTAAACTTACCTGTCCTAATCTCTTATGCCACAACCAGTTGTCATTTTCAGCATTGGCTACTAAACATATTTCACTACACTTTTCTAGGTCTTCGAGAAAGATAACATACATGTTTTTCAATCTTTTTCCTATGAAGGTAGTCTTGTTAGTGCCTATATCTATTACTTCACATTTCTTGGAATCAAAACAAACCTTGAATCCTTTATCACAAAGCTGACTGATGCTTAGTAGATTATGCTTTAAACCTCTAACAAGCAACACATGACTTATTTGAGTATGAGAGTTCTCGCCAACCGTTCATATCCCTTGAATTCTTCCTTTTGAGTCATCTCCAAAGGACACGATTCCTCATTTTTTCTTGTCAAGTTGAGCAAACAACATTTCATTCCCTATCATGTGTCGAGAGCAGCCACTGTCCATGTACCGAGGCTGCTTCTTTTTGCTATGTTGAGCTTTTGAACATGTTTCCTTTAGGTGCAGGTCAACCTACAAAAGCATGGTTTAGTTCTTCTTAATAGGTACCTATCCTTTGATGGGTCCTTGAGTGTTAGTGGCAATATATGAACCTTTTCGCACTCAGATTTTTCTGGTTTTCTGTAGGTTTATATTCTTGACACAATTATATGATAAATGGCCATACTTTCCACAATAGTAGCATCTAGTTGATGCTTTATGTTAATTCCTTTTAACATAAGAACTTTTCTTTAAAGAATCATTTTTCAAACACTTAAGTGTTGCATTTTCATCAAGAACTTTTTGCAAAGCAGCAGATTTCTATTCCAGTTCTGCTTTCATAATTTCAAAATCTGTTTTTTAGCGTTCTAACTCAATTTGCAAAAAATTCCTTTCCTCAAAAACAAAGTTGAATTCATGTTTTATTTTCTCTAAATCTTTTTCAAGTGATGCAGCCTTTTTCTTCAAATTTTTGTTCTTTAAAAACAGGCTTTCAAATTCATCACAGAAATTATCATACTCATCTTGTAACTCAGTCATGGACATATCACAAGTTGATGAGCATACCTCTATTTCATCATCCTTTGCTATTAAGCAGATGTTTGCTATTTCTTCTGAGCTTTTTTCATCAGATTCTGTGCTAGAGTCACTATCAAACCAGGCTGCAACAACCATTTCCTTCTTTGATTGTCTGTTTTTCTTTGAAATTTCTTCTTTCAGCATTAGACATTCAGACTTGTAGTGCGCTGGTTTCTTGCATTCGTAGTAGATCATTTATTCCTTTTTGCTACTGTCAATCTTGTTTTTCTTCAATGAAGGACCTTGGTCTCTCTTAAGAATTTTTCTTGTAAATCTTCGATTCTTTCTTCTAATCAGTTTTCTAGATTTTCTTGCAACAAGTGCAAGTTCATCATCATCATCGCATGAGAGCTCTTCCAATTCTTCTTCAAGCATGCTGACTTTTAGTGCTATATTTTTCTTCTTTTCTTTTGCCTCCCTTATTTCCCCTTATTCTTCTTCTTCCTTGAGTTTCAGCTCATGTGTGAGGAGTGACCCGCATATTTCATGGAGTGTGATGATGTTCAAATCTTTAGCTTCTCTAATGGCAATCATTTTTGGCTTCCATAATTTAGGAAGACTCCTAAGAAGTCTTTTTACAAGCTCATGCTCAGGGATAGGTTTTCCTAGTTGGTTAAGCTTATTTGTGATGTTTGTGAACCTATCAAACATGCTGGTGATGTCCTCACCAAGTTCCATTTTGAACATCTCATTAGTTATAGGTCAGGAGGGCTATCTTGGACTCCTTAACTTGGGAAGTCTCTTCATGAATTATTCTTAATTTGTCCCACACTTGCTTAGCTGTTGTACAACTTGAGACTTTGTTAAACTTAGTGGGACTTAAGGCACAATGCAAAGTGTTGATTGCTTTAAAGCTCGTCTGCATTTTCTTGGTTTCAGCCTCGATCCATTCAGACCTTGGCTTAGGCATCAACTCATTTGTAACAACATTTATAATTGAAGGAATAAAGGGACCATCAGTGATGACATCCCACAATTCATAATCTATGGCTTTAATGTATATTGACATTCTAGTGCTACAATAAGGGTAATTAGAGATCTCAAACAGAGGTGGTCTGTTTGTAGATTGTCCCTCAGCTACAACTGATTTTTGTAGAGCCATTTGGATCCTTTCTAAGGGTGTTAGACCTTGTATGCAGATAACTAACTCTGATATCAATTGTTGGCCCCAAAGTGAGTGCTAGAGAGAGGGGTGAATAGCACTATCTCGGCTCTTTTATGAGATTGAGACTTAATCTCAACACAAGAAAGGTAAAACAATGAAGGACAATGCATAAAGGATTTATAGTGGTTCGGTCCAAGACCTACATCCACTACCTTGATTATCCAACCAAGGATTTTCAAACCAAACACTAAGAAGGTGAAATTCACAATCTTCCACCAAGCTTTTACAATGGCTTTTCCAAGGCTTAGCCACAACCTTTGCACTAGTTTTTGACGGGATCAACTAAATCCCAAGGTGGTTTTTTAAGGCTCAACCACAACCTACCACTAGTTTTTCCCGGGCTAAACTAAAACCTCAATGTGGTTTTTCAAGGCTCAACCACAACCTTTACACTAGTTTTTTCACGAGCTAAACTAGAACCCAACCCCAACTTTTTAAGGCTAAGTTGGAACCTACAAGCATTCAAGCAAACCTTGCTTGATGCAAACACTTAAAGTGAAACACTCACTCTAAGAATACAAAGAGAAGAAAATAAAGTACTTATTAATCACACAGTTGGTCTATGTAGTACAAGTTTAAGTGCTAAACACAAATACAAAGAATAGACTTTGAGGTTTATTAAAGAGTACAAAAGATATTCAAGTTTACTGCTCTTTTTTAGCTTGAATATGATGGTGTCTTTGTGTATGAAGCCAAAAGTTGTTCAAAATACTCAAAGGTTGTCCAAAATTGGTTCCTTGGCATTTGAAGATCCTTTTATAATTGGAAAGGCTTGTCTGATGGCTGTTGGGAAGTTTATGATCGTTAAAAATAGTTTTGGGAAGATTCTAGCCGTTTTTCTGTCTTGTAGTGGCTTGGCGGATGTTGCAGACAGAGAGCATTTAGTCGACTAAAATTTTTCACTTAGTCGACTAACTCGGTTCTGTTTCTTAATATGCTTCAGCCTGAAACTTCTCCATTTTTGTCATTTGTTCAACCAATGATCTTCCTTGTTCTATCAGGGAGCTTCCTTAATGTTAATCATCATCATTGTTCCTTATCCAAATTGCAACTTTAAGCGCTTATAAGGAAGATTGGATTATTGTTGCTTTATGAACATTTGCCCTGCACACTTAGGTAAAAATATTAGACACAAATGACATGAGAATGTTTTATTATCATCAAAAAATAATGGAGCCAACATCATCAACATTTTCTCTTAGGAAATTCGACCATGAAGGGTTCATGAAGAATATGTGGTTTTTCGTGCTTGATTTTTACACCTAACATCACAAAACAACTAAAAACACCTAAATAGCATGAAATTCATCAAAATCCATTATCCAATCTCTCTCCTCTAGGTTCGGCTAGCAAGAATATCTTCATGCAAACTTGGTTATCAACCATGGAAAATGCAAAATGAACTACATTCAAAACCATTGATCTATCTGGAAACAACTTTGAAGGAGAGATTCCAAGAGTTATTGGAAAACGCTCTCAACCCAAAAGACTTCCCTCTTCTCCCCCACCACCAAGGCATGGCGACCGACCGGCCGCCTGACCCTCCCCCCACCTTGCCAGCGGGGGCCACAATCCCCCCACAGCAACCCTTAACCTCCACTAACCAACCCACTGCAAAAATCCAACCACCACAGCCCACCATCCAAACTCAGCCCCCTGTCTCCCCCCGTACACACAAGAAATCTTTCCTAAGTGTGGCAACTGGAGAAAAACCATCCATAATCCTCATATCCCATGAACCTTTTCTGTACAAAGATCGACCAGCAGTCTGCTTCTTTGAAGATGAGATAACCACCCTTGCTCAACCATTTCAATTTTCTATGGTGGGAAAGTTCTCAAGAATGCCAAAGTTGCAAGATATCCGGATAGCCTTCAAGGGTATAGGTCTGGCTGGTGCTCTTGACATTCGTCGGCTTGACTACAAACACATCCTCATTTGTTTATCAAATGAACATGATCTGAACCAGATCTCGCTAAAATAGGTTTGGTTTATCTTAAACCAGAAAATGAGGGTGTTTAAATGGAGTCCAGATTTTCAACCAGAAAGGGAATCTTCCCTTGTGCCAGTATAGGTCTCTTTTCCAAACCTCAGGGTGCATTTCTTTGAAAAATCTGACATCCTGGTTATAGCTAAAACCATGGGTCGCCCCTTTTTGGTGGATGAAGCTACCGCTAATAGAACAAGACCAAGTGTTGCGCGGGTATGCATTGACTATGACTGCCAGAAGCTACCTCTTGACCAGGTTTGGATTGTTAATCGGGATAGAAATACAATTGAAATAATCAGTGGATTCATGCAAAAAGTTGAATTTGAGAAACTACCAGATTATTGTACTCACTGTTGCCATGTTGGGCACAGTATTTTGATGTGTATTTTGTTGGGCAACAAGCCAGATAAACAAGGGATGATGAAACCAAAGCACACGGGTGCAAGGAAAGCATTGAATGATGATAAGATCCAGAAGGAAGGACAAATGGAGGAAGAGCGAATACCCAATGAAGGACAAGGACAATAACCGAATAGGACGTCTGGTGCATAGCTGAATCAGAGAGGAACAACAATCATGCAAGCAGAAATATCGGTGAAACATCCAGGACGAGGAAACTCGGACAAAAAAACAGAGTAAAAGAGAATTCAGGAACATACAGGAATGAGGAAATGCGATTATGGTTTCCCCGGGAATGAGAGAAGGTCGGAGGATGGTGCTTGCCGGTGAAATGTCGATAGTCATGCTCCTGAAAAGAATAAACGATGAGTAAAGAGAAAAGACGAGAAATCAAGGCAACGATGAACCCGATGCAGCAAGGATGGAATAAACAAGTTTGGCAAAGAAGCTGACTGCCGAGGGAGACGTACAGGAAACTTTGCAAGATTCTGGAATGCATGGGCAGCCTTTGGGGTGCAAAACACAGGTGACTTTGCATGAGAATGGAATACATGGCCTACGCAAGAATATCGAAAGAGATAAAAAGAGAGATAAGGCTATTAGGTCTAACAAACAAGTTGGTTCAGTTGAGAAAGAAAGTACAACAGCAAAAGGAATAAATAAAAAAAAAGAACATAATCCTTAAAAGCTGACTCAACGGGTAGCAAAATCTCATGGGTGGGAAAACATCCAAAATGTTCTTGAACAGCCCATAGTGGATGTGACGTCTATTATCCGGGTCGAAAAACCTCAAGCACCAACAACGAGCTGGTCTGTTGCTAGGCAGAACCAACGAGACCAGGAAAAAGACTACACAGGGGGGAGCGCCCAACTGATGCGACAAAATGGAGGCCCTTGTGGCGATATGGAGGAGTAGAGATCTGACGTGGATGCAAGCAACGGTAGCAACAAACCGATAGCATAGGAAATATTGGCAGCATCGCTTGCAACATCACAGGCTATGGGGATCGATATCCAGGGATTATTGTATGGAAATGGGTTGCTTGCCCAAAGTGAAAAGCCAAAAAATCAGGCTGAAGGGGAACGGGGTTTTTCGACCTACGTTGAAATCTTGGAAATGGTGCAGGAAAGTTTCCACGTAAACGAAAGAGGAAGGGAGGAGGTGTCAGGTTCTTTTCGAGAAGCACATGAAGAAAAAAGGCATGGCTCGACGGGACAACTCGACTGCAGCCCCCTGGCAGGTTCAGAAATGGGAACAACAATTTCTACAAAAATGCAAACTAGAGAGAGAGACATGCAAAAGCCAATTCACGATAATAGAGAGCATGGGCATATAGGAAATAACATGGGAAGAGGGCAATGTTAGACCAAACAGAGAGAGAGATGTCCGAAGCAGTAGAAGGTAATAACTTTCACCGGCAAAGATCACATGGACAAACGAGGAGAACCAAAAAAGGCAAAAAGCTCGCTAAGGCCAATAGTAAAAGGGGGAAAATGCATGTTGAAGTGTCAGGGGCAGCAAAGGGCAGATCGACTGTAGCAGAAATGGGTAGATCGGAGGCTCGTTTTTCTCTTAACGGGCAAGAACAGTGAGACCCAGTTGAAACTACCTCAAATGGGAGACATGAGGAGATGATGGCCCTTATGGACGGTGACAAGATGTAGGCACCAAAACCAGACAAATCGGCAATAGGAAAGGGGTCCGATATCCATAGCGTGGCATAAAATACAATGAGAGGAAGTGGGGATTACGTCCTGCCTATGGGGCTAGGTGCAAGTCAAACATGGGCGCACAAACTGGGGATTGATGACGTGGGGAATAATTCAAATAATTTAAATAATTATTTCCTAAAGTCACAAATGCAGCCAGAATTTGCTAGCCAAAGAAAGGACAAGTTGACAGCAAAGGACCAAAACGTGCCACGAGACTATATAGAGGGAAGTGATGAAAACAATCCAATCCCTGGACATTGTGCAAGTCAGAGAAAAGGCTCTCAATGAGCAACAGTGGAAATTCATCCGTACAACACCGGAAAAAACTCAAAAAATTCCATTCCGCAAGATGAACACCAGCAAAGGGCAGAAAACAAGTCAGAGGATAATTTAGAAGGTAGTGGATAGCACAACCCAATGGGAGAACAGAGTGCCAATCAGACCAAGAAAACATGTGAAAAAAGCAGGACTACCTCATCAGCTGAAAATCCACTGGACCGCCCTACCCAAGAGTCAGCTTCGGGTAAGTGCAAGTTTACTAAAGAGTTTAGTGATGTCCCCTTAGCTTCAAGAACTAACTTTACAGAGCCGGAAGTCCACCCGCGAGAATCTGTGGAAATAGAATTTCACCCTCTAGTAAGGCGTAGAAGACACTTGGACATGGAAGCCTCAATTAGAAAAATATTCACTCTAATATCTAACGAAGCAGTGGAGATAGGAGAAAATGATGGATTCTCTGACGACGATTCCATCTCAATGAGTTTTGCAACCAAAATTCGTAATGTTTAGTGCACTCGTGTTATCAAGTGTACTCGTGTTCTATCTTGATGACTGTAAAGGGCTTAGTATCTCAATGTAACAGTAAGGAATATCCGTTCTTCTGTAGCATCAAAAGTTATGCACGTAGGATGGATATCTTTACTCTAGGTACTTTTACGACTTTTCTTATGTTCAAGCAATCTTGAAGGTGCGATTTTCGTCCCCTTTCTTTGTACTTCTATTTCAAGTTTAATAAAATTGAGCAGGGCAGCTGGACCCTGCGTAAATTTCTAGTATTAAAAAAAAAGCCATGAAAAATGCAAAATAATGCGTAGGAAAGGTATATCACAAGCTAGAATTAAGAAATTTTTCCTTTACTTACTTAATTCCATGAAATCCACCAATTTTCCCTTGAATTTTTCTTCTCTAGGGTTTGTTCTTTTCTTTTCCCTTCATTCTTGGTTTTGGTCGGCCATGAAGAGTGAATATGGGAGAGTTTATATTGGTTTTTATAAGAAAAATTATAAGAGGATAAAAGCTTGCCATGTGTCACCATATAATTTGTCCATAATTAAAACTTAATAATTAAGTATTCTCCCACCACCACACATAATACCTCATTTATCCTTAGTATAAAATAATAATAGATGAAATTCATGGGCTTAAAAAGTGTATGGTGGTGTAAAATTTTAAAAATTCCAACTACGTCCTCATGGTCATGTGAAATGACCGTTTTGCCCTTATACTCAGAAAATGTCAAAATTTAAAGTTTTCACTTCCCAGCTCAAATTATATTCCAAATAGTAGAACTTGATCAAAATTTCATCCACCATTCCAATTTTGCCCTCGAGTGGCAAAATGACCATTTTACCCCTACGTTATGAAAATTTCAAATTTGACTCCAAATCAATCCTCGAACTCCGAATCACCACATTAAGTCATTCTAAGGTTCAATAACTCTCAAATGCATCTTAAAATCTCTATTTGAACTAGTTCGAGGCTTAATCATCTTAATCGTACTGCTAGGTACGTTACTGACTTTTAACGATTTCCAAGGTACCCAAGTATGCAAACATGCTTTCTAATGTATAAATGGCATAATAAATATATTGTAGAGCTAGGCTTGACAACTCTTCTTTAGAATATGGGTTAAATGAATCACTAATCTTGGGTGACTTGTGAGTAGGAATGGTTCCCTCATGACTCTGATGGCATATAAATGTTAGACTCATAGTCATTCTAGAATTTCTTCGACTCTGTTGGCCCTGTGTTCAAGCTCTTCAACCCTTACCTCTTCCTTATCTAGATTCCATTCTCCTAGCTTCAATCATCCTAGTTGCATCTACCACTATTCCATAGGAGGCAAATCTCTGGGTGGCAAGAACTCTAAACAATGGCTTAATTAATCCTCTAATAAATCTCTTGATCTTATTTTTAATCAGTTAAGACCAAGTTAGGAACATAATAAAAAAACTAGGTCAATTAGACATCATACCCCATCACCATCATGTTTGAAGTCTGAACTAACATCACAAACTCCTATGCCTTGATGTCTCTTACGCTTTCAAGCAATAAGTAATCTAGAAAAGCTTGGACAAACTCTTTCCACGACATTACGGCTGACCTTAATGGCCTACCTCTCTTGAGTGACACAAATCATATTCTGACCATACCTTTTAGTTTGAATCCCATTTATTCTACTGATCAATATAAAGAGCATCCCAAAGTTAAACAGACACATTCCATATCCTCCTTAGTAATGCAATTATTTCAAAGTCTTCCAATTTCTTTTTCTTGGTCAAGATGTTCCTTAAAAACTTGATGTGGCTTGGCATTCGTTCCAAAGATTCGGTAAAAGGGATACTGATGTGAACAGTTTTGAAAACCCTGAGAAACTTTTGGAACTACTTGTGAAGTTTATACTTCTGAAGGCACTGACGAAAATGTGGTAATGGTAGGATTACTTTTGTCTTCTTCTCTTAAAACTGCAAGTCAGCGTTCACAATTTTTGCTTCATTCCCAACTAACTCTTTCTATTATTTAGCTTCCTTAGAATTACTTTCAACCTTTTATTTGCTCCTCAGCATAATTTCCATGGCTCATTCTTTATGTTCCTTCCTTGGATTTGTCTCTATAACACTAGGTAATGTTCCTTGAGCTTTGTTTTTAATGAGTTGGCAAGTTGAACAATTTAGGTCTCAAGGTTTCAAATTGATGTCACTTGGCTTTGAATGATGGCTACTTGATTTTGAAGGATGGCATCATTCTTTGTCATAACCTATATTAGCAGATCCTCTATAAATGTTTTCTTTTCTATAATAGGTGCTTTTGTTTATGGCTACACCACGAGAAGTTAAGATGGTTCCTCCACCCTAGATTGTAGGTGTTGGTTCAAGGATTGTTTAGATGTCTATTCCCCACAAACTACACAGTCTTTATACTACTAGAACACTGATTAGTTGCGTGATCATCTCCACAATACTCACAAACTACAAAAATACTTTAAATTGAATTAGCACCAAAGGAATCAAGTTTCTTAGTTAAAACTGCTACTTGTGCTGATAATTTCGAAATGGCATCCACATCATGAACTCCAACTATTATCTTATGCATTGATCACTTTATCAGTGACTAGTAGTTTTTTGAAGCCATCTCTTCCAACGGGTCATATGTATCATTAATTGACTTAGCTGTTAAAGCGCCTCTCGTAGTGGCATCAATGATGGTTCAAACATGACCACTTTAACCATTGTAGAACGTATGCACTTATAGCCACTTTAGAAGACCATGATGATGGCAACTCGTAAGCAAATCGTTGTATCTTTCCCAAGCCTCAAACAACAATTTAGAACCTAGTTGCAGAAATGTTATCAATTTTGTACACCCAAGTATATGTATCTGTCATGACTTAAATCTAAGGAGCCATGAACGGTAATCACAAGCTTGGTAGGCAAGCCCACAAGACTCAAAAAAGCCTTCATAATTATGTCTTGATAAACACATATATCATAATCATAAGGCATCATAGACAAATTAATCCCATGTAAGTGGAATTGTCATTTTTCTCTTAAGAGTCACAAACCATATTCAAGCAACACCCTTTAATCGAAAGCCCATTTACTTAACAAATCTCTGGTTAGAACATCCCAACGCTGAACATATACATTTCAAGTTCTCTAGGAATGTTTACAGATCCTCTTTGGCATTTAAGCCAGTAAACATAAAGGGTGTAAGTTTCATAAAGTCTGCTAGTGTCATTGTAATTGCCCCACTATCATGTTTTGTCACTAGCACAAAGTTCGAGTCCTCTAAACTAGAATCTATCCATTCCTTTGGCTATGTTTCACCCTTAGTATGGAACTCGACAAAGTCATGTGCCAAACTTTGCAGCCTTGCATCCAAATCTTCTAGAATGACACCTCTTCCCATCAGGTGATCATATCTAGCTTCTTCATAATGATTACCAGCAAGCTCATCATTAGGTTCAACATTACAAGTGCATCTCACGGCTCTAACTTTTCCATGACTACTTGACGAAGATGTCCATGGTCTAACTATAGTTTCATCAAGGTCAGCATGTTCTACCGTAACCTTTGACTTAGCTCTCATCTTATGTGACATATTTACCTAGATGAAGCAAAAGAACATTAAAAATTCATTTCTCAAATTCATTGCTAACCTTACTACTGACTTTGGGAGTCATGCAGCCTTTCGCTCATGAATTGTGCTGTAGTAACAAAGCATGAACAAAAGTCTATACGAACCCTTACTTAGTTCATTGATTAACATAGATTGACTTAGGACTCTCCATAACCTAGGTTCGCTCTAATACAAAGCTTGTCACGATCCAAATCCAAGGAGCCATGATCGGCATGCATAAGCTTGGTAGGCAAGCTTGCGAGACTCAATGAAGCCTTCATAGTTAAGTCCTGATAAGCACATATATCATAATCATAAGACCTCATAACCAACATCATTTCATTAAGCTTAAATCTTTTAGCATTCAACATTAGCCCTTCAACTCGTAATAATGTTCAAGACTTAAACATAACATACACATAGTCATAGATTGGCTAATTCACTAGGTCATTAAACATCTCGTTACTTAACATAAGGCAACTTCGTGCTGTCATATTTCCTTTATGGCATATTTTATATACATAATGGAAGCATACATAAACCATTACACAGACAATGACGCAATGGAGATTTATTGTCAGTGGATAACAAATCACTTATCAAAATTACGTGTCTGACATCGATAACGCTAAGTCACCCAATCCTTGGTGTCTATTTATCTGCACATATACAATTAAAGCATTGAGTCACACTAATACCAAGTGACCATGAGTGTCAAGCCCAACTCTAAAATATCTGCCATGTTATACATGTGACTGATAGAGTGATTGTATATTTGAACAGCCGAAAAAGTATTTAAAAGCCGGTATTGTACTTATAAGTACAAATAAGTCGATTTATACCTCGAACAAGTTAAAATAGGAATTTCAAAGTGAAATTTGGAATTTCACAGTCCAGTGATGACTTAAAATGGCAATTCGAGGTTCGAGGGCCGATTTGGAGTCAATCGAAAAAATTGATCGATTAGGGATAAAATGGTCATTTTGCCATTTAAGGAAAAAATGAGAATTTTTGGAAAAGATTTTGACAACATTTGATCAAGATTGATTATTTAGACTATATAGAACATAACTGGAGTTTGAGAAGTGAAAAGTTTTAATTTTGATATTTTTTTGAACATAGGGGCAAAACAGTAATTTTGCCACTCTATGGGCAAAATTGTAATTTTACACCACCAACACTTGTCAAGCCTATGGATATCATCCATTGATTTTCATTCTATGGATAAGTGAGAAAATATGTGTAGTGGAGATAAAAAGATTAAATTTTTAAATATTTAAAGTATGGCCAATAAAATGGTGCCATGTGTCAAGCTTTTAATATTTTATTATTTCCTTATAAAATGGCATAAATCAGCCCATTTCTCTCTCATCAAGGTCGGCGAAGAAAGGGAAAAAAAAGAAAAGGAAAGAAAATAAGAACATAAACCCGAGGTGCCAAAAATTCAAGAAAAAGTATGATTTTTCAAGAAAAATCAGGTGAAAAAGGTAAAATTTATTAAGTTTGAAATCTATCTTCTTTATGCATTTTCCCTTATTTTCCATGGTTAAAATGCATGTTTTCATGGAGAAACCATGGCTTGTCAAATGGGTATGGAGAGAGAAATGATGTTAGATTCATTTGATTTTGAGTTATGTTAGTGAATTTAGTTAGTTTAGCATGTTAGTAAGCAAAACAACAAGAAAAAAAATTGATTTTCCTTAGTGTTCTTCAATGGCCAAACCTTTCTTGGAGTGTGGGAGTGATGGATTGATTTTTATTTCAAGAGAATTAGTTAGAAAATGAAGAATTATGGAGAGAAAATTAAATAGGAAAAATTACGGTATTAGTGCACTATTTTGGCTGAATTTTCCAAGAAGGAATATGAATGTGGCTTTGCTGAATTTTAAGGTGTTTAACTTGACATTGGTGATTTGAAGCATTAGAAAAGAAATGGAGTTGATTGGAGCTAAATCGGACGTGTATATCAATTTGTCAAGTAAAAGACCGAAATAGGCCAATACGGTGTTTAGGCAAAATTTAGACATTTTGTATTTCATATCACGCATAAGCATAGAGTCTAGGTTAGTTTGTTTTAATTTAGCATCAATGTAGTAAATATTTTGATTGTACACTGTGTTTAGGTGGTGAGTCCTCTGAAAAAGGCAAGGAGATTGCGCCCGAGGATCAGTATGCAGAGTGCCTCAAAAAATTTGAAATTTTGACATAGTGAGTAAACTGATTATCATCTTAATTATCTAGAGTAGTTTTTATTCAATTTTGTGTGATCTTATGGAAAATGGATTTAAATGGTAAATTATTATGTTTTAAGAGAAATTATGATTTTATAAATTTTCTGGAAAATTGAATACTGGCTTTGAACTTAGAGTAATTGGAGATTGCCTTCTTGTGTTATAAATTGTGTTTTAAATTATATGGCTTATATCAATATGTGAGCATGAATGGCAAAGTCGGTACTTGAATCAAAATTATATATACTATGTATTCAGCCTTGAGAGGCTAGATTGCGATAAATTGCCATGTCATGCAGATAAAGATTTTATAAATCAGGTGGTAGATAAAATAATCACTACAGTGACACCGATTCTGTGGGCCAGCCTAAGAGAGGGGGCACAGAATCATATTTACCTTACCTCGATCAGAGAGTTGTGTGTGGGGTGTCTCTAGAGGTAAAGTTTGAGTGCACCTCACGTGGACCACCGCGTGAGAGTGATACTCAGCCAGCGCCAAGGCATGGCTAGAATTTCAAATGTAAAGACATTTAACAACCTTGATGGTCTCGGTCAGATGCTTCTTCCGGGGTATCCTCGAGAATGATTTTGGCATGAGCCAAGTAAGTTTTTAAGAGATTCATAAGCCATAATATTAATTAATCGAGTAAAATGATTCAATTTTGCTTGATAGAATATTTTATTCGTCTCTACTCAATTGAAATGAGTTGAGATAAGATGAACGGTAATACAAAGAAAGTATTTTAATTTGTCTCCATTTAATCGACTTTAGATATTTTTGATGGTGTCTGTTTGCTCACTGGGATTTTATAATCTCACCCCTATTTCCATCCATATTTCAAGCTCAGAACAGTTGGTGGATAGTTGATTAAGATGAGAATTAATCTTAGAGTTGCATCCTAGAAAGTAAGAGTTCACAATCCTATATCTTCGTAGTCAATTGGGGGCCCACGTGTCATTGTAAAGGAAACTCCATACTCTAGTTATCTATAGCATTGTATTGTTTTTCTTTTACACTGTAAAAATGATTTACAGATATTTCTATAAATATTGTTTTATAAGAAAAGAAAATATTTTATTAAATATTTTTATTTTAATCAACTAGTTATAATTTCTTCTAAAATGATAGTTTTAGACATTTAAAAATATTTTTGGTTACAAAATATGTGTTTTCCACTCACGTACTACATTTTGGTCAAGTTCGAAATTTTTGAGAAAAAAATGACTAAAATACCCCTGTGAGGTGAAAATTATTTTTCCACTGTTTTGAGTAGGAAAAAGTTTAAAATCCTTTGAGAAAGGATGCTTGGTGACGATTGCTCACAGGGGAGGTAAGAAAGCTGATACAAAAGCCTTGCAACGTTTCAGTTGGTGTTCAGGGTATGAATACCTATCGAGATTTCGCGATGATTGTCACGAGCTCGATGGGGAGTTCGGGGTCATGACAATGAGCATAAAACAATTGAAAATATGCAGGGATAATTGCTACACATATCCTTTAATCATGCATGCATATCATACACTTGATACAAGAACGTAATGAGGGGATGTCAAATATCACTTATCAATCATGCTCTATCATAATCATAACAATCGTACTACCCCCCATGCCTATGTCTATTAACATACTAAGGTGGTATAATCATCGTCATCTTACTCATTCGATTGCATTATCAACACAACCTTATAACAATTTAATTTATCATATGAATCAACCCACCATATGGCCATATACATACGTGGCTTAGCATATAGACCTAAAAGTGCTCACCTCGATGCTAAATCATAAGCTCCTTGAGCATGCAACACATCATAATCATATATCAATTATATATGGCTCCTACCTCAAGCCTTTGCATTAATCATTATTTCATAACATCATATAACATAATTCACATTTCAAAACCTAAGGCATGCCATTAGGTAGTCATCACATGATATCATAGAGTGGTCATCCCTAGACATAGCACAGTCACGTACAGTGGCCAACCAATGAACAATATACAATATCTTGTCATGCCCCATTGCTGCAGCAATGACAGAGTCATGTTCCTTTCGTTGCCATGGCAAATGATAGAGTCTAGTCACACCCTATTATAAAGCAAAGAACAGAGTCTTGTCGTGCCCCATTATCATAAGAAACGATAGAGTCTATAATCATCATTTGAAATAACCTCAACAGATAGCATCATGGCACTATAGGCGAGAATCATAGGTGGGACAAAACCACCATCCTTGCTTACTACCATCCTTATAGGCATCATACATCATCATCATACAACAGGCAAAAATCACAAGTAAGACGAAATCACCAACCCTATTGGCAGCATATATAGTTATAGGGATATGGACACATTTAACCTCATAATATCCATTGTCCATAAATTCCCCATGGATAAAACATACATATCTCACATCATATCATCGCTTAGAATCATCCACGAAAGGAGCATATTACTTAACATAACTCATTATTCATCATGTTTATCAACATACATATTTAATCATTAGCCATCATGCCTCTATTCTCATATTTAGAATATACTCATGAACATATTAATCACTAAGCCTAAGACAATCCTTTTAGGCAATTCACATAACTTTCATAGTATTCATTAGTGTAGACACAATATTTCTAATCACATTTATCATGTATTCGTTCACCATAGCATCATAATCTCCATAACATTATATTTTTAGGCATATCACATTATTCTGTAACATATTCTTGTCTAGGAATTCTACTTCTATACATGCTTATAGCTCATACATATCATACATTTTGCATTATCATTATTGAAGCATATATGCACCCTAGTCATTATGCTCCTATGAGTAAAAGGTTCCCACTCAACTTGACAATTCAAGGCCTCCTTGTCAACACTTATACTTGCAACTCACTTATGCCTTAGCTTCAATTCGTACACTTAGTACTTGAGCATCATTTCCATTCTCATAATCATCTAGTATCAACAATACATGAGCATTATTATGTATGCCATAACTTTTCATTTCATAGCCAAATCCTAACTTTAAAAAAAAGCTAGCTTTCCAAAAAAGTAGCTAAATCTTTATCATATTAACAAATAAACTCAAATCCTTCAACAATGGGCTAACCCATATCTTAGAAGTGGGGTTGTGCTATTGTTTACCCCTAATATCCAATCAACTCAATAGGGTAATTTTTCCATCAAAGCTGTATCAATTTCAGTCTAAGTAATTAACCGTTCAAATTGAAAATCAATCGGTAATAATGCTTTGTCTTACCTCCACAAGCGTTTCTCAAACTCCATATTTACTCCAAACAACTCCAAGTGCCTAAAGAATTCATTCTTGGAAGCTAGGATTTGGTTTTGTAGTGAAAAAGTGAAAATCACCAACTAACCTTTTTTGAGGTGGATTCTACCTCATTTAATGCTTATAATCCATGATTTATGATTGGAATTTGGTGGGTTTGACTAGTGTGGAACTTGAAAGCAAATGGGTTGAGAATGAGAAAATTGGGTTTAGGGCCTTTTTAGCTCGAATTTAGCTGATCTAGTAGCCTAAGATCGACTATAATAGCTTGATACTTGATCCTAGACCAAATTATTTACCTCTACTCCCATTTCACTACCTAGGATCAGCTACAAAGGCTCTGCACTAGATCTTAGGCTAATGCACTCATTCTTCCCCGCTTTTTACTTCGTAAATCCGATCCTCTGTGCGCTAGCATCAAATCTTTACATCCAAATTCATAAAAATTGTTATCTTGAAGTCTAAGCTCATTTTAAATCTTTCCCACAACCTCCATTCATTCATATTTCACTTAAATCAACACACAGGTCTATCGTGCACGCTAATTCTCATTCATGATCTATGTCACATAGTACATCAATTAAGCATAGCATAATTTACATGCATATCATACTCAATTTACTACTAAATATATGCACAATATCATTCATGTGCCAAGTGTATACACAACATCATTTGAGCTTTTACACCTTCATACATTTCATGACCGTCTCTCTTTGTAGACATAGGCATTCTTCAAGTTCAAGAACACATACATTGAGGTTCTCATCAACTCTAAGTTAGTCCAACATCATGCATGGCTAACATCAAGTTTAGGGGTGTTACAGTATTGCAAAAGTAATATAGAGGTAAGTCACATATCGTATCCCATAGAGATTTGTCCTTAAACTTTTACTAAGTATTAAATTTGTAACAAGATTTATCTATCCGAGCAACTCGAATTTGAATACTTAATTAATGTAAAATTACCACTACAACTAAATTAAGATTATGAACTCAATTTTACTAAAGACTATAACTTTAAAGACCTAGGATCATCATGTCTCTCAATATTTCATTGTGTTTAATCTCTTCCTTTAAACTTAGATAAATGGGATGAATGGCTAACCTAAAGTCCAATTCTATGTACAAGTCCTTGTTAGGATTCTTACACACATATTTTTCAAAATTAATTTCATATGTCTATGCAAATTATTTAAAAATAGCTCATTAAGTTTATGTTTTAATATGGCTGTCTAAGGTATCTAAATATATGTCTATCCTAAATACAAATCTATCACTTAGCCTTTAAGTGAATCAAACATAATCTATTCAAGTCAACGGTCTAATATAAACTCCCTCCGTCGAGTTGCATTCAGACATCCTAATCATTTCAAGTGGTGATCAAGCAGTGAAAAACATTAAACATAGATTTAAATAAAATATTCAATACCCATTAATACTAAGCAAAGAAAAATCATATATACAAACTACATATTGAAATAAAATATAATCCTAGAAAAAGAATTTAGTTGATCATCATTTTTTCAGCAAGCATCACAATTTCAAAAGAATAAATCATTTCTACAGTAGAATAATAAAAGAGAAGCGAACAACTAGAATGAAGAACACACTGTTGTTGATTCTCGATCTTTAATTGTCTTCATTCTCTTCCTGTTTCCTTCTTTTTTAGAACCTTTTTGTTTCTCTTTAAACTACCATTTGTTTACTTTAGACACTCCCCTTTTCAACTACTGAAAATCATATATTTATAGTGTCAGTTAAAATTCTACCTACGTAAGTATACATATCAAACAAATAGTATATTAGCAAGCAGAGTATCGATCCCTCAAACAATTGTTCTAAAAATTTGCTAAATACTAAAATTAAAACAATTTCGTTTTACTCAAACAATTAAAATTTGAATATAACTAAATCTAAACTAATTAAATATAATGAAAAATTAAACAAAAAGGTAAATGAATAAAAATTAAATTGAAAAAGTTGAGGATTACAATATCCCTCACACTTCATTTAAATCTTACCTCACTTTCTTAACTTAATCCAATGGGTCGAATTGTTAACCTAGACTCCTCAATTATTTGTAATGCTCTCCCAAGTCTATTATAAAAATATCTATTTTAACCAAAATACTATATTCGTATGTGAATTAAAATTAAAATAAACTCATGAAGTTCAATCTCTAATTTGGCTACATACGACAAATAAGTTGAAGCTTTTTTTTTCTTTTTTTTTTACATCCCTCAAATTTATTTTTGACAATTTTGAACAAGGGGTAGATTTCTAACATCTCTCACCTTTTTCTATTTTTTTTGCACCTTTCCTCCTTTAGTTTAATTTTAAGCTCAATATATTTCCTAGAAAAATCAAAATACTTAAGGGTGAAAGGTTCAAAATTGGAAATAAATAAAAAGGCTTAGGCTAATATGTGGGTACAAAGAAAAGGAAAAATTATGCTCAAAAGGGGTTGCTAAGGATAAATATATAATAGGGCAGACTCGAAAAGTCTCAAACGATCCAAAAATAGCCTAAATCATCTCTTATCCTGAGTGTTATTTAAAATTTCACCTCAAAAGAAAATCCAACAAATTCTAGAATCCTCGACTTCACTATACATTTATTAACATAAACGTTTTCTAAATCGCATAGCAATTCTAAATAAAAATATATAGTGCTCAAATTATTGGAAGTCATATTAGGCAATGAAGCTATTACAAGAATATCAACACAAACTTAAGTCATACCCATATTCTTCCCAAAAATTAAAAATATAAAAGAATCAAATATCATCTTAGGATAGGGAAAATCATAAACAAGGTGTCAAATCATCTCAAAAAAAATTTAAAATTCTTTTATAAAAGATAAAAATAGAAGCTAACTAAACATGCAAAATAATAAAGTAAATATAAATAATTAAAGACCAAAAATTTTAAAATAAACAAAGACACAAAATAAAATCAAGACACCCCTCAAACTTAAAACTGAACATTATCCCCAATGTTTTAAGAAAAAGAAAAAGGAAAATAAAATAAAAATAAAAAAATAAAAAATAAAAACAAAAACTCCTCTTTTAAAGCAACCACTAAAGGAAGATTGTCTAGACATTCTCCTCCTCCTCATCATCATTAACTCTAGCAAAATTAGGTGGATGATCTGCAAAATAGGGTAAGTTTATTTTTTTTCACTTTTTTTTTTAATTTCTTTTGGTAACGCGGCATCATGGGGCTTAAATTCCCCCACATCTTTTAAATCCTAGGTGTTGAGGTGCTCCCTTTACGGTGCCAAAGACTTTTTCAAAATGGCATCCTTTGGATGCCGGTGCACTATGGCATTCCCCTTGCGACATCGCAATGCTTTTGCCCTCTTTTTTTTTTTTTTGGAAGGGCTGCCTACAACAAACAAAAAAGAAAAAGATAATAAGTAATCAATTAATAATAAATAATAAATGAATAAAAGAAAATAAATTAAAGCAAGTAAATTAAGTTACAAAGCTTAGGTTGCCTCTCAAGAAGTGCTTGCTTATAATCACTAACTTGACTATAGCACCCTTTTTTTTGTAGTTCTTCATCCTCGAAATATGAGTTGAGGCTCATCCCATTAACCATGAATGTGATGTGACCGTAATTAGCTATTAGCATCACTGAAAAGTAGCTAGAGCATTACAGAAACCAAATGGCATCCTCCTAAAAGCAAAAGTACCATAAAGAAAGGTAAATGTTGTCTTCTCTTAGTCCTTAAGGGCTATTGCTATCTGGTTGTATCTTGCATACCCATCCAAGGAACAATAAAATTCCTTCACTACTAGCCTATCTAACATCTGATTAATAAATGGTAATGGAATGGGATCTTTCCTTGTGGCCTTGTTGAGTTTCTAGTAGTCCATGCATACCTTCCATTTAGTTACAGTTCTCATAAAGATGAGCTCATTGTTATCGTTAGCTACCACTGTCATCCAACCTTTCTTGGGGACATATTGCACGAACTTACCCATGCACTATTTGATATGGGATAGATAATACCAAGGTCTAACCATTTGATGATATTCTTTTTTACCACCTTCTTCATGATCGAGTTAAGTCTTTGTTGATGCTCTATGGTGGCTTTTAGTCCTCCTCCAATAGGATCTTATGCATACATATTGAAAGACTAATCCATTTTATGTCTACAGTAATCCATTCTAATGCCTTTTTGTGTTCTTGGAAAACTCTTAATAGCTTATCTTTCTGCACGTTAGTAAGACCAGATAAAATAATAACCAGGAGTGTAGATGAGTTACTGAGATATGCATACTTTAAATGATTGGGTAAAGGTTTAAGTTCCAAATTTAGAAGATCTTTGAAGGATGCCTTTGCTAGTTTAGATAAAGATGAAGAATCCAACATCTCATATTGTGTCTTCATGACATGGGAAAGGACATCCAACAAATTTAAACATTCAACAAAATCACCATTGTCTCTATCTAAAACATCTATTGAGCAAGCTTTAAATGGGTCAATCGAGTGACTCTTCTTAACCATTTTTTTCCTGGCTTTATCAACTATACTCACTACATCGAACTCATCATGATCATTAACAAATTTTAAAGCTTTAAAGATATTGAAGGTTACGTCTTGTTTTTGGACTTATAAAGTAAGTACTCCTTTCTCTACATCACTAAATGTCTTAGTATTATGTAAGAAAGGTCTCCCTAAAATTATTAGAATCTCTCTGTCTTCCTCCATATCGAGTATAATGAAGTTTGTCGAAAAGATAAACTTGTGAATTTTCACTAGCACATGTTTAACAATGCCTTTTGGATTTGTGATGGTGCGATTTACCAATTGTAAAGCCACTATGATGGGCTTAATCTCTTAAAAACCCAATTTCTTATAACTAGACAACGACATCAAGTAGATACTAGATTCCAAGTTACTCAGACCCTAAGTGAAATAAAATGCACTGATAATGCATGAAATTGTAAAACTACCAGGATCCTTAACCTTTGACAAAAGCTTGTTTTGTATAATTGCACTGCACTCCTCAATGAGTGACATTGCCTCGAACTCACCAAATTATCTTTTCTTTGATAGTATATCCTTCAGAAACTTAACATATGGTAGCATCTACTCTAAAGCTTTTGCAAATGGGATATTGATTTAGAGCTTCTTGAACATCTTCATAAACTTTTAAAATTTACTTTCTTGTTGTTTCTTTTTGAATCGTTGAGGAAAGGGTGGTGGTGGTGCAACTTTTGCTTCATTCTCCTCATTTTGATTGTTAGGACTTATTATCTGTGTTTCACTTTGGCGCTCTTGTCCACTTATTCAACTTGTCGAGTATCGCCTTCAATATCTTCACCATTTCTCAATGTAATGGACTTAACTTGATCTTTGCCTTCCTTTATTGAATTTGCCTTTGTGTCATTGAGCAGAGTCCCTTGAGCTTCGTTGTTGATTGAGCTTGCCAATTGTCTAACTTGTGTCTCAAAGTTTCTTAATGGGCTATTAGACTATGAATGAAAGAGTTTGTCTTGGCCATGTACTGCATCAGCAACTCTTCCATTAATGGTTTCTTATCCGAAATAAGGGCTCTCAATTGCTATTGAGAACCACGAGGAATTCAGCCTTGAAGCTGATGCTCCTTGATTGTTTCCTAAGAAGAAGTTAGGATGGTTCTTTTATCTGAGATTATAGGTGTTGGAGAAAGGGTTGTTTCGCTGTTTGTTCCCCACAAATTGAATAGTTTTTTGTAACATCTCCCAATTTTTTATGTAAATTAAGTTACTTAAGAATGATTTATGAAATATATGGTACTTTAAGGACTTTGGTGATATGTCATGCATGCCAACTATTTAGGGTTGTAAATATAGACCCTTAAGTAAATTTTTAGGAAAAATATCAGATGAATCTTGTGATTTAAAGTTTTGATTTGCATTCGATGTGACAATTAAGGATGCGTATGTGTGAAATTGAGTTATATAAATGATTTTATACATTTTGGTTGAAGGGAAGTGAATTAAAAGCCATAGGAATGAATTTAGAGGCTTTAACAAGTGGAAATGTGCATTTTGGACATGATTTATTGATAGATGTAGAACATCTATCGAAAGATACAAAGATAGAACACTTAGGGAAACAAGATGGATGAACATCTATGGATAGATTGCCTCGTCTATCAACAGCTAATTGGTTGAGAACTCTGTAAGCAAAAAAGCTCAAAACTATCGATAGATTTGTGAATATATTGATAGATGGCCAAATCAAGAGGAACAAAAATAAGGCTAAGGCATAATCTATCAATAGATTCAAGGAATCTCTTAATAAATGAAGGTCAATGACAACATAATTTATTGGCATCTATCAATAGATGTGAATTAGTCTAGAGACACAAAAATAAAAAGGCGTTTTTAGGCCATTTGAGATATTTTCACCTAAAACTCTCTTTTTATCTCCATAACCCAAGACACTAACCTCCTAAATTGATTTTTGGACTTTTTGGTGTGGATTGGAACCTAGCAAATGCTTTTAGAGATAAAATTGAGCATTTTTACCCAATTGATTTTCAATTTAATCAATTAATAACTCAAATTCTATTTAGACCAATTTTGGAGAAATTTTCTCCCTTCAGTTTGTTAGGGATTCAAAACTAGCAATTGACTAGTCCAACTTTCAAAGTAAGGATTTAGCTCATTTGTTAAAGGATTGAGCTTATATATTGAAGGCAGTTATTTTTTGAAAAGCTGGCACTTTTTGAAAGCTAGGAATAATTAATACTTTAATGTTTTGATGTGTTTGAAGAGGGAAATAGAGTTAAATGAACTCGTTGATGACTTGAAAGATAATCATAGGCTAAGGATTGAAGCTTATCTAAGAGTACCTCCAATTTGTCACTATGAGTGGGTTTAATTAAATATAAATCTGATACATAATGCCTTGATAAAGGCATTGCCACGATATTAGAATAGAATGTGTGCATATATATATTTGGTTTCTTAAATATAAGTGCCTAGGCTAGATAACCTAAATAAGGATTTAGTGTTTAGGTGTTGTGATGTGAGCCACATAGGTGGCCTATATTGTGTGAGGCTAGACTAAGAGGTCTAAAGACTATGATGAACCCCTACGAGTTATCACCCTAAGCAAATGAGACATTAAGAGGATTTGATCCAATGATGCCTTAGAGACTTAAAGGCACTTAGAACCTTAATTGAGCTTAAAGATGTTGAAGCTCGATGAGTGTAAGTTGTAGTTTGATAAGGAACCAAGAATGATAAGGGCACAATGGCCTGATTTGTGGATTTGTGTTCTATTTGAGGGATTAATTCTAAATGTCGATCTGACTTGTGGTTGAGTGGAGTTTCGTCCCCTTGTGACTATGTGTGTGCTTGCAGGGATGGGGGTAAACAAGGACGGTGGTATTAGTTCCACTTGTGATTTTCACTTGTAGTGCTTTAATGCTATTTTTTTGAGATTACTTCGGGTGATGCCGATGTTGGGTTTGGCTACGGAAGGCATACTCAAAATGTGCAGCGAAAAGAAAATTAAAACTTTATAATTTAAATAACAAAAACGTGCCTCCACCCATGGATCACCTTCGTATTATTTAACACATAAAAGCACAAAATAAATTATAATTCAGAAAGTTACTTTGCCAAGTAATTTCGTAGTCATAATGGCACTTTTTGAAGCAATCCCACGAACACTACAAGGAGCAAAAAACCCTAGCCAATCAAGTGCTTGGCCTCCAATGGTAGTACACACGATTGCACTTGAACTTTCAACAAATGGGGGAGTTTTTTAACTATACTTTGTACTAGCAAAGATGACAACAATTGTCATTTTCTTCTTTTTCACAATCTTGGTCGAACCTCTCTTGAAAATTGCTACATAAGCAATTTTCTCTTTCACACAAAAAGAGTGGTGGCAAAGAGAGAAAATGTTTTTCTTTTTCTAACAAAAACTACATTTTCTTCAATTGTGAAAACTTTCATGAAAATAGTTAAAAGGTGACTTATATAGTTAGGTTAAAATAACTTCAATTTAGCAAATTAACCCTCAATATTATAACCATTATAATATTGGGCCCATTACTTAATTAAATTGTTTTAATTAAGTCTTTGGAAATTAAAATCAAAATTAATTTACTTTATATTTTGCAATCAAGGCCTCATAATTATAACTATTTATAATTATGTCTAAAACTTAATTAAACTCTTTTAATTAAGTTTGTGGAAGTTAATTACCGAACATGTGATTTAAGTCTAACTTAAATCATCACTTTCCCATTTTAATTCAAATGCAATCATTGTGTGTGACCTATTAGGTTCCCAACATGGTGGCAATGGAATTGATTAATATAAATTTCAATGAATTAATTTATAATCAATTCCACAGATTAAGAGTGGCATCTAGCAATGCATCATGGCCACCCAATTGTTAAGAGGGTCAAAGGGTTCTTTGACAACCTTTCGGTGTACAGTCTATCAGTGTAATTCATTCCCTCATCATATATCCCAGAGATGATAAGAGCTTGGTACAGTGTCTACTCTTATTGACCTCTATATTTGATCCTGCAGTTATAGCATTAGCTTTATAGAGAGTTATGAAACCTTTTCATAATATCCATGTCACTTTGGCCAAGGACTTCAATAAGCTAATGTTAACTAAGAACTGATAGGATATGTCCTCTAAAACACTTGAGGTGATGATTCCTATCTTAGCCACTCATTTGCCTTCACATGCTTTATACTATACCTAAAAGCATCATGTTTTGGCATCCTTGGTTAGTGTCACAACCCAATTTCTGGGCCATGACCGGCGAAAGGACCCAATAAGCATAGCTCACTAAGCCCAAGCAAGCCTATTTTCATTTACTTTACTCCACGTATGATCATGTGAGGCATCCACACGCAATGCACCCAGTGCACACAAAGCCAAATTCCAATGGCATTATAGATAATAATATACATGCACTATACCAGTCATGTATTTAGCAATTTACATTGCACACACATATTTACATTGTTTGAGTGTATTCACAATACAAAAGACCCACGACTTCCAGCGGAGACATTTACAATAAAAACGGGTAACTATTGAATGCCGGACACCTACCAGGAGACGAACTACAGTGATCCCGTGATCTAGGATTCTACAATCTCCTTAACTGAAAACATGAATTTTTGAAAACAGTGAGTACAATACTCAGTGAGTGAACATTAGGTGGAAATGAGCAATAATATCCAAGAAGGATTTTAAACCATGATGCACACATTTGGAACAAAACATTTTTTGATCAAATTTATTATCAAACCCCTTCCCTCAACTCAAATTAATTTACAACGAAGGAGTATTCAATTTCATACATATGCACACAGATAAATACAATATCCCATTATCTCACTAGCTCATGTGTAACCCCCACATCGCACACATAGCTGGAGTTATCGTGTGCACCCCCCCACATCGTGCACAAACAATATCACTCAATCTCACCAGCTCATGTGCCACCCCCACATCGCGCACATAGCTGGAGTTATCGTGTGCATCCCCCCACAGCGTGCACAAACAATATCACTCTCTATATCTCTGCACCCATCATCACCGACATGTGCTCCCCACATCGTGCACATGTATGGTTATAATTATCACACAATATTATTGGTCAATACATATCACACATCAACACATTTATATAGCAGCATATTATAGAGCACATGAATTCATGCCTTTATGCATATCACAATTCACACATCAAAACATTTTTATCAAAGGCTTGTTTCCAGGCATGCATTTTTAGAAATTCAGATAAAATCATTCAGATTATCCATTCGATATATGTACATTTCTTAAAATAATTTGAAATGCAAATTCACTCACAGTGTCAAAAATCTGAATTCCGGGTGCATTCAGATTAATAGTCCTCAAGCACGATTCCTTTGCCTTTTTCGGACATTTCACCACCTTGACATAGAATAAAATTAGAGAATTTACTATATTGCCCCTAAGCTAATATAAACTAATTTAAATTGCTAACGCATGATACGCAAATGCAAAAATGCGTTCGATTATCGCTTTAACGCGATATTGATTAAATTCGACCGTTCATCCGATTAATTGAAAAATTATATCCAAATCATCTCCAAATTAATCCATTTCTCCTCTAATATCTTAATTCACTACACACATTTCTAATAACTAATTTTCAGCATTTAAACCCTTCAATTTCTTTGGATAAAATTTGGTCATTACGATGCACTTACACCGTAATGCTTCCTAATCAATTTTTTTTTCTAAATTCTTCATTTTTCCAATTCATTTCATTTCAAATGAAATCATTTCATTTTCCAAGCACAACCTATGACTTTCGGTCTTGCAAGATTCATGGGGAAATCAAGTTTTTTTCTTACGGTTTTGCTTACTAACATACTAACCTATCTCTAAACACTAACATAGTCTAGAATCAAGCCAATCCAACAATCATTCCTCATCCATACCCATTTTTCAGAATTGAGCTCATCATGATATCTCAATATTTAACCATGGAAATCAAGAACAAAAGCATGGGTATTGTAGATCATAAGCAAAAGTGAAGAATTATTACCTTTTTCACTTGATTTTTTCTTGAAAATCACACTTTTCTTGAATTTTTGGCTAGGTTTTCTTGTTTTTCCCTTTGTTCTCCTTTCCTTTCCCTTAAATCTGGTGTGTGCCGAATTTAGAGAGAGAAAATGGGTTGAAATGATTGATTTTTAAGCTTTAATAATAAAATAAACTAGTTTGCCACATGGCATAATGCCATTGGCTCATTTTTTTAACTTTTTTGACTTTTTCTTCCAATTCTTTTCCACCACTTGATTAGTCAAAGTCAAGATATGATCAAAAGATGACCATGGCTGGAAAAATATGATCTGGTGGTGGAAAATTACGATTTTGCCCCCGAGATGGTAAAATTACAATTTTGTCCCTATACTCCGAAATGTACCAGAATCACCTTATTTCTACTTTTCAACCTCAAATAACACTAATATTGATCAATATTAATCAGATGGGGCAAAAATCTTTTCAAAAAAATTCTCGTTTAGTCCTCCAGTGGCAATATTACTATTTTGCCCATGTGCTCCAAAAATACCGAGAATCACAAATTTTCACTATTAAACATCATTTTATACTCCAATAATCATAAGTATATTTCATATAATTATTCCTGGTCCAATGTGATCAAATCTTGGCTAAAAATCTCCATTTTATCATCAAATGGTAAAATGACCGTTTTATCCCTAACCGGTCAATTTTTTCGATTGACTCCAAACTGGACCTTGAACTCTGAATCACTATTCTAAGCCATTCTGTGGGTTTCAGAATTTTCAAATTCCTCTTAGAATTTCAATTTGAGCTAGTTCAAGGTTTGATTTAACTTAATTGTACCACTCGGTACAATATCGTCTTTTAGCAAATTCGACAAGGTCTCACAGTTAGGCACTTGTAAGGATGAAATCAAAGCATAGCACTCCGCATATAAGACAACTCGGTGTCTCAAGTCTAGGAAGTATTTCCACGATTAACACATGAGAAGTGTTGCATAGACACTAGAGTGCATTACCAAATGCAGTTCTCATGGCGAGTCATGTTTAGTGAACTTGCTCTCCTAGGCAAACACTAATATTCTAGTTCCAAGTATCTCTATACTTCAATCTATGAGATCGATTGCTTACTTCCAAAGTAAGGAACATAGAATATACCAGTCTCTAAGTATCATTGATGTCTAGTCTCAATGATACATTGACCAAGAACATTTTGAGATTATGCTTTGATGCATAGGAATCTCAAACTGCAACCCATTAGAATTTCCTTGCAAGGCATATTAATCTCATGGACTTCATCGAATTAGACTTATAACTCATTATAATTGATGTCTTATTGATGAAGGAAAATCTTTAATCATTCAACATGAATGATACTATTGCATGATTGGAATTAAGCCTTAACCAATCCTAATTGGCTATAGGGCTCATCCCAACAGTCTACTATTTAGAGATTACTCTAGTCGATGACTTTGATTCTTTACTCATTGCTTTAGCACATGCATGATGCAAGAATGGCATGAAACTCAAAGATAACAATTATCATACGCAACGGAAAATAAAATTTAAACATACCATGCCATGCCACCACGCATGGATCACCTAGGTGGCTTTAATACAAACAAACTTTAAGAAGAGTAAACAAAATATTACTAGCCAAGTGATGTCATAATCACGATGGCAAATCCTCTTGATTGAGAAAAGATACGACACTACACCTATTTCGACTCAAGCCCATGTACACCATGAAGGGAAAAAGAACCTAAGTCACCCAAGCATTTAGCCTCCAATGGTATCCACACATTTACACTTGAACCTTTAGCAAGGTAAGAACTTTTAACTACTCTTTATGCTAGTAGAGTGGACAACAATTGTCCTTTTCTTCACATAAACTATAAGCCAGATCACTTTAGAGAAACTCATCACAAGATTTTCCTCTCAACTACAAGAGGTGGCTAGAGAACCTTTTGTTGTTTTTGACAACTAGGCTTCCATAGTCATATGTGAGTAGTTAAAGGTGATATTTATACTTAGGTTAAACAACTCCCATAACTGCAACTAAGAGCCCAATATTATAATCGATTATAATATTGGCCCAACATTTAATTAAACACTTTTAATTTTGTCCTTGGAAATTAAAATCAAATTAATTTCCTTTTGTCATTTTTCAATTAAGATTCTAATATTATAAATATTTATAATATTAACCTTAATCTTAATTAAACTATTTTAATTAAGTTCTTAGAAGTTAAAACCTAGTATATGATTTAAGTCTAACTTAAATCATCACACTCCCAATTTAATTTAGAGCACAACTTTTGTGTTCGACCCATTAGGTTCCTAACAAGTTGGCAATGAAATTAAATTGTAATATTAATCAATTAATTCAATTCCATAGATCAAGATTGGCATCTAACAATACATCATGGCCACCCAATTGTTGGAAGAGTCCAAGGATTCTTCGACAACCTTTCAGTATATAGTCTATCAGTGTAATTCATTCCATCATCATATATCTAAGATATGACAAGAGCATGGTGCACTGTCTACTCTTATTGACCTCCATGTTCATTCTTACAGTTAAATCATTAGCTTTATGGAGACTTATGAAACTCTTTTCATAATCTCCAAGTAGCCTTGGCCAATGACTTCAATAAGCTAATATCAACTAAGAATTGTTAGGATATGTCCCCTAAATGACTTGGGGTGACGATTCCTTTCTTGACCACTCATTTGCCTTCACTTGCTTCATGCTATACCCAAAAGCATCCTATTTTGGCATCCTTGGTTAGGCACTCGTACGAATGAAATCAAAGCATAGCACTCCACATATACGACAACCTAGTGTTTCAAGTCTAAGGAGCATTTACACAACTGACATATGAGAAATATTACATAGACACTTGGGTGAAATACCAAATGCACTTCTCATGGCGAGTCATGTTCAGTAAACTTGCTCTTTTAGGCAAGCACCTATATTTTCATTCCAAGTATCTTTATGCTCCAATTTATGAGGTCAATTACTTACTTCCAAAGTAAAGAACATAGAATATACTAGTCTTTAAGCATTCTTGATATCCAATTTTAAGGATACATTGACCAAGAACACTTGTAGATTATGCTTTGATGCATAAAAATCTCATAACTGCAATCCCTTACAATTCTTTTGCAAGGCATATTAATCTCATGGACTTCATCTAATTAGACTTATAACCCATTATAATTAATGTCTTATTGATGAAGGAAAACCTCTAATCATTCAACATATATGGTACTATTGCATGATTAGACTCAAGCCTTGAGCAATCCTAATTGGCTACAAGGCTCATCCCTACGTATGATTTGTTATCTGCTAGTAGCTTTGCCTTGAGCATGATTTGATTCTCCATTAGTTGGCCACCAACCATGATATGACTATGTCCAAGGAAGGACCACTCATTGATTTGAGTTGCATACGACTTGAGATAGCCATGGAAAGGCTTAGATAAATATGATGTGATACTTGGAATACTAGAATGTGCCATGGAGAATGATTTGAATAACTTTGATTAGCTTCGGGAGTAAGTTTAATGATGAGTGTGATAATCTTTGGAGACATTGAGGATCATGATATGCCCTCACATTGGAGACTTTAAGGATAAAGATATGCCCCATATTTGGACATGTTTGCTAGAACATCTAGATGCACGATTGGTGCATATATTTTATATATGTCTGTTTAATGTATATGATTTTGTTTATCTGCACCATTCATTGAGATTTTGAGTACTCACCCATTTATATACCATATGCAAATAAATATGCCATAAAGTTGTGTGGTAAAGGTCGTTCAGTGACAGATCGATCTTGGCATCTAGTAAGTCTCCCCTTACTATGTCACTTTATTGCGTTAGTCACGAGCTTCTGTTCCGTATTTAACTTGTTGTGTATATAGCCATGTTATGCCATAAGAACTTGTGTAAGGGTTGTTATGTATGAACCCACTTTGGATGGCCAATGTATGGCTTTATGAATATTTGTGTCTATTGTGAGCCAGGGATAATGTATCATATTTGAATTTTATTATGAATATTTGATTATTAAATCCCTTGGTATTTATGTTGTATGATTTTGAACTCTGAGACTTGTTCAGGTCTAGTGAGTTTGCCTGTTAGACTCATGCACTAGTCACGGACCCCTAGGTTAGGTAGTGATAGTTTCTATATTGCCAACTAGACACTGATCACTAGCGTGTCCATTTCCACAATATTCTCACACTACAAAAAGGACTTTCAATAGGATAAATGCCAAAAGAATCAAATTTTTTTGTTTGAGTAGCTATGTGAGACCTTGACTTTTATAATCACATAAATAGAAGTAAACGCGATAAAATGGACTAGGGGTAATTTTGTTATTTTTCTTAGTGACCTTTGAGAAATAGGTTTTGACATACTATTAAGGCCTAAGTAGGTCTAAGGAAGAAATGAAAGATGTCACGACCCAGAACTCCTATCGGGCCCATGACAACCGCTTCGACGTCTCGATAGGCACTCATTACCCGGAATGCCAACCGGAACCTCGCAAGGCTTAGCATCAGCTTTCGCATCTCCCCAGTGGGTGACAGTTATTAAATCTCACATTTCAAGAAATCATAAGTTGTTCTCAGATTAAAATAATAAAATATTATTTTTCGGCTCACATGAGCATTTTCGACATTTTTCTTCTAAAACCTCTAGGTACATCCCTCATTTTGAGATAAGGAACAATTTTTTTCTTTTAAAACCTCCAGGTACATATCTTGAAATTTTCAGGTAACGTAGCCTTATTTTGAGATGGGAAACAATCTTTTTCTTCTAAAAACCTCCGGGTACATCTTCAAAACCTCCGGGTGCATTCTTTAAAACCTCCGAGTAATAGACTATTTTCTTTTAAAACAATTTTTATAAAGCTATCGGTAAATAATTTTTATAGCGTAAAAGTTAAACATATTATAATGCAGATAACCAAAGTATAAAATTACTTTTACAATGACATATGGGCCCCCAACTGACCAAATGTAATAGAAACAATGCACATACGGTCTCAAGGATTACAACTCCACAAGTAACTTTCTACCAAGTTTGCTATCTACAGACAACTTTGAGCCTGTAATGTGGGGAAAAGAGAGTGGTGAGATTATGAAATCCTAATGAGTAAATAAATACCATCGAAACTATCTAAAGGCGAGTAAATGAAGACGATTAAATAAACCATCGTAAAATGGTTCATAACACTTTAGTTCCTTTCACTAGGTAATATAAATTCGTTTTGTTCAAGAAATTAATATGGCTTATGTTTTCTTAAAAATTTGGCTTATGCCAACAAAATCATATTGGGTGACACCTTGATCAAAGGTATCTGACCGAGACCACCAAGGCAGTTGAAATTTCATAATTTCTTAACACGCAGCCATTCTTTGGCGTTGGCTGAGGACACTCTCACATGGTGGTTCAGCGTAAAGTGAACTCTGTCATACCTCAGGAGTTACCCTCCGCACCTCTCGTACCAAGGTATAATATAACCGGGTTTACCGTGCCCTTCTAAATAGGCTAGTCCATGGAAACCCGCCACTGCAGTGTAGAATAAACCCCACTATAACAATAAAATCACAATAGTATGGCATAACAATTTCATTATTTTCCAATTTATCAAAACAAAGCAGACAGCTCATATTTCTCAACACAATTATCAAATCAGCCCATCATGCCATATTTACCATAAGCCATTTAGCTCAGATCATAATTTATAACATAGCAAATGTCTCCAATTACTCTAATTTCAAAACTATTGTTCGATTTCCAAATCAATTTATAAAAATTTATTTTTATTTTCTAAATTCATATTTTTCTCATAAAACAAAACAATTCATCATTTAAATTCATTTTTCACAAAATCACCGAATTGAATAAAACTAGTCTAGATAATCAAGGAGATAATAAGTTTACTCATTGTTTTTGAAAACCGAATTCTTGTACTTCGACTACGAATCCTCGGGTGCAAATTTCCTTGCCTTTATCGAAGGTCTCACCACCTTGACACGGTACGAAATCAAGAAATTTATTACATTGCCCCTAAATTGTAATAAACTAATTTAGACTATCAATGCATGATATGAAATGCCAATTTGTCTGAATATCGCTTAAATGCGATGTTGACCTAATTTGGCCTATTACCCGATTAAATGACAAATATGTCCAAATTAATTCCAAATTGCTCCATTTCCTTTCTAATACTTCAATTCACCAAATGCAATCCAAATAACCTAAAATTCAGCACAATTACCTTCCCATTTCTTCATGGCAAATTCGACCATTTTGGTGCACTATCACTAAAAATTTTCTTATTCCATTTTCTCACCATAAATCATCATTTTCTAACCAATTCACTTAATACCAAATCAATCCACTATCAAAAAAATACAAGGTAGGTTCGGCCATGAAGGGTTTCCAAAGTTCATGTAATTTTCTTCACTTGTTTTCACACTACACATCACTAATCACCTAAAAACACTAACCTAACAAGATTCCTAACTAAATTCAAGCACAATTTCTCCTCCCTCATGTATGGTTAGCATAATACCCATTTACAAACTTTGATTTTCAGCCATGGAAATGAGAAAATAAGGCATGGGTAATGTAAACCTCAAGTAAAAATAAAGAAATTTTACCATACCTTGCTTAATTCCTTGAATTTTCACACTTTCTCTTTGATTTTCTCCACCTAGGGTTTTATTCTTTCTTTCCTCTCTTTGTTCTTGCTTGGCCGACCATTAAGGGGGAAAATGGGTTAATTTTTATGCCTTTTATAAGGAAAATAATAAATAACTAAAAGCTTCACACTTGGCATATCATGATTGGTCCATAATTTTAATATTTATCTTTTATTTTTTAATTCTTCACCACACAATTTGTCATATTTATCCATTCCCATAATGATTAAAATCCACAAATTTGACAAGTGTTGGGTGGTGGAAATTACAATTTTGCCCTAAGGTGGCAAATTTATCATTTTGCCCCTATACTCCAAAAATACCGAGAATTAAAATTTTTCACTGCTAAACCTCAAGTTATACTCCAAATAATCAATCTTGGTCAATTGGGATCAAAATCTTTTCTAAAACTTTTCATTTTGTTCTCGAGTGGTAAAATTACCATTTTCCCCTTAGGTAGTCAGTATTCCCAATTAACTCCAAATCAGCCTTCGAACTCCGAGTCATCATTTTAAGCTATTCCTAGACTGTGAAATTCTCAATTTCACCTTAAAATCTCTATTTTAACTAGTTCGAGGCTTAAATCGACTTAATTGTACCACTAGGTACAATATTAACTTTTAACTATTCTCTCGAGACATCCAAATGTGCAGGTGTGATGTCAATTACATAAATGACATGGCTGACATTTTAACGTTGGGCCTAACAGCTTTACCCCCCTTAAAGTAAAATTTTGACCTCAAAATTTCACTGATCAAATTCAGAGAGAAAACGGGAGTATTAGTCTTTTACTTGATGTTCAATTCCCTATATCATCACCTTTCATAAGAATTTCGATTTGTTTACCTCATTTACTTCCAATTCGACTTGAGTGCTTCACTTTTGTCTAACATTGTCCTTTAAAATCGCATTTGCCATATCTTTCACAGTCATGATCTCTTATATCGAGACTTCTAGCATGTCTCTGTTACCATCATTAAAGTTGAACCATAAGTCCATCTCAATCATACCAATTTCGATCACATCTTATACATATTTATGTATATCAATCGTCATCTTATTTCTTCATTCCTTATCAACCTTTCAGTATTTATTCATTCCTATCCTCACACTATTATATAGTTTGCAGCATCCTTAGCATGCCATATTCATTTTTGTGTTTATTCTCAACCTTAGAGAAGTTTAATAGTCTTTCTTATTTCCACATATTTTGTGTTTATCTCGCATTTATATATCTTCCACCTTCTTAATCATATAAGTCCATTTCATATGGCTTAATCTTGCCATAGAATGCATTTCCTTAATTATTTCCCCAAATTTCCTTAGGTCACCATAAATCAACTTCCAATAAGATTTCTGATCATTTCATGTTCTATTCAACTCATCAAATATATCGAGTTCAAATTTTGAATCTATATGGATAATTCTTTACTCTAGTTGATCATATCATCGACTCCATATATATAGTTATGTACATACACATCTGGATATCGATATTCCTCATAGCTTCACATCATTTATGTCACGACCCAGAACTCCCATCGAGCCCGTGACAACTGTCGCGACGTCTCGACAAGCATTCATAACCCGAATACCGATCGAAACCTTGCAAGGCTTTCGTATCAGTTTTCTTACCTCCTTTGTGAGCAATCATTACCAAACATCCTATCTAAAGAGATTTTGAACTTTTTCCCATTCAAAACAATAGAAAAATGGTTTCCATCTTACGGGGCATTTCGGTCATTTTTCCTCGAAACTTTCGAAACTGACTAAAAATGTAGTAATCAAGTGGAAAACACATATGTCATAAATTAAAATAAATTTAGATATACAAAACACTATTTTTGAGGAAAATTATAACTATTAAAATATAATAAAAATATTCAAGAAAATATACTAATTTCTTATAAGACAATTTTTATAGAATTATCGGTAAACAATTTTTAAGATGTAAAAGTAAAATAAATATTTATATACAATAATAAAGTTAACCACAATATGCAATTTCATTTACAGCGACAAGTGGGCCCACAGTGAACAAAAGTATAGTGGACAGTGAACCTACTATTGGTGAGGTTGCAAACCCAACTTCAGTCCTTAGCAAAATCAGCTATCTATTACTATTCTGGGCCTGAAATGTGAGGAAATGAGGGTGGTGAGATTATAAAATCCCAGTGAGTAAACAGACGCCATCAAAAATATCTAAAGTAGAGTAAATAGAGATAAATTCAAACTTTGTTCTTCGTAATACAGTTCATATTATCCCAACTCATTTCAATCGAGTAAAATAGAATCATTTTACTCGAATAATTAATATGGCTTATGAATCTCTTAAAAACCAAACTTGGCTCTTGCCGAAATCATTCTCGAGGATACCCCGACTGAAGCATCTAACTGAGACCACCAAGGCTATTCAGTGTAGTACACACATGAACATATTTTTACGTTTGAAAATCTAGCCATTCCTTGATGTTGGCTGAGTCTCACTCTCACGCGGTGGTCCTCGTGAAGTGCACTCAAATCTTTACCTCCAAAGACACCCCACATACGACTCTCCGATCGAGGTAAGGTATATATGATTCTGTGCCCCCTCTCTTAGGCTGGTCCACAGAACCTCCACTGCAGGGATTATGGAGTATTTTATCTACCACCTGATTTATAAATTCTTTATCTACATGACATGGTGATTTGGTGCAACCTAGCCTCTCAAGGCTGAATACACAGTGCTTGTAATTCTAACAAGAAAATTAGTTTAGCCAATCATGCTCATATATTATCATAAGCCATTAAGTTTAAACACAATTTATAATACAACAATAAACAATCTCCAATTACTCTATTTTCCAAAATCATCATTCAATTTCTGAAAAATTCATAAAATCATTTTATAAAATCACATTTATTCCTAGGGCATGACAATTTACCATTTAAACTGATTCTACCATAAAATTTCAAAATTTAATAAAAACTACTCTAGATAATTAAGACGATAGTAAGTTTACTCACCGTTTTCGAAAATCGAATTTGAGTACTATGATTATAAATCCTCGGGTGCGATTTTCTTGCCTTTATCAAAGGGCTCACCACCTTGACAAATTGTACAATAATTTAATCACTACATTTGTGCTAATTAGGTATAAAATTAACGTAATTTCTATATAAATGCATGGAATGCTTGGTTAACCGCTTAAACACGATGTTGACCTGATTCAGCCTATCACCCGATTAAATTGCCAATGCGTCCAATTTAGTTCCAAATTGCTGCATTTCATTTCTAATATTTCAATTCACCAAATACAAGCTGATTTACCAAAAATTCATCACATCAATTTCCACAATTCTCCTTGAAAATTTCAGCCATTGCGGGTGCATTCACACTAAAATTTGTCCTGCTTCATTTTCTCACCATAATTCATCATTTCTCAACCATTTCACTTGAATCAAAAACCAATCCACCATCAATACTCAACATACAAGATTCAGCCATTGATGGACACCAAAGATTGTGTGATTTTCTTTACTTGTTTTAATACTACACATCATTAACCACCTAAAAACACTAACATATCTCAAGATCAAGTAATTCCAACATCATTTATTCACCATACCCATTCGGTCATCAACAAACCCATTATGAAAACATGTATTTCAGCCATGGAAAATGAGGAGAAATGCATGGGCATAATAGATCTCAAGCAAAAATAAAGAAATCTTACCTTATCATGCTTGATTCCTTGAAAAATCAATGAATTTCCTTGATTTTCTTAGCTAGGTTTTTGTTTTTCTCTTGTTTTCCTTTTTCTTCCATATTTTCTTCCTTTGGCCGAATATGGGAGTGAGAAATAGGGATTTAATGGGCTGAATTTTCAACTAAATATTAAAATAATAAAGGCTTGACACGTGGCATGATGTGATTGGTCCAAAATATAAATATTTTTCTTTTAATCTTTATTTCCCCACCACACATTTTGTCATACTTATCCATTCTATAAATGGATAAAATCCTTGGTTTTGATATGTATTGGGGGTGAAAATTTACTGTTTTGCCCCTAGGGTGGCAAAATTACCGTTTTGCCCCTATGTTCCAAAAATATCAGGGATTAAAATTTTTCACTGCTAAACCTCATATTATACTCAAATGATCCATCTTGCTTAAAAATTTCATCAAATATCCAAATTAAATTTTTAGGTGGCAAAATGACCATTTTGCCCCTAGATTTCGAAAATCCCATATTGACTCCAAATTGGACCTTGAACTCTGAATCACTATTTTGAGTCATCCCTGAACTATGAAATTTCCAATTTCGCCTTAACATTACTATTTTTACTAGTTCGAGGTATAAATCGACTTAGTTATATTTCTAAGCACAATATCGACTTTTATCTATTTTCTTGAGATATTCTAGTATACAGGCATGATGTCAAATATATAAATGACATGACAGATATTTTAGGGTTGGGCTTGACAATTTATGTGAGACCCTGTCTAAGTTGTTAGAAAACCGGTATTGTACCTAATGGCACAATTAAGTTAAATCGAGCTTCAACCTAGTTTAATGGAAATTCTAAGAGAAATTTCAAAATTCTGAGACCCACAGAATAGCTCAGAATAGTGATTCGGAGTTCAAGGTTCAGTCTGGAGTCAATCAGGAAAATTGACCGGTTAAGGACAAAACGGTCATTTTCTTATTTGTTGATTTATGGAGATTTTTAACCAAGATTTGATCACATTGGATCAAAAATAATTATATGAAATATAGTTATGGTTTTTGGAGTATAAAATGATGTTTAGCAGTGTAAAATGGTGATTTTCGGTGTTTTTGGAGCACAAAGGCAAAATGGTAATTTTGCCACCGGAGTGCTAAATGTGAATTTTTTGAAAAGGATTTTACTCCAATTGGGTAATATTGATTTATATTAGTGTTATTTGAGGTTGGACAGTGAAAATAATGAAATTCCGGGACATTTCGGAGTATAGGGGCAAAATCGTAATTTTACCATCCCGGGGGCATTTCGGTAATTTTTCACTACCAGAATAAATTTTTCCAGCCATGGTCAACCTTGGATCAGATGTTGACTTGATGAATCAAGTGGTGGAGATCAAATGGGAGAAAAAGTCAAAAAGTCAAAAAAACGGGCCAATTACATGGTGACACGTGGCAACCTTGTTTATTTTATTATTTAAGCCATAAAAATCAGCATTTAAGCCTCATTTCTCTCTCAAAGTCGGCACCCACCAGAATTTAAGCAAAAAAAAGAAGAACAAAGGAGAAACACACAAAAACCTAGGGGAAAATCAAGACAAGTGTGATTTCAAGGAGGATTCAAGTGAAAAAGGGTAATAAATCTCTACTTTGGCTTGTGATTTACCTTACCAATGCTTTTGTTCTTGATTTCAATGGTTAAATATGGAAATATCATGAAGAGTTTAATTCTGAAAAATGGGTATGGATGAGGAAGGATTGTTGGATTGGATTGAATTTAGACTATGTTAGTAGTTAGAGGTAGTTAAGCATGATTATGAAGAAATATGGAAGAAAGAAATTGAATTCCATGGTTGTTCTTCCTTGGCCGAACCTAGTGTGTAGTGAATGCATGAGGAATTATCTCATTTCAAATGAAATGGTTCCATTTGAAATGAAAGAAATTGGAAAATGATAAATTAAAGTGAAAAATGTAGTAGAAAAATTTTCAGTGCTAATGCACTGCATTGGCCGAATTTTTCCATAAGGAATTGGAAAGGGTAGGATGCTGAAATTGGCATCAATTACATGATATGGGATGAATTAAGGTATTAGAAAAAGAATGGATCAATTTGGAATTGAATCGGGCTTAATGGCCAATTTATCGACTGAACGGTCGAAATTAGGCAATACCGCGTTAATGCGATAATCGGACGCAATTTTGCTCTTACGTATCACACGCTAGTAATTTAAATTAGTTTATATTAGTTGGGGGCATTATAGTAAATTTCTTGATTTTATTTTGTGTTAAGGTGGTGAGAAGACCGAGAAAGGCAAAGGGATCGTGACTGAGGATTTTTAATCCGAGAGCATCCGGAATCCGGATATTTGTGAGACGGTGAGTGAACTTGCATTTCAAAATTGTTTGGGGAAATGCACATTGTATTGATTTGGATAATTAAATGATTTATTCAAAGTTTTAAAAAATATGTGCTGGGAACAAGCCTTTGATTAAAATGATTTTATGTGATGAATTATGTGTTATGCATGAAAGCATAAAAATATGTGCTATGCATGAAAGCATAAAAATATGAGTTATGCATAAAAGCATAAAATTATATGTTATGCATGAGGGCATAAAACTTTGTGTTATGCATAAAGGCATGAAATATTATTTCATTGAGATGAAATTTAATTGTGCTGGATATGTACATTGTTATGATGTTTGTGTACATTGTTGAGAAGTGTTGTGAAATTGTTACCACCGTGCACGTGTGAAGAGGAAATTGCACAGGCCTGAAATGGTGTGCAAAGTGGGGACGGCGATACGTAACGCCCACTATTTCCTAGAGATTGAAAATTTAGTAAAGTGGGGACGGCGATACGTAACGCCCACTATTACTATAAATTTTGGAAATTGAGCAAAGTGGGGACGGCGATACGTAACGCCCACGATTCCTGGAAACCATTACACGTGAACAGTGGTGAAGTGTGATTGGTTATCCAGGGGCTTGCAGGGACGGCGATACGTAACGCCTGCGAGTGCTCAGATATGTGTGGTTGTGTACACATGTGATTGTTCATTTCTCCGAGTATATTTGTATGAAATCGATTATTCCTTCATTATAAATTAAATGAAATGAGGGGAAGGGGTTGGTAATAAATTGGATAAAAATGAACGTGTTTCAAATGTATGCATCATATTTTAACCCTTCCTGATATTATGGCTTGTTCCTATCTTATGTTTGCTCACTGAGTTTTATACTCACCGTTTTCAAAAATTCATGTTTTCAGATCAGGAGGTTGTAGATTCCTAGATTGCGGGATCACAGTAGTCCATCTCCTGGTAGGTGTTTGGCATTCAATAGCTGCCCGTTTTATTGTACATGTCTCCGCTGGTAGTCATGGGTTTTTGTATGATGGATATGTACATGTAATGTACATTGTCAGAATTTATATTTGACTGATTATGTGTATATGTGTAAGCAACGTGAATTGCTAAATACATGACTGGAACAGTGCATGTATATTGTGATTAATAATGCCATTGTGCTTTGGCTGTGTCCACCCCCGGAAAGGGTGTGTGTGTGTATGTGTGTGACTGGATATGTCACTATTAGTTGGCATTGTATGCACACGGGGTGCATTACGTGTCGATGCCTCACACGAGCATGTATGGGATCAAGTAAGTGAAAATAGGCTTGCTTGGGCTTAGTGAGCTATGCTCATTGGGTCCTTGCGCCGGTCATGGCCCGGGAATTGGGTCGTGGCAATTTATGTGTTTATACTCATTTCTTATAGTTTCCAATCATACACTTAAGTTTCATTGTATTATATGTTATTGCAATACAATATCATTGATACTTCAAAGATATGCCTTGACTTGATCATTCGTGTCCTAAGTCACACTTAGAACTAAATAGACTTTTAAATTGATCTCTCAAGTAATTTATATATATCAATCTCAATTATAAAACTTTATATGGCATTTAAACTAGATTCGACATTTTCGAGTCAGTTAATCTCAAGCTGTCAATTCCACATGTGGCATTCCCCTCAAAAGACTATTTTTCCATGGTATTGTTATGTCTAGGTCCCTATCACTCCCACTTGGTCTTCCCTATAGTCTACAGCCTACAATTTTCCTTAAGGAGGTTTGAACCCAAGACCTTTTCTTCCCCTAAAAAGAACGCCTTTAACTATTTCACCACATCTAGTCTTTTAATTTTGTGACTCCCCATATTATGCATAGCAAAATTCAAGCTCACCTTTGGAGTAAATTTATTCATTAACTTCTTACTTCATGACCATACATCAATTATACCAGTCATTGATGTTCAGTCTTGAGTTAATTCATGTGCCTATATCCATAAACCATAATAGATACAATCAATTCTTGGAATCTCATAATCATTTAATTAAAATCAACACCAGTTTCCTCCAAGCTACTATACATTCTCATCACATATTCACATATAAAATATTTTGAAACTCCATCACGATTTATATAGGGCATAACAACTCAATTAACATAGTGCATTCACCTTCATGCACATAAGAATTGGTTTACTTGTGTTCTTACTAATATTTTCCTTTCAATAAAGTCAAAACAACATTTAGAAATTTCCATAGTCATATTCTATATATACTCATTTGCTATATCGTTCTTCACATCTCCATTCACACTCTCATTACTTGTTATCGTTATCTCTTATCAATATCTCGTACATTCATTTAATCTTTCCATCACTTTCTCTTTAACTTTTAACAAGGTTTAATCTCTCATCTTCTTCATTTCTTAAGATTTGACTTTGTTCAACATATTATTTGTCAAACCTAGTCCTAAAATATTTGTCATAATATTTATATATCTGACATTATGCCTGCGTATTAAAATATCTCAAAAAAATAGATAAAAGCCGGTATTGTACTTAGAAGTACAATTAAGTCGATTATACCTTGAACTAATTAAAATAGGAATTTTAAGGTGAAATTGGGAATTTCACAGTCCAGGGATGACTCAAAACAGTGATCCAGAGTTTGAGGGTCGATTTCGAGTCAATCGAAAAAAATTGACCGATTAGGGGCAAAATGTTCATTTTGCCACCCAAAATTTAAATTTAGTTATTTGATGAAAATTTTGAACAAGATTAATCATTTGAAGTATAATATGATCATTTAAAGCATAATATGAGATTTTGCAGTGAAAAACTTAATTCTCAGTATTTTTAGAAAACAAGGGTAAAATGGTAATTTCGTCACTTGAGGTAACATTTCAATGGTTGGAAGAGGTTTTTTATAAAAATTGATTATTTGATTATATATATATATATATAATATAATTGGAGTTTGAGGTGTGAGAAATTTTCATTTCGACAATTTTCTGAGCATATGGGCAAAATGGTAACTTTGACCCTTGAGGACAAAATTTGAATTTTTCTAGAGGATTCGGGTCAAATTTGATTAACTGAAGTATGATATGAGTATGAGGAGCAAAAAATATGAATTTTGGTAATTTTTCAAGAATTGGGAGAAAATGTAATTTTTCACTTTTACGGGGTAAAAGTGTAATTTTTGAAAATTTACTCCATCAAGATTTTGGTTAAGTCTAGAAACTTCATTTAAGATATGGATAAGTGAAGAAAAATGTGTGGTGGAGAAAGAAAGTCAAATGTATGACTAATAAAGCATAAATTAATAAAAAATTTACATGTGTTAAAAATTAAATAATATTTTATTAAGCTTATAAAAAGGCTTAAAAATTCAGCCAAGAACCCTTGTGAGGGTCGACCAAAGCAAAGCACAGAGGGAAGAAACGAAAACATAAACCCTGGGCTGAAAATTCAAGGGGAAATCAAGAGAATTCAAGGAATCAAGCTTAAAAAAGGTAAATTTCTTGATTTTCTTAGTTTCTACATTACCCATGCTTTCTTTTCCATTTTCCATGCAAAAATCACAAGTGGGTGTGACAAACCCATGTTGGCCAAACATGGAGGAGAGAGATTTGAGCTTGAATCTAGTTAGATAATTAGATAGGTAGTGTTTTCGGTTAGTTTGGTAATGTTTAGTATACAAAAATTTAGCAAGAAAATTGATTTTTCCTCTTGAAACCCATTATGGCCGAATATTATAAGGGATGAATGGCTCCTAAAACTGATGCTAAATTGAGGTATTTAAGTGAGATTTGATGAATTATGAATATAGAAATTAAATGAGAATTTTTTGTGCAAAGATACAAATTTTACCTAATATGGGTAAAAGCATAATTTGTGGTCTAAAACTGATATGCTGACCCACATTTATAGTAATTGAGCATTATGAATATAATTGGACTATTAGAAATCGAAATGGGTCAAATCAGAGTTAAATTGAGGATTTTAGTAATTTAGACAGTGTGTAGGCAAATTGATCGGACATTGTGATTAAACGACTGTCTGAACTATTTTATTTCATTTCCATGCATTATGTAGAGCCTGAAATCATTTATAGTGGTTTGACACAAATAATTGAAAATGTGTCGAAAATTATGTATAGGTGGTGGGTCCCCCGAACGCGAGAAAAATTTAATATAGTGGAAATCGAAAACAAGAGTATTTTGCAGTCCTGACGAGGTGAGTGGATAAATTATTGTCTGTAATATCTAGAGTGTTTTTTTTTTTTATGAATTTTATGTTTTTTAAGGCATGATAAATTTAAACTATAAAGTATTATGATTTTCAATTAAAATGTGTTTTGATGAAATATGATTAAATAAATAATTTTATAAATTAATTTTAAAGGAAATACTATTTTGAAATTAAATGTTGATTTTATTAAAATAGAGTATATGGAGACTTACTTGGTGAATTGTGAATCTTATGTGTTATTAACATTGTGGCTTGTGATCTTGGGAAGCATGCTGGCTGGATTTATATTTGTATGAAATATGTGACTGTTTTCCCTAGTCTAATTATACTGGGTAGAATTTTATTGGCCATGTTATGCTATAAAAATTTTGTTGATTGGTGGGTTAATTAGTCGCTGCAATGGCGAGTTTCCATGGACCAGCCTATTAGAGGGGCACGGTAAACCCAGCTTGTCATGACCCAGAACTCCCCATCAGGCCCATAACAACCGTCGCAACGTCTCGATAGGCACTCATACCTGGAAAGCCGATCGGAGCCCCGCAAGGCTTAACATCAGTTCCCACATCTCCCTGGTGAGCAATAATTATTAAACATCATATTTTGAAGAAGTATGAGACATTTCCAAACCAAAACATTAAAATATTATTTTTCAGCTCACAGGGGCGTTTTCGTCGTTTTTCTTCAATAATCTAGAAACCCAATCAAAACGTAATAAGTAAGTAGAAAACACATATTCCATAGTTTGAAATAAGTTTAAATGTCTAAAACATTATTTTGGAGCAAAACTTTGAATATTTGAATATAATAAAAATATTTGATAAAATAATCAATTTTCTTATAAAACAATATTTATAGAAACATTGATAAATAATTTTTATAGCGTAAAAGTTAAATATATTTATACATGCTAAAATGGAGGTAACTAAAGTAAAAATTACTTTTACAATGACACGTGGGCCCCTGATCGACCAGGAAGGTATAAGTCCATATACCTTTATTTTCTAAGGATGCAACTCTAAACTTATTTCTCGAGCCTGATCGACTAGCCACAGTCTATCTTGAGCCTGAAATATGGATAGGAAGAGGGGTGAGATTACATAATCTCAATGAGTAAACAGACACCGTCAAAATAATCTAAAGTTGAGTAATAGGGGACAAATAAAATACCCCATCATGATATACATCTCGTAACTTGAGAATTCATCCCACCCAGTTAAATAATTATATTTGATCTCATTACTCAAAAGGGCTTATGAGTTTCCTGAAAATTTGGCTTATGCCAAAACCTGTACTCGGGGATACCTTGTACGGGGGTATCCGTTCGAGTCCGCCAAGGCTGTAAAATATTTAATATTTCTCAAAATTCAGCCGTTCCTTGGCATTGGCTGAGTTCACTACCACGAGGTGGTTAGGCGTGAAATGAACTCATATCCTACCTTAGGAGATACCCTACGTGCCTCTCTACTGAGATAAGCACAATGATTGGGTTTCCGTGCCCCTCTTATAGGCTAGTCCACGGAACCCGTTTTGCCACTACAGCGACCACAATTACATCCCAACAAATTAATAAAATTTTTAACATCATGACTAGCCCACAATCCTTACCTTGTCTATCAAGGCAAATCAAAGTAGTTCACATATTTATCATATCATAAAAACAACCAGTCATGCCCACATTCATCAAAAGCCATACAATTCAAACAGTAATTTGCAATACAAATAAATAGTCTCCAATTACTCTATTTTTGAAACCATTATTCAATTTTTTCCAAATAAATTATAAAATCATTTTATAAAATCATAAATTTTCTTAAAACATAGCAATTTATCATTTAAACCCATTTTCTATAAAATCACACAATTGCATAAAAACTACTCTAGATAATTAAGATGATAATAAGTTTACTCACAGTATTAGAAGTAGAAATACTCCTATTCTTCGTCTGCAGGTGCAGTCTCCTACCTGTGTCAAATGGCTCACCACCTATCCATAGTACATGACACAAAATTCAATAATTTGTGTCAAACCATTATAACTATTTCAAGCCCTTATCTATAAGAATGCATGAGATTGGGTGAAAAATGTCTGGACAATCGCTTAATTGCTGTGTCCGACCTAATTCGATCGATTCCCAGATTAAATAGCGATTATGTCCAATTTGACTCCAAATTGCTCCATTCTTTTTCTAATACCTCAATTCACCAAACACCATTCAAATAATACCAATTTCAGCATTAAAACCCTCATATTTCCTCATAGAAAAATTTAGCCATTTGGTGCACTAGCACCGTGATTTTTCCTACTTAACTTTCTCACCTTAATTCATCATTTTTCAAGCCATTTCTCTTGAAATAACAACAATTCATCGCACACACACAACATGCTAGGTTCGGCCAATGAAGGATTCTAGGGAAAATGAATCATTTTCTTGTTGTTTTGCTTCAAAACATGATTAACTATCTCTAAACACCAACATAACTCAAAATCAAGTCATTTCCATCATCAAATCCTTTCCATACCCATTCGACCTTCATGGTTTCATCATGATAACTCAATTCTCAGCCATGGAAATAAAGAAGTAAAGCATGGGTATACTAGGTTTCAAGCAAAAATTGAAAAATCATACCTTATCTTGCTTGATTGTTTGAACAATCAATGAATTTCCTTGATTTTCTTAGCTAGGTTTTTGCTTTCTCTTTATTTTTCCTTTTTCTTAATTATTTTCTTCATTTGGCCAAATATGGTGAGAGAAATGGGATAAATATGGGCTGATTTTTATAAAAAATAATAAAATAATAAAGCTTGCCAAGTGTCACCCATTCGTTGGTCCATTTCTCTTTTTATACTTTAAATATTTGACTTTTACTCCTTTAATTCTCCACCACACAATTCTCATATTTATCCATGTCCATGATGAATAAAATCCCTTGGTCTTGACTAGTGTTGGGGGTGAAAAATTACCGATTTGCCCCTAGGGTGACAAAATTACGATTTTACGCCTATACTCCGAAAAGTACCAGAATTGCATTTTTTTCACTTTTCAACCTCAAATTACACTCCAATTGATCAATCTTAATCAAATGGGGCCAAAATCTTTTCTAAAAATTCTCATTTTATCCTCAAGTGGTATAATTACCGTTTTCCCCCTATGCTCCAAAAATATCGAGAACTAAAATTTTTCATTGGTAAACCTCATATTATGCTTCAAATGATCATATTATACTTCAAATGATTATTCTTGGTCAAAATTTTCACCAAATAGCCAAATTTAAATTTTGGGTGGCAAAATGACCATTTTGCCCCTAATCGATCAATATTCCCGATTGACTCCAAACCAGGCCTCGAACTCTGAATAATCATTTTAAGTAATCCCTGAACTGTGAAATTTTCAATTTCACCTTAAAATCCCTATTTTAATTAGTTCAAGGCATAAATCGACTTAGTTATACCTCTAGTTTTAATACCGACTATTGATAATTTTTTGAGGCTTTCCAAATATGCAAACATGTTGTCCATCACATGTAGGACATGGCAGATATTTTAGGGTTGGGCTTGACACAGTTACCATTTTACCTCGATACAAGAGGCATGAAGGGTAACTCCTAAGGTAAAGATTGAGTTCACTTCACGCCGAACCACCACGTGAAGTTGAACTTAGCCAATGCCAAGGGACAGTGGCGATTTCAAAATAAAATATTTTTATGAGTATTTGAAATATTTTTAACAGCCTTAGCGGACTCAGTTGGATGCCTCGGGCCAAGGCATCATCGAGTAAGAGTTTTGGCAATAGCCTGTTTTTTTAAAAGAAATCATAAGCCCTAGCGATACAAGGATTTTGACAATTTTGATGATTTTTATTGAAATTTGAAACGTCTTATATGAGATAAAAATCAAAGTTTGTGCTTGAATTGCTAAATTTCGTGGTGTTTTCCTTTGTCTCCATCCACTCGACTTTAAATGTCGTAGATAGTCATATCTACTCACTGGGTTGTAAAACTCACCACTCTCTCTTCCACCCATTTCAAGCTCGAGACTATTGATAGACACTCGAACTGCATTGAGAGGCTAGCTTGAAGTCGTGCCCTACTGAACAAAGGTACATAGTTGTACATAGTGGGGCCCATGTGTCATTCTAATTAATATACATACTTTGTTTATCCGTAATATAGTATGTATAAATTTATTTTACTTTCACGTGTTGAAAATTAATTTTCAATATCTCTAAAAGTATTATTTTACAATAAAATGTAATATTTTATTTTTATATTCTTATTTAGTTTATTATCTAAAAATCTTATTTTAATAAGGGTTTTCGGTATCAAATTTTATTTTCAATTGTGAATTATGTTTATTCTATTTGTATGTAACGTTTTTACCGAATTTGAAATTTTTGGACAAAAAGGACAAAAATGCCCCTATGTGGAAAATTGTGTATTTTGATTGTTTTTGATCTTAAATCTGATTTTATTCTTTGAGAAGTGTACTTGGAAACTAATAACCATGGGGGAAATGGAAAACTGGTACAAGAGCCTTGCGAGGTCTCGATAGGGTACTCAAGGGATTAGTGTCTATCGGGACATCGCGGCAGTTGTCACGGACTCGATGGTGGTTCCAGGTTGTGACAATCATATTGGTATCAGAGCTTTGGTTTTAAAAACATAACAACTTTTGATTTTAAGAATATCAAAATTTGATTTTAAAGTTGTTTTAAAAATCCGCACTGACACTGCGTGGCCCCAAGTCGAGTTAAATTAGGTCTAATAGAATACGCGCGTCTGCACATAGATTTTAGAAATCTATCTATACCTTTGTAAGGCATAGTGACTAAATAATCACTATTGATTTTGTATAGGTCTTGAAGTGTACCGAGTACGTACTTCTGATGTCTAGGAAGAACGATAGTTCTGACATCCCTCAGAGCCTTAGTGAGGAGTCGCTCGACTCTAATGCCAGGAGCTGTTGGCACTCGAACCCGAGTAGTCTCGAGAGATACCCTTTTGCTTTTAAAGTTCCTGATAATCGAACTCCATGGGATCCGGGAAAGAAAGCTTCGGGACAGAATAGTTCTAGCTCTAGTGGGACTGGTGAAAGCACCAGTAGTAATAACGCAAATGAAAGTATAAGAAATTCCCTCATGAAGGAAGCTAAGAGATGCACTTAGGAGAGGGAAAGAATGATGAGGTTAGGAGAAACCTGGGTCACTAGGAGGGCACCTTCCCTAATTGTTAGACATTACTTCCCAAGCAATGGAAGTAATATAGGGGGGTGGTCAAAGAAGAAAAAGGGAAAGGAAATAGTTGCAGATCTTCCTCACAGAAAGGTAACTGTTGTGAGGGATTTTCCCCCTAGTTGCGGAAGAAACGCAACCCCAGTAAGTGATGAAGAACATATGAGGATCCAACAGGCCTAGATTAAGGAAAAAAAGAGAAAAGATCAAGATCAGGATGATGAGGGTCCTAAGGATGTTTAGAGTTTTGTTAAAGCTACCTTGTAAAATTGTAACCCTAAATAGATGTAGTATAAGAGGAATAATAAATCCTTTGTGGAAATGACTTAAAATGTTGACTTTTGCTTTGTATGATATGAATGTAATATAAAGTAGTTGTTTAAATAACAAGATACATCTATTTGGGAGTCTTTTAGATATACTGGAAACAAAATAATAGTATAAGATCCTCGAGGATAAACATTCACCTTAAAGGTGATATCTGTGATGGATAGTGTGGTTAGGTAAGAATTGAAAAAAATTTAAGTATAGAAGAGATTATAAAATGAGGTTCTGATATTATAAGAAGAGAATCTAGCATGAATAAAGTTTATTGAAGGTAAATGATGGGATTTGAGAAGGATAAATTCATAATTTCTAAGAATTGAAAGTCTGAGTGTATAGAGAGATGAAATGTTCTATGATTTTTGTACGAAGGGTAAATAAATTATCAGAGTCATAAGACAGAAAGGATAATTGATTATGAATAATAAAAATAGTAGAGGGTGCAATTATACCAGCAGCAATGCATCGGATCCCATCATCACTCTGCAGTTAAGCGTGCTTGGGCGAGAGTAGTAATTGGATGGGTGACTTTTTGGGAAGAGTGTCCTAAGATAGGACATGAAGTATGAGGGTTTTCAAAGATACTTATTGATGAAAGTATAAATCGTAAGTATGTCTTTCTCATGAATTTCAAACTATCTGAGAAATTTCCATGATAAAGTATTTACTAAAGGGAAACGAGGATTGAATCACAATTTAAATATTTAGAAATTGAGAGTGATATGAATGGATTAAAAGATGACTTTGGCATATTATAATAGATGGTATGAGTAAGTTGAAACCAAAGTTCGGATTATGTAATTGAGGTAGAAAACCAATTTTGATAATTATGGTATAAATTTAAAAGGAAAAGTATGTTGTTAAAAATAATTGAGAAATAGCTCAAAAGTTAAAGAATTGTTTTGATTTAGTAGATTATAATGACTACAATGCTTTAACATTGACTATTTAGCACTATTGTATTAAAATCTCTTATGGCTAAATAGCACAAGTAAAATTTTGAGTGAAACGAAAGTGAATTCCACGAGATACAAGATCTTAAAAGTCGATAGGAAGCCAAATAGCTAAGTCATGGGTTAGGTGATCATAGGTTGTGAGACATAAGATCTAGATAAATATTCCTAAAGAAAGGTATCGATATGAATAAAGTGAAGATTGTCTTTATTGCCTTATATATCAGTATATGAGAGAAGGAAAAATGTTAAAGAAATTTTGAGATAGATACTTAAAAAAGAATTAATATGGAGTAGCAAGATGAATAATCTGATGATTAAAGTTAATCGTAAGGAATGGAAAGGACAAGAGGTTAAATCTTGTTAAAGGTTACAGAGAAACTGATAAAAAGGTTAAACGAACATACGAGATCCTGATAAGAAATGAAGATACCAAGTAATGAAAATGTGGATGGAAAATTTCTAAATATTGTCTTGACACTGTTGGAGGAAAGGGATCAGTAACAATACAAGTAAACCCATGCTTAGTTGCATAAAGGTAAATGCACTATTTTAATCAAATTATTATGCCCATATATCAATGGTGTTGGGATTTCAAAATATTTTATGAATGAATAAGTGAAGAGTATGTATAGTAGCTTAAAAGAAAATGGGATTGATTTCAATTAAGCGATTGTAGAATTCCAAGAATTTATAGAATCTATCATGGTTTACGAATATAAGCCCACAAATTGATTCAAGAGTGAGCATTAATGATTACGATGATTGTTAAGTGGTCATGAAGTAATAGGATAGTGAACAAATTTACTCTAAAGGTGAACTTGAATTTTGCTATGTATAGTATGAAGAGTTACAAGATTAAATGACCAGATGTAGTGAAGTGGTTAAGAGCATTCTTTTCAAGGGAAGAAAAGGTATTGGGTTCGAACCTCCTTGTGTCCAACTGCTGGCTGCAGACTGCAGGGAAAACCGATCGGAAGTGATGAGGACCCAAACTTAACAGTACCTTCGAAAGATAGTCTTTCAAGGAGGATGCTACATGTGGAATTGGCAACTTGAGATTAAAAGATTCGAAAATGTTAAATCTAGTGTAAATTACCTGAGAGATCAAATTAAAAAGTCTATTGGATTTAAAGTGTCATTAATGACACAAATAATCAAGTTGAGGAAAATCTTTAGAACACTAATGACTTTATAAAACATACATACGCATTTAATTACCATTCGATGAAAATAATGGGATGATGTAATGATAAGTAGGACCAGGAAACTTAAGCACATAATTAGGGATAATAAGAAAAGAGTATAAGTATGTGAATGGTATGGGACTATGCACAGACATGATGAAGATATTGATAAGAATTATGGAGATTATTCTATTGGATTTTGGTTATAGAGGAGAATGAACAAAAAGAAATTTGTCCAAAGGAAATTAAGAACGAAGGCATTTATATATAATGAGAACTAAAGACATCTGAAAGTATGTATACATATGTATATATGGAGTCGATAATATGATCAACTATAGTAAAGGATTATTCATAAAGAGTTGAATAGAAAATGAAATAATCGAGAATCTTACTATAAGTTGATTTATAGAGCCCTAAAGAAATTTGGAGAAATAATTAAGGAAATGTAATTTATGGCAAGAGGAAGCCATATGGGATGGACTAATAGGATTACAAAGGTGGAAGTTATAGAAATGAAAGACAAACACGAAGTATGTGGAAATAATTAAGACTATTAATTTTCTCTAAAGATTGTGAATACGGTGCAGAAATAAATATGGCCGGCTAAGGATGCTGCGATCTATATAATAGCGTGTAAGGATAAGGAATGAAGAAATGAAATAGAAATAGATATACATAAATGGGTATAATAGTATATCAAAATTGGTATGATTTGAATAGGCTTATGATTAAAACCTAATGATGGTAACAGAGATCATGGTTGTGAAAGATATTGCAGATATGATTTTAAAGGACAATAGTAGATAAGAGTGAAGTGCTCAAGTTGAATCAAAAGTAAATAAATTGAAGTTACCTAGAATAAGAGATGACATGGGAAAGTAAATATCGGAGGATAAATTAATACCCTCATCTTCTTTTCAGGTTTGATTAGTGAAATTTGAGGATAAAATTTTATTTTAAAAGAGGGTAGCGCTGTCAAACCCAAACTTAAAATATTTGTCATAATATTTATATATCTAACATTATGTCTGCATATTAAAATATCTAAAAAAAATAGATAAAAGCCGATATTATACTTAGAAGTACAATTCAGTCGATTATACCTCGAACTAATTAAAATAGGAAATTTAAAGTGAAATTGAGAATTTTACAGTCTAGGGATGACTCAAAATAGTGATTCAAAGTTCGAGGGTCGAATTGGAGTCAATCGGGAAAATTGACCGATTAGGGACAAAATGGTCATTTTGCCACCCAAAATTTAAATTTAGTTATTTGATGAAAATTTTGAACAAGATTAATCATTTGAAGTATAATGTGATCATTTAAAGCATAATATGAGGTTTTGCAGTGAAAAACTTAATTCTCAGTATTTTTTTAACACAAGGACAAAATGGTAATTTTGCCACTTGAGGTAAATTTTGAATTGTTGGAGGAGGTTTTTGATTAAAATTGATTATTTGATGAAATATATAGAACATAATTGGAGTTTGAGGAGTGAGAAATTTTGATTCAGGTAATTTTCTGAGCATATGGGCAAAATGGTAATTTTGACCCCTGAGGACAAATTTTGAATTTTTCGAGACAATTTGGATCAAATTTGATTAATTGAAGTATGATATGAGTATGAAGAGTTAAAAATATAAATTTTGGCCATTTTTCAAAAATTGGGGCAAAAATGTAATTTTTTACTTTTATAGGGGCAAAAGTGTAATTTTTGAAAATTTACTGCACTGAGATTTTTGTTAAGTCTAGAAACTTCATTTAAGCTATGGATAAGTGAAGAAAAATGTGTGGTGGAGTAAGAAAGTCAAATGGGTGATTAATAAAGAATAAATTAATAAAAAATTTATATGTGTTAAAAATTAAATAATATTTTATTAAGCTTATAAAAAGGTTTAAAAATTCAGCCAAGAACCCTTGCAAGGGTCAACCAAAGCAAAGCAAAGAGGGAAGAAAAGAAAACATAAACCCTAGGCTGAAAATTCAAGGGGAAATCAAGAGAATTCAAGGAATCAAGCTTGAAAAAGGTAAATTTCTTGATTTTTCTTAGTGTTCTACATTACCTATGCTTTCTTTTCCATTTTCCATGCAAAAATCACAAGTGGGTATTACAAACCCATGCTGGTCGAACATGGCGGTGAGAGATTTGAGCTTGAATCTAGTTAGATAATTAGCTAGGTGGTGTTTTCGATTAGTTTGGTAATTTGTAGTATACAAAAATTTAAGAAAATTGATTTTTCCTCTTGAAACCCATTATGGCAGAATATTATAGGGGATGAATGGCTACAGAAATTGATGCTAAATTGAGGTATTTAAGTGAGATTTGATGAATTATGAATATAGAAATTAAATGAAAATTTTTGGTGTAAAGATACAAATTTTACCTAATAGGGGTGAAAGTGTAATTTGTGGTCTACGACTGATACACTAACCCACATTTACAGTAATTGAGCATTATGAATATAATTGGACTATTAGAAATCGCAATGGGTCAAATCGGAATTAAATTGAGGATTTTAACCATTTAGACAGTATGTAGGCGAATCGATCGGACATCGTGATTAAATGATTGTCAGAACCATTTTATCTCATTTCCATGCATTATGTAGAGCCTGAAATCATTTATAGTGGTTTGATACAAATAATTGAAAATGTGTCGAAAATTATGTATAGGTGGTGGGTTCCCCGGACGCGAGAAAATTTCAATATAGTGGAAATCGAAAGCAAAAGTATTTTGCACTCCTGACAAGGTGAGTGGATAAATTATCGTCTGTAATATCTAGAGTGTTTTTTTTATTAATTTTATGCTTTTTCAGGCATGATAAATTTAAAGTATAAAGTATTATGATTTTCAATTAAAATGTGCTTTGATAAAATATGATTAAATAAATGAATTTTATAAATTATTTTGAAAGGAAATACTGTTTTGAAATTAAATGTTGATTTTATTAAAATGGAGTATATGGAGACTTACCTGGTGAATTGTGAATCTTATGTGTTATTAAAATTATGGCTTATGATCTTGGGAAGCATGCTAGCTGGATTTATATTTATATGAAATATGTGACTGTTTTCCCTTATCTAATTATACTGGGTAGAATTTTATTGGCCATGTTATGTTGTAAAAATTTTGTTGATTGGTGGGTTAATTAGTCGTTGCAGTGGCAGGTTTCCGTGGACCAACCTATTAGAGGGGCACGGTAACCCCAATTACGATTTTACCTCGGTACGAGAGGCGTGGAGGGTAACTCTTGAGGTAAAGATTGAGTTCACTTCACACTGAACCACCACGTGAAGTTGAACTTAGCCAACGCCAAGGGACGGCTGCTATTTCAAAATAAAATATTTTTATGAGTATATGAAATATTTTTAACAGCCTTGGCGGACTCGATTGGAAACCCTGGGCCAAGGCATCACCAAGTAAGAGTTTTGGCAATAGCCTGTTTTTTTAAAATAAATCATAAGCCCTAACGATTTAAGGATTTTGACGATTTTGATTATTTTTATTGAAATTCGAAACGTCTTATATGATATAAAAAATCAAAGTTTGTGCTATGAACTATTAAATTTCGTGGTGTTTTCTTTTGTGTCCATCTACTCGGCTTTAGATGTCGTAGATGGTAGTTATCTACTCACTGGGTTGTAAAACTCAACACTCTCTTTTCCACCCTTTTCAGGCTCGAGACTATTGATAGACACTCGGACTGCATTGAGATGCTAGTTCGAAGTCGTGCCCTAGCAAACAAAGGTACATAGTTGTACATGGTGGGACCCACGTGTCATTGTAATTAATATACATACTTTGTTTATCCGTAATATAGCATGTATAAATTTATATTACTTTCACGTGTTGAAAATTAATTTTCGATATCTCTAAAAATATTATCTCACGATAAAATGTAATATTTTTTTTTATATTTTTATTTTATTCTATTATCTAAAAATCTTATTTTAATAAGAGTTTTTGGTATCAAAATTTATTTTCAATTGTGAATTATATTTATTTTATTTGTATGTAACGTTTTTACCGATTTTGAAATTTTTGGACAAAAAGGACAAAAAAACCCTTGTGTGGAAAATTGTGTATTTTGATTGTTTTTTATATGAAGTCTTATTTTATTCTTTAAGAAATGTACTTGGAAACTAATAACTATGGGGGAGATGGAAAACTGGTACAAGAGCCTTGCGAGGTCTCAATAGGGTACTCGGGAGATGAGTGCCTATCAGGACATCATGGTGGTTGTCACAGACTCGAGGGTGGTTCCGAGTCGTTACATTATTCGTCTCGGCACTCCACATATTAATTTATCTTCACTTATCCATCTCAGAAATTCTCTAACTTTCCTTCTCTTATATGCCCATATGTAAGGCAATAAAGACAAGTTTCAATTCATTCATATCAATACTTTCCCATAACTTTAAAACCCCAATTAATGAGAGTTTGAATCAAGTTCAATAACTTCAATCCAATTCATGCGTTAAATTTCACATATGTTATATTGTATACAAATCCAAGGTTACCACCTTAATCATCCTTTCCTGATTGGTTTTCCTCCAAACTGACATCACAATTTCCATAACTATTCATATTCTCTTGGTTTATCACATATGATAGACAAAGTCAATAATTTCAAATTCATTTCGTCCTATAACACTTGTCAACAATCAGTAAATTTCACTTTAAAATATTCTCTCCATAATGTTTAGTATCTTCATCATTCTCATTATTCATTATTGATTATCTTCATCTTAACATCCCCCTAATGTACTGAAAACTCCAATAACAAAACTTAGCATCCAAACCGATAACCATATTTCAACTTATACGTCTTATCTTTATACCGCTCCCAATATCTAATTCCAAGTAGAAGCTTTTCAATTCACGTAGTATTCTCGTATGCTTTCCTCGTATGTTTCCAAATTGCTTCAATATAATGCTATAGTAGAAGTTTGTTAAGGAATTAAACAATTATAAGTTCATCCTCAAAGCCATTTATAACTTTAACAATTCAACATATGTCTATATATTGATAACCTCCATACATGTTATAATCATGGAGACTGCCATTTGTAAAGTTAACTTTCTATTTCAGTTTTTCGATTAGAACTTTAGTCTCCATATATCTTGCCACGAATATATTTCACTATTGATATTCATATACCTTCACTGCCACATTCAGTGCAATTTTATTAATTAGTGATCTCCAAATTTATTCTTAACTAGGTATGCATCGAATTGCTTACCACTTATCATCAGGAGTTTGACCTTACTCACTAGTTCTTGACTAATCACATTTACAAAATGAATAGTTCATTGTCTGACTTTGTAGTCGCTTAATTTCATTATTGACTTTCTTCATCGGTCCACCACTCTAATTCCACCAATTCAATAAAATTCCAACAGCATGTCATGGCAATTATTTTATACACTGTCTCTCAAGGCTAAATGCATAATACATATAATTCCAACACAAATACCAATCCAATCATTCATGCTCACATTTTATCATAAGCCATTCAATTCATGTTATAATTCACAACATAGCACGTGGTCTCCAATTACTCTAATTTCAAAACCATTGTCGGATTTTCAAATAAATTTGCAAAAATTCATTTCATTTATTAATTCACATTTTTCTCATAAAACAAAGCAATTCAACATTTAAATTCATTTTTCCACAAAATCACCAAATTGAATAAATTTACTCTAGATTATTAAGACGATAATAAGTTTACTCATTATTTTCAGGAACCGAATTCGGGTACTTCGACTATAAATCTTCAGGTACAAGTTCCTTGCCTTTGTTAGAGGATTCACCACCTAGACATATTGCATAGTTAAGAAATTTACCACATTGGTGCTAAACCATAACAAACGAATTTAGACTTGACACTAATGCATGATATGGAATGCAAATTGTTCGGATATTCCTTAAACACAGTGTTAGCCTAATTCTATCTATCACCCGATTAATTGGCCAATGTGTCCCATTTAACTCCAAATAACACCATTTCTTTTCCAATACTTCAAATCACCAAATACAAGTCAAATAACACAAAAATCTAGCAAAACCATCTTCACATTTCTTCAAACCATCTCACCATGAATCATCATTTCCTAACCAATTCACTTGCAAGAAAATCAAATCCACCATTCCACACTACATGTAAAATTTGGCCAATGATAGGTGATGGGGAAAATGAATTTTTCTTTTTTACTTTTCATGCTACACATCACTAACTAACCAGAAACACTAATCTAACAAGAAATCTAACTAAATTCAAGCACAAAAATCCTCCCCCCATGTTCGGCAAGCCATGGTTCCTTCATGCAAACCTTGATTTCAGCCATGGAAATGAGAAAATAAAGCATAGGAAAGGTAGATCACTAGCAAAATTCAAGAAATTTTACCTTTACTAGCTTGATTGCTTGGAATCCAACAATTTCCCTTTGAATTTCTCCCCCTAAGGTTTTGTTTCTCTCTTGTTTTCCTTTCCTCTTGTTTGGCCGAATATTGGGAGTGAAATGGGGAAAATATAGGCTGATTTTTCAAGTTACATATTAAAAAAGTCAAAGCTGACACGTGTCATGATTTCATTGGTCCATAATTTAAATATTTATCTTTTAAACTTTAATTCACCACCATATAAAATCCCATAATTATCCATTCCAAAAATGAGTAAAATTCATAGATTTGACAAGTGTTAGGTAGTGAAAATTACAATTTTGCCCCTAGGGTGGTAAAATGACTATTTTGCTCCTATGCTCTGAAAAATACCAAAATTAAAATTTTTCACTTGTCAACTTCAAATCATACTCCAATGAGTCCAATTTGGTCTAAATCTCATTTAACATTTCAAATTTTTAACCTTGGGTGGCAAAATTACCATTTTACCCCTAGATCTTGAAAATTTCATATTGACTCCAAATCAGTCCTAAAACTCCGAATCACCATTTTAAGTCATTCCTGGAATTTGAAATTCTCAATTTCATCTTAAAATTCCTATTTTAACTAGTTCGAGGCTTAATTCCACTTAGTTGTACCACTAGATACACTACCGACTTTTGACTATTTTTTGAGGCTTTCCAAGTATGCAAACATGTTGTCCTTCACATGTATGACATGGCAAGTATATCAAGGTTGGGCTTGATAGATGTAGTCTCTTAAAGAGTGATTTTCACCTACTATTTGCTTTTGGACTTGTTGCTCTCCCTATTGTTCAGCCATTATATTAAAAAAAGAAAAACCTTGTAAATTTTTCTTTCTAAGTCTTTGAAATGTTCTTTTGATTTACAGGTCACAGGAGATAATTTCCAAGTTTCTTGTTCTTCCCATACAATGCCCAAGACAAACCTTAAAAACACAAAAAAATAAAAATAAAAAAAAAAACTTGAAATGAGACAATTTTGTTTAATCTAATATTAGCAACGTAATTAGGAAATGCAAATTCCTAGCAATGATTCCCAAAACTTGTTGTTGATTTTCTACACTTAAGAATACATATCGCTCAAGCAATATAGAGGTAAGTCAAGTATGGTATCCCACAAAGATTTGCCCCTAAACTTTTACTAAGTATTAAATTTTTAACAAGATTTAGTCTATCTAAGCAACTTGAAATTGAATTCTTAATTAATGTAAAATTGCTACTGAAACCAAATTAAGAATATTAACTCAATTTTACTAAAGACTATTACTTTAAAAACCTAGGATCATGGTGTCTCCCAATATTTCATTTACATTTAATATCTTCCTTTAAACTTAGATAAATGGGATCAATGCCTAACCTAGAATCCAATTTCATGCACGAGGCCCTGTTGAGATTCTTACACACACACTCTTCAAATTTAATTTCATTTGTCCATGCGAATTATTTAAGAAAAAGCTCATTAAGTTTATGTTCTAATACAGTTGCCTATTGTATTTAGGTATATGTTGATCCTATATACTAATCTATCACCTAACCTCTATGTGAATCGAACATAAGCTATTCAAATCAATGGTCTAATCTAAACTCCCTCCGTCGAGTTCCATTTAGATAACCTAATCTTTTCCACTGGTGATCAAGCAATGGAAAGCATTAAACATAAATTTGAATAAACAATACAATACCCATTAATACTAACCAAAGAAAAATCATATATACAAACTACAAATTGAAATAAACCATAATTCTAGAAAAAGAATTTAGTTCATCATCGTTTTTTCAGAAAGCATCACAAATTCAAGAGAATAAAGCATTTCTACAGCAAATGAATAAGAAAGAAATGAAAAACTAGAGTGACGAACAAGCTGTAGTTGATTCTTGATCTTTAATCATCTTCGTTTTCTTCTAGTTTCCTCATTTCTTAAAACCTTTTTCTTTCTCCCTAAACTATCATTTCTTTCCTTCATAAACTCTCATTTGAAACTACTAAACATCATGTATTTGTAGCCACCAAAATGCCCTAAAAGATGATATCTCGAATAGTTGTGTTATGGTGAAACAATTCAAAACACCATAGCTTTCTTCCATGAGCATCGTGGGGCTCTACACTTCTCATATTTTTTTCTTCAGACTTTCAACCAGTGTCGCAACCCTTTTCTATTGCTGCAGTAACACTGAGGTCTCGAGTATTAGTATGGGAGAAATGCTGCTCTTTTGAGCACTATAGCCTCGAGTCTTTCAAGGCCACAATGCTGCTTCCTTGGGCTGCTTTAGTGCAAAATTGCTATTGTGGCTAATATGGGTAAAAGAGTAAACATGAATATTGTAGGTTTGCCTCATAGCTTTTTAATAGTATAATAATAACATTGATTGAATCTTTATAGTTTAAGTTATTCGTAAATTACGATAACATGGTTAGTGTAAATCTGCCCTTAGTCTCCACTGCATAATTCATCACCATTTAACTTTATGCATTTGAAAACCTACAAAAACAAGGACTAAATTAGTATTGGCTTAAATTACAACTTTCAACATGAAAATGAACTAGAATTACATGAATTGAAATAAGTTCACATGCTTTAAATTAATTAACTAAAAACATAAAAACTATCTAAAATCAATTGAAACACAAAGACTTAGGTATTTTAACATCCAAAATGTGGCTAAATAACTCTATATAATAGAGTTATCAATAAGTGATATGATATCATTCCTCACTTTTGCTGTTTTAGCCAGAGGAAAGAACTTAGCAAGGAACTTCGACGCAAGATCACTCCAAGTTGTTATGGATCTAGGAAGGACTGCGTTTAGCCACACTTTAGCTTTGTCCCTCAATTGAAAAGGGAAAAGCCTTAAACGCGTTGCATCATTTGTGACTCCATTATGTTTAAAAGTGTCACATATCTCCAAAATGCTTGAAATGTGGGCATTTGGATTATCATTTGGAAGGCTAAACTGGACTTAAGTTTGAATCATGGTGATGATGGCACAGAGATTTGCTTCAAAAATTTTGTATATGTATTGAACAAGTAATATAGACAGTAATCCTAAAATCATATTGCATAGAGATTTGCTCTTAATTTGCTTACTAAGTACTAAAATTATGATAGAACAATCTTATTTAACCAACTCAAAATTGTAGAGATTTAATTAAAACTAAATTCAATCAAACATTAAACTAATTAACAAAAATTCAAAATTCACTAGAGAAAGCAATAGATTAAAATCTAGGATTATGGGTTCATTCAACACTTTATCTGATACTAGCTTCTTTTATTATTTATATTCATGGGTGGTTTTACTAACCAAGAATCCAAAGCGATGTATAAGTCTCTATCGAGTTGCTTTTTAGCCCAATCTAAAATCTCTATGTCGAGTCTCAAATAAATTCACAAATCAGTTAATTGTTGGCTAGACACTTGAAGCTTTAAGAGCAAATTTGAATAAGTAAAAATATACCCATCCAAAATAAATAAATGAGAAACAAATATTCGGATTACATGTTGAAATCCACCACAATCCTAGAAAAACAAATTAGTTTGTAATATCTAAATAAAACATCATCCAAAGAAACTTAGCCATTAATCCAAGTCAAAGAAAATAAGAGAAACACAATAGTAAAGAAACAAACTAATGGTTGAATCTTTTGATCTTGATTCTCTCTTAATTACTCTTACTTTCTTGGTTTGTTTTTCACTCATTTTCTTCAAAATAATTGCTTGTTGTTCTCTTCAAAGTTTTTGTCCAAAAAGACCTAATTTTTCAAATTTGCAAGTACTAAAAAATCATAATTTTCTTCAAATGCCATGGGTCTTATTTTTCCAAGCTACGGCTCTCACTTATTTGTGTTGATGCCTATGCCCTACTCCTTTTCAGCACCACAACTATCAAGGTTCTATCTTAACTTTTACTCTCTTAGTGCAGTACTGCCACTTTGACAAAGATTTTGACTATATTCCGATCGAAACTGGGTAAAGAGATAAACATCAAATTGTAGCTCATTCCCTTAGCTTTCTAATGGCCCAAGAATCAAGTCCTGTGAACTTTTGTATTGAAGGATATGCTCCAAATACTAAAACATGTCTAAGAGAATTATTGACCATACTTGCACAGTTCACACCAATAAGGACTTTTCATCAATATTCCTATGAACGCAATCAAATAGATTAGCAACAACTAAATTTAAAGTAATTTAAGGTAATTTAACATAAAATTAAAGTGAAATAATTTAAACTAAACTAGTCAACATGCTTGAAAGAAATTAGTGTTTTGGTTTGACTATTCAATAGAGAGGAAGGTAAGAGTTTTGATTTTGCTTGCATGCATGTTTTGAAAACCGGTTGTAACCATAAGAAGCATTTCATGGCAGCAAGATTTTCAAAGAATCAAAAGACCGGATGCATGCATGTTGATTGTGTTAGGATGAGCCCACAGCTAATTGGGATTGGTTAAGGCTTGATTCCAATCATGCAACAACATCATTCATGTTGAATGATTAAAGGTTTTCCTTCATCAATAAGATATCAATTGTAACAAGTTCTAAGTCTAATTGAATGAAGTCTATGAGATTAATATGCCTTGCAACGGAACTGTAATGGGTTGCAATAATGAGATCTTTTTGTATCAAAGCGTAATCTCAAAATTTTCCTGGTCAATGAATCATTGAGATTGGACATCAATGATACTTAGAGACTAATACATTCCGTGTTCCTTACTTGAGAAGTAAGTAACCGATCTTAGAGGTTGAAGCATAGAGATACTTGTAACTAGAATGTAGGTGCTTGCCTAGGAGAGCAAGTTCACTAAACATGACCCGCTACGAGAAGTGCATTTGGTATTTGACTTAAGTGTCTATGCAATACTTCTCATGTATCAATTGTGTAAATACTCCCTAGACTTGAGACACCACGTTGTCTTATATGTGGAGTGCTATGTTTTGATTTCATCACTACAGGTGCCTAACCAAGGATGCCAAAACAGGATACTTTTTGGTATCGCATGAAGCATGTGAAGGCAAATGAGTGGTCAAGATAGGAATTATCTGTAATACCTCGTACTTTGATATAGTGGCTAATAAAGCTTATTGGAGGTCAATTGAGGTTAATTATAATACTTAAAAGTGACGAAAGGTGAAAGGAGTAGTTTGGAATAAATTATTTAGTAAGCGAGAAAATAACAATATTTTTATCCAGGAAAATTTTGTGAGGTAAAAAGCGATTCGAAAGTGGATTGAGGCATAATCAGATATTTTGGGTACTAAGGAGGCAAGTGGAAAATTTTGAAATAAAATAATATTTAATTAGTAAAATAATATTAAAATATTAATATTTTATTCAGAGTCAAAATTTTTCATGAAGGAGTATATGGTTAATCTAAGTGGGGGAGAGGAAGAACAAGGAAATTTTGGAGAAAAACGAAGTTAGTGGGGCCTATGAGTTGTTATTAAATAATGACAATGCGAGTAAATAAATATTTTAAATATTATGGGGAACCGCGTTGGAGGACAAACTTTATATTTCATTTGCACATGTGTAATAGAAGATAATATGAGGAAATTAGAGTTAAAAGAGTGTTGGGAGGACTAAATTATAAAGGAAAGAAACTCAAAGGGCAAAACGGTAATTTTATAAAAAGTTTGGTCAAAGCTTCCAAACTCTGATTTTTTTAAGCCAAAACTGTCCTTATCCCTCCGGCAAAATGGTTTCTTCTTCTTCCCCTCCATCCCATGCCGTTTGCTCATCCTTCACCATGAAAATTTAATTTTCTTCCATTTTTTTTCTTTGTTTTCTTTTCCTTTCTTTTCTTTTCTTGCTTATTTCTTCTCCTAACTTCTTGGGCACCAAAGTTATAGCCTTTAACCCCAATTTCCAGCTCCTTTAAAACCCTAGGAAAAGAAATTAAAGGAGAGAAAGGAAGAAAAGCTTGGTTTTGTAATTCAAGCAAGCAAAGGTAAGGATTTTTGTGTTCTAAGCTCATAGTTGGTTAAATCTTTGGAGAAATAATGTGTGAATCATTTTGGCAGTTGGATGATAAATGTTTTAAAGGAATATTGGAGTGCAAGTATGGGTCAAGCAACCATAAAGGTAAAAACAAATGATGTTTTAAGTGTAGTTGAGAAATCTTAAGAAAATGGATATTGTTATGTGGTTGACAATTTAAGTGGCATATTGTGAGGTAATATGATTGTTGTTGAAATAACTGTTGAACATGATAAATATCCTTAGAAAAGATTAATAGATGGGTTAGAGTCATAAATAAGTTACCGGTATCTATAATCCAAAGAATTTCGCAAGTAAAGGATAAAGGCAACTTTGGAAAAAAAATGTGTCAAGATGTAAGTTAGTTGAATAAGGATTCAAGATGGAAGGAAAAAGAGAAGTAGCAATGATGTATACTAAAGGTATTGCATTTGTATTGTTGCTAAGAAGTGCAAAGGTAAAGTTAGAGTACGGTGGTGGTGGTCCCGACAAGTAGGAATGTTGACTCCATTAGTTTTTGATGATAATAAAACATTCCCATGTCATTTGTGTCTAATATTTTTAACTAAGTGTGCAGGGCAAATGATCATTAATGAGACAATATTGCAATCTTCCCTATTGAACTCTTAAAGATGTGATTTGGATAAAGAACAAAGAAGGTCAGTATTGATGGAGTCTCCTGATATGTTAAGGAAGATCATTTGCTGAACAAAGGTCAAAGTGGAGAAGTGAAAGGGTGAAGCTTCGTGAGAAACATAATCAAATTAGTCGACCAAGATAATGGGGTTAGTCGACTAAGCGATCACTGGAATCTACATCTGAAACAGAACCAACTTGGTCGACCAAGGGAAAAATTTTAGTCGACTAAGTGCTCTCTATCTACTACATCCGCCAAGCCATTACAAGACAAGAAACCGGTTAGAATCTTCCTCAAACTGTTTCTAACGGTCATAAACGTCCCAACAGCCATCAGACCAACTTCTCCAACTATAAAAGGATCTTCAAATGCCAAGGAAAAGAGCATTTTGGAAAAACTTTGGACAACCTTTGGCTCCATACAAAAAGATACCATCTATTCAAGCCAAGGAAGAGTAGCAAACCTGAAAAGTCTTTTGTACTCTTCATTGAACCTCAACACCTATCCTTTGTTTTAGTATTTAGCACTTAAACTTGTACCACATAGATCAACCGTGTGATCACTAGGTACTTTCTTTTTCTATCTTTGTATTCTTAGAGTGAGTGCTTCACTCTAAATGTTTTGCATCAAGCAAGGTTTGCTTGGATGCTTGTAGGTTCCAACTTAGCCTTGAAAAGTTGGCGTTAGGTTCTAGTTTAGCTCGTGAAAAGCTAGAGTAAAGGTTATGGTTGAGCCTTGAAAAACCACATTGGGGTTCTAGTTTAGGCCGAGAAAAACTAGTGATAAGTTGTGGTTGAGCCTTCGAAAACCACATTGGGTTTTAGTTGATCCCGTGAAAAACTAGTGTAAAGGTTGTGGCTAAGCCTTGGAAAAGCCATTGTGAAAGCTTGGTGGAAGCTTGTGAATTCCATCATTTTAGTGTTTGGTTTCAAAATCCTTGGTTAGATAATCAAGGTAGTGGATGTAGGTCTTGGACCGAACCACTATAAATACCTTGTCCATTGTTTTCATTGTCTTATCTTCTTCATTTTGAGATCAAGTCTCAATCCCACAAGAAAAGCCGAGATAGTGCTATTCATCCCCCTCTAGCACCTATATTTGGGACCAACAATTGGTATCAGAGCTAGTTCTCTGCTACAAGGTCTAACACTCTTAGAGAGGATCCAAATGGCTCTACAAAAATCAGTTGTAGCCGAGGGACAGTCTACAAACAGACCACCTCTGTCTGATGGCTCTAAGTACCCTTATTGGAGCACTAGAATGTCAATTTACATTAGGGCCATAGATTATGAAATGTGGGATGTCATCACTGATGGTCCCTTTACTCCCTCAACTGTGAATGTTGTCACAAATGAGTTGATGTCTAAGCCAAGGTTTGAATGGACCGAGGCTGAAATTAAGAAAGTATAGACAAATTTCAAGGCAATCAACACCTTGCATTGTGCCTTAACTCCCACTGAGTTCAACAAAGTCTCTAGATGTACAACAGCCAAGCAAGTGTGGGATAAGTTAAGAATTATTCATGAAGGGACTTCTCAAGTTAAGGAGTCCAAAATTGCCCTCTTGACCCACAACTATGAGATGTTCAAAATAGAACCTGGTGAGGACATCACTAGCATGTTTGATAGGTTCACAAACATTACAAATAAGCTTAACCAACTAGGAAAACCTATTCCTGAACATGAGCTTGTAAAAAGACTTCTTAGGAGTCTACCTAAGTCTTGGAAGCAAAATGTGACTGCCATCTGAGAAGCTAAAGATTTGAACATCATCACACTTGATGAAATTTACGGGTCGCTCCTCACACATGAGCTGGAACTGAAGGAAGAGGAATAAGAGGATAAAAGAGAGGCAAAAGAAAAGAAAAAAAACACCGTACTCAAAGCCAGCATCCTTGAAGAAGAGTTGGAAGAACTCTCATGCGATGATAATGATGAACTTGCACTTGTTGCAAGGAGATTAAGAGAACTGATGGGAAAAAAGAATCGAAGAATTGCAAGAAAATTCTTTAAAAGGGATCAAGGTCCTTCATGGAAGAAAAACAAAAATGAAAACAGTAACAAGGAAGAGATGATCTGCTATAAATGCAAAAAACCAAGACACTACAAATCTGAATGTCCATTGCTGAAGAAAGAAACTTCAAGAAGAAACAGAAAATTGAAAAATGTAATGGTTGTTGCAGCCTGGTCAGACAGTGATTCAAGCACCAAATCTGATGAAGGAAGCTTAGAAGAAAGAGCAAACATCTGCCTGATGGCAAATGATGATGAAACAGAGGTATGCTCATCGACAAATGATATATCTATGAATGATTTGCAAGATGAGTATGATGAGTTATGTGATGAGTTTGAAAGCTTGTTTTCAAAGTATAAAAATCTGAAGAAGAAGGCTACATCACTTGAAAGAGATTTAAAAAAAATAAAAGTCGATTTCAACTCTATTTTTGAACAAAGAAATTTACTTCAAACTAAACTAGAACACTCAAAAACAGATTTTGAAATCATGAGAGCAGAGTTGGAAAATAAAACTGATGCTTTGGAAAAAGTTCTTAATGAAAATACAACTCTTGAGTGCGTAAACAATGATATTTTAAAGAAAAATTCATATAGCAAGAAGGATCATCATAATGCATCATTTAGATGCTATTGTTGTGAAAAATATGGTCATTTATCATATGATTGTGTCAAAAACATTAATGTGCAAAAAACCAGAAAAATCTGGGTGCCTAAAAGTTATTTTATTGACACTAACACTCAATGACCCATCAAAGCATGGGTACCTATCAAGAAGAACTGAACCATATTTTTGTAGGTTGAGCTGCAACTAAAGGAAACATGCTCAAAGGCTCAACACAAGAGGAAGCAGCCATGGTACATGGATAGTGGCTGCTCTCGGCACATGACAGGTGATGAAATGCTATTTGCATAGCTGGACAAGAGGAAAGGAGGCACCGTATCCTTTGAAGATAATTCAAAAAGAAGAATTCAAGGTATTGGTACGGTTGGTAAGAACCCCTGCACACAAATTAGCCATGTGTTGTTTGTTCAAAGATTAAAGCATAATCTGTTAAGCATAAGTCAGCTATGTGACAAAGGGTTTAAGGTTTGTTTTGATTCCAACAAATGTGAAGTAATAGACATAGGCACAAACAAGACTACCTTCATAGGAAATAGATTGAAAAACATGTATGTAATCTTCCTTGAAGATCTAGAAAAGGATAGTGAAATGTGCCTAGTAGCCAAGGCTGAAAATGATAGCTGGTTGTGGCACAGGAGACTAGGACATGTTAGCTTGAACACTATGTCGAAACTATTTAAGAAAGATCTAGTTATTGGACTACCTAGCATTAGGTTTGAAAATGATAAAATATGTAAAGCATGCCAACTAGGAAACAAGTCAGAACATCATTCAAAGCTAAGAATGTTGTGTCAACATCGAAACCTCTTGAAATGCTGAACATAGATCTTTTTGGTCCAATTAGCACCACAAGTCTAGGTGGTAAATCTTATGGTTTTGTGATTGTTGATGATTACTCAAGATTTACTTGGGTTTATTTCCTTGCTCATAAGAATGATGCATTATCAGCTTTCATAGGATATTGTAAGAAGGTTGAGAATGAAAGAGGTACATCCATTGTTAGGATTAGGAGTGACCATGGAGGTGAATTTGAAAATGTTGAGTTCAAGAGATTTTGTAATGAAAATGGGTTGGATCATAATTTTTCAGCACCTAGAACACCCCAGCAAAATAGAGTTGTGGAGAGAAATGATAGAACTTTGAAAGAGATAGCAAGAACCATGCTTTGTGAGAACAACCTCTCTAGATATTTTCGGGCTGAAGCTATCAATACAGCAACTTATATACTTAATAGAGTTTCAATTAGAGCAATCATGTCAAAGACCCCATATGAGCTGTACAAAGGTAGAAAACCAAACATCTCTCACTTTAGGAGATTTTGCTGCAAATGCTTTGTGTTGAAAAATGGAAAACACCCATTAAAGAAGTTTGATGCTAAAAGTGATGAAGCAATATTCTTGGGATATGCCATGAACTCAAAAGCTTATAGAGTTTTCAACAAAAAGACACTAAATGTTGAAGAATCTATCTATATAGTTTTTGATGAATCAATCCATGTTGAAAAGGAAGTTCATGAGGATGATAAAGATTTAGAAAATCTTGAAAGAAACATGGAAGAAATGAGTCTAGTTGATAGCAAAAATAATGAGAAAGACTCATATAGGGAAGAACCCGTAGCTCCACCACTTGAAAACTTACAAAGACAAGAAATCTAGCATAGTGACCTACCTAGAAGTTAGAGATATGTAAGAGATCACCCTCAAGAACAAATCATAGGTGACATATCTCAAGGAGTTAAGACTAGGAAAGGAACTAGGGAGACATGTGAATTTTCAGCGTTCATTTCTCAAATTGAACCTAAAAGTTTTGAAGAAGCTGAAAAAGAGGAAGGCTGGATTTCAGCCATGCAAAAGGAGCTGGAGCAATTCAAGAGAAATGAAGTATGGTCACTAGTGCCTAAGCCTTCAAATCATCCTATAGTTGGCACTAAATGGGTATTTAGAAATAAGATTGATGAACAAGGAAATGTTGTAAGGAACAAAGCAAGATTAGTGGCAAAGGGATATAATCAAGAGAAAGGAATAGATTATGAAGAAGCCTTTACCCCGGTAGCTAGAATAGAAGCCATAAGATTGTTAGTTGCCTTCGCTTGTCATATGAACTTCAAACTATACCAAATGGATGTGAAGAGTGCATTCCTTAATGGAATTATTCAAGAAGAGGTATATGTTGAACAACTTACTGGTTTTGAAGATTTCGAAAAACCATATCATGTCCTCAAACTTCACAAAGCCTTGTATGGATTGAAACAAGCTCCTATAGCTTGATATGAAAGGCTTTCTGAATTTCTGGTAGAAAAAGACTATGTTAGAGGCAGCATTGACACCACACTGTTTATTAAGAGGTACCTAAATGATCTAATCGTAGTCCAAATCTATGTTGATGACATAATATTTGGTGCTGCTAATGAATCTCTTTGCAAGAATTTTGCTAAGGAAATGTAGGGAGAATTCGAGATGAGCATGATGGGAAAATTGAAATACTTTCTTAGCCTTCAAATTAAGCAATGCAAAGGAGGAACCTTTGTCAACCAAGACAGATACATTCAAGACATGCTCAAAAAATATGATATGCTGAAATTGAAATCCATCAGCACTCTAATGAGTAGATCTACAAAGCTTGATGCTGATGAGAAAGGTAAAGATGTAGATCAAAAGCTCTATAGAGGTATGATTGAATCTCTTCTTTACTTAACTGCAAGTAGACCAGATATTCAGTTTTGTGTGTGTTTATGTGCTAGATTTCAGTCTCAACCTAAAGAAACAGACCTCACTGCTGTGAAAAGAATATTTAGATATCTCATAGAAACTCAAGGCCTAGGATTGTGGTATTCAAAAGAGTCACCATTTAGCCTTGTAGGATATTCAAATGCTGACTTTGCTGGAAGTAGAACTAATAGGAAGAGCACAAGTGGAACATGTCAGCTGTTAGGAAGCATGCTTGTATGCTGGTCGAGCAAGAAGCAAAATTCTGTAGCCTTGTCCACTACTGAAGCATAGTATGTGTCCCTAGGAAGTTATTGTGCATTGGTTTTATGGATTAAGCAACAATTGAGAGACTATGGGTTGTCCATGAATAACACTCCCATATATTGTGACAACACCAGTGCTATAAACATTTCAAAGAATCCTATACAACACTCAAGAACAAAACACATTGAGATTAGACATCACTTCATTAGAGATTATGTAACTAAAGGTGAAATCAATGTTGAATTCGTAAGCACATTGCACCAACTTCAGATATATTCACAAAACCCCTTAGTGAGGATAGGTTCTGTGAAATTAGAAGCAATCTAGGGATGTGTTGTGTGGAAGAGTTATAAGAAAAAGTCTGGACTGAATAGAGGAAAACAAAAGAGACTTAGTCGACTAAAATGTAAAACTCAGTCAACTAAGAATACTCTGTTTCATTAAATCAAAAGAACTAATGGTGTTTGATGTAGGATTAAATTGATGAGATTGTGTGCCTATTGGGTGACAATATAAAAGAGGGAAACCTGGTGCAGTAAATAGTAAAAATATGATAAGGAGTTTTTGAAATTTAGAAAAATAAGGCATCAATTAAGGAGGAGGCAAGCAGTTCCCTAAGACAGAAATTGTCACTCTCTTTTAATTCTCTTAACACCGACTCTCTCAATTCTAAAAATCTTATTTGCTTCTCTCCATCTTCTGAAATCAATCGAGGACCCTCCTTCTGTCATCTCTTGAAACCCTAAGTAAAAAACATCTTCAGAAACTGCAATGGCTAAGTCGACCCTTCACAAAGATTTGCTTGCAAAGAAGAAGGGAAAAAGACCAGCAGAAGAAAACCCCGAAGCTGAGCACCAAAGAAAGAAGCAAAAATCGAGTTCTGCGACAAAGAAGACTAGGAAAAGGTTCGAGATAAGAAACAAAAAGAAAAGAAGAAGAAAGCCGAGAAACTAAAAAAGAAAGACAAAGGAGAAAAAGGTACTTCATCTACCTCTTCCATGAAGTTTAGAAACAAAATTCATGAAGAGAGATTTAAGAAAATCGAAAATGCCCCTATTACATGCAAGAAGTTCATTGATTAGGAGAGTTTCAGTGAAACTCCTGAACTCCAAACAAGCCTGATAGATTATTTCAATGAACTAAGCATTAAGGAATATAGCTCCTTTTAAGACAGAACATATAGTGCTAGCCATGTTAAAGAATTTTATGCTAGCATTGCATATAGTGAAAGGGAGTTTGATAACTCAGAGGACTATTCTGAAGATAATCTAAATGTTTTTCTGAATGGGAAGGAATTCTTAGTTACAGCCTCAGACTTGAGTAACTTGCTAGGAATAGAAGGAGAAAAAGGAGAGTATGACATGCCTGACAAGTATAATTATGCTTCTGTGTGGGAAATTATCACTAAAAAGAAAGAGAAATTCTCTTCAAAGAGCAATGTAGGACTGATTATTAGTTCACATTTTAGAATCCTGCATTACTTTGTTGCTGCGAACCTGCATGGTAGGAGTGGTAGCCTAAGCTACATCAGCCTTCAAGACCTTTGGCTAACGGAGCATGCATTCACTGGAGAAGTTCTGAACCTTGGACGGTTCATGATTGAAAGGACGAGGGCAACCTGTAAACTGGAAAAGATCCTTTTGCCCTATGGGAATGTAATCACATCTCTTGTTAAGAAAAAAAAAGTATGGGCAAAGAGGTATGATATGGATATGGTCAAGAGTAGAGACCAACCAATCTACCTAGGGAGTTTGATCAAAATGGGATACAGAGTGTATGGGGACACCTTCAGCAAGACCTCAAAGATCACTTCAGTTCAATCATAGCCAGAGGCAGCCCCCACTCAACCAAAAACAATAGCCCTTCCATTCTCCAATAAAGTAATGTTCAACCTGCTGATGAGAATGGATGCCAAGCTCACTGATCAGGGAGCTAGGCTCGTTAAAATTGAAAAAAGAATGAATGAAATTGAAGCCAGCTTAAAAGCAAGATCGAAAATTCCAACTAGACCTGCTAATGCTGACTCCTCTACTACTGAGAGCATGGCACTAGAAGGACAAGGTGCTGAAGGATCAACATTGCAACCTGAGGGATCCAAATTTCAAGCTGAAAGATCAGCCTACCAAAGTGCAAGCCCTGCTCATCATTACCCTGAACCAAAAATTAAAGAACCCCACAAAACCACTTCAGCAGAAAGGAAAACGTCTGAACAAGGTATTGAGGCAGTTGGGTCACCACCTGATTCTCTTGAGCACTAGTCTCCATCGAATCCTGAACAAGAAGCATCACCTCCTCATTCTGATGAAGTGTCTGTCATGGGACTGTTCTATCAGATGGCAAGAGAAGAGCAAGCAGAAAAAGAGGCAGCAGTAGCTCAAACTGCTCAAGCAATAACCTCAAAACAGAGAGCTATAGAAAAAGGAAAGAAAACGGGAAAGGAAAAAACAAAAGACACAGCTCCTGCATCTAAGCCTCAACCACTTGCCATGAGACAGAAGAAGACAGTAAGAAAATTAGTTCCTCCAAGAACAAGGAAGTCTTCAAGATTGGTAGAAACGGCAAAGTCACCTCTTGCAAGCACTCCTCAAGCTCCAATAGAAGTCTCGGATCAAGGAACTCCAGAAAAAGCTCCAGATACATCTCCTCAACATGCTCTAGAAGCAGCTTCTCAACCCCCTCTGAGACCACCTTCTCCCCTTCCCCTAAATCCTTAGTGGGAACAAACTATGTCCCCTGAATCTACACCATCTCCCTCTGAGAATTGATACCTCAGCCACCTCCCTGATGATGACAAAAAAGGAGAGTAGTATTAGAAAAGGAAAAGGGTAGAGGTACTAGACTTCTAGGGTAGACAGGTAGCAAAAATAGGACTAGGGGTATTTCTGAAACAATATTTCTGATCACTGCTTTGTTGGATATCTATGCCGAAATGGCATTCAAACAATGCTTTCAATCCTAGTTGACTTTATGAATGTCTTGAATATGCTTGTTGATTGCTGCTTCAAGTGTTTGAACTCTGAAAACGATATTTATGACATTATGAAGCATGCTTGGAAACTTGTCTACTGATATTATCAAAATTTTTTGAAATTGTGATGATATTGAGTTACTATGTTGATAAATCATCTCTGAGATAGTAATGCAAAGTAAAAACATGTGCTTGAGTACAATGAATGATTATTTATAAGAACTTTGCTGAAAAAATGATGGTGTGAATGAAATCTGGAGCTAACATGATGAAATCTACACCTGCATGCTAGTTGACAGAAAATGCAAACATAGAAAACTGATAAAAATCTATCAACATGTCATTTACTCTTAAAATCTGCATATATGAGCATTCTCTATCAAAAGCAAGTATGTATAATATCACAAGGAACATAACTAAGGAAGGAACTTGCTGGAATAAGAAGAAACATATGCACACACTTAGGGGGAGAATGAACTTAGGGGGAACAATCCTCATTTTCTATAGAACCTGTAAAAAGTATTAAAAGAGCACCATACTATTAATCAAGGGATGTTTTGTCAACATCAAAAAGGGGGAGATTGTTGACTCCATTAGTTTTTGATGATAATAAAACATTCCCATGTCATTTGTGTCTAATATTTTTAACTAAATGTGCAGGGCAAATTATCATTAATGAGACAATATTGCAATCTTCCCTATTGAACTCTTAAAGATGTGATTTGGATAAAGAACAAAGAAGATCAGTATTGATGGAGTTTCTTGATATGTTAAGGAAGATCATTTGCTGAACAAAGGTCAAAGTGGAGAAGTGAAAGGGTAAGGCTTCGTGAGAAATAGAATCAAATTAGTCGACCAAGATAATGGGGTTAGTCAACTAAGCGATCACTAGAATCTACATCTGAAACAGAACCAACTTGATCGACCAAGGGAAAAATTTTAGTCGACTAAGTGCACACTGTCTACTACATCCGCCAAGCCACTACAAGACAAGAAAACGGCTAGAATCTTCCCCAAACTGTTTCTAACGGTCATAAATGTCCCAATAGCCATCAGACCAACTTTTTCAACTATAAAAGGATCTTCAAATGCCAAGAAAAATAGCTTTTTGGAAAAACTTTGGACAACCTTTGGCTTCATACAAAAAGATACTATCATATTCAAGCCAAGGAAGAGTAGCAAACTTGAAAAATCTTTTGTACTCTTCATTGAACCTCAACGCCTATCCTTTGTTTTAGTATTTAGCACCTAAACTTGTACCACATAGATCAACCATGTGATCACTAGGTACCTTCTTCTTCTATCTTTGTATTCTTAGAGTGAGTGTTTCACTCTAAGTGTTTTGCATCAAGCAAGGTTTGCTTGGATGCTTGTAGGTTCCAACTTAGCCTTGAAAAGTTGGCGCTAGGTTCTAGTTGAGCCGGTGAAAAGCTAGAGTAAAGGTTGTGGTTGAGCCTTGAAAAACCACATTGGGGTTCTAGTTTAGCCCGAGAAAAACTAGTGATAGGTTGTGATTGAGCTTTGGAAAACCACATTGGGTTTTAGTTGATCCCGTGAAAAACTAGTGTAAAGGTTGTGGCTAAGCCTTGGAAAAGCCATTGTGAAAGCTTGGTGGAAGCTTGTGCATTCCACCATTTTAGTGTTTGATTTGAAAATCCTTGGTTGGATAATCAAGGTAGTGGATGTAGGTCTTGGACCGAACCACTATAAATACCTTGTCCATTGTTTTCATTGTCTTATCATCTTCATTTTAAGATCAAGTCTCAATCCCACAAGAAAGAGCCGAGATAGTGCTATTCACCCCCTTCTAGCACCTATATTTGGGACCAACAAGGAATAGCTAGGTACACCTCCGAACAAATAGCGATGTAATATCCTGCTATCGTAAGGTGAGTGAACTTGCATTAAAATTGCTTGAGAAATAAATGCATGTATGTTGATTGTATCACTTGAAAATGTTTTAATTGTTTTATCTTCAAAATGTGCATGAGAACAAGCTTTTATTGAAACATTTTTGCGTTGTGAAATGTGATTGTAATGAAATTACAAAGTCCCTTTATATGTCAATATGTGTATATATGTATTGTACATCTGTAGATAATATTGTGTAATGAATATGCCCGTGTGTGTGCACGATGTGGGGGGATGCACATCTTCACATGCACATGCCGGTGAGGACTGAGTATGACTGTGCATGTGCACGATGTGGGGGGATACACATGCCGGTGATGACAAGGTGTGGGAGTGTGGAGGATGACATTAGTTGTGTGTGATGTGGGGGTTGCACATGAGCTGGGTAAGGTGGTGGTGGTATTTTTGTTTATATATGTATATGTGATAGCAAGTTTATGATTATAATATGTGATTGTTTTGAATGTGATAACTTGATTATTGTCAATGTGTTCACTTTGATGTGCAATATGGTAAGGATGGATTTTGTGGCATGTGAAAACCCCTTAATTGTCATTTGCCCTGAATCTCGCTGCAACGAGAATGGATTCTCACTGCAGACAGAAACTCTAGGGTGGTTCCAGATTTTTGTGCACTACCTTCACTTTAACAATGATTTTGACCACCTTACAATCAAAACTGGGCAAAGTGGTAACGTTGTAGCCTAGTCTCTTATCTTTTTGATTGTCACGACCCGGAACTGCCATCGAGTCCGTGACAACCACTGCAATGTCGCGATATGCTCTCATTCCCCGAGAACAAATCGAGACCTCGCAAGGCATCCGATACTAGTTTTTCAACTCCCTTGTGAGTCTTTATTTACTAATTTCATGATTGTAAGCAATTCATCCAATTCCGATCAAAACAGTGAAAAAGACGAAATTCACTGCACAGGGGTATTTTGGTCATTTTATTAAAATTTCAAATTTTGGTAAAAATGTTATATTTGCGTAGATAATACATAATTCGCAACCAAAAATGAAATCAGATATCTAAAATATGCAATTTAAGTAAAATTATATTTAATAGAATAAAATAAAAATATTCCATAAAATAATATATATTCTTATAAAACAATTTTTATATGGATATCCGGAAATAACTTTTATAGCGTAAAAGCAAAATATATTATTACATACTGTAATACATTTAACCAAAGTATAAAATTTAATTTACAATGCTAAGTGGGCCCAAAACATAGAATATGGACTAGGAGATTAACCTTTGAAAATTAAGGTTGCCACTCTAAACTTTCTCCTCAACAAAAACTCTCTATCTACTGATGCCTGTGAGCCTGAAATGGAGAAAATTGAGTGTGGTGAGTTTTACAACTTAGTGAGTAAATAAATACCATCCACGACATCTAAGGTTGAGTAGATGGAGACAATATAAAAACACAATATCATAATGTAGTTCATAGCACCAAATTTAGTACAATCATACAAAACAATTTCATTTTATCAAAACATAAGGCTTATGATTTATTTCTTTAAAAATAGGCTTATACCAAATCTCATACTCGTGAACACTTGATCAGAGCATCACATTGAGTCCACCAAGGCTATTAAAATTTCATAATTTTTCCAAAACGCAGCCGTTCCTTGGCATTGGCTAAGTTCAACTTCACGTGGTGGTTTAGCGTGAAGTGAACTCGATCTTTACCTCAAGAGTTACCCTCTGCGCCTCTCGTACCAAGGTAAAAATAATCACTGGGTTTATCGTGCCCCTCTAATAGGCTGGTCCGCGGAAACCCGCCACTGCAGCGACTAATTAAGCCACCAATCAATAAAATTTTTGCAGCATAACATGGCCAATAAAATTCTACCCAGTACGCTTAGACAAAGGAAAACAGTCACATATTTCATACAAATATAAATCCAGCCAACATACTTCCCAAGATCATAAGCCATAGATTTCAAATTAAGTACATAAACACAAATTCAGCACAGGTCTCCACATACTCAGTGTTATAAAATCAATTTTTCAATTTAAAAATCATTTATAAAATTCAATTCATTAAAAGCATGAAAACAGGTAAAATTACTCTAGATATTGAAACCGGTAATTTATCCAATCACTATTTTAGGAGTTCGAAACACTCCTAGTCTTGATCATCCGACACAATTTCTTTGCCTTTGTCGGAGGGTTCACCACATATACGGTACGCGCGATACGAATTTCAATAAATTATGTCAATTAATCATAATTGATTTCAGGCTCTATAATTCTAAATGAGTGCATGAAATGCAATGCAAAATGTCCGAATAACCGTCTAAACACGCTATTCGACCTAGTTCGCCTACACGCGTCCGAATTGGCTAAAGTCTCCAAATTAATTCCAAATTGATTTCTTTCAATTTCTATACTCTAATTACACCCAATTTACCTTAGTGACTGTGAATATGATGCAAATTATCAGTCCAAATCACATAGTGCACCAGTCTGTACTTTAGACAAAAATTTTGATTTTTGTACCAAAATTTCCCATTAATTTTCCAACTTCATAATTCATCAAAATTCACCTAAATACCTCAAATTAGCATCTATTTCAGCAACCATTTTCTCCCTAGAAGATTCGGCCTTAAGGGGTTCAAGATGGAAAATTAGGTTTTCTTGCTAGGTTTTGTTATATTTCATTTCTACCTAGCTAAAAGCATTAAATCAACCTAAAATCTACCAAAATAATTGTTCAAAATCCATCCGTGGAGGTTCGGCCAGAAAGGGTGTGTTATACCCACATGTGATTTTTGCATGGAAATTGGAAAAGAAAGCATGGGTAATGAAGAACACTAAGAAAAATCAAGAAATTTACCTTTTTCAAGCTTGATTCTTTGATTTCTCTCTTTTTTCCCTTGATTTTCCACCTAGGTTTCTTGGTTTTTCTTTTCCCCTTGGTGTTCTTACCAAATCTGACCCTTATGAGAGAGAAATAATGGTGTGGGCTGATTTTTTAAGTCTATTTATAAGCTTAATAAAATAATATTAAAATTTAACACATTTTAATTTTTTATTAATTTATTCTTTATTATTTATCCATTTGCCTTTCTTTCTCCACCACACATTTTTCTTCACTTATCCATAGCTTACATGAAGTTTCTAGACTTATCCAAAGTCTTGGTGGAGTAATTTTCAAAAATTACACTTTTTCTCCCGTAAAAGTCAAAAATTACATTTTTACTCCAAAATTTAAAAAATTGCCAAAATGCATATTTTTCAATCCTCATACCCATATCATTCTTCAATTAATCGAATTTGATCCAAATCCTTTCAAAAATTCAAATTTTATCCTCGGGTGGCAAAATGACCATTTTGCCCCTAAAATACTAAAATTCTGAATTGACTCCAAATTAACCCTCGAAGTCCTAATTACCATAATATGACACTCCGGGGTTTCAAAATTCTCAAATTCATCCTCAAATCTCTATTTAAACTAGTTCGAGGTTCAATCCTCTTAATTGTACCACTAGGTACACTATCAACTTTTAGCTAGTTTTTTTGAGGCAATTCAATGTGCTAGCACGCTATCAAATGCATGTGAATGGCATATCAAAGATAAAACAGGGTCAGGCTTTACACTAATGGTCCAAAAATCATGTCAATTGGACCTTTGTAGCATGAGATATACTTGAAAAACCGAAACATGTGCAAACCAAGAATGCCTTTTGCTGCAACGAGAAATGTGTTGTCATGTTGCTACCTTGCTTAGTTCTAATATAACTTTTCTTTCACTCGTTTATCTTCATGATTAAGTATGTGTTTTTGCAACACTAAGAGTTTGCTAATTAATGTTTGAAATAAAGGGTTTTAGTAAGAAGTTAAGCAAAATTGCATAGTTTTCAACACAAGTGCTTTATGTTTTCTGAGTATTCCTGTGTTTATGCTTGTTTCCTTCATATGTTCACTCACTAAGTTTATGCTCATGTTTTTAAACTTCATGTTTTAGGTTTTTCAAATTGAAAGAGGATTGGATCTTAGAACGAGGCATTTCTCCCTATCCAATATTCAATAGGTTAGTTATGACACTAAGTGTTAGCAACCATGCCCAAAGTCATTCCGCTGACGGTCAAGGTCAAATTATGTGTATTTGAATACTTGATGTGAATGTTAAGTTTTATTTGTTAATCTATATATGTATATAATGGTTGATGATGCCATTATGAATACATGATTGGGTTTTATGAATTGTTTTCAAAGAAACTATATTGAACATTACGAATTTTGGATTTTAAGGAAACGTGGATTAAAGTATAAGATTCTATAAATAGGCTTGTTTGGGCTTAGTGGGTTGAACCTATTGGGCCTTTGCGTCGGTCATGACCTGAAAATTAGACTGTGACATAATCACCCCAAGTGATACAAGGGACATATCCTAACTATTCTTGGTTGATATTAGCTCATTGAAGTCCTTCGCCATGATAACTTGAAGATTATGAAAGGGGTTTCATAAGTCTTGATAAAGCTACTGGTCAAACTTTAAGAACGAATATGGAAATCAATAAGAGTAGACACTGCACCATGCTCTTATTATCTCTGAGATATATGATGAGGGAATGAATTTCATTGAAAGGCTTATCACTAAAAGGTTGAGTCAAACCATCTTGACTTTTCTAACATTTAGCTAGCCATGATGGATTGCTAGATCCCAATCTTGGTCTATGAAGTTTAGGTAGTTAACTTGATTAATGATAAATTTAAAGTAGTTTAAATTTATCTAATTCTAAGATTAACTTAAGAATTATATGTTGAGTTCATTGCCGACATGTTAAAAGCCTAATGGGTCACACACTTGGACTTAATCAAATTAGAAGTTATGAGCTTCTCAAGCACTTGATTAAAATTGTTTAATTAAGTTGTGCCTAATTAATTAAATTGTTTAATTAAATCATTGGGCCTAATTAATTAAATTTTTTAATTAAGTCATTAGGCCTAATTAATTAAATTAAACAATTAAGTTATTACGCCTAATTGATTAAATTTGTTTAATTAAGTAATTGGACTTAATTGATTAAAATTGTTTAATCAAATTGTTAGGCTTAATTAATTAAATTGTTTAATTAAATTATTAAGCCTAATTAACGAGCAAAACTACTCCTTATGAAAAAAAAAAGTTATTAGGCCTAATTGATTAAATTCAATAATTAAGTTAGTTAGGCTTCTTAAGGACTTAATTGAATTGTTTATTCAAATTATTAGATTAATTGGCAATTATAAAATAGCTTTGTAATTAGGGTTTAAAATTAATCCAAGATATAAATACCTTGCAATAGCCTCCAAACAAAATGAAAGAAAACTACTGAAAAAAAAAACATCACATTATAAATTCTTTTTGTCTTGCCATTCCTTGTGTGAAGAAAATTAGCTTTTCATTCACTTGATTTCTTTTGTATGTTCAGCTCCACAATTTTGTGTGGATTATGAGTTTATAAAACTCATCTTTGATAGCACATTGTCAAGGCATATCACTCCTAATCCTTAAAGAAAGATTTTCTAATTCATTAGTATAGATCACCATTAGAGGTTGCACAAGGATTCCTTGGATAGCTTTAGTTTGCAACAACCAGGTTAAGGTGGTTGAGCTTTTTGAAGGTTGATTTGGTGGTTTAACAAAGGATTCATCAACCTTTATTATTTAGGTATACTTGATATGATCATATATGTTTTATTTTTAATTTAATTCTATACTCAATTTGGCATGAAAAAGATCCTAGGAAGGTAAGGTGCAATTTAATTTTAAATTAATTTTTGCTACATTTTATTTGTATTTGATACATGATCAAACTTCACTCGAATAGATTGTACACGAGTACATAGTGAATTTGAAGTATAAAAAAGAAGGGTAAGTATAATCTTGCATTTTTAATCCTACGATTGATAAGAAGTCTTGGGAATTTATTTGTGAGTTATTGTGGTAGCTTGATAATTAAAGCTTTGGAAGAATATTTAAGTTGCATGCAAGATCGAATCCATTACAAAGGTAAGGCATGCAATGCGAAATGGTTGTGTGATGCCTTAAGTATAGTTAGGAAACAATTATGCTAGTTAAAAGCTTGAAAAAGAAATTATGGACATATGTTGTTTTGAAAGATTTAAAAAGGTTAAGAATGTTGGTGCAATATGAATGATATTGGTGCAACATGAATGGAAAGTGATATTGTGCTTAGTGGCAGCATGTTAAATGTGAATAATGGTACATATATGCTTAGAAACTACTTAGTGAAATCAAATTTATAATTGTTGCCCTATATGTGATTAATAGTGTGGAAATAACATTTTGAACTTGACAAATGTTATTAGAAAGATTGACATGGGCATTTGAAGTCATAAACAAGTTGTCAAGTTGATGTAATTTCAAAGTTTACACTAAGGATTTAGTGTAAACAGCTATCTCTTAAGAATAAGAGATGAAAGTATAAAATTAAATACGAACAGTAAGTGTAGAATATAATGGTAGCAAAGCTTATTAAATGTATTGGAATGAAATGATGTCAAGAAGTTGACAAAGCAGGGATTACTGTTGCAAGCATAAATTAAGCATGTGAGGAAATATTAGTGGCAAAGTAACATCCCACCATTGTAAGGTGACTATGGGGTGTCAATTATAAGAGATTTTATGCTATATGAAAGTATATGTACAGTATTATTCAATGCCTTTGTGGAAAGCATGATTGCTAGAAAATGATAAGTAATTTGAATACACGCTTTGGAATGATTTACACACTGCTTTTGTGGAAAGTATGAGCTAATAGAAATAATAGGCAATTGTGGATGCAAATTGATTTAAAAGTTGTTTGTGTATACCATATATATAAATATATGTAAAGTGTTTTAGAAATCGGGAAACAAGTGCTTTGGCAATGTTTTGCATCAAATCTATGCCTTGTATGTGTGTGTAATGTGCATAGTTAATTACACTTGATAAATGGCTTAAATGCAAATTCTTGTGAGCTAGTTTTAGTCCGAACTTTATGCAAATGTTTACATCATGCATTTTAATGTGAAAAATAATTTTGAAAGGTTGCCAAACCTTATTTTCAAATGATTTAAAGAAAAACTCTTGAAACTTTGATTTGGTTTCGAAAATAGTTTTGCAAACCAAGAACTTACAAAGTAGGCTGAATTTCACTTTAGGATAGTATGACCTTTGTGCACAAGTGAGCTCTAGCTAGAGAACGCTTTGGGTCACTGATGGGCTGTTAGACATGGATAGGCTACGATCTATGATTATACATGGCAAGGCCATGGGTTGTTATACGTTGCTAGGCCACGAGTTGATATTTGTTGTTGCGACCACATGACTTCTCCGATGTAGGCCAACATCATCAAGACTGCCATGGCTGTGGGAATCTGGTGAGGGGGGGGGGGGGGGGGGGGGCTCCCGAATATTATTACGTGGAAATGGGTCCATAGGTTGATTATCTATGACTACCTACTCAAAAGTCTCGAGAGTTTTAAACTCATACTCTTTCACATGATGGAGATGCTAGGAACGGCATGATTAGAGCATCAACACGACGGAATAACAAAATTTGAAATAAAATAAAAACCATGCCTCTTCCTTTTGGATTACCTTGGTTGTTTATTGCAAAGTTAAACACAACATAAAATCAAAAAAATTGTACCTTTCTAAGTGATATCGTAACCAAATGGATTCCTTTTCTTGATAAAATGTGAACAACTTTTGTGTGAAAGAATCTCAACCACTCAATCGTTTGGCCTCCAATGATGCATAAAAAATTGCAATGGATCCTTCTCAAGGAGAGAGCTTTATGCCACAAGCTTGTGCTAGCAAGTGGACAACAATTTGTCCTTTTTTTCTTCTCTGATTTCTGACAAAGAGTCAAAGGAGAAGTTTTCAGAAAACAAATAAAATAAACTTCTCAAGAATTACGCACACAAGAGAAAAACCATTTTTTTGTTTCCTTCCCGAAAAAACAAAAGAGTGGCTATAATGTGATATTTATATATAGGTTTAACTTATTGAAATTAGCAAAATAAGTCCTCAATGTTATAACAATTATAATATTTAACCAAATCCTAGTTAAACTATCCAGCTCAGCCCTAAAATATATGTCATAATATTTATATATTTGACATTATATCTGCATATTAAAATATCTCAGAAAAATGGATAAAAGTCGGTATTGTGCTTAGAAGTACAACTAAGTCGATTTATACCTCGAACTAATTAAAATAGGGATTTTAAGGTGACATTGGGAATTTCACAATCCATGGATGACTTAAAATGGCGATCCGGAGTTCGAGGGCTGATTTGGAGTCAATCAGGAATATTGACCGATTATGGGCAAAAGGGTCATTTTGCCACGTAAAATTTAAATTTGGTTATTCAATGAAAATTTTTACCAAGGTTAATCATTTGAAGTATAACATGAGGTTTATCAATGAAAAAATTTAATTCTCGGTATTTTTAAAGCATAGAGGCAAAATGGTAATTTTACCACCAGAGGACAAAATGAGAATTTTTAAAAATGATTTTGGCCCTATTTGATTAAGATTGATAATTTGGAACATAATATGAGGTTGAGAAGTGAAAATAATGTAATTCTAGTGCTTTTCGGAGTATAGGGGCAAAATCGTAATTTTGTCACTCCGAGGACAAAACGGGAATTTTTCACCCCCAACATTTGTTAAGACCAAAGAATTTTATTCATCATGGAAATCGATAAACATGAGAAATGTGTGGTGGAGAATTAAAGAATTAAAAGTCAAATATTTAAAATTTGAGCCAATAAGGAAATGCCATGTGTCATGCCTTTATTATTTTACTATTTCTTTATAAAAAGGCATAAAAATCAGCTATAAACCCCCATTTTCACTCCCATATTCAGCCAAAACCAGAAGAAAGGAAAACAAAAGGAAGAACAAACCCTAGGTGGAGAATTCCTAGAGAAAAACTATGGAAAATCAAGGAAATTAGTGGGAAAAGGTAAGATTTATCAAATTAAGCTTAAGATCTATGTTTGGCATGCATTTCTCCTTATTTTCCATGGATGGATTGCATGTTTTCATGGGGAAATCATGGCTGGCCGAATGGGTATGGAGGGAGAAATGATGTCGGATTGATTTGATTTTAAATTATGTTAGTATTTTTAGTTAGTTTAGCATGATAGGAAGCAAAACAACAAGAGAAAAATTCAATTCCTTCCACCCTCATCAATGGCTGAATTTCATGAAGCGTGTATTGATGATGAAATGATTTCATTTCAAGTGAATTGGGTTAGGAAATGATGAATTATGGTGAGAGAATTAAGTGATGTTAGTGTTTTAATCGATTAATGATTAATGATGTGAAAATTGGCAAGAAAACAATATGTTTTTCATTAAACCCTAAAGGGCAGAACATTCTAGGAGAGAAATTGATGCTGAAAATGATGATAATTCATGATATTTTGGTGATATTTGATGATTGGTGAGACTAGAAATTAAATGGAAATTTTTGGCATAAAAATCAAAATTTTTCCCTAGTGTATAGACCGGTGTATTTTATGATTCAAACTAATAAATTGAACCACATTCACTGTCATTGAGGTATTTTGGGTATAATTGGAGAATTGAAAGTGAAATGGATTGAATTGGAGTTGAATTGAAAGTTTTAGCAATTTAAACCGTGTTTAGGCAAATTAGGTCGAACATCGCAATTAAGTGATTGTCCAGACATTTCACACCCATTCTCATGCATACTTATAGATAAGGGCCTAAAATAGTTTATAATGGTTTGACAGAAATTGTTGAATTTTGTGTCATGTACTATGTATAAGTGGTGAGCCATTTGACAATGGTAGGAGACTGCACCCGCGAACCGAGAATAGGAGTATTTCTACTCCTAATACTGTGAGTAAACTTATTATCGTCTTAATTATCTAGAGTAGTTTTTATTCAATTATGTGATTTTATAAACAAAATGGGTTTAAATGGTAAATTGCTATGTTTTGAGAGAAATTGTGATTTTATAAAATGATTTTAAAAATTTTATAGAAAAATTGAATAATGGTTTCAAAAATAGAGTAATTGGAAACTGCTTACTTGTATTGCAAATTACTGTTTGAATTATATGGCTTATGATGATGTGGGCATGACTGGCTGTTTTTATGATATGATAAATATGGGAACTACTTTGATTTGCCTTGATAAGCAAGGTAAGGATTGTGGGCCATGTCATGCTGTGGGGATTTTTATTGAATTGGTGGGTTGTAATTGTGGTTGTTGCAGTGGTAGAGCGGGTTCCGTGGACCAGCCTATAAAAGGGGCACGAAAACCCGATTATTGTGCTTACCTCGGTTAGAGAGGCGTGTAGGGTATCTCTTGTGGTAGGCTTTGAGTTCACTTCACCCTTAACCACCACGTAGAAGTGAGACTCAGCCAACGTCAAGGAATGGCTAAATTTTGATAAATTTGAAATTTTTACAACCTTGGCGGACTCAAACAGATGCCTCGGTACAAGGTATCCCCGAGTACAGATTTTGGCACAAGCCAGGTTTTCAGGAAATTCATAAGCCCTTTTTGAGTAATGAGATAAATTACAATTATTTAAATGGGTTGGGATGAATTTCTAAGTTATGAAATAAGTATTGTGATGGGATATTTTAAATTGTCTCCTATTACTCGGCTTTAGATTATTTCGATGATGTTTGCTTACTCACTGGGATTTTATAATCTCACCACCCATTTTTCCTCACATTTCAGGCTCAAGATAAGCTGTAGATAGTCAGTTGCATCGAGGACTGCAATTGGATTGCATTCCCAGAAAAACTGTAGGTTCACTACCTTGATTACAATTGGTCAGTTAGGAACCCACGTGTCACTAGAATTTAAATTTCATACTTTGGCTATTTGTCTTTTAGTATGTATGAATATATTTAACTTTTACGCTACAAAAATTATTTATCGATGTTTCTATAAATATTTTTTTATAAGAAAATTGAGTATTTTACGGAAAAATTTTATTATATTTAAATATTCAAAATTTGGCTTCAAACCAATGTTTTAGACATATAAATTTATTTCAAACTATGGAATATGTGTTTTCTACTTACTTATTATGTTTTTGCCGAGTTTCGAGTTTTTGAAGAAAAACGACGAAAATGCCCCTGTGAGCACCCTAAATAATTTTTTAATGTTTTGGTTTGGAAATGTCTTATACTTCTTTAAAATATGATGTTTAATAATTATTGCTCACCGGGGAAGTGCAAAAGCTGATGCTAAGCCTTGTGGGGTTTCAGTCGGCATTTCAAGTAATACGTGCCTATAGGGACGTCGCGACCGTTGTCACGGGCCCAATGGGGAGTTCCGAGTCATGACATAAACTCTTTTAATTAGGTCATGACAATTTTATTGGTATCAGAGCTTTTGGTTAAAAAATCACAGCTTTTGGTTTTAAAGATATTAGAACATTTAGTTTTTAAAGTTGTTTTAAGAATCCACACTGACACTGCATGGCCCTTAGTTAGGTTAGGTTGACTAGAACGCGTGTGTTTGCATGTAGAGAGTTTGAGGTTGCCTAAACTTACTATGTCTTTTCCTCTAGATTATCATGCCACATCGACACGAACGCTCAACCCTCACAAGGTCAGCTGGGAGAGGAAAAGGTCGCTCTGGGCAAGGTCAGCTAGATCCTATAGGAGAGGAATCGACTGCATCCCCCTATTGACCAGTACCTGCTGCTGAGCAGGCCGAAATTCCTCCGCCACCTGCTAGTATTCCTGCCATGCCCCCTGAGGCAGTACAGGCATTGGTAGCTTTCTTTACTACTATGTCTAGCCAGGTCAGGCTGGTTAGGCTCCTTCTATAGTACCTCTAGCTACTCCTTTAGTACCACTAGTACAGGATGTATATATTTCTAAGAAATTGAAGGAAGCTAGACAGCTCGGCTGTGTTTCTTTCACGAGTGAGTTGGATGCCACCATGGCCAAGGATTGGATTAACCAAGTTTCAGAGACCTTCTCTGACATGAGATTAGATGACGACATAAGGTTAATGGTGGCCACGCGATTATTGGAGAAGAGAGCCCGTACATGGTGGAATTCGGTGAAGTCCCGCTCCACTACTCATCAGACATGGTCCGACTTTCTTAGAGAATTCGATGGGCAGTACTTTACTTATTTTCACCATAAAGAAAAGAAAATAGAATTTTTGACCTAGAAACAAGGAAACTTATCGGTAGAGGAGTACGAAGCTCGTTTTAACGAGCCGATGTTATACGTACCGAATCTGGTGAAATCGGAGCAAGATCAGGCCAGTTATTTCGATAAAGGGCTCCGAAATGGGGTTAGGGAGCGGATGACAGTGACTGGCAAGGAGCCACATAAAGAGGTAGTACATATGGGTTTAAGGGTCGAGAAGCTCGTTAATGAAAATAGGAGAATGCGAGCTGAGATGGTAAAAAGGAGGAATCCGAGTAGATCTCCCAATCAACCTTCAAAAAGGGGTAAAGATCCATCTATTTCAAGAAGTACTACCTCTGATCCAGTAACACCTTCCCAACCTCATTTTCACCGACGCAGTAGAGGCTTTCGAGATTTAGTAGGTTTGAGATGACTATATTTGGAAAGAATTCCAAAGGTTTTGATAGATATAGAGAATGTAGGAGATATCATGTTGAGCGGTGTTGGGGGCTTATACTATGTTCTTATTGTGATCAGTAGAGTCACATCAGGAGAAATTGCCCATAGCTAGGACAGGCTACTGTAGCTGTTCCATCTCAACTAGCTCATACGAATGTGCAAATGAGAGATTTCTCTAGAGTACACCTGAGGCAGGGAGTAGCTATACAATTTGATATGGGAAGTAACATCCCGACATATTCACCATCTAGACGACAGATTCGTTTTTCAACAAGAGTTTTTGCTGTAACTGGAGGTGAAGCACGAGTCCAACCTATAGAAAATGAGTGAAAAGTTAGATATAGGTATAAGATAGTGATAAGAGATGTAAATACTAAGTGCTGAGAGTGTAAATAAAGATTTCAAAAATAATATGGTAAATGAGTTTATATAAAATGTTGTTATGGAAATTTCTTAATATATATTGTGAAAATTAGAACTCAAAAATGCTTAAAGAATACATGATTCAGATGATTTCTTAATGTCGGAATATGAGGAGGATACGAGGTAATGTAGAGATATGAAAAATAATTGTGAAAAAAAGATGATTCTCAAGATTTGTGGTGTAAGTTAATATTTGTCTAGTGAACAATTGATTATGAAAGTGTTGAAGTTGTTCGAGTTTTAAAATCGGCATAAGACTCAAGCTGATAACAAAAGCATTGATAAATTCAAGACCTTAGCCTCCACGAAATGGTCGCGGACAGGCCATCGACTTTCCCTGCCAACTACCGCCAACCACCATAACCACTCCCACGCCGACCGGAGCAACCCAAAGTCATGTGCTACCAAAAAACCTTCAACCATCAACCACCAAAGATGCTACACAAGCTACTGCAACAGAAAACCAGCAACCTTCATCACCTTGTGCCCTCAAAAAATCATTTCTGTCGATAGCAACTGGCGAGAAACCCCTTGTGATCCCTCCTTCGCGTGAACCATGTGTTTACAAGGATAGGCCAGCTGTGATTTTTTATGAAGACGAGATCCAGATTTTAGCCACTCCCTTCTCTCACTCAATTGTGGGAAAGTTTAGTAAGATGCCCAAAATACAGGAGATAAGGCCAGCTTTCAAAGGAATAGGACTCTCAGGTGCATATGAAATACGATGGCTAGACTACAAACATGTGTTGATTCACTTATCCAATGAAAAGGATTTTACACGTTTATGGGTTAAGCAACAATGGTTTATTTCTAACCAGAAAATGCAAGTTTTCAAGTGGTTTCCAGAGTTTGAAGCAGAGAAGGAATCAGCTACGGTTCCTATGTGGATCTTGTTCCCCAATCTGAAGGCTCACTTATATAAGAAATCGGCTTTGTTACTGATAGCAAAGACAGTTGGGAAACCATTGTACGTGGATGAGGCTACAGCGAATGGCTCTAGGCCAAATGTGACTAGGGTGTGTGTAGAATATGACTGCAGGAAGCCACTGGTGGAGGAAGTTTGGATAGTTATACAAAATAGAGAGACGGGTATGATTACAGGAGGATACTCTCAAAGAGTTGAATTTTCTAAAATGCCAGATTATTGAAATATCATTGTTGTCATGTTGGCCATCATATGTCGGAACGCTTGATTTTGGGGAATCAGTCAACTAAGAATAAATAGGGCGCCAAGAAAAATCAAGAACTGCCACAGCAACCGGATGATTCAGTTGTTCAGAGAGATATAAGAAATGCTGGGGAGAGACCCTCGAGAGGGGGTAGAGCTGCAGGTTTAATGGAAAAAAGAAAAAATCTGGAAAACAAAAAAACCCTGGGCCCGGAGGAACCAGCGAAACAACAATGGCAACAAGTGAGCAGAGCCGGACCTAGTGGAGCTAAAGATAGATACGCTAAAGATAGATACGGTAAGTAGAGCCCGGAGGGTGCTGTCGGACCCAATGTCCAAGTGCCTAACAACTTCCAGGCGAGTGAGGTACGGGACCGCGGGAAGGCTACGGTGCAGCTGTTGAACCGCTTCGAGACGTTGGAGGTGGAGGAGGATTCAGAGCAGATGTCAAAAGCAATTGTGGAAGAGCAAGCTCCATCAGCCCCCGCTACTGCTGGGCAGTTACACCAAGTGGAAGGTCCGAGCAACAAGCATCGGGACATGGCGGACGAGCAGCGAAAAGGCATGGTGGACTAGAATAGAAACGACGAACCAAATGCAGCAGAACCCGGAAATAATTTTTTTCGCACAGTTACGGGCCTCGGGAGGGGACGAGCTGAGACCCTTTCACAAAAATGGAAGGCTCGAAGCCTTGTAGAGAAGGAACGTGGAAAAACGTTGCATGACAGGAATGGAAAAAATAAAAATAAAAAACAAAAGCAGACTGGCGGAGTGGCAGAACCCAGCATGCATGGAGCGGGTAAGCAGTAACCAAAAAGCAATTTTTTTGACCAAGAGACCTTGGTCCCCGCGCCAGCGCCTACTGAAATTGATGGCGCAATGGCACCAGCTGAAGCAGGACTCGGCCCACGTCAATCATCTCCTTTGTTCGCTCTTAAGGGCCCCACAGGTAAGGACACGGGTGAAGGGGAAATGACACTTGCACTGCTTGCAGGGGATAATAGGACCATGGTGCATGAATCCATGCAAACAAACAAAGTTGAGGAGAATAAAAATTATTTTAAAGGTCAATTGGAGAGAGCAACGGTTATATGCATGGTGTGGACGTACAACTCCCAATGAGCCCCCCCGACCGAGAACCTGTGGATGGGACATCACCTAGCAAGGTCATGGGACCCTTGGCAACACCAGTTGGAAGGTCCGCCACACGGCAAGGCCAGTGGGGCCCGACAAACGAAGACTCAAAAAAAAATTACCCTTGACCAGGAGACTTTGACTTTTGCACCAAACCCGGTTGCTATTGATGGCACAATGACACCAGCAGAAGGAAGCATAGTTTCGTGTCCCATCAACCCTTTGTTTGCTTAAAGGGACCTCAGATGCAAAGCCACGGATGGAAGGGACTCAGTATTAGCAGCATCTGCAGGGGCCGATGGGACTATGGGGTATGACTTTATGCAAGGAAAGGCAGGCCATGGGGGAACAGATGAAAATTCAAAAAATTATTTTAATATGCAAGCAAATGAAGGTCAGGGGGTAACGGATGAAAATTCAGAAAATTATTTTAACATGCCACTAAGCCAGACAGATGTCCCTTCGCAGGGGAACGACAAACAACTGGCAGAAAAAGAGTGAACAAAGTTTGAAGCGAATGAAGGGACGTTGGAGCATAATTTCTCACATGCATGTGCTAAGAAAAATTTAAACAATTTTTATTCCGTGGAGCCAACGAATACTTTGTATGCGAAGGACCAACGAAAGTCAGATAGTGGGATAGAGGGTAAAAATAAGACATGAGACATGGAAAAAGGCAACGGAGAATACAACCCATGTGTGGGACAGGACACGTGTCAAACCAATAGCACAAATGGGCATAATCTGGTCACTACAACAAAGGCATGCCCACATGATGGAATGGAAGGCCAGGAGGATAATCTTTCTACCCAGCAATCCGCCTCAGGTAAGTGTGAGTACAATAATGAACTAAGTGATATTCCCTCGACTCTTGAAACTTACCTTGCAGAAGTTGAAATTCATCCCCGAGTACGGAATAGAAGAAACTCAGACACTGCAGTACCAATGAACAAAATCTTCAGCTTAACCTCAGAGGAAGCAATGGATATGGGAGAAAATGATGGGGCCTCAGATAAGGATTCCATCTCAGTGAGTTATGTAGTTAGAAACCGATCATGATCAGTGCGCTAGTTTGAAATGTGAGAGGTATTTTTAGTACAATTATCCAAAGAAGGATCAAGAAATTACAATTATTGCACAAAATAAAAATTCTTGTCATCTTGGAACCCATGATTGATGGTTCTAAAGCTGATTTTATTAGAAGAAAATTGGGATTTGAGAAAGTTTTTACAAATTGCTCCAAAAAAATATGGTTATTTCACTCCTTTGACTCGAGCTATTTAGTCATACTGAACCACATAGAATGCCTTCATGTGAATCTCATTTTGCCATGGTTGGACATCCCCTTGATGGCTACATTTGTCTATGCAAAATGCACCAGGTCAGAGAGGTTAATGCTATGGGATTGTTTGAGGAGTTTGTCAATTAACATTTTTTCACCTTGGATTGTTGGGGGCGACTTCAATGTTGTATTGCACAGTGGGGAGTGGTTAAATGGGGCTGAGCCATATAGAGGTTCGATGGAAGACTTTGCTACAGCTTTACTTGATTATGGATTATTGGATGGTGGGTACGAGGGAAATCCATTCACGTGGACCAATAATCGAATGTTTCAGAGGCTGGACAGGATGGTTTACAATCACCATTGGGTAGAATATTTTGATTCCACTCGCATACAACATCTTAATAGGGACGGATCGGATCACTGTCCATTACTCATCTCCTATTTTAGAAGTCAAGATAAAGTCCCATCTTCCTTTCAGTTTTTGCATGCTTGGGTACGGCACCATGGGTTCAAGAATTTTGTGGCACAGAATTGGAATCCTCCCATTATTGGTTCAAGACTACAAGCCTTTTGGATGAAACAACGCCGACTAAAACAATCCCTGAAATAATGGAATAAGGAGGTGTTTGGAGACATATTTCACAATTTGAAGGTGGTAGAAAAAAAAACTGCAGATTGTGAAATGATTTTTCAACAGGAGCAGTCAATAGAGAATCGCACTGCTATGAACAAAATGTACGCTCAACTCAATCATTACCTCAGTGTTGAAGAATTATTCCGGCAGTAGAAGTCGAGCATAAAATGGATAGTGGAGGGAGAGCGCAACACTAAGTTCTTCCATATGAGATTAAAAAAAAAAAAACGAATCAAAAGCCACAATTTCAAGATACAAAATTCGGATGGAACTTGGATTGAGGATCCGGGTGCAATTAAATCATTAGTAGTTGAATTTTTCTCCTCCCTTATGAAGAAGGAACCATGTGATATGTCCAAGTTCTATGCTTTTTTAATTCTTGCTATTTTATCTGATAATGATAACCTTGGTTTATGTGTAGTTACCTCAATGGAAGAGTTGAAAGAGGCAGTCTTCAACATAGACAAGGACAGTGTGGCGAGCCTCGATGGTTTCTCCTCATATTTCTATCCACAATGTTGGGACATTGTGGCAAAGGACTTATTGGAGGTAGTGGTTGATTTTTTTCATGGTACGAAACTCCCAAGGGGAGTAACATCAACAACAATTGTTCTGCTGCCTAAGAACAACAATGCCTCGAAATGGAGTGATTTCAGACGATTAGTCTTTGTAATGTCTTCAATAAAATCATTACCATTATTTTGGCTAGTCAGCTCTCAAAGGTGCTTCCTTCTATCATCACTGATAACTAAAGCAGTTTTGTAGGAGGGTGACTGATCAGTGACAATATCCTACTAGCCCAGGAACTGATAAAGAAGATTGATCGAAAGTCAAAAGATGGAAACGTAGCCCTCAAATTGGATATGATGAAGGGATATGATCGATTGGATTGGAACTTCCTTTTTAGAATGCTATAGTAGTTTGGATTTAATTCTCAATGGATTGATATGGTTCGTCATTGTATCTCTAATTGTTGGTTCTCCTTGTTGATCAATGGTGGGACTGTGGGTTATTTTAAGTCAGAAAGAGGACTTAGACAAGGTGATTCCATTTCCCCACTCCTATTTGTTCTGGCAGCGGAATACCTTTCTCGAGGGTTGAATGCTTTGTTCGCTCAATATCCATCGCTGCAGTACTCTTCTGGTTGCTCCATGCTAGTTAGCCATTTAGCATTTGCTGATGACATTATTATTTTCACTAATGGTGCAAAAACTTCCTTGTAGAAAATTCTAACTTTCTTGTAGGAATATGAGGAGATTTATGGGCAACGAATAAACCATTCCAAGAGTTATTTCATCACTCATTCGAATGTAGTAGTTTCGCGCAAACAGATTATCTCTCAAGCTACGGGTTTTGCCCATAAATGCTTGCCTATCACATATTTGGGGGTGCCTTTGCAACATCTATGACAAAAGTTTCTTATTTTTATAATGATGATAAATGGGATGTGAATAAGCTAAACAATGTCTTGCCGGATGACGTGGTAGAGGAAATTATAAAAATTTCGATTGATCCTTCCAGTGATGATAGGGCATATTAGGTTCTTACCTCGGATGGGCTTTTCACTACTAAGTCTGCATAGGAGATAATTCGACATCGCCATACGGTGAATCCTATGTTTACTTTAATTTGGCATAGAAGCATTCTTCTTACTATCTTATTCTTTCTTTGGAGGCTACTATAGGATTGGATCCTAGTTGACTTGCAATTGAAAACCAAGGGGTTCCAATTAGATTTAAAGTGCCAACACTATAACTCAGAGAAGTCCCTCTTACATGTCATGTGGGAATGCCCAATGGCCACACAGGTTTGGAATTACTTTGCAAAATTTTTCCAAATTAACATTATTCACCCCGAGACTACTTATCAGATTATATGGGCATGGTTTTACTTTGGTGATTACACGAGCAAAGGGCACATACGCACGTTAATGCCTTTATTCATTTTTTGGTTCTTATGGGTTGAAAGGAATGATGTGAAACATAGGAACCTCAGTATGTATCCTAACAGAGTGGTGTGGAGAGTACTAAAACTAGTCCAATTATTTCATTGGAAACAAATACATCGGTGGCAATGGAGGGGGGACTTACAAATTGCTCAAGCATGGGGGATGATATTTCAACAAGCAGCCCCATATCCGCCAAAAATATTCTCTTGGCACAAACCATCAACAGACGAGTTTAAGTTGAATGTTGATGGTAGCTCGAAGCATAATCTTCAGAATGCTGCGGGAGGTGGACTTCTCTGTGATCATACAAGTACCATGATATTTGGGTTCTCTGAAAATTTTGGTCCTCATAATTTAGTACAGGCAAAATTGCTGGCACTATACAAGGGCTTGCTTTTGTGTATTGAGTACAATATTACTAAACATTGGATAGAAATGGATGCAAAAGTAGTGATACAAATGCTATAAGAGGACTATTAAGGATCCTCTAAGACTCGTTATCTGCTTGCTTCCATTTGAAGATGTTTGAGGGGTATCTTTTATTGGATTTCGCATATCCATAGAGAAGGCAACCAGGCTGCAAACTATCTCTCAAACGCACTAGAACCTGCAAGTGTGTTCACAAGCAGAAGGTCAGCTCAAAGGTATTCTTAGACTAGATAAAGTTAGCTTAGCTTATGTTCGTTTTAAAGGAACGTAAAAGAGTAGTACTCATAGTTTATCTTTGTGTTTTTAATTTAGTAAACATCATAAAATTTTGTAATATGGAAGTGTTCAAATTTATGACGATAGTAAAGAACATAGTCATAAAATGAAACATTCCATTCTAAGTACTTTTCTTGACCTTTCTCGAGCTCATGTAACTTTGGAGGTTCGGTTTATGTCCCCTTCCCTTTTGTACTTTATTTTTATGATTATTAATAAAACATTTACAGGGTAGTTGGGCCCTACGAGAACTTTCAGCTTTAAAAAAAAAGTGTTGAAGTTGTTGGAGTTAATGTAGAGTCTTGTTTATGGGTTGTGACTGCAGCATAAGTCATAGATGGAGGCTATATGAACTTCTATTCCTAGTAACTTATCTTTTCGCTAATATTATGCAATGATCAAATCAAGATAAATTTTTGTAGCATCAATGGGATTATAAGGTATATACATATATGTGCGGTTGATATTGTGATGAACTAAAGTGAAGAATGGTTTTTAGTGAATTAAGATTCAACCCTAATAGATGATGGGTGATGTAGGTACTACAATGATAAAAAATTTCATCAGAAGTTGAACTATGTGGACATAAGAGAGTTTGAGAAATAGTCAAGAGCATGATATCAAGGAAATATGATCTTATGATCTATAGCACGGTTAAGTGGTACGAGATGGATTAATATGATTAAGAAGATTAATATTTCATAATTGTGAGATAAACAGGAAGTATGCGGAAATAATGGAAGACAATGCCTTCACTTTTTCTTTGAGTTAGATAAGTAAAATTTTGAGGTCAAAATTTTATTTTAAGGGGGGTAGCGCTGTCAAGCCTAGCCCTAAAATATATGTCGTAATATTTATATATTTGACATTATGTCTACATATTAAAATATCTCAAAAAATGGATAAAAGTCGGTATTGTGCTTAGAAGTACAACTAAGTTGATTTATATCTCAAACTAATTAAAATAGGGATTTTAAGGTGAAATTGGGAATTTCACAGTCCAGAGATGACTTAAAATGGCGATTCGGAGTTCGAGGGCTGATTTGGAGTCAATCAGGAATATTGACTAATTAGGGGCAAAATGGTCATTTTGCCACATAAAATATAAATTTGGTTATTCAATAAAATTTTTACCAAGATTAATCAATTGAAGTATAATATGAGGTTTAGTAGTGAAAAATTTTATTTCTCGATATTTTTAAAGCACAGGGGTAAAATGGTAATTTTGCCACTAAAGGACAAAACGAGAATTTTTAAAAAATATTTTAGCCCCATTTAATTAAGATTGATCATTTCGAATATAATATGAGGTTGAGAAGTGAAAATAATGTAATTCTTGTACTTTTCGGAGTATAAGGGTAAAATCGTAATTTTACCATCCCGAGGGTAAAATGCAAATTTTTCATCCCCAACATTTGTCAAGACCAAAGAATTTTATTCATCATGGAAATGGATAAACATGAGAAATGTGTGGTGGAGAATTAAAGAATTAAAAGTCAAATATTTAAAATTTGAGCCAATAAGGAAATGCCATGTGTTATGCCTTTATTATTTAACTATTTCTTTATAAAAAGGCATAAAAATCAGCCATAAACCCCCATTTTCACTCCCATATTCGACCAAAACCAGAAGAAAGGAAAACAAAAGGAAGAACAAACCATATGTGGCGATTTCCAAGAGGTAAAGTGTGAGACCCTGTCTAAGTTGTTAGAAAACCGGTATTGTACCTAATGGTACGATTAAGTTAAATCGAGTTTCAAACTAGTTTAATAGAAATTCTAAGAGGAATTTCAAAATTCTGAGACCCACAGAACAGCTCAGAATAGTGATTTGGAGTCCAAGGTCCAGTCTGGAGTCAATTGGGAAAATTGACCGGTTAGGGACAAAACGGTCATTTTCTCATTTGTTGATTTATGGAGATTTTTAACCAAGATTTGATCACGTTGGGCCAAATATAATTATGTGACATACAGTTATGATTTTTGGAGTATAAAATGATGTTTAGCAGTGTAAAATGGTGATTCCCGGTGTTTTTAGAGCACAAGGGTAAAATGGTAATTTTGCCACCGGAGTGCTAAATGTGAATTTTTTTGAAAGGATTTTGCCCCAATTGGGTAATATTGATTTATATTGATGTTATTTGAGGTTGGACAGTGAAAATAATGAAATTCCGGGACATTTCGGAGCATAGGGGCAAAATCGTAATTTTGCCATCCCGGGGGCATTTCGGTAATTTTCCACTACCAGAATAAATTTTTCCAGCCATGGTCAACCTTGGATCAGATGTTGACTTGATGAATCAAGTGGTGGAGATCAAATGGGAGAAAAAGTCAAAAAGTCAAAAAAAACGGGCCAATCACATGGTGCCACGTGGCAAGCTTTTATATTTTATCATTTAAGCTATAAAAATCAGCCTTTTAACTCTCATTTCCCACTCAAAGTCGGCACCCACCAGAATTGAAGCAAAACAAAGGTAACTTTTCTTTAGATTTCCTCTAACCCTAGCTTATCTATGCTTTTGTTCTTGAATTCTATGGTTTAATATGGAGATATCATGCTGGGAAGAATTCTGAAAAATGGGTTTGAGTATGGATTTGATGTTGGATTGGATTGAGTTTAAACTATGTTGGTGTTTAGGAGTAGTTAAGCACGATTATGGAAAAAAATGGAAGAAAGAAATTGAATTTCATGGTTGTTCTTTGTTAGGCCGAACCTAGTGTGTAGAGAATACATGAGGAATTGGTTCATTTCAAATGAAATGGTTTCATTTGAAATGAAAGAAAATAGAAAAATGACAATTTAAAGTGAGAAAATGTAGTAGAAAATTTTCAGTGCTAATGCACTGCATTGGCCGAATTTTCCATAAAGAAATGGAAAAGATTGGATGCTGAAATTGGCATAAATTGAATGATTTGTGGTGAATTAAAGTATTAGAAAAAGAATGGACCAATTCGGAATTAAATTGGACATAATAGCCGATTAATCGGGTAATCGGTCGAAATTCGGCAATACCGCGTTAAAGCGATAATAGGACGCATTTTTGCCTTTGCGTATCGTGCGTTAGCAATTTAAATTAATTTGTATTAGTTTGGGGGCATTATAGTAATTTCTTAATTTTATTCTGTGTTAAGGTGGTGAGAAGTCCGGAAAAGGCAAGGGAATCGTAATTGAGGACTTTTAATCCGAGAGCATCCGGAATCCGGATTTGTGAGACGGTGAGTGAACTTGCATTTCAAATTATTTGGGGAATGCAAATTGTATTGATGTGGATAATTAAATGATTTATTCAAAGTTTTTAAAATGTGTGCCGGGAACAAGTCCCTGATAAAAATGATTTTACGTGATGGAATTATGTGGTATGCATGAAATTATGTGTTCTTATAACCTGTTGTCACATATGCGTGAATATGTGTGATGTATGGACATTTGATATGGTTGATGTATATATATGTAAATGTACATGTGTGTGATGTGGGGAAATGCTCATGTCGGTGAGATTGGATGTGGAAAATGTGGTTGGTGCACGATGTGGGGGGATGCACACTGTAGCTCCAGCTATGTGCACGATGTGGGGGAATGCACATGAGCTGGTGAGTGCACATGGTGCACATGATGATGACTCCAGCTATGTGCACGATGTGGGGGGATGCACATGAGCTGGTGAGTGCACATGGTGCACAGGACCACTCCAGCTATGTGCGTGATGTGGGGGTTGCACATGAGCTGGTGAGTGCACATGGTGCACACGATATTTTCAGCAGGTGAGACAATGGAATGTTGTACTTATCTGTGTGCGTATGTATGAATTTGATTATTCCTTCATTATAATTTAAATTGAAGTGAGGGGAAGGGTTTGATAATAAATTGGATAAAAATGAATGTGTTCCAAATATATGCATCATATTTTAACCCTTCTCGATATTATGGCTTGTTCCTATTTAATGTTTGCTCACTGAGTTTTATACTCACGTTTTCAAAAAAATTCATGTTTTCAGATCAAGAGATTGTAGATTCCTAGATCGCGGGATCACAGTACTCCATCTCCTGGTAGGTGTCTGGCATTGACTAGTTGCCGCTTTATTGTACATGTCTCCGCTGGCAGTCTTGGGTTTCTGTATGATGTGGATGTACATGTAATGTACATTGTCGGAGTTTATATTTGACTGGTATGAATGTAAATATGTGTAAGCAATGTGAATTGCTAAATACATGACTGGAACAGTGCATGTATATTGTGATTAAAAATGCCATTGTGCTTTGGCTGTGTCCACTCCCAGAAAGGGTGTGTGTGTGTATGTATGATCGGGAATGCCATTGTTAATTGGCATGGTATGCGCACTGAGTGCATTACGTGTGGATGTCTCACACGAGCATGTATGGAATAAAGTAAGTGAAATTAGGCTTGCTTGGGCTTAGTGAGCTATGCTCATTGGGTCCTTGCGCCGGTCATGGCCCGGGAATTGGGTCGTGACATAAAGTGGGGAAAATCAAGAAAATTAGTAGAAAAAGGTAAGATTTATCAAATTAAGCTTAAGATCTATGTTTCCCATGCATTTCTCCTTATTTTCCATGGATGGATTGCATGTTTTCATGGGGAAATCATGGCTGGTTGAATGGGTATGGAGAGAGAAATGATGTTGGATTGATTTGATTTTAAATTATGTTAGTATTTTTAGTTAGTTTAGCATGATAGGAAGCAAAACAACAAGAAAAAGAATTCAATTTCTTCCACCCTCATCAATGGCCGAATTTCATGAAGAGTGTATTGATGATGAAATGATTTTATTTCAAGTGAAATGGGTTATGAAATGATGAATTATGGTGAGAGAATTAAGTGATGTTAGCGTTTTAATTGGTTAATGATTAATGGTGTGAAATTTGGCAAGAAAACAATATGTTTTTCATTAAACCCTAAAGGGCCGAATATTCTAGGAGAGAAATTGATGCTAGAAATGATGATAATTCATGATATTTTGGTGATATTTGATGATTAGTGATACTAGAAATTAAATGGGAATTTTTGGCATAAAAATCTAAATTTTTGCCTGGTGTATAGACTAGTGTATTTTATGGTTTGGACTAAGAAATTGAACCACATTCATGGTCATTGAGGTATTTTGGGTATAATTGGAGCATTGAAGGTGAAATGGATTGAATTGGAGTTGAATTGAAAGTTTTAGCAATTTAAACCATGTTTAGGCAAATTAGGTTGGACACCGCAATTAAGCGATTGTCCAGACATTTCACACCCTATCTCATGCATAGTTATAGATAAGGGCCTAAAATAGTTTATAATGGTTTGACACAAATTGTTGAATTTTGTGTTATGTACTATGGATAGGTGGTGAGCCATTTGACAATGGTAGGAGACTGCACCTGCGAACTGAGAATAAGAGTATTTCTACTCCTAATATTGTGAGTAAACTTATTATTGTCTTAATTATCTAGAGTAGTTTTTATTCAATTGTATGATTTTATAAAAAATGAGTTTAAATGGTAAATTGCTATGTTTTAAGAGAAATTGTGATTTTATAAAATGATTTTATAAATTTTTTGGAAAAATTGAATAATGGTTTCAAAAATAGAGTAATTGGAGACTGCTTACTTGTATTGCAAATTACTGTTTGAATTGTATGGAATATGATGAATGTGGGCATGACTGGTTGTTTTTATGATATGATAAATACATAAACTGCTTTGATTTGCCTTGATAGGCAAGGTAAGGATTGTGGGGCATGTCATGCTGTGGGGATTTTTATTGAATTGGTGGGTTATAATTGTGGTCACTGCAGTGGCGGAGTGGGTTTTGTGGACTAGCCTATAAGAGAGGCACGAAAACTCGATTATTGTGCTTACCTCGGTTGGAAAGGCGCGTAAGGTATCTCCTAAGGTAGGATTTGAGTTCAGTTCAAGCCTAAGCACCACGTAGAAGTGAGACTCATTCAACGCCAAGGAATGGTTGAATTTTGAGAAATTTGAAATTTTTATAGTCTTGGCGGACTCGAACGGATGCCTTGGTACAAGGTATCCCCGAGTACAGGTTTTGGCACAAGCTAGGTTTTCAGGAAATTCATAAGCCCTTTTTGAGTAATGAGATAAATTACAATTATTTAAATGGGTTGGGATGAATTTCCAAGTTATGAAACAAGTATTGTGATGGGATATTTTAAATTGTCTCATATTACTCGGCTTTAGATTATTTCGATGATGTTTGCTTACTCACTGGGATTTTATAATCTCACCACCCCTTTTTCCTCACATTTCAGGCTCAAGATAAGCTGCAGATAGTTGGTTGCATCGAGGACTGCAATTGGATTGCATTCCCAGAAAAACTGTAGGTTCACTACCTTGATTACAATTGGTCAGTCAGGGACCCACGTGTCACTAGAATTTAAATTTCATACTTTGGCTATTTGTCTTTTAGTATGTATGAATATATTTAACTTTTACGCTATAAAAATTATTTATCGATGTTTCTATAAATATTTTTTTATTGGAAAATTGAGTATTTTATGTAATATTTTTATTATATTTAAATATTCAAATTTTGGCTTCAAACCAATGTTTTAGACATATAAATTTATTTTAAACTATGGAATATGTGTTTTCTACTTACTTATTATGTTTTTACCGGGTTTCGAGATTTTCGAAGAAAAACGACGAAAATGCCTCTGTGAGCTGAAAAATAATTTTTTAATGTTTTGGTTTGGAAATGTCTTATATTTCTTTAAAATATGATGTTTAATAATTATTGCTCACCGGGGAAGTGCAAAAGCTGATGCTAAGCCTTGTAGGGTTTCAGTCGGCATTTCAAGTAATAAGTACTTATCGGGACGTCGTGACGGTTGTCACGAGCCCAATGGGGAGTACTGGGTCGTGACATAAACTCTTTTAATTAGGTCCCTAGTAGTTAAAACTTAGAATTTGATTTAAGTCTAACTTAAATCATCACACTCTCAATTTAATCCAAATTGCAACTTTTGTGCGTGACCCATTAGGTTCCTAACATGTTGGCAATGGAATTGAATTATAATATTATTAGTTAATTAATTTAAATGAATCATTTTCAATTTTAAGTTAACTAATTCAATTCCATAAACCATGATTGGCATCTAGCAATGCATCATGCCCATGCAATTGTTAAAAGAGTCAAAGGATTCTTTGACAACCTTTCAGCATACAGTTTTTCAATGTAATTCATTCATTCTTCATATATCTTGAAGATTATAAGAGCTTGGTGCAGTGCTTACTCTTATTGATATTCATATTTGTTCTTACAGTTAGATCATTAGCTTTATGGAGACTTATGAAACTCATCTCATAATCTCCTAATCATATTGGCCAAGGATTTGGTTAAGCTAATGTCAACTGAGAACTAATGCGATATTTCCGTTTGAATCACTTAGGGTGATGATTTCTATCTTGACCACTCATTTGCCTTCATATGCTTCATACTATACTAAAAAACATCATGTTTTGGCATCCTTGATTAGGTAGCCATAAAGATGAAATGAAAGCATAATACTCCACATACAAAAAAACTTGGTGTCTCAAGTCTAGGGAGTAGTTACACAATTGACACATGAGACGTATTGCATAGACACTAGAGTGAGGTACCAAATGCACTTCTCATGGCGGGTCATGTTCAGTGAACTCGCTCTCTCACGGTAAGCACCCACATGATAGTTCCAAGGATCTCTATACTTCAACCTATGAAAATGATTGCTTACTTCACAAGTAAGGAACATAACAAGTGCCAATCTTTGAGCATTATTGATTCCCTGTCTCAATAATACAATGATCAAGAACTTTTAGGAACAATGCTTTAATGAAGAAGGATCTCATAATTGTATCCTAATACAATTCCTTTGCAAGGCATGTATAGTTCCATGGGCTTTATCTATATAAGTACAAAACGTAATTGAATCACAAACTTATGGATAAAGAACTACCTAAATGCTATTATGAATAACAAAATGCCATACATGAATATCTCAAAATTGCATTTCCTATACAACCACGGATTGGCTTCGAGGGCTTATACTAATAGGAGAGATATTGTTTTTTTGTTGCTCCCTTTTTTAATTGACTATTTTCAACGCTTATATGTTGACCATGAATTGACGTTTGTGGATGTACTCGGTTACTTTTACATGCCACACGGTTTGGGAGCATGCGTGTTTTTATATGGGCATTTGTATTTATGAAGAAAATAAATGATTTCGATAATTGAAATCTATTTTCCTATGCTTTGATTTCAGCATTGTTTGCCAAGGAAAGTATTGCACTATGATTTTCATAGCATTATTTTTACAACGCACAAATACTTTATTTCTTATTTGGTTTTATAAGGTTATCATTTTATTCTCTAATTTTATTCTTCAACTTATCTACTCTAAGCTTGTTTTCCATCTACGCCCTACTCACGGAGTTGATGATCACTAATTTTGTGAGACTCACCCCCTTATCTGCCCTTTTGCAGATAAGTAATTGACCTAGCGTGCATTCATCAACACATATTGTCCACCGCATATAGGTAAAGGCATCTCATAGCACTTTATTCCAAGTCACTCCACTGTTAAACATTAAGTCAATTACAGTGTATTTGTTTGTAAATAGTCATTGGTCTAAACATGAAAGTGTATAATTCAAAAGTTATAAACCTTGATGTATCTTTACAATTATGTGGAATAAAAGTTTAGTCGATTTGTCCAACTTTTGATTTTAAGTATATTACAAAGAGTTATACAGTTCAAAGAGATTACATAAATTGGTGGAATGAAATAACATATTAACAAAAGTTTCAATCAAGGCTTGTTCGGGACTTAGCTGGCTCTCCCGTAGGACTCAGATGTCGATAGTGATTTAGGAGCTGTTGTTACACAAAATGGAACTAACAAATTAAAACAAATAATTGAAAGGCAAAAGTCACTAGAAAAACACTTGATTAAAAGCCTAGGATTATGATATCCCTCAATACTTCATCTGAATCCTCTTTCTCTCTCTAAACTTACTTTGGTTGATTGAGTTACTAACCTAAAGTCCCAAGTTAGTTACAAGTCTCTATCCAGGTGCTTATAAAAATATCTATCTCAATTAATTTACTATATGTCTATGTAAATTCAATTGAAGGTAGATTCATTAAATTTGTGCCCTAATCTTTGCTACACATGACACATAAGTATATGTCTATGCTATAAGCAAATCAAATCACCTAATTAACTAAATGAATTTTAACATATGCTATTCCATTCATGGCTTAGTCTAAACTCCTTTTGTCAAGTTGTATTTAGATATCCAAATCAATCTAAGTGGTGATCAAGTAATTAGAAGCATTAAACACAAAATTGGAATAAACAACTCATATTACATTAAAAATAAGCAAAAGAGAGATAAAGTATTCAAATTACATGTTGAGTTCAATGATAATCCTAGAAAAAGTAAATCAGTTCATAATATTAATTGAAACCATCATCCAAAGAAAATTAACCATTAATCCAAGTCAAAGAAAATAAGAAAAAAACAACAGTAAAAAGAGAAATTAATAGTTGAAGCTTTTAAATCTCAAATCTCCCTTGAATTCTCTTGCTTTCTTGCTTTATTTTTGGTCTCCTTTTCTCCAAAATAATTGCTCTCTATCTCGCCTCTTAAACCACTTAAAAAGGCCTTTTAAATACTTCTTGAAAAACCCTAGAATTAAAATCCTATAAGTGCAATAATTGGAGACACATCTAGTGTCGCAACCTTGGCCTCGTTGGCACCACGATGTCATCCTCTCAAGTGAGAGTATGGAAGCTTCAATTTGCTAGGGTGTCGTAACCTTGCTTCACCATCATCACAGCATTGTGCTCTCTAGTCTACTATGGAGCCCTTCTACCTCTTGGTTGATAACTTTATTATATAGAGTTATTTATCCACATTTTGGGATATTGATGCAGCTAAGTCCTTGTGTTCTAAATAGTTTGTAAACAATTTTTATGCTTTTAGTTGATTAGTTCAAAGCATGTTAACATAGTTTAATTCAAGTAATTCTAGTTCATTTTCATGTTGAAAGTCCTATTTTAAGCTAATATTGATTTACGCCTTTTGTTTGTAGGTTCTCAAATGCAAAAAGTTAAATGGTGGTTAACATGCAATGGAGACTAAGTGAAGATTTTCACAAAACAAGTTATGGTAATTCAGACCTAACTCTAGCTACAGAGATTCAATAAATGTGATTCTTAGACCGTTGAAAATTTGAGAGGTAGACCTACAACATTCCTGTTTACCATTTTTCCCAAATCGACCTCGAGGAAGGACAAAATTACCTTACAATATGAGGTACTACAATAGTTTTGCACCAAAATAGCACAAAGAGTAACATTGCAGCCTTGCAAGACTCAAGACCACAATGCCCAAGGGAGCATAACTATTCCCACACAAAATCCCAAGTACTTGGCACCGCAACACCCATGGACAAAGGCTACAGCGTAGGTCGAAAAACACATAAAATAAATATGTAAATGTGGAGCACAACAGTGCCTAAGAAGCAAGGCTACAATGTTCTGATGTGTCTTACTAGAACTCAACTATTCAGGATTTCATTTCTTAGGGTTTTTTACTGGCTATAAATATGTTGTTTTTAGCAATTGAAAGGGGGAGTCCAAGAAAGGAAATAAACAATAGTTAAAGATAAAAGAAAAATGGTTTACAAAGGAAGCAAATGAGAAGAAAGCGAGGAAGTTGAAGATTGAGAGTCAACTGCAGCCTTGTTCTTCATTTTCGTGTTTCATTTCTTCCTTTTCTTCTATTGTAGAAATGATTTTTTCTCCTAAAACTGTGATGTTTGTTAAAGAAATGATGATTAACTAATCTCTTTTTCTAGGATTATGGTTTATTTCAACATGTAGTTTGATTATACGATTTTTCTTTGCTCAGTATTAATGGCTATTATATGGTTTATCAATTTCATGTTTAATTCTTTTGTTTGCTTGATCACCAATTGAAATGATTAAGTTGTCTAATGCAACTTGACAAAGGGATTATAGATTAAACCATTGATTTGAATAATTTATGTTCGTTTCACTTAGAGATTAGGCGATAGAGTCATATTTAGGACAGACATATACCTAAATACCTCAAGTAGCCAAATTAGAACATAAATTTAATGAGCTTTTCTTAACTAATTTGCATAGACATATGGCATTAATTTTGAAAAGTTTGTGTGCAAGAATCTCAACAAAGACTTGTACATAAAATTGGTTTCTAAGTTAGCCATATACCCCATTAATTTAAGTTTAAAGAAAAAACCTGTGTTAAAATGAAATATTGAAAGGCACAATGATCCTAAGTCCTTACAAAAATAGTTTCTTTACTAAAAAACATTCTATTTGTATCTTTAATTTAGGTTAAGTGGTAAATGTTATATTAAATTACGAATAAAAATTGAGTGCTTGGATAGGAAAAGTTTTGTTAAAGATTTAATACTTAGAAGAAGTTTAGGTGCAAATCTCTGTGGGAAACGATGCTCAACTTACTTCTATATTACTTTAGCGATAAGTATACTTGTGTACAAAATTGATAACAAGTTTTTGGTGTCATTGCTGATGATTTGCATTTCATAATTATATTGTTGATATTAAATTAAATAAGATTTTCTTAGTGCATGTTTTTCTTTTGTGTTTTTCAAGTCTATCTTGGGCATTGTATGAGAATAACAAGAAACTTGGAAATTATTTCTTGTGATCTAAAAATTGAAAGGACATTTTAGAGACTTAGAAAGAAAAGTTTTTAAGATTTTACTTTTTCAAATCCAATGGCTAAACAACAGGAAAAGTGACAAGTCCAAGAGTGATTAGTGGGTGAAAATCATTTATCGAAAAACTATGCCATTCCACTAGTCCAAGGTATTCCATCAAGCATCAAAAGGCTAACCATTCAAGCAAATAATTTTGAGATTAATCCAACTGTCATCACTATGATCCAAAACATCAGTTCAATTTAAAGGTCTTCTAAAGGATGATCCGAACATGCATATTTCAAACTTCTTTGAAATATGTGATACATTTAAGCACAATAGGTTCATAGATGATGCAATCCACTTGAGGCTATTTCCTTAACAAGACAAGGCGAAGGTGTAGTTCGATTCATTACCTATTTGCTCAATTACAACCTATGATGACCATGCCTAAAAATCCTTGCCAAATTCTTTCTTCCGAAACAGACAGCAAATATGAAGAACCATATTGCTTTGTTTACATAGTTTGATGGTGAGTCACCATACGAAGCCTAGTAGAGATACAAGTTCTCAAGCCCAGCTCTACAATATATTTATTATGCCATTTATACATTAGAAAACATGTTTGCATTCTTGGGTATCTCAAAAATTGTTAAAAGATGGTATTGTACCTAATGATACAATTAAGTTGAATTAAGCCTCGAACTAGTCCAAATAGAGATTTTAAGATGAAATTGAGAATTTTTAAAACCCCAGAATGACTTATCATGGTGATTCGGAGTTCGAGGACTGATTTGGAGTCAAATTAGAATTTTCATAACGTAGCCCAAGGTTAAAGTTGGAATGTTGGAAGAGGTTTTTGATCAAGATTAGCTATTTAGAACATAATTTTGAGTTTGAGAAGTGAAGAATTTTAATTCCAACGTCTTTTCGAGCATAATGGCAAAATAATCATTTTGTCGTCCAAAAGCAAAATTGGAATTTTACATATCACGACTCGAAACTCCCATCGGACCCACAACAACTGTCACGACGTCTCGATAGGTATTCTTATCCTGAATACCGACTGAAATTCCACAAGACTATCGTATTAGTTCTCTTACCTCCCTTGTGAGCATCAATTTTCAAACATCATATTTTAAATCCTCAATAGCCACTTTCAAACCATAGTGACCAAAAATGATTCTCGACTCACATGGGCGTTTTAGTCATTCTTGTTGAAAGATTTCGTATCCAATTAAATACGTAGCAAATACATGGAAAACACACATTTCGAAGTCAGAAATGTGTTTTGTTAACTAAAACATTCATTTTAAAAGGAACAGTATTTATCATAATATAATAAAAATATTCAATAGAACATTGCAATTTCTTATAAAACAATATTTATAGGGTGTTTGGTAATTATGTTTTATAGCGTAAACACAAAATAAAATTTTGCACACTAAAACACAAATTAACAGAGTATGTAGTAAATTTACAGTGACTCGTGGGCCCACGGATATACAAAAGTAAAGAGGATAGAAACCTACTGCGGATGAAGTTGCAAAAATCGACTCTCGTCCTCCGCAAACACAATTGTCTACAACTAGTCTGGTCTTGAAATGTTGGAAGGGAGAGTGGTGAGTTTACACAACTCAGTGAGTAAACAAATATCTCCAAAAATATCTAAAGGCGAGTAATAGGAGATAAAGAAAATCTTTTTTATCACGAAAGGGTTTCATAACATGAAACCTTATTTGAATCAGTGCAAGTAATTTTAATTCACCAAAATAATAACAAAAATAATAATAGTAGAGCTAATAATTTATCAAAATCATGGCTCATGCCATAAAATACATACTCGGGGACACCTTGGCCAAGGCATCTAACCGTGTCTGCCAAGGTTGTTCAAATTTATAATTTTTCCAAAAATGCAGTCGATCCTTGGCGTTAGCTGAGTTCGCCTTCACGTGGTGGTTTAGCGTGAAGTGAACTCTATCATACCTCAAGACAACCCTGCACGCATTTACAACTGAGATAAAAGAATATAGGGGCTTACCGTGCCACCTCCATATAGGCCGATCCACAGAAACCCATCTACTGTAATAGATAACAATCCACCAATTAACAAAATTTTGGCAACATGACTAGGCTATTTATTACTAACCAGCCTGCACGGCAAATATCAGTTCGTATAGTTTTCAACACAATAAACCAGCAGCTAATCATGCTACATTTCATAAGCCATATCAATTTAAAAATACAATTTATTATAGAACAAACAGTAGTCTGCAAATACTCTATTTTTTGAAATAATGATAATTTCAAGACATTTTATGAAATAATTTCTTTTAAACACATTTATTTATAAAACATAGAAATTTATTTTTGAAATCCATTTCTCATAAAATTCACCAAAAACAGATAAAAATCACTTCAGATAATTGAGGCGACAGTAAGTTCACGCACAGTTGTCGAAAATCTGAATTTCAAGTGTATTCAGACTAGTGATTCTCAAACGCGATCTCTTTGCCTTTTTTGAAAGTCTCACCACCTTGACATAGAATAAAATTAAGGAATTTACTATACTGTCCTTAAGTTGAAATGAGCTAACTTAAACTACTAATGCATGATATGAAATGCAAAAATTCGTCCGAATATCGCTTAAACGCGTTATCAACTAAATTCGACCGATTACCCAATTAAATGACAATTGTGTCCAAATCACTTCCAAATTGCTTCGTTTCTCTTCTAATACCTTAATTCACCAAACACATTTTTAAATAACTTAAATTCAGCATCAAAATCCTTTAATTTCTTCATGGAAAAATTCAGCCATTATGGTGCACTAACACCGTGATTTTTCTTAGTCAATTTTCTCACTTAATTCATCATTTTTTCAAGCCATTTGTCTTGAAATACAAACAATCCCTCATTGATACGCAACCTACATGGTTCAGCCAATAAAGAATCCTAGAGAAAATGAATATTTTTCTTGTAGTTTTGTTCCTAAACATGCTTAACTATCAATAAACATCAACGTAACTAAAAATCAAATCATTTCAATTATCAAATCTCTTCCATACCCATTCAGCCTTCATAATTTCAGCATGGTAGCTCAATATTCTGCCATGGAAAATAAGAAATAAAGGATGGGTAAGCTAGGTTTCAAGCAAAAATTAAAAGATTTTACCTTTATGTTGCTTGATCTTTGAAAAATCTATGAAATCTCTTGATTTCTTGGCTAAGTTTTTGTTTTTCCTCTTTGTTTTCTTTTCTTTCCCTTTGGTTCTAGTTTAGGCCGACTTTGGTGTGAGAAAATGTGGTTTATAAGCTAATTTTTATAGTTTAATAATAAAATATCATGACTTGCCATGTGTCACTTCTTAATTTGTCCAAAATTTTAATTATTTGACTTTTCCTACTAAATTCCCCATCACAAATATCCCCATATTTATCCATTCTATTGTTAAACAAAATCCTTGATTTTGACAAATTTTGGTGGTGGAAATTACCGTTTTGCCCCTGGTAAGGCAAAATTACCATTTTACCCTTATACTCTAAAAATACTGAGAATTAAAAATCTTTCACTGCTAAACCTCATATTTTACTCCAAATAATTATTCTTGATCAAATATGATCAAAATATTTGCTAAAAATCTCCATTTTGCCCCTAACCAGTCAATTTTCCCTATTGACTCCAAATTGGCCTTCGAACTCTAAATTACAGTTTTAATTCATCCCTAGACTGTGAAATTCCCTATTTCACTTTGAAATCCCTATTTAATTAGGTCGAGGCATAAATCGACCTATTTGTACTTCTAAGTACAATGCCGTCTTTTATCAACTCTACCGAACTATTCAGATATGCAGGCATGATGTCACATATATGAATGTCATGTCAGATAATTTAAGGTCAAGCTTGACATTACACCACCCGACACTTGTCATGCCCATGGATTTTAACCATTAACATTTTATATTATGGATAATTGAGATATTTTATGTGGTGGTGTAAGAAAGCTTAATTATTAAGTTTTTAAACATGGACCAAAGGAATGGTGACAAGTGTCAAAGTTAAATATTATTTTATTTACCTACATAAACCCACTTGAAACCCTCCCAAACTCACTCATATGGTCGACCAAGTGAGGAACAAAGAGGAGAAAAGGAAGAACAAACCCTAGGAAGGAAAAATTCAAGAGAAAGTGTTGGATTTAAAGGAAACAAGTGATTAAAGGTAAAATTTCTTAATTTTAACTTGTGATCTACCTTTCCTATGCATTATTTTGCATTTTCCATGGTTGAATCACAAGATATCATGAAGGATAGTGTGCTGGCCGAACCCTAGGAGAGAGAATTTGATGATGGTTTTAGATATATTTTATGGTATTTAGGTGTTTTTAGTTAATTTATCATGTTTGGAATGGAAACAAAGTTCACATGTTTTTCACCCACCCACCATGGCTGAATTTCATAAGGAACCTAGAAGTGATGATTTTTGTGATATCTTACGTTATCTAGATAGGATTTAATGAATTGTGGTGATGGAAACCGAAAATGGTGATTTTTAAGTATAGTTCCTTTAGTAAACAAGTTGAATAACAATGAGAAAATTAAGCTCATTGAGGCACTTTGGTGTATTTGGGATCTTGGAATTGTAATGAATATATTTGGAGTCAATTTGGATGCTTTAATTTAATCAAAGGTGGAGGGTAAAAATTAAGTTGAAAGCCGATCCATTCCGATCATAATTAAACCTAAGTGGAATACTGATTTTAAGTGACTATTCAAACAACTTCATGCATACATATAGAGCCTGAATTGGTTTTATAACGGTTTAGCACAAATGTAGCAAATTGCTTACTGTGCATTATGTCTAGGTGGTAAGCATGCTGACAAGAGTAAAGAGCTAGTACCAGAGGATCAAGAATCAGAGTATTCTGAACTCGATTCCCATTATAGTGAGTAACCTTATCATCATCTTGATTATCTAAAGTGAACTTTAATTTGTTTTTGTGATTTTATGGAAAATGAGTTTAAATGGTAAATCTTTATGTTTTATAAGCAAAATGTGATTAAATGAAATGATTCTATAAATTGTCTTGAAATGGAGTGATGGCTTTGAAAATGGAGTAATTGGAGACTACTTGCTGTGTTGGAAATGATGGGTTGAATTGAATGGCATATGATAATGTGTTGAAATTTTCACATCGTAAGGGCAAAATGGTCATTTTGCCACTCGAGCTTAAAGTTGGAATGTTGGATGAAGTTTTTGACTAAGATTGATCATTTGGAGTATAATTTGAGGTTGAGAAATGAAAAATCTTAATTCTGATATTTTTCGGAGCATAGGGGCACAATAATCATTTTGCCACCGTAGGGGCACAATAATCATTTTGCCACCGTAGGGGCAAAATTGAATTTTACACCACCCAACACTTGTTAAGCCCATAAATTTCAGCCATTAGCATTTTATATTATGGATAATTGAAGGATTTTATGTGGTGGTGAAAGAAAGCTTAATAATTAAGTTTTCAAGTATGGGCCAATAACATGGTGACAAGTGTCAAGCTTGTAATATTTTATTATTTGCTTTAAAAACCAGCATATAAACCCTCCCAACCCATTTATCTTTGTTGGCCAAAGAGGAAAAAAGAGAGAAAAGAAGAATAAAAACCCTAGAGAGAAAAATTCAAAGGGAAATTGTTGATTTTCAAGGAATCAAGCCATTAAAGGTGAAATTTCTTAATCTTAGCTTGTGAACTACCTTACTTATGCTTTATTTTACATTTTTCATGGTTGAATCACATGATTTCATGAAGGATTCATGGCTGACCCATTTTAGAGAGAGAAGATTTGATGGTTTATTTGGTTGGATTTCAAGGTATGTTAGTGTTTTTAATTGTTCTATGGTGTTAGATGTAAAAAATAAAGCAAGAAAAAATCACTTGTCCTTCACCCACACACAAGGCCGAATTTCCTAGAGAGAATATTGATGATAAATCTTTTGATATTTTATGTTATTCAGTTAGGATCTAATGAATTGTGGTCATGGAAACCGAAAATGGTAATGTCTAGCACGAAAATCACAAATTCCACATTGAACCCTTAATAGTTGAATTTACCATGTGGAATATTGATGATGAATTTGATTGAATTTCAAGTGATTTGGGTAGGGATTAATAAATTATGGTGTGAGAATCAAGTATGGAAAAATTTAGTATTAGTGGACATTCAATGGTCGAATTTTCCAAGAGAAAATGTGAGGATAATTTTGTGATATTTCAAGTCATTTAAATTGTGTTTGATGATTGGGAGTATTAGGAGAGAAATGAAATTATTTGGAGTTAAATTGGACGTATTGGCCAATTAATTGAGTGATAGATCGAATTAGGCCAATACCATTTTATTTAGGTACACAATTGAATTTATGTAGAGCCTACAATAGTTTTATAATGGTATGACCTAATATATTGAATTATGTATCATGTATTATGTATAGGTGGTGAGCCTTCTAACAAGGGTAAAAACAGTGTGACAGAGGACTAAGAATAGGAGTATTTCGAACTCCTAATACTGCAAGTGAACTTGCATTTCAAATTGTTTTGGGAATTTTAATTGAGTTGAGATGAAAAGCTTGAATGATTTATATCCAACTCTTATATGAAAATGAGTCATGAGTACAAGCCTTTGACAATTATTTTAATGTTATGAGTGTGTACATTGTGTAAGGAAAATGAATACATACTTATTTTATTGTGTTGATATTGATATGAATGAATGGATAATATGTATTCATGACCATGGGATTGTGCGAGTAAGGAGTGCACACCCGGTCATATTGCTTTGTGCGAGTAGGGAGTGCACACATGATCATATTGCTTTGTGCGAGTAGAGAGTGCACACATGGTCATATTGCTTTGTGCGAGTAGGGAGTGCACGCATGATCATATTGCTTGGTGTGAGTAAGGAGTGCACTAGAGTTGAAGAGAGTGGGGTGGTGTATGGTGCGAGTAGGGAGTGCACCAGAGTTGAAGAGAATGGCATGGTGTATGTAATTGCACGTGATTTTATATATATATGCGTGATATAGTGTGCATGATGGAAAAATTTGATTTGTATAGTATGTGAACCTTGAGAAATTTTCCTTTATTGCAAATTGTTTCAAATTGAGGAAAAAGGGTTCTAACGTGAAACCCTCATTCCGTGACGGTTTGTGATTACACTGCGTTGCAGCGGGAAGGCATTCTTGCTAGAATGATTGATGTAAATTTCTTTTCTACTCAACTCTTGTTGAACATGGTTGCTTTATCATTGAATGTTTAATAACTCTGGGTTAAGTGGACAGGGTTTTAATATTAAATTGTCTTGTTTCCGAATAAGTGCATCATGGTTCTCAACTTTCCTTATTATTACTACTTGTTCCCTTCTAATGTTCGCTCACTGAGTTTTGTACTCATTGTTTTAAAAATTCATGTTTTTAGATTAGGAGACTATTGGATCCTGGTTGAGGAGTCCTCGTAGTTCGTCTCTTGGGTAGGTGTTTGGCATTCAATAGCAACCCTTTTATTGTAGTTTCTCCGCTGGAAGTCACGGGTCTTTTTGTTTGTGAATATGTTCATGTAATGTAAATTACTAAGTTACATGTCTTGAGCAGTACATGTATATTTTAATCGATAATGCCATCATGAGTTGGCTACTTTCACATTAGCCGGAATGCATACGGATACATTAATCGATGAGACGTTAAGCAATATAAATGGGATAGGTTTGCTTGGGCTTGGTGAGCTACGCTCATTGGATCCATCCGCCGATCATGGTCCAAAAATTGGGCTGTGACATCAACTCATTTTCTTCCGATTAAGACTATTTATAGGTTTGCCCAGTACGCTCAAATTAATATGGATGAGATAGTTCGATTGCATGGTATCTTTATTTCTATAATATTTGATAGAGGAACACAATTCACTAATAGATTTTAGGGAAAGTTCCAGGAAGCTCTAGGCACTAAGTTGGATTCCAACACAGCTTTTCACCCCTAGACTGATGGATAGTCTGAATGAAGAATACAAGCACTAAAAGATATGTTGAGGCCATGTGTAATAGACCTTGGGGTCAGGTGGGATCGATACTTACTCAGTGGAGTTTACGTATAACAATAACTTTCCAGCTAGCATTCAAATGGCACCATTTGAGGCATTATATGGATGAAGATGTAAATCACCTATTGGATGGTTGGAGGTGTGGGAAAGGAAACTCTTAGGGCCAAAGTTGGTGTAGGACACCACCGAAAAGATATGCATGATTCGTCAAAAGATGTTGGTAGCACAAAGTAGGCAAAAGTCATATGCTAATAATAGACGAAGAGACTTGGACTTTCAAGTGGGGATCATGTATTTTTGAAAGTCTCACCAACAAAAAGGGTAATGAGGTTTAGCAAGAAAGGAAAATTAAGTCCTTGGTATATAAGACCCTTCGAGATCTTATAAAGGGTTGGAGTGTGGCATATCAGTTCGCATTACCACTGGATATCTCGAACATTCACCCTGTATTTCATGTGTCAATGCTTAGGAAGTATAACCTGGATCCTTCGCATGTAATACAATACAAAACCGTCTAGCTAAGAGATGATTCTACCTATACAGAGCAACTAGTGCCTATCCTCGATAGGTAAGTCAAAAAGCTCCATTCCAAGGATGTAGCCTCAGTCAAAGTGTTATGGCAAAATCACATCAGTGAGGAGGTAATGTGGGAAGTTGAAGAGGAGATGCGGACAAAGTATCCACACCTCTTTAGTACATAAAGCTAAGCTACCTTCTATTTCGGTTTAAATTTGAGGACTGAATTTCTTTTAGTGGGGGAGAATGTGAGACCTCGATTTCTATAGGGCAGTAACTAGAAGTAGACATGATAACACAGACCAGGGATAATTTTGTCATTTCTTATGGTGAGCTCCAGGAAGTAGCTTTCTAATGTTATTAAGGTCTAAATAGACATAAGGAATAAAGAATGATGATAAAATGAATGAAGAAGATAGAAATATTGATTACTTTCACGATAAGGGCAAACGGTCATTTTGCATCTCGAGTGGAAATTTTTAAGTTTTCATGAACTTGAGCATTTCTAAACTATTATGGACCTTGTCTTAGTGTCAATGAAGTAAAAAGATTGTATAAAGCCAACGGGAAAACAAAATGACTTTGTTAAGGGCATTTTGGTATTTATGTGAGCAAATGGATAAACATAAGGCATAAATATCTAAGGTTCTACTAACTTCTTCAAATTTCCAACACTTCTTCTTCTTCTTCTTCTTCTTCTTCCTTTCTTACGTTTTCTCACCTTCCATGGGAGCTTGCTTTGAAAACTCCATAGACTTTCTCAAGTTAACCCCAATTTTCATGCTTTTCTGCATTTTTTTCATAGAACCTTTTGTGCTTTTTCACTCTCACTTTAAAACTGTTAAAAAAAATCTTACTTCCATACTTTCTCTCACTAGCTAAATGTGTGGAGAAAGAGAGAGAATGATTTTCCTTACTAGCTTGAAGAATCTTTAAAGAGAATTCAATTAAAAAGACCACCAAGGTGAGTATCGGTTAGGGTTAATTTCTTTAGTGGTTGATGATATCTAGTAATTAGATTTGTAAGTGTTTTTGTTGAGATTGATTATTCATTTTACTGTAACTAGAGTAGTGCAAATAATAGCCATTTAGCAGTAGTTAGATGCTAGTTAGAAGTGAATGTAGAACTTGGTTTAGGAAATAGCTTTTGGAGTGGTGGTAATGCCAAGTTGGGTTAAATGTAATATTGTTGTGTGCGATAGGTTCCGATGAGGCTCTTCATCCCCGTTTAAAACATTAGTTGAAGCTAAGGTCGATCAAAACGTCAATAAAGACCAGTGAGTGAACTTGCATTTCAAAATATTTTTGGGAATGTGAATGTATTCGAACAAAACGTTTGAGTGATTTTATCCAACTTTTCTTTAAAAACAAGTGCCATGGGAACGAGCCTTTAGTGAAATGTTTTTGTGATGTGGAACATGATTGTGATGAATCTATATACCTTTATATGTTGCTGATATGTATATAAGAATATATGAGATGTGTTGTTAAGAGATTTTGTGTAATTGATGTAACTGTGCATGTGCAGAGTGGGTAGTGCACATGCCGGTTAAATGACAATATTGTGATAATTACGACCGTGCATGTGCGGAGTGGGCAGTGCACATACCGGTGATCATGATATTGAAATATGCGAGTAGGGAGTGAACATGACGATGAATGAAGTGGAGTGGTGTGCTTGTTTATATGTGTTTATATATGTATATGTGATAGCAAGTTTATGATTATAATATGTGATTGTTTTGAATGTTGATAACTTAATTATTTCCAGTGTGCTCACTTTGATGTGCAATATGGTAGGGATGGATTTTGTGGCATGTGAAAACCCCTTAATTGTCATCTGCCCTGAAACTAGCTACAGCAAGAATAGATTCTTGCTACAGCTAAAAACTCTTGGGTGGTTCAAGATTCTTGTGCACTACTTTTAATTTGATAATGATTTTGACCATCTTTCAATCAGAATTGGGCAAAGTGGTAAATCAAAGTTGTATCCCAGCCTCTTAGCTTTCTAATGGTCCAAAAATCATGTCAATTAGACCTCTGTAGCATGAGATACGTTTGGAAAACCGAAACATATGCAAACCAAGAATGCCTTTCCGCTATAGTAAGAAAGTGTTTTCACTTTGATAAATATTTTAGCCATATTCCAATTAGAGCTAGGTAAAGTTCAACACGAAAATTATAGCCCAGCCTCTTAGCTTTCTAATGACCCAAATATCATGACAATTAGACTTCAGTAGCAAGAGATATACATGAAAAATCGAAATACATGAAAACTAGAAATGTTTCTTGCTGTAGCGAGAAACTTCCTATCATGCTTGTTACCTTGCTTCATTTTGACATATTTTTTACCCATTTAATTTCATGGATTGCTCATTGGTTTTTCAACACTTTAAAGCTATTAATCAAAGTTTGAAATGTGGGCTTTTTGTAAGAAATTAACTTACTTGCACTTTTTTTTTTAAACAAATGCATTATGAGTTTGAAAATTTCCTTGCCAACTACTTGTTCTTTTCTTATGTTCACTCACTAAGTTTATACTCACTATTTTTAACTTCATGTTTTCAGATCCGGAGGTGGTTGAAACCTAGATAGAGGTGTCCCCGTATAATCTTTTCAGTAGGTATCCATGGCATTCAGTAGTTGCACTTTCACCATTGTCACTCCGTTGGAAGTCAAGAGTCAGTTTTGCTTGTGAATAAGTTCATGTGATGTAAAGTACTAAGATATATGTATTAGACAATATATGAATATTTTGATTGGGAATGCCACCATGAGTTGGCAATGGTTAACATTATTTTGGGATTAGTATAAATGTAGTACTTGATTATTATAGCACATTATTAAAGAACTTACAGGTTGGAATGATTAGTAGGATTATATAGATAAACTTGCTTGGACTTAGTGGGCTATGCCCATTGTGCCCGGATGTCGGTCATGGCATGAAAATTGGGTCGTGATAACGAGATCTAAATGGGTATTCAAATGTCAATAGTTGTTAAAGAACAGTCCACGAACAGACCACCTTTGTTTGATGGATTGAATTATCCCTATTGGAACACTAGAATGTCAATTTCAAAAGATTATGAAATTTAAGATGTCATCACTGATGAACCCTTCATTCCCTCGACTATAAACATAGTGACAAATGAAATGATTCGGAAGGGCGAAATGGATAAAAGCTAAAAGCAAAAAGGTTCAAAAAAATTTTAAGGCAATAAACACTTTGCATTATGCCTTAACTCCCACTGAGTTTACCAAATTGTCAAGTTGTATCACTACTAAACAAGTATAGGACAAACTTAAGATTATCCATGAAGGGACTTCACAAGTCAAGGAGTCCAAAATAGCCCTCCTAACTTACAACTATGAGATGTTTAAGATGGAACTTGGTGAAGATATCACAACCATGCTTGATAGGTTCACTAACATCACCAATAAACTCAATCAGCTAGGCAAACCAATTCTCGAGCATGAAATTGTCAAAAAACTTCTTATAAGCCTACCCAAAAATTGAAAGCCAAAAGTGATTGCTATTCATGAAGCCAAGGACTTAAATGTCATCACTCTTGATGACATTTATGGCTCTATCCTCACTTATGAGCTGGAGCTTAAAGAAGAGGTATAAGAAAACAATAGAAAAGCAAAAGAAAAGAAGAAAAACATTGTCTTAAAAGTAAGCATTCTTGAAGAAGAATTAGACAATTTATCCTATGATGATGATGAAGAATTGGCTATGGTTACAAGAAGATTTCAAAAACTTATGGGATCAAGGGACAAAAGGTTGGCTAAGAAAAGGTACAGAAGAGATTGATGTTTTTCCTGGAGAACCAGAAATAAAAATAAGTCCAATAAGAATGAAGAGGTTATATGCTTTAAATGTAAGAAGCCTGGACATTTCAGGTCAAATTAATGCTTGCTGAAGGAGGAAACTCCCAAGAAAAATAGAAAATTGAAAAAGGCAATGATGGCTGCAACCTGGTCAGATAGTGATGTTTCAAGTTCTGATGTTGAAGAAGAAACAGTGGAAGAAATAGCAAATTTATGTCTGATGGCAAGAAATGATGAATTTGAGGTATCTTCAGCTCCTTGTGATATTTCTATTAATGAACTTCAAGAAGAATATGAATATCTTTATGGTCGGTTCGGACAACTTGTATCAAAATATAAGATTTTAAAGAGAAAGACTATATTTTGAGATATATTTAGAAAAGATAAGACAAGACTATAATTAGAAAAGATAAGACTTGACTATAATTCTATTTTTAAACAAAGAAACTTTCTTCAAACGAAACTAGAACATTCAAAAACAGATTTTGAAATTAGAAAATTGGAATTGGAAAACAAAATCGAAGCTTTGCAATAAGCAATTGATGAAAATGCTGCTCTTAAGAGTTTCGGAAAAGAAACATAAAAAAAATACACATACTTTAAGAAAAATTCTGATAATGGCTCATCTAGATGTTATATCTGTGATAAACTTGGTCATCTATCTTATGACTATTATAGAAAAAGAAGTACCTAGAAAACAAAAAGGATTTAGAATCCAAAAGGATCTTATGCAACGGCTAACCTTCAAAGACCCTTCAAGGTATAGGTACTTGTTAAGAAAAAATAAAAATCTGTCTTGTAGGTTGAATCAAACTGAAAAGACATATGTTCAAGAGCTCAATTGAAGGAGAAGCAACCATGGTACATGGATAATGGCTGCTCAAGACACATGACTGGAAACGAAATGTTGTTTACTTAGCTGGAAAGAAAAAAAGAGGTGTTGTATCTTTTAGAGATGATTCAAAAGGTAGAATTCATGGTATATGAACTATTGGTAAGAATTCGCAAGCTCAAATTAGTCATGTGTTGCTTGTTAAGGGTTTAAAACACAATTTATTAAGTATCAGTTAATTGTGTTATAAAGGCTTTAAGGTATTTTTTTATTCATACAAATGTGAAATGATAGACATTAGCACCAATAAAACTTCATTCATAGGAAAAAGAATCAAGAATATGTATGTAATATTTCTTGAAAATCTTGAGCTTTTTTTTTTTTTAAAAGCTGGAAATTCTCGCAGGGCCTAACTACCTTGTAAATGTTTTATTAAAAATCATAAAAGTTAAGTACAAAAGGGAAGGGGACATAAACCTTACCTCCAGAGTTACATGATCTCGAAAAAGATTAAGAAGAGTACTTAGAATGGAATGTTTCATTTTATGACCATGTTCTTTACTATTGTCATAAATTTGAAACATTTTCATATTACAAAAATCTCTGAAGTTGACTAAATAGAAAACACAAAAATAAACAAGGAGTACTACTCCTTTACAATCATTTAAAACGAACATAAGCTAAGCTAACTTTATCGAGTCTAAGGATACCTCTGAGTTGACCTTCTGCTTATGAAAACACTTGTAGGCTCTGGTGCGTATGTCCCTGATTTGAGAGATAATCAGCAGCTTGGTTGCCTTCTATGTGGATATGCGAAATCCTATAGGAGATTCCTCTTAAACATTTCCAAATGGAAGCAAGCAGATAACAAGTCCTAGAAGATCCCTGATGGTCTTCTTGTTGCATTTGTATCACTACTTTAACATCCATTTCTATCCAAAGCTTTGTAATATTGTGCTCAATACACAAAAGCAAGCCCTTGTATAATGCCAGTAATTCTGCCTGTAATGAATCATGTGTTCCAAAGTTTTCAAAAAACCTAAAAATCATGGTACCTGTATGATCTCAGAAAAGTCCACCACATACAGCATTATGAAGATTAAACTTGAAGCTACCATCAACATTCAACTTAAACTCACATGTTGATGGTTTGTGCCAAGAGAATATTTTTGGCAGATGTGGGGCTGCCAGTTGAAATATCATCCCCCATGCTTGAGCAATCTGTAAGTCCCCCCTCCATTACCACCGTTGTAATTGCTTCCCATGAAATAATTGGTGGACTAGTTTTAGCACTCTCCACACCACTCTGTTAGAATACATACCGAGGTTCTTATGTTTCACATCATTCCTTTCAATCCATAAGAACCAAAAAATGAATAACGGCATTAACGTGCGTTTGTCCCTTTTTTCGTGTAGTCACTAGAGTAAATTCATGCCATATAATCTTATAAGTAGTCTAGGGGTGAATAATGTTAATTTGGAAAAATTTTGCAAAGTAATTCCAAACCTGTGTGGCAATTGGGCATTCCGATATGACATAAAAGAGAGACTCTTTTGAGTTGCAGTGTTGGCATTTAGAAGCTAATTCGAACTGTCACGACTCGGAACTCTTATTGGGCCTGTGACAACCGCCGCGATGTCCTGATAGGCATTCATCCCCCAAATGCAAATCGAGACCTCACAAGGCTCTTGTACCATTTTTTCCATTTCCTCTGTGCGGATTAGTTATAAAATTTCATATTTAAACGAATATAACTAATCTCGGGTCGAAAACAGTCAAAAAAGTAAATTTTACGACATAGGGGTATTTTCGCCATTTTTCCCTTAATTTCGAAATCAATTAAAAATAAAGAATACGAGTAAAAAATATATATTTCATAATAAAAATAATTTCAATAGCAAGAATGCTCATTACAAGAGACTTTATAGTTAATAGAATAAAGGAAAAATATTAAATAAAGTATTCTATTTTCTTGTAAAACAATATTTTTAGAAACATCGGTAAATAATTATTCGCAAGCGATAGTAACATAAATTCGCACATATTGGAATCCAATTAACCAGAGTATGCATTTCGATTCACGATGACACGTGGGCCCCACAATGAACAAGTATGCAAAGGACTATAAACCTTTGTGCGCTAAGGAATGCGACTCCAAACTAATCTCTCGATGCAGTCAGTACATCTACAATAGTCTCAAGCTTAAAATGGGTGGAAAGGAGGGTGGTGAGATTATATAATCCCAGTGAGTAAACAATTACCATCTACAACATCTAAAGCTGGGTAGATGGAGACAGTATAAAACATTTCATCACAATATTACCAATAACACAAAATTTTGTTGCAATTTATACCAAACACGTTCATTTCATCAAAAACGGCAAGGCTTATGATTTTCACTTAAAACTAGGCTTATGCCAAATCTCATACTCATGGATACTTGATCAGAGCATCCAATCGAGTTTGCCAAGGCTGTTAAAAATCACATTATGTTTGAAAATACAACCGTTCCTTGGTGTTGGCTGAATTCATTCTCACGTGGTGGTTTAGCATGGAGTGAACTCCAACTATACCATAGGAGATATTAGGGCATCCCTTTCGAGGCCCACTCCGAGGTATTGTTATATTTGGGTCAAGGTTACTTAGCTCCAGTCCGACATAGCAGTGCTCAGCACCCATGCTCGAACCCTGATATATTTTATCTCAGTCGAATCGTCAGCTCCAGTCCGCTACAACGGCCCTCAACACCCTAACTAGAACCGAGACCTTCGCTCCTTTATCACCAAGGTATAAAACAATTGGGTTTATCGTGCCCCTCTAATAGGCAGTCTACGGAAACCCCTATCACTGCAATGACTAATTATTATCCCACCATCTCATAAAATATTCAGTAGCATAACATGGCTAATAACATTTTATCCAGCTTGTCAAAGAAATAAACAATTTATACATTTCATGCGAACACAAAAGTTCAGCCATCATGCTACCACAATGTCATAAGCCAAAATTTCAAATCATGGGTATACAACACAAATCACAGTGTAAGTCTCCACATACTCAATTTTCCCAAAACAATATTTGATTTCGAAACCAATATAAATCTCATTTATTTATTAAAAAACATTTTAATTGAAAAACATAATATTTTATAATTTAAATTCATTATTCAATAAAAGCATCAAACAAGTATAATTGCTCTAGATGTTTTAGACGATAAATTGTCCACTCACCTTATCAGGAATCCAAAATACATCTATTCTTGATTTTCCCAACACACTGAATTTACCCTCGTTCAGAGGACTCACCACCTAAACATAATTCACACCACATTTTTCAATTAAATGGTGTCCAACCATTAAAAATTATTTCAGGCTCTGTACTACATGTATGCATGAAATGGAAATGAGAAATTGTTCGGACAGTCGTTTAAATACGGTGTCCAACGCAATTTGCCTATACACGATTTAAATTGCTAAAACCTTTTAAGTCCACCCCAATTTGATCCATTTCACTTTCAACAGTCCAATAATATCCAAAATACCTCAATGACAGTGAATGTGGTTCAATTTATCAGTCCGAACCACAAAATACACCGGTCTATACACTAGGCAAAAATTTAGATTTTTATGCCAAAAATTCTCATTTAATTTTAGTCTCACCAATCATCAAATATCACCAAAATATCATGAATTATCATCACTTCCAGCATCAATTCTCCCCGTAGAAAATTCGGCCAAAATGGGTTAAATAAAGGACAAGTATTTTTCTTGCTAGATTTTCACACTTAACATTACTAATAAACTAAAAACACCAAATTCCATTGAAATCTAGCAAAATCAAGACTCAAAACTCCTCCATGAATGTTCGGCCAGCATCGGTTCAGCATGAGATCTCAAATTCTAAGCATGGAAAATGGAAAGAATTGCATGGGTAAGGTAGATCACTAACAAAATCAAAGAAATTTTACCTTTGCTTGATCAAATCCTTGATTTCCAACACTTTTTCTCCAATTTTCCACCTAAGTTTTCTTGTTTTTCCTTTCCCCTCTTTGTTCTGGTTGTGACCGACCATGGGGGTTGAAATGGGCTAATTTTTTTATGCTTTTTATAAAGAAAATATTAAATAACTAAAAGCTTGACACGTGGTGACATTTTATTGGTCCATAGTTTTAATATTTATCCTTTTAACCTTTAATTGTTCACCACTGATTTGTTCTATTTATCCACTCTAATAATAAATAAATTCCTTGGTCTTGACAAGTCCTGGTGGCGAAACATTACGATTTTACCCTTGGGATGATAAAATTACAATTTTACCCCTGTACTCTAAAAAGTATCGAAATTATAATTTTTTTCACTTTTCAACCTCCAATTACCTTCCAATTGATCAATCTTAGTCAAATGGGGTCAAAATCTTTTCTAAAAATTCACATTTTGTCTTCTGGTGATAAAATTACTGTGTTTGCCCTTATGCTCCAAAAATACTGAGAATTAAAATTTTTCACTACCAAATGCCATATTATACTTCAAATGATTAATTTTGATCAATATTTTGATTACATAACCAAATTTCAACTTTAGGTGACAAAATGACCATTTTGCCCCTAATCGGTCAATATTCTTGATTAACCCCAAATTAGCCCTCAAACTCCGAATTATCATTTTAAGTAATCCCTAGACTGTGAAATTCTCAATTTCACCTTAAAATCCTTATTTTAGCTAGTTCGAGGTTTAATTCCATTTAGTCGTAGCTCTAGGTTCAATACCGACTTTTGACTTATTTTTGGAGCTTTCCACATATGCAAACATGTTGTCCATTAAGTGTACGATACGGTCAATATTTTAGGACTAGGTTTGACAGGAACCCCTTGGTTTTTAACCGCAAGTCAACTGGAATCCAATCTTGAAGCAACCTCCAAAGAAAGAATGAGATAGTTAGAGGAATGCTTCATGCCAAATTAAATTAAACACTGGATTCACCATTTGGCGATGTCGAATTATCTCCCATGCAGATTTAGAAGTGAAGAACCCATCCGAGGTAGGAACCCAATATGCTTTATCATCATTGGAAGGATCAAATGGAATTTTTAAAATTTCCTCCACCACGTCCTCCGGTAAGACATTGTTCAGCTTATCCACATCCCATTTATCATTATCATAAAAATAGGAAACTTTTGTCATAGATGATGCAAACGATGGAAATAGATTAACCAAGGGTGCTTCACCCATCCAACAATCATGCCAAAAGAATAGTTCACCCTTACCAATTCACCACCTAGTGTGTAGTTTTGAAGTTCGGCAACTGGCTAGCATCCATTTGCATGTTTGTGAGTCATGAAGTTTTAGTTGAACATACCTTGAAATTTGGCCGGTGCAGTATTTAATCCTCATAAATCTTGTCCATATGCTATTACATGACACAAATCTCCACCAAAGCCTCATGCTAAAGGCCTCAAACACATCCTTTAAGCCATGTATATCTAGTCTACCTTCCTTGGATGGAAGGGCGTTCTTATGCCACACACTCCAATGGATGTGTTAAATGCCTGCTGAACCTCCCTATAAGAAATTGTTAAACATTCTTTCAATTTTTTCAATAACACAAATAGGAGGTTTGAGGACTTGGAGAAGATAGATAGGTAGAGAAGACAATACACTCCGTAACAATGTTATTCACCTACTTGGGGATAAAAGACTTGAGCTTAATTGTGAAACATGTCTTATGGCAAATGATAGAAATGATAGTTGGTTATGGCATAAAAGACTTAGGCATGTAAGCATGCATACCATCTCAAAATTGATGAAGAAAAATGTAGTTTTTGGATTCCCTGAACTTAAATTTGAGAATGATCAAATTTGTGATGCTTGCCAACTAGGTAAACAGGTTAAAACATCTTTGACAACCAAGAAAATTATTTCAACATCTAAACCCTTTGAACTGCTGCACATTGATTTATTTGGTCCAATTAACACAACTAGCTTAGAAGGCAAATCATATGGCTTTGTGATAGTTAATGACTAATCTAGGTATACTTGGTCTACTTCCTTGCACATAAAAATGATGCTCTACCTGCATTTGTAAATCATTGTAAGAGGGTTCAAAATGAAAGAGGACTGGCCATAGTTAGTATTAGAAGTGATCATAGAGATGAATTTAAAGGAGATGATTTTGAAAACTTTTGTAATGAAAAGGGGTGAGATCATAATTTTTCTACACCTTAAACACCTCAACAAAATGGGATTGCATAAAGAAAAAATTGAACTTCAAAAGAAATGGCTTGAATTATGCTTTGCGAAAATAATCTACCAAAGTACTTTTGGGTAGAAGCTATCAATACAGTAGCCTAGATTCTTAATAGAGTCTTAATAAGGGCCATGATATCAAAAACACCATATGAACTGTACAAAGTTAGTAAACCAAACATCTCTCACTTTAGAAGTTGCTTTGTATTGAATAATGGAAAACATTTTCTAGGAAACTTTGATGCTAAGAGTGTTGAAGCAATATTTCTATGATATGCATTGAACTCAAAAGCTTATAGAGTTTTTAACAAAAGAACTTTAACAATTAAAGAATCTATCCATGTAGTTTTTGATGAATCTAATGCCTTGCAAAAGGAAGTTCTTGTTGAAGAAAATGATGTAGAGGACTTTGAAGGACAAATAGAAGAAAAGAGCCTAGAAAACAAGGAAAACATTGAAAGAAGCCCTTTTGGAAGAGAAACAGAAGCTCAACCTCTAGAAAATCTATAAAGAAACGAAAGTTAGCATAATGACCTTCCAAAAAGCTGAAGATATGTAAAAGATCATCCATAAGAGTTGATCATTGGTGATCTTTCAAAAAAAGTCAGAACCAGATGTGGAATTAGAGAAACATGTGAATTCTCAGCCTTTATCTCATCAATTGAGCTTAAAAACTTTGAAGAGGCAAAAAAAGAAGAGAACTAGATATTAGCCATGCAAGAAGAGCTTGAACAATTTGAGAGAAACAAAGTGCAGATATTGGTTGCTAGGCTTTTTAATCAACTATTTGTTAGTACAAAATGAATGTTCAGAAACAAGGTAGATGAGTAAGGTAATGTAATAAGAAATAAAGCTAGGCTAGTGGCTCAATAGTATAACTAAGAAGAATGCATTAGTTATGATGAAACATTTGCTTTTGTTGCATTAGTTATGATGAAACATTTGCTTTTGTTGTTAGGATAGAAGCCACAAGATTATTACTTGCATTTGCACATTCTATGAACTTCAAATTATTTCAAATGGATGTGAAAAATGCATTTTTAAATGGTGTCATTCAAAAGAAAGTCTATGTCAAACAACCCCCCAGATTTAAGGACTTTGAAAAACCTGATTATGTTTTCAAAGTACATAAGGCCTTGTATGGATTAAAATAAGCTTTAAGAGCTTGTTATGAAAGACTTTGAAAGTTTTTAGTTGAGAAAGGCCATATTAAAGGAAATATTGATACAACATTATTTTTTAAAAAAGGTTTCATTGATTTAATTGTTGTTCAAATTTATATGGATGATATTGTGTTTGGTGCTACTAATGAGGCTTTATGCAAGAACTTTGTTGAAGAAATGTAGGGTGAATTCAAAATGAGCATGATAGGTGAGTTGAAATTCTTTCTTAGCCTTCAAATCAAAAAAAGTAAGGAAGGCAACTTTATCAATCAAGAAAGATACGCTCAAGACATGTTGAAGAAGTTTGATACTTTGAAACTGCAATCAATCAGCAGACTAATGAGTCCCTTTACCAAGCTTGATGCTAATGAAAAGGAAAAGGTGTTGATCAAAAGCTTTATCAAGGTATGACTGAATCTTTGCTTTACGTAACCGTTAGCAGACCTAATATTCAATTTAATGTATGTTTGTATTCACAGTTCAATCACAACCCAATGAGTCACACTTGACTGATGTAAAAAGAATTTTTAACTACCTCTTAGATACATAAACTTTAGGAATATGGTATCCTAAAGAATCTTCCTTTAGACTTATTATCAAGCCCAACCCAAAAATACTTGCCATGTCATACATGTAATGGACAACATGTTTGCATACTTGGAGAGCCTCAAAAAATTTTCAAGAGTCGGTATTGTACCTAGAGGTACAACAAAGTCGATTTATGCCTCGAACTAGTTAAAATAGGGATTTTAAGCTGAAAATGAGAATTTCACAGTCCAGGGATGACTTAAAATGGTAATTCTGAGTTCGAGGTTCGATTTGGAGTCAATCTGAAATATTCAAAATCTAAGGGCAAAATGGTCATTTTGCCACCCAAAATTTAAATTTGGATATTTGATGAAATTTTTAGTGAAGATTTATCATTTGGAGCATAATATGAGGTTTAGCAGTGAAAAATTTTAATTCTCGGTATTTTTGGAAGATATGGGCAAAATGGTAATTTTGTCACCTCGGGGGCAAAACGATAATTTTTACCCCCAACACTTGTCAAATTTGTAGATTTTATTTATTGTGGGAATGGATAAATATGGCATAAACATGTGGTGAAAAATTTAAGTGAAAAAGTCAAATATTTAAAGTATAAAAAGATACAATGGACCAATCACAAAATGCCACGTGTCAAGCTTTATTATTTTATTATTTTTTATAAAAATCAGCCTATATTTATCCCATTTCTCTCACCATATTCGGCGAAAGGAAGAAAATAAGGAAGAAAAAGGAAAAACAAAGAGAAAACCAAAAACCTAGCTAAGAAAATCAAGGAAATTTATTGATTTTTCAAGGAATCAAGCAAGATAAGGTATGATTTTTCAATTTTTGCTTGAGATCTAGCATACCTATGCTTTATTTTCTCATTTCCATGGTTGAATTGCTTTTTTTCATAATGAATGAGTGGAAGGCCGAATGGGTATGGTGAGAGAAATGATGTTGCAATTGATTGATTTTGAGTTATGTTAGTGTTTAGAGTTAGTTAATGATACGTAGTGTGAAAACAAGTGAAGAAAATCACATAATCTTGGGTATTCTTCATTGGTCGAATCTTCCTTGATGTGTGTGGGTGATGGACTGATTTTGTTTCAAGAGAAAATGGTTAGGAGATGATCAATTATGGTGAGGAAATTAAGTAGGAAAAATCACAGTGTTAGTGCACCCGTAATGGCTAGAATTTTCAAAGAGAATTGTGGAAATTGATGTGCTGAATTTTTGGTAAATTGACTTGTATTTGGTGAATTGAGTTATTAGAAAAGAAATAGAGCAATTTGGAGCTAAATTGGACGCGTTAGAAATTTCATCAGGTGATAGGCCGAATTAGGTCAACACCGCATTTAAGTGGTTAACTGAGCATTCCATGCATTCATATAGAAATTAGGTTAATTTTATACCTAATTAGCACAAATGTAGTGATTAAATTATTGTGCAGTTTGTCAAGGTGGTGAGCCCTCTAATAAAAGCAAAAAAATCGCACCCGAGGATTTATAATGGGAATACCTGAATTCGGTTTCCGAAAACTATGAGTAAACTTACTATCATCTTAATTATCTAGAGTAATTTTATTCAATATAGTGATTTTGTAAAAAATGATTTAAAATGGTGAATTATTCGTTTTATGAGAAAAATGTGATTTAATGGAAAAATAAATTTTATGAATTTTTCAGAAATTAAATGATGATTTTGAAAAATAAAGTAACTGGAGATTGTTTATTTGTTGTGTTATAAATTGTGTTTCAATTGAAGGGCTTATGGTAATATGTTAGCATGAATGGTTAAACTGATTTTTTTGTTGAAATTGTATGTACTGTGTATTTTGCGTTGAGAGGCTAGATTGCGATAAATTGCCATGTCATGTAGATAAAGATTTTATAAATCAGGTGGTAGATAAAATAATCCATAATCTCTGCAGTGGAGGTTTTGTGGACCAGCCTAAGAGAGGAGGCACAAAATCAGTTATATCTTACCTCGATCGGAGAGCCATGTGGAGGGTGTCTCTGGAGGTAAAGATTTAAGTGCACATCACGTGGACCGCCGCGTGAGAGTGAGACTCAACCAACGCAAAAGAATGGCTAGATTTTCAAATGTAAAAATATGTTCATGTGTGTACTACATTGAACAGCCTTGGCAGTCTCGGTCAGATGCTTCGGCCGGGGTATCTCCGAGAATGATTTTAGCACGAGCCAAGTATTTAAGAGATGCATAAGCCATATTAAATATTAATTATTCAAGAAAAATGATTTTATTTTCCTCGATGGAATATTTTATTTGTCTCTACTCGATTGAAATGAGTTGAGATAAGGTGAAATGTGATACGAAGAATGAGTTTGAATTTATCTCCATTTACTCAACTTTAGATAATTTAGCTGGTATCGGTTTACTCACTAGGATTTTATAATCTCACCATTCTCCTTTCCAACCTTTCAGGACTGAAATAGTTAGTAGATAGTTGAATTTGCTGAGGACTAAAGTTGGCTTGCAACCTTACCAATAATAGATTCACTGTCTTCTATACTTTTGTTCATTGTGGGCCCACTTATCAATATAAACGAAATTGTATATTGTGGTTAACTTTATTGTTGTATATAAGAATTTATTTTACTTTTACGTCCCAAAATTTTTTTACCGATAATTCTATAAAAATTGTTTTATAAGAAATTAGTATATTTTCTTGAATATTTTTATTATATTTTAATAGTTATAAATTTTCCTTAAAAAGTGTGTTTTATGTATCTAAATTTATTTTAATTGATGACATATGTGTTTTCCACTCGATTACTACATTTTTAGTGGGTTTCAAAGGTTTCGGGGGAAAAATGACAGAAATGCCCCTGTGAGGCGGAAACCATTTTTCTATTATTTTGAATGGGAAAAAGTTCAAAAATTTCTTTAGATAGTATGTTTGGTAATGATTGCTCACAGGAGAGGTAAGAAAACTTGTCAAACCCTGTTTTATAAAATAATTACGCTGTCATTTATACGCTCAATAGAATGTTTGCATATTTGGAAAATTCAAGAAAATCGTAAAAAGACGATATTGGCCCAATGCTATCATTAAGTCGATTAAACCTCGAATGAGTTCAAATAAGGATTTTAAGAGTGAAATCAAGAATTTTACAGTCCAGGGATTACTCAACACAGTGATTCGGAGTTTGAGGTTCGGTTTGGAATCAATCGGGAATATTGACCGATTAAGGATAAAGCGGTTATTTTGTCATTTAAGGACAAAATAGAGATTTCTATAAAAGAATTTGAGCACATTTGATCAAGATTAATTATTTGAAGTATAATATGATTATTGGAGCATAAAATGAAGTTTAGTAGTGAAAAATTAGAATTCCCGGTATTTTTACGACACAATGGCAAAATGGTAATTTTACCATTAAGGACAAAACGAGAATTTTTAGAAAATATTTTTGCCCCATTTGATTAAGATTGATCAATATTAGTGTTGTTTGAGGTTGGAAAGTGAAAATAATATAATTCTGATACATTTCGGAGTATAGGGGCAAAATCGTAATTTTTTTACCTCGAGGGCAAATCGGTAAATTTTTTATCCCAACACTTGTCAAGACCAAGAGATTTTATCCACCATGTGATTGGATAAATATGAGAACAATTGTGGTGGAAAATTCAATAGAAAAAGTCAAATAATTAAAAATTTGGACCAATGGCATTTTTGCCATGTGTCAAGCTTTAGTATTTTAATATTAAAGCAAAAAAATCAGCCCATAAAACCCCTTTTCTCTCACCATATTCGCCCTAAGCAACCAGCAACAAGAATAAAGGAAGAACAAAGGAAGAAACAAGAAAACCTAGGTGAGTGAGAAAGTGAGAGAAATCAAGGAAACAAGCTAGGTGAGTTGAAATTTCTTTAATTTTCCTTGATACCTAGCCTACCCATCCATTGTTTCTTTATTTCCATGGATGAATGATATGATTTCATGATGAATTCAATTCTGAAAAAATGGGTATGATAGGAGAAATCATGTTGGAATTGGTTGAATTTGAGTTATATTAGTGTTTAAGGCTAGTTTAGCATGTTAGTAAGAAAAACAACAAGAAAAGAACCCATTTTCCCCACCAATTTTCCATGACTGAATGCCTTGAGTATGTGTGTCAAATGAAATGATTTCATTTCAAATTAAATGGATTAGAAATTGATCAATTATGGTGGAAAACTGATGTAGGAAAAATTTTAGTAACAATGCCTCATTATTGTCGAATTTTTAGAGAGAAATTGGCTACTGGAAATTGAGGAAATTAATGATATTTTAAGATATTTTGGTAATATTTGATGAATTATGAAGGTAGGAATTAAATGGGAATTTTTGGTGTAAAAATATGAATTTTTACCTAATAGGGGTAAAAGCGTAATTTGCAGTCTAAGACTGATACATTGACCCACATTTATAGTAATTTAGTATTGCAGATATAATTGAGCTATTAGAAATTGAAATTGATCAAATTGGAGTTAAATTGAGGATTTTAGCAATTTAGACAATGTGTAGGTGAATGGGTCAGACATCGTGATTAAACGATTGTCTGAACCATTTTTACCTCATTTTCATGCATCATATAGAGCTTGAAATGATTTATTGTGGTTTGACACAAATAATTGAAAATGTGTCAAAAATTATGTATTAGTGGTGAGCCATTGGATACAGGTAAAGGACTATACCCGCGGACCAAGAATAGGAGTATTTCTACTCCTAATATAGTGAGTAAACTTATTATCGTCCTAATTATCTGGAGTAAATTTTATTCAGTTTGATGATTTTATAAAAAATCATTTTATTTGTTAAATTGCTTATTTTATGAGAAAATTGTGAAATTTATGAAATAAATTGGATTTATAAAATAAATTGAATTTTTATAAATTGATTTGAAAAATTGAACAATTGATTTTGAAACTAGAGTAATTGGAGACTACATGTGTTATTGTAAGTTTGATTTGATTCAATTGGCTTATGGTATTATGGCATGATTGATTGACTTGTTAATTATACTGAAAAATGTGAATTTGTATGTTTTGCCCTGATAAATTACTTAGTGATAAAATTACTAAATCATGCTATTGATATTTTATTGAATTGGTGGATTACTAAATGGTCGCTGTAGTGACGGGTTATGTGGACCAGCCTATTAGTGGGGCACGGGACCCAAGTATATATGTATATGTATTTTTACCTCGGTCGAGAGGCGAGTAGGGTAACTCCTGAGGTAACCATTGGAGTTCTCTTCACGCCAAACTACCATGTGAAGGTGAACTCAGCCAACGCCAAGGAATGGCTATATTTCCAAATGTAAAAATGTGTTTCATGCATATATGAAACTTTAATAACCTTGGCGGACTCGGTCGAACTTTGATGACGATCATGGGTCCTCGAGTATTGGTTTCAGAAGCCAAGTTTCCAAGAAAATCATAAGCCTATTTAATTGTTTGAACAAAATAAAATTATTTATCCGTGTTAGGATAAATCTTTATGTTATGAAACTAAAAGGGGATGGAAATATTTTATTTAACTCCATTTACTTGCCTTTAGATAGTTTAGATGGTATCTGGTTGCTCACTGGGATTTTATAATCTCACCCCCTCATTTCCTCACATTTCAGGCTTAGAGCATTCCATAGTTAGCAGATTCGATCAAGGACTGTCAATCAGACTTGAATTGGCAAAAGCTATAGGTTTTCAGCTTCTGACACATTTTGGTTAGTTGTGGGCCCACGTGTCACAGTAATTTGAATTTCATATTTTAGTCATCTGTATAATAGTATGTAAAAATATATTTAGTTTTTACGTTGCGAAAGTCAACTATCAAAAGCTTTATAAAAATTGTTTTGTAAGAAAACAGTTCACTTTATTGGATATTTTTATTATATTAAAATAGTAAAAATTTTACTTCAGATAAACAATTTAGACTTCAAAAATTGTATTTAATTATAAAATATATGTTTTCTACTCATCTTCTATATAGTTGCTCAGTTTCGGGGTTTTCGAAGAAAAATGACGAAAATGCCTTTGTGAGCCAAAAGACAATATATTTTTGTTTTTGAATCGAAAATAACTTTCGATTTTTAAAATGTGATATTCAATAACTGTTGCTCACTGGGGAGATGTGGAAACTGATGCTAAGCCTTGCGGGCTTCTGGTCGGCATTCTGGGTATGAGTGTCTATCGGAACGTTGCGGTGGTTGTCATGGACCCGATAGGGAGTTTCAGGTCATGACAATTCAATTGGTATCAGAGCTTTTTGGTTAAAAGATTATGACTTTTAGTTTTAAAGATCATAATTTTGATTTTTAAGTTGTTTTAAAATTTACAGTGTCAGTGTGGCCCCAAGTTAAATTAGGTTAGGTCGAGTGGAATGCATAAGTTTGCATATAGAGTCTAAGGTTGATTAAATTTGCCCCGTTTCTTTTTCTAGATCGCCATGCCTCCTAGACGAGAACACCCATCTCATACTAGGTCGGCTGGGAGGGGAAGAGGTCGTTCTTATCATCGTCAGTTAGATAAGGTAGAAGGGGGATCAGTTGTATTCTCTTTTCAGGTAGTGCCTGCTGCAGAGCAGTCCGAGATTCCTCCACATCCTTCACCTCCTCATCTCCACCTACTAGTATGCCTATCATGTCCTCGGAAATGATTCAGGCATTGGTAGCCCTTTTTACCACTATTGCTAGCCAGGGTCAAGCTGGTCAAGCTCCACCTACAGTACCTCTAGCTGTTCCTTCAGTTTCCCAACTAGTACAAGATGTACCTATTTTCAAGAAGTTGAAGGAGGCTAGGCAACTCTGTTGCGTGTCTTTCACGGGTGAATTAGATGCCACCGTAGCCAAGGATTGGATTATTCAAGTTTCGGAGACACTCTCGGATATGAGGTTGGACAATAATATGAAATTGATGGTGGCTATGAGATTATTGGAGAAGAGGGCCCGTACCTGGTGGAATTCAGTGAAGACTCGTTCCACCACTCCACTAACCTGGTCAGACTTTATTAGAGAGTTTGATGGTCAGTATTTCACTCATTTCCATCAGAAAGAAAAGAAAAGAGAATTTTTGAACTTGAAACATGGGAATTTAACGCAAGAGGAGTACGAGGCTCGTTTTAACGAGCTAATGTTGTACGTCTTGGAATTAGTAAGAACGGAGCAAGATTAGGCTAGTTATTTTGAGGAAAGGCTCCGTAATAAGATTAGAGAGCGAATGATGGTAATAGGCAGGGAGCCATATAAAGACGTAGTACAAATGGCTTTAAGGGCTGAGATGCTCGCAAATGAAAATAGGAGAACGCGAGCTGAATTTGCAAAGGAAAAGAATTCGGGTGTATCCTCCAGTCAACCACCAAAAAAAGGTAAAGACTTGTCTGTTTCAGGAAGTATTACTTCTGTTGCAATGACATCACCTAGACCCCTATTTTTAGAAATGCAGCAGAGACCTTCGAGATCTAATAGGTCTAAGAAGACTATTTTTGAAAAGAATTTTGGAGGCCTTGATAGATGCAGAAAGTGTGGGAAATATCATTACGGAATATGTTGGGGATTTGTACGATGTTTTTATTGTGGTCAAACGGGTCACATTAGGAGTGATTGTCCAGAATTAAGAAGGAAATGGTAGCTATTTGTACAAATCCAGAATTATGTGTTTAGGAGTTATTTGGAAATTTTTGCTTAACTGAACTTGTCCTAAATGTTACGATATAAATGTATGAATGTTAATGGCAAAATAAATATGTTAAATCAGTGATCTGATTGTGTGCCTAAAATGGAAAGTTAGTTTTACTGATTGTGGTGTAGACTGAGAGGGAAACCACACGATTGTGAATGATTGTGGTAGCAGCCTTAAAGGTACAAGAATTGGTTAGATAAAGTAAATTTTAATAGCTGTAACACCACGATGCCAACTATCGAATGTTGTTGCGTAAAGAACTCCTTATGGCTAGAAGGTATGAGCAAACTATGATCGGCATATAGATTAGACTCACAAATTGGAATATGGATATTAGTTTGATGCTAAGCTTTGACATTTTGAGTCTTAAGTGCAATGGGGAAGTATTAAGAAGAAGATGAATTAATACATGGAGTGGCAAGATGGATAATTTGTTGATTAAGTTAAATTATAAGAAATGGAAAGGACATTAGGTAAAATCTTGTTAAAGGTTACAGAGAAAATGATAAAAAGGTTAGACGAATGTATGGCATATCGATAAGAAATACTGATACCAAGTGCTGAAAAGGTGAATTGAGATTTCAAGACTGGTATAACAAATGAATATATATAGAATATAGTTATGGAGTAAAAAGATTAGTGAATAAATTTGCTCTAAAGGTGAACTTGAATTTTGCTATGCACAGTATGGGGAGTTACAAGATTAAAGGATTAGATATGGTGAAATGGTTAAAGGTGTTCTTTTCAAGGGAAGAAAAGGTCTTGGGTTCGAACCTCCTTATGTCCAACTGCAGGCTGCAGGGAAGACCGATCGGAAGGGATGAGGACCAAGACATAACAATACCCTGGAGAGATAGTATTTTGAAGGGAATGTCATTTGTAGAATTGATAGCTTGAGATTAAATGACTTAGAAATGTCAAATCTAGTCTTAGTGCCATATAGAGTTATATAATTAAGATTGATATACATGAATTACTTGAAGGATCAAGTTAAAAGTTTATTTGGTTCAAAGTGCGATTTATGGCACAAATGATCAAGTCAAGGCACATATTTGAAGTATTAATGATATTATAATGCAAAGACATATAAGAGAATGAAACCTAAGTGTATGATTTGAAACGATAAGAAAAAAGTATGAGTATGCGAAAGGTATGGGACTATGCACAAGCATGGTGAAGATGTTGATAAGAATTATTGAGATTATTCTATTAGATTTTGGTTATGGAGGAGAGTGAACAAGGCATTTGAGAACAAAGGCATTTCTATATAATGAGAAGTATGGACATCTGAAAGGTACGTATACATACGTATATAAAGAGTCAATAATATGATCAACTAAATTAAAGGATTATCCATAAAGATTTAGAATTTGAACTTGATGTATCTGAGGAGTTGAATAGGAAATGAAATGATCAAGAATCTTATTAGAAGTTGACTTATAGAGACCTAAGGAAATTTGAGAATTCATTTAGGAAATGTAATCTATGGCAAGATTAAGCCATATGGAATGGGCTTATATGATTAAAAAGGTTGATAAGGAACAAAGAAATTAATTGATAATTGATATAAATAAATAGGTATAAAAGTAGGTCGAAATTTGGTATGAATAAGATGGACTTATAGTTCAAATTCGATGATGGTAATAGAGACATACTTGGAGTCTTGATATAAGAGATCATGACCGAGAATGATATTACAGATATGATTTTAAAGGACAATGCTAGATAAGAGTGAAGTATTCAAGTTGACCCATAGGTGAACAAATTGAAATTCCCTACAATAAGAGATGACATAGGAAAGTAAATATCAGAGGATAAGCTAATACCTCCATCTCTTCTTCAAGTTTGATTAGTGAAATTTTGAGGATAAAATTTTATTTTAAGGGGGGTAGTGTTGTCAAACCCTACTCTATAAAATAATTACGATGTCATTTATATGCTCAATAGAATGTTTGCAAATTTAAGAAATTCGAGAAAATCGTTAAAAGACAATATTGCCTCTAATGCTATCATTAAGTCGATTAAACCTCAAATGAGTTCAAATAAGGATTTTAAGAGTGAAATCGAGAATTTCACAATTCAGGGATTACTCAAAGCAGTGTTCAGAGTTTGACGTTCAGTTTGGAGTCAATCGGGAATATTGACCGATTAGGGACAAAATGGTCATTTTGTCATTTAGTGACAAAATAGAGATTTCTATAAAAGAATTTGAGCACATTTGACCAAGATTAATTATTTGAAGTATAATATGATTATTGGAGCATAAAATGAAGTTTAGCAATGAAAAATTATAATTCTCGGTATTTTTGGGACACAATGGTAAAATGGTAATTTTGCCATTAAGGACAAAACGAGAAATTTTAGAAAATATTTTGGCCCCATTTGATTAAGATTGATCAATATTAGTGTCGTTTGAGGTTGGAAAGTGAAAATAATATAATTCTGATACATTTTGGAGTATAGGGGGTGAATTCATAATTTTTCAACCTCGAGGGCAAATCGGTAAATTTTTCACCCTAGCACTTGTCAAGATCAAGGGATTTTATGCACCATGTGATTGGATAAATATGAGAATAATTGTGGTGGAAAATTCAATAGAAAAAGTCAAATAATTAAAAATTTGGACCAATGGCTTTATGCCATGTGTCAAGCTTTAGTATTTTAATATTAAAGCATAAAAATCAGCCCATAAAACCCCTTTTCTCTCACCATATTCGCCTTAAGCAACCAGCAACAAGAACAAAGGAAGAAACAAGAAAACCTAGGTGGAAAATCAAAGAGAAAGTGACAGAAATCAAGGAAACAAGCTAGGTGAGTTGAAATTTCTTTAATTTTCCTTCATACCTAGCCTACCCATGCATTATTTCTTCATTTCCATGGATGAATGATATGATTTCATGATGAATTCAATTATGCAAAAATGGGTATGATAGGAGAAATTATGTTGGAATTGGTTGAATTTGAGTTATGTTAGTGTTTAAGGGTAGTTTAGCATGTTAGTAAAAAAAACAACAAGAAAAGAACCCATTTTCCCCACCAATTTTCCATGACCGAATGCCTTGAGTATGTGTGTGAAATGAAATGATTTCATTTCAAATGAAATGGATTAGAAATTGATCAATTATGGTAGGGAATTGATGTAGGAAAAATTTTAGTGACAATGCCCCATTATAGCCAAATTTTTGGAGAGAAATTGGCTTGTGGAAAATGAGGAAATTGATGAGATTTTAAGGTATTTTGGTAATATTTGATGAATTATGAAGGTAGGAATTAAATGGGAATTTTTTGTGTAAAAATATGAATTTTTACCTAATAGGGGTAAAAGCGTAATTTGTAGTCTAAGACTGATACAATGGCCCATATTTATAGTAATTGAGTATTGTGGATATAATTGAGCTATTAGAAATTGAAATGGATCAAATTGGAGTTAAATTAAGGATTTTAGCAATTTAGACAATATGTAGGCGAATCGGTCGGACATCGTGATTAAACGATTGTCCGAACCATTTTTACCTCATTTTCATGCATCATATAGAACCTGAAATCATTTATTGTGGTTTGACACAAATAATTGAAAATGTGTCGAAAATTATGTATAGGTGGTAAGCCATTGGATACAGGTAAAGGATTATACCCGTGAACCGAGAATAGGAGTATTTCTACTCTTAATACAATGAGTAAACTTATTATTGTCCTAATTATCTGGAGTAAATTTTATTCAGTTTGATGATTTTATGAAAAAATCATTTTACTTGTTAAATTGCTTATTTTATGAGAAAATTGTGAAATTTATGAAATAAATTGGATTTATAAAATAAATTGAATTTTTATAAATTGATTTGAAAAATTGAACAATTGATTTTGAAACTAAAGTAATTAGAGACTACATGTGTTATTGTAAGTTTGATTTGATTCAATTGGCTTATGGTATTATGGCATGATTGATTGATTTGTTTATTATACTAAAAAATGTGAATTTGTATGTTTTACCCTGATAAATTACTTAGTGATAAAATTGCTAAATCATGCTATTGATATTTTTTTGAATTGGTGGATTACTAAATGGTCGCTGTAGTGACGGGTTCTGTGGACCAGCCTATTAGGGGGGCAGGGGACCCAGGTACATATGTATATGTATTTTTACCTCGGTCGAGAGGCGAGTAGGGTAACTCCTGAGGTAACCATTGGAGTTCTCTTCACGCCAAACCACCACGTGAAGGCGAACTCAGCCAACACCAAGGAATGGCTATATTTCCAAATGTAAAATGCGTTTCATGCATATATGAAACTTTTATAACCTTGGCGGACTCGGTTGAACTTTGATGACGATCAAGGGTCCTCGAGTATTGGTTTTGACATAAGCTAGGTGTCTAAGAAAATGATAAGCCTATTTAATTGTTTGAACAAAGTAAATTATTTTTTCGGGTTGGGATAAATCTTTATGTTATGAAACTCAATGGGGATTGAAATATTTTATTTGTTTCAATTTACTCGCCTTTAGATAGTTTAGATGGTATCTAGTTACTCACTGGGATTTTATAATCTCACCCCTTTATTTCCTCACATTTCAAGCTCAAAGCATTCCATAGTTAGCAGATTCGATCAAGGACCATCGATCGGACTTGAATCGACAAAAGTTGTAGGTTTTCAGCTTCCAACACATTTTGGTTAGTTGTGGGCCCACGTGTCACTATAATTTGAATTTCATATTTTAGTTGTTTGTATAATAGTATGTAAAAATATATTTAGTTTTTACGCTGTGAAAATCAATTATCAATAGCTTTATAAAAATTGTTTTATAAGAAAATAGTTCACTTTATTGAATATTTTTATTATATTAAAATAGAAAAAATTTTACTTCAAACAAACATTTTAGACTTCAAAATTATATTTAATTATAAAATATATGTTTTCTACTCATCTTCTATATCTTTGCTCGGTTTTGGGGTTTTAGAAGAAAAATGACAAAAATGCCAGTGTGAGACAAAAGACAATATATTTTTGTTTTTGAATCGAAAATAACTTTCGATTTTAAAAATGTGATATTCAATAACTGTCGCTCACCGATGAGATGTGGAAACTAATGCTAAGCCTGCGGGGTTCCGGTCAACATTTCAGGTATGAGTGCTTATCAAAACTTCGCGGCGGTTGTCATGGACTCGATGGGGAGTTCCAGGTCATGACAAAACTGATACAAAAGTCTTGCAGGGTTTCGATCAGTATTCGGGGTATGAATGCCTGTCGAGACATCACGACGGTTGTTGTGGGCTCGATGGGAGTTCCGGGTTGTGACACTTATTAGGTATTCTGATGCTGATTTTACTAGAAGCAAAACAGATAAAAAGAGCACCAGCGGTACATGTCAGTTTCTGGGAAACATGCTAGTGTCTTGGTCAAGTAAGAAATAAAACTCAGTTGCCCTCTCCACAGCTAAAGTTGAATATATTTCCTTATGTGGCTGCTATGCCCAGATTTGATGGATTAAACAACAATTAAAGGACTTTGGAGTAACCGTGCATAATGTACCAATATTTTGTGATAACACAAGTGCTATGAAAATCTTGAAAAATCCAATTTAGCACTCAAGAACAAAGCACATTGAAATTTGACATCTCTTTATCCAAGATCACGTATTTAAGGGAGATATTAAGATTGAATTTGTCAACACCTTTCATCAATTAGCTGATATATTTACCAAATCCTTAAATGAGGAAAGTTTTTGTGAAATTAGGAGGAATCTAGGAATGCTTAATGTACAAAAGCTTTAGATAAATTTCTGAGCCTTTTCTTTATAAGATAGTAGATACTTAGTTGAATAAAAGAAGTACTTAACCAATTAAGAACATTTTGTGTTACTTCTATGTAAACTTGGTCTAGTAAAGGTCATACTTAGTCAATTAAGAGACTAAAATAAACATAATATAGTTAAAAGAAAGAGAAAGGCTTATCAGGAAAAGAAGAGAAAGAAAAATCGTTAAACTTAAAGACAAAGTGCGAGGCAAACTTTCAAATTTTGAAAAAGAGGAGTCTGTCAGTATTTAAAGAAGAAGTTTAATAACCTCTCTTAACTCCTCACATTCCTTTTACACTTTCTTTTTTTTCTCTCCCATCTAAAATTGTTTCTCTCAAAAACCAAAAACCGCTCTCCCTAAAACTTTTCAAACCCTAAGTCTAAAATTACCTAAAATCGATGGCCAAATCCTCTTCGCCTAAAGATATGTTGGAGAAGAAAAAAAGCAAATGACCTATGGAAGAAAGTTCACTATCTAAAATAAAAAAGAAGAGAAGGAAAAAAGAGTTGGCCTCAATGACTGAGATAACAGAGAAAAAACATAAAGAGAAAGTGCAAAAAATAGAGAAAAATGTGGAAAAAGGAAAATCCACTATGAAAGGTAATCCTCCATCCTCAAAATTTAGAAATAAGATTCATGAGGATAGATTTAGGGAAATAAAGAATGCTTCCATCTCTTGTGGGAAATATATTGACTAGGATAGCTTTAATGAAGTTCTCGAAATTAAAGAAGGTTTATCGGATTATTTTGAAGAAATAAAATTGAAGGGATTGAGTGTTTTTAAGAACAGAGCCTATAGTGCAAGCCTTATTAAAGAATTCTATGCTAGTATTGCACTAGATGAAAATGAACTTGATGACCTTGAGGATTTTGTTGATGATGGTTTGATTGTGTTTCTAAATGGAAAAGAGTTTGTAGTCATTGCCACTAATTTGGGAAATTTGCTCAAAATTGAGTGTAATGAGGGAGACTATGAAATTCCTAAGATTATGATCCCTCATCTCTGTGGGAAATAATCATAAGGAAAAACGAAAGATATTCTATTAGAAGCTATGCAAGCTTTATCAAAAGTCCGCAAACCAGAATCCTGCACTACTTTATAGCTTCAACAATCCATGGTAGAAGCGGTAGCTTTAACTATGTAAGTCTTCAATATATGTGGCTGATGGAGCATGCCTTTAATGCTACTCCTTTCAATTTAGGAAGATTCATGATTGAGAGAATCAAAGGAATCTGTCAAGTGGACAAAGTAAATTTGGCTTATGGAAATTTGATCATATCTCTTGTAAAGAAAAAGGGAATTTGAAGTAACAAATATAAGATAGATCTACTAAAGAGCAAAGATCAAGCCGTTTATCTGGGAAGCTTGCCACTGATGGGGTATAAACTGGAAGAGGAAAAGTTTGTCAAGACACCTAAAGATACTCTAAGGGATGAGCATTCCACCATTTCTTAGAAAAAGGCAAACCCCTCACAGATTTCAGATGAAATGATTCTAAACTTATTAATAAGGATTGATGGAAAACTTACTGATCAATCTGCAAGAATTCAAATAATTGAAGACAACTTGCAAGAGTTGGGAAATTTGATGAATGAAAAAGGAAAATTGGCTTTTGGTCCTATAATTGAGGATACTTCAGCAGCACCAAGTTCAACACTAGCAGGACAACCTGATGAAAGTCCTGTCTTCAAGCTAAAGGTGATGAACCAGAATTTGTTCTAGCAAGGAAAACTCCCACCTTTGAACCTGAAAATGAAGAAGAATCCAATGAAGGAACTAAAGTAATTAGATCTTTTGATGACAACGCTCCACCACATGATGGACCATAAGCAGAAAAACATTTTTCAATTAACTTTGAGGAAGTTTTGATAATGGATGTCTTTTACCAGATGGTCAAAGAAGAACAAGCAGAAAAAGAAAGAGCAAAGAACAATGCTCAAAAGTCAACATCTGTAAGGGCTTCCCCTGAATCGATTCACACGACAAAAGAAAATGGACCTTCTAATAAAAAACACTAGTAAAGGCATTAATCAAACCTAAATCCAAACCTACTGGTAAAGGTATAAAGACCATGGCCACCGAGACTAAGTTCCTCAAAAGGAAAAAGTCCTCTAGATTGGTTGAGACAGCCAAACCCCCAGTTAAAACTTCCACTTAGGACTTAGTATAAGTTTTAGACACATTCCCTACTAAATCCTTACCCCAACAAGCATCATTTGTGTTCTCTCTAAAACCCCTCAGTGATCACTATGGAACGGATGAATCAACTCGCTCTGACTCATCTTAGATTTTCAGTTTATCCCTCTTTTACTAATAGCAAAAAATGGGAGATAGGTTATGGTAGAAGTAACTTTAGGGGAAGAAAGTAGAAACAATTTAGGGTTAATTTAGGAAGTTGACTTTGATGATGCTAAGTTGTGTATGACAATATATTAGAATTTTAATATGATGATGGCTTATTATTAATTGTTGATGGATTGTTGGATTGTTAATGATAATTGCATGATAAGAACTTATTTCTATTATGCTTTTGTGAACTTATTTTTGTTATGCTTTTGTGAACTTAGTTTTGTTATGCTTTTGTGTTTAATGAATTTTTGGAATGGATGTGCTCTGTTAATAATATGTTGGTGGCAGGTAGTTACAATGTGGATGATATTCTATCACCTATTACTGATTGTTCTGTAAGCTTGCATAAAGATACACTGTCAAAATGTCTGAATCTATGCCTTCTACTTTCTTTAAAAGATAGATAAAAACTTGCTGATCCATTAGTTTAGGTAGTAAAACAACTTGAAAAGATCATGCATACACTAAGGGGGAGCACACACTCAGGGCGAGAAATCCTCATCTTGTGAAGAATAAATAGAACTAATAGTGTGAGACCCTGTCTAAGTTGTTAGAAAACCGGTATTGTACCTAATGGTACAATTAAGTTAAATCGAGCTTCAACCTAGTTTAATGGAAATTCTAAGAGGAATTTCAAAATTCTGAGACCCACAGAATAGCTCAGAATAGTGAATCGGAGTTCAAGGTCCAGTCTGGAGTTAATCGGGAAAATTGACCGGTTAGGGACAAAACGGTCATTTTCTCATTTGTTGATTTATGGAGATTTTTAACTAAGATTTGATCACATTGGGCCAAATATAATTATGTGACATACAGTTATGGTTTTTGGAGTATAAAATGATGTTTAGCAGTGTAAAATGGTGATTCCCAGTGTTTTTGGAATATAAGGGCAAAATGGTAATTTTGCCACCGGACTGCTAAACGTGAATTTTTTTGAAACGATTTTGTTCCATTTGGTTAATATGGATTAATATTAGTGTTATTTGAGGTTGGACAGTGAAAATAATGAAATTCCGGGACATTTCGGAGTATAGGGGTAAAATCGTAATTTTGCCATCCCGGGGGCATTTCGGTAATTTTTCACTACCAGAATAAATTTTTCCAGCCATGGTCAACCTTGGATCAGATGTTGACTTGATGAATCAAGTGGTGGAGATCAAATGGGAGAAAAAGTCAAAAAAGTCAAAAAACGGGCCAATCACATGGTGCCACGTGGCAACCTTGTTTATTTTATTATTTAAGCCATAAAAATCAGCATTTAAACCCTCATTTCTCTCTCAAAGTCGGCACCCACCAGAATTGAAGGAAAAACAAGAAGAACAAAAGAGAAAAACACAAAACCTAGGTGGAAATCTAAGGAAAAGTGTGATTTTCAAAGGAAATCACTTGAAAAAGGTAATAAATCTTTACTTTGGCTTGTGATTTACCTTACCAATGCTTTTGTTCTTGATTTCAATGGTTAAATATGGAAATATCATGAAGAGTTTAATTCTGAAAAATGGGTATGGATGAGGAAGGATTGTTGGATTGGATTGAATTTAGACTATGTTAGTAGTTAGAGGTAGTTAAGCATGATTATGAAGAAATATGGAAGAAAGAAATTGAATTCCATGATTGTTCTTCCTTGGCCGAACCTAGTGTGTAGTGAATGCATGAGGAATTGTCTCATTTCAAATGAAATGGTTCCATTTGAAATGAAAGAAATTGGAAAATGATAAATTAAAGTGAAAAATGTAGTAGAAAAATTTTCAGTGCTAATGCACTGCATTGGCCGAATTTTTCCATAAGGAATTGGAAAGGGTAGGATGCTGAAATTGGCATCAATTACATGATATGGGATGAATTAAGGTATTAGAAAAAGAATGGATCAATTTGGAATTGAATCGGGCTTAATGGCCAATTTATCGACTGAACGGTCGAAATTAGGCAATACCGCGTTAATGCGATAATCGGACGCGATTTTGCTCTTACGTATCACACGCTAGTAATTTAAATTAGTTTATATTAGTTGGGGGCATTATAGTAAATTTCTTGATTTTATTTTGTGTTAAGGTGGTGAGAAGACCGAGAAAGGCAAAGGGATCGTGACTGAGGATTTTTAATCCGAGAGCATCCGGAATCCGGATATTTGTGAGACGGTGAGTGAACTTGCATTTCAAAATTTTTTGAGGAAATGCACATTGTATTGATTTGGATAATTAAATGATTTATTCAAAGTTTTAAAAAAATATGTGCTGGGAACAAGCCTTTGATTAAAATGATTTTATGTGATGAATTATGTGTTATGCATGAAAGCATAAAAATATGTGTTATGCATGAAAGCATAAAAATATGTGTTATGCATGAAAGCATAAAAATATGAGTTATGCATAAAAGCATAAAATTATATGTTATGCATGAGGGCATAAAACTTTGTGTTATGCATAAAGGCATGAAATATTATTTCATTGAGATGAAATTTAATTGTGCTGGATATGTACATGTAATGTACATTGTCAGAATTTATATTTGACTGATTATGTGTATATGTGTAAGCAATGTAAATTGCTAAATACATGACTGGCATAGTGCATGTATAATGTGATTAAAAATGCCATTGTGTTTTGGCTGTGTCCACTCCCGGAAAGGGTGTGTGTGTGTATGTGTGACTGGATATGCCATTGTTAATTGGCATTGTATGCGCATTGGGTGCATTACGTGTGGATGTCCCACACGAGTATGTATGGAATAAAGTCAATGGGAATAGGCTTGCTTGGGCTTAGTGAGCTATGCTCATTGGGTCCTTGCGCCGGTCATGGCCCGGGAATTGGGTCGTGACAAATAGACACTGTGCCTTTAATCAATGAATGTTTTGTCATCATCAAAGATTGTTGGCTCTATTAGTTTTTGATGATAATAAAACATTCCCATTCATTTATTTCTAATCTTCTTACTTGAGTGTGCAGGACAAAAATGTATGCCAATAATAAATTAATCACTCAAAAGCAAATATCAAAACTCATAAGAATAAAGAGCTATAATTGAACAACAAAACAGAAGCCACTTAATCGAATAATCAAGGGAGTTAGTTAGCTAAAGTTCAAAAGTGAAGTTGGCAAGTTGAAACAGATTGTGAAACAGAAAACACTTAATCAACCAAAAGGCATGGTTAGTCAACTAAGAGCACACTGCCAAAAATATAGATTACAAGATGGAGACAACTTAATTGACTAAAAAGCACAGTTAGTCAACTAAGAGCTCACTGCTAGAAACTTCAATTGCAATACAGAGATGACTTAATAGACTAAGACGTATGTTAGTTGACTAAGAGCATTCTATTTGAAAAACTTTAATTTTAATGCTAAAAGATAGATTAACGGCTAGAACTATCTCCAAGTTGTTTCCAAGGGTCTGAAGCTATCAATCACTCATCAGCATTGATTTTCTAGGTATATAAGGCATTCCCCATAGCTAAGAATGATATCCAAGGCTTCTAAGATCAAAAAGATGTCAAAACTAGCAAAAACTCTCTCCATACTTTCGATACTTTACTCCAATCCTTGTAATAGAATTAAGCACTTCACTTTATACTATTTAGATCAGGTTAGTGATCATTAGTACTTCATTATTTCTATTCTTCTTGATTACTTAGAACGTGCGAGACACTCTAAAAGGATTAATCAAGCTTAGTTTGGTTGATTGAGTGTATAGGTTCTAACTTAACCTAAGAACAGTTAGTTTTGGGTTTTGGTTGATATCAAGAAAAACCATTGTTAAAGGTTGTGGCTGACCCTACGAAAAGTCATTATAAAAACTTGGTGAAAGCTTGGAAATTCCAATGTTTATAGTGATTTGGTTTAGAAAATCCTTAGTTAAACAATCAAGGTAGTGGATGTAGGTCTTTGACTGAACCACTATAAATTTTTGTGTATTTTTTGCTCTACTTTATTTTTCATTTTCATTCTTTGTTAAATCATTCCTTTATCTTGTGTTGAACTTCTCATCATTGACCTTCAACTTGCTCCCAATTAGAAATCAAGTTTAGTAAGAGCCAAAAAGTGCTATTCATCCCCCTTTAGCATATTTATTTAGGATTAACATAGTTGAGTCGCTAAAGAAATATTTAAGGAGAATCACCCTATCGATCCCCTTGAAGCTTCCTTAATAGTTGTTTCAGAGAAAAATGATGAAGATTTTGTTGAATGTGTAAATTTGTTAGATGTTCTGTCTTGTGTCATGGGGACACAATATGAAGTGTTGGATGCTTCATCTTTGTCTACACCAGAAAAGCCATCCATAAAAAAGCCTACAAATTTGGAACTTAAACCTTTATCCAATCACTTAAGGTATGCATATCTCGAGAACTCATCTATGCTTCCTATAATTATTTCATCTAGTCTTACTAATGTGTAAGAAGATAAGTTATTGAGAGTCTTGCAAGAACACAAAAAGGCATTAAGATGGATGATTGTAGGCATAAAAAGAATTAGCCCTTCAATATCAATGCATAAGATCTTTTTGGAAGAAGATTGCAAAGGCACCATAAAGCATCGACAAAGATTCAACCCGATCATGAAAAAGATGCTAAAAAAGAAGATCATTAAATGGTTAAACACTAATATTATCTATCCCATATCGTATAGTGCATAGGTAAGTTTGATGCATTGTGCACCCAATAAGGGAGGACTGATAATGATAGCTAATGACAATAATGAGCTCATCTCGACGAGAATCATAATTGGATGGAGGGTGTGCATGGATTATCGAAAGCCCAACAAGGCCACGTGGAAAGATCATTTTCCATTGCCATTTATTGATTAAATGTTGGATAAGCTAGCAAGAAAAGAATTTTACTATTTCTTATATTGATATTTAGGACACAATCAAATAGCAATAGTTCTAGAAGATTAATAGAATATGACATTACCTATCTTTATGGCACCTTCATTTTTAGAGGATGTTATTTGGATTCTACAATGCTCTAGCCACCTTCTAACGATGCATGATGGCTATATATTCTAACATGATGGAGCAATCACTTGAGGTATTTATGGACAACTTCTTTACTTTTGGTAATAATTTTGATAACTGTTTATTGAATCTTGATAGAGTTTGAGAGGATGTGAAGAACTTGGCATTGAATTGGGAAAAGTGCCATTTCATGGTACAAGAAAGAATAGTTCTCAGCCATAAAGTTTCAAGTAAAGGATTAGAGTTGGATAAAGCTAAAACAGAGACAATCGAGAAGCTCCCACCACCAAATTTAGTACGAGGTGTTAGAAGATTCCTTGGACATGTTAGATTTTATTGCCATTTCATTAAAGATTTTTCCAAGATATCTAAACCTTGTGTAAGTTGTTGGAAAAGGATGTTCCCTTTAAGTTCAATGATATATGTCATTCATTTATCGAGTTAAAAAAGAAATTGATCTTTGCAACCATTATTGTAGTCCCTGATTGTTCAACCCATTTGAGCTTATGTGTGATCCTAGTGAGAATGATGTAGCTGTAGTTTTAGGACAAAGAAAAGGTAAAATTATCCATTCTATATATTATGCTAGCAAGACCTTCACAGGCACAAAAATGCATTACACCACCACTAAAAAAGAACTAGTAGTTGTTTTGTATGCATTTGATAAATTTTGTTCTTATTTGATTCGCATGATAGTTGTTGTTTACGCTAACCACTCTGCGATTAAGTATTTAATTGGTAAGAAAGATGCCAAGCCAAGATTAATAAGGTGGATATTGTTACTACAAGAATTCGAACTAGAAATCAAAGATAGAAAAGGCATAAAAAGTCAAGTAAAAGATCATCTATCAAGGTTAAAGAATGACAATCAAAGTAAGGACTCAATTTTTATCAATGAAAATTTCCTTGATGAGCAATTATTGTTTGTTGGTCAAAAAAATATCTTCGTACGTTGATTATGTCAACTACATTGCAAGTAAACTTCTTCCTGCTAACTTAAATTTTCATCAAAAGAATAAGTTTCTTCATGATGTTAGATTTTTTGCATGGGATGAACCTTTTTTATTTAAGCAATGTGTAGATAAAATGTTGAGAATGTAACAACCGCTCCTTGATCACCACTGACGTCCGAGTCTTGTGGGATAACCCACCAAGTCCCAAACAAGCCTTGATTGAAACCTTTGTTATTACCTTATATTCATTCCACCAACTTATGTAATCCCTTTAAACCATATAACTATTTGTAATATGATTCAAACAATAGTCGTAATAAATTGACTTAACCTTCATTCCACATAATTGTATAAAAAAAACATTAAAGTCTATAATCTCTAAATGTACATTCGTATTAACACTAATGTCTATTTTCATAACAAAATACACTATGACGACTTAACCTCTAGTAGTGGAGTGACTCAGAATAAAGTGCTATGAGATACCTTTACGTATTCATGATGGACAATAAATGCCGATGAATGCATGCTAGGTCAATCATTATCTGCAAAAAGGGAGATAAGTGGGTGAGTCTCATAGACTCAGTGATCCTCAACTCTGTGAGCAGGGCATAGATGGGAAACAAGCTTAAAGTAGATCATTTGAACAATAAAACTAGAGTATAAATTGATAACCTTATAAAACCAAATAACCAGTAGGGTATTTGTGCCTTGTAAAAATAATGCCATAAAATCATAGTGCAATACTTTCCTTGGCAAAACAATGCCAAAAACAAAGCATAGTAAAATGAATATCAATTATTGAAATCATCTATTTTGTTCAAAAATACAATAGCCGTACAAAACCACGCACGCTCTAAAAATCTGTGGCATGCAAAAATAATCCTGTGCATCCACATTTAACAACTTTTGAAGAATATATAAAACATTGAAAGCTTTCAATCAAATAGGGTAGCTACAAAAAAACATTAACTCTCCACCATGTAAGAGAGTACAAGTCTAAAAACTCTCAAGGCTCTCAAGTAGGTGATCATAGATAATCAATCTGTGAACCCTCTTCCACATAATAACAATCTGAGAGGCCCCCCCTCCACTGGATTTCCACAACTGTGGTAGTCTCGATGATGTTGGCCAACACCGGAGAAATCATGTGGTTCTAACCACATATATCAACTCGTGGCCTTGCCATGTATAACAACCTGTGGCCTTGACACGTATAATCACAAATCGTGGCCTAGCCACGTTTAATAGCCTGTCGATGACCTAAAAGTTCTCTAGCTAGAGCTCACTTGTGCACAAGGGTCACACTATCCTGATGTGACATTCAGCCTACTCTCGATACTCTCGATTTGTCAAAATTATTTTCAAAACCAAATCAAGGTTTCCAAGGCTTTTTCTTTAAATCATTTGAAAACCAAGTTCGATAACCTTTCAAATTGCTTTTCACATTAAAATACATGATGTAATCATTTGAATAAAGTTCGGACTAAAACCGGTTCTCAAAAATTTGTGTTTAAATCATTCAACAAGTGCATTTAATTATGCACGTCACACAAGGATACAAGGCACAATTTTTTATGCAAAACATTGCCAAAGGGCTTGTTTCTCGATTTCTAATGCACTTTACAGATATGTATATATACATAGTCTACACAAACAACTTCCAAATCACTTTGCATTCATAATTGCCTATGGTTTCTACCAACTCATGTTTTCCACAAAACTAGTGTATAAATTTTTCCAAACTAAGTATTCAAATCATAAATCCCTTATGAAATCACTTATTATTATCTAGCAACTCATGCTTTCCACAAGGACGTTGAATAAATCATTGACAAGTTACTATACGTATATCATTATATGGTATGAAATCTTTTAAATAGATACCCCCTATTCACCTTACAATGGCAAGATATTACTTTGCCACTTCTCTGGCTACGTTTCAAATTAAATTAGCTTGCTAGTCACCAGTTTCCTCTTCTAGTTAATCACCATAGTAATCCTTTTTCACTTTTACACTTTTTAGCAACAAACCAAGCTTAATATACTTAGTATTTATCATTCCAATTCAGCTCACATTTGCTGCCCTATGTACTAAATTCTTATTTATCATTCCAATTTAGCTCACATTTGCTGCCTTATGTACCAAATTCTTAGTTCCTTTCATTTTCAAGAACTATTCACATTTCAAATAATTTTTTTTCACTATACTCGACTAGGCGCATTATTTCCAATTTCATGAATATACAGAATTATATATGGGCACCATCTTACCCAAGAATCCTTAATCAATATCCACATTGTTCATTTTTATTCTTATAAATACTCTAACAAGCATCTTTAACATTTCTAACTGGCTCATGCAGTTTTAGATCTTTTCAACAACCATTATTCCTCACAATGTGTCTTTCAAGATTTCAATCAACACAACAATAGCCATTTTTTCAAAATTTCCAAGTATTATTCATTTTTACCTTTGAGGTTGTTTGATCTGCACATGCACTCCAATATTCTTCCAAGTTCCAATCACCAAGCTGCCAACAATGTGCACAAATTATTTTCTTAATAATTTTACCAACCATAGGCCTTAAAACACAATACCATGCTTATGCCTTTTTCTCTTTCACTTTGAATCATCATGCGTCCAAGAGTTTAATGGCTTGCATGTCACTAAATCCTCTCCAATCAAGCTTTTCTTTGCTACCACAATACATTTCTTATGGTTACCAACCCATTTTCAAAGAACATTAAAGCCAAAACTGCAATCCTTACCTTGTTTCTCTTGTATCTTGTAACCAAGCTTTAGACCTCTATCAACGTTCCACGGTTTCTATAACAACCGCTCTTCAGTCGTTACTGGTGTTTGAGACTTATGGGAGAACTCGCCAAATCCCGAACAATTCTTCACAAATATCAATTGTCAAAATATCACACCACAATTATCATTCATCAACTACCACACATACATTGGAAAATCTCATAGTCATCATAATTTTATTAATTGCAAGTATTCTTTATACATTGTATTCCATTATCATATAAGTATGTCTACATGGTACAAAAGTGTTTGCTTCTAAAACCAATATACTATAATTGACTAGACCTCTAACAATGAAGCGATTCAGAATAGGGTGCTAAGAGATGCCTTTACCTACATCGCAGTGAACCATGAATGTCGATGAATAGCTCGCTAGCTGATCACTATCTATAAAAAGGGAAATAAAGGGGTGAGTCTCACGTACTTAGTTATCATCTTGCACGGCAAATATTCACCAATTAACAAAATTTTAGCAACATGACTAGGCTATTTTATTACTAACCAGCTTGCACGGCAAATAGCATTTCGTATAGTTTTCAACACAATAAACCAGTAGCCAATCATGCCACATTTCATAAGCCATATCAATTTAAAAATACAATTTATCATGTGACAAATAGTGGTCTCCCAATACTCTATTTTTCAAAACCACGGTAGGTTTCTAAACAATTTATGAAATAATTTCATTTGAACACATTTATTTACAAAACATAATAATTTCTTTTTGAAATTCATTTCTCGTAAATTTCACCAACAACAGATAAAATCACTTCAGATAATTGAGGTGATAGTAAGTTCACTCACAGTTGTCAAAAATCCAGATTTCGAGTGTACTTAGACTAGTGATTCTTAGGTGCGATCTCTTTACCTTTTTCGGAAGTCTCACCACCTTGACATAGAATAAAATTAAAGAATTTACTATATTGTCCCTAAGTTGAAATAAGCTAACTTAAACTACTACTGCATGATATGAAATGCAAAAATTCATTCGAATGTCGCTTAAACGCGTTATCGACTAAATTCGACCGATTAACCTATTAAATGACAATTATATCCAAATCACTTCCAAATTGCTTCATTTCTCTTCTAATACCTTAATTCACCAAACACATTTTTAAAGAACCTAAATTCGGCATCAAAATCTTTCAATTTCTTCATGGAAAAATTCAGCCATTACGGTGCACTAACACCATGACTTTTCCTAGTCAATTTTCTCACTTAATTCATCATTTTTCCATACCATTTTTCTTGAAATACAAACAATCCTTCATTGATACTCAACCTACATGGTTCGGCCAATAAAGAATCCTAGAGAAAATGAATATTTTTCTTGTATTTTTGTTTCTAAACATGATTAACTATCACTAAACATCAACATAACTAAAAATCAAATCATTTCCATTATCAAATCTCTTCCATACCCATTCGGCCTTTGTAATTTCAGCATGATAACTCAATATTCAGCCATAGAAAATAAGAAACAAAGCTTGGGTAAGCTAGGTTTCAAGCAAAAATTTAAAGATTTTACCTTTATGTTGCTTGATCTTTGAAAAATCTATGAAATCTCTTGATTTCTTAACTAAGTTTTTGTTTTTCCCCTTTGTTTTCTTTTCTTTCCCTTTGGTTCTGGTTTAGGCCAACTTTGGTGAGAGAAAATGTGGTTTATAAGTTGATTTTTATAGTTTAATAATAAAATATCATGACTTGCCACGTGTCACTTCTTAATTTGTCTAAAATTTTAATTATATGACTTTTTCTACTAAATTTCCAACCACAAATATTCCCATATTTATCATTCTATTGTGAAACAAAATCCTTGATTTTTGACAAATTTTGATGGTAGAAATTACCGTTTTGCCCCCAGTAAGGCAAAATTACCATTTTTCCCCTATACTCCAAAAATATTGGGAATTGAAAATCTTTCACTACTAAACCTTATATTTTACTCTAAATAATTATTCTTGATCGAATGTGATCAAAATCTTTGCTGAAACTCCCCATTTTGTCCTTAAATGGTAAAATGATCATTTTGCCCCTAACCAGTCAATTTTCCCGATTGACTCCAAATTGGCCCTCGAACTCTGAGTTGCCGTTTTAATTCATCCCTGGATTGTGAAATTCCCTATTTCACTTTAAAATCCCTATTTTAATTAGTTCGAGGTATAAATCGACCTAGTTGTACTTTTAAGTACAATACCAGCTTTTATCAACTCTACCGAACTATTCAGATATGCAGGCATGATGTCACATATATAAATGTTATGTCAGATAATTTAGGGTCGGGCTTGACGCCGCACGTGCATGGTCGTAATAATCACAACATTATCATTCAATCGGCATGTCCACTGCCTACTCCGCATATACATATCAGCATCGTATATAGGTAAATAGATTCATCACAATCATGTTCCGTATCACAAAAACATTTCACTAAAGGCCTGTTCCCATGGCACCCTTTTTTAAAGAAAAGTTGGATAAAATCATTCAAACATTTTGTTCAAATACATTCACATTCCCAAAAAAAAATTTTAAAATGCAAAATCACTCACTAGTCTTTATTGACATTTTGATTGACCCTAGGTTCAACTAATGTTCCGAATGGGGATATGGAGCCTTGTTGGAACCTATCACACACAACAATATCACATTCAACCCAACTCGGCATTAATACCATTCCAAAAGCTATTTCTTAAACCAAGTTCTACATTCATTTGTAACTAGCTTCTAACTACTATTAAATGGCTATTATTTGCATTACTCTAGTTACACTAAAATGAATAATCAATCTCAATAATCAAACACTCACAAATCTAATTACTAGATATCATCAACCACTAAAGAAATTAACCCTAACCCATACTCACCTTGGTGGCCTTTTTACTTGAATTCTTTTTAAAGATTCTTCAAGCTAGTAATGGAAATCATTCTTTCTCTCTTTCTCTCCACACATTTAGCTAGTGAGAGAAAGTATGAAATTAAGATTTTTTAAGGGTCTTAAGGTGAGAGAGTGAAAAAGAAAAAAAGGTTCTACGAAAAAATGCACAAAAGCATGAAAATTGGGATTAACTTGAGAAAATCTATTGAGCTTTCAAAGCAAGCTCCCATTTAAGGTGAGAAACGTGAGAAAGGAAGAAGAAGAAGAAGAAGAAGTGCTGCAAATTTGAATAAGGTACTAGAAACTTAGATATTTATGCCTTATGTTTATCCATTATCTCACGTAATTACCAAAATGCCCTTAACATAGTCATTTTGTCTTTCCTTTGTCTTTATACAATCTTTTTACTTCTTTCACACTAAGACAAGGTCCATAATAGTCTAGAAATGCTCAAGTTCACAAAAACTTAAAAATTTCCACCCAAGATGCAAAATAACCATTTTACCCCTACCATGAAAATAATTAGTATTTCTATCTTTTTCATTCATTTTACTATCATTTTTTATTCCTTAGGTTTATTTACACCTTAATAACATTAGAAAGCTACTTCTAGGAGCTCACCATAAGAAATGATGAAATTACCCCTGGTCTGTGTTATTGGGTCTACTCCTAGTTACGGGTCTATAGAAATCGATGTCTCACATAAAATCATTGTGCAATATTTTACTTCACAAAACGGTGCCAAAAACAAGTGCAGCGAAACAAGATTCAATCATAGAAAGCATCACTTGTTACCAAACTACGAGAAACAGTTTAAAATGTATGCATGCTCCCAAAATCTATGGCATGTAAACTAATCAACTTATAAAGCCACATAAACCAATTCATGATCATTAAATAAGTGCTGAAAGCTTTTATTCGAATAAGGGGAGTTATAGAGAAATTCGTAACTCTCTGTTGGCTTAATTAGTTTTTGATGATTATAAAACATTCCCATCCTTGTGTATCTAATATTTCTATCTAAGTGTGCAAGATAAATGTTTAATAAAGAAACAATAAGGCAGTCTTTCAAATAAGTACATAAGAGGTTGAAATTGCTAAGGAATAAGATTGATCAACATAAAAGAAGATCCCTGGTTGAATAATGAAGAACATTAGTCAGTCAAAATTCAAATTGGAGAAATGGAGGGCTGAAGCATATTGAAAAATAGAACCGACTTAGTCAACCAAGAAATGAGTTAGTCAACTAAGTGCTCTCTACCAAAATCTGCGACCAAGACAGAACCAACTTAGTTGACCAAGGAAAAATGTTAGTCGACTAAGAGCTCTCTGTCTGCAACTTGCACCAAACTACTATAAGATAGATTAACGGCTATAACCTACCCCAAACTATTTCTAACAATCACAAACTGCCTAACAGCCATCAGACATGCTTCTCCAAGTATAAAAAGATCTTCAAGTGGCTAGGAACTAACTTTTGAAAGCTTATTGAGAGATTTCATCATATTCAAGCCAAGAAAGAGTAGAAAACTTAGAAATTCTTTGTACTTTTCACTGCACTCAAACGTCTATCTTTTATATTTGCATTCAGCACTGAACCGTGTACCACTTACATCAATTTGTGATCATAGGTACTTTCTTTTCTACTTATCTTTGTATTCTTAGAGCGAGGGATTCACTTTAAGTGATTGTTTCAAGCTAGGTTTGCTTGAAAGAGTGAAGGTTTTAACTTAGCCTTGAAAAGTTAGGTGTTGGGTTTTGGTTGAGCCTTTGAAAAACCATTGTTTTAGATTGTGGTTGAGCCTTTGAAAAACCACTTTGGGGTTTTAGTTGAGCCCATGAAAAACTAGTGTAAAGGTTTTGGCTAAGCCTTGAAAAGCCATTGTAAAAGCTTGGTGGGAGCTTGGTAATTCCACCATCACATAGTGAATTGGTTGAAAATCCTTGGTTGGATAATCAAGGTAGTGGATGTAGGTCTTGGACCGAACCACTCTAAATACTTTTGCATTATCTACTTTGCTTTTATTTCTTTTGTTTTGGGAATTAGTTCATTATCCTTTCAAAGAACCGAGTTGTGCTATTTACCCCCCTCTAGCACATCTTATAGGGACCAACACTCTCTACCATGCAAAATAGTACGCATTGAAAAACTCAGAAGGCTCTCAAGTAGAAAAGCATAACATCAACACATGGAGCCATTTCCACGTAATAACATCTGAGAGCATCGCTTCCACCGAATTCCCACATGCCATGGCAGTCTCGATGATGTTGGTCGACATCGGAGAAATCAAGTGGTCGCAACTGCGAATATCACTTATGGCCTAGCCACATATACATATTACGGACCATGGCCCCAGCCACGTCTAATAACCCGTCAATGATCCAAAGGTTCTTTAGCTAGAGCTCACTCATGCATGAGGGTCACACTTAACCAAAGTGACATCTAGCCTACTCTCAATGCTCTCGGTTTGTCAAAATAGTTTTAAAAACTAAATCAAGTTTTTTGAGGCTGTTTCTTGTAAAACGTTTGAAATCAAAGTTTGAAAATCCTTCACATTGCTTTCCACATTAAATGGCATAGTGTAAACATTTATACAAAAATCAAAATATGTCAATTAAAATTTCACTACGCAAGTATACGTATCGAACAGACAGTATATTAGTAAACAGAATGTCGATCCCATAAGGAATTAATCTAAAATTTTACTAAGTACCAAAATTAAAACAATTTAATCTTATCCAAACAATCCAAATTAAATAATTAATTGAAACTAATTAATTAAAATTTAAACCAATAAGAAAAATCAAAATAATAATAACTTAAGGAAAGATCAAATTAAATAAGCCTAAGATTACAATATCCCTCACACTTCATCTAAATCTTACCTCTCTTCCTTAATTTATTTCATTAGGTTGAATTGCTAACCTATAGTCCTAAATTATTTATAAGGGTATCTCGACTCATCCTCTAAAAATGTCTATTTTAACCAAAACACTATATCTTTATGTGATTTGAAATTAAAACAGACTCATTAAGTTCAGGCTTTAATTTGGCTACATATGGCCTATAGGTATATCCCTATCCTATACACAAATCAATTAATTTGATCATATACTATCCCAATTTTGGTCTACACTAAACTCCCTTTTCCAAGTTTATTTAGGTTCCTAGATCAATTTAATTGATAATCAGGCAATTAAAAGCGTTAAGAACAAATTGGAATAAACAATTTAATTACCATTGAAAACAAGTAAAAAATAGACTAAAAATTCAGATTACATGTGAGTTCAATTACAATCCTAGAAAAAGAAAATTAGTTACTCATAATTGCAAAATAGAATAACATTGTATAAAATTCAACCATTGATAGTGACAAGAAGAATAAAAGTCAAGGGAGAAAACAAAATAATAATTGCCGTCTTGAACTCCAAGTTTCAACTTCAACTTCTAGCATCTTAAGTCTCCAAGGGTTGTCTCTAATGGTCTTCAAAATATCATATTTATACTAATAAACTTAACATAAACTTCTTTAAGTTGACCTAGGGTTTAATTGGGCTTAAAGGAGTAATGAAAGGCCCAAAAATAAATTATCAATCTTTACAAATTTCTATTCTTGGTACAGTACATCCAACTACTTTCAGATGCGATTTTCTCTATCTTGAATGCAGAATTAGAGAAAGTGATCTTCATTAAAGTTATATCTCTTCTCTTAGATTTCTAATGGTCCAAGGATTACGACAATTGGAGTTCTATATCTCGAGATATGGCCAAAAGACTGAAACACATGCAAGCAGACTTATAGGTCCTTCAACACTTTACTTTCCAAAATTAAGCCCAATATCTTTTATTCCTACAAGAGATATAAAAACTAATAAATATCAATCAAACTAAAAGAAATAACATAAATTAAAATAACTCAATTAAAAAAACTAACTGTAAAAAACAACTAAAAAATAAGTAAATTATAATTGTAAACTGAGGACTTAGCTAATATTTAATAACAAAATTAGAATAAAATAATTCTATAAAATAGAATTGTCACACCCCCAAACTTAAGATTTTGCTAGTCCTAGAGCTAAAGAAAACTAAGCTTAAAAATAATCCTTGAGCAAGAGATAGAAGTACCAACTCATGATTTCTCAATTTTTCCTTAGAAATTAACTCAAATTCCAACTTAAGGTAACATACAACTAATCCTTAAATTCATGCATCAATTCAAGTGAAAACTTATTTTTTGAATGGACTTCCATGTGTGTGTGTGAATGCTCTTTTACAAAGAATATCATGTAATTCAAATTAATTTATGCCAAATTTAAGCAAAGATTAGTACTAAGATCCCATAAGTTCGCTTTTCATCTCTCTCTCCACTAATGTAGATTAACACTTATTCAAAGATCAATAGGTCCTTATCAAGCTTGCAATGTACGGCTAGGGTTAAGGTATGATAAAGGATATATTTAGGCTCAAATTTACCCTAAGCACTTAATCAATCTAGAACACATAAAGAGCTCAATTTTTTTTTCTTTGTTCACATTTCTCCCTCAATTTATTCTTTAAGCTTTAATCATTCCTTAGAAAGATTAAAATACTTAATGGGTGAAAGGTTTAAATTGTTGGATTTAAATAGACAGGTTGTTGCTAACATAATTGTGTAATTACAAAGAAAAAGTAAATTAGGCTCAAAAAGGGTGGCTAAGGATAAATATAAGAAAGTAGGCTCAAAAAGGCTCAAATGATCCAAATATGGCCTAAATCACTTCCTATCCTAAGTGTCACGACTCGGAACTCCCATCGGGCCCATGACAACCGTCGTGACGTCCTGATACACATTCATCGCCCAGAATGCCCATCGGAACCCCGTAAGGCTTTAATACCATTTTTCTCGTCTCCTTTATGAGTAATCATTATCAAACATCATGTTCTAAAAAAAGTCACAAGTCATTTTTAAACCAAAACGGTCATAAATAAATTTTTGACTCATAAGAGTGTTCCGGTCATTTTTCTCAAAAAATTTCGAACCCAAATAAATATGTAGTAAATGTGTGGAAAACACATATTGCGAAATCAGAAACGTGTTTTATCATCTTAAACATTCATTTTAAATGAAATTGTAATTATCAAATATAATAAAAATATTTAATAAAATATCGTAATTTCTTATAAAACAATATTTATAAAGTTAACGGTAAATACTTTGTATAGCGTAAAAACAAAATAAATTCATACATATAGTAATACACATAAACAGAGTATGCAGTTATATTTACAGTAACACGTAGGCCCACGAATATACACAAACAAATAGGACAGAAACCTACTATTGATGAGGTTGCATAATCAACTGTCGTCCTCAGCAAACACAGCTATCTACAAACTACTCTGGTCTTGAAAGGGTGGAAAGGAGAGTGGTGAGTTTACACAACTCAGTGAGTAAAAAAACATTGCCGAAAATATCTAAAGGTGAGTAATAGGAAACAACAAAATCTATTTATCTCACAATGGTTTCATATCATGAATTTCATTTAAATCAATTTCAGTAAATTTATTTCACTCAAATAATAATAATAATAATAATAAGGATGCTTATGATTTCTCAAAAATCATGGCTCGTGCCATAAAAATTCATACTCGGGGATACTTTGGCTTAGGCATCTAACTGAGTCTACCAAGGTTGTTCAAATTTTATAATTTTTTTTTTCGAAATGTAACCAATCCATGGTGTTAGCTGAGCTCGCCTTCACGTGGTGGTTTGGCGTGAAGTGAACTTTGTCATACCTCAGGACAACCCTTTACGCCTCTACAACTGAGATAAAGTATATAGGGGGTTTTACCGTGCCACCTCTAAATAGGCCGATCCATGACAACCCGTCTACTGCAGTAGATAATAATCCGCCAATTAAATAAAAATTTAAGAGCATGATTTGGCAATTTTATTGCTAAGCAATTTATCAATACAAAGCAAACAATGCACATTTTTCAATATAATAAACAATTCAGCCAATCATGCCGTAATATCATAAGCCATTTGACCAGATCATAAATTACAATAAAACATAGGGTCTCCAATTACTCAAATTTTCAAATCAATCATACAATTTTCAATTCAATTTATAAAAATCAAATTTAATTTATTTAGAAAATTTACATTTTTCTCATAAAATAGGCAATTCACCAAATCAAATAATTTTATCATAAAATCATCAAATTGAATAAAAATTACTTTAGATAAATAAGGCAATAAATAGTTTACTCATAGTTTTCATAAATTTGCATTTTGGTGTACTCGAACTAGTGATCCTCACACTCAATTTCCTTGTCTTTGTCAGAGGTCTCACTACCTTGACACAGTATAAAATCAAGGAATTTACTACATTGTCCTTAAATTGAAGTAATCTAATTTAAACTACTAATGCATGATATGAAATGCAAATTTGTCCGAATATTGCCTAAGCGCGGTGTTGACCTAATTCGATCGATTTCCCTATTAAATGACTAACGCATCCAATTTAACTCCAATTTGCACCATTTCTTTTCCAATATTTCAATTCACCAAATACATGGCAATTAAACCAAAATTTCAACTCAATCAACCTTCACAATTTTTCTTGGATAATTCGGCCATAACAGTGTATTATCAGTAGAATTTTTCCTACAAGATTTTTGCACCACAAATCATCATTTTCTCAACCAATTCATTTGTTACAAAATCAATTCATTATTTCCACACTTCACCTAGGTTTCAACCATTGACGGATTGTCGGGAAAATGAATCCTTTTCTTGTTGTTTTGCTTCCAAACACAATTAACTAACTCTAAACACTAACATAACTCAAAATCAAGCCATTTCCAACACAAATTTCCCTCCATACCCATTTGGCCAGCCACTCATTCATCATGAAAACATGTCATTCATCCATGGATATGAGAAAATAATGCATGGGTAGTGTAGATCTCAAGGAAAAATAAAGAAATTTCACCTTACCTAGCTTGATTCCTTGGATTATCACATTTTCCCCTTGATTTTTCCCACCTAGGGTTTGTTCTCTTTTTGTTTTTCCTTTCTTCTAGTTTTGGCTGAATATAGGAGTAAAAATGAGGGTTTATGGCTAAAGAATTAAAAAGTCAAATCTTGACACGTAGCACTTTATGATTGGTCCAAAATTTAATTATTTTTCTTTTATCCTTTAATTCTCTACCACAAATTTGTCATATTTATACACTTCAATAATAATCAAAATCCTTGACTTTTGACAAATGTTGGGGGTGAAAATTTACCGTTTTGCCCCCGGTATGGTAAAATTATCGTTTTGCCCTTACACTCTAAAAATACCGGAGATTAAAAAATTTTCACTGCTAAACATCATATTATACTCCAAATGATAAATCTTCATAAAATGTGATCAAAATTTTTTCTAAAAATTTCCATTTTGTCCTTAAATGGTAAAATGACCATTTTGCCCCTAAATAGTCGGTATTCCCTATTGACTCCAAATCAGCCCTCGAACTTCAAATCATCATTTTAAGCAATTCCTAGATGTGAAATTCCCAATTTCACTTTAAAATCTCTATTTTAACTAGTTCGAGGCATAAATTGACTTATCTGTACTTCTAAGTATAATACCGACTTTTATCTATTTTCTCGAGATATTTTAGTATATAGACATGATGTCAAATATATAAATGTCATGACAGATATTTTAGGGCTGGGCTTGACACAAGTGTTATCTAAGATTTCACCTTGAGAGAGAATCAAACAAATTCTATATGTAAAGCCTGACTTTATAAAATATGTGCTGTGTTATCCATGTGCTGGGTGGAATGTTTGTATACTCGAATGCCTGGAAAAAGCATTAAAAGTCGATATTGTAACTAGAGGTACGACTAAGTCGATTTAGCCTTGAACAGATCCAAATGGAGATTTTAAGGTGAAATTGAAAATTTTACAGTCCAGGAATAACTTAAAAAGATGATTCGGAGTTTAAAGGCTGATTTGGAGTCAATCTGGAATATTGACTATCTAGGGGTAAAATGGTAATTTTGCCACTTGAGGACAAAATGGGAATTTTTAGAAAAGATTTTGACTATATTTTACTAAGATTAATCATTTGGTGTATAATTTGAGGTTGAGAAGTGAAAATTTTGTAATTATGGTATTTTTTGGAGAATAGGGGCAAAATAGTCATTTTGCCACTCTAAGGGCAAAATCGTCATTTTACACCACCAGCACTTGTCATGCTCATAGAATTCATCCATTAACAATTTATGTGAAGGAGATTGAAAGTGTATTATGTGGTGGTGAATTAAAGGTTAAAGGATAAGTATTTAAATTTTTGAACCAATAATAAAATAACAACTATCAAGCTTTTATTTCTTTATTATTTTCTTTATAAAAGATCATAAAACTAGCCCATTTCTCCCCATAAGGGTTGGCCAAAGAGAGGAAAGAAAGAAAACAAGAAGAACAAACCCTAGAGTGAGAAAATCAAAGGGAAATTATTGGATTTCAAGCAATCAAGCTAGAAAAGGTAAAATTTCTTGACTTGGGCTATTGATCTATCATTCTTGTGCATTATTTTCCATTTTAAATGTTTGAGAATCAAGATCTAATGATGGTGTTCTTGCTGGTCAAAGCTTTAGAGAGAGGTTTTGATGCTTGAATTGATTCGATTTCAATAGATTTTAGTGTTTTTAGTTAGGTAGTAATGTGTACTATGAAAAAAAAAATTCATTTTCTCTTGTTACCCATTAAGGCCGAATATTATGGAGTGAATATTGGAAAAGAAATTTGTGACATTTTATGTTAATTGGTTATGAATTAATGATTTTAATAAATGGTGGTGATAGAAATTGAAATTGATGATATTTAGCATGAAACCATAAATCTCACATTAAACCCCATAGACCGAATTTCCTATGTGAATTATTGGTGATGAATTTGATTGAATTTCAAGTGGTTTGAGATGGAATTAATGATTTATGATGTAAGAATATAGCTTGAAAAATTGTATTGGTGGTAAACATTTTATGGCCGAATATTCCAAAATGAAATGTGAGGATGATTTTGTCACATTTCAAGTTATTTAAATTGTGTTTGATTATTTGGAATATTAAAGGAAAATGGGATTATTTGGAGTATTGAAAGAGAGATAAAATTAATTGGAGTTGAATTCGGTATATTGGCCGATTAATCGGGTGAAAAATCAAATGAGGCCAATATCGATTTATTTAGGTATACGATGGAATTTAGAAAAAAGATACCGTATGTTGATAGTCACCCAAGCATTTCATATTTCATTTTACGCATTAATATATACCCTGATTTGGTTTTATATTAATTTAGCACCAAATCAGTGAATTGTTTACAGTGCATTATGGATAGGTGGTGAGCAAACTACGCTGGTAAAAGTACAGAGATTGTACCTAAAGACTGGGATTTGGAGTATATCGACAACTAGTACTGTGAGTAAACTTATTATCGCCTTAATTATCTAGACTAATTTTACTCAATTTGATGATTTTGTGAAAAATTATTTTAAATGACGAATTTCTTCTTTTATGAGAAAAAAATGTGAATTTTTAAAATCAATTGAATTTATAAAATAAATTGAATTTTTATAAATTGATTTGAAAATCGAATGTTGGATTTGAAATTAGAGTAATTGGAGACCACATGATTTATTGTAAATTATGATTTGAACCAAATGGCTTATGATATTATGGCATGATTGGCTTATTTGATCATTGTATTGAGAAATGTGAATTGTCTGCTTTGTACTGATAAATTGCTTAGCAATAAAATTGCTAAGTCATGCTATTGAAATTTTATTTAATTGGTGGATTATTAACTACTGTATTAGACGGGTTATGTGGACCAGCCTATTTAGAGGTGGCACGGTAAACCCCACTATATATCTTTATCTCAGTTGTAGAGGCGTAAAGGGTTGTCCTGAGGTATGATAGAGTTCACTTCATGCCAAACCACCACGTGAAGGTAAACTCAGCTAACACCAAGGAACGGCTGAGTTTTGAACAATTATGAAATTTTTAACAGCCTTGGCTGGTTAGGATGGATGCCTCTGATCAAGGTGTCACCGAGTATGAGTTTTGGCAGAAGCCAAGTTTTTAAGAAATCATAAGCTTTATTAATTATCTGAGTGAGATGAAAATTATCTTAATTGATTGTAATGAAATTTTGTGGTACAAAATCTTTTTAGATGAGAAGTTTTTATTGTCTTCTTTTACTCACCTTTAGATATTTTTGGTGGTATTTGTTTACTCACCGGAATTTTATAATCTCACCACCCTCCTTTCCATCCATTTCAAGCTCAGGATAGCCAGTAGTTAGCTGATATCGTCGAGAGACGAATTTTGGAATTGCAATCTTGGAAGTCAAAGGTTTTTCCGACTCACAGCATTAGATCAATTTCATCGTTCGGGGGCCCACTGGTCAATGTCTATTGAATTACATACTTTGGTTTTTCTTACTACTGTAAGTATGAATTTATTATGCTTTTACATCCCACAAATTATTTATCGATACTTCTATAAAATTTGTTTTGTAAGAAAATATTTGTTTTCTTGAATATTTTTATTATATTCAAGAAATCACAATTTCACTTCAAACGGGCGTTTTAGACATCTAAATTTATTTTTAATCATGAAATATGTGTTTTTTACTCACCTACTACATTTTTAGCCGGTTTTGAGATTTTTGAAGAAAAATGACCAAAATACCCCTATGTAGTAGAATTTTCTTTTTGACTGTTTTTAACTTTAAAATAGTTCTTATTTTTCCAAAACATGGTTTTAGTAACTAATACTCATAGGGGAGATGAGAAAACTGATATGTAAGCCTTACGAGTTTCGATTGGCATTCCGAGTAATGAGTGCCTATCGAGACGCCGCGGTGGTTGTCACGGGCTCAATGGATGTTTCGGGTCATGACACTATAATTCTTGAGTTCACTATACTTTTTCACCAACATAAGCTTTCTCTAAATCACATAAAAATTCTAAGTAGAAGAGTATAGGGCTCAAATTATTGGAAATCACATTCTAAAATAAAGCTAACACAAAAATATCACATAAAATTAAATCATAACTATATGCTTCCCAAAAGCTAAAAAGCAGAAGATAATTAAAATATCATCCTAGGATTGGGACAATCATGAACGAGGTCAACTATCTCAAATATTTTTTTTTGAAACACTAATAAAACATGCAGAACATAAATAAACATGCAAGACAAAATTCTAAACCAAATCTAACTAAACATAATAAACAAAATTTTAAATCAACAAAATTCGAAACCACTAAATTCTAGACAACCCCCAAACTTAGAATAAACATTGTCCTCAATGTGATAAAAGAAAATAAAAGAAACATGATAAGAATACTCTATTAACTCAGAAGTGGCAGACTACATGTCTTCTACATCATCACCTAAAAAATCATCCTCAGAATCAAAATCCGCAAGCAACGAAGGAAATGTAGTCATGTCCATCCCAATGTATGCAGCATAAGCTCTCATTAGCTACTCAATCACTCGATTCTGCCTTCCGTGGCTATCTAATTGATAATCAATACACTACATCCATTGAATGATGCTATGTGTGGGTGCTACCTGTGAAGGTGGGGGAACAGGTTGGGAAGATGAATGGGCGGCTTGGGAAGAACTACCAACAACCGGTGACGATTCCTCTAATCTCTTAAGAATGCCCATGGTAATTGTCAGTTTTGGTTGTTGCAACTCCTCTTTATCGCTCCAATGCATACCATCTTTCGCACATAAGGCAATGATTGAGGAAGGAAAATCGATACCATCTCGTTTCATGCGACACATATGTAAGATGGCATGCGAGAAAACCTTACCAATATCAATAGATTTATATGTGACAATGGCATAAATAAACATTGCACGATCCCTCGTGACATCACTAATACAAGTGGAAGGGAGCAACTATGCCGTTATAAAGTGTAACCAAACTTTGAACTCTATTTTTCATGGCACTTCGTTTGAATGACACGGGCTCCCCATGTGATGTCTTCCAATGAGCTCCTTTAACACACAATGTCGGTATAATCTCATTACAATCCTAATGATCGCCCAAGTATTACCTGAATTCATCATTCCCGATATTAAGGGTTCCAAAAAATACGTTGATAGCTTAACTGTGAAAAGGTATTCATTTACCATGAACAAATGCTTCACCATCAACATGTTCGACAACATTTACATAAATTTCTCAAACAACAAGTACTACTGCAGCGTCAAGTTGATGATTAAAGCACTGCCAATTTCTATCTTGAAGCATGTCATGGACTTTTTATAAGGAAAAATGGGGATATCTATTCCTCGTTCAGGAATTGGCACTTTGTTGATCAACGACGTATCATATCGCTCCGAGGCATCAACAAAGATGAACTTCTATCGATCAAAAGCACCACTTGAGCTTGATTTGGACCGTTTGGGTGCCATTCCTTCAAAAGAAATTTAATTATCAAAACAATTCCAAATGAAACATATGCAAGTAGTATTGTGTGAATAAGCATGAAAATGTGAAAAATTGACAAGCATTAATCTTAATTAGTTTTTGTCGACTGGCATAATCCAAGGTCAAGGTTTCCATTGACAAGCTCACTTCTTAAGATGCAACATAAAATTCCTAGTTCTCACACATTCAGACATCATCCTCATAATCAGAATTTTCACAATACAATAGTTCAAAATAAAAATAAGTGAAGGACAATGGACTCATCCAACTTATCAGCTATTGCATGTTGTTGCACCATCAATTCCAGAAGGTATTTCTACTTGCTCAACCAAGAATTAAAAATTGAAGCAAACCCATCATCTACTTTCATCAACAAAGCATTTGAAATTTTCAGCAAACAAAAAGTCCATGAATCCATTATATGTGCAACAAGAAATTGGCACTAATCATCATAATTCTCTGCACTCCAAGCATCAACCATTAGGACGTAGAAAAACCCATTAACAAACTTGCACAATGGAAGCATTAAGTGGGCAAAGATTACAACCAAACAATTTTTTTATTTTTAATTTTTCTCTCACTAGAAAAAATTTACAAATATGGTAGAGAGAAAGCTTACCTTGAAGGAGGAGTAAGTGTAGGATTTTAAGTGAAAATAAAAAAATTTTAAATAAAAGTAATGTGTTGAAATTTGGAGTGAAAAGGTAAGAAAAAAAAAGAGACAAAAGAGTTACAAAAAAAAAAGCTGGAGTGGGGGGAGTGGTGTTGGCAGCTAAAGAAAAAGCAAAGTGAAAGAAGCAAAAAAAAAATAAAAAAAATTGAAAGGGATTTTAAACGGTTGGGGCTGGGCCTCGACCCAACGTCGTAGCCCTTACTTGTATTGCACCTGATGTTGTGCGCATTAGGTTTGAAAGTCGCGGCGCTCAACTATTCTGTGCCCCAATTACTTTCAGCATCGTGGCTCTTCTTTTGAGGGCTACGGTGGGGAAACCTTTTGTTTCAACATCTAATTTTCAACCATTTTGAAGGCCGTGGCTCTCAAATTGAGGACCATGGCTCTGTTTTTTTTTTCTTCAATTTTTTTTGTTTCTTTTTTTTTGAAGTTTTTTAACAATTACCTGTAAAAAGAAACATAAAAAATTAGAATAAATAAATAGTAAAATATTATAAAAACTGATGAAATAAAAAAAAAGATGAGAATAAATAAGGTTGAGGAACTTGGGTTGCTTCCCAAGAAGCACTTCATTTATAGTCTTCGAATGGACTGTCTTGGACTCTAGGCCATGTTAAACAAGTGAATTGAGGACTTTTGACGACTAATTTAGCCTCCCCAATAGTGCTTCAATCTTTGTCCATTGACTTTAAACTTTTGACCATCTGTCCCTTTAACTTTGATTCCTCCATATGGAAATACCTCATTGACAATGAATGGGCCAAACCTTGATTTGAGCTTTTTCGAAAATAGCTTCAAACAGGAGTTATAGAGCAATACTAATTGTCTAAGCTCAAAGCCTTTTTTCCACTATCTTTTTATCAAGCCATTGTTTTGTTTTTTCTTTGTAAAGTTTGGCATTGTCATAAGCTTGAAGGTCAAATTCATCGAGTTCATTTAAATGCAACAACATTTTCTCACATGCTGCTTGTAAATCAAAATTCAACTTCTTCACAGCCCAATAAGCATTGTGCTCAAGTTCCATTGGTAAGTAACAAGCTTTGTCGAAAATCAACTTATAAGGAGATATGCCAATTAAGGTCTTGTAAGCCGTCTTATATGCCCACAGTGCATCATCCAATCTTTTTTTGTGGGACACACGGTTTTCTCCTAAATCTTCTTGATTTCTCTATTTGATACTTCCGCCTGGCCACTAGTTTGAGGATGGTATGCAGTTGCAACCTTGTGTTTAACTTCATATTTTGCCAGAAGTGCATCAAAATACTTGTTGCAAAAGTGACTTCCCCCATCACTAATAATTACCCTCGGAGTGCCAAATCAAGTGAAAATATTCTTCTTCATGAAATTCATCACCACTTTTGAATCATTATGAGGAAAGGTTACCGTTTCAACCCACTTGGAGACATAATCAACAGCAAGCAAAATGTATTTGTTGTTGTATGAAGATATGAATGGACCCATGAAGTCAATATCCCATACATCAAAAATTTCTATCTCCATGATGTTGTTGAGAGGCATCTTGTAATACCCGTACCCTCGTTAGACACAAGTAAAACCTTATTAATCAAACGAATGATGATTTGATGCAAATTGGCGTGCCAAAGAATGACAAAGGATGAAAGGAACGCTCAAGAATAAAATATTTTGCATATGTAGAAATAATAATTAAATAATAATATTTTCATCGAGGATGAATTAGTAAGTTGAAGGATGATTTGGAAGTAAACCGAGATATAATAATGCATTTTGGGATTAAAGAAGACAAGTAAAAAATTTTGAAACAAAATAATATTGTAATCAATAAAATAATATTAAAATATTAATATTTTATATGTTGTCGAAATTAGTCATGAAAAATGGAATATGACTAATTTAAGTGAGGGAAAAGAAGTAAAGAAGAATTTTGAAGGAAAAACGATGGTAAATGTACAACATAATTTTTTTTAATCGAGTTAACGCGGTAAGTAAGTATTTAAATATTATGGTGACACAGCATTGAAATGCGATCTCAATATTTTGATTATACACGTGTAAGAAAAGGAAGATGGAAGGAAATTAGAATATTTAAACGTGTCGGAAGAATCAATTTTAAAATATGAACATTTAAGGAAGGTGTGTTAAATAAAATGAAGTTAAGGAATAATATGAAAATTTTATTATTTTCAATAAATAAAAATAAAATGAAAATAAAATGGATGATAAATAATGAAGAAAAGATGTTGAAAAGTCAAACAAAAGAATTTTAAGGTGAATGGTCCACCACAAAAAAAATCAAAGAAAGAAAGAAAGAAGACAAAAAGCAAAAGAAAACAAAGGAGAAAAGAAATAATGGGTGGAGGCCGACCAATGCACATAAGGAAGGAAAAAGATAAAAGAGAAAAGCAAAAGGAAAAATCTAGAGGAAGGGTCAATCAAAGAAGAAGAAAAAAAGAAAAAAAAAGAAAGAAAAAGAAAGAAATGAAGAATGATAAGGACGGTGGAAAAAGACCAAGAAAAAGAAAGGGAAAAAAAAGAGAAAAGAAACCTTGGGAGAGGAAGAGAAAAAAGATAAAATTTTGCTATTTTTTTATGGCAGTTTTGCTGCACTTTGAGGGAGGAAAAGAGAGCTTTTTGCTGTAATTTTTTAAGGAAGGAAAAGCTAAAAAATTTTAAGGTTAGTTGCTGAATTTTTTTTAAGGTTTTTGTGGCTGAAATTATTGAGGTTTTGCTACTGATTTTGAAGCAAAAATAGAGTTGGAAATTTGCTGAATTTTGAGGTTATGTTGCTCAAAATTTTTCAAGATTTTTGCTACCATTGAAGGATAGCTTTGTGCTACCAATTTAAAGGAAAAAGAGAACTGAAATTGCTGCCAATTTAAGGGGAAAGGAGAGCTGATTTTTAAAGCAAAAAATGGTAGCCAAAAGGATGAGAAAATGAGACCTTGTGACTGGTTTTGAGAAGGAAAAAGGAAGAGTTTGGCTACAAGTTTGAGAGGCGGAAGAAAAGAGTGACGGGTTGGAGGGGAAGACGAAAGAAACGTGGAAGAGAGAAAAAAATGAAAATGGAATGATAGAAAAAAAATAAATGGGCATGGCCCAATAGAAAATAAATAGGCATGGTCCAATAGAAAAATAAATGGAAAAGCCTATAACAAAGGCCCAATGGCAAGAAGAAAAAGAAAAGCCCAAAAGAGAAAATAAATGTGGAAATTTGGAAGTGCTTAAGCAAATATAGTGTCAAGCCTGACCTTACAGAGTATTCCATGTCATACATATGAATGATAGAATGCCTACATACTTGGAAAACCTCGAAAAAATTGACAAAAGTCGATATTGTACCTAGAGGTACAACAAAGTTGATTTAAATCTCGAACTAGATCAAATGAAGATTTAAGATGAAATTGGAAATTTCACATTCCTAGAATGATTTAAAATGGTGATTTGGAGTTCGAGGATCGATTTGGAGTCAAACTGGAATTTTTGAAATCTAGGGGTAGAAGGGTAATTTTGCCACTCGAGGACAAAATGGAAATTTTTAGGAAATATTTTGACTGCATTTGACTTATTGAAGTATGATTTGAATTTGAGAGGTGAAAATTTTAAATTTTGACATTTTTCAAGCACAGGGGCAAAATGGTAATTTTGCCACCTTAGGGGCAAAAGTGGAATTTCCACCACCCAACACTTGTCAAATTTATAGATTTTACTCATTATTGGTATGGATAATTATGACTTTTTATGTGGTGGTGAATTAAAGTTTAAAACATAAGTATTTAAATTATGGACCAATGAAATCATGACACGTGGCAAGTTTAGATTATTTTATTATTTTGCTATAAAAATCAACCCACACCATCCCATTCTCTTCATCATGGTTGGCCATAGCAAGAAGAAAAAAGGGAAAGAAAGAAAAGAAACCCTAGGAGGAAAAATTGAAGAAAAAATGTGGGATTTTAAGGGATTTAGCAAGTAAAGGTAAAATTTCTTGATTTTTACTTGTGATCTACTTTCCCCATGAATTCTCTCTTAATTTCCATGCTTAGAACTCCAGTTTGCATGTTGAACGCATGCTGGACGAACATGTAGAGAGATAGAGAGAATGATGGTTGATTTGGTTAGATTTTGGTGTAATATAGTGTTTTTAGTTAGTTAGTAATGTGTAGTCTAAAAATCAAGCAAGAAAATACTTTATTCTTCACTAAATCCTTTATAGCCGAATTTTATAGGGAGAATATTGAGGTTGGAAATTGTGAGATTTTATGGTATTTTGATGGAATTTGATGATTGGTGATGTTAAAAAATTAAATAGGAATATTTGGCATGAAAATCTAAATTTTTATCTAATGTATAGACATATGTGTTTTGTGGTTCAAGATTGATAAATTAAATTACATTCACAATCATTGAGGTATTTTGGATATAATTGGAGTATTGAAAGTGAAATGGATCGAATTGAAGTTGAATTGAAGGTTTTAGCAATTTAAACTGTGTATAGGCAAGTTAGATCGGACACCGTATTTAGATAGTCACCCGAGCATTTCACATTCCATTTTATGCTCCAGTATAGAGCCTGATTTGTTCTATATCAATTTAGCACTAATTCAATGAATTGTTTGCTGTGCATTATAGATAGGTGGTGAGCAAACTATACTGGTAAAAGTAAAGACATTGTGCTTGAGGATCGAGAATAGGAGTATTTCAAACTCCTAGTACAGTGAGTAACCTTACTATCATTTTAATTGTCTAAAGTGGTTTTTATCTAATTTGGTGATTTTCTGGAAAATGAATTTAAATGGTAAATTGTTATGTGTTTTAAACAAAATGTGATTTAAATAAAATGATTTTATGAATTATCTGAAAAATTGAATAATGATTTTGAAAATAGAGTAATTGGAGACTACCTGCTTGTATTACAAATTGATGATTTGAATTGAATGGCTTATGGTAATATTGGCATGAATGGCTGGTTTTATGACATGTTGAGTACGTGAACTATTTGATTCGCCTTGATGGAAGGGGTAATATTATGTTAGCCATGTCATGCGGTTGAGATTTTGTTGATATGGTGGGGTTTATTATACACTGTAGTGGAGGGTTTTCGTGGACCAGCCTATTTGAGGGGCACGGTAAGCCTAGCTGATTCTTACCTCGGTTGGAGAGACGCATAGGGTATCTCTAGGGGTAAGGTTTGAGTTCACTTCATGCCTAACCACCACGTGGAATTGAGACTCAGCCAACATCAAGGAACGGTTGTATTTTCAGACATAAAAATATGTTTTGTGTACATGAATTTTCACAACCTTAGCGGACTCGAATGGATGCCCTGGTACAAGGTATCCCCGAGTACAGGTTTTGGCATAAGCTAGGTTTTGAGGAAATTCATAAGCCATGTTGAGTAATGTGATGAAATAGAACTGTTTACATGGGTTGAAATGAATTTTCATGCTCTGAAACCTATTGTGATGGGAAGATTTCATTGTCTCCATTTACTCAACTTTAGATATTTTAGATGATATCTGTTTACTCACTGAAATTTTATAATCTCACCATCCTCATTTCCTCACATTTCAGGCTCAAGATAGTCAATAGTTAGCCGACATCGTCGAGAGATGAATTTTGGAGTTGCAACCTTGGAAATCAAAGGTTTTTCCGACTCACGGCCTTAGATAAATTTCATCGTTCGGGGGCCCACTGGTCAATGTATATCGAATTGCATACTCTAGTTATTCTTACAACTATATGTATGAATTTATTTTGCTTTTACCTCATAAAAATTGTTTATCGATACTTCTATAAAAATTGTTTTATAAGAAAATAAATTATTTTGTTGAATATTTTTTATTATATTTAAGAAGTCACAATTTCATTTCAAATGAATGTTTTAGACATCTAAATTTATTTTTAACCATGAAACATGTGTTCTCCACTCACCTACTACGTTTTTAGCCAGTTTTGAGATTTTTGAAGAAAAATGACCAAAATACCCCTGTGATACAAGAATTATTTTTCTATTGTTTTAAGTTAGAAAAAGCTCAAAATTCTTTGAAACATGAGATTTGATAATTGTTGCTCATAGAGGAGGTGTGAAAATTGGTATTAAAGCCTTGCGAGCTTTCGATCGACATTCGAGGTAGGAATGTCTATCGAGACATCGCGACGGTTGTCACAGGCTCGATGGGAGTTCCGGGTCGTGACATATGGTGCACTATAGTGGCATGCTGGAGGAATTGATGAGCAATCGACAACTAGAAAATAGCGATGTAATATCCCGCTATTTAGAGGTGAGTAAGGGTGTCAACTTTAAAAATTCCATATATATATGTACATATATTTTATGTTAAGTGCAAAATTTATGGATAGCATGAGCTGGTAGAAATTTTAGGAAATTGTGGAAGCAAGATATTTTTTGAAATTGTTTTGAATATATATATGTATGCCCTATATGTAAAGCATTTTTAAAATGAGAAACAAGCTTTTCAACCTGATTTATCTCCTAAATTATGCCTTATATATCTATGTAATGTGCATACATAATTACAAGGTTTAATTTCTCTATGCTCGGTGTTTTATGAATCATGCATTAAACTTTATTTTGTGAACATAACGATAGATTTTTATGACTTTTATATTGAACGTTTGGCAATAACTTTGGAACGATACTTCAAGGATATAAATGATTTTTAAGACAATTTTTATAAATGAAATGAGATTCCTAATTTGTTTTGAAATTGAATGGCTTATGTCAATATTGGCATAAATGGCTGAATTGGTATTTGTGTTGAAATTATATGAATTGTTTGTTTTGCCTTGATGGGCTGTGTAATGTAATATTAGCCATGTCATGCTATTAAAATTTTTACTGATATGGTGGGTTATTAGATTAGCTTACTGCAGTGGGCGGGTTTCCGTCGACCAGCCTATTAGAGGGGCATGGTAAACCTCATTATATTATACCTTGGTACGAGAGGCGTAGAAGGTATCTCCTGAGGTATAGTTTGAGTTCACTTCACGCCAAACCACCACGTCAGCGTGAACTCAGCCAATGCCAAGGAACGGCTATGTTTTCAAATGTAAAAATATGTTTTAAGTATATATATTGTTTTTAAACGCCTTGGCGGATTCGTTTGGATGCCCTGGTGCAAGGTATCACCGAATATGAGTTTTTGGCACGAGCCAAGTTTTTAAGAAAGTCATAAGCCTTGTTGTTTATTTTTGACAAAATGTAATTGTTTTATATGAGTCAAAATAAGTTTTAATATTATGAATTATATTTCTTTGCATGGTGAAAATGGGATTAAACGGTTTTTCACAACTCTCCTATTTGTTTTTTTGTGAGCTGAATTAGTAATTCCTCGCATATGGGTGAGTTATGATTTGTGCATGATTTTAAATATTATTTGGTTTTGTGGGAGCTTGCTAAATTTTATTGATTTGATTCGAAAGTGGTTATTAACGTATTTTGAAGCGAAAAATTTTATTTCCTAGATTATTTATATTTTATAAGAAATTCTCCATTTTTATATAAGGCACAAAACCCTCGTTTGAAATAAATTATTTTTGTAATCCTGCATTTTTATATTCAACCGATCCGCTACTTGCTTGTTTCTCATCTACGTCCTACTCGCTGAGCCGATGATCATTGAGTCTGTAAGACTCACACCCTTCTTATTTTCCCTTTTGTAGATAAAGATCGACTTAGCGTGATATAATTGACATGCTTAGTTTCCTACGAATAGGTAAATGAAAGGCACCTCTTAGCCCAATTCCGAGTCGCTGCGCTATTTAGAGTTTAGTCACATGAAATTTCTTCATGTTATCAGTACTGTAAATTCATAAATATGTATAGTTTAAAAACTTTGTGTTTTAAATTTAATTGCTATTATTGGAAATGGAATGACAATAGTGCAATTATTATTATTATTATTATTAATCATATATGTACATGTTAGCATATTTAATAAATATCTTGGGCATTTCGTAAAGGCTTGTTCTGGACTTGGCGGGATCTCCTAGAGGTCTCGAACGTCGATAGCAACTGGGGAGGGGTTGTTACAATATTGGTATCAAAGCTCTAGGTTTAGTCAAGTCCTAAGATATTATTGTGTCAAACAGCGGAGTAGTGGAGTCGACATAGAGTCTTGTTTATAATAAGTGATTGCAGCACCGATTATAAGCAAGAGGCTACGTAGACTCTTTTATCTTAGAAAATCACCTTGCGTAATTATAAAAGAAAATTAAATAACGAGAATTGATTGCCAATGTTCGGGTTTGAGATGCCACCTGAAACACGAGCTACTGTTGGAAACATTTTAAGCAAATGCTTCTAATGAAAGGCTGATATGATGATATACTCATTCGACCAAAGGTGGAAGAAAGTGAAGTTGGACTTATTAGTTTGTAATAACTCATTGAATTGGTGGAGTTAAAATTTGAGCCATGATTGTCAATGGGAAGAAATTTGATGACTATGAGGTATTTGAGGACAATATAAATGAGAATATACAATAATAAGAGGTATATTTTTGGTAGGAATAAATAATGATCGTTGAGATTCACTCGACGTTTATAAATTTAAGTATTAAGGAGATGAAAACTTATGCTTGCATGCACTGAAGTAAGTGCACTGTGTTAATTAAGTTGCTCAGCCTATATATAAATGGTGCTGAACTTTTGAAATATTTTATATGTGGATATGTGCTAAATAGGTGTATAGCAGCTTAAATGGAGCTAGTTTTGAATTTAATTAAGTGACTATGAGATCCCAAGGTTTGATGGAACTATGCTGGGTTGTAGTTATTAGTGCATGAATTATCTCAAGGTTGAAATTAGATATTGGTGATAATGTCGAGGGACACTTAAGTAAAATATATTAAGTTTTATAAATATTAGAGTTGACTGTGTAGACGTTAAAGGGAAAATAATGGTATATTAGTGTGAAGGGATAATACAATGACGATTGAAGGTAATCCCAATAATGAAGCTAGGTAATGAGAATCCCCTACAGTAGAAATTGAAATTCAAAAATACAAAAGGTGGATATGACTCCCATGAATCTAAATCTTAAGTGAGTAATTAATATCAAAATGAAAAATGATGTATACAATGGAGGTACAAAACGTAAATGAGAAACAAGGATGACTTTTAAGAATTGTAATATTGTATAAGATGCAGTGATCCCATAAAGATGAACCTAAAGGGTAAATAAGACCATAAAGCATATGCGGATACCCGATTATGATTGGATGAGCAATGGAAGAAATATGGATGTTGTTACATCATGCTTAAGAAACTTAAGTGTAACTAATATAAGCATACCAAGTTAGTTCTATATGGTTTGCATTAAGAACACGGACACTTTGGGGGAATCTTAAAATAATGTCCATTGGGAGCCAATTAGTTGGAATGTTAATAAGCATACATCGAAATGGTAAGGTTATGAAAGGCTTTGGAGATCAGCCTTTGATTGTTTAAATCCTCAACAAAATTGTATTAAGGGAAGTGTTTAAGTGTTTTGGAAATGTATGGAAAGGTGTGAGAATGCACTAGTTTGACTATTTATAAGAGGTCGAATTTGGATGGTGATGAATGACTTATGAGCAACCAAGTAATGTGTAAGTAAATGAGCAAAGGGAGTTACAATTGGTAGGTAAGAGTAGAACTCTAATGACAAGATTGTGTTCACTACTTTAGGCATTGAACTATAAGTTATGGAATTGTATCCACTCTGTGAACACCTTGATGACATAGTTTGAGAGATTTTTCACTATGAGAAACATTAAAGCTCGAGGAGCAAAACGCTATATAGTCAAGTTAGGGCTCATAACTGATATGTCACATAAGTATGAAGATATATTGCAAACATATAAGGATGTTTGGAAATGGTGGTTGGAAGCAATGATTATCTTGTCAATATCTAGATCTGATGAAGTTGTGGTCTCGATATGCTTGTAGATACAAGACATAAATTGTGAAATGTACCTCCCCCATCAAATTCAATTTATTTAATTAATTATCAAGGCAAAGTGTCTGAAAATGATAGGCGAAGGTTGAATTGTGTTTCAAATATTTAAAGAACTATGGTGATATGGTTTGATTAAATGATATTACCCTTGATGAAGGAATAGAAATACACTATTGGATTTTTAAAGATTTATTTAGGAAGAGATAATGATTTGAGATTTTGAATATTCATACACTAGTAAAGACTTTGGTAATGAGGCCATGAGATTTGACATTTAGAGTAAATTTGAGGAATTTCAAGTTAGATATGTTGTATGCGACTGATGATGAACAATTTAGATATTGATTAAAGAGATTGATTAAGATTATAAAGATATATACCAGAATATTGTTAATTATTGAAATGCCTTGTAGTATAAGTTGAAATTATCTAGTGAGCACTCGATCATGAAAGTACCAGGGTTTTGTTTTTGGGAATATGGTTACTAATGATTATTAGATTTGAATCATTCATGATATTAAATATATATATGAAAAAACAAAGCATGTCTTGATCCTTATGTATTATGAAATGCTCTCATGGGAATGGTTTGTGTCAAGCCCGACCCTAAATTATCTGACATGACATTTATATATGTGTGACATCATGCCTACATATCTGAATAGCCCGGTAGAGTTGATAAAAGATGATATTATACTTAGAAGTGGAAATAAGTTGATTTATGCCTTGAACTAATAAAATAGAGATTTTAAAGTGAACTAAGGAATTTCACAGTCCAGGGATTACTTGAAATAGTAATTCAGAGTTCGAAGGCCAATTTGGAGTCAATTGGAAAAATTGACCGATTAGGGACAAAATGGTCATTTTTCAATTTAAGGACAAAATGGAGATTTTTAGTAAAGATTTTGATCACAATTGATCAAGAATAATTATATGAAATATAATATGATTATTGGAGCATAAAATGAATTTTAGTAGTGAAAAATTGAGATTCTCGATATTTTTGGAACACAAGGGCAAATTGGTAATTTTGCCATTAAAAGATGAAACGAGAATTTTTGGAAAAGATTTTGGCCCCATTTGAGTAAGATTGATCAATTGAAGTGTTATTTGAGGTTGAAAAGTGGAAAAATGAAATTTCGGTACATTTCGGAGTATTGGAGCAAAATCGTAATGTTTTCACCTCGGGGGCAAATCGGTAAATTTTTCGCCCCAACACTTGTCAAGACCAAGGGATTTTGTTTAACAATGGAATGGATAAATATGGAATTAATTGTGGTGGAAAATTAAGAAGAAAAAGTCAAAAAGTTAAAAAAATGGGCTAATGGCATTATGCCATGTGGCAAGTCATTTTAATTTATTATTAAACTAATAAAATCAGCTTAAAACCCTCACTTTTCTCACCAAACTCAGCAAAAACCAGATTCAAAAGAAAGGAAAGGAAACAAAGGGGGAAAACCAAAAACTAGCCAAAAATCAAGAGATTTCAAGTTGTTTTTCAAGATTCAAGCAAAACCAGGGTAAGATTTCTTTAGTTTTACTCTAACCTTGGTTTACCCATGCTTTAGCTTTCATTTTTCATGGCTGAATGATGAGTTCTCAAGCTGCATTTCTTGAGGCCGAATGGGTATGAGTGAGATTTAGTAATAGAAATTGCTTGAATTTGAACTATGTTAAGGTTTAGTGATAGTTAAGCATAGTTATGAACAAAAATCTAAGAAAAACATTTAATTCCTCTAGGGTTCTTTGTTAGCCGAATTAAGTGGGTTGAATATCAAGGAGGAATTGTTTGAATTTCAAGGAAACTGGATTGCAAAAATAAAAGATTAAGTGAAAAATGTGACTAGGAAATATTACGGTGTTAGTACACCGTAATGTTCAAATTTTTATGTGAAGGATTTTAAGGATTTCAAGGCTGAAATTTAGTTATTTAGAAGTGTGTGTGATGAATTAAGGTGTTAGAAGAGAAATGGATCAATTTGGAAGTGATTTGGGCATAATTGTCAATTAATTGGGTAATCGGACGAAATTAGTCAATACCGCGTTTTAGCGAAATTCGGATGCGTTTTGCATTTGCATATCATGCATTAGTCATTTAAATTAGTTTATATCAATTTAGGGACAAATTAGTAAATTCCTCGACTTTATTATTTGTCAAGGTGGTGAGACGTTCGAAATAGTCAAGGAGATTGCGCTTGAGGACCATTAGTCTGAGTGCACCCGAAATCCGGATTTTCGAAAGTTGTGAGTGAACATATTATCACTTAAATCATCTGAAGTGATTTATGTCTGCTTTTGGTAAATTTTACGAAAATTTGATTTCCCTGATAAATTTATATATTTTAAAAATAATGGATTTAAATAAAATTATTTTATAAATTGTATGAAAATCTACTGTGGTTTTGAAAAATAGAGTATTGGGAAACCACTAGTTGTTACATGATAAATTATATTTTTAAATCAATTTGGCTTATGAAATGTGGTATGATTGGCTGCTGGTTTATTATGTTGAAATCTAGGTGAATTGTTGCTTGCCGTGCAGGCTGGTTAGAAATAAAATAGCCTAGTCATGCTGCTAAAATTTTATTAATTGCTGGATTAATATCTGCTGCAGTAGATGGGTTTCCGTGGACCGGCCTAATTAGAGGTGGCACGGTAAAACCCCTATATAACAATATCTCAATTGTAGAGGCGTACAGGGTTATTTAATTGTCTTGAGATATGACAGAGTCACTTCATGCAAACCACCACGTGAAGGCGAACTCAGCCAACGCTAAGGATTGGCCATATTTTTGGTAAAATTATAAATTTGAATGACCTTGGCGAACTCAATTAGATGCCTCGGCCAAGGTATCCCCGAGTATGTAATATATGGCACAGGCCATGATTTTGATAAATCATAAGCCTTATTATTATTATTATCGTATTTGTTATTGTGTGAGTAAAATAAAATTTCTCGCACTGGTTTAAATAAGGTTTCATGTCATGAAACCCTTTGATATAAAAAGGTTTTCTTTGTCTCATATTACTCGCCTTTAGATATTTTAGGAGATATTTGTTTACTCACTGAGTTGTGTAAACTCACCACTGTCCCTTCCAACATTTCAAGACCAGACTAGTTGTTGACAGCCGTATTTACGGAGGACGATAGTTGGTTTTTGTAATCTCATTCGCAGTAGGTTTTTGTCTTTCATTACTTTTGTATATCTGTGGGCCCACGAGTCGCTGTAAATTTACTGCACACTCTACTTATTTGTATTTCAGTGTGAAAGATTTTGTTTTGTATTTACGCTATAAAACTTATTTACTGAACACTCTGTAAATATTGGTTTATAAGAAATTACGGTATTTTGTTAAATATTTATATTATATTTATATTTCAATGATTTCTATTTTATTTAAAATGAAAATTTGTTAAAACGTGGTGTTAAATGATTGTAGTTCACAAGGGAGGCAAGAAAACTGATATGATAGCCTTGTAGGGTTTCGGTCGGTATTCGGGGTATGAATACCTATCGAGACGTCGCAGTGGTTGTCGCGGGCCCGATGGAAGTTTTGGGTCATGACAGTTTAAAAGTAAGTAAACTAAAATAAAGATGAGTTGACGAGTTAGATTGGTAGTCAATGGTTGAATAAATGTTCAAATGTTGGAAGGCTTGATAAAAGATCAAGGTAGAGGAATTGTGGATGGTTATGTAAACATGCATAATCAATGACTTAAGAATAATTTGATGAAGGTGTGACTAAAATAAATAATATATTTGATTTCTCTTTATAATAGGAAGAATAATATTGATTTAATTCAAGAAGTATGGTACTTATAATTAAATGTAATATGACATTATCAAGTTTTCTACAAAGATTGGAAATTGATATAATTTATAAGATCAAGATTCTATATGGAGAATGTCCAACGAAAGTGATGTAGAAGGATTCTAGAATTTTGATTATTTATAGTACGTTGGTTTGAATTCGAAGACGAATTTATTTTTAAGTGGGGGAGATTGTAATACCCGTACCCTCGTTAGACACAAGTGAGACCTTTTTGATTAAACGAATGATCATTTGATGCGAATAGGGGTGCTAAAGAATGACAAAGGATGAAAGGAACGCTGAAGAATAAAATGTTTCGCACACGCAGAAACAATAATTAAATAATAATATTTTCATCGCGGATGAATTAGTAATGTCATGACCCGGAATCACCCTCGAGTCCGTGACAACCGCTGCGATGTCTCGATAGGCACTCATCTCCCGAGTACCCTATCGAGACCTCGCAAGGCTCTCGTATCAGTTTCTCACCTCCCTTGTGATTGACCGTTACAAAAATCATGTTTTAAAACAATACGGATCATTTTTTCCGTCTAAAAACAATAAAATTTTAATTTTTGCCTCACAGGGGCGTTTTCGTCATTTTCGTCAAAAATGTTAGGACTGGTTAAAAATGTAATAATTAAGTGAAAAACACATATTTTATACTTAGAAATAGGTTTTGATATCTAAAACATTCATTTAAAAGCAAATTGTTGACAACTAGTACTATTCAAAAATAATAAATAAAATAAAATAAATTTTTATAGAAATATTCGTAAATAAATTTATGCACATTAAAGTAAAGTAAAATTGTATGAATAGCAATATAGATAACCAAAATATAAGATTTGATCTGCAATGACACATGGGCTCCAATTGACCAAGAGGATGTAAGACTGTGAACTCTTACTTTCTATAATGCAGTTCCGAGCTTAGTTCTCGTCCTACTCGACTATCTACAAACTGTCCTGAGCTTGAAAAATGTATAGGAAGAAGGGGTGAGCTTTTATAATCCCAGTGAGTAAGCAGATACCATCTAAACTATCTAAAGGCGAGTAAAATGAGACAAATAAAATATTTCCATCCCCGTAAGTTTCATAACATAAAGATTTTCCCCATCCCGAATAAGAAATTTTATTTTGTTCAAACAATTAAATAGGCTTATGATTTTCTTTCATAAAACTAGGCTTAAGCTAAATCTCATACTCGAGGACACTTGATCGTCATCAGGGTCCGACCGAGTCCGCCAAGGTTATAAAAGTTTCATATATGTATGAAACCCATTTTCACATTTGGAAATATAGCTATTCCTTGACGTTGGCTGAGTTCGCCTTCACATGGTAGTTTAGCGTGAAGAGAACTCCAATGGTTACCTCAGGAGTTACCCTACTTGCTTCTCGACTAAGGTAAAAAAACATATACATATGTACCTGGATTCTATGCCCCTTTAATAGGCTGGTCCACAGAACTCATCACTGCAGCGACCATTTAATAATCCACCAATTCAATAAAATATCAATGGCATGATTTAGAAAATTTATCACTAAGTAATTTATCAGAGCAAAACATAAAAATTCACATTTTTCAGTGTAATTAACAAGTTAGTTAACCATGCCATAATACCATAAGCCAATTGAATCAAATCAAACCTCACAGTAATACACGTAGTCTCCAATTACTCTAGTTTCAAAATCAATTGTTCCATTTTTCAGATCAATTTATAAAAATTCAATTTATTTTATAAATCCAATTTATTTCATAAATTTCCTAATTTTCTCATAAAAAAGCAAATTACCAATTAAAATGATTTTTCATAAAATCCTCAAATTTGATAAAATCTACTCTAGATAATAAAGACGATAATAAGTTTACTCACCTCGTCACAAGAGTGCCCGATACTCCTGTTTTCAATTTCCCACTACACTGTCTTTTTCTCGTGTTCAGGGACCAACCACCTATGTGTTTCGTATGACACTAATTTCAATAAATTGTGTTAATTTACCATAATCAATTTCAGGCTTTATGTGATACATGATATGGGGTAAAAATGGTCCGGACAGCCGTTTTCTTACAGTGTCCGACCGACTCGCCTACAGGCGTCTAAATTGCTAAATTCCCCATTTTAACTCTGATTTGACCCGTTTCAGTTTCTAATTGTTCGATTATATTCCAATTACCCAATGGTAGCAACTACGGGTCAATTTACCAGTATGAGAATGCAAAATTATGATTTTACCCTTAATGGGTAAAAATTCCAAATTTTATTCTAAAAATTCTTAATTAATTCCTACTTTTACTATTCATCAAATTTCCCAAAATTGCCATTCAGCCATATCAATTTTTTGCATTTCCAGCCACCAAAAAGTCTCCAAAAATTTGGTTAAATTGGGTTTCTAATATGTAAAAACGTGTTTTCTTGAAATCTATCACTATTACCTAACTAACAACATCCATTTAACCTAAAAATCACCATATTCAAGCATCCAATCCACCCAAAAATATTCAGCCAGCAAGGTGCAACAATATCCATATTTTATTTGTGCATGAAAATGGAAAAATAAGGCTTGGATAGTGAAAATCACAAGGAAAATTAATGAAATTTACCATTTTCTAGCTTGATTCTTGGATTTTCCTTGTTTTACCGTTAAATTTTTAGCTAGGGTTCTTGGTTTCAACTTTCCTCTCCTTGCCTGGTTCTAACCGTTCCTCACAAGCTGATTTAATGAATTTTTTTGGCCTTTTTAAAGGAAAATTAAAATAATATTATTTTATTCATTTTTTTAATATTTAATTAATTCCTTAAATTCTAGCCATTCATTTTTTCCAAAATTTCACCATCAGCTTCCACACTTATCCATTCAGCTTTCCTTAAGTTTCTGGACCATTCCAACAATTTTGGTGGTATAATTTTGTAAAATTACACTTTTACCCTCGAAAAGTGCAAAATTACATTTTTACCCCAAAAATTGAAAAATTGCCAAAAGGTATATTTTTCACTCCTCAAACTCATACCACACTCCAATTTATCTAAATTCTCTCAAAAAATTAAATTTGGTCCTTTGATGGTAAAATTACGATTTTGCCCCTATACTCCAAAATGTATTGGAATTACATTTTTTTCCATTTTTCAATCTCAAATTATGTTTTAACTAGTCTAAATAATCAATCTTAATCAAATGGGGCTAAAATCTTCTCTAAAAGTTCACGTTTTGACTTTTAGTGGTAAAATTACCATTTTGCCCTTATGTCTCAAAAATACTGAGAATTAAAATTTTTCACTACTAAACTTCATATTATGTTGCAATAATCAGATTATATTCCATATAGTAAGTCTTGATCAATTGTGATCAAAATCTTTTATGGAAATCTCCATTTTGTCTTTAAATAACAAAATGACCGTTTTGTCCCTAATTGGTCAATTTTTCCGATTGACTCCAAATTGAACCTCGAACTCCGAATCACTATTTTAGGTAATCCTTGGACTATGAAATTTCCAATTTCACTCTTGAAATCTTTATTTGAACTTGTTTGAGGTTTAAATCATGTTAGTCATATTTCTAGTTATAATACCAAGTTTTGAATACTTTCCCAACTGTTCAAATATACCATCACTCTATCATCACGTACATGACTTGACAAATATTTTTGGGCTGGGCTTGACAAGTAAGCTGAAGGATGATTTGGAAGTAAACCGAGATATAATAATGCATTTTGGGACTAAATAAGACAAGTGAAAATTTTTGAAATAAAATAATATTTTATTCAATAAAATAATATTAAAATATTAATATTTTATATGTTGTCAAAATTAGTCATGAAAAATGGAATATGACTAATTTAAGTAGGGAAGAAGAAGTAAAGAAGAATTTTGAAAGAAAAACGATGGTAAATGTACAACATAATTTTTTTTAATCGAGTTAACGCGGTGAGTAAGTATTTAAATATTATGGTGACACCGCGTTGAAATGCGATCTCAATATTTTGTTATACATGTATAAGACAAGGAAGATTGTCAAACCCAACTTTACAATATATTTATTATGCCATTTATACATTAGAAAGCATGTCTGCTTACTTGGGTACCTCAAAAATTTGTAAAAGACGATATTGTACCTAATGGTATAATTAAGTTGAATTAAGCCTCAAACTAGTCCAAATAGAGATTTTAAGATGAAATTGAGAATTTTTAAAACCACATAATTACTTAATATGGTGATTCGGAGTTCGAGGACTAATTTGGAGTCAAATTAGAATTTTCATAACGTAAGGGCAAAATAGTTATTTTGCCACCTGAAGTTAAGATTTTTAATGTTGGAAGAGGTTTTTGACCAAGATTAACTGTTTAGAACATAATTTGAGTTTGAGAAGTGGAGAATTTTAATTTCGACATTTTTCCGAGAATAAGGGCAAAATAGTCGTTTTGCCACCCAAGGGTAAAATTGTAATTTTACACCACACAACACTTGTCATGCCCATAGATTTCATCCATTAACATTTTATTCCATGGATAATTATGTGTGGTGGAGAGAAATTGCTTAATTACTAAGTATTTATACATGGTCCAATTATATGGTGACACATGGCAAGTTTATGTCCATTTAATATTTTCCTTTATAAAGCCAATTTAAACTCTCCCAACTCATTCATATGGCTGGTCAAGTGAAGAACAAAGAGGAGAAAAGGAAGAACAAACCCTAGGAAGGAAAAATTCAAGAGAAAGTGTTGGATTTCGAGGAAACAAGTGATTAAAGGTAAAATTTCTTAATTTTAACTTGTGATCGACCTTTCCTATACATTATTTTGTATTTTCTATGGTTGAATCACAAGATATCATGAAGGATAGTGTGCTGGCCGAACATAAGGAGAGAGAATTTGATGATGGTTTTAGATAGATTTTATGGTATTTGGGTGTTTTTAGTTAATTTATCATGTTCGGAATGGAAACAGGTAAGAAAAATCCCATGTTCTTCACCCACCCACCATGGTTGAATTTCATAAAGAAAATATTGAAGATGAATCTTGTGATATCTTATGTTATTTAGTTAGAATTTAATGAATTATGGTGATGGAAACCGAAAATGGTAATGTTTAACATGAAAAACCGTATACCCCTCTAGAACCCTCATTGGCCGAATCTTCCTTATGACATGTTGATGGTGAATTAGGTTGTATTTCAAGTGATTTGGTTAGGAATTAATGATTTATGGTGTGAGAATCAAGCATGAAAAATTATAATGTTAGTGAACCCTCCATGGCCGAATTTTCCAAGAGAAAATGTGAGGATGATTTTGCCATATTTCAAGTTATTTAAATTACGTTTAATGATTTGGAGTATTAGGAGAGAAATGGAATCGTTTGGAGTTGAATTGGACGTATTGGTCAATTAATCGGGTGATAGATCGAATTAGGCCAATACCATTTTATTTAGGTACACAATTGAACTTATATTGAACACCGAATTTAGATGGTTACTCGAGTATTTCACATCCCATTTCATGCATTAGCATAGAGCCTGAATTGTTTTTATAACAGTTTAGCACAAACGTAAAAAATTGCTTATTGTGCATTATGTCTAGTTAGTGAGCATTCTGGCAAGACTAAAGAGGTAGTACCCGAGGATCAAGAATTAGAGTATCCCGAACTTGATTCCCATTACAATGAGTAACCTTATCATCATTTTGATTATCTAAAGTAAATTTTAATTCGTTTTTTGTGATTTTATGGAAAATGAGTTTAAACGGTAAATCTTTATGTTTTATAAGCAAAATGTGATTAAATGAAATGATTTTATAAATTGTCTTGAGATCAAATGATGGCTTTGAAAATGGAGTAATTGGAGACTACTTGTTGTGTTGTAAATTATGGTTTGAATTGAATGGCTTATGATAATGTGGGCATGAGTGGCTGGATTGGTAATTGTGCTAGAAATATATGAACTGTTGTTTTGCCTTTGACAGGCTAGATAGTATTATATTAGCCATGTCATGCTATTGAATTTTTATCGATATGGTGGGTTATATGATTAGCTTACTGCAATGGGCGGGTTCTGTGGACCAGCCTATTAGAGGGGCACGGTAACCCTGTTATATCTTACCTCGGTATGAGAGGCGCGGAGGGTATCTCCTAAGGTAAGGATTGAGTTCACTTCACGCCAAACCACCACGTAAGGGTGAGACTTAGCTAACACCAAGGAACGGCCGTGTTTTAAATGTAAAAATATGTTTTATATGTACAAGTTATGTTAACAACCTTGGCGGGCTCAGTTGGATGCCTTTGATCAAAGTGTCACCGAGTATGAGTTTTTGGCACGAGCCAAGCTTTTTAGGAAATCATAAGCCTTATTGATTATTTGGGTGAAATGAATCTATTTTATCTTATTGAAATGAGATCGAAATGCTATGAATCATTTTATGCTAATCTATTTTAACTATCTCCATTTACTCGACTTTAAATATTTTAGATGATATTTGTTTTCTCACTAGATTTATATAAACTCACCACCTTCCTTTCCACCCATTTCAAGCTCAGGATAGTCTATAGATAGCTGATATCGTCAAGGGCTACAGTTGGATTTGCATTCTCAAAAACCGTAGGTTCACAACCTTCATTACTTTTAGTCATTCGGGGGCCCACATGTCATTGTAAATTAAATTACATACTCTGGTTATCTGTGTTACTGTATGTATGAATTTATTTTACCTTTACGTCCTAAAAATTATTTACACAGAGTTCTAAAAATATTATTTTATAAGAAAATTGAATATTTTATTTAATATTTGTATTTTATTCTAAAAGCTATAATTTCACTCTAAATGAATGTTTTAGACATAAAAACTTGCTTTCAGTTATGAAATGTGTATTTTTCCCCTATGTATGATATTTTCAGCGAGGTTTAAAATTTTTGGAAAAAATGACCAAAATGCCCCTGTGAGACAAAAAATATCTTTTTTATTGTTTTGATGTGGAAATGACTTATGATCTTTTAAAATATGATATTTAGTAACTATTGCTCACAGGGGAAGTGTGAAAACTAATGTTAAGCCTTGCGAGGTCTCGGTTGGTATTCTGGGTAATAAGTGTCTATCGAGACATCGCGGCAGTTGTCACAAGCTCAAGGAGAGTACTGGGTCATGACAAAGATAGAAGGAAATATGAATTTTTACATGTGTCGAAAGAATCAATTTTAAAATATGAACATTTAAGGGAGGTGTGTTAAATAAAATGAAGCTAAGGAATAATATGTAAATTTTATTATTTTGAAGAAAAAAAATAAAATGAAAATAAAATGGATGATAAAATAATGAAGAAATGATGTTGGAAAGTCAAACAAAGAATTTTAAGGTGAATGGCCGGCCACAAAAAAAAATTAAAGAAAGAAAGAAAGAAGACAAAAAGCAAAAGAAAACAAAGGCGAAAAGAAATGATGGGTGGGTGCCGACCAATGCACATAAGGAGGGAAAAAGATAAAAGAGAAAAGAAGAAGGAAAAATCTAGAGGAAGGGTAGGTCAAATAAGAAGAAAAAAAGAAAAATAAAAATAAGAAAAATAAAAAAAGGAAGAAGGATAAGGATTGTGTAAAAGGACCAAGATAAATAAGGGGAGAAAAAGGAGAGAAAAAACCGTGGGAGAGGAAGAGAAAAGAGACAAAATTTTGCTTTTTTTTTAAGGTGATTTTGCTGCACTTTGAGGGAAACAAAGAGAGCTTTTTGCTGTAATTTTTTTAGGAAGGAAAAGTTGAAAATTTTTAAGGTTAGTTGCTGAATTTTTTTTGAGGTTTTTGTGGTTGAAATTATTGAGGTTTTGCTGTTGATTTTAAAGCAAAAATAAAGCTGGAAATTTGCTGAATTTTGAGGTTGTGTTGCTAGAAATTTTTAGAGGCTTTTGGTACCATTGAAGGACAGCTTTGTGCTACCAATTTAAAGGAAAAGGAGAGCTCAAATTGCTGCCAATTTAAGGGGAAAGGAGAGCTTATTTTTAAAGCAGAAAATGGCAACAAAAAGGGTGAGAAAATGAGACCTTGTGACCGATTTTGAGAAAGAAAAAGAAAGAGTTAGGCTGCAAGTTTCAGATGAGGAAGACGAGAGTGACGAGTCAAAGGGGAAGAAAGAAGAAACGTGGAAAAGAGAAAACAAATGGAAAAGCCCATAGAAAAGGCCCAATGGCAAGAAGAAAAAGAAAAGCCCAAAAGAGACAATAAATGTGGAAATTTGGAAGTGCTTAAGTGAATACAATGCACTATAACGGCGTGCAGGAGGAATTGACGAGCAATCGACAACTAGAAAATAGCGATGTAATATCCCGCTATTTCGAGGTGAATAAGGGGTGTCAACTTTAAAAATTCCATATATATTGTCATGACCCGGAACTCCCATTGAGCCTATGACAATCGTCGCGATGTCTCGATAGACATTCATTTCCTAGAATGCAGACCGAAACCTAGCAAGGCTTTAATATCAGTTTCGTCACTCCCCATGTGAGCAACAGTTACTAAAATTATATTTTGAAGAAATAGTAATCATTTTCAAGTCAAAATCAGTTAAAAAGAAATTTCTACTACACAGGGGTATTTTGGTCATTTTCCTCGAAACTTTCGAAACCAGCTAAAAATGTAGTATGTGGGTGAAAAACATACATTCTAAGATCAAAAATAAATTTGGATGTCTAAAACCTTCATTAAAACTGAAAATACAACTGTTGGAATAAAACAAAAATATCGAATAAAATATTTTATTTTCTTATAAAACAATATTTTTAGTGCAATACGTAAATAATTTTTGGGATGTAAAAGCAAAATAAATTCTTACATACAGTAATAAAGTTAACCAGAGTATGCAGTTAAATTTACAATGACACGTGGGCCCCTGAATGACAAAATTGAACGAAGGCTGTGAGTGGGTAAACCTTTAATCTCCAAGGTTGCAACTCCAAAATTTATCTCTTGACGATATCTGCTAACTATTGACTATCTTGAGCTTGAAATGGATGGAAAGGAGGGTGGTGAGATTATATGATCCTTGTGAGTAAACAGACATCATCAAAAATATCTAAAGTCTAGTAAATGGAGACGATAAAAAAATCATCATAAAACGGTTTATAACGTTTCCATTTCTTTCACTAGATAAAACAAATTCATTTTTCTTGAGTAATTAGCACGCCTTATAATTTCATGAAAACTTGGCTCGTCCCAAAAATTATACTCGTAGACAACTTGATCAGAGGTATCCAACCGAGCCCACCAAGGCTGTTAAAATTTCATATACTCGTGAAACATATTTTTACGATATAACATAGTCGTTCCTCGGCGTTAGCTGAGCTCACCCTCACGTGGTGGTTCGACGTGACGTGAACTTTGTCATACTTCAAGAGTTACCCCCTGCGCCTCTCATCAGAGGTATAATATAATGGGGTTTACCATGCCCCTCCAAATAGGCTGGTCCATGAAAACTCGTCACTGCAGTGAGAAATCTATAATCCACCAATCGATCACATCTCCAATTGCATGATATGGCAATTATTTTACACAGTCTATCTAGACAAAGCAAAAAATTCGTATTTTCAACACAAATATCGATTCAGCCAATCATGCTATTTTATCATAAGCCATTCAGTTCATGTCATAATTCACAACACAGCACGTCGTCTCCAATTACTCTAATTTCAAAACCATTGTCCGATTTTCAAATCAATTTATAGAAATTCATTTCATTTTATTAATTCACATTTTCCCATAAAACAAAGCAATTCACCATTTAAATTAATTTTTCCACAAATCACCAAATTGAATAAAATTTACTCTAGATAATTAAGACGATAATAAGTTTACTCATAGTATTAGGAGTCGATGTACTCCTAGTCCCGATCTTCGGGTACAATCTCTGTACTTTTTCTAGAATGCTCACCACCTATATACAATACATGACACATAATTCAATATATTGTGTCACATCATATAATTCTATTTCAAGCTCTATACTAATGTATGAAATAGGATGAAAAATCCTCGGGTAATTATTCAAATACGGTATTGACCTAATACAATTTATTACCTGATTAAATGGCCAATGCATCTGATTCCAATCTAATTAATTCTATTTTTCTTTCAATACTCTAATTCATCAAATACTAGTCAATTAACATGAAATGTGGCAAAACCACCTTCACATTTCATTTTGGAATATTCGGCCAAGGTGTGTCCACTAACACTAAAATTTTTCAAGTTACATTCTTACACCATAAATCTTTAATTCCCACACCATAAACCATTATTTCCCTATCAAATCACTTGAAATTCCATCAAATTCATCACCAATAATTCACATAGGAAATTCAGCCTATGAGGATTTAATATGAAATTTGTGGTTTTATGCTAAATATCATCATTTTTTGTTTCCATCACCACCATTTATTAAAACCATTAAATCCTAACCAATTAACATAAAATGTCACAAAATTCTTTTCCAATAGTCACTCCATAAAATTCGACCTTGATGGGTTACCAAAGAACATGTGATTTTTTCACTTAATTTTCTTTCCAAACATGACAAACTAACTAAAAACACTGACATATCTCAAAATCCACCTAAACTCATCATCAAATCTTCTTTCTCTAAAATGGGTCAGCCATGAATCTTTCATAAAATCATGTAATCCAACCATGGAAATTGAAAAATAAAGCATAGGAAAGATAAAACACAAGCTAGAATTAAAAAATTTCACCTTTAATGCCTTGTTTCCTTGAAATCCACCAACTTCCTCTTGAATCTTTCACTCTAGGGCTTGTTCTTCTTCCTTTCTCTCTTTTTCCCTCTTTGGCTGACCAACAAGAATGAATTTTGAGGGTTTATAGGCTGGTTTTTAAAGCTTTATATGCATGGTTATCATTTTGACACATGTCACCATTTTATTGGCCCATGTGTAAATACTTAATAATTAAGCTATATCAGTCCACCACACATAATTATCCATGGTATAAAATGAAATTTATGTGCTGGACATGTGTTGGGTGGTGTCAAATTACCATTTTACCCCCGAGGTGGCAAAATTACCATTTTGCCCTGATGTTCAAGAAAATGCCAAATTTAAGATTCTTCACTCCTCAAACTAAAATTATGCTCTAAATAGTTAATCTTGATCAAAAACCTCCTCCAACATTCAATTCTTGACCTCAAGTGGGAAAATTACCATTTTGCCCCTAGATCGTGAAAATTTTGATTTGACTCCAAATTGATCCTCGAACTTTGAATCACCATTTTATGTCATTCTAGGAATTTAAAATTTTCAATTTCACCTTAAAATCTCCATTTAGACTAGTTCGAGGCTTAAATCAACTTAATTGTACCACTAAGTGCACTACCGACTTTTGACAATTTTTCGAGATACTCGAGTATGCCAGCATGTTATCAAGCACCTGGATGACATGGTAAGTATTTTATTGAGTCGGGCTTTACATATACATACATGTACATATATTTTATGTTAAGTGCAAAATTTATAGATAGCATGAGCTAGTAGAAATTTTAGGAAATTGTGGCTGCAAGATATTTTTCGAAATTGTTTTGAATATATATATGTATGCCCTATATGTAAAGCGTTTTAAAAATGGGAAACAAGCTTTTCAACCTGATTTATCTCCTAAATTGTGCCTTATATATTTGTGTAATGTGTATACATGATTACAAGGTTTAATTTCCCTATGCTCGGTGTTTTATGAATCATGCATTAAACTTTATTTTGTAAACATAATGATAGATTTTTATGACTTTTATATTGAATGTTTGGCAATAAATTTGTAACGATACTTCAAGGATATAAATGATTTTTAAGACAATTTTTATAAATGAAATGAGTTTCCTAATTTGTTTTGAAATTGAATGGCTTATGGCAATATTGGCATGAATGGCTGAATTGGTATTTGTGCTGAAATTATATGAACTGTTTGTTTTGCCTTGATAGGTTGTGTAATGTAATATTAGCCATGTCATGTTATCAAAATTTTTATTGATATGGTGGGTTATTAGATTAGCTTACCGTAGTGGGTGGCTTTTCGAGCACTAGCCTATTAAAGGGGAACGGTAAACCCCGTTATAGTTTGAGTTCACTTCACGCCGAACCACCACGTGAGGGTGAACTCAGCTAACACCAAGGAACAACTATGTTTTCAAATGTAAAAATATGTTTTAAGTATATATATTGTTTTTAACACCTTGGCAGATTCGGTTGGATGCCCCGGTGCAAGGTATCATCGAATATGAGTTTTTGGCATGAGCCAAGTTTTTAAGAAACTCATAAACCTTATTGTTTATTTTTGACAAAATGTAATTGTTTTATATGAGTTGAAATAAGTTTTAATATTATGAATTATATTTTTTTGCTTGGTGAAAATGGAATTAAACAGTTTTTCGTAGCTCCCCTATTTGTTTTTCTATAGTTGAATTAGTAATTCCTCCCGTATGGGTGAGTTATGATTTGTGCAAGATTTTAAATATTATTTGGTTTCGCAGGAGCTTGCTAAATTTTATTGATTTGATTCGAAAGTGGTTATTAACATATTTTGAAACGAAAAATTTTATTTCCTAGATTATTTATACCTTATAAGAAATTCTAGATTTTTATATAAGGCACAAAACCCTCGTTTGAAATAAATTATTTTTATAATCCTGCATTTTTATATTCAACTGATCCGCTGCTTGCTTATTTCCCATCTACATCCTACTCGTTGAGTCAATGATCACTGAGTTTGTGAGACTCACACTCCTCTTATATTCTCTTTTGTAGAGAGGGATCTACCTAGCACGATATCATCGGCGTGCTCAATTTCCTACAGATAAGTAAAGGAAAGGCATCTCATAGCCCAGCTCCGAGTCGCTCCATTGTCTAGAATTTAGTCACATGAAATTTCTACATGTTATCAGTATTGTAAATTCATAAATATGTATTGTTTAAAAACTTTGTGTTTTAAATTTAATTGCTATTATTGGAAATGGAATGTGTAATAACCTGTACCTTCGTTAGATGCCAATAAGACCTTGTTGATTAAACAAAAAGATCAATTGATGCGAATTAGCGTGCTAAAGAACAATAGAGTATGAAAGAAACGCTCAAAAGAAAAATGTTTTGCATGCGTAAAAATAGTAAATAAATAATAATATTTTCGTTGGATGTGAATTAGTGAGCTAAAAGATGATTCGGAGGTAAACCGAGACATAACAATGTGTTTTGGGACCAAAAAAAGTAAGTGAAAAATTTTGAAATAAAATAATATTTTATTCAATAAATTAATATTAAAATATTAATATTTTATTTATTATCGAAATTAGTCATGAAAAATGAAATATGACTAATTTAAGTGGGAGAAGAGCAGTAAAGAAGAATTTTGGGCAAAAACGGCGAAAATCGTACGAAGTGCATTTTAGTTGAGTTAACGCGATAAGAAAATATTTAAACATTATAGAGACACCGCATTGAAATGCGATTTTAATATTTCGGTTATAGGGTATAAGAGAAGGAAGATAGATAGAAATTAGAATTTTTACACGTGTCGGATGAATTAATTTTAAACTATGAAGAAGTTGAAGGAGGTGTATTGAATAAAATGAAGTTGAAAAGTTATATGTGAATTTTAATATTTTGGAGAAGTAACAATGAAATGAAAATAAAATAGGTGATTAAATAATAAGGAAAAGAGGTTGAAAAATCAAACAAACATTTTTTATGTGGAGGAGTGGCATGACATGTAAAGTAAAGAAGTAGGAAAAGTCAATGGAGACAAAAATAATAAAAGGGAAACAAATGAACAGTGTAAAGATAAAGTGGCCGATCAAATAAGGAGGCAAAGAAAGAAATAAAAAGAAGATGTAATGTAAAACCCGACCCTATAAATACATGTCATGACATACATGCAATGAACAACGTGTTTGTATGTTAGGAAAGTCTCAAAGAATAGCTAAAACCCGATATTGTACCAAATGGTACACTTAAGTTGATTTAACCTCGAATTAGTTCAAATAGAAATTTTAAGATGAAATTTAATATTTCACAGTCCAGGAATGACTTAAAATGATGTTTTGGAGTTCGAGGGTTAATTTGGATGAATTTGAAATTTTTGATGTGTAGGGCCAAAATCGTCATTTTGTGACCTAAGATAATAATTTGATCATGGAGAGAGATTTTTGATCAACATTGACTATTTGGAGTATAATTTGATGATAGGAAGTGGAAAATTTCAGTTCCGGCAATTTTCGAAATATAGGGGGAAAATGGTAATTTTGTCACCTCGGGGTAAAATCGTAATTTTCACCAGTCAAAACTTGTCAAAATCAAATGATTTATTCATTTTTGGTATGCATGAATATGGTGTTTGAAGTAGTAAAAATTTAAAATTTTCAGAACGAAATTTTAAAACGGGTCCCACGGGAAAGTGACACATGGCATGGTTTTAATGAAATAATATTATTTTAATCAAAACAGCCCATTTAAGCTTCAGCCATAGGAGGGTTCGGCCATAAGGGGAAAAAGAAATGGAGAAATAGGGAGGAAAGGAAGAAAGGAGAAAAACCAAATAAAAGTTTCAAATTTGACGAAGGATTTGCAGTTTTTGCTCGTTTCCGCGTTTAACGATAAGATTTCTCGACTTTAGCTCGATTTCTACCATTCCTAAGTTCTTATTTCTACTTAGCATGCTCCAAGAGAGAGATCACAAAATAGACCTAAGGGCTGGACGAAATTTAAGGGGGGAAATTTTGAATTTTTCAAGTTTCGATTCTTAGTTAAATCAGTAGTTTTGGATAGTTAGATGCGTTTAGAAATGAAATTGGACATGAAAGCATAGATTTTTCACCTTACCCACTCAAGGCCGAATGCTCAATGCTGTGCCATGTGATGAACTGATTTTTATTCAAATGGAATTGATGAGAAAATGATGAAAAATGATTAAATGTGCTAGAAAAACAAAGTAGAAAATTTACCAGGTGAATGTCCCATTTTAATCGAATTTTTCAAGGAAGAAAGTGACCTGATTCTTAGTGATTTCAGAAGGTTGTGAACTGGTATTTGATGGTTAAAAATGTTGGAGAGAGAATGGGACAATTTAGAGTAAAAATGGAGCACGTTAGCAACTTATTGGGTAAAGTACCGAAAATAGGCTAATATCGCATTTAAGCCGTTTTAGGCCGTTGCATTTCATACCATGCATTAATATAGGATTTAAATCAATTATATAGTGATTTAGCATAAATGTATTGAATTGTGTGATTTTTGTAATTTATTAAGGAGGTGAGACATCCGGAAAAGGCAAGGAGGTCATACTCGAGGAAACGTGATCAGAATGCTTTTTCTTCAAGAGAATTGGATTTATATGACCTGTGAGTAAACCTGCTATTACTGTAAACTATCTAGAGTTTATTTTAAATGTTAATTATGGATTTTATGCAAAGAAAATGGTTATAAAAAGAGAAGTTTTGGCTGTATGCAAATATTTTTGGATTATGTGAATATTTGATTTTTAGAAAAAAATTAAGTAGTTTGGAGGCCTTCACTTATGTTATAAATGACATTTTGATGAAATTGGCTTATGAGATTGTGAGTATATGTGGCTGTATTATAAACTGTATTGAGAATAAATGTAAGCTATTTTTACTATGTAGGCTAGGTAAATAAATAAAAGCCACGTTATACTGTCGTAATTTTATTAAAATTGGTGGGTTTAGTCACTGCAGTAGCGAGTTTCTGTGGACCGCCTATTAGAGGGGCACAGTAAACCCGGTTATATAGTTACTCCGGTTGTAGAGGCGATGAGGGTAACTCCTGGGGTAGTGTTAGAGTTCACTTCACGTCGAACCCCCACGTGAATGTGTAACTCGGCCAACGCCAAGGAACGGCTTGTTTTCAAAACTAAAACGTGTTTAATATGTTAATGTCTTGACAACTTTGGTGTACTCGGTTAGATGCCTAGGCCAAGGCATCCTCGAGGACTAGTTTTGGCTTGAGCCATGATTTTAATAAAAGTTATAAGCCTTAACAATTGTTTTGATAAATTATAAATATTTCTTGATTTAAGAAATAAAATGAAACTTTATGAAACGGTTTGTAATAGCTATTTAAATTTGCCTCCATTTTACTTACCTTTTGATATTTATGATAATATTTGTTTACTCATTGGGATTGCAAAATCTCACCCACCTCCTGTCCAACCATTTCAGGCTTGTGGTAGCTTGTAGATACCAGATTTTGTCGAAGACTACCGTAGATCATCTTATCACGACAGATAGTAGGTTTACTGCCATTGTCGTATTTGTATAGTTATGGGCCCACCGGTCATTGTAATTATTATTGTACATTATGACTTTGTAACTTAATATATGTATGAATTTATTTTACTTTCACACTATAAAAATTACTTATACGCGTGTCTATAAAAATTATTTTATAAGAAAATGGAATATTTTTATCAATATTTTTGAATAGTAAAATGTGACTTTAAACCCTTGAAAAAGAAGGTTTCGGACTTCCGATTTCAAATCTAATTTCAGATTATGTATTTTGCATGCATAAGCTATATTTTTACCAGATTTTAATATTTTCACCGAAAAATGACCAAAATACCCTTGTGAGTCAAATTTTATATTTTGATTTATTTAAGACAGAAATGAGTTGTAAACCCTCGAAATGAGATGTTTGGAAAGAATTACTCACAGGGAAGGCTAGAAACTGGTACGTAAGCCTTACGGGGTTTCGGTTGGCATTCCTAATAATGAGTGTCAATTGGGACGTTGTGGCGGTTGTCATCGGCTCGAGGGAAGTTCCGGGTCGTGACATGTAAGAAGTGTCACACCCCGGAACTCCCCATCGGGCTAGTGACAACTGCCGCGTCTCGATAGGTATTCACACCCCAAATACCGACCGAAACCCCGCAAGGCATTCATGTCAGTTTCTGCACTTCCCCAGTGAACAATAATCATTAAACATCATATTAAAATTTTAAAAAGTTATTTTCGATTCAAAAATGAAAATATGTTGTTTCATGGCTCACAGGGGCATTTTCGTCGTTTCTCCTCGAAAATTTTGAAACCGAGTAAAAATATAGAGGATGAGTAGAAAACATATATTTTCTAATTGTAAATAATTTTAGAAGCCTAATATGTTCATTTTTAAAAAAATAAAAATTTGGACTATTTCAATAAAATAAAAATATTCAATAAAATAATAAATTTTCTTATAACATAATTTTTATAAAGACATCGGTAAATAATTTTTTGCAGCGTAAAAGCTAAATATATTTTTACATACTACTATACAGAAAATCAGAGTGTGAAACCTAAATTACAGTGACACGTGGGCCCACAACTAACCAAAATGTGTCAAAAGCTGGAAACCTACAGCTTTACTGGGAATGCAATCCAATTGCAGTCCTCGATGCAATCCGTTAACTACAGCTTATCCTGAGCTTGAAATGTAAATAGGAAGAGGTGTGAGATTATAAAATTCCAATGAGTAAACAGATACCAGCTAAATTATCTAAAGTCAAGTAAAAGGAGATAAAATTTCAATTTCTTTCTTTGTACTACCATTCGTCTTATCTCAACTCATTTCAATTGAGTAGAGACAAATAAAATATTCTATCGAGCAAAATAGAATTATTCTACTCGATTAAATTAATATTTAGTATGGCTTATGTATCTCTTAAAAACTTAACTTGGTTTATGCCAAAATCATTCTCGGGGATACCCTTGCAGAGGCATTTAATCGAGACCGTCAAGACTATTTAGTGTCATATACACATCAATATATTTTTATATACGAAAAAAATATCTAGCCAAGCCTTGGCGTTAGCTAAGTCTCACTCTCACGTGGTGGTCCATGTGTAGTGCACTCAAACTTTACCTCTTAAGAAACCCCACACACGGCTCTCCGATCGAGGTAAGATAAGTCTGATTCTGTGCCCCTTCTCTTAGGCTGGCCCACAGAACCAGTGTCACTGTAGTGATTATTTTATCTACCTCCTTATTTATAAATTTTAACTAGCATGATATGGCAATTTATCATAGTCTAGCCTCTCAAGGCTAAATACATAGTATATATAATTTTTGCACAAACTAGTTTAGTCATTCATGCTTATATATTGCTATAAGCCATATGATTTAAAACATAATTTGTAACACAAGCAGGCAGTCTCCAATTACTCTAATTTCAAAACCAATTGTTCAATTTTCAAATCAATTTATAAAAAGTCAATTTATTTCGTAAATGAAATTTATTTTATAAATTTCATAATTTTTCTCGTAAAAACAACAAGTCACCCAATAAAATGATTTTTCATAAAATCATTAAATTTAATAAAATCTACTATAAATAATTAAGACGATAATAAGTTTAATCACAGTACTAGGAGTCGATATACTCCTAATCCAAATCTTCAAGTACAATTTATGTACTTCCACTAGTTGTCTGCTCACCACCTATTCACAATGTTTAGCAAACAATTCACTGAATTGGTGCTAAAGTAATATAAAACCAAATCAAGCTCCTTACTAATGCATCTAATGAAATGCACAATGCTCGGTAACTATTTAAACTCAATATTCACTATAAATTCAATTTTTGTACTTCAATAATTCGGTATTGGCTTAATTCGATCTACTGCCCGATTAATTGACCAATACATCCAATTTAATTCCAAATAATCCCATTTTTGTCTTCTAATATTCCAAATCATCAAACTCCATTTTAATTAACTCGAAATATGACCAAAATCACTCTCATATTTTCCAAGGCAAATTCGGTACATTGGGTGCACTAATATTATAATTTCTTAAGCTTAAATGTCTCACTATAAATCTTTAATTTCCCATTTAGTTCACTTGAAATAAAATCAAGTTTATCATCAACACTCCATATATTAAATTCGTCCATTGGAGGGTTTACCAATAATCAAAATTTTCAAGTTTGATTCTCATATTCCAAATCATTTATTCTTAACCAAATAACACAAGATTTCACCCAAAAATGAAATCAATTCATCATCAAATTTTCACTCCTCATATTCAGCCACATAGGGTTCAATGGTGAACAATTCACTTTCTTGCTAAATTTTCATATCCAATTCTTCCAATTTAATTTCTAACACTACTAATCATCAGACACTATCTAAGTACCTTGAAATGTCACAAATTAGTCATCAATTTCTCCCTTGAATATTCGGCTAAAATGGATTTTCATAGAGTACATGATTTTCTTCCATAATTGTCTTTCTAAACATGGCTAACTACCTCTAAACATCAACATAGTCCAAAATCAAGCGAATCCAACATCAATTTCTCTTCCATACCCATTTTTTAGAATTGAATTCATCATGATAACTCAATATTCAACCATGGAAAATAAGGAATAAAGCATGGGTAGGCTAAGTATCAAGCAAAACTAAAGAAATTTTACCTTTATGTTGTTGGATCTTTGAAAAATCCTCGAAATCTCTTGATTTCTTGGCCAAATTTTTGTTTTTCCCCTTTGTTCTTCCTTTTTTCTTGTTGCTGGCTGTTTAGGCCGAATATGGTGAGAGAAAAGGGAATCTATGGGCTGATTTTTATGTTTTAATAATAAAATATTAAAGCTTGACACATGGCATAAAGCCATTCGTCCATTATTTTAATTATTTGACTTTTTCTATTGAATTTTCTACCACAATTATTCTTATATTTATCCAATCCCATGGTGGATAAAATCCCTTGGTCTTGACAAGTGCTAGGGCAAAAAATTTACCGATTTGCCCTCGAGGTGGAAAAATTACGATTTTGCCTCTATACTCCGAAATGTACCGGAATTACATTATTTTCACTTTCCAACCTCAAATAACACTAATATTGATCAACCTTAATCAAATGGGGCTAAAATCTTTTCTAAAAATTCTCGTTTTGTCCTTTAGTGATAAAATTACCATTTTGCCCTTGTGCTCCAAAAATATCAAAAATCACAATTTTTCAGTGCTAAACTTGATTTTACGCTCCAATAACCATATTATATTTCATATAATTATTCTTAGTCAAATGTGATCAAGATCTTTTATAAAAATCTCCATTTTGTCCTTCAATGGAAAATAACCATTTTGTCCCTAATCGGTCAATTTTCTTGATTGACTCCAAATCGAACCTCGAACTCCGAATCACTATTTTGAGTAATCCCTGAATTGTGAAATTCTTGATTTCACTCCTAAAATCCTTATTTAAACTCATTCGATGTTTAATCGACTTAATGGTATCATTAGGGGTAATATTGTCTTTTAACAATTCGTCGAACTTCCCAAATATGCAAACATTCTATTGAACATGTAAATGACAACGTAATTATTTTATAGAGAAGGGTTTGACAAGAAGGGCCTAAAAGGGTCGGTTATGGAGAGTAGAAAAGACAAGAAAAGAATAGAAAAAAGAGAAAAGAAAGAATGGTGAAAGAGAAGAAAAACCGTGGGAAGAGAAGTAAGAAAAACTAGCCGAGCATGAGAGAAAAAAGAGAGGAAAAATTCAACCATTTTTGGTGGGAGGAAGAAGACTAATTTTGCTGCACTTTTGAAGGAGAAAAATTGTTGGTTCAAGTGTAGAAAATTGGCAGCAAAAGAGGGGAGAAAATAGAAGAAAATTTGGTTCTTGAGGGAGGTAAGAAAATCTGAAAATTTTTGCACTTTGTTGGGGTTGTTTTGGCTGCACTTTGAAGGGATTTAGGTGCTGAAAATTCCAGGTTCTTGATGCTGGAAATTAAGCTTGATGTTGATGAGTTTTTTAGGTCTTTAATGGTTGAAAATGATGAGGATTGGTTGCTGAAAATTTGAGCTAAGGGGGGCAGCATAGTTGCTGAAATTTTCAGGTTTAATGCCATCAAAAATTTGAGTTTGTGGTGAACAGTTTTGAGAGGAAAGAAAGAGAGGAGTCATGGTGGTGAAGGGAGGAGGCCACGGTGGTGAAGGGAGGAGGAAGAAAAGAGAGAAACAGGCTAGAAAAGAGGAAGCAAGCAACGTAGAAGAGAGAAAGAAAAAGAAAAAAAGAAAAGAAAAAGTGATAAAAAATGTGGGCATGGCCCAAATTAAAAATAAAATTGGGCATGGCCCAAGTAGAAAAATAAGAATGGGCAAGGCCCAATAGAAAAATAAACGGGCTTAGCCCAAAAAGAAAAATTAGAAAGTCACATGGACAAGGTCCAATAACTAGGAGGAAAAGAAAATGCCCAATGACAATGAGGAATAGAAAATCCCATGGATGGGAGGCCTAATGGAAGGTTGTCGTGGTGGCATGTCGAGCGAAGTACGCAATCGATAAATAAAAATAAAAGTATACGCGTACGAATAAATAGTGAAGAAAAAATCTCACTATTACGAGGTGAGTAGAGGGTATCGATTTTTAAATTCTCCTATATCTATATTGTATATATATATATTTTCGCATGATTTATTTCACGCGAATTACTATGAAAAGCATACGTTGGTAAAATTTTAAGAAAATTGTGATTGTAAATTATTTTAGAAATTGTTTTGGATAAGTACAAGTATGCCGTATACGTAAAGCGTTTTAAAATGGGAAACAAACTTTTCAACCCGATTTATCTCCAAAAATCGTGCCTTATATACTTGTGAATGTGCATACATAATTACAAGGTTTAATTTCCTTATGCTCAATATTTTATGAATCATGCATTAAGTTTTATTTCGTGAGCATAATCATAGATTTTTATGACTTTTATATTCAATGGCTTATGATATTATGTTAGCATGCTGGCTGAGCTTTCATGTTATTGTAAAATATGTGTACTGTTGTTTATTTCAATGTGATATATAGAGATGTACTGGCCATGTATGCTACTTAAAGATATTAGTAAAATGGTGGGTTATTTAGTCGTTGCAGTGATAGCGGGTTTCCGTGGACTAGCCTATTTAGAGGGGCACGGTACCCGGTTATATTCATACCTCGGTACGAGAGGCGATGAGGGTATCTCTTGAGGTATGGTTACAGTTCACGCTACGTCGAACCCCCACGTCAAAGTGAACTCAGCCAATGCCAAGGATCGGCTATGTTTTGAACGATTAAGAAATTTTAACAGCCTTGACGGATTCGGTTGGATACCTCGACACAAGGTATCACCGAATATGAGTTTTTATGGCATGAGCCAAGTTTTTAAGAAGTCATAAGCCTTGTTATTTATTATTGACAAAATATAATTATTTTACATGAATTGAAATAAGTTTTAACATTTTAAATTATGTTTCTTAGTATGGTAAGAAATGGAATTAAATGATTTTTCACAGCTCCCCTGATTTTACTATCATGTGAATTTTCCCTCACGTGCGAGGAGATTTGTAAATAACGTATATGCTAGATTAGTGTTTGATTTCGCTGGAGCTTGCCCAATATTATTGATTTGATTCGAAAATGGTTTCACTTTATATGAAATTCTCGATTTTGATATAAGGCACAAAACCCCTGTTGCAAATAAATTGTTTTTATGATTCTATATTATATATTCAACTGATCTGTCGTTTGCTTGTTTCCTATCTACTCCCTATTCACTAAGTCAATGATATTGACTGAGTCTATGAGCACACCCCATTTTTCCCCTTTTGCAGATAAGATTCGATCTAGTGCGTAGTCTTCAGCACGCTCAATTATTTGCGGATAGGTAAATGCATCTCTTAGCATTTTACTTCGAGTCGCTCCATTGTCTAGAGTTTAGTCGCATGAAAAATTTTCATATTATCAATATTGTAAATCCATAAATATGTATTGTTAAAATTTTGTATCTTTAAATTTAATTGCTATTATTGAAAATAGAATATTAATAGTATAATTATTATTATTATTAACTATTTGCCTATTTGTTAGTATTTTTAATAAATATTTTGAGAATTTCATAAAGGCTTATTCGGGACTTGGCGGGATCTCTCGGAGGTCTCGGACGTCGGTAGCGACCAAAGGGGGGTCGTTACACATCTCATGTCGCCTTGAGATATTACCCACTATTTGGCACCTGTCACAATGCAAAACAAAATTGTGAGCATCCTTAAATAATGTAGGCCAATACGAACCTGATTAAAGGACTTTAGTGGTAGTCCTTGTTCGTCCAGTGTCCTCCATAAGCTGAAAGATGGCAATGGTGAAGCACACTTTGAATCTTTTCTTCCAGAACACATTTTCTGAAGATCTGATCTTTACACTACTTTAACAAGTAAGGCTCATCCCAAAAATAAAATTTGACATCATGCAAAAATTTCTTTTTCTGATGAAAATTTAAATCAATAGGAATAATATTGCTTACCAAATAATTTACGAAGTCAGCTTACCAAGGAAGTGATTTTTTACCAACTTGAAGGATTTGTTCATCAAGAAAAGTCTCCTTGATTAAGGTGTCACGACCCGAAACTCCCATCGAGCCCGTGATAATCGCCGCGATGTCCCGATAGACATTCATTTCCCAAAATGTCGACCAAAACCTCGCAAGGCTTTAATATCAGTTTTTTCATTCCCCTTGTGAGCAATAGTTACTAAAATCATATTTTGAAGAAATAGTAATCATTTTCAAGTCAAAGTTAGTCAAAAAGAATCTTCTACTACACAGGGGTATTTTTGTCATTTTACCCTAAACTTTTCGAAACCATTTAAAAATGTAGTATATGAGTAAAAACACATATTTCATAACAAAAATAAGTTTTGCTAACTAAAACCTTCATTTCAAATGAAATTTTAGCTATTAGAATATAATAAAAATATTTAACAAAATATTCCATTTTCTTATAAAACAATTTTTATAGAACAATCCGTAAATAATTTTTGGGACGTAAAAGCAAAATAAATTCTTACATACAGAATAAAGTTAACTAGAGTATGCAGTTAAATTTACAATGACACGTGGGCCCTCGAATGACAAAATTGAACTAAGGCTATGAGTCAGTAAACCTTTGGTTTCCAAGGTTGCAATTCCAAAATCTGTCTGTTGATGATATCGGCTAACTACTGACTATCCTGAGCCTAAAATGGATGGAAATAAGGGTGGTGAGACTATATAATCCCAGTGAGTGAACAGACATCATCAAAAATATCTAAAGTCGAGTAAATGGAGACAATGAAAACTTCCCATCGCAGCACGTGATTCATAACATGAAAATTCATTTCAACCCATGTAAACAATTATATTTCATCACATTACTCAGCATGGCTTATGAATTTCCTAAAAACCTGGCTTATGCCAAAACCTGTACTCGGGGATACCTTGTACCGGGGCATCCGTTTGAGTCTGCCAAGGTTATGAAAATTCATGTACACATAAAACATATTTTTATGTCTGAAAATACAATCGTTGCTTGGTGTTGGCTGAGTCTCACTTCCACGTGGTGGTTAGGCGTGAAGTGAACTCAAACCTTACCCCAAGAGATACCTTACGCGCCTTTCCAACCGAGGTAAGAATCAGTCAGGTTTACCGTGCCCCTCTAATAGGCTGGTCCACGAAAACCCGCCACTGCAGTGTATAATAAACCCCACCATATCAATAAAATCTCAGCTGCATGACATGGCAATTACATTGCTAACCAATTTATCAAGACAAAGCAGATAGTTCATATTTTTCACACAATTATAAATTCAGCCATTCATGCCATAATATCATAAGTTATTTGATTCAGATCATAATTTACAATATAACGAGTGGTCTCCAATTACTCTAATTTCAATTCCATCGTCTGATTTCCAAATCGATTTATAAAAAAATTTCATTTTATTTTATAAATTCACATTTTTCTCATAAAACAAGCAATTCACCATTTAAAATCATTTTTCCACATAATCACCAAATTGAGTAAAATTACACTAGATAATTAAGATGATAGTAAGGTTACTCACCATACTAGGAGTTCGAAATACTCTTATTCTCGATCCTCAGGTACAATATCTTTATTTTTAGCAGTATAGTTTGCTCACTACCTAACCATAACGCACAGCAAACAATTCACTAAATTGGTGCTAAATCAATATAAAACTGAATCAAGCTCCATACTGAAGCATAAAATGGAATGTGAAATACTCGGGTGACTATCTAATTCAACTCCAATTCTCCATTTCACTTTCAGTACTCCAATTATATCCAAAATACCTCAATGATTGTGAATGTAATTTAATTTATCAGTCTTGAACCACAAAACACATATGTCTATACATTAAGTAAAAATTTAGATTTTCATGCCAAATTTTCCCATTTAATTTTTAACATCACCAATCATCAAATTCCATCAAAATACCATGAAATCTCATAATTTCTAGCCTCAATATTCTCTCTATGAAATTTGACTATAAAGGATTTAATGAAGAACAAATTATTTTCTTGCTTGATTTTTAGACTACACATCACTAACTAACTAAAAATACTAAATTACACCAAAATCTAACGAAATCAACCATTATTCTCTCTCTCTCTACATGTTCGGTCAACATGGGTTTATCATGCAAACTTGAGTTCTAAGCATGGAAAATGAGAAAGAAATCATGGGAAAGGTAGATCACTAGTAAAAACCAAGAAATTTTACCTTGCTAAATCCCTTGAAATCCCACACTTTTTCTTCAATTTTTCCTCCAAGGGTTTCTATTTTTCTTTCCCTCTTTTCTTCTTGCTATGGCTGACCATGATGAACGAATTGGGGGAAATATAGGCTGATTTTATAAGGAAAATATTAAAATAATCAAACTTGACACATGTCACCTTACCATTGGTCCACTTTTTAAATATTTATCCTTTAAACTTTAATTCACCACCACATAAAATGCCATAATTATCCATTCCAAAAATGGGTAAAATTCAGAGATTTGACAAGTGTTGGGGGGTGAAAATTACAATTTTGCCCCTAGGGCGACAAAATGACCATTTTGCTCCTATACTCCGAAAAATGCCCAAATTACAATTTTTTCACTTCTCAACCTCAAATTATATTCCAATAAGTCAAATGTGGTCAAAATCTTTTCTAAAAATTCTCATTTTGTCCTCAGGCGGCAAAATGACCATTTTGCCCTTAAGTAGTTAATATTCTAGATTGACTCCAAATCAGCCCTCGAACTCTAAATCACCTTATTAAATGATTCTGGGGTTTTGAAATTTTCAGTTTCATATTAAAATTCCTATTTTAACAACTTCAAGGCTTAAATCAATTTAGTCGTACCTCTAGTTACAATACCGACTTTTTAATGCTTTTTTGAGGCATTCAAATATGCAAACATTCCATCCAGCACATGGATAATATGGCATATATTTTATAGAGTTAGGCTTTACATAAGGTGGAATCCTTAGCTTGAGCTTCAGTCTCTAATCGTGAGAGGTGTTCTGCCACTTGATTTTCTATTATTTTTTTGTCACGAATCTCGAGATCAAATTCTTGAAGCAAAAGAATCCACTTTATCAATCTTGGTTTCACATCCTTCTCGACAATCAAATATTTGATCGCTAAATGGTCAGTGTAAACTGTCACCTTTGTCCCCATGAGATAGAAGCGGAATTTGTCAAATAGAAAAACTACAACCAAGAGCTCTTTTTTTGTTGTGGTATAATTTTTCTAGGCCTCATTCAAAGTCTTGCTAGCATAATAGATGGAATGAAAGATTTTATCCTTCTTTTGTCCTAAAACAGCTCCCACCGTATAATCACTTGCATCACACATTAGTTCAGAAAAGAGAGTCCAATCAGGACTAATTATGATAGGTGCAACTATTAATCTTTTCTTCAATTCATCAAAACAACAAGACACTCATTATCAAACTTAAAAGGCATATTTTTTTCCAATAAATTGCAAAAGGGTTTAGAAATTTTTGAAAAGTCTTTAATAAATCTTTTATAAAAACTAGCATGACCAGGAAAACTTCTGTCAAACCCAGTCCTCAAATATCTGTCATAATATTTATATATCTGACATTATGCCTGCATATTAAAATATCTCAAAAGAATGGATAAAAGCCGATATTGTACTTAGAAGTACAATTAAGTCGATTTATACCTCGAACTAATTAAAATAGGGATTTTAAGGTGCAATTGGAAATTGACCGATTAAGAAAATTGATCGATTAAGGGCAAAATGGTCATTTCGCCATCTAAAATTTAAATTTGGTTATTTGATGAAAATTTTGACCAAGATTAATCATTTGAAGTATAATATGATCATTTGATGCATAATATGAGGTTTAGCAATGATAAATTTAATTTTTCGGTATTTTTAGAGCACAAGGGCAAAATGGTAATTTTGCCACTAAAGAACAAAACGAGAATTTTTAGAAAAGATTTTGTCCCCATTTGATTAAGATTTATCAATTGAAGTGTTATTAGAGGTTTAAAAGCGAGAAAAATGTAATTCTGGTACATTTCGGAGTATAGGGGCAAAATTATAATTTTTTCACCCCGAAGGCAAATCAGTAATTTTTCACCCCCGACATTGTCAAGACCAAGGGATTTTATTCAACATGGCAATGGATAAATATGAGAATTGTGTGGTGGAGAATTAATGGAATAAAAGTCAAATATTTAAAATTTGAACCAATAGAAAAATACCATGTGTCATACTTTTAATATTTTATTATTTTCTTAATAAAAACCATAAAAATCACACTCACCCCTTGGTCCGGCAAAATCAGAAGAAAGGAGAAAAATAAAAGGAAGAACAAACCCTAGTTGGAAAATCAAAGAAAACAAGTGAAAAAGGTAAGATTTCTCCGATTGAACTTAAGATTTATTTTTCCCATGCATTTTCCCTTAATTTCCATGGTTGAAAAGCATGCTTTCATGGTGAATTCATGCCTGGTCAAAATGGGTATAGAGAGAGAATGATCTTGGATTGGTTTGATTTTTAGATATGTTAGTGAATTTAGTTAGTTAATCATGTTTAGGAAGCAAAACAATAAGAAAAATTTTATTTTCTCCACAATTCTTCATAGGTCGAATTTCATAGTGTAAAGCTTGATGCTGTTTTATCTTTGATATGCCATTTACCTACATTTGATAACGTGCTTGCATATTGATTTGCCCCAGAAATCTAGTTAAAAGTCGATAGTGTACCGGTGGTACGATTAAGAGGATTAAACCTCAGACTAGTTTAAATAGAGATTTGATGATGAATTTGAGAATTTTGAAACCCCAGAGTGTCATATTATGGTAATTAGGAGTTTGAGGATTAATTTGGAATCAATTTGAAATTTTAGTGTTTTAGGGGCAAAATGGTCATTTTGCCTCCCGATGACAAAATTTGAATTTTCGAAAGGATTTGGATCAAATTTGATTAATTGAAGAATAATATGGGTATGAGGAGTGAAAAATATGCATTTTGGTAATTTTTTAATTTTCGAGGCAAAAATGTAATTTTTCACTTTTACGTGGGTAAAAGTGTAATTTTTAAAAATTACTCCACCAAGATTTTGGCTAAGTCTAGAAACTTCATGTAAGCTATGGATAAATGAAGAAAAATATGTGGTGGAGAAAGAAAGTCAAATGGATAATTAATGAATAAAAAATTAATAAAAAATTAAAATGTGTTTAAAATAATTAATATTTTATTTGGCTTATAAATAGCCAAAATTTTTAGCCAAGAACCCTTGTGAGGGTCGACCTAAGCAAAACAAAGAGGGAAGAAGAGAAACACAAACCCTAGGCTGAAAATTCAAGGGGAAATCAAGAGAAATCAAGAAATCAAGCTTGAAAAAGGTAAAATTCTTGATTTTTCTTAGTGTTCTTCATTACCCATGCTTTCTTTTCCAATTTCCATGCAAAAATCACATGAGGGTATGACACACCCTTGCTGACCAAACCTCCATGGATGGATTTGATCAATTATTTTGGTAGATTTTAAGGAGATTTAATGTTTTTAGTTAGGTAGAATCGAAATATAACAAAACCTAGCATGAAAACCAAAATTTTCACCTTGAAACCCTTAAGGCCGAATCTTCTAGGAAGAGAATGGTTGCTGAAATTGATGCAAATTTGAGGTATTTAGGTGAATTTTGATGAATTACGAAGTTAGAAAATTAATGGGAAATTTTGATGCAAAAATCAAAATTTTTGCCTAAAGTGCAAACAGGTGCACTATGTGATTTGGACTGATAATTTGCATCACATTCACAATCATTAAGGTAAATTGGGTGTAATTAGAGTATAGAAATTGAAAGAATTCAATTTGGAATTAATTTGGAGATTTTAACCAATTCGGACGCGTGTAAGTGAACTAAGTCGAATACCGTGTTTAGACGATTATTCAAATAGTCTGCATTGCATTTCATGCACTCATTTAGAATTATAGAGCCTGAAATCAATTATGATTAATTGATACAATTTATTGAAATTCGTGTCACGCGTAACGTATAAGTGGCGAACCCTCTGACAAAGGCAAAGAAATCGTGTCGGACGATCGAGACTAGGAGTATTTCGGATTCCTAAAACAGTGAGCGGATAAATTACTGTTTTCAATATCTAGAGTAATTTTATCTGTTTTCATGCTTTTAATGAATTGAATTTTATAAATGACTTTTAAATTGAAAAAAATTGATTTTATAACACTGAGTATGTGGCGACCTGTGCTGAATTTGTGTTTATGAATTGAATTTGAAATTTATGGCTTATGATCTTGGAGAGCATGCTTGGCTCATTTATTGTGTTGAAATTGCATGAATTGCTATTTGTCGTACAAGCTGGCTAGTATAAAAATTCCCTTGTTATGTTGCAAAAATTTTGTTGATTGGTGGGTTAATTAGTCGCTACAGTGGCGGGTTTCCATAGACCAGCCTATTAGAGGGGCACAGTAAACCCAGTGATGAGTTTTACCTCAGTACAAGAGGCGCGGAGGGTAACTCTTGAGGTAAAGATTGAGTTCACTTCACGCCAAACCAACATGTGAAGTTGAACTTAGCCAACGCCAAGGGACAACTATATTGTAAACTCAAATAAATATTTTATCTACATATGATTTTTTTTTCAGCCTTGGCGGACAGAATGGGATGCTCTAATCAAGTGTTCACGAGTATGAGATTTGGCCTAAGCCTAGTTTTTACGAAAGAAATCATAGGCCTGGTGTTTTGATAAAATGAAATTGATTTGTATGATGTACTAAATTTGGTGTTATGAATTACTTTATAATATTGAGTTTTTATATTGTCTCCATCTACTCGACTTGAGATGTCGTGGATCATATTTATTTACTCACTGAGTTGTAAAACTCACCACCTTCAATTTCCCCCATTTCAGGCTCACAAGCATCAGTAGCTAGAGAGTTTTTGTTGAGGAGGAAGTTTGGAGTGGCAACCTTAATTTCCAAAGGTCCATATCCTAGTCCATATCTTTCTGTTTTTGGGCCCACTTAGCATTGTAAATTAAATTTTATACTTTAGTTAACTGTATTACAACATGTAATAATATATTTTGTTTTTACGCTGTGAAAATTATTTCCGAATGTCTATATAAAAATTGTTTTATAAGAATATACATTATTTTATGAAATATTTTTATTTTATTCTGTTACATATAATTTGACTTAAATTGCATGTTTTAGATATTCGATTTCATTTCCGGGTCATGACACATAGTGAGTGTGTTGAGAATGAAATGATTTCATTTCAAGTGAAATGGGTTAAGCAAGGATGAATTGTGGTGAGAGAAGTAAGTAATGTTAGTGTTTAATCGATTAATGAAAACTGGTGTGAAAATTGGCAAGAACACAATATGTTCTTCATTTTACCCATTTTGGCCGAATTTTCTTGGGGGAGAATTGATGCTGAAATTGATGATATTTCATGCTATTTTGGTGATAATTGATGTTTGGTGAGGTTAGAAATTAAATGAGAATTTTTAGGGCAAAGATATAAATTTTACCTAATAGGGGTAAAAGCGTAATTTGTGGTCTAGGATTGATACACTGACTCACATTTACAGTAATTGAGTATTGGGGATATAATTGGACTATTAGAAATTGAAATGGGTCAAATCGGAGTTAAATTGAGGATTTCAGCAATTTAAACAGTGTGTAGGCGAGCCGATTCGGACAATGTGATTAAACGACTATCTGAACCATTTTTATCTCATTTCCATGCATCATGTACAACTTGAAATCATTTATTGTGGTTTGACACAAATAATTGAAAATGTGTCAAAAATTATATATAAGTGGTGAGCCATTGCATACGGGTAAAGGACTGTACCCGCGGACTGGAAATAGGAGCATTTCTACTCCTAATACAGTGAGTAAACTTATTATCATCTTAATTATCTAGATTAGATTTTATTCAATTGTGTGATTTTATAGAAAATAGGTTTAAATGGTAAATTGCTCTATTTTAAGAAAAATTGTGATTTTATAAATTTTCTGGAAAATTAAATAATGGTTTCAAAAATAGAGTAATTGGAGATTGCTTGCTTGTATTGCAAATTATTGTTTGAATTGTATGGCTTATGATAATTGTGGGCATGGCTGACTGTTTTTCTGATTTGATAAATACGTGAACTACTTTGATTTGCCTTGATAGGCAAGGTAAAAATTTTATTTAATTGGTGGGATAATTGCGGTCGCTGCAGTGGCTGGTTCCGTGGACCAGCCTATAAGAGAGGCACATAAACCCAATTATTGTGCTTACCTCGGTAGAGAGGCACGTAGGGTATCTCCTGAGGTATTATATACGTTCACTTCACGCCTAACCACATCGTGGTAGTGAACTCAGCCAAAGCCAAGGAACGGCTGAATTTTGAGAAATATGAAATTTTACAACCTTGGCAGAGTCGAACAAATACCCCCGTACAAGGTATCCCCGAGTACAGGTTTTGGCATAAGCCAAGTTTTAAAGATTGTGCATAAGCCAAGTGAATTATTTGAGTAAACTGAGTATTGATGTTGTGAAAAATATATTGGATTTGAATATTTTATTTGTCTCCTTTTTACTCGGCTTTAGATACTTTAGATGGTGTCTGTTTACTCACTGGGATTTTATAATCTCAACCCTCTTCCTATCCATATTTTAGGCTCAGGACAATTTAGGGATAGTCGATTAAGATGAGAATTAATCTCGGAGTTACATCCTAGAAAGTAAGAGTTCACAGTCGTATATCTTCGTGGTCAATTGGGGGCCCACGTGTCACTGTAATGTAAATTTCATACTTTGGTCGTTTGTATTAAAGCATGTAATAATATATTTAGTTTTTACGCTGGGAAAAATTTTTACTAATCGTTCTATAAAAATTGCTTAAAAAAATTTAAAATTAATAGCTTTATCGAATATTTTTATTTTATTCAAATAGTCAAATTTTTACGTCAAATGAACGTTGTAGACTCCAAAATTTATTTTAATCATACGACATATATTTTCTACACTTCTACTATGGTTTTCAGAAAGGTGACAGGTGCATTACATAATCCAAATGGGATTGTTCTAAAAGCAAAGGTGCCATAAAGACATGTAAATGTGGTCTTTTCTTTATCCTCAAGGGCAATAGCAATTTGGTTACAACCAGAATAACCATCTAAAAAGTAATAATATTCCTTACCAGCCAAGTGATCCAACATTTGATCAATAAATGGAAAACGAAAGTCATCTTTCCCTGTAGCTTTGTTGAGCTTGCAGCACTCTATGCACACTCTCCATCCAGCTATAGTTCTTGTTGGAATGAGTTCATTATTGTCATTGGCAACCACAGTCATTCCCTCTTTTTTGGGAACACATTGAACTACACTTACCCATGAGCTATCAGAGATAGGATAAATTAGTCCAGCATCTAACCACTTGTTAATTTCATTCTTGACTACTTCTTTCATGATAGGAGTCAATCTTCTTTGTTGTTTAATTATGGCTTTGTGATTTTCTTCAAGGATAATTTTGTGCATGCAAATAGAAAGGCTAATTCCTGGATAATTTTGTGCATGCAAATAGAAAGGCTAATTCCCTTTATATCAACTATGGTCTACCCAATTGCTCTCTTGAATTCTCTAAGTGTCCTCAATAACTTCTCCTCCTGCATGTTAGTAAAAGCAGCAAAAAAATAACTGGAAGAGTATAAGATTTTCCAAGAAAAGCATACTTCAAGTGATCAAGCAAAGGTTTAAGTTCCAAAGTAGGTGGTTCCTTAATGAAAGGCTGAGAAGCTGTCATTAAAGAAGCTAAAACATCTAAAGACTAAAATCAATGATTAGTCCTAAATCTTGAGTGAGCATTTAACAAATTATAATATTCAATAAATTCATCATCATCCCTATCAGAATTAGCAACTAAACATGCTTCAAGAGGATCATTGGGATTTTCTTCTAAAAAAACATCATGTGTAAAATTATTTACCACACTCATAGAAAAATAGTCTTCAAATGTCATAGGCGATTTTAGAGTTTTCAAAATATTAAATGTTACCTATTGTTCTTGAACTCTCAAAGTGAGCTCACCTTTTTCAACATCAATCAAAGCTTGAGCAGTTGTTAAGAATGGCCTCCCAAGGATGATTGGAATTTGCCTATCTTCTTCCATGTCAAGAATTATAAAATCAACTGGAAAAATAAATTTATATACCTTGATAAGAACATCTTCAATAATTCCCCTTGGGAACACATAAGGACCATCAGCGAATTGCAAAGTAACAGAAGTGGGTTTGCATTCCCCAAATCAAGTTTCTCAAAAATTGACCAAGGCATTAAATTGATACTTGCACCTAAATCACTCAAAGCTTTTGCAAAAAATAAATTACCAATAGTGCAAGGGATTGTGAAACTACTTGGATCTTTGAGTTTTGGTGGCAGTTTATTTTGGAGAATTGCACGACACTTTTTTGTAAGGGAGACAGCTTCAAACTCACCTAACTTTCTCTTTTTGGAGAGGATGTCTTTCAAGAACTTGACATAACTGGGCATTTGTTCCAAAGCTTCAGCAAAATGAATATTTATGTGCAATTTCTTGAAGAGATTAAGGAACTTTTGAAATTGCTTTACAAGCTTTTGCTTTTGGAGCCTTTAGGGAAAAGGTGGTGTAGGATGGATGGCTTGAGAAGTTATTTGATCTTTAGCCTTGTTATCTTCTTTCCGTTCACTTTCATTCTCTTTCTCACACAAACCTTCCTTATTAACATGTTCATTCTCAAGTTCAACTGCTTTTTCATTCACCCCTTCAATCTCCTTTCCATTCCTTAAAGTGATTACTTGGCATTGTTGTAACACCACGTACCTTCATTGGACACAAATAGGATTTTATTGATCAAATAAATGATCATTTGATGCAAATTGGTGTGATAAAGGATGATTCGGAGGTAAACTTAGAGATAATAGTGCGTTTCGGAACCAAAGAAGACAATTGAAAATTTTAGGAATCAAATAATATTTTATCTAATAAAATAATATGAAAATATTAATATTTTATATAATGTGGAAAATTAGTCATGAAAAAGGGAATACGACTAATTTAAGTGGGAGAGAAGAAATAAAGAATAATTTTGAAGGAAAACCATGAAAATCGTACGACGTGATTTTTATCGAGTACACGCGGTAAAGTAAATATTTAAATATTATGGTGACACCGCGTTGGAATGCGATCTCAATATTTTGATATATATATGTGTGAAAGAGGAAGAATAGAAAGAAATTGAAATTTAATAAGTGTGGATAGGAATTAAAAATATTGGACTAAATTTTTGGAGAGCAAAGTGTTGAAGAACTCAGAAACTTTCTTGTACATGCTTTAGTATTTTGGCTATATCTCAAGCTACAGAAAGCTAAGAGACATAGCTAAGAGACAGAGCTACAACTTTGATGAAGATCACTTTGCCCAGTTAGGTCTCTACAATAAAGACAATCGCGTTGGAAAGTGGCTGGACGTAATATATCAGGAATAAAAATTGTAAGGATTGATAATTAAATTTTTAGGCCTCTTATTACACTTTGAAGCCTAATTAAATCCTAGGTTAAGTAAATCTTAAATGAATATTTAGAAGCTGAAATGAGGGACTAAGATAAGCAAAAAAAAAAAAGAATAAAAGAAATAAACATGAAATCAAGACAAAAAGAAAGAAAGTAGCCATGGTTGGCTAAGCACGCAAAATAATAGTCAAACAAATATTTTTATATAGAAGAGTGGCGTGACATGTAAAGTAAAAAGAAGAATTAAAAGTCAATAAAATACAAAAGCAAATAAAGGAAATCAAGGGAGAGAGGAGTAAGGGCCGGCCATACAAAATGGAAAAAGGAAAACAAAAGAAATAAAGAGAGAAATGATAGGTAAAAGAGATAAGGAGAGAAGACCGATCAAATAAGGAGGGAAAGAAATAAAAAGAAGATTGAAGAAAGACCTAGAAGGGGTCAGCTAAGGAGTGAATAAAAGACAAGAAAAAATGGAGAGAAGAGAAAAGAAAGAACGGTGGAAGAAACAAACAAAAACCAAGAGAAAGGGAGAGAAAGAAAATGGTGTGATGGAGGGAAAAAGAGAGAGGAAAAATTCAGTCAATTTTTGTGGGAGGAGAAGGCTGATTTTGCTGCACTTTTAGAGGAAAACAAGAGCTGATTCAAGTGCAAAAAATTGGCAGTAGAAAGAAGAAAAAAAATAGAAAAAAATTCAGTTATTGAAGAAGGTGAGAAAATCTAAAAGTTTTACATTATGTTTGGGGGCTGTTTTGGCTGAACTTTGAAGGGATTTGGGAGCTAAAAAATTCAGGTTATTGATGCTGGAAATTGAGCTTGAAGTGGCTAAAAAGTTTTGGAAATTTTGAGTTAAGAAAACTGATTTTTTTGGCTGCTGATTTGGTGCTTGAAATTGAGTTAAAAAGTGCAAAATTTGTTGTGAAAATTGTGGAAGCATGTGGCTGATTTTTGGAGGTTTATTAGTTGAACATTTAAGCTAAAAATTTACAGGATCTTGGGGCTGAAAGGGGGCAGCTTGGCTACTAGAAATTTAGCTAGGAAAGTGCAGCAAATGGAGTAGAGAATTGAGCTGAAAATGGAAGAGAAAATGGAAGGAAAAAAGAAGGAAAATTGAGGAGGAAGTGTGGCCACGGTGGTGCATGGAGGAGACCATAGTGGAGGAGAAAAGTTCAGCTGGAAATGAGAGGAAAGAAGAGAGAGTGATGGGCTGCAGTAGAAGAAAGAGAAAAAAAAAGAGAAAAAGAAAGGAAAAAAAATGTGTGGGCATGGCCCAAATTAAAAATAAAATTGGGCACGGCCCAAAGAGAAAATAAAAATGGGCAAGGCTCAATAAAAAAATAATAATAAATGGGCCTAGCTCAATGGAAGAAGAGGGGGAACCCATGGAGAAGAGCCCAAAAAGGAAATAGAGAAATAGAAAAGCTCAATGGAACATTTGTCGAGGAGGCAAGCCTTATGAAATAGCTGACCGAAAAATAGAAATGATTAGATACGTGTAAAAAACATAGCGATGTAATATCCTGCTATTTAGAGGTGAGTAGGGGGTGTCGATTTTAAAATATTCATAATTATATATATATATGATTTAATTTGCCTATGAATTGTGAAGAGCATGAATTAGGAGAAATTTATAAAATTGCGAATGTAAATTGTTTTTAGAAATCGTTTGAAAAATATATAAGATATATATGTAAAGCGTTTTAAAAGAAATAGGAAACAAGCTTTTGAATATGATTTAGTTTTGAAATTGTGCCTTATATAATTGTGTGATGTGCATATGTGATTTAGAAATTTAAATTCTCTATGTACGGTATTTTATAAATCATGTATTAAATTTCAATTTTTATGAACATACGATGAATTTTTATGACTATTACATTAAATGGCTTATGAGAATACGGCATGAATAGCTAAATTAGAAATTATAAAAAAATTATTTGTTTTGCTGTAAATGGCTGGATTTGAAATAGTTCAAAATGTTCCCTTCGGGGGAAGTTTTAAAAAGGTCCGGGATTTGAAGCTTCGCGAGTTGTCCCTGTTGGGGGCTGTGGAGCTACCGCGATAATGCGACTGGTTAGTAGTCAAGTGATGAGGACCCAGACCTATCGATAACTGCCAATTCATGCCATTGAAATATTTATTTAATTGGTGGATTAATATTTGCTGTAGTAGATGGGTTTCCGTGGACCAGCCTAATCAGAGGTGGCACGGTAAAACCCTTATGTATTTATATCTCAATTGTAGAGGCATGCAGGGTTATTTAATTATCCTAAGATATGACAGAGTTCACTTCACGCAAACCACCACGTGAACGCAAACTCAGCTAATGCCAAGGAACAATTGAGTTTTGAATAATTTAACAGCCTTGGCAGATTCGGTTGAATACCCTAGCGCAAGGTATCACCGAATATGAGTTTTATGGCACGAGCTAAGATTTTAAGTAGTTATAAGCCTTGTTGTTTATTTTTGATAAAATATAATTATTTTACATGGATTGAAATAAAATTTTAACATTTTGAATCATGTTTCTTGGCATAGTAAGAAAAATGAATTAAATGTTTTTCGTAGCTCCCCTATTTGTTTTCAGAAAATTAAATCAGTAATTCCTCGCGTATAGGCGAGCTATGATTTGTATATGATTTTGAATAATATTTAGTTTCACAAGAGCTGGCTCAATTTTATCGATTTGATGCAAAAGAAATGGTTATAAGGCACAAAATCCCTATTTGAGACAATTTATTTCTTTACTCCTGCTTTTTACATTCAACCGATCTGTCGTTTGCTTGTTTCCTATCTACACCCTACTCACTGGGTTGATGATATTCACTGAGTCTATGAGATTCACCCCCCATTTTATTTCCCTTTTTGCAGACAAGGATTGATTTGGCATGAAGTGATCGACGGATTGGTCTATCGTGAATAGGTAAAGGCATCTTCTAGCGTACTACCCTGAGTCGCTCCGCTGTATCTATTTCTGTTAGAGGTCGAGTCGTAGTATTTTACTTGTTAAGTTGTAAACAAATTTTAAATTTTTCTATAAGCATTAGTTTGAAAATTTTATATTTTCGTGTATATACTGGTAAATAAAAAGGAAAAAGTTTACAGTGATTTTTATATTTATGATTTAATTTAATATATGAAAGTTTTACTATTATATGATGATTGAAGGTAATGGATTATCGAGTAATTCGAGATAGGCTTGTTCGAGACTTGTCAGGTTTTTCTCGGAAGTCTTGGACGCCGATGGCAGCTGAGGAAAGTGGTCATTATAATAGTGGTATCAGAGCTCTAGGTTTAGTAGAGTCCTAGGATTCTCTTATGTCAAACAACAGAATAGTGGAGTCGACGTAGAGTTTTGTTTATAGTCAGTGACTGCAACATTGATTACAAGCAAGAGGCTACGTAAACTTTTTATCTTTGAAAACCACCTTGTGTGATTATAAGCAACAAAGTAAATGACGGGAAATGATTGTTGATGTCTGGGTTTGAGATGCCACCAGAGACATGAGCAACTGTTGAAAACATTTTAAGCAAATGCTTTGAATGAAGGGTTGATATGATAACATACCCCTTCTACTAAAAGTGAAGGAAAGTAAAATCGGACTGATAAGTCCGTAATTGTTTATTCAATTGTTGGAGTTAAAGATTTGAGCTGTGATTGCTAATGGAAAGAAATTTGGTGATTTTAGACGATATTTGAGAACAATATAAAGGAGAACTTACGATAATGGTAATAAGACGTGTATTTTGACTGAAATAAATAATTATTAAAATTCATTGGAGGTTTATGAATTTAAGTATTAGGGAGATGTAAACTAATATTTGCGTGCACTGAAGTAAGTGCACTGTGTTAATAAAATTACCCTACCTGTATATGAATGGTACCGAATTTTCAAAATATTTAAAATGGGAATATGTACTGAATAGGTGTATAACAGCTTAAATGAAGCTGATTTTGAATTCAATTAAGTGACAATGAAGTCCCAAGGTTTGATGGAATTGTGTTAAGTTGTAGGTTGTAAATATTAGCGTATGAATTAGCTCAAGGTTGAAAATAGATACTGATGATAATGTCGAGGGACATTTAACTAAATCCATATTAAGTTTTATAATTATCAGAGTGGCGCAGCGAAAGCAATACGGTCCAGATTGAGAACACAAACATTTTGAGAGATCTTAAAATAATGTCCATTGGGAACCAATAAGTTGGAATGTTAATAAGCATAAGTTGAAATGTTAAGGTTATGAAAGGCTTTGGAGATTAGACTTTGATTGTTTAAATTTTCACACAAAATTGTGTGAAAGGTAGTGTTTAAGTGTTGTGGAAATGTATGGAAAGGTGTGAGGATGCAGTAGTTCGACTATTTATAAAAGTTCAGATTTGGATCGTTATAAATGATTGGTAAGCAACCAAACAATACGTAAGTAAAAGACCATTGATTTTCTTGTAAGTAAATGAGCAAAGAGAATTATGATTGGCAGGTAAGAATAAAGCTCTTACAAAGAGATTGTGTTCATTGCTTTAGGCATTAAATTATAAGTTATGGACTTGTATCTACTCTGTGAACACCATGATAACATAGTCTGAGAGATTTTTAATTACGAGAAATATTAAAGCTCAAGGAGCAAGGAGGCTGTATAATCAAGCTAGGACTCGTGACTGGTATGTCACATAAGTGTGAAGATGTATGGCAAATATATAAGAGGATATTTGGGAATGTTAATTGAGGCAATGATTATCTTGTCGATATCTTAAATCTGATAAAGTTGTGGTTTTAATATGCTTGTAAATACAAGGCATACATTGTGAAATTTATCTTCCCCATCAATTGCAATTTATTTAATTAACTATCAAGACAAAATATTCGATAAAGAAAAATGAAGGTTGAATTACGTTATGAATATTTAAAGAATGAGAGTGATGTGGTTTGATTAAATAATATTACCCTTGGTGAAGAGATAGAAATATGTTATTGGAATTATAAAGATTCATTTAAAAAGAGATGATGATTTGAGATTTCAAGTATTTATACACTAGTAAAGATTTTGGTAATGAGCCATGACCTATAGACATGACATTAGAATATGAACTTTGGTTAAGTAAAGTTGATTTCATGACACATGGCGTTTAGTGATGACGTCAACCAACAATTGATTTTTGGTATGAAAATAAAATATCGACATTGACTTGGTGTAATTATCACATGATGGTGAATATAATTAGACTAAATGTGAGAAAAGGTGATTAGTGATCAAGACGATACTTGGAAAGAAACTTTGAAGGAAAACTTTGAGCAGCTTAAATTTTAAGAGATTGAGCTATTCATTAAAAAGATTGATTAAGATTATAAGGATTTATACAAGAATATTATTAATTAACAGAATGTCTTATGGTACAAGTTGAAATTACCTAGTAAACGCTTGGTTATGAAAGTATCAGAGAATTATTTTTGAGGATATGATCACTAATGGTTATTAGATTTGAATTACCCATGATATTGAATATATTTGAAATAAATAAAACATGTCATGATCTTTACGTATTATAAAATACTCGAATGGAAATGGTATGGAAGTATGTAAACCAAAATAAAGATTGGATGACGAGTTCGACTGGTAGTCAATGGACAGATAAATATTTAAATGTTGGAAGGCCTGATAAAAGATCAGGGTAGAGGAATTATGGATGGTTATGTAAATATACATAATCAATGATTTAAGAAGGATTTGATGAAGGTGTAACTAAGATTAACGATATAATTTGTAAGATCAAGATCTTCTATGGAGAATGTCCAACGGAAGTGATGTAGAAGAATTTTAAAGTTTTGATTATTCACAATACATTGGTTTGAATTCTAGGACGAATTTATTTTTAAGTGGGGGAGATTGTAACACCCCGTACCTTCGTTAGACATAAATAGGATTGTATTGATCAAATAAATGATCATTTGATGCAAATTGGTGTGATAAAAGATGATTCGGAGGTAAACCGAGACATAATAGTGTGTTTCGAAACCAAAGAAGACAATTGAAAATTTTTGGAATAAAATAATATTAAAATATTAATATTTAATATAATGTCAAAAATTAGTCATGAAAAAGGAAATATGACTAATTTAAATGGGGGAGAAGAAATAAAGAAGAATTTTGAAGGACAATCGCGAAAATCGTACAATGTGATTTTTATCGAGTACACACGGTAAAGTAAATATTTAAATATTATGGTGACACCGCGTTGGAATGCGATCTCAATATTTTGATATATATATGTGTGAAGGAAGAAAAATAAAAGGAAATTAAAATTTAATAAGTATGGATAGGAATTAAAAATATTGGACTTAATTTTTGGAGAGCAAAGTGTTTAAGAACTCAGAAACTTTCTTGTACATACTTTAGTATTTTGCCCATATCTCAAGCTACAGAACTTCAATTGCTAAAATTCTTAGACAATTTGAAATCTAAGAGACAGAGCTACAACTTTCATGAAGATCACTTCACCTAGTTAGGTCTCGACAATAGAGAAAATCATATTGGAATGTGGCTGGATGTAATATATAAGGAATGAAAATTGTAAGGATTGACAATTAAATTTTTGGGTCTCTTACTACACTTTTAAGCCTAATTAAATCCTAGGTTAATTAAATATTAATTGAATATTTAGAAGGTGAAATGAGGGAATAAGATAAGCAAAAAAAAAAGAATAAAAGAAATAAACATGAAATCAAGACAAAAAGAAAGAAAGTAGCCATGGTTGGCTAAGCATGAAAAATGATAGTTAAACAAATATTTTTATATAGAGGAGTGGCATGACATGTAAAGTAAAAAGAAGAAGGAAAAGTCAATAAAAGACAAAAGTAAATAAAAGAAATCAATGGAGAGAGGAGTAAGGGCCAGCCATACAAAATGAAAAAAGGAAAACAAAAGAAATGAAGAGAGAAATGATAGGTAAAAGAGATAAGGAGAGAAGACTGGTCAAATAAGGAGGCAAAGAAATAAAAAGAAGATTGAAGAAGGACCTAGAAGGGGTCAGCTAAGGAGTGAATATAAGACAAGAGAAAGTGGAGAGAAGAGAAAAGAAAGAACGGTGGAAGAAACAAAGAAAAACCAAGAGAAATGAAGAGAAAGAAAATGGCATGATGGAGGGAAAAAGAGAGGAAAAATTCGATCAAGTTTTGTGGGAGGAGAAGGCTAATTTTGCTGCACTTTTGGAGGAGAACAAGAGCTTATTCAAGTGCAGAAAATTGGCAGCAAAAAGAAGAAAAAAAAAGAAGAAAATTCAGTTATTGATGAAGGTGAGAAAATCTAAAAATTTTGCACTATGTTTGGCGGTTGTTTTGGCTGAATTTAGAAGGGATTTTAGTGCTGAAAAATTCAGGTTATTGATGCTGAAAATTGAGCTTGAAGTCGCTGAAAAATTTTGGAAATTTTGAGGTGAGAGAATTGATTTTTTTGGCTACTGATTTGGTGCTTGAAATTATGTTAAAAAGTGCAGAATTTGTTGTGGAAATTGTGTAAGCATGTGGCTGATTTTTGGAGGTTTATTGGTTGAACATTTAAGCTGAAAATTTGTAAGATCATGGAGCTGAAAAAGGGCAGCTTGACTGCTAGAAATTTAGTTGATAAAGTGCAGCAAATGGAGTAGAGAATTGAGCTGAAAATGGAAGAGAAAATGGAAGGAAAATGGAAGAGGAAGTCTGGCCACCGCGGCGCACGGAGGAAACCACGGCGGAGGAGAAAGGTTTTGCTGGAAATGGGAGGAATGAAGATAAAGTGACGGGCTGGAGTGGAGGAAAGAGAAAAAAAAGAAAAAGAGAAAAAGAAGAAAAAATGCGTGGGCATGGCCTAAATTAAAAAAAAATTTGGCATGGCCCAAAGAGAAAATAAAAAATGGGCAAGGCCCAATAAAAAATAATAATAATAAATGGGCCTAGCCCAATGGAAAAAGAAGATGAACCCATGGAGAGGAGCCCAAAAAGGAAATAGAGAAATAGAAAAGCTCAGTGGAACGTTTGTCGAGGACGCGAGCCGAACAAAATAGGTGACTGAAAAATAGAAATGATTAGATACGTGTAAAAAAAATAGCGATGTAATATCCCGCTATTTAGAGGTGAGTAAGGGGTGTCGATTTTAAAATATTCATAATTATATATATGTATGAATATATATGATTTAATTTGCCTATGAATTGTGAAGAGCATGAATTAGTAGAAATTTATAAAATTGTGAATGTAAATTATTTTTAGAAATCGTTTGAAAAATATATAACATATATACGTAAAGCGTTTTAAAAGAAATGGGAAACAAGCTTTTCAATATGATTTAGTTTCAAAATTATGCCTTATATAATTGTGTGATGTGCATATGTGATTAAGAAATTTAAATTCTCTATGTACGGTATTTTGTGAATCATGTATTCAATTTCAATTTTTATGAACATACGATTAATTTTTATGACTTTTACATTAAATGGCTTATGAGAATACGACATGAATGGCTAAATAAGAAATTATTTTGAAATTATAAAAAAACTGTTTGTTTTGCTGTAAATGACTGGATTTGAAATAGTTCAAAATGTTCCCTTCGGGGGAAGTTTTAAAAAGGTCCGGGATTTAAAGCTTGGTGAGTTGTCCCTGTCGGGGGCTGTGGAGCTGTCGCGATAATGCGGCTGGCCAGTAGCCAAGTGATGAGGACCCATACCTATCGATAATTGCCAAATCATGCCATTGAAATTTTTATTTAATTGGTGGACTAATATTTGCTGTAGTATATGGGTTTCCGTGGATCGGCCTAATCAAAAGTGGCACAGTAAAACCCTTATGTATTGATATCTCAGTTGTAGAGGTGTGCAGGGTTATTTAATTGTCCTGATATATGACAAAGTTCACTTCACGCAAACCACCATGTGAAGGCGAACTCAAATAACGCCAAGGAACGGCTGAGTTTTGAATAATTTAATAGCCTTGGTAGATTCGGTTGAATACCCTAGCGCAAGGTATCAACGAATATGAATTTTATGGCACGAGCCAAGATTTTAAGTAGTCATAAGTCTTGTTGTTTATTTTTGATAAAATATAATTGTTTTTTATATGGATTGAAATAAATTTTTAACATTTTGAATCATGTTTCTTGGCATAGTGAGAAAAGTGAATTAAATGGTTTTCGCAACTCCCCTATTTGTTTTCAGTGAACTAAATCAGTAATTCGTCGCGTATAGGCGAGCTATGATTTGTATATGATTTTGAATAATATTTGGTTTCACAGGAGCTAGCTTGATTTTGTCAATTTGATGCAAAAGAAATGGTTATAAGGCACAAAATCCCTATTTGAGACAATTTATTTATCTAATCTTGCTTTTTATCTTCAACTGATCTGCCGTTTGCTTGTTTCCTATCTATGCCCTACTCACTGGGTCGATGATATTCACTGAGTCTATGAGACTCACCCCCCATTTTATTTCTCTTTTTGTAGACAGGGATCGATTTGGTGTGAAGTCATCAACGGATTGGTCTATCGTGAATAAGTAAAGGCATCTCATAGCGTACTACCCTGAGTCACTCCACTGTATCTGTTTCTGTTAGAGGTCGAGTCATAGTATTTTACTTGTTAAGTTGTAAACAAATTTTAAATTTTTCTATAATCATTAGTTTGAAAATTTTATATTTTCGTATATATATGTTGGGTGAGGGCTGATCATGCATCAAATGCAAATAAACTTGCAGCAGAAATAAAATAAAATGCACCTCACCTTCTCCAGATCTCATTCATGCCAAATCGAGTACGAAATTAAATGAAATTGAAAGTATATGATTAGATCATTTTGCCTAAATAACAAAGGTTGATGAATCCTTTGTTAAACCACCAAATCAGCCTTCAAAAAGCTCAACCACCTCAGCCCGGTTGTTGCAAACCAAAGCTGTCCAAGGAATCCTTGTGCAGCCTCTAATGGTGATCCACACCAATGAATGAGAAAATCCTTCTTTAAGGATTGAGAGTGCTAAGCCTTGACAATGTGCTAACAAAGATGAGTTTCATAAACTCATAATCCACACAAAATTGTGGGGCTGAACACACAAAAGGGAGTGAATGAAAAACCCTTTTTCTTCACATACATAATTCTAGTGTGTTGTTCACCCTTTTCTTTTCAACTGTTCTCCACTTTTTTTTTGGAGGCTATAGCTAGGTATTTATACCTTGGATTAATTTTAAACCCTAAGTACAAAACTATTTTGTAATTGCTAATTAATCTAATAAGTTGAATAAACAATTTAATTAAGTCTTTTAGAAACCCAATTAACTTAATTATTTAATTTAATCAATTAGGCCCAATAACTTAATTAAATAATTTAATTAATTAAGACCAACAATTTAATTAAGCAATTTTAATCAATTAGGCCCAAAGACTTAATTAAACAAATTTAATCAATTAGGCCTAATAACTTAAATGTTTAATTTAATCAATTAGGTCCAATGACTTAATTAAACAATTCAATAAATTAGGCACAACTTAATTAAACAATTTTAATCAAGTGCATGAGAAGTTCATAACTTCTAATTTGATTAAGTCCAACTCAATCACCTCTCCCATTTTATTGTCAACATTCATTTTAGGTGTGTGACCCATTAGGCTTCTAACATGTTGGCAATGAACTCAATATATAATTCTTAAGTTAAACTTAGAATTAGATAAATTTAAACTACGTTAAATTTATCAGTAACCAAGTTACCTACCTAGAGTTCATAGACCAAGATTGGGATCTAGCAATCCATCATGGGCGCCCAAATGTTAGAATAGTCAAGATGGTTTGACTTAACCTTTCAGTGATTAGCCTTTCAGTGTAATTCATTCCCTCACCATATATCCCAGAGATGATAAGAGCATGGTGCAGTGTCTACTCTTATTGATCTCCATATTCGTTCTTAAAGTTTGATCATTAGCTTTATAAAGACTTATGAAACTCCTTTCATAATCTTTAAGTTGCCTTGGCCAAAAACTTCAATAAGCTAATATCAACTAAGAATAGCTAGGATATGTCCCTTCATCATTTGGGGTGATGATTCCTATCTTGACCACTCATTTGCCTTCACATGCTTCATGCTATACCCAAAAGCATCCTGTTTTGGCATCCTTGGTTAGGCACCCGTAGGGATGAAATCAAAGCATAGCACTCCACACATAAGACAACCTGATGTCTCAAGTCTAGGGAGTATTTACACAACTGACACATGAGAAGTATTGCATAGACACTTGAGTGAAATACCAAATGCACTTTTCATGGCGGGTCAAGTTCAGTGAACTTACTCTTCTAGGCAAGCACCTACATTCTAGTTCCAAGTATCTCTATACTTCAACCTATGAGATCAGTTGCTTACTTCTCAAGTAAGGAACATATAATGTACCAGTCTCTAGGCATCATTGATGTCCAGTCTCAATGATACATTGACGAGGAACATTTTGAGATTATGCTTTGATGCATAAGAATCTCATAACTGCAACCCATTACAGTTTCCTTGCAAGGCATATTAATCTCATGGACTTCATCCAATTAGACTTATAACTCATTATAACTGATGTCTTATTGATGAAGGAAAACCTTTAATCATTCAACATGAATGATATTGTTGCATGATTAGAATCAACCCTTAACCAATCCCAATTGGCTGCAGGGCTTATCTTAACAATATACCGGTAAATAAAAAGGAAAAAGTTTATAGTAATTTTTATATTTATGATTTAATTTAATATATGAAAGTTTTACTATTATATGATGATTGAAGGTAATGGATTATCGAGTAATTCAAGATAGGCTTGCTTGAGACTTGTCAAGTTTTTCTCGGAAGTCTTGGATGCTGGTAGCGACTGAGGAAAGTGGTCGTTACAATAGTGGTATCAGAGTTCTAGGTTTAGTGGAGTCCTATGATGCTCTTGTGTCAAATAGCGTAGCAATGGAGTCGACGTAGAGTTTTGTTTATAGTCATTGACTGCAGCACTGATTATAAGTAAAAGGCTGCGTAAAGTCTTTATCTTAGAAAACCACCCCGTGTGATTATAAGCGACAAAGTAAATGACGAGAAATGATTGTCGATGTCTGGGTTTGAGATGCCACCCGAGACACGAGCAACTGTTGAAAACATTTTAAGCAAATGCTTTGAATGAAGGGTTGATATGATAACATACCCCTTCTTCTAAAAGTGAAGAAAAGTAAAATCAGACTGATAAGTCCGTAATTGTTTATTCAATTGTTGGAGTTAAAGATTTGAGCTGTGATTGCTAATGGAAAGAAATTTGGTGATTTTAGACGATATTTGAGAACAATATAAAGGAGAACTTACGATAATGGTAATAAGACGTGTATTTTGACTGGAATAAATAATTATTGTTAAAATTCATTGGAGGTTTATGAATTTAAGTATTAGGGAGATGTAATGTGAGACCTTGTCTATTTGGTTGAAAAGCCGGTATTGTACCTAATGGTACAATTAAGTTAAATCGAGCTTCAACTAGTTTAATAAAAATTTTAAGAGGAATTTCAAAATTCTGAGACCCACAGAATAGCTCAGAATAGTGATTCAGAGTTCAAGGTCCTGTTTGGAGTCAATCGGGAAAATTGACCGGTTAGGGACAAAACGGTCATTTTCTCATTTGTTGATTAATGGAGATTTTTAACCAAGATTTGGTCACATTGGACCAAAAATAATTATATGACATACAGTTATGATTATGGGATCATAAAATGATGTTTAGCAGTGTAAAATGGTGATTCCCAGTGTTTTTGGAGCACAAGGGCAAAATGGTAATTTTACCACCGGAGTGCTAAACGTGAATTTTTTTGGAAGGATTTTGACCCATTTGGTTAATATGAATTAATATTAGTGTTATTTGAGGTTGGACAGTGAAAATAATGAAATTTCGGTACATTTCGAAGTGTAGGGGTAAAATTGTAATTTTGCCATTTTAGGGGGCAAAATCGAAATTTTTCACTACTAGGATAATATTTCCAGCCATGATCATCCTTGGATCAGACTTTGACTTGATTGATCAAGTGGTGGAGAATAAATGGAAGAAAAAGTCAAAAAGTAAAGAAAATGGGCCAATGGCGTGATGACACGTGGCAACCTTGGTTATTTTATTATAAAGGCTACAAAAATCAGCCTTTAACCATCACTTCTCTCTCTATATTCGGCACCCACCAGAATTGAAAGAAAAAAAAAGAAGAACAAAGGAGAAAAACATAAAACCTAGCCAAAAATCCATAGATTTCAAGTGTTTTTCAAGATTGAAGCAAAATAAAGGTAACTTTTCTTTAGATTTACTCTAACCCTAGCTTACCTATGCTTTTGTTCTTGATTTCTATGGTTAAATATTGAGATATCATGATGGAATGAATTCTGAAAATGGGTATGAGTAAGGATTTGATGTTGGATTGGATTGAATTTAGACTATGTTAGTGTTTAGAGGTAGTTAAGCATGATTATGAACAAAAATGGAAGAAAGAAATTGAATCTCAGGATTGTTCTTTGTTAGGCCGAACCTAGGGTGGAGAGTGCATGAGGAAATTGGTTCATTTCAAATGAAATGATTTCTTTTGAAATGAAAGAAATTAGAAAATGACAAATTCAAGTGAAAAATGTAGTAGAAAAATTTTCAGTGCTAATGCACTGTATTGGCTGAATTTTTCCATAAAGAAATGGAAAAGGTTGAATGCTGAAATTGGCATTAATTAAATGGTTTGTGGTTAATTAAGGTATTACAAAAAGAATGGATCAATTTGGAATCAAATTAGACATAATAGCTGATTAATCGGGTAATCGGTCGAAATTAGGCAATACCGCGTTAAAGCGATAATCGGACGCATTTTTACCTTTGCGTATTATACGTTAGCAATTTAAATTAGTTTATATTAGTTTGGGGGCATTATAGTAAATTTCTTAATTTTATTCTGTGTTAAGGCGGTGAGAAGTCCGAGAAAGGCAAGGGAATCGTGATTGAGGATTTTTAATCCGAGAGCATCCGGAATCTGGATTTGTGAGACGGTGAGTGAACTTGCATTTCAAATTATTTGGGGAATGCACATTGTATTGAAATAGATGATTAAATGATTTATTCAAAGTTTTTTTTAAATATGTGCCGGGAACAAGCCCTTGATAAAAATGATTTTTATGTGATGTATGGACATTTGATATTGTTGACATATATGTAAATGTACATGTGTGTGATGTGGGGAAAAGCTTATGTCAGTGAAATGGGATGTGGAAAATATGGTTGGTGCACGATGTGGGGGGATGCACAATGTAGCTCCAGCTATGTGCGCGATGTAGGGGTTGCACATGAGCTGGTGAGTGCACATGGTGCACATGATGATGACTCCAGCTATGTGCGCGATGTGGGGGTTGCACATGAGCTGGTGAGTGCACATGGTGCACAGGATAACTCCAGCTATGTGCGAGATGTGGGGGTTGCACATGAGCTGGTGAGTGCACAAGGTGCACACGATATCTTCAGCTGGTAAGACAATGGAATGTTGTATTTATCTGTGTGCATATGTATGAAATTGATTATTCCTTCATTATAAATTAAATTGAAGTGAGGGGAAGGGTTTGATAATAAATTGAATAAAAATGAATGTGCTCCAAATGTATGCATCATATTTTTAACCCTTCCTGATATTATGGCTTGTTCCTATCTAATGTTTGCTCACTGAGTTTTATACTCACCGTTTTCAAAAATTCATGTTTTCAGATCAGGAGATTGCAGATTCCTAGATCGCAGGATCACATTAGTCCATCTCCTGGTAGGTGTCTGGCATTCAGTAGTTGCTGTTTTTATTGTACATGTCTCCGCTGGAAGTCGTGGGTTTTGTATGGTGGTTATGTACATGTAATGTACACTGTCAAAGTCTATTTCTGACTGGTATGAATGTAAATGTGTAAGCAATGTAAAATTGCTAAATACATGACTGGCATAGTGCATGTATATTAATGTTGATAATGTCATTGTGAATTGGCTATGTTCACACCCGGGAAAAGGTGTGTGTGTGTATGTATGATTGGATATGCCACTGTTAATTGGCATTGTATGCACACTGGGTGCATTACGTGTGGATGCCTCACACGAGTATGTATGGGATAAAGTAAGTGAAAATAGGCTTGCTTGGGCTTAGTGAGCTATGCTCATTGGGTCCTTGCGTCGGTCATGTCCCGGGAATTGGGTCGTGACAATGTTGGTATCAGAGCCCTAGGTTGTTAGGTCCTAGGGTGTTATGGTCGAGTACAGCGGAGAGTCGGGTCTTTATGTGGGATTATTAATTATGAACTATGAGCCGCGGCACATTTCATAATTGAGAAACCGCATAAATTCCCAATGTTAGAAACCACCTTGTTTTTACTGTGTATAATAATTGGTGTTGCTCTTGTTTAGGTAAGAATGCCACCTAAGACACGGGCCACCTCGAGACGAGTGGGGGAGCAGGATGTCCCCATTGAGATGACCGATAGGCCACGGGCACCCACCCGCAGAGGTCGAGGTAGACGTGGTAGGATCACTAGGCCAGTGAGGGCAGATACGCCCGAGGGTAGGAGAGAGGATGGACGGCCTGTAGGTGAGACGGATAGGCCACCTACTAGAGGCGTTACTGTTGAGGACTTGGCGACGGGCCTGCAGGGAGTTAGTCGGGTTGTAGAGATGATGGCAGCTCGAATGGATGATATGCAGAAAGTAATGGAGGGGGGACATGTGGAGCGAGAGTCCCCTAGTTCCCAAGGCCAGACAGACCGCCAACCTCCCGAGGGTGACAGGGGTCAGGCCGAGGTTTCACTCACTGACTTCCTGAAACTCAAGCCTCCATCGTTTACGGGGTCAGATGCATCGGAGAAACCCCAGGTTTTCTTGGACAAGATGGAGAAGATTTGTAATGCTATGGGATGCTCTAGTTCCAGATCAGTGGAGCTGGTAGCCTTTCAGCTGGAGGATGTGGCATAGGAATGGTACAACTCCTTGCGAAGGGGTAGGTCGACAGGTGCTGCACCGTTGAGTTGGAATGAATTCAGTACAGCCTTCCTGGATCGATTTTTATCGCACAGTGTGCGAAATGCTAGAGCTAGAGAGTTTGAGGCATTGGTGCAGACTCCGGGCATGACGGTGTCGGAGTATGATATCAAGTTTACACAACTGTGTCGATATGCACCATATCTGGTTTCCACCGAGGAGATGAAAGTCCAAAGGTTTGTGGATGGACTAGTGGAACCATTGTTTAAGGCTGTGGCTTCCCGAGCTTTCCATATGTACTCTGCTGCAGTAGACTGTGCTCAAAGGATTGAGATGAGGACCAGCGAGAGTAGGGCCGCAAGAGAAGTAGCAAAAAGGGCCAAAACAGAGGGTTATAAAGGCCACAGAGATTTCGGTGGTAGAAGTTCATTCTCTAGCCATCAAGGACCACAGAGGGGATCGAGGTTTCCCCAACGGGGAGGTGATGTGACGAGTGCCAGCATGGGATCGGGGCAGAACACTTTTAGTGGAAGGAGACAGCCGCAGGATTCCAAGCAGAGTAGTCAACCTATCCCGTCCTGCGATAATTGTGGGAGACCACACAGAGGACAATGTTATCGTCCTGTAAGAACTTGTTTTAACTGTGGCCAGCCTGGACACATATGGAAGCACTGCCCGACAGCTCAGCAACCGCAAGGTTCAGTTCACGGTTCTACTCGGTCAGCTTTGTCTGCTACTTCGATAGCTGTCTCAACTGGCCAGGGGGTTAGCGAGACACGAGGTAGAGGTGCTGGTACTTCTTCTCGAGGTAGACCAGCTGGGTCTGGACAACAAAGTTCTGCAGGAAGAGGCCAGGCAAGGGTATATGCCTTAACTCATCAGGATGCCCAGACGTCCAATGCAGTAGTCTCAGGTACTCTTTCCATTTGTGATATGGATGCTAGAGTATTGTTTGATCCTGGATCTACTCATTCTTTTATCTCTCCATGCTTTGCATTTCGATTGGGTAAAGACTGTGTTAGGAGAGAAGAACAATTAGTGGTATTTACTCCTCTGAAGGAGGCATTCATGGCTGAGTGGGAATATCAGTCTTGCATAGTGCGAATCAAGGATAAGAACACCATAGTGAATTTAGTGGTGTTAGACACCTTGGATTTTGATGTGATATTGGGAATGAACTGGCTATCACCTTGTCATGCCACTGTAGACTGCTACCATAAGATAGTTAGATTTGATTTCCCGGATGAGCCATCATTTAGCATCCAAGGGGATAAAAGTAATGTTTCGACCAACTTGATATCCGCCATGTCTGCCAGGAGGTTATTGAGGCAGGGCTGTCAAGGTTACCTAGCGGTGGTGAGGGATAACCAAGCAGAGGTCGGAGATATAAGTCAAGTGTCGGTAGTGAATGAGTTTGTGGATGTATTTCCTGAGGAACTACCAGGATTACCTCCGGAGCGAGAGATTGAATTTTGCATAGACTTGATTCCTGATACTAGACCCATATCTATACCTCCATATCGGATGGCACCGGTAGAGCTCAAGGAGCTCAAGGATCAGTTGGAGGACCTGTTAGACAAAGGGTTCATTCGTCCCAGTGTTTCACCATGGGGAGCACCAGTGTTGTTCGTAAAGAAGAAAGATGGGTCACTTAGATTATGCATCGACTACCGACAGCTTAATAAGGTAACAGTGAAGAATAAGTACCCACTCCCAAGAATAGATGACTTGTTTGATCAGTTACAAGGGGCACAGTGTTTTTCTAAAATAGATCTGCGATCTGGGTATCATCAATTAAGAATCCGAGATGAAGATGTGTCAAAGACAACATTTTGGACCAGGTATGGTCATTATGAGTTCTTGGTAATGTCATTTGGACTTACCAATGCCCCTGCAGCCTTTATGGATTTGATGAACCGAGTGTTCAAGCCTTACCTGGACAAGTTTGTAGTGGTGTTCATTGATGATATCCTGATCTACTCGAAGAGTCGAGAGGAGCATGAGCAGCATCTTAAGATAGTGCTCCAAATTTTGAGAGAACATCGATTGTATGCCAAGTTCTCCAAATGTGAGTTTTGGCTTGAAAGTGTTACATTCTTGGGACATGTGGTATCTAAGGAGGGGGTACAAGTGGATCCAAAGAAAGTCGAAGCGGTGGAGAAATGGCCAAGGCCAACCTCGGTTACGGAGATTAGAAGCTTTTTAGGGTTGGCAGGCTATTATCGTCGCTTTGTTAAGGATTTCTCCAGAATAGCTGCCCCTCTGACCAAGCTGACACGAAAGGATACAAAGTTTGTGTGGTCAAATACTTGTGAAGATAGTTTTGAGAAGCTTAAGGCATGTCTCACCACAGCTCCAGTGTTGAGCCTACCACAGGGCACAGGGGGTTATACAGTATATTGTGATGCCTCGTTAGTTGGTTTAGGATGCGTGTTAATGCAACACGGGAAGGTGATTGCATATGCATCAAGACAACTTAAAAGGCATGAACAGAATTACCCCGCACACGATTTAGAGATGGCACAAACGTGTTTGCCTTAAAGATCTGGAGACATTATTTATATGGTGAGACTTGTGAGATATATACGGACCACAAGAGCTTAAAGTATATATTTCAGCAGAGGGATTTGAATTTGCGGCAACGCAGATGGATGGAGTTGCTGAAGGATTATGATTGTACTATTCTTTACCATCCCGGTAAAGCTAATGTGGTGGCGGATGCCCTGAGCCGAAAGTCGATGGGTAGCCTAGCACATATCTCCACAGACAGGAGATTATTGGTTAGGGAGATGCATAGCTTGGGAGACAAGGATGTGCATTTGGAGGTTTCTGAGGCAGATGCACTGCTAGCTCATTTCAGAGTGAGGCCTGTCCTAATAGACCGAATTAAAGAGGCACAAGGTAAAGATGAGTTCGTAGCTACGGTCTTAGAGGATCCTCAGGGAAAGAAGGAGAAGATGTTTACTAGAGGCACAGATGGAGTGTTGAGATATGGAACCAGACTCTATGTGCCAGATATCGATGGGTTGAGGAGAGAGATATTGGAGGAGGCTCACATGGCAGCCTATGTGATACATCCAGGTGCTACAAAGATGTATCAAGATTTAAAGGAAGTGTACTGGTGGGAAGGACTTAAGAGAGATGTGGCTGAGTTTGTCTCCAAGTGCTTAGTGTGTCAACAGGTTAAAGCAGAACACCAAAGGCCTGCAGGATTACTACAGCCATTACCAGTTCCCGAATGGAAGTGGGAGCATATTGCCATGGACTTTGTGACAGGTTTGCCTCGAACTAGTGGGGGTTATGACTCGATTTGGGTCATAATAGACCGGTTGACGAAGTCAGCTCATTTTCTTCCAGTTAAGACCACCTATGGAGCTGCTCAGTATGCCCAGCTTTATGTAGATGAGATAATACGGTTGCATGGCATTCCTGTTTCCATAGTGTCGGATAGAGGGACACAGTTTACCAGTAGATTCTTGGAAAAGTTGCAGAAAGCATTGGGCACTAAATTGAATTTTAGTACAGCTTTCCATCCCCAGACTGATGGACAGTCTGAACGAACCATCCAGACTTTGGAAGACATGTTGAGGGCATGTGTAGTAGACCTTGGAGTCAAATGGGGTCGGTTTTTACCCTTAGTGGAGTTTGCTTACAATAATAGTTTCCAGACTAGCATCCAAATGGCACCATTTGAAGCACTATATGGAAGAAGGTGCAGATCACCCATTGGATGGCTAGAGGTGGGTGAGAGGAAACTATTGGGGCTTGAGTTGGTGCAGGACGCCACTGATAAAATCCGTATGATTCGTCAACGGATGCTTACAGCCCAAAGTAGGCAAAAGTCTTATGCTGATAACCGACTAAGGGATTTGGAGTTTCAAGTGCGAGACCATGTGTTTCTAAAAGTCTCGCCAACCAAAGGGGTAATGAGGTTTGGTAAGAAAGGGAAATTAAGCCCTCGGTATATAGGACCCTTCGAGATTTTAGAGAGGGTCGGAGCAGTGGCATATCGATTGGCATTACCACCAGACCGTTCGAGTATTCACCCTGTGTTCCATGTCTCTATGTTGAGGAAGTATAATCCAGATCCTTCTCATGTGATACGGTATGAAACCGTTCAGATACAAGATAATTTGACTTATGAGGAGCAACCAGCAGCTATCTTGGACAGGCAAGTCAAAAGGCTCCAATCAAAGGATGTGGCTTCAGTGAAAGTGTTGTGGCAAAATCACACCAGTGAAGAGGTAACGTGGGAAGCTGAGGAGGAAATGCGGACAAAGTATCCACACCTCTTCGATATGTAAAGGTAAGCCGCTCTACTTTGAATTTAAATTCATGGACCGAATTTCTATTAGTGGGGGAGAGTGTGAGACCCTGTCTAATTGGTTGAAAAGTCGGTATTGTACCTAATGGTACAATTAAGTTAAATCGACCTTCAACTAGTTTAATAGAAATTCTAAGAGGAATTTCAAAATTCTGAGATCCACAGAATAGCTTATAATAGTGATTCAGAGTTCAAGGTCCTGTTTGGAGTCAATCGGGAAAATTGACCGGTTAGGGACAAAACGGTCATTTTCTCATTTGTTGATTAATGGAGATTTTTAACCAAGATTTGGTCACATTGGACCAAAAATAATTATATGACATACAGTTATGATTATGGGATCATAAAATGATGTTTAGCAGTGTAAAATGGTGATTCTCAGTGTTTTTGGAGCACAAGGGTAAAATGGTAATTTTACCACCGGAGTGCTAAACGTGAATTTTTTTGGAAGGATTTTGACCCATTTGGTTAATATGAATTAATATTAGTGTTATTTGAGGTTGGACAGTGAAAATAATGAAATTCTGGTACATTTCGAAGTGTAGGGGCAAAATTGTAATTTTGCCATTTCGGGGGGGCAAAACCGAAATTTTTCACTACTAGGATAATTTTTCCAGCCATGATCATCCTTGGATCAGAATTTGACTTGATTGATCAAGTGGTGGAGAATAAATGGAAGAAAAAGTCAAAAAGTAAAGAAAATGGGCCAATGGCGTGATGACACGTGGCAACCTTGGTTATTTTATTATAAAGGCTATAAAAATCAGCCTTTAACCCTCATTTCTCTCTCTATATTCGGCACCCACCAGAATTGAAAGAAAAAAAAAGAAGAACAAAGGAGAAAAACATAAAACCTAGCCAAAAATCCATAGATTTCAAGTGTTTTTCAAGATTCAAGCAAAATAGAGGTAACTTTTCTTTAGATTTACTCTAACCCTAGCTTACCTATGCTTTTGTTCTTGATTTCTATGGTTAAATATTGAGATATCATGATGGAATGAATTCTGAAAAATGGGTATGAGTAAGGATTTGATGTTGGATTGGATTGAATTTAGACTATGTTAGTGTTTAGAGGTAGTTAAGCATGATTATGAACAAAAATGGAAGAAAGAAATTGAATCTCAGGATTGTTCTTTGTTAGGCCGAACCTAGGGTGGAGAGTGCATGAGGAAATTGGTTCATTTCAAATGAAATGATTTCTTTTGAAATGAAAGAAATTAGAAAATGACAAATTCAAGTGAAAAATGTAGTAGAAAAATTTTCAGTGCTAATGCACTGTATTGGCCAAATTTTTCCATAAAGAAATGGAAAAGGTTGAATGCTGAAATTGGCATTAATTAAATGGTTTGTGGTGAATTAAGGTATTACAAAAAGAATGGATCAATTTGGAATCAAATTAGACATAATAGCCGATTAATCGGGTAATCGGTCGAAATTAGGCAATACCTCGTTAAAGCGATAATCGGACGCATTTTTGCCTTTGCGTATTATACGTTAGCAATTTAAATTAGTTTATATTAGTTTGGGGGCATTATAGTAAATTTCTTAATTTTATTCTGTGTTAAGGTGGTGAGAAGTCCGACAAAAGCAAGGGAATCGTGATTGAGGATTTTTAATCCGAGAGCATCCGGAATCCGGATTTGTGAGACGGTGAGTGAACTTGCATTTCAAATTATTTGGGGAATGCACATTGTATTGAAATAGATGATTAAATGCTTTATTCAAAGTTTTTTTTAAATATGTGCCGGGAACAAGCCCTTGATAAAAATGATTTTTATGTGATGTATGGACATTTGATATTGTTGATATATATGTAAATGTACATGTGTGTGATGTGGGGAAAAGCTTATGTCGGTGAAATGGGATGTGGAAAATATGGTTGGTGCACGATGTGGGGGGATGCACACTGTAGCTCCAGCTATGTGCGCGATGTGGGGGTTGCACATGAGCTGGTGAGTGCACATGGTGCACATGATGATGACTCCAGCTATGTTCGCGATGTGGGGGTTGCGCATGAGCTAGTGAGTGCACATGGTGCACATGATGATGACTCCAGCTATGTGCGCGATGTGGGGGTTGCACATGAGCTGGTAAGTGCACATGGTGCACAGGATAACTCCAGCTATGTGCGCGATGTGGGGGTTGCACATGAGCTGGTGAGTGCACAAGGTGCACACGATATCTTCAGCTGGTAAGACAATGGAATGTTGTATTTATCTGTGTGCATATGTATGAAATTGATTATTCCTTCATTATAAATTAAATTGAAGTGAGGGGAAGGGTTTGATAATAAATTGGATAAAAATGAATGTGTTCCAAATGTATGAATCATATTTTTAACCCTTCCTGATATTATGGCTTGTTCCTATCTAATGTTTGCTCACTGAGTTTTATACTCACCGTTTTCAAAAATTCATGTTTTCAGATCAGGAGATTGTAGATTCCTAGATCGCGGGATCACAGTAGTCCATCTCCTGGTAGGTGTCTGGCATTCAGTAGTTGCCATTTTTATTGTACATGTCTCTGCTGGAAGTCGTGGGTTTTGTATGATGGTTATGTACATGTAATGTACACTGTCAAAGTCTATTTCTGACTGGTATGAATGTAAATGTGTAAGCACTGTAAAATTGCTAAATACATGACTGGCATAGTGCATGTATATTAATGTTGATAATGTCATTGTGAATTGGCTATGTTCACACCCGGGAAAAGGTGTGTGTGTGTATGTATGATTGGATATGCCACTGTTAATTGGCATTGTATGCACACTGGGTGCATTACGTGTAGATGCCTCACACGAGTATGTATGGGATAAAGTAAGTGAAAATAGGCTTGCTTGGGCTTAGTGAGCTATGCTCATTGGGTCTTTGCGCCGGTCATGGCCCGGGAATTGGGTCGTGACATGTAAACTGATATTTGCGTGCACTGAAGTAAGTGCACTGTGTTAATAAAATTACCCTACTTGTATATGAATGGTACTGAATTTTCAAAATATTTTAAATGCGAATATGTGCCAAATAGGTGTATAGCAGCTTAAATGAAGTTGATTTTGAATTCAATTAAGTGACAATGTTATAACTGCAGGAACAAATATAGAGGTCAATAAGAGTAGACACTGTACCAAGCTCTTATCATCTTTGGGATAAATGATGAAGGAATGAATTACATTTATAGACCGTACACTGAAAGGTTGTCAAAGAACCCTTTGACTCTCCTAACAATTTGGTGGCCATGATGCATTGCTAGATGCCAATCTTAGTCTATGGAATTGATTATAAATTAATTGATTGAAATTTATATTAATCAATTAAGTCATTAATCAATTCCATTGCCAACATGTTGGGAACCTAATGGGTCACACACAATGATTGCATTTGAATTAAATTGGGAGAGTGATGAGTTAAGTTAGACTTAAATCACATGTTAGGTGATTAACTTCTATAAACTTAATTAAAAGAGTTTAATTAAGTTTTATAAATAATTATAATTATAAGGTCTTGATTGCAAAATATAAAGGAAATTAATTTTGATTTTAATTTCCAAGGACTTAATTAAAACAGTTTAATTAAGCAATGGGCCCAATATTATAATGGTTATAATATTGAGGGCTTAACTGCAAAATTGAAGTTATTTTAATCTAACTATATAAGTCACCTTTTTAATTATTTTCAAGAGAGTTTTTCAAAATTGAAGAGAATGTAGTTTTTGTCAAAAAAAGAAAAGCGTTTTCTCTCTTTGCCACCACTCCCTTTGTGTGAAAGAGAAAATTTCTTATGAAGCAATTTTCAAGAGAGGTTCGGATAAGATTGTGAAATAAAAAAAAAGAAAAGGACAATTGTTGTCCTCTTTGTTAGGACAAAGTATAGTTAAAAAAACTCTCTCTTTGTTGAAGGATCAAGTGCAATCGTGTGTACCACCATTGGAGGCCACGCACTTGATTGGCTAGGGTTTTTGCTCGTTGTGGTGCTCACAGGATTGCTTCAGGAAGTGCCATTGTAATTATGAAATTACTTGGCAAGGTAAATTTCTAAATAATAATTTATTTTGTGTTATTATGTGTTAAATATCACCAAGGTGATCCATGGGTTGAGGCATATTTTTGTTGTTTAAATTATAAACTTTTAATTTTCATGCTGCTGCACATTTTGAGCATGCCCTCCATAGCCAAACCCAACAGTGGTATCAGAGCCTTCCTTGGTTCGATTTTAACACCTTTTTTATGGCTATTGTTGTTAATGCCTTGTTGAAAAGGAATATGAGCTATCTGGGTTTTGTTCTACACAAATTAGTAAGTTTTAAAATTTTACAATTTATTCTAGTTATTTTGATTGCTAGATAGAGTTTAGTTGTAAATTCTAATTTTTTTTATGATAATATTAATCTCATTTTAATGTCAAAATATTGTAGATTAACAAGTGCATGAGATGCACAAATTAATTTAGCAAATAAAGATTTGATCTCATGACATTATAGTGTGATTCAAATGGCAGAATTTGATTCTGTCCAGCCATGGTATTGGTCAATTTTCAGCCATAAAAGTGAGGTTTAAGTGTTTCATAAAATGCAAGAAAATTAAGGGATCAATACACATTGGAAATGTTCCAAGATGGGTGATTATGTGTGGCAAATGGCAGAGGTAAAGCTACCAAAATGTGGCTGAAACAGCTGCCGTTTGCAGCAGTAACAGTCACAGTTTTGTTTGGTTCGGCAACCTAGAAAGGCCTAAATTTGTGCAATTAGTTGCACCCATTGGCTGAGGATTTTTTTATGGAAAGGATCCATTAATTATCCAAATTATTGCCAAGAATTTTAAGAATTTAAATCCGAAGAATTAAGCCTTCATAAAATGAGTTGTTGGAGTCAAAACTGTTGCTGCCTCTGCAGCAGTAAGCCACGGCTTTGAATTTTTTTACAGCCAAAAATGTTTCCTAAAATCTTGGAAAATTACTATGGAATTGTTCCATAAGTTCAATAAAAATTTAATTGAGAATTAAATTCCTGATTTTATGCCACCAAATAGCTTCAAAATTACTCAAAAACTAATTCTGCCTCCTGCAGATAAAGGTCACAGTTTTTGAATTTTTTCAATAGCCAAACCACCTGATAAATTCCTTAAAAGCTATTAAGGAATATTTACATGAGTTATCTATCAGAATAAATTTTATTAGGAATTAAATTCTTAAGTTTTAGCCACAAAAAATTTCAAGAGTTTTCGAAAACCAATTCTACCTCCTGCAGATAAAGGTCATGGTTTTTTTATTTTATGAATGGCCAATCACCTCCTAAAATCCTGAAAGTTTATTTTGGAAAATTTCCATGAGTTATCTATCAGGAAAAATTTTATTAGGAATTAAATTTCTAATTTTTAGCTACAAAGAATTTCAAAAGTTCTCAAAAACCAATTCTGCCTCCTGCAGATAAAGGCCACGGTTTTAGAATTTTTTGAATGGCCAAATCACCTCATAAAATCCTGAAAATTTATTCTGGAATAGTTCCATGAGTTAGATATCAGGATAAATTTTATTAGAATTAAATTTCTAAAGATAGACCACCATAATACCACATAATTAGGACATGTCTGCTGCTGTTTGCAGCAGGACAGTGTCTTGGTTAAGACATAGAATTTGTCCAAATTTTACACCAATAAATGATCAATTAAATTGGTTAATTGGCTGAGGATAAGTTATGGAATTGGTTCCTAAAATTAAGGATGTCAAGGATGATGCATTAACATCCACAAATAAAGAAATGCGATTTCTAAAATTATGGAAGTTAAAATATCTTCATTAGCCAATTAAATATTTATGGAATATGTTCCATAAAGATTGATAATTTATTTCATAAATTATGGAATGCGATTCCTTAATTTAAATGTGTCGAAATTTAAATAATTTAAGACTACATTAATTTTGTAATTAGATTCCTAGGAGTAATGGGAGTCTAAATATTTATGGATAAATTTTGTTTTGAATTGACTTCTTACAATAAGATAATTCTAATTTGACATTAAATTTCAAGATTAAATTGTCTAAGTTATTTCCTAATAAGATTAGGTTATAATAGACATTCAATCTTTAATTAAATGAGATTAATAATAGGTTGTGTAAAATGTTTAGGAGCACAAATTAAAAATGTTTTAATTTGTAATAAAAATTTTAATTCTAATTCTAAGAAGATTAGGAATGGATAAATTACTAATTTTGATTAGTAATACTTACTATATATGGAAGAAGTTTCCATATATATAGAATTAAATGGTTACTCGAAAATTTGAAATTGGTAAAATTCAAATGTTGAAAATTGCTAATCTCAAATGCCTCATATGATTAACAATTTGAATAAGACATGTCTTTAAATTTTATTCATATTAATGAATATATGTGGATGATTATGGACTTAGGCCTAATATGATTATACTATGGTTGAATGTATATTCTTGGTATTTTTGAAATAGGGCTTGCATGTCCTGCCTTATCTATTTATCTCAGTTTGTAAAATTCTTTTCTTATCTTACTCCCCTCGAATGTAACTCGAGATTTCTACATTCAAATGTAATTAGAATTAAGATAGATTAGGAATTGAATTTTGGAAAAATTGATGATGGGGATCCAAGGCGCCAAGAAGGACAAGGAGATTACAAGCAAATTTTGAAGATTCTTATATGTAATCCCCAGGTTTGACTAAGCTAGTTTCCTTTGATGGCTCAAGGGAATTAGTATAGTTAAAGTCCATAATCATCCAAAATAGTTTGCATGTGAAGGATTTATTTTATGCAATTTAATAAATGTTATGCAATGCAAAGTAGTATGCATATGATAGATTTATTTTATGCGATTTAATAAATGCTATGCATGCAAAGATGAGACCTTAATAAAGGCAAAAACAAAATCCTTCATTATATATTGAGTCACATGCCATGCATCAGCAAGTTGCCTTCCACCATATAGCAACATAACCTAGCTGCTCTTTTAATTGGAGACTTGTTGAGCACACTCAAGGTCACACTTTTACACGAGTATGTTTGAGCTATTAGTGGGTCTTACTCAACTAGTTTCATAAAATCCAAATGCTTGGAAACTTGATTATTATGAAACTAGAGGCAAAGGCTAGGCGAAACGTATATGATATGTTTAGGCAATGTGTTGTCACGTAGTTGATTTAGGAGTTGTATAGAGATACAATTGGTAAGCTCAGTTACCTACATAATCCACCTATCATGGTTTGTTGAGCACACTCAAGGCCATGACTAGATGGATAGGATCCTAGCCCACTAAGAGAATTCTAGTGGAGATCTCTCGAGGTGATACGAAAGGTTGTCATCTTGTAGAAAATAGTGAGAGAACTATTTAAAATTTTAAAATATTATTTTAAATAGTTTATGCATGATATTTACTTATTGCTTTATTTTATCTATTTAGACATAATTTATATACATGGCTAATAATCTGTGACTATGGTGTATCTTGGATGTAAATCAAACTCACTAGACCAAACCCATTTTAACGGTACTAGGATTTGATAAATGTTCTTAAGCAAAAGGTTGCTTGTTCCACAATCTCTACTAAATACAATTCATAATTAGAAGTGTGTTTCCATGCGATGGAATTTATATTGCCTTAATTATGAATTGAGAAGACAACCATGATAATGGCACTAACTAGGAAATGTTCTCAAACATCTTTATGGTAAAGATGGACAAAGGAGGGTCTAATAAAAAAATGTTTTCTTGACAGAGTTAAAAAATGAGGAAGCTTATAGATGCTTATACTTTGCCAAAGTTTTTGATTGAGTTAGAAGTTACTATTGTTGTATTAACATCATGAGTATTCAATACTAGATGTTGAATGCATTTATGTAATGACATAAAGCGCAACATAATAGTAATAAGTCAATGCTCAATATAAATGTCAAGAAAACTGATTGCATATGATCTCAATTATGGCATTTTTGTCTTGGTCATTGAAGTAAGAATTAGAGTACGAAGATACTTAGATCCTTTTTGATTGGGAATCATAAAGGAGCTAGTAATTCTTATATGACCAAATCAATTTTTATGCAAAAGTGAATGACTTGGTATGTTCGAAAGGTCTTATATATATAGATGTATACGAACCATTGAACATAAAATGTTATGGAAAATGTTCCTAATTCATTAAGTTTACATAAGACCAAAATAAGATTTTGTCTTGTATACTTAAAGAAATAAAATTTGAAACCTTGAAATGTTCAGAGAATTCAAATATAAGATCATACAAGCTATATAGTATGAAGTATTCTTATTAAGATATGATCTTAGTGAAGATTACTCATACTTATTAATTAATTATTCAAAATATGAATGTAGATTCATGTGAAATGGAACTTTCATATGAATAAAACATAGAAATGTTTGTTCAAAGAAGATAGCTTTCATGACCCAGAACTCCCATTGGGCCCGTGACAACCGTCGCAATGCCTCGATAGGCATTCATACCCCGAATACCGACCGAAACCCGTAAGGCTCTCATATCAGTTTTCTTACCTCCCCTTTGAGCTTCAACTTTTGAACATCGTGTTTTAAGTATTTACTAGCCACTTTCAAACCAAAGTGACCAAAAAATGATTCTCAAATCACAATGGCATTTCAGTTATTTTCATTGAAAAAAATTTTGAATCCAGATAATTACATGGCCAATACATGGAAAACACATATTTCGAAATCAGAAACGCGTTTCAATAACTAAAACATTCATTTTAAAAGAAATGGTAATTATCATAATATAATAAAATATTCAATAAAATACTACAATTTCTTATAAAACAATATTTATAGAGTGTTCGGTAAATAATTTTTATAGCGTAGACACAAAATAAAATCATACATACTGAAATACAAATAAATAAAGTACGCAGTACATTTACAATAACTCGTGGGCCCCCAGAATAATCAAAAGTAGAAAAGACAGAAACCTACTGAGGATGAAGTTGCAAAGTCTACTGTCTTCCTCAACAAACACTGCTATTTGCAAACTAGTTTGGCCGAAAAGGTGGATAGGAGAGTGGTGAGTTTACACAACTCAATGAGTAAACAAATATCTCCTAAATTATCTAAAGGCGAGTAAGAGGAGACAATGAAATTTTCACAGCTAAACAAATTTTAGTAATATGGAATTTCCTTGCAAATAATTACAATGATTTATCATCTCATTCAAATAATTAATTAGGCTTATGATTTCTAGAAAATATTGGCTCTTACCAAAAATTATTCTCGGGGATACCTTGGCTGAGGTATCTAACCGAGACCGCCAAGGGTATTAAGATTTCATAATTACTCAAAATGTAGCCCTCCCTAGGTGTTGGCCAAGTTCACTACCACATGGTTGTTCGACGTGCAGTGAACCCTGTCATACCTCCGGAGTTACCCTCTGTGCCTCTCATCAGAGGTATAATAAGCAGGGGTTTACCATACCCCTCCAAATAGGTCCGGTCCACGGAAACCCGTCTACTGTAGTAGTTACTAAATATCCCACTAAATTAATAAAAATTTTAGCAGTCTCCAAGTACTCTATTTTTCAAAATCACGGTAAATTTCAAGACAATTTATGAACTAATCTTATTTAAACACATTATTTATAAAATATAAAAATTTACCTTTGAAATCCATTTTTTGTAGAATTCACCAAAAACAGATAAAAATCACTTCAGATAATTGAGGCAATAGTAAGTTCACTCACAATTTTCAAAAGTTCAGATTTCGGGTGTACTCGGACTAGCGCTCCTCAGGCAAAATTTCCTTACTTTTGTCGGAGGTCTCACTACCTTGACATAGTACAAAATCAAGGAATTTACTATATTGTCCCTAAATTGATATAAACTAATTTAAACCCTATACTAATGCATGATTTGCAATGCAATTTCGTCTGAATATCATTTAAATGCGATATCGACTAAATTCGGCCTAGCACCTGATTAAATGACAATTGTGTCTAAATCACTCCCAAATTGCTCCATTTCTCTTCTAATACCTCAATTCACCAAACACATTTCAAATAACCTGATTTCAACATCAAAATCCTCTCATTTCTCATGAAAAAATTCAGCCATCACGGAGCACTGACATCGTGATTTTTCCTAGTTAATTTTCTCACTTTAATTCATCATTTTCTAAGCCATTTTTCTTAAAACAAGAATCAATCCATCAACACACACAACATGGTAGGTTCAGCCAATGAAGGATTCTAGGGAAAATGAATATTTTTCTTGTTGTTTTGCTTACAAACATGATTAACTAACTCTAAACACCAACATAACTCAAAATCAAGCCATTTCCATCATCAAATCCTTTCCATACCCATTCGGTCAGCCCCTAATTCCTCATAAACAAATGTCATTCATCCATGGAAATAAAGAAATAATGCATGGGCAGTGTACTTCTCAACGAAAATTAAAGAAATTTCAACTTACCTAGCTTGATTCCTTGATTTCTCTCACTTTCCCTTTGATTTTTCCACCTAGGTTTTTGTTTCTTCCTTTATTCTTCCTTTCTTCTTGTTTTTGTTTCCTTTGGCCGACCAACTTAAGTGAATGGGGAGTGTGTGGGCTGATTTTTATAGTTTAATAATACAATATTATAAACTTGCCACATCACATTTTGTAATTGGTCCATACTTTAAATGTTTGACTTTTTCATTTAAATTTTCCACCACATCTTTGTGTCATATTCATCTAGTACCACTATAAATAAAATCCAGAAATTTGATAAGTGTTGGTGGTGAAAAATTACAATTTTGCCTCCGATATGACAAAATTATCGTTTTGCCCCTACATTCTAGAAATACCGAGAATTGAAAATTTTTCACTACTAAACCTCATATTATACTCCAAATGATTAATCTTGGCTAAACTTTTCGTTAAATATCAAAATTTAAATTTTGGGTGGCAAAATGACCATTTTACTCCAAATTGGTCAATTTTTCCAATTGACTCCAAACCGGTCCTCAAACTCTGAATTGCCATTTTAAGTCATCCCTGGACTGTGGAATTCCTAATTTCACTTTAAATTCCCTATTTTAACTAGTTCAAGGTTTAAATCAACTTAGTCATAGTTCTAAGTACAATACCGACTTTTATCCATTTTTCTGATACATTCTAATGTGCAAGCATGATGTCAATCATATGCATGACATGACAGATATTTTAAGGTCGGGCTTGACAGCACTACCCTCATAAAATAAAATTTTGACCTCAAAATTTAACTTACCCGATTCCAAGAAAAGGTGTGGATATTGATTTCTCATCTGTTGTTCGACTTGTCACGCCATTTCTTTCATTCTAGCATTCTTCTACAACACTTTCACCATCGGAATGCTCTTGTTCCTCAATACTCGATCTTTCTGATCTAAAATGCGCACAGGTTGCACCTCAAACTTTAAATCTTCATGCAACTCAACTGGAGGTGCCTCGAGAACATGAGAAGGATAAGGTATGTAATTCTTCAACATCGAGAAATGGAATACATTATGGATTCGATCTAACTCTAGGGCTAACTCGAGTCTATAAGCCACTGGCCCTATCTTTTCAATAATTCGGAATGGTTCAATATCCCTTGGGTTGAGCTTTCCCCGCTTCGTGAATCGAATCACACCTTTCATTACCCAATAGATACCACAATTTATCATAACGATGAAATTAACCAAGACTTAGTATTTCAAAATTTTCAAACTATTACCTTTCTAAGGAGAAACCTTGAGAAACATTTTATCGTCGACTTCGAATTCCAAATCTTTTCTCATTCTATCAGCATAGCTCTTTTGTCTATCTTGTGCTGTCTTTAATCGCTCTCAAACGATTTTGATCTTTTCATTTATCAAATCAATCAACTCCACATTAAACAATTTTCTCTCACCCACTTCATCCCAACAAAGCGGAGTTCAGCATTTTCTTCCATATAAAGCTTCGTATGGTGCCATGCCAATACTGGACTGAAAACTACTATTTTATGCAAACTCCACCATAGGTAAGTGTTTGTCCCAACTCTCGATAAAATCAATGACACAAGCCCTTAACATGTCTTCCAAGGTCTGAATAGTTTTTTCGGACTGACCATTAGTCTGCGGATGAACGACAGTGCTGAATCTTAAATTGGTTCCGAGAGCTTCCTAAAATTTTAGCCAAAATCGAGATGTGAATCGAGAATCACGGTCTAACATAATGGAAACTAGGACTCCATGAAGCCTTACTATCTCGTCTATGTAAAGCTTAGCCAACTTCTCAATAAAGTATGTACTATGGATAGCTAGAAAATGAACAGACTTAGCTAATCTGTCAACAATCACCCAGATGGCATTTTTGCCATTCTGTGTCCGCGGTAAACCTAACACAAAATCCATAGTCACATGTTCCCACTTCCACTTGGGAATCAGTAAAGATTGAAAAGTACATGTTGGCTTCTGGTTTTCCTCATTGACTTGTTGGCATACGAGACATTTTGCTACAAATTCTGCTATTTCTCTCTTCATGCCTGACCACCAATAGTTTTTCTTAATGGTTCGATACATCTTGGTGCTACCGGGATGCATAGCGTAAGCGAAATAATGTGCTTCTTTTAAAATAGCTTGCTTTAACTGATCATCACTTGGAACACAAATCCAATCTCTAAACATCAACCTACAATCATTTCTGAGTCTGAATTCACTAACTTCCCCATCTTGCAGCTTTTGAGCTACTTGTCTCAACTCACCATAAGATTGTTGCAATTTTCTTATTTGGTCCAACAAAGAAGGCTTCACAGTGAAACTAGCAAGTAAAGACCCATTTTCACCATTACTCAACTGGATCCTTAAAGACTTCATCTCCATTAACATGGAAAGATAAGAACTCTGAATTACTGCTTATGTCGACGATGAGGATTTATGACTTAAGGCGTCTGCTACTACATTTGCCTTTCTAGGTTGATAATCGATCACTAAGTCGTAATCCTTTATTAACTCCAACCATCTTCCCTGTCTCAGATTGAGCTCCTTTTGGGTGAGCAAGTACGTCAAACTTTTATGATCCGTAAAAATCCGACAATGCTCACCATACAAATAATGTCTCCAAATCTTTAATGCAAATACCACTACTGTTAATTCCAGATCGTGGGTAGGGTAATTTACCTCATGCTTCTTCAACTGTCGGGAAGCATAAGCTATTACTTTCTCATCTTGCATCAATACACACCCCAATCCCAACTTAGAAGCATCACTATATACCATAAATTCTTTTCCATACACCGAAAGTGTTAGAAAGGGAGTGGAGGTTAATCTATTCTTCAGTTCCTGAAACCGACTCTCACAAACATCGTCCCAATCAAACTCCCTTACAAGTTAAGTGAGTTAGTGGAGTAGCTATTAGTGAGAATTCTTGAACAAACCTCTTATAATAACCAGCTAATCCGAGAAAACTTTGAATCTCAATTACCGTCTTCGGTTGCTCCCATTGTAATATTGCCTCAATTTTCTTAGGATCAACATATATTCCAGCTCCAAATACCACATGTCTTAAGAAAATCACTTCTTTTAGCTAGAACTCACATTTAGAGAATTTGGCATAAAGTTGTCTTTCACGTAATGTCTGCAACACAATATGTAGATGGGCAGCATGTTCATCATTATTCCTCGAATAAACCAAGATGTCATCGATGAAGACTATCAGGAACTTGTCTAAATATGGATGAAACACCCTGTTCATGAGATCCATGAATACTGCCAAGGCATTGGTTAAACCAAATGGCATCACTAGAAACTCATAATACCCATATCTAGTCCTGAAGGTAGTCTTGGGCACGTCTTGCTCCTTAATATTTAGTTGATAGTACCTAGACTTCAAATCAATTTTGGAGAATACCAATACACCTCGCAACTAATCAAAGAGATCATCGATCTAGGGCAAAGGATACTTATTCTTGATGGTCACTCTATTCAACTGATGATGATCTACACACAATTGAAGAGTGCCATCCCTTTTTTTAACAAATAAGACTAGTGCTCCCCAAGGAGAAATACTGGGGTGAATGAAACCCTTATCTACCTGATCTTGTAACTGAACTTTCAGTTCTTTCAATTCTACGAGAGCCATTTGATAAGGGAGAATAAAAATAGGGGTGGTACCCGAAAGTAAGTCAATGGGGAACTCAAGCTCTCGATCCGGAGGTAGTCTTGGTAATTCATCAAGACAGACATCTAGAAACTCACTCACTATCGGGACATCCTCTATCTTAGGTTCCCTTATTAAGGTATCAATCACGTGTGCCAGATAAGTTGGGTACCTGTCACGACCCAATTCCCGGGCCATGACCGGCGCAAGGACCCAATGAGCATAGCTCACTAAGCCCAAGCAAGCCTATTCCCACTGACTTTATTCCATACATGCTCGTGTGGGACATCCACACGTAATGCACCCAGTGTGCATACAATGCCAATTAACAATGGCATATCCAGTCACACATACACACACACACCCTTTTCGGGAGTGGACACAGCCAAAACACCATGGCATTTTTTTTTTAATCACATTATACATGCACTATGCCAGTCATGTATTTAGCAATTTACATTACTTACACATATTTACATTCATACCAGTCAAATATAAACTCTGACAATGTACATTACATGTACATATCCATCATACAAAAACCCAAGACTACCAGCGGAGACATGTACAATAAAACGGGCAGCTATTGAATGCCAGACACCTACCAGGAGATGGACTACTGTGATCCCGCAATCTAGGAATCTACAACCTCCTGATCTGAAAACATGAATTTTTGAAAACGTGAGTATAAAACTCAGTGAGCAAACATTAGATAGGAACAAGCAATAATGTCCGGAAGGGTTATAAAATATGATGCACACATTTGAAACACATTCATTTTTGTCCAATTAATTTTCCAACCCTTCCCCTCATTTAATTTGATTATTAATTGAATAAAAGTCAATTTCATGCGCAATCACACAAATATCACCATTCTCTTACCAGCTCATGTGCACCTCGTGCACTAACAATATCACTCAATCTCACCAGCTCATAGCTGGAGTCATAATCATCATGTGCACCATGTGCACTCACCAGCTCATGTGCACCCCCACATCGGGCACATAGCTAGAGTCATCATCATGTGCACCATGTGCACTCACCAGCTCATGTGCACCCCCACATCGGGCACATAGCTGGAGTCATCATCATGTGCACCATGTGCACTCACCAGCTCATGTGCAGCCCCACATCGGGCACATAGCTGGAGCTACAGTGTGCATCCCCCCACATCGTGCACCAACCACATTTTCCACATCCAATCTCACCGACATGTGTTTTTCCACACATCACACACACATACATTTACATATATATTAACAATATCAAATGTCAATACATCACACATATTCACACATATGTGACACATATATAACAGCACAATTTCATGCCTTCATGCTTACCACAATTCATCACATAAAATCATTTTATCAGGGGCTTGTTCCCGGCACACATTTTAAAATCTTTGAATAAATCATTTAATTATCCACATCAACACAATTTGCATTCCCCAAATAATTTGAAATGCAAGTTCACTCACCGTCTCACAAATATCCGGATTCCGGATGCTCTCGGATTAAAAATCCTCAGTCACGATCCCTTTGCCTTTCTCGGTCTTCTCACCACCTTAACACAAAATAAAATCAAGAAATTTACTATAATGCCCCCAACTAATATAAACTAATTTAAATTACTAGCGTGTGATACGTAAGAGCAAAATCGCGTCCGATTATCGCATTAACGCGGTATTGCCTAATTTCGACCGTTCAGTCGATAAATTGGCCATTAAGCCCGATTCAATTCCAAATTGATCCATTCTTTTTCTAATACCTTAATTCATCCCATATCATGTAATTGATGCCAATTTCAGCATCCTACCCTTTCCAATTCCTTATGGAAAAATTCGGCCAATGCAGTGCATTAGCACTGAAAATTTTTCTACTACATTTTTCACTTTAATTTATCATTTTCCAATTTCTTTCATTTCAAATGGAACCATTTCATTTGAAATGAGACAATTCCTCATGCATTCTCTACACACTAGGTTCGGCCTAACAAAGAACAACCATGAAATTCAATCTCCTTCTTCCATATTTCTTCATAATCATGCTTAACTACCTCTAACTACTAACATAGTCTAAATTCAATCCAATCCAACAATCCTTCCTCATCCATACCCATTTTTCAGAATTAAACTCTTCATGATATCTCCATATTTAACCATTGAAATCAAGAACAAAAGCATTGGTAAGGTAAATCACAAGCCAAAGTAAAGATTGATTACCTTTATTTTGTTTGAATCTTGGAAAAACACTTCAAATCTATGGATTTTGGCCTAGGTTTTATGTTTTTCTCTTTTGTTCTTCTTGTTTTTCCTTCAATTCTGGTGGGTGCCGACTTTGAGAGAAAAATGAGGGTTTAAATGCTGATTTTTATGGCTTAAATAATAAAATAAACAAGGTTGCCACGTGTCACCATGTAATTGGCCCGTTTTTTGACTTTTTTGACTTTTTCTCCCATTTGATCTCCACCACTTGATTCATCAAGTCAACATCTGATCCAAGGTTGACCATGGCTGGAAAAATTTATTCTGGTAGTGGAAAATTACCGAAATGCCCCCGGGATGGCAGAATTACGATTTTGCCCCTATACTCCGAAATGTCCCAGAATTTCATTATTTTCACTGTCCAACCTCAAATACCACTAATATAAATCAATATTACCCAATTGGGGTAAAATCCTTTCAAAAAAATTCACATTTAGCACTCCGGTGGCAAAATTACCATTTTGCCCTTGTGCTCCAAAAACACTGGAAATCACCATTTTTCACTGCTAAACATCATTTTATACTCCAAAAATCATAACTGTATGTCACATAATTATATTTGGCCCAATGTGATCAAATCTTGGTTAAAAATCTCTATAAATCAACAAATGAGAAAATGACCGTTTTGTCCTTAATCGGTCAATTTTCCCGATTAACTCCAGACTGGACCTTGAACTCCAAATCACCATTCTGACCTATTCTGTGGGTCTCAGAATTTTGAAATTCCCCTTAGAATTTCTATTAAACTAATTTGAAGCTCGATTTCACTTAGTTATACCAATGTACAATACCGATTTTCTAACAACTTAGACAGGGTCTCACAGTACCCCTTCTACACCAACTTAAAAGCTTTAATAACTGAAATTATATAGGACGGTAATACTCAACGTTCTCACACAAATATAATCTCTGCTCCTTCTGAATTCTGAAGTACAACCTCTTTTCTAAAGCAATCCACATTCGCCCAATGTGTACTTAACCAGTCCATGCCCAAAATCAAATCAAAATCCTAGATCACTAGAGGAATCAAATCACCACTAAATTATCCCTCACCGACTCTTACTCCACAGTCTATATAGCAACTACTTCTAAATAGCTGCTCTCCTAGAGGGGTGTGAACTATGATTTCTTCCTCTAATGGTGACATGTTTCCATCCGCAAATGATGCAAATGTTGTACTAATATAAGATCTATCTGAACCAGAGTCGATTAAAACATATGCATCTTTATCAAATAATGACATAATATATGTCATAGCGCTGGGTCTAGCACGCGTTTCCTCTTCTGTTACAACAAAAACCCTTGTTGGAGTGCAAACTGGTGGTTTGGAGGGTGGATGTGCTGAAATGTTACTCTCCACTCCGGATCGTATGGTCACACCTTGCCTCTGCTGTGGACCAATCAAATCTCTTCCTGGTACATCTGTACGAGCTGGCAAGGATGGTGCAGTTGTAGTAGCCTTTCTAAACTGCGGGCAATCGATCTTGATGTGACCTTATTGACTACATTGATAACATCGAACAGGCTCTCTGCACGGCCCAACATGAGTTCCATTGTAGTTCTACATTTATAGGAATCTTCGAAGCTCTTTCCAAAACTAGCCATCGTAGACTTGCCGAACCTCATAGGCCTATGCCTCAACTGAGAAAATAAAGGTCGAGGAGATGTGACCGAAGCAGAATAGGTACTCTCAAAAGCAGATGAGTCCTTGCTTCTCTTGGGTGGCTGACTAGAGGATACACTCGAGTTCCTCCTTTTAGCAAATTCAGCTCGCATTCTCTGATTTTCATTTGCTAGCTTTTCGGCCCTTAAAGCCATCTACATTACTTCCTTGTGTGGTTCTCTGCCAGTTACGATCATCCATTCTCCGATCTCGTTACGGAGCCCTTCCTCAAAGTAACTTGCTTGATTCTGCTCCGTCCTTACCAATTTTTGGACGTACAACATTAACTCGTTAAAACAAGTCTCATACTCCTCTACCATTAAATTCCCCTGCTTTAGGTTCAAAAATTCTGTTCGCTTCTCATTCTGATGAAAATACGTGAAGTATTGACCATCGAACTCTCTAAGAAAGTCAGACCAAGTCAATAACGTAATGGAACGAGACTTCACTGAATTCCACCATGTTCGGGCTCTCTTTTCCCATAACCTCATAGCCACTATCAATTTCATCTCATCATCCACTCGCATATCAGCGAATGTCTTTAAGACCTGATTGATCCAATCCTTTACTGCGGTGGCATCTAACTCGCCCGTAAAAGATATACAGCCCAGTTACTTAGCCTTCTTCGGCTTCTTAGAGATAGACACATAAAGTACTGGCGAAACTGAAGGAGTAGTTGGAGGAATTATAAGTGGGACCTGACCAGTCTGAGCTTGACCAGCCATCGAGGTGAAGAAAGCTACCAATTCTTGTGCTACCTTAGGAGGCATGCAGGAATGCCAGTAGGTGGCGTAGGAGGTGGAGGACTCTCAGGCTGCTCAGCAACAAGCACTGCCCGAAAAGAAGATGCAACTGATGCTTCTTCTACTGTATCTGGTAGCCGAGGTTGGGAACGACCTCTTCCCCTCCCAGTCGACCTACTCATAGGCGGTTGCTCGCGTCTAGAAGGCATAGCAATTATAAAGAAAGATTTACGCTAGTTTAAGTGACCTCAGGTTCTATATGCAATTGCATCCTAGTAAACCTAACTTGACTTAACGTAACTCGGGGCCACATTAACTGTCACTACTCGGAACTCCCAATTGGACCCATGACAACCGCTGTGACATCCCGATAGGCACTTACACCCGAAATGTCGATTAGAACCCCGTAAGGCTTAGCATCAGATTTCGCATCTCCCCGGTGAGCAATAATAATTAAACAGCATATTTTAAAGAAATATAAGGCATTTCCAAACCAAAACATTAAAATATTATTTTTCGGCGCACAATGGTGTTTTAGTCGTTTTTTTGTTTTCTAAACTCTTGAAACCTGAGCAAAACGTAATAAGTAAGTAGAAAACACATATTCCATAGTTTAAAATAATTTTAAATGTCTAAAACCTTCATTAAAAATGAAAATACAATTATTAGAATAAAATAAAAATATTGAATAAAATATTCGATTTCTTATAAAATAATTTTTATAGAAATACCGGTAAATAATTTTTTTCGCGTAAAAGTTAAATATATTTACACATGCTCTAAAGCAAATAACCAAAGCATAAAATTACTTCTATAATGACACGTGGGCCCCTAATTGACCAGAAGAATATGGGACTGTGAACTCTTACTTTCTAGGATGCAACTCCGAGATAAATTCTCATCTTAATCGACTATCCACCAACTATTCTGAGCCTGAAATATGGATAGGAAGAGGGGTGAGATTATAAAATCCCAGTGAGTAAACAAATACCATCCAAACTGTCTAAAGTCGAGTAAAAGGAGACAAATTCAAATTCATTCTTTGTATTACAATTCACCTTATCTCAACTCATTTCAATTGAGTAAAGACATTTAAAATATTCTATTGAGCAAAATAGAATAATTTTACTCGATTAATTAATATTATGGCTTATGAATCTCTTAAAAACTTAACTTGGCTCTTGCCAAAATCATTCTCGGGGATACCCTTGCAGAGGCATCTAACCGAGACCGCCAAGGCTGTTCAGTGTAGTACACACAAGAACATATTTTTACCTTTTAAAATCTAGCCATTCCTTGGAGTTGGCTGAGTCTTACTCTCACGCGATGGTCCACATGATGTGCAGTCAAATCTTTACCTTCGGAGATACCCCACACACGGCTCTCCGATCGAGGTGAGGTAAATCTAATTCTGTGCCCCCTCTTTTAGGCTGGTCCACAGAACCTTCCACTGCATGGATTATGGATTATTTTATCTACCACCTTATTTATAAAATCTTAACTAGCATGATACGACAATTTATTGCAATCTAGCCTCTAAAGCCTAAATACGCAATACGTATAATTCTAACACAAAAACCAATTTAGCCATTCATGCTCACATATTGCTATAAGCCATATGATTTAAAACATAATTTATATTACAAGCAGGCAATCTCCAATTACTCTAATTTTAAAACCAGTATTTAATTTTCCAGGAAATTTATTAAATTATTTTATAAAATCATAATTTCTCTTAAAACATAGCAATTTACTATTTAAACCCATTTTTTATAAAATCACTCAATTAAAGAAAAACCACTCTAGATAATTAAGACGATAATAAGTTTACTCATTGTTTTCGAAAATCAATTTCGGGTACTCTGACTACTAATCTTTCGGTGAGATTTCTTTACTTTTACTAGAGAACTCACCACATTGACAAATTGTACAATAAATTAATCATCACAATTGTGTTAATTTGATATAAACCTAACCTAAATTCTACATGAATGCATGAACTACTCGGGTAACCGTTAAAATACGATGTCGACCTAATTTGACCTATTACCCAATAAAATAGCCATTGTGTCCAATTTAACTCCAAATTGTGTCATTCCTTTTCTAATACCATAAATCATCAATTATCAGTCAAATGACACAAAATTCAACTTAATTTCCTTTTCATTGCTTCATAGAAAATTTGGCTATAATGGGGCATTATCGCTAAATTTTTTCCTACATCAATTTCTCACCATAATTAATCAATTTCTAATCCATCTCACTTGAAATGAAATCATTTCATTACACACACACACCATAAGCATTCGGTCATGGAAAATTGGTGGGGGAAATGGATTGTTTTCTTGTTGTTTTACTTCTAAACATACTTAACTATTTCTAAACATCAACATAGTTCAAAATCAAGTCAATCCAACATCAATTTCTCTCCCATAGCCATTCAGCCTTCATGATTTCAGCATGATAACTCAATATTCAGACATGGAAAATAAGAAATAAAGCACGGGTAAGCTAGGTTTAAAGCAAAAGTTAAAAGATTTTACCATTATGTTGCTTGACCTTTGAAAAATCTATGAAATCTCTTGACTTCTTAGCTAGGTTTTTGTCTTTCCCCTTTGTTTTCTTTTCTTTCGCTTTGGTTCTGGTTTAGGCCGATTATGGTGAGAAAAAATGACGTTTATAAGCTGATTTTATGGTTTAATAATAAAATAATGTGACTTGCCACTTGTCACATGCTTATTGGTCCAAAATTTAAATTATTTAACTTTTCTCTTTATTTCTCCACCACAATTATTTATATATATATCCAATTCCATGATGAATAAAATCCCTTGGTCTTGACAAATGTTGGGGGAGAAAAATTACTGATTTACCCCTGGGGTGAAAAAATTACAATTTTGCCCCTATACTCCGAAATGTACTGAAATTACATTTTTCCTACTTTTCAACCTCAAATAACACTTCAACTGATCAATATTAATCAAATGGGACCAAAATCTTTTCTAAAAAATTCTCGTTTTGTCCTATAGTGGTAAAATTACAATTTTACCTTTGTGCTCCAAAAATATCGAGAAATTAAATTTATCATTGCTAAATTTCATATAATACTTCAAATGATCATATTATACTTCAAATGATTAATATTGGTCAAAATTTTCATCAAATAACCAATTTAAAATTTTAGATGGCAAAATGACCATTTTACCCATAATTGGTCAATTTTCTCGATTGACTCCAAACCGGACCTCGAACTCCAAATCACTATTTTGAGTAATCTTTGGATTGTGAAATTCTCGATTTAACTTTTACAATCCTTATTTGAACTTGTTCGAGGTTTAAATCATCTCAGTTGTACTTCTAAGTACAATACCGATTTTTAAATACTTTTCCAAGCTGTTCAAATATACAATCACTCTATCAGTCACATGTATAACATGATAGATATTTTAAGGCTGGGCTTGACATTAACACTATAAATTTTTAAAACGATTTTAAAATCAAAACCTTTAAAACCAAAAGCTCTGATACCAATCGAATTGTCACGACTTGAAACTCCAATCGGGCTCGTGACAACCGCCGTGACGTCTCGATAGGCATTCATACCCCGAATACCGATCGAAACCCTGCAAGGCTCTCGTATCAGTTTTCTTACCTCCCTTGTGAGCGTCAATTTTCGAACATCATGTTTTAAGTAGTTACTAGCCGCTATCAAGCCAAAGTGACCAAAAAATGATTCTAAAATCACAGGGGCATTTCGATCATTTTCATCGAAAAACATTTCGAATCTAGATAATTACGTGGCCAATAAATGGAAAACACATATTTCGAAATCAGAAACACGTTTCAATATCTAAAACATTCATTTAAAAAGAAATGGTAATTATCGTAATATAATAAAATATTCAATAAAATATTGTAATTTCTTATAAAGCACTATTTCTAAAGTGTTCGGTAAATAATTTTTATAGCGTAGACACAAAATAAAATCATACATACTGAAATACAAATAAACAGAGTACATAGTACATTTACAGTGACTCGTGGGCCCCCAGAATAATCAAAAGTAGAGAAGACAGAAACCTACTGTGGATGAAGCTGCAAAGTCTACTGTTTTCCTTAGCAAACACTGCTATCTACAAACTAGTCTGGGCTTGAAAGGTGGAGAGGAGAGTGGTGAGTTTACACAACTTAGTGAGTAAACAAATATCTCCTAAATTATCTAACGCGAGTAAGAGGAGACTACGAAATTTTCACAGCTAAACATATTTTAGTAATATGGAATTTCCTTTCAAATAATTAAAATGATTTATCATCTCGTTCAAATAATTAATTAGGCTTATGATATCTAGAAAATATTCGCTCTTGCCAAAAATTATTCTTGGGGATACCTTGGCTGAGGTATCTAATCGAGATCGCCAAGGGTATTAAGATTTCATAATTACTCAAAATGTAGCTATCCCTCGACGTTGGTCGAGTTCACTACCACGTGGTCGTTCGCCATGCAGTGAACCCTGTCATACCTCCAGAGTTACCCTCCGCGCCTCTCATCAGAGGTATAATAAGCGGGGGTTTACCGTGCCCCTCTAAATAGGTCTGGTCCACAATAACCCGTCTATTGCAGTATTTACTAAATATCCCACCAAATTAACAAAAATTTTAGTAGTATGACTAGGCAATTTTAATGCTAACCAGCTTGCACGACAAACAACATTTCGTATAGTTTCCAACACAATAATCAATCAGCTAGTCATGCTACATTTTCATAAGCCATATTAATTTAAAAATACAATTTATTATACAACAAACAATAGTCTCCAAGTACTCTATTTTTCAAAATCATGGTAGATTTCAAGACAATTCATGAACTAATCTTATTTAAACACATTATTTATAAATATAAAAATTTATCTTTGAAATCCATTTTTTGTAGAATTCACCAAAAACAAATAAAAATCACTTCAGATTATTGAGGCGATAATAAGTTCACTCACAGTTTTCAAAAGTTTAGATTTCGAGTGTACTCAGACTAGTGCTCCTCAGGCGAAATTTCCTTACCTTTGTCGGAGGTCTCACCACCTTGACACAGTACAAAATCAAGGAATTTACTATATTGTCTCTAAATTGATATAAACAAATTTAAACCCTATTCTAATGCATGATATGCAATGCAATTTCATCCAAATATCACTTAAATGCGATATCGACTAAATTCGACTTATCACTCGATTAAATGACAATTGTGTCCAAATCACTTCCAAATTGCTTCATTTCTCTTCTAATACCTCAATTCACCGAACACATTTGAAATAACCTAATTTTAGCATCAAAATCCTCCCATTTCTTCATGGAAAAATTCAGCCATTACGGTGCACTAACACCATGATTTTTCCTAGTTAATTTTTTCACTTTAATTCATTATTTTCCAAGCCATTTTTCTTGAAACAATAATCAATGCATTAGCACACACAACATGGTAGGTTCGCCCAATGAAGGATTCTAGGGAAAATGAATATCTTTCTTATTGTTTTGCTTACAAACATGATTAACTAACACTAAACACAAACATAACTCAAAATCAAGCCATTTCCATCATCAAATCCTTTCCATACCCATTCAGTTAGCCCCTAATTCCTAATGAAAACATGTCATTCATCCATGGAAATAAAGAAATAATACATGGGTAGTGAAGTTCTCAACGAAAATTAAAGAAATTTCAACTTACCTAGCTTGATTCCTTGATTTCTCTCACTTTCCCTTTGATTTTTCCACCTGGGTTTTTGTTCCTTCCTTTGTTCTTCCTTTCTTCTTGTTTTTGTTTCCTTTGGCAAACCAACTTAAGTGAATGGGGAGTGTGTGCGCTGAGTTTTATGTTTAATAATAAAATATTATAAACTTGCCAAATGGCATTTTGTAATTGGTCCATACTTTAAATATTTGACTTCTTCACTTAAATTTTCTGCCACATCTTTATGCCATATTTATCCATTCCCACCATAAATAAAATTCACAAATTTGATAAGTGTTGTGGTGCAAAATTACCATTTTGCCCCCAATATGGCAAAATTACTGTTTTGCCCCTACGCTCCAAAAATACTAGGAATTGAAAATTTTTCACTGCTAAATCTCATATTAAACTCCAAATGATTAATCTTGACTAAAAATTTCATCAAATATCAAATTTTAAATTTTAGGTGGCAAAATGACCATTTTGCCTCTAATTGGTCAATTTTTTCGTTTGACTCCAAATCGACCCTCGAACTCCGAATTGCCATTTTAAGTCATCCCTGGACTGTGAAATTTTGAATTTCACTTTAAAATCTCTATTATAACTAGTTAGAGATTTAAATCAACTTAGTCGTACTTCTAAGTATAATACTGGCTTTTATCCATTTTTTCGATATATTCTAATGTGCAAGCATGATGTCAATCATATGCATGACATGACAGATATTTTAGGGTCGAGCTTGACAAAATCAAGTTCATATAGTGATATGATTTGGTCCATATCTCTCCAATATACATGTAGCCAATTATATTATTCCAAACCAATACAATTCCAAGCGTCCATTGAGATGTTTGTATGTAACATCACAAAAAATTCAAAAAAGTTTGATTATTACTCTCACAAAGGATCTTGGATTTAGTGGGAGCATTATGACACTAAGAAATGAGTTTCTTAGTTATTACATGGTTACATTGGAATCTAACTCTTAAGATTTTGCATAGAAACACATAATCATATGTATGAGAACTCCATGGATTTAGTAGGATACATTGGAGATGTATTATTCATATGAGATGGACTACTAAATATGTTTTTCATTGAAGTTATACACTTTGTTCTATTAAATGGGATCCAAAGGGTTAGATTTAATAAAATGCATAAGTGTACTTATCTCATACACAAAAGGAGGTTAGTAAGAGTGAATACAATTCTTTGGTGATACAATTACATGGGATGCAATGTGTATACAAAGAAAGTGCCAAAATTTAAAAAGGGTGGATAACACAATGAAAAGTGACAAATGCATATGATGCATACAACATAGTTTAGTTGGAATGGTTCCAAAGAAAGAAAGAGGACTATGCATATGTATGTAATTAAAGTCATATACATCTTATTAAAAGGGCTCTAATAGGAAGATCTTTGGATCTAATCCATGGACTAAAAAAAGGTTTTGAACATTGTTAATGTAACAATGGAGCTATACTAGTAGAACGTGGGTCTCATTAGATCTAGATATAGTAATATGACATGATGTGATACATGGACATCACGAAGATAGATAAAAGTAATTAACCACAATGAAGGGCACAAGCGAGTCTACATGTAGAAATGATTGCTAGATGGATTGAATTCACATACGATGAGGTAGCAATTAGCTTTGTGCTAGTGGGAGATATTGGGATGAGCCTTACAGCCAATTGTGATTGGTTAAGGCTTGATTCCAATCATGCGACAGTATCATTCATGTTGAATGATTCAAGGTTTTCCTTCATCAATAAGACTAATTTAAGTGGGGGAGAAGAAATAAAGATTAATTTTGAAGGAAAACGACAAAAAACGTGAGACGTGATTTTTATCGAGTAAATGCAGTAAGTCAATATTTAAATATTATGGTGATACCATGCTGAAATAAAATTTTGATATTTTGGGTGTACACGTGTACGAGTATGAAGATAGAAGGAAATTATAATTTTTACACGTGTTGGAAGAATTAAATTGATTTGATGAAAAATTTGGTGGTGGTGAGTTAAATAAAATAAAGTTAAGGAATGGTAAATAAATTTTGCTAGTTTGATGAAATAAAAATAAAATGAAAGTAGAATAGATGATGAAATAATGAAGAAAGGTGGTGGAAAAGTGACAAATATTTATCTATATACATGAGTGAACACATGGACATGAGACAAGAAGAAAAGCCAAGCAAATATTTTATATGTACATGCATGGCTACATAAAGACAAAAGAACTAATGAAATGAAATGAAAATGAAATGAAAATGAAATGAAATAAAATGAAAGACAAAAGAAAGAAGAGAAATGATGGATGGTGGGGCCGGTCACACATGAAAGCAATGAGAACGACAAATAAAGAAAGCAAGGCTCGATCAAACAAAAGAAAAAGAGAAAAAAAGTTAGAAGAGAAATTTAGAAGGAAGGAAAGTCAGTCAAAGAGGAAATAAATAAGGGAAGAAAGAGGTAGAAGAGAAAGGAAAGAAATAAGAGAAAGGAAGAAACAAAGCAAAAACCGTGAAGGAGGAAGAGAAGAGATGGAGGACGGACACAAGGAAGAAAAGAAGGAAAGGAAAAATCGTGAAGGAAGAGGAGGAAGGGAACAAAATAACTCTGCACTTGGAGGGGGGGATAAAGCTAAATTTTTGTAGGCTTTTGGAGGAAAGAAAGAGCTAATTTTTGGAGGTAAGAGAGCTGATTTTGACTACTGGAAATTGGTAATTTTAGTTGCTGAAAAATCCTGCACGTTATGCTGAAAATGATGATGAATAGTTGCTAAAAATTGAACATGAAAAAGTGTAAAATTTTTAAGCTGCTATTGTTGAAATTTTTTGATGAAAAATCTATTGGTATGGATGCTTGAAGGTGCGGTTTGAGGGCTGAAAATCTTGAAGGTTTGTGGCCATGGGAAAGAGGCTTGTTGATGATCGAAATTGGGAGGAAGAAAGAGAGGAGACAGGAGGAAGAACGGTGGGGCTGCCACCACTGGCGATGGTGGAGAGGACGGGCTGCCATGGAGAAAGGAGGAGGCCACGAGCTGGAAGAAGAAGAGAGAAAAAGACGTGAAGGAAAAAGAAAAAGAAAGAAAAAGAAAAGAAAAAAAGAAAAAAAAAGAAAAAAAAGAAAAAGAAAGAAAATAGAAAATGAAAATGCAAGAATAGAATAAAAATGGGCCAAGTGGAAAATTAAATTGGGCTTGCCCAATAGGAAAATTGGAGAGGTTCATGGACAAGGTCCAATAGTTAGAAGGAAAAGAAAAGGCCCAAGCTCAAATGGAACGTTGTAGCGAAGGCGTGATGAACGAGACATGCGAACGAGAAATAGAAATAAGTATATACGCGTACGAAAATAGGGATGTAAAATCCCGCTATTTAGAGGTGAGTAGGGGGTAACGATTTTAAAATATTCCTAATTATATATGTATGTATATATATATATGAATTAATTTACGTATAAATTGTGAGGTGTATGAATCAATGCAAAATTATGAAATTGTGAGTGCAAATTATTTTTAGAAATCGTTCAAAATATATATGTATAAAGTATAAGTAAAGTGTTTTGAAAAATGGGAAACAAGCTTTTCAACCCGATTTAGCTTCTAAATTATGCCTTATATATTTGTGTAATATGTATACATGATTTAGAGATTTAAATTTCTCCATGTATGGTATTTTACGAATCCTTCATTAAATTTTATTTTGTGAATATACGATGAATTTTTATGACTTTGATATTAAATGGCTTATGATAATTATAGCATGATTGGCCGATTTGTTAATTGAATGTGATATATAGAGCTGTATTGGCCATGTATGCTACTTAAAGGATTTTAGTAAAATGGTGGGTTAATTAGTCGTTGCAGTGACGGGTTTCCGTGGACTGCCTTTAGGAGGAGCACGGTAAACCCAAGATTATATATCACCTCGGTACGAGAGGCGCGGAGAGTAACTCCTGAGGTGACCATAGAATTTACTCCATGTCTGACCCCACGTGAGAGTGAATTCTGTCAACACCAAGGAACGACTGATTTTTTAGAAATTTTAAAAATTTTAATACCCTTAGCAAATTCGGTTGGATACACCAGAGCAAGGTATCACCGAATATGAGTTTTTGGCATGAGCCAAGTTTTTATAAAGTCATAAGCCTTGTTGTTTATTTTTGATAAAATACAATCGTTTTACATGGATTGAAATAAATTTTAACATTATGAATCATGTTTCTTGGCATGGTGAGAAAATTGAATAAAATGGTTTTTAGTAACTCCCCTATTGGTTTTCTATGAAATGAATTCGTGATTCCTCACGTATAGGCGAGCTATCATGTATACATGATTTTAAATAATATTTGGTTTTACGAGAGTTGGCTTGATTTTATCGATTTGATGTGAAAAATGGTTATAAGGCACAAAACCCTTGTTGAAATAAATTGATTTCATAATCATGCATCTATATTCAAATGATCTACCATTTGCTTGTTTCCTATCTATGCTCTACTCATTGGGTCGATGATATTCACTGAGTCTATGAGACTCACACCCCATTTTATTCCCTTTTTTGCAGATAAGGATCGATTTGGGGTGAAGTCATCGACGTGTTGGTCTAGCTTGAATAGGTAAAGCCATCTCCTAGCGTACTACCCTGAGTTGTTCTGCTGTACTTGTTATGTTAGAGGTCAAGTGGTAGTATTTTACTTATTAAGTTGTAAACAAATTTTAAATTTTTCTATAAGCATTAGTTTGTAAATTTTATATTTTTGTGTATATACTGGTAAATAAAAAGGAAAAAGTTTGTACTGATTTTTATATTTAGGATTTAATTCCGTATATGAAAGTAATAATACTATTTGATGAGTGAATGTAATGGATTAACGAGGGATTTTAGACAAGCTTGTTCGAGACTTGATGGGTTTTTCTTGGAAGTCTTGGACACAAGCATCGACCAGGGAGTGGTCGTTGCAATAGTGGTATCAGAGCTATAAGTTTAGTGAGTCTTAGGGATTCTTTTGTCAAACAGCGAAGTAGTGGAGTTGATGTAGAGTCTTGTCTATGGTTGGTGACTCTAACACTGATTATAGATAAGAGGCTGCGTAAACTCTTTATCCTAGAAAACCACCTTGTGTAATCGTAAGTGACGATTAAATGACGAGAAATGGTTACCGATGTTTGGGTTTGAGATGCCACCCGAGGCACGAGCAATTGTTAGAAATATTTTTAAGCGAATGCTTTTAATGAAGGGTTGATATGATGATATCCCCTTCAACTAAAAGTGAAGAAAGTGAAATCGGACTAATAAGTCCGTAATAATTTATTTAATTGACGAAGTTAAAGATTTGAGTTATGATTATTAATGGAAAGAAATTTGATGACTAAGGAGTGTTAGACGATGATATAAAGGAGAATATACAATAATGGTAATAAGAAGTATATTTTGAGTAGAATAAATAATGATCGTTGAGATTCACTCGAGGTTTATACATGTGAGTATTATGGAAATGTAAATTGATATTTGTGTGCACTGAAGTAAGTGCACTATGTTAATTAATTTGCCCTGCCCGTATATGATTGGTGTTGAGCTTTTGAAATATTTTAAATGTGAATATGTGTTGAATAGGTGTATAGCAGCTTAAATGAAGCTGATTTTGAATTCAATTAAGTGACAATGAGATTCCAAGGTTTGATGGAATTAAATTGGGTTATAGTTATTAGTGCTTGTGTGAAGATAAACATAAAAGGTTAATAAGATCATAAAGTATAAGTGGATACTAAATTGTGATTGGATGAGCGATGGGAGAAATATGGATGTTATTACATCGCACTTAATAAATTTAAAGATAATTAATAAAATCATACCAAGCTAGTTCTATATGGTACGGATTAAGAACATGGACATGTTGGGAGGATTTTAAAATAATGTCTATTGAAAACCAATAAGTTAGAATGTTACCAAATATATATATCGAAATGTTAAGGTTATGAAAAGCTTTGGAGATTAGCCTTTGATTGTTTAAATTCTTAATGGAATTGTATTAAAGGAAGTGTTTAGGTGCTTTAGAAATGTATGGAAAGGTGTGAGGATGCACTAGTTCGACTATTTATAAAAGTTCATATTTGAATGGTTATAAATGATTGGTAATCAACCAAACAATGCATAGGTAAAAAAGCATTGACCTTCTTGTAAGTGAAAGAGTAACCAAGCAATGTATAAGTGAATGAGCAAAGGGAGTTACGATTGGTAAGTTAGAGTAGAACTCTTATGATGAGATTGTGTTCATTGCTTTCGGCATTGAACTATAAGTTATGGATTTGTATCCACTCTGTGAATACCTTGATGACATAGTTCAAGAGATTTTTCATTATGAGAAACATTAAAGCTCAAGGAACAAAGAGGCTATAAAATCAAGTTGGGATTCGTGATTGATATGTCACATAAGTATGATGATGGACTACAGACATACAAGCATATTGAGACATGCTTGTAGATACAAGACATAAAATTGTGAAATGTACCTTCTCCACCAATTGAAATTTATTTAATTAATTATCAAGGCAAAGTGTTTGATAAAGATAGGCGAAGGTCAAATTGTATTACAAATGTTTAAAGAACGAGGGTGATGTGGTTTGATTAAAAAATATTACCCTTGGTTAAGGAATATAAATACGCTACTAGAATTATAAAGATTCATTAGGAAGAGATGATTTGAGATTTTGAGTATTCATATACGAGTAAAGGCTTGGGTAATGAGTCATGAACTATAGACATGACATTAGAATATAAATTTTGGGCTAAGTAAAGTCAATAGTTAATTGACTTTTGCATGGAAATAAAACATCGACATTGACTTGGTGTAATTACCACATGATGGTGAATATAATTAGATTAAACGTGAGAAGAGATGATCAATGATCAAGACAAGACTTGAAAAAAAATTTTCAAGGAAAATTTTGAGCAACTTAATTTTAAAGGATGGAGTTATAGATTAAAGAGATTGATTTAAGATTATAAAGATATACATGAGAATATCGTTGATTATCGAAATAGTTTGTGGTGTAAGTTGGAATTATCTAGTGAGCACTCGATCATGAAAGTATCAAAGTCTTATTTTCGAGAATATGGTTATTAATGGTTATTAAATTGGATCATCCATGATGTTAAATATATATGAAATAAATAAAGTATATCTTGATCCTTATATATTATGAAATACTTGAACAAAAATGGTTGGATAAATATTCGGATGCCGGAAGGCTTGGTAAAAGATCAAGATAGAGGAATTGTGGATGGTTATGTAAACATGCATAATCGATAATTTCAGAATGATTCAATAGAGGTGTGAATAGGATTAATGATATATTTAATTTCTTTTTATAAGAGGAAGAATAATATTGATTTAATTCAAGCAGTATGGTACTTATAATTAAATGTACTGTGACATTATCGATATGTTTTTTATAAAGATTGGAGATTAATGTAATTTATAAGAACGAAATCTTATATGGAGAATGTCCAACTAAAGTGATATAGAGGAATTTTGGACTTTTGATTATTCACCGTATTGGTTTGAATTCGAGGATGAATTTATTTTTAAGTGGGGGAGGATTTGTAACACCCCGTACCTTCATTGGACACAAATAAGACTTTATTGATTGAACAAATGATCAATTGATGCGAATTGGCATGCTAAGGAATGCTCAAGAATAAATTATTTTGCACGTGCAGAAATGATAATGAAATAATAATATTTCATCGGGGACGAATTAGTGAGTTAACGGATGATTCGGAGGTAAACCGACACATAATAATGTGTTTCGGGGCCAAAGAGAGCAAGTGAAAATTTTTGAAATAAAATAATATTTTATTCAATAAAATAATATGAAAATATTAATATTTTATATAATGTCAGAAATTAGTCATAAAAAAGGAAATATGACTAATTTAAGTGGAGAAGAAGAAATAAAGATTAATTTTGAAGGAAAACGGCAAAAAACGTGAGACATGATTTTTGTCGAGTAAACACGGTAAGTCAATATTTAAATATTATGGTGATACCGTGTCGAAATACGATTTCAATATTTTGGTTGTACACGTGTACGAGTATGAAGATAGAAGGAAATTATAATTTTTGCACATGTTGGAAGAATTAAATTGATTTGATGAAAAATTTAGTGGTGGTGAGTTAAATAAAATAAAGTTAAGGAATGGTAAATAAATTTTATTAGTTTGATGAAATAAAAATAAAATGAAAGTAAAATAGATGATGAAATAATAATGAAAGGTGGTGGAAAAGTGACAAATATTTATCTATATACATGAGTGAACACATGGACATGGCTACATAAAGACAAAAGAACTAACAAAATGAAATGAAAATGAAATGAAATGAAATGAAAGACAAAAGAAAGAAGAGAAATGATGGATGGTGAGGCCGGTCACACATGAAAGCAATGAGGAAGACAAAGAAAGAAAGCAAGGCTAGGTCAAACAAAAGAAAAAGAGAAAATAAGTTAGAAGAGATATCTACAAGGAAGGAAAGTCGGTCAAAGAGGAAAGAAATAAAGGAAGAAAGAGGTAGAAGAGAAAGGAAAGAAATAAGAGAAAGGAAAAAACAAAGCAAAAACCGTGAAGGAGGAAGAGAAGAGATGGAAGACGGACACAAGGAAGAAAAGTAGGAAGGGTAAAACCGTGAAGGAATAAGAGGAAGGGAATAAAAAAATTCTACACTTAGAAGGGGGGATAAATCCAAATTTTTGCAAGCTTTTGGAGGAAAGAAAGATGATTTTTGGAGGTAAGAGAGCTAATTTTGGCTGCTGGAAATTGGTAATTTTAGTTGCTGAAAAATCCTACACATAAGGTTGAAAATGATGACGAATAGTTGCTAAAAATTGAACATTAAAAAGTACAGAATTTTTAGGCTGCTATTGTTGAAATTTTTGGGTAAAAAATTTGCTGGTTTGGATGCTTGAAGGTGCGATTTGAGGGCTGGAAATCTTGGAGGTTTGTGGCCATGGGAAGGAGGCTTGTTGATGACCGAAATTGGGAGGAAGAAAGAGAGGAGAAATGAAGAGAAATGGTGAGGCTACCACCATTGGCGGCAGTGGAGAAGACGGGCTGCCACGGAGAAAGGAGGAAGCCATGGGCTAGAAGAAGAGGAGAGAAAAAGACGTGAAAGAAAAAGAAAAAAAAAGAAAAAGAAAAAAAAGAAGAAAAGAGAAAAAGAAAGGAAATAGAAAATGAAAATGCAAGAATAGAAAAAAACATGGGCCAAGTGGAAAATAAAATTGGGCTTGGCCCAATAAGAAAATTGGAGAAGTTCATGGACAAGGTCCAATAGTTAGGAGGAAAAGAAAAGGCCCAAGCTCAAATGGAATGTTGTCACGGAGGCGTGCTGAACGAGGCACGCGATCGAGAAATAGAAATAGTATATACGCGTACAAAAATAACGATGTAAAATCTCGATATTTAGAGGTAAGTAGGGGGTATCGATTTTAAAATATTCCTAATTATATATGTATGTATATATATATATGAATTAATTTACATATAAATTGTGAGGTGCATGAATCGAAGTAAAATTATGAAATTGTGAGTGCAAATTATTTTTAGAAATTTTTCAAAATATATATGTATAAAGTATAAGTAAAATGCTTTGAAAAATGGGAAATAAGCTTTTCAACCCGATTTAGCTTCTAAATTGTGCCTTATATATTTGTGTAATATGCATACACGATTTAGAGATTTAAATTTCTATGTATGGTATTTTACGAATCATTCATTAAATTTTATTTTGTGAATATACGATGAATTTTTATGACTTTGATATTAAATCGCTTATGATAATTATAGCATGATTGGCCGATTTGTTAATTGAATGTGATATATAGAGCTGTATTGGCCATGTATGCTACTTAAAAGATTTTAGTAAAATGGTGGGTTAATTAGTCGCTGCAGTGGCGGGTTTCCGTGGACTGCCTTCAGGAGAGGCATGATAAACCCAAGATTATATATCACCTCGGTACGAGAGGCGCGGAGGGTAACTCCTGAGGTGACCATAGAGTTTACTCAATGTCTGACCTCACGTGAGAGTGAATTTGGTCAACGCCAAGGAACAACTGCTTTTTTAGAAATTTTGGAAATTTTAATAGCCTTGGCAGATTTGATTGGATACCCCGGTACAAGGTATCACCAAATATGAGTTTTTGGCACGAGCCAAGTTTTTATAAAGTCATAAGCCTTGTTGTTTATTTTTGATAAAATACAGTTGTTTTACATGGATTGAAATAAATTTTAACATTATGAATCATGTTTCTTGGCATGGTGAGAAAATTGAATAAAATGGTTTTTAGTGGATCCCCTATTGGTTTTCTGTGAAATGAATTCGTGATTCCTCTCGTATAAGCGAGCTATCATGTATACATGATTTTAAATAATATTTGGTTTTGCAGGAGCTGGCTTGATTTTATTGATTTGATATGAAAAATAGTTATAAGGCACAAAACCCCTGTTTGAAATAAATTGATTTCATAATCATGCATTTTATATTCAAATGATCTGTCGTTTGCTTGTTTCCTATCTATGCCCTACTCACTGGGTCGATGATATTCACTGAGTCTATGAGACTCACACCTCATTTTATTCCCTTTTTTTGCAGACAGGGATCGATTTGGCATGAAGTCATCGACGTGTTGGTCTACCGTGAATAGGTAAAGGCATCTCATAGCGTACTACCCTGAGTCGCTCCTATAATACCCCGTACCCTCGTTAGACACAAATAAGACTTTATTGATCAAAGGAATAATCATTTAATGCGAATCGACGTGCTAAGGAATGCTTGAAAATAAAATGTATCACACGCTCATAACTCACAATTAAATACTAATATTTTTGTCAGAGACAAATTAGTGAGTTAAAAAATGATTCGGAAGTAAATTGTGAGTTAAAAGACATAATAATGTGTTTCGGGACCAAAGAAGGCAAGTGAAAATTTTAGACTAAAATAATATTTTATTTAATAAAATAATATTAAAATATTAATATTTTAATTATCATCGAAACTAGTCATGAAAAATGAAATATGACTAATTTAAGTGGGGGAGGAGCAGTAAAGAAGAATTTTGGATGAAAACGACGAAAATCGTACGACGTGCATTTTAGTCGAGTTAACGCAGTGAGAAAATATTTAAATATTATCGAGACACCGCGTTGGAATGCAATCGCAATAATTTGATTTTATATATGTGAAGGAAGAATAATTTTGAAGGAAATTGAAATTTAATAAGTGTGGATAGGAATTAAAAATATTAGACTTAATTTTTGGATAGCAAAGTGTTGAAGAACTCAGAAATGTTTTTGTATATGCTTGAGTATTTTGTTCATATTGCAAGCTACAGACCTCCAATTTAAAAAATTCCAGTACCACTGGAAAGCTAAGAGGTAGAGCTACAACTTTGCTAAAAATCACTTCACCCTGTTCTATCTCTAAAATAGAGAAAATCACATTGGAAAATGACAAGGTGTCATATCTCGGGAATAAAAATTTCAAGGATTGACAATTAAATTTTTGGAGTCTCTTAGTACACTTTTAAGCCTAATTAAATCTTAGGTTAATTAAAGGCTTAAATGAAAATTTAGAATGTGAAATGAATGATAAAATAATGAAATAAAGGGATTAAAAAGTCAAGCAATATTTGTTTATGTACATGTGACAAGAAGACAAATAAAACAAAGGAAAGAAAACAAAAGAAAAGTCAAGGTAAGTGAGGTAAGAATGAGAGAAGAAAGGTGAAATGAAACAAAGAGATAAAAGGAAGGTGGGGGCCAATCATGTAAGAAAAAGAAGAGAAATGAAAGGAAAATGATACAAGGAAAGCAAGGCTTGGTCAAAGGAAATAAAAAGGAAACAAAAGAAAGTAAAAGAGACAAAGTTTAAGTGGCCGGTCATGAGAGCAAATAAAGGAAGGAAAGAACTGATAAAAGAAGAGTGTACAAAGATGTGGAAGGTTCGGTCAAGGGAAGTCAAGGAAGAAAGAGAAATAAAGAAAGAAAAAGGAGAATGAAAGAACAAAGAAGAGAGGAAATAAGAAAGGCAAGGCTCGGCTGAAGAGAAAGCCAAAAACCGTGAGACACAAAGAGAGAAGAGAGGTCGAAATTTGGCAACTTAGAGAGGCACAAAGGAGCTGATTTTTCTGCACTTTAAAAGAGGTAAGAGAGCTGAAATTTTTGTGGTTAGATGGCCGATTTGTGAGCTGGAAATGGGAAGGATTTTGGGTGGAAAATGAGCAACTTTGTTACTGTAAATTATTGAGGTTTTCATGATTGATTTTGGTGCTGAAAAAGTGATGAGTTTATTGCTATTTTTGAGGGCTACAAAGTGCAGTTTTGGGTGCAGAAAATTGAGTGGTTATGCTGCTGAAATGTGTAGAAAATGGAGCAAAAAGTAATGCTGGAAAATGTAGAAAATGGTGTAGAAAAAGAGCAAAAAATTAAAGCTGTTTGGTGCTGAAATTTGAAGGTTTTTGCAGCTAGAAATTTGTGATTTTGCTGCTGGAAATTGAAGCTAAAAAGAGCAGGAGTTGTGCTGCCATGGTAGAGAAGAGAGAGATAGTTGGAGAAAGAAGAAGAAAGAAAAAGAAAAAAAAAAGGAAAAAAAATTAAAATGGGCATGGCCCAATGGTAATTAGATGAGCAAGGCCTAATAGAAAAATTAATTGGGCAAAGCCCAATAAGAACTAAACTTGGACATGGCCCAATAGGAGAAAAGTGAATGGGCTTAGCCCAAAGGAAAGAAAATGGAGAAGCCATGGAGAGGCCCAAGGTCACAAAGAAATGGCAAAAGCCCATTGGAAAATTGTCGTGGAGGCTTGTCGAGCGAAGTACGTGATCATCAATAAATTGCAATAATTGTTGATACACGAAGAAATAAATAGTGAAGAAAAATCCAACTGTTACGAGGTGAGTAGGGGGTGTCGACTTTAAAATTTCTGTAATAGTATCTATGTATGAATATATTACTTTTTGATGCAAAATTATGGATAACATGTGCTAGCATAAATCTTAAGAAATTGTGGATGCAAAATTACTTTTAAAATCGACTTGAAAATATATGTCTATATATTATACGTAAAGTGTTTTGAAAATCGGGAAACAAGCCCTTCACACCATTTTGTATCAAAATCCTGTGCCTTATAAAATTTGGGTGATATGCATAGTGAATGTATTTGTTAAATAATTTGTTTTATGAAAGCTTCTGAGATTCGATTTTAGTTTGATTTTGTATGAATGCTTACACTAGGATAAATAATGTGAAAAACAAATTTATCTAGTTATAAAAATTTTGATTTTTAAAGGATTTAAGAAAATAGTCTTGAAAAGCTTGTTACGATTTTGAAAAATGTTTTTGACAAATTGAATGGCTTATGGCTATATTAGCATAAATGGATAGTTTTATGAGATGTTGGAATTATATGAACTGATTGTTTTGCCTGGATTGGCTCGGTAATAATTTGATTTCCATATCATGCTATTTAAATTTTTATGAATTGGTGGGTTATAGGATAGTCACTGCAATGGCAGGTTTCGTGGACCACCCTATTAGAGGGGCACGGTAACCCCATTATATTATACCTCGGTATGAGAGGCGTAGAAGGTAACTCTTGAGGTATCGGTAAAGTTCACATCACGCCGAACCACCATGTGAAGGTGAACTCTGCTAACGCCAAGGAACGATTGCTTTTCAAAATGAAAATACGTTTTATGAGTATATGAGATTTTTAACAACCTTGGCAGTTTCGGTTGGATACCCCAGCGCAAGGTATCATCGAATATGAGTTTTATGGAACGAGCCACGTTTTTAAGAATATCATAAGCCTTACTAATTATTTTTGATAAAATGTAATTATTTTACATGGGTTGGAATAAGTTTTAATATTATGAGTTGTATTTCCTTGCATGGTGAAATTTGATTTAAACAGATTTTTGTAGCTCCTTTATTTGTTTTCTATGAAATGGATTTGAAATTCCTCACAGAAAGGCAAACTATAATTTGTATATAATTTTGAATAATATTTGGTTTCATGGGAGTTGGCTCGATTTTATCGATTTGATACGAAAAATGGTTATAAGGCACAAAATCCCTGTTTGAAATAAATTGCTTTTATGATCCTATGTTTTATATTCAACTGATCTTCCGCTTGCTTGTTTCCTTCTACGCCCTACTCACTGGGTCGATGATATTCACTGAGTCTATGAGACTCACCCCCCATTTTATTTCCCTTTTTGCAGACAAGGATCATTTTAGTGTGAAGTCATCGACGCGTTCGCGTGTGATCTACCATGAATAGGTAAAGGCATCTCCTAGCACACTATTTTGAGTCACTTCATTGTGTCCGTACCTGTTATGTTAGAAGTCAAGTCATAGTATTCTACTTGTTAAGTTGTAAATAAATTTTAAATTTGTATATAAACATTAGTTTGAACATTATAGATTTTGGCATATATATAATTGTGGATAAATAAGGAAAAAGTTATTATTGATTTTTGTATTTATGAATTAATTTGATATATGAAATTATAAATATTATATGATTATTAAATGTGGTGAATCATTGAGCAATTTTGGTCAGGCTTGTTTGGGACTTGGCGGGTCTTTCCCGAAAGTTTCGGACGCCGGTAGCGACCGGGGAGTGGTCGTTACAACTCCACTGTACTTGTTATGTTAGAGGTCAAGTGGTAGTATTTTACTTATTAAGTTGTAAACAAATTTTAAATTTTTCTATAAGCATTAGTTTGAAAATTTTATATTTTTGCATATATACTGGTAAATAAAAAGGAAAAAGTTTGTTTTGATTTTTATATTTAGGATTTAATTCAGTATATGAAAGTAATAATACTATTTGATGAGTGAATGTAATGGATTAACGAGGGATTCGAGACAGGCTTGTTCGAGACTTGACGGGTTTTTCCCGAAAGTCTTGGATGCCAGCATCGACCGGGGAGTGGTCGTTGCATTTTTCATCTAAAATATGCACAATATTAATAAACTTCCCATAAACCTTAAAATTTAATAGTAAACTCACCATTGGTCCTCCTCTCCATGGGCTTTTCTATTCCTCATTGTCATTGGGTCTTTTCTTTTCCTCCTAGCTATTGGACTTTGTTCATGTGTCTTTCCAATTTTTCTACTTGAGCTAAGCCCATTCACTTTTCTCCTATTGGGCCATGCCCAATTTTAATTCTTATTGGGCTATGCCCAATTTTTTTTTTCTCTTTTTCACTCTCTCTTCTACATTTCTTTCTTCTTTCTTTATTTTTTCAACCCATTTCTCTTTCTTCTTCCTCCTTCCTTCACCACTATGGCCTCTTCTCTTTCTTTCCTCTCAAAACCGTTCACCACAAGCTCAAATTTCATGGCATGAAACCTTCAAAATTCAGTAGCTATGCTGCCCCCTTTAGCTCTAATTTTCAACCACCAAACATCATCATTTTCAGTCACTAAAAATCTCAAAATTTTTGCAACTTCAAGCTTAATTTCCAGCATCAAGAACTTGTAATTTTCAGCACCTAAATCCCTTCAAAGTGCAGCCAAAACAGCCTCTAACAAAGTATAGAAATTTTCAGATATTCTTACCTCCCTTAAGAACTGAATTTTCTTCTCTTTTCTCTCCCCTTTTGCTGCCAATATTTTGCACTTGAACTAGCTCTTGTTCTCCTCCAAAAGTGTAGCAAAATCAGTCTTCTTCCTCCCACAAAATTTTCGAATTTTTCTAGCTTCTTTCTCCCCCATTTTCACGCCACTTTCTTCTCTCCCTTATCTCTCAGTTTTTATTCTATCTTTTCTCTCTTCTTTTGTTCGTTCGTTCCTTTCTATTCTTTCCATCTTTTTCTTGTATTTTCTACCTTTCTTAGCTGACCCTTCTAGGCTCTTCTTCTATCTTATTTTGTCTCCTTTTATTTCTTTTCTTCTTTCTTACATGACTGGCCCCAACATTTACTTTGTCTTGACTTTGTTTTGTTTTTCTCCCTCATCCTTAACCAATTTCTTTTTCTCTTTCTTTTATTTCTTGTTTCATTTGTCTTTTGTCTTCATCCTCACCTTATTCCCTCATTATTAATTATCGAATTCATTCTCATAGTATGTTTAGTCCTTCTAATTAATTTAATTTCACATACTATACCTTAAACTTTATTTTAATTAACATGCCTCCATCAAAATTTTATAATTTAAAATTAATTCTTCCAACACGTGTAAAAATTTTAATTTCCATCTATCTTCCTTCTCTTACACGTGTATAACTGAAATATTAAAATCGCATTTCAACGCGATGTCTCCTTAATATTTAAATATTTTCTTACCGTGTTAACTCGACTAAAATGCACGTCGTACGATTTTCGCCATTTTCGTTCAAAATTCTTCTTTACTACTCCTCCCCCACTTAAATTAGTCATATTTCGTTTTTCATGACTAATTTCAACAATAAATAAAATTTTAATATTTTAATATTATTTTATTGAATAAAATACTATTTTATTCTAAAATTTTTCACTTACCTTCTTTGGTCCTGAAACACATTATTATGTCTCGGTTTACCTCCGAATAATCTTTTAGCTCACTAATCCATCTTCAATGAAAATATTATTATTTAATTATTTTTTTACGCGTGCGAAACATTTTTCTTTTCAGCATTTCTTTCATACTCTGTCGTTTTTTAGCACGCTAATTCACATCAATCGATCCTTCGTTTAATCAACAAAGTCTTATTGGCATCTAACGAAGGTACGGGGTATTACATCCAATTACTCTAGTTTTAAATCCAACATTTGATTTTCAAATCAATTTATAAAAATCTATTTTTCTTTTATAAATCCAATTTATTTTATAAAGTTCACACTTTTCTCTTAAAATAAATAATTCACCAAATAAAATAATTTTTCATAAAATCATCAATTTGAATAAAACCTACTCTAGATAATTAAGACGATAATAAGTTTACTCACTGCATTAGGAGTAGAAATACCCCTATTCTCTATCCGAGGGTGTAGTCTCCTACTCGTGTCAATTTGCTCACCACATATCCATAATTCATGATACAAAATTTAATAATTTGTGTCAATTTATCATAAACTATTTCAGGCTCTCTAAATCTAAATGAATGCAAGCGATGGAACACAAAATGTCCGATTAATCGCTTAAATGCGATTTTTGACCTTAGTCGCACTATACTAGTCTAATTGGCTAAAATCTCCAATATAATTCAAAATCAATTCTTTTCATTTTCTACACTCCAATTATACTTAAATTACCTCAATAATTACAAATGAGATTCAATTTATCGATCCGAACCTCAAAATACACTGATCCATATACTAGGCAGAAGTTTAGATTTTTATGCCAAAAATTTCCATTTAATTTCTAGTCCCACCAATCATCAAATATCACCAAAATATCATGAAATATCATCAATTTCAGCATTAAAACGCTTACACTTCTTCATAGAAAAATTCGGCCATTTGGTGCACAAGCACCGAGATTTTTCCTACCTAATTTTCTCACCTTAATTCACCATTTTCTAAGCCATTTCTCTTGAAATACAAACAATCTCTCATTGATACTCAACATACAAGGTTCGGCCAACGAAGAATCCTAGAGAAAATGAATATTTTTCTTGTGGTTTTGCTTCTAAACATGATTAACTATCTCTAAACATCAACATAATTCAAAATCAAGTCATTTCCGTCATCAAATCTCTTCCATACCCATTCGGTCAGCCCGTAATTTCTCATGAAAACATGTCATTCATCCACGGAAATAAAGAAATAATGCATGGGTAAGCTAGGTTTCAAGGAAAATTAAAGAAATTTCAACTTACCTAAATTGATTCCTAGATTTCTCTCACTTTCCCTTTGATTTTCCACCTAGGTTTTGCTTGTTATTCCTTTCCCCTCGTTGTTCTAGTTTTTGCCGACCCTTAGAGTGAAAATGGGCTGATTTTTTTATGCTTTTATAAGGTAAATAATAAAATATTAAAAGTATGCCACATGGCATTTTATAATTGGTCAAAAATTTTAATATTTGACTTTTATTCCATTAATTCTCCACCACATAATTCTCATATTTATCCAATTCCATGATGAATAAAATCTCTTGGTCTTCACAAATACCAAGGGTGAAAAATTATCGATTTGCCCCTGGGGTGGCAAAATTACGATTTTGCCCTTATATTCCGAAATCTACCGGAATTACATTTTTTCCACTTTTCAACCTCAAATAACACTTCAATTGATCAATCTTAATCAAATAGGGGCCAAAATCTTTTTTACAAATTCCCGTTTTGTCCTTAAATGGCAAAATTACCATTTTACCCTTGTGTTCCAAAAAATATCAAAAATTAAAAATTTTTCATTGCTAAACCTCATATTATGCTTCAAATGATCATATTGTACTTCAAATGATTAATCTTGATTAAATTTTTCATCAAATAACTAAATTTAAATTTTAGGTGGCAAAATGACCATTTTGTCACTCATCGGTCAATTTTCCCGATTGACTCCAAATCGGACCTCGAACTCCGAATCATTGTTTTGAGTAATCCTTGGACTGTGAAATTTTCAATTTCACCTTAAAATCCCTATTTTAATTAGTTTGAGTTATAAATCGACTTAGTTGTATTTCTAAGTACAATACCGGCTTTTATCTATTTTTCTGAGATATTTTAATATGCAGGCATACTGTCAAATATATAAATATCATGACATATATTTTAGGGCTGGGCTTGACAAAAATATTATTATTTAATTACTATTTCTTCACATGCAGAATATTTTATTCCAAACTATTCCTTTCACCCTTGATCACTCTTAAACACTCCAAATAACCTCAATTGGCATCCGATAAGTTTTATTAGCCAACATATCAAAGTACGGGGTGTTACAGTTTCTCTCTTGAATGTTGAAGACTCTTCGAGTGGTGAAATATCAAAACTCTACAAGAAAAAGAAAGGAAACGTCACGGTTTCTCTTGAATCCTCACAACCTGACCCTTCCCCACTTTCTTCTATTTTTCTTTCTCTTTTCTTCCTCTCGGGTGGAGCTTCTCAAAGACACTTTCTTTTTTCTTTTCCTCTCTCAATGGAGAACTTTCTCTCAACTTCTCAAGGCCAATTCCCTTTTCTCTTTTACTCTTGAAACGTAATATTTATATGGCCACCCATTTAACCAATCAAATTGCATGCACGCATTTGCCTTTTATTTTCCTTTGGCCATTTTGCCAATCAATGGATTTCCATGCACCAATTTCCTTTCTTCAACATTGGTTAAAAATCCTCTTTAACTTATCTATATCCATTCTTTACTTTATTTCCACTTAATCCCACTTTATTTGTGCCCAATGATCTTTCATGCAACTTTCCCACCTTAATTTCAACTTAGCCTCTTTTTTGGCCAATGACACTGCATGCAACTATATTTTCTTGTCTTTTAGTCTAATTGTCACCAAATGTCCATCATGCATAAATCTTCCATGCAATCTTTTAACTTTAAAAAAATCCACATAAATGTGTTATCTTATTCATTTTCTCTTATGCCTTTTTATTTGTTGCATGATAGGGGTCCCACATGTTTCCCACTACAAGTACATCTTTGCTTGCATATTTTTGCATGTAATAGTATTTGTTACATGCATATTCCATCCTCCCACATAATCTAATTTTCCTTTGGTTTGTTAATTTCCATTTAGCTTCAAATGTTGAAATTGCACATAAGTCCTCAAAATTTTCCTTATTTACCATTTGACTCCAAACTTTTCATCCTTTACAATTTGGTCCTTCAATCCTTCCTTTAATTCCAATTTCCTTCTATTTTCCTTCCTTTACACTTGTACAAATAAAATATCAAATTTACACTCCACCAAGGTGTCACCATAATATTTAAATATATATTACCCTCTTTTGCTTTATTTAATAAAAGAATACGGGCCCCATTTGTGTCGTTTTTCTTCAAAATTCTTTCTTACTTCTTCTCCTCCACTTAGATTAGCTATATGGTCCTCCTTAATGACTAATTTCAACAACAGATAAAATATCAATATTTTGATATTATTTTATTTTAAAATTCTCCACTCGTCTCCTCGAGACCCAAAGTGTCTCACTTTATCTCGATTCACTTCCAAATCGCCTTTTAACTCACTAATTCATCCTTGATAAAAAAAATTATTATCTTACTATTGTTTTCTAACGTACGGGATATTTTATTCCAAAATATCCTTTCCCATCAGTCTCCGCTCTTTCACACTTAAATTAGCATCAATTGACCCTTGTCTTATTGATAAGTCGTATTGACTTCTATATCAGGAAACATGATGTTATAAAGAAGGTCCATTCCAGAGGAAGAGTGTCACAACCCAAATCCCAAGCCGTGACCGACGTATGGGCTCAATAGGCATAGCCCACTAGGAACAAGTAAGCCTTTATTTCTTTAAGATCTAAGACTCCTCATTTTTAATAATCATTCATTCGAATTAAAATCGTGAAAACCAAGAATACACATATATAAAGTTCTCAAAAATAAGGTAACCATCTGTCAACCCTACATGACATGGTTAATCGAGCCAATCATACAAAGTGCATAGAAATCTCACAATTTACATTTACGCAACTATACACACATGCAGAAAACCTTAACTATCAGCGGAGTGACTTGGGCATGCATACTGCTATTAGATGACATGGTACCTACCAAATGGTGAATACAATGGACACCTCAATCTAGGTCCCAACTACCTCCAAATCTGAAAACATGAAGTGAAAAAGGGTGAGTATAAACTCGGTGAGTGAACATAAGAAGGGAACAAGCATCAATACGGGAAGTTTTAGAAAAGATGATAGACTTATGTTGAAAATAATGCAATTTAACTTCATTTCTTGTCACAATGAAAATCCATTTTTGCTGTAATGAAAATCAATTTGAAAGCATTTATCAAATTTTAACATTCAATTTTTAATGCAAACACATAATTGTGAGACCCTGTCCCAGTTGTTAAAAGCCAGTATTGTACATAGTGGTACAATTAAGTTAAATTGAGCTTAAATAGAGATTCTAAAAGGAATTTCAAAATTTTGAGGACCACAGAATAGCTCAGAATAGTGATTCGGAGTTCAAGGTCCAGTTTGGAGTCAATCGAGAAAATTGACCGATTAGGGACAAAACGATCATTTTCTCATTTGTTGATTTATGGAGATTTTTAACCAAGATTTGATCACATTGGACCAAAAATAATTTTTATGAAATACAGTTATGATTATGGGATTATAAAATGATGTTTAGCAGTGTAAAATGGTGATTCCCGGTGTTTTTGGAACACAAGGGCAAAATGGTAATTTTGCCACCGGAGGATTAAACGGGAAATTTTTTTGAAAGGATTTTGTCCCATTTGGTTAATATGGAATAATATTAGTGTTATTTGACGTTGGACAGTGAAAATAATGAAATTCCGGTACATTTCGGAGTATAAGGGCAAAATCGTAATTTTACCATCCCGGGGGCAAAATCGTAATTTTTCACTACCAGAATAAATTTTTCCAGCCATGATCATCTTTGGATCAGATTTGCAATTGATTAATCAAGTGGTGGAAAAAGAATGAGAAGAAAAGTCAAAAAAGTAAAGAAAATGAGCCAATGGCATAATGCCATGTGGCAACTTGTTTATTTTATTATAAAGGCCATAAAAATCAGCCTTAACCCTCATTTTCTCTCTCTAAATTCTGGACAAAAACCGATTGAAGGGAAGAAAAGAAGAACAAAGGAGAAAAAACATAAAACCTAGGTGGAAATTCAAGACAAAGTGTGATTTCGAGGAGAAATCAAGTGAAAAAGGTAATAAATCTTCACTTTGGCTTATGATCTACAATATCTATGCTTTTGTTCTTGAATTCTATGGTTAAATATTGAGATATCATGATGAAATAAATTCTGAAAAATGGGTACGGATAAGGATTTGATGTTGGATTGGATTGAATTTCGACTATGCTAGTGTTTAGAGGTAGTTAAGCATGATTATGAACAAAAATGGAAGAAAGAAATTGAATCTCATGGGTGTTCTTCATTAGGCCGAACCTAGGGTGGAGAATGCATGAGGAAATTGGTTCATTTCAAATGAAATGATTTCATTTGAAATGAAAGAAATTAGAAAATGACAAATTCAAGTGAAAAATGTAGTAGAAAAATTTTCAGTGCTAATGCACTGTATTGGCCGAATTTTTCCATAAAGAAATGGAAAAGGTTGAATGCTGGAATTGACATTAATTAAATGATTTGTGGTGAATTAAAGTATTAGAAAAAGAATGTGTGAGACCCTGTCTAAGTTGTTAGAAAACCGGTATTGTACCTAATGGTACAATTAAGTTAAATCGAGCTTCAACCTAGTTTAATGGAAATTCTAAGAGGAATTTCAAAATTCTGAGACCCACAGAATAGCTCAGAATAGTGATTCGGAGTTCAAGGTTCAGTTTAGAGTTAATCGGGAAAATTGACCGGTTAAGGACAAAACGGTCATTTTCTCATTTGTTGATTTATAGAGATTTTTAACCAAGATTTGATCACAGTGGACTAAAAATAATTATGTGACACACAGTTATGATCCCATAATCATAAAATGATGTTTAGCAGTGTAAAAATGGTGATTTCCAGTGTTTTTGGAGCACAAGGGCAAAAATGGTAATTTTGCCACCGGAGTGCTAAATGTGAATTTTTTTTGAAAGGATTTTACCCCAATTGGGTAATATTGATTTATATTAGTGATATTTGAGGTTGGACAGTGAAAATAATGAAATTCCGGGACATTTCGGAGTATAGGGGCAAAATCGTAATTTTGCCATCTCGGGGGCATTTCGGTAATTTTTCACTACCAGAATAAATTTTTCCAGCCATGGTCAACCTTGGATTAGATGTTGACTTGATGAATCAAGTGGTGGAGATCAAATGGGAGAAAAAGTCAAAAAGTCAAAAAATGGACCAATGGCGTGATGACACGTGGCAAGCTTTTATATTTTATTATTTAAGCCATAAAAATCAGCATTTAAGCCTCATTTTCTCTCTCAAAGTCGGCACCCACCAGAATTTAAGCAAAAAAAAGAAGAACAAAGGAGAAACACACAAAAACCTAGGGGAAATTCAAGACAAGTGTGATTTCAAGGAGGATTCAAGTGAAAAAGGGTAATAAATCTTTACTTTGGCTTGTGATTTACCTTACCAATGCTTTTGTTCTTGATTTCAATGGTTAAATATGGAAATATCATGAAGAGTTTAATTCTGAAAAATGGGTATGGATGAGGAAGGATTGTTGGATTGGATTGAATTTAGACTATGTTAGTAGTTAGAGGTAGTTAAGCATGATTATGAAGAAATATGGAAGAAAGAAATTGAATTCCATGGTTGTTCTTCCTTGGCCGAACCTAGTGTGTAGTGAATGCATGAGGAATTGTCTCATTTCAAATGAAATGATTCCATTTGAAATGAAAGAAATTGAAAAATGTAGTAGAAAAATTTTCAGTGCTAATGCACTGCATTGGCCTAATTTTTCCATAAGGAATTGGAAAGGGTAGGATGCTGAAATTGGCATCAATTACATGATATGGGATGAATTAAGGTATTAGAAAAAGAATAAACCAATTCGGAATTAAATTGGACATAATAGCCGATTAATCGGGTAATCGGTCGAAATTAGGCAATATCGCGTTAATGCGATAATCGGACGCGATTTTGCTCTTACGTATCACACGCTAGTAATTTAAATTAGTTTATATTAGTTGGGGGCATTATAGTAAATTTCTTGATTTTATTTTGTGTTAAGGTGGTGAGAAGACCGAGAAAGGCAAAGGGATCGTGACTGAGGATTTTTAATCCGAGAGCATCCGGAATCCGGATATTTGTGAGACGGTGAGTGAACTTGCATTTCAAAATTGTTTGGGGAAATGCACATTGTATTGATTTGGATAATTAAATGATTTATTCAAAGTTTTTAAAAAAATATGTGCTGGGAACAAGCCTTTGATTAAAATGATTTTATGTGATGAATTATGTGTTATGCATGAAAGCATAAAAATATGTGTTATGCATGAAAGCATAAAAATATGTGTTATGCATGAAAGCATAAAAATATGAGTTATGCATAAAAGCATAAAATTATATGTTATGCATGAGGGCATAAAACTTTGTGTTATGCATAAAGGCATGAAATATTATTTCATTGAGATGAAATTTAATTGTGCTGGATATGTACATTGTTATGATGTTTGTGTACATTGTTGAGAAGTGTTGTGAAATTGTTACCACCGTGCACGTGTGAAGAGGAAAATGCACAGGCCTGAAATGGTGTGCAAAGTGGGGACGGCGATACGTAACGCCCACTATTTCCTAGAGATTGAAAATTTAGTAAAGTGGGGACGGCGATACGTAACGCCCACTATTACTATAAATTTTGGAAATTGAGCAAAGTGGGGACGGCGATACGTAACGCCCACGATTCCTGGAAACCATTACACGTGAACAGTGGTGAAGTGTGATTGGTTATCCAGGGGCTTGCAGGGACGGCGATACGCAACGCCTGCGAGTGCTCAGACATATGTGGTTGTGTACATTTGTGATTGTTCATTTCTCCGAGTATATTTATATGAAATTGATTATTCCTTCATTATAAATTAAATTGAAATGAGGGGAAGGGTTGGTAATAAATTGGATAAAAATGAACGTGTTTCAAATGTATGCATCATATTGTAACCCTTCCTGACATTATGGCTTGTTCCTATCTTATGTTTGCTCACTGAGTTTTATACTCACCGTTTTCAAAAATTCATGTTTTCAGATCAGGAGGTTGTAGATTCCTAGATTGCGGGATCACAGTAGTCCATCTCCTGGTAGGTGTCTGGCATTCAATAGCTGCCCGTTTTATTGTACATGTCTCCGCTGGTAGTCATGGGTTTTTGTATGATGGATATGTACATGTAATGTACATTGTCAGAATTTATATTTGACTGATTATGTGTATATGTGTAAGCAACGTGAATTGCTAAATACATGACTGGAACAGTGCATGTATATTGTGATTAATAATGCCATTGTGCTTTGGCTGTGTCCACCCCCGGAAAGGGTGTGTGTGTGTATGTGTGTGACTGGATATGTCACTATTAGTTGGCATTGTATGCACACGGGGTGCATTACGTGTCGATGCCTCACACGAGCATGTATGGGATCAAGTAAGTGAAAATAGGCTTGCTTGGGCTTAGTGAGCTATGCTCATTGGGTCCTTGCGCCGGTCATGGCCCGGGAATTGGGTCGTGACAGAATGGATCAATTTGGAATCAAATTGGACATAATAGCCGATTAATCGGGTAATCGGTCAAAATTAGGCAATACCGCGTTAAAGCGATAATCGGACGCATTTTTGCCTTTGCGTATCATACGTTAGCAATTTAAATTAGTTTATATTAGTTTGGGGGCAATATAGTAAAATTCTTAATTTTATTCTGTGTTAAGGTGGTGAGAAGTCCAAGAAAGGCAAGGGAATCGTGATTGAGGATTTTTAATCCGAGAGCATCCGAAATCCGGATTTGTGAGACGGTGAGTGAATTTGCATTTCAAATTTCTTGGGAAATGTACATTGTATTGATTAGGATAATTAAATGATTTATCCAAAGTTTTTTTTAAACACGTGCCGGGAACAAGCCCTTGATAAAAATGATTTTTATGTGGTAAATTGTGTTATGCATGAAGGCATAAAATTACGCGGTATGTATAAAAGCATGAAAATTATGTGATGAATTGTGGTATGCATGAAGGCATGAAATTGTGCTGTCATATATGTGTAAATATGTGAGATGTATTGATGTTTAATTGTGTTGAATATTGCTCATCTATATGATGCTTATATGTATGGCTAAGAAATTTACGTGAATTCGATATAATCGTGCACGTGCGAAGTGGGAAATGCACATGCCAATAATGGTGTGCAAAGTGGGGATGACGATACGTAACGCCCACGATTTTTGGAAATTATCACGCATGAACTTTGGTGAAGCGTGATTCGCTGTCTAGGGGCTTGCAGAGACGGCGATACGTAACGCCTGCAAGTGCTCAGATAAATATCTTTATGTATATATGTGATTGTATGGTATGCGAATTGTTTGAAATTGAAGGTGAAAATATTTCAGTGACGTTAAATATGATTGCGATGCATCTGTGTATATCAACATGATGCCTACATGTATTATTGAGAAATTATGTGAAATTGAGTGTTCTGAATCTGTGTACCCTTGTATTATGCTGATATGCATTATTAATAAATTATGATGAAATTGATGCAACCGTGCATGTGCGGAGTGGGAAGTGCAATACCGGTTGAATGATAAAGAGTGTGATAATTACGACCGTGCATGTGCGGAGTGGGAAGTGCAATGCCGGTCTAATGATAAAGGTTGTGATAATTACGACCGTGCATGTGCGGAGTGGGAAGTGCAATGCCGGTCTAATGATAAAGGTTGTGATAATTACTACAGTGCATGTGCAGAGTGGGAAATGCAATGCCGGTAATGATGTATGAGTTGAGAGTATAGCAGAGTGGAGGAAAAGATGGGACAATGAATGAGATAGAATGATTGGTGAATTAAATTGTACGTGGTACATATGCATATATGAATTGTACGGGTTGTGAAACCCTTATTATGTGACGGTTTGCAAACAACCGTCGATTTACTACTTTGATAAAATGATCAGTGTAAATTCAAGGATGTTTAATGCTTGAATACGTAATAAATTCCTAGGTGAGGGAAAAAGGGTTTGAAATAGTAGTTAGATAGAAAAAAAATGGCCTATTTTCAACTAGTGTATCATGATTGTTAAATTTCCTGGTCGAGATTGCTTGTTCCCTTCTAATATTCACTCACTGAGTTTTGTACTCACCGTTTTCAAAAATTCATGTTTTCAGATCAGGAGCCTGTTGGACCCTAGATCGAGGAGTCCCCATAGTGCATCTCCTGGGTATGTGTTTGGCATTCGGTAGTAGTCCCCTTTACTGTAATTGTCTCCGCTGGAAGTCATGGGCTTTTGTATGGTGATTATGTACGTGTAATGTACACTGTCAAAGTTTATATTTGACTGGTATGAATGTAAGTGTGTAAGCAATGTAAATTGCTAAATACATGACTTGAATAGTGCATGTATATTGTGATTGATAATGCCATTGTGATTTGGCTGTGTTCACACCCGGGAAAAAGGTATGTGTGTGTATGTATGATTGGATATGCCATTGTTAATTGGCATTGTATGCGCACTGGGTGCATTACGTGTGGATGTCTCACACGAGCATGTATGGAATAAAGTAAGTGAAAATAGGCTTGCTTGGGCTTAGTGAGCTATGCTCATTGGGTCCTTGTGCCGGTCATGGCCCGGGAATTGGGTCGTGACAATAATATTTTCCCTAACCTCTTTATGTATGTGTATACATGTATACAACTCCCATCTCACCAGCTCATGTGCACTTCCACACCGCTCATAGCTAGAATCATCTTGTGCACTCCCACACCGCACAAGGCAATATCATCATGTGCAGTTCCACATCGCACATAAAATATATGATTAGTGCGTGCACTCACACAGCACACCACTATCACCATCATGTGCACTCCCACACTGCACATGGCATATATCATCAATGTGTGCACTCACACAGCACACCACTATAACCGTCATCTGCACTCCCACACCATACATGGCATACATCATCAGTGTGTGCACTCACATAGCACACCACTACCACCATCATGTGCACTTCCACACCACACACACACGGTTACAATTGTCACCCACTGGTGCCATCCAATGCATACCATGCACCTCAACATAATGTAGAAAAACATGAATCCATCACATTCATATTTCACGACATAAAAACGTTTCATCAAAGGCTTGTTCCCATGCAATTTTTAAATAAAACCCAACAAAATATTTCAAGTAGCTCAATCAAGCATATAATCATTTATTCCAAAATATTTTAATGCAAGTTCACTCAAATGTCTTTATTGGTTTTTCGATCAACTCCAACTTCGACTACTACCTTAAATGGAGATATGGGGTCTCGTTGGAACCTATCACACACAATAGCATCACAACCAACTCAATTTACATAAATATAATTCTAAAAGATATTTCCTAAATCAAGCTTTACTATTTATTTCGAACTAGTTTCAATTACCAATTGATTAGTCATTTGTTCACACTATTCTAGTCACACTAGAAATAATTACATAACCTTTCACAGCAAAACAACCCACAAATCTAACTATTTTCCACCATCAACAAATTAAAAATTAACCCTAACTCATTACTCATCTTGACAATTTTTGTAGTTGAATTCCTTTTGAAGAGTTTTTCAATCTATTATGGAAAGTCTCTCTCTCTCTCTCTCAAATGTTCAGCTAGTGATAGAAAGTGTTAAGGAAATGATTTTGAGGGATTTTGAGGTGTACAAGTGAAAGAGTACAAAGGACTTTGTGAAAAGGTGCACAAAAGCATGAAAATTGGAGTTAACTTCAAAAAGTCATGGAGTTTTTTAGGGTGACTTCCATCAAAGATGGGAAACTTGAAATGCAAAAGAATGATGGGAAGAAGAAGAGGAAGAAGTTGCTGGAAGTGAGGAGAAGGTGCTAGAAATTCAAATATTTATTGCTAAAGTTGACTAAAGTTTCACGTAATTTACAAAAATGCCCATTTTCTTCTTCTAGTGTAGTGCTTTTACTTTGACAAAAATTTTGACCACTTTTCGATCAGAATTGGACAAAGTGGTAAACATAAAAGTTGTATCCCTACCTTTTAGTTTTCTAATGGTAAAAAAATCATGTCATTGGAACTTTTGTAGTGGGAGATATTCTTGAAAAACCAAAACATATGCTAATAAAGTAACAGTCCATTATGCATATTTCTTCACCAATTGAAATTATATTTGATCCTACTCCTAAATTTGACCCTAAATCTAGTCCATCTTAGATTAATTAGGCATTTAATCTCTCATTAAATATATGAATTTGATGCACTCATTAGTCTACCTCTAGTTATGCATCTATGGAGATCGAAGTTTCACACCTTTAATTTCACTAATTTATCATTTATAAAAATATTATTTTTTTAATTGCTATTTCCTCACTTGCGAAACATTTTTATTCCAAACTATGCCTTTAACCCTTTATCACTCTTAGACACTTTAATTAACGTTAATTGGTATCCGATAAGCTCTATTAGCCACCATATCAAAGTACGGGGGGTTATAATCTGCCCACTTAAATAGAATTCATCCCCAAATTCACGTCGACGTCGGGTTACTATTGTCACTTTACGATCATACTTTATTTCCTTCTTCATAGGGATTTTAATCTATCCATCTCATTTACTTTTGGTTCAACTAGAACACATTACAGAGGTCTCTTGTCATTGTGGAAATCAAAACCACGATACCTTTCACAATCATTTTTTCTTTCACCATGATCCCAAATATGCTAGGAACTCCATTATTAATTTTAAACATATTTCCATCTCCATTATACCGATTTTGATCACAAACATGCTTACGTATGTACGCTCAATCATTGTATCTTTACTTCGTTTCGTACCAAGTTTCTCGACAATCATTCATCTCGTTCCCTTATACTACTACATAACTCACGACACTATAAATATGCCATTTTCATTCCTGTAAATATTTTCAACATTGGGGGAGGTTAAAGCCTTCAATTATGCCCACATACTTCATATTTACCTTGCTTCCAGGCGATTCAATTCTTTTTTTTTTTCCGTTACGTGTACATTCCAAAATTCCCATTTCAATATCATTCTTAAACCAATGAAATTTATATCGTGCAAAAAGGCAACTTACTTGCCAACCCTTAACTTCAATGGTAATCCTTTCATCCACCATCAATTTCTTTTTATTAGTTCTAATTCTTCATGTCTCAAGGCATGACATCATTACTATCAAATTAAAATTCATCTTTCTTAATCAATTGCTCCAAACATGCACATCATAATAACACACCGTTTATTCTCCATCCGGGGCACTAGTGCCTCGTGGAGAGTTTAACTTAACTATGATATAACACTTCATTAATCCTTCATCTTGATTATATTAATCCATTTGTATGGTTTAGCCACGATATAGATTCCAATTCCTTAATATCCGTTTTTTAACTATTACTATAAAATTCTCCTTTGTCCACATAGCTCAATTTCTAATGGTATCTCTTATGATCGTGCCATCTACATAACTCATTAAACATGTCAATTTCAAATCTCAAATCACTACAAATAATTCTTCACTTTAATTAGTCATTTAATCACTCCACTATACATATGTACACCCATTTCAATGTCAACATTCATCACCATATGTAGGAATCCTTATATCAATTACATTCAGACCAAATTTCCCTTTATTCATGCCAATCCATAGCCAAAATCCATTATCATATTCTTATAACACGTGCTTGGCTATTTGCTCTTCTTAATTTTGATCTTTCTAATTTATTTTTCCACTTCATTCTAATAGACTCAGTTTGACTCATAAACATTGTTGTATAATCAACTCTAGATTACTCCTTCGAATGCTTAAGTTACCATTTAATTTACATCATACCATAAGTTATTTCTTATGTAACCCATACCAATTCTCATTGTGCTTATGCATAACTTCATAGAATTTACATGCTTAGACTATTTTCTTATCATTTCTAATCATATGTGTAAGCTTCATCCTACTGCGCATCTTTGCATCACATTGTCATAAACATGTCACGATCGCCAGTTATCATTTTCATCACATTAGCATCCAATATCCATGTATGCTTTGTTATTTTGTTGATCTTTCAAAATTTATCTTTACTTGATCATTGCATTTATTCAATACCACAATTCTTAAAAGTCATCTTTACTTCTTAATTGTCTTTCATACTTCCAACATATATGATACATTCTTATATCATCTTGACATTACTTAGTCTAAATTCATAGTCTTTGTATCTTGACTATAAATCATGGCTCATTACCAAAATCTTTACTCGTATATGTGTCACGACCCGAAACTCCCATCGAGCCCGCGACAACCGTTGCGATGTCTTGATAGACATTCATTACCCGAAATGCCGATCTAAACCTCGCAAGGCTTTAATATCAGTTTTCCACTTCCCCTATGAGTAATAGTTAATAAATATCGTGTTTAGAGGAATATAGATTAATTTTAAATCAAAAACAGTCAAAAAGAAATTTCTACTACATAGGGGTATTTTGGTCATTTTTCTTGAAAATTTTGTAACCAGCCAAAAATGTAGTATGTGAGTGAAAAATACACATTTCACAGTCAAAATTAAGTTTAGGTATCTAAAACATTCATTTAGAATGAAATTACAGCTTTTAGAATAAAATAAAAATATTAAATAAAATATTATATTTTCTTATAAAACAATATTTTTAGAACTTTGCGTAAATAATTTTTTAGTTGTAAAGGTAAAATAAATTCATACATACAGTAATACAGATAACCAGAGTATGTAATTTAATTTACAATAACATGTGGGCCCCCGAATGACTAAAAGTAATGAAGGCCTTGAACCTACAATTTTTGAGAATGCAAATCCAACTGTAACCCTTGACGATATCAACTATCTACAGACTGTCTTGAGCCTGAAATGGGTGGAAAGGATGGTGGTGAGTTTATATAAATCCGGTGAATAAACAAATATCGTCTAAAATATCTAAAGTCGAGCAAATAGAGACAATAAAAATAAATCAGCATAAAATGATTCATAGCATTTCGATCTCATTTCAATAAGATAAAATAGATTCATTTCACCCAAATAATCAACAGGGCTTATGATTTCTCAGAAAAACTTGGCTCGTGCCAAAAATTCATACTTGTGACACCTTAATCAGAGGCATCCAACTGAGCCTGCCAAGGTTGTAAAAAAGTCAAATATGCATAAAACACATTTTTACGTTTGAAAACACAGCTGTTCCTTGGCGTTAGTTGAGTTCACTCTCATGTGGTGGTTCGGTGTGAAGTGACTCAAACCATACCTCAAGAGATACCCTCTGCGCCTCTCGTACCGATGCATAATATAACAGGGTTATCGTGCCCCTCTAATAGGCTGGTCTATGGAACCCGCCCACTACAGTAAGCTAATTATATAATCCACCATATCAATAAAAATTCAGCAACATGACGTGGCTAATTTAATACTACCTAGCATGTTAAGGCAAAACAACTGTTCATATATTTTCAGCACAATTACCAATCCAGCCACTCATGCCCACATTATCATAAGCCATTCAATTTAAACCATCATTTACAACACAGTAAGTAGTCCCCAATTACTCCATTTTTGTAAAACCCGACTTTATAAAATATATGCAGTGTTATTCAAGTGTGGGATAGAATGTTTGCATACTTGACTGCCTTGGAAAGATATTAAGAGTCGGTATTGTGGTTGGAGGTATGAATGAGTGGAATTATGCCTCGAACTAATTAAATAAGAATTTTAAGGTGAAATCGAGAATTTCACAATCCAAGGATGACTTAAAATAGCGATCCGAAGTTTGAGCGCTGATTTCGAGTCAATTGAGAATATTAATCGATTATGGGCAAAATGGTCATTTTTCCACCAAAAAATTAAATTTGGTTAATTGATGAAAATTTTGATCAAGATTAATCATTTCAAGTATAATATGATCATTTGAAGCATAATATGAGGTTTAGCATTGAAAAATTAAAATTTTTGGTATTTTTGGAGCATAGGGGTAAAATGGTAATTTTACCACTAGAGGACAAAACATGAATTTTTAGAAAAGATTTTGGCCCCATTTGACTAAGATTGATCAATTGGAGTGTAATTTGAGGTTGAAAAGTGAAAAAAATGTAATTTCAATACATTTTAGAGTATAGGGGCAAAATCGTAGTTTTTCCATCTTGGGGGCAAATCGATGATTTTTTGCCCTCGACATTTGTCAAGACCAAGGGATTTTATTCAACATCGCAATGGATAAATATGAGAATTGTGTGGTGGAGAATTAAAGGAATAAAAGTCAAATATTTAAAATTTGAACTAATTAGAAAGTGCCATGTGTCATACTTGTAATATTTTATTATTTACCTTATAAAAGCATAAAAAAAAATTAGCCCATTTTCACTCTAAGGGTTAGCAAAAACCAAAACAAAGAAGGAAGAAAAGAAAACATAAACCCTAGGCTGAAAAATCAAGGGGAAAGTGAGAGAATTCAAGGAATCAAGCTTAAAAAGGTAAAATTTCTTGATTTTTCTTGGTGTTTTACACTACCCATGCTTTCTTTTCCATTTTCCATGCAAAAATCATAAGTGGGTATAACAAACCCATGCTAGCCGAACCTCCATCGAGGGATTTTGAGCAATTATTTTGATGGATTTTAGGTTGATTTAGTGTTTTTAGTTAGGTAGAAATGAAATATAGCAAAATCTAGCATGAAAACCAAATTTTCCACCTTGAACTCCATATGGCCGAACCTTCTAGGAAGAGAACGACTACTGAAATTGATGCTAATTTTATGTATTTAGGTGAATTTTTATGAATTATAAAGTTAGAAAAGTAATGGGAAATTTTGGTGAAAAATTAAAATTTTTGCCAAAAGTGCAGACCGATGCACTATGTGGCTCGGACTGATAATTTGCATCACATTCACAGTCACTAAGGTAAATTGGGTGTAATTAGAGTATAGAAAATGAAAAGAATTGATTTGGAATTAAATTGGAGATTTTGGTCGATTCGATCGAGTATAAAATGACTTTGGTCGAAAATCATGTTTAGACGATTAATCAGACATTTTTGCTTTCCATCACCTACATTCATTTACATTTCAAGAGCTTGAAATAGTTTATGATAAATTGACACAAATTATTAAATTTTGTATCATGAATTATGAGTTGGTGGTTAGCAAATTGACACGCGTAGGAGACTACGCCCACAAACTGAGAATAAGAGTACTTTTACTCCTAATATAGTGAGTAAACATATTATCATCTTTATTATCTATAGTAGATTTTATTAAATTTGATGATTTTATGAAAAATCATTTTATTTGGTGAATTGCTTATTTTATGAGAAAATTTTAAAATTTATAAAATAAATTGAATTTTTATAAATTGATTTGAAAATTGAACAATTGATTTTGAAATAGAGTACTTGGAGACTGGGATTTGTTGTATAATAAATTTTATTTTTAAATGATGCAGCTTATGAAAATGTGGCATGATTGACTGCTGGGTTATTATGTTGGAAACTATACGAACTGCTGTTTACCGTGCAAGCTGGTTAGTGTTAAAATGGTCTAGTCATGTTGTTAAAATTTTTGTTAATTTGGTGGATTATTAACTACTGCAGTAGACGAGTTTTCGTGGACCGGACCTATTTAGAGGGGCACGGTAAACTCCATATACTATACCTCTGATGAGAGGAGCGGAGGGTAACTCCTAAGGAATACCAAGGTTCACTGCACGCTAATCCACCACGTGGTAGTGAATTCGGCGAATGCCAAAGAACAGTTGCCTTTTTAAAAATTGTGGAACTTTAAACAGCCTTGGTCGACTCGGTCGGATACCTCTGATCAAGGTATCACCAAGCATGATTTTGCCGGCATAAGCCAAGTTTTCATAAATACAAAAGCCATAATAATGTTTTGTACAAAAATGAATTTGTTTTACTGAGTGAAAAAAAGTGAAATATTATGAAGTATTTTATGAGGATTTAATTATTTGTCTCCATTTACTCGGCTTTAGATAGTGTAGAGGGTATCTGTTTACTCATTGGGATTTTATAATCTCACCCCCCTCATATCCTCACATTTCAAGCGTCTGAGTAACCCGTAGTTGGCAAGTTCGATCAAGGACCACAGTGGACTTGAATCGACGAGAATTGTAGGTTCACAGTTCCCGAGGCACTCTGGTTAGTTATGGAGCCCACGTGTCACTGTAATTTAAAGTTTATACTTCAGTTGTTTGTATTATAGTATGTAAAAATATATTTAGTTTTTACGCTGTGAAAATTATTTATCGATAGTTTTATAAAAATTGTTTTATAAGAAAATATATGATTTTATGGAATATTTTTATTTTATTCTAATAAATATAATTTTACTTAAATTGCACGTTTTAGATATCTGATTTCATTTTCGATTGCGAATTATGTATTCTCTACTGATACATAACTTTTTTACCAAATTTTGAAATTTTGGACAAAAATAACCGAAACACCTTGTGTAGTGAATGTCATCTTTTTCACTACTTTGATCTGAAATTGGATGAAATACTTACAAACATGAAATTAGTAAATAGAGACTCACAAGGGAGTTGAAAAACTGGTAAAAGAGCCTTGCGAGGTCTCAATTTACTCTCGGGGGATGAGTGCCTATCGAGACATCGCTGCAGTTGTCACAGGCTCGATGGTAGTTAAGGGTGGTGACAATCAGATTGGTATCAGAGCATGGTTTTGGTTTTAAAAGATCAGGGTTTTTGATTTTGAAGCTTCTAGTTTTAAAGTGTTTTAAAAAGTTACAATGTCAGCGTGGCCCGAGTCAAGTTAGGTTAAGGGTGTACATCAGCATATAGTATGTAAGGATTATCTAAACTCATTTTATTTATTTTATAGATCACCATGTCTAGTGAGGGTGATGACTTTGACCCTTTTGGGAGCATTAGTGAGGATGATGACTTTAACCATTTTGGGAGCATGAGTGAGGATGATGACTTTGACATTTCTTGGAGTGCTAGTGAGAGATCATTGGAATCCACAGCTGTGAGTCATAGACGTTCAGTACTTAGTAGCCCGAAGAGATATCCTTTCAGAGTTCTTAATGACTAGAATCCCTCAAGTTTAAGAGCACAGGTTTTGACACCTAAGAGTTCTAGTGCTAGTGAGACCGACGAAAGCACTAGCAATAATGATACTAATCTGTGCATAAGGAATTCTCTCTTGAGAGAGGTTGAGAGAGGTGTGGAGGCAAGAGAAAAAATGTGTATGGTGGGAGAAGATTTTCATAATTGGAGAGCACTTACACCGGTCGTAAGACATTTTTCTCCTGGGTACGAAAGAAACACAGCCCCAGTAAGTGATGAGGAATGTCAAAGGATCCAACAAACGTGGATCAGAGAACAATAAGAAAAATCTCAAGAATTGAAGAAGGATTTAGGAAAGGACCTTGAGGAGAAACGAGAGTAAGGAATTTAACACTATCGCTAAATTTTGTACTAACCTGACTTTAGGGAGTTGTAGTAAACAAGGAAATAGTCGTAACTATCTTTGTAAAAGAACTAAGAGTTTGTTTTGCTTAGTATAACCTGTACTTAGTATAAGGTAGTTGTTCAAATGGTTTGATGTGTACAGTAATCTTCGGATATGACAAAAGTAAATTAGTAAAATTGTTATTGCGGAAGATTAGTTATTCTTGCATCTTGGTTAAATAAAGGCACATCTTTTGAGTATACATAGCTAAGAGCCAATTGGAGATCATATATAATAAAAATTGCACTGAAATGTGGCAGTGAAGATATATAAATGTCAATGATGAAATACATCTAAAGCAAGATATATGGAGACTAAAATTCTGATCAAAAACTGTAATAGAAATTTAATTTTACAAATAGTAGTCTCCACGATTGTAACAAGTATGGAGGATTTAAATATATAGACATACGGTAAATGGTTAAAGTTATAAATGGCCTTGAGGATGGATTTTGATGGTTTAAGTCCTTATCACACTTCTACTGAAACATGTATTAAAGCAATTTGGAGGCATAGGGAGAAAGCATAAGAGAGTATCGCATGAATTGAAAAGTTCCTACGTGGATTTAGATACTGGGAGTGACATAAAGATAAAATTTATGAGTTGAAATATGGCCATTGGTTTGGATACTAAGTAATGATACTTGGAGTTTTTAGTGCATTAGGAAAATGTTAAGTGGTAGATGATCAATAATGAATAATGAAAACGGTGGGATATCATGAGTAATGGATAATCACGTAGGTGATAATCAGTAATGAATTCAGTACATTGAATGAGGAGGAAGTCTTAAGGTAAGACTCGAAATGAATGAATCTTGGAATACAATGTAACAAATGTGAAATTGAACAAATAAATTAAATTGAAGTTACTGGACTTGATTTAAAATTTTGTTAATTAGAATTTTAAAATTTTTGGAAAGATATTGATATGAATAAAGTGAAGATTGTCTTTATTGCTTTATATATTGGTACAAAAAAAAGGGAAAAGTTAGAGAAATTTGAGATGACTACATAAAGGTAAATTAACATATGGAGTAGCAAGATGAATAATTTGTTGATAAAAGTTAAATCGTAAGAAAAGGAAAGGGCAAGGGGTTAAATTTTGTTAAAGGTTATAGAGAAAATGATAGAAAGGTTAGATAAATATACAAGATATTGATAAGAGATGAAGGTATCAAGTAATGAAAATGTGAATGGAAAATTTCTAGATATTGTTTTGACACTGTTGGAAGGAAAGGATCCATAATAACACACGTAAACCCATACTTAGGTGCATGAAGGTAAATGCACTATATTAATTGAGTTGTTATGCCCATATATAAATGGTGCTTGGACTTCAAAATATTTTATGAGTGAATAAATGATGAATATGTATGGTAGCTTGGAGGGAACTGGCGTTGATTTCTATTAAGTGACTGTGAAATTTCAAGAGTGATTGGGTCTATTGAGGTTTAAAGATATAAGTGTATGAATTAACTTAGGAATGAACATCAAGGATTATTATAATTGACATGTGATCATGAAGTAAAAAGTTAAAGAATAAGTCTATTCTAAAGGTGAGCTTGAATTTTGTTATGTATAGCATAGGGAGTTACAAGAGTAAAGGACTAGATTTGGTGAAATGGTTAAAGGCATTCTTTTCAGGGAAAGAAAAAGTCTTGGGTTCAAACCTCCTTGTGTCCAACTGCAGGCTACAAACTGTAGGGAAGATCGATCGAAAGAGATGAGGACCCAAACATGACGGTACCCTAGAGAGATAATCTTTCAAGGAGGATGCCATATGTGGAATTGGCAACTTGAGATTAAATGATTCGGAATTGTTAAATCTAGTGTAAATGCCATATAAAGTCTTATAATAGAGATTAATATGTAAAGTACCCGATAGATCAATTTAAAAAGTCTATTGGGTTCAAAGTGTGATTTATGACACGAATAATCAAGTCAAGGAAAATCTTTAAAACACTAATGACCTTATAAAACCTACATGCGTACTTAATCATAATTTGATGAAAACGATGGGGTGATATAATGATGTGTAGGACCAGGAAACTTAAGCATATGATTAGGGATAATAGGAAAAAAGTATAAGTATGTGAATGGTATGGGACTATGCATAGACATAATGTAGATATTGATAAGAATTATGGAGATTATTCTATTAGATCTTGGTTATAGAGATGGACGCATAAAAGAAATTTGTCCAAAGACATTTGAGAACAAAGGCATTTATATATAATGAGAAGTATGTATATCTGAAAGTACGTATACATATGTACATATGGAGCTGATAATATGATCAACTATAATAAAGGATTATTCGTAAAGATTTAGAATTTGAACTCGATATATCTGATGAATTGAATAGAAAATGAAATGATCAAGAATCTTACTAGAAGTTGATTTATGGAGATCTAAGGAAATTTGGAGAAATAATTAAGAAAATGTAATCTATGGCAAGATTAAGCCATATGGGATGGATTGATATGATTACAAAGGTGGAATTTATATAAATAGGAGACAAACACGAAGTATGTGGAAATAATTAAGACTATTAATTTTCTCTAAGAATTGAGAATACGTACAGAAATGAATAGGGCATGCTAATGATACTGTAGGTTATATAATAATGTGTGAGGATGGGAAGGAATGAATACTAAGAGGTTGATAAGAAATAAAGAAATAAATTGATGATTGATATACATAAATGGGTACAAAAGTAGATCGAAATTGGTATGATTGAGATAGACTTATAGTTGAACTTAATGGTGGTAACAGAGATCATGGCTGTGAAAGATATTGCAAATATGATTTTAAAGGACAATAGTAGACAAGAGTGAGGTACTTGAGTCGAACTTGAGGTATTTGAAGTAAACAAATTGAAATTCCCTACAAAGGAAATAACATGGGATATTGAGCATCAGGTGAAAAGTTCATACCCCCATCTTCTTGTCAAGCTTGATTAGTGAAATTTTGAGGACAAAATTTCACTAATCAAGCTTGACAAGAAGATGGGGGTATGAACTTTTCACCTGATGCTCAATATCCCATGTTACAAAATTTTATTTTAAGGGGGGTAGTGTTGTAAAACCCGACTTTATAAAATATATGCAGTGTTATTCAAATGTGGGATAGAATGTTTGTATACTTGAATGCCTTGGAAAGATATTAAAAGTCAGTATTGTGCCTGGAGGTATGACTAAGTGAAATTATACCTTGAGCTAATTAAAATAGGAATTTTAAGGTAAAATCGGGAATTTCACAGTCTAAGGATGACTTAAAATGGCGATCTGGAGCTCGAGGGTCGATTTGGAGTCAATCGGGAATATTGACCGATTAGGGGCAAAATGGTCATTTTGTGACCAAAAATTTAAATTTGGTTAATTGATAAAAAATTTGATCAAGATTAATCATTTGAAGTATAATATGATCATTTGAAGCATAATATGAGGCTTAGCAGTGAAAAATTATAATATTCGATATTTTTGGAGCATATGGGTAAAATGGTAATTTTACCACTATAGGATAAAACGAGAATTTTTAGAAAAGATTTTGGCTCGATTTGACAAAGATTAATCAACTGGACTGTAATTTGAGGTTGAAAAGTGGAAAAAATATAATTCTGGTACATTTCAGAGCATAGGGGCAAAATTATAATTTTTCCATCCCGGAGGTAAATTGATACTTTTTAGCCCTCAACATTTGTCAAGACCAAGGGATTTTATTCAACATGGCAATGGATAATTATGAGAATTGTGTGGTGGAGAATTAAAGGAATAAAAGTCAAATATTTAAAATTTGAACCAATTAGAAAGTGCCATGTGCCATACTTGTAATATTTTATTATTTACCTTATAAAAGCAAAAAAAAAAATCAGCCCATTTTCACTCTAAGGGTCAGCAAAAACCAAAACAAAGAAGGAAGAAAGGAAAACATAAACCCTAGGCTGAAAAATCAAGGGGAAAGTGAGAGAATTCAAGGAATCAAGCTTGAAAAGGTAAAATTTCTTGATTTTTCTTGGTGTTCTATACTACCTATGCTTTCTTTTCCATTTTCCATGCAAAAATCACAAGTGGGTATAACAAACCCATGCTGGCCGAACCTCCATGGAGGGATTTTGAGCAATTATTTTGATAGATTTTAGGTTGATTTAATGTTTTTAGCTAGGTAGAAATGAAATATAGCAAAATCTAGCAAGAAAACCAAATTTCCCACCTTGAAGCCCATATGGCTGAACCTTCTAGGAAGAGAATGGTTGCTGAAATTAATGCTAATTTGAGGTATTTAGGTGAATTTTTATGAATTATAAAGTTAGAAAAGTAATAGGAAATTTTGGTACAAAAGTCAAAATTTTTGCCTGAAGTGCATACCGGTGCACTATGTGGTTCGGACTGATAATTTGCATCACATTCACAGTCACTAAGGTAAATTGGGTGTAATTAGAGTATAGAAAATTAAAAGAATTGATTTGGAATTGAATTGGAGATTTTAGCCAATTAGACCGAGTATAGAGCGACTTAGGTCGAAAATCATGTTTAGGTGATTAATCGGACATTTTTGCATTCCATCACCTGCATTCGTTTAGATTTAGAGAGCTTGAAATCGTTTATGATAAATTGACACAAATTATTAAATTTTGTGTCATGAATTATGGCTAGGTGGTGAGCAAATTGACACGGGTAGGAGACTACACCCGCGGACCGAGAATAGGAGTATTTCTATTCCTAATACAATGAGTAAACATATTATCGTCTTTATTATCTAGAGTAGATTTTATTAAATTTGATGATTTTAGGAAAAACTATTTTATTTGGTGAATTGCTTATTTTATGAGAAAATTTTGAAATTTATGAAATAAATTGGATTTATAAATAAATTGAATTTTTATAAATTGATTTGAAAATTGAACAATTGATTTTGAAATAGAGTTGAGACTGGTATTTGTTGTATAATAAATTATATTTTTAAATCGATGTGGCTTATGACAATGTGGCATGATTGACTGTTGGGTTATTGGTTTGGAAACTATACGAATTGCTATTTGCCGTGCAGGCTGGTTAGTGTTAAAATGGTCTAGTCATGCTGCTAAGATTTTTGTTAATTTGGTGGATTATTAACTACTGCAGTAGACAAGTTTCTGTGGACCAAACATATTTAGAGGGGCACGGTAAACCCCATATATTATACCTCTGATGAGAGGCGTGGAGGGTAACTCCTGAGGTATACTGAGATTCACTACACGTTGATCCACCACATGGTAGTGAATTCGGCCAACGCCAAGGAACGGTTGTCTTTTTTCGAAATTGTGGAACTTTAAAAAGCCTTGGTCGACTCAGTCGGATTCCTTTGATCAAGGTATCAACGAGCATGATTTTGTTGGCATAAGCCAAGTTTTCATAAATACATAAGCCATAATAATGTTTCGTACAAAAATGAATTTGTTTTACTGAATGAAAAAAAGTGAAATATTATGAATTATTTTATGAGGATTTAATTATTTGTCTTTATTTACTCGCCTTTAGATAGTTTAGAGGGTATCTGTTTACTCATTGGGATTTTATAATCTCACTCCCTCATTTCCTCACATTTCAAGCATCTGAGTAACCCGTAGTTAGCAAGTTCAATCAAGGACCACAGTGGACTTGAATCGACGAGAATTGTAGGTTCACAGTTCTCGAGGCACTCTAGTTAGTTGTGGGGCCCACGTGTCGCTGTAATTTAAAGTTTATACTTAAATTGTTTGGATTATAGTATGTAAAAATATATTTAGGTTTTATGTTGAGAAAATTATTTATCGATAGTTTTATAAAAATTGTTTTATAAGAAAATATATGATTTTATGAAATATTTTTATTTTATTCTAATAAATATAATTTTACTTAAATTGCAAATTTTACATATCCAATTTCATTTTCGATTGCGAATTATGTATTCTCTACTCATATATAACATTTTTACCAAATTTCCAAATTTTTGACAAAAATGACCGAAATGCCCTGTGTAGTGAATTTCGTCTTTTTTATTGTTTTGATCCGAAATTGGATGAAATGCTTTCAAACATGAAAGTAGTAAATAGAGACTCACAGGGGAGTTGAAAAACTAGTACAAGAGCCTTGCGAGGTCTCGATTTACTCTCGAGGGATGAGGGCCTATTGGGACATCGCGACAGTTGTCACGGGCTCGATGGTAGTTAAAGGTTGTGACACTTTTCAAAGCCAACATTCAATTTCAAGACAATTTATACAATCATTTCATTTAATCACATTTTGCTTATAAAGCATAAAGATTTTCCATTTAAACTCATTTTCCATAAAATCACAAAAACGAATTAAAATTCACTTTAGATAATCAAGATGATGATAAAGTTACTCACTGTAATGGGAATCGAGTTTGGGATACTCCGATTCTTGATCCTTGGGTACTACCTCTTTACTATTGCCAGAATGCTCACCACCTATCCATAATGCACAATAAGCAATTTGCTACATTTATGCTAAACCGTTATAAAACCAATTCAGGGTCTATACTAATGCATGAAATGAGATGTGAAATACTCGGGTAATCATCTAAATACGATGTTCAATATAATTTCAATTATGTACCTAAATAAAATGGTATTCGCCTAATTCGATCTATCACTCGATTAATTGGCCAATACGTCCAATTCAATTCCAAATAATTCCATTTCTCTCCCAATACTCCAAATCATCAAACACAATTTAAATAACTTGAAATATGGCAAAATCATCCTCACATTTTCTCTTGAAAAATTCAGCCATGGAGGGTTCACTAACAATATAGTTTTTCATGCTTGATTCTCGCACCATAAATCATTAATTCCTAACCACATCACTTGAAATAAAATCAAACCCACCATCAATATTCCATAAGGAAGGTTCGACCATGAAGGTTGGGTATGGAACGAGTGATTTTTCTTGCTTGCTTTCGATACTACACATCACCAAATAACTAAAAACACTAAAATAACATATTTTCTAACTAAATTCATCATCAAATCCTCTCTCTCAAGGTTTGACTAGCAAGGGTTCCATCATGAAATCATGAATTTCAACCATGGAAAATACAAAAGAATGCATGGGAAATATAGATCACAAGTTAGAATTAAGAAATTTCACCTTTGATTACTTGATTCCTTGAAATCTAGTGATTTTCTCTTGAAATTTCCCTCACTAGGGTTTTGTTCTTTATTTTTGCTTTCTTCCTTGGGTTGGCCGACCACACGAGAGTGATATGGGAGAGTTATGGGCTGGTTTTTAAAGCCAAGTATGCATGGATGAAAATTTGACACATGTCACCATGTAATTGGTGCATGTGTCATACTTACTCATTAAGCATTCTCTTTCCACCACTTAAAATTTCCTCAATTATCTATGATAATAATGGGTGAAATTCATGTGCTGAACATGTGTTGGGTGGTGTAAAATTACAATTTTGCCCTTGGGTGGCAAAATGACTATTTTGCCCCTATGCTTGAAAAAATGTTAGAATTAAAATTCTTCACTTCTCAAACTCAAATTATGTCCTAAATAGTCAATCTTGGTCAAAAACCTCTTCCAACATTCAAATCTTAACCTCGAGTGGCAAAATGACCATTTTGCCCTTAGGTCATGAAAATTCCAATTGGACTCCAAATCAGTCATCAAACTCTGAATCATCATATTAAATCATTCTGGAGTTTTAAAATTCTCAATTTCATCTTAAAATCTCTATTTGAACTAGTTCGATACTTAAATCGACTTAGTTGTACCACTAGGTACACTATCGACTTTTGACGATTTTTCAAGGCTTTCCAAGTATGCAAGCATGTTGTCAAGCACATGGATGCCATGGCAAGTATATGGTAGGGTTGGGCTTGACAGCACTACCCCCTTTAAATAGAATTCGTCATCGAATTCACATCAGTGTCAAGTTATCAATCTCATTTTACGATCTTATTCCATTTCTCCTGTTATAGGGAATTTCGATTTGTTCACCTCATTCACCTCCAATTCAACTTGAGTACATCACTCATGTCTATTATTATCCTTTAAAATCTGATCAGTAGTAACCTTCACAATCATGATTTCTTATATCGAGACACCAAGCATGCTTCTATTACTATCATTAAATTTGAACCATAACTCCATCTCAATCATACCAATTTCGATTGCATTTTATACTTATTTATGCATACCAATTACCATCTTATTACTTCATTCCTTTTCAAACTTCTTGACCTTCATTCATTAATCCTATCCTCATACACTGTTGTCTAGTTTACGGCATCATTAACATGCCATACTCATTCTTGTACATATCCTCTGCGTTAGGGAAGGTTAATGGCTTCAATTATTTCCACATACTTCATGTTTACCTTGCATTTAGGAAATTTCAATCTTCTTAATCCTATTAGTCCATCTCATATGGCTTAACCGTACTATAGATTATATTTCCTTGACTATTTCCCCAAAACTCTGTAGATCACCATAGATCAACTTCTGATAGGATTCTCGATTGTTACATTATCTATACAACTCTTCAAATATATTGACTTCAAGTCTCGAACCACTAAGAATAATTCTTCACTTTAAATGGGTACATCACTAACTCCACATATGCGTATGCACACGCACATTCAGATGTCCAAATTCCTCATTATGTATACGGGTCCCTATTTACAAATGCCTTCAGACTAATTTCTCTTTGTTCGTTCTCATCCATAACCAAGATTTAATAGAATAATCTTCAAAATTCATGTCAACATTCTCATATTTAACTTATGAACATTAGGTATCATCCATTTCAGATTGCTCTCATTATGTGTTTTAAATACCACTCGACTTATGTCTTACGCCAAATTACCCTTTACGTAATCCATACAAATTCTCATCATGTTTGTGCATAGTTCCACATCATTTACATACTTATACTCTTTTCTTATCATCTCTAATTATATGCTTAAGTTTCCTTGTACTATATATCATTGCATCACAATGTCATTTTCATTGAATTGTAATCTAATATGCGTATATGCTTTATAATGTCATTGATGCTTCAAAGATTTACCTTGACCTGATCATTGCATCTTATGCAATACCACAATTCCTGAGGTTCATCCTTTTTCCTCAATCATCTTTCGTGCCTCTACATTACATTGTATCCTTATTGCATTATGATATTGATTTGTCACTTAAGACTTAGACTCATTTGAATCATGTATGCCTCAAGCATTTTCAAATTCCAATTTCCATAATATATTAGGAGATTTTCATTATCTGACTTCATTATCAAGGTTAATTTCAATCATCTTTTGTTACACTCCTTCATATGAACATAACATCATTCTCCCTTAGTCAATTTACAAATTGTACTTGAAATTGCAAAGACTTGGAACTAGGCCTTCCTCAAGTACTTCTCAATAGTTCCTCCTCAAGTACTTCTCAATGTCAATACGAATATCACTTAACCCGTGACTTAATCGTTTGGCTCCTTAGCAAGTCTCAATATCACACATCTTATACTCATCTCGTATAATTTATAATTCCTTCTCAAAGGTGTTTAAACATTCTTGAAACACTTAATCACTTATTTGCTCTTTCATACTCCAAGTATATCATTCCTATAAAGGCATGCACTTACTCACCAAGATATTTAAATGCATACTCACTATTCATGCTTCAGTTTATCTCCAAGGGTCTCTAGCATGCCACATAGTTTGCTTGTTTTGTTACTGATCCGTTTCTTTCAACAAAGTCAAGACAAGATTTGTAAATTCTTATAGCAATACTCTATATAAACTCATTTGCAATATCTTTCTTGAAACCTTCATTCACACTTTCATCACTTGGTATTGACATCACTTATCAATATCTCATACATTCATCTAACTCTTACTCACTTTCTCCTTAGCCTTTCACAAGGTTTAATCTCTTGTCTTCTTTATTTCTTAAGATTTGACTTTAGTCAACATATTATTCATCTTAACACTCCATATGTTAATTCATCTTTATGTAACCATCTCAAAAATTCTCTAACTTTTCCTTCTCTTATATGGCGATATATATGGCAATAAAGACAATTTTCAATTCTTTCATAGCAATACCTTTCAAAACCTTAAAACTCCAATTAGCAAGATTTTGAATCAAGTCCAATGACTTTAGTTCAACTCATAGGTTCAACTTCATATCTGTCGCATTTTATTCATGTGTCATAGACATGAAGTATTCCTAGCACCATGGTATAGTGGCTATTGGAGTCTACTTAATCAAGGTTATTCATCTAAATTTAAGGTTACTACATTAATCATCCTCAACTGTTGGGTTTTCCTCCAAGCTTATGTCACAATTTCCATAACTATTTATATTCTCTTGTACTTATCGCACATAATAAGCAAAGCCAATATTTTCAAATTCATCTCATCCTATAACACTTATCATCAATCAATAAATCCCACTTGAAAATACTCTTTCCATGTTGTATAGTGACTTCACCATATACGTATAACACCACACACATAATTATTTGGTGTTTTCTAGTGTTCCATAATTCCTTAGTATTCACGACTACTGGTCTTCTTTGTCTTGCAACTCATATAGTCTAATCACTTCAACTTAAAATCGTTATGAAATTAATCCATCTAAATCAACCTCTTATGTTTATCTTATTATTAGTTCAAGAATTTCATGATCATGAAAACTATAATTTACAAAACTAGCTTTCTATCATATGCACTTTATTAACACACTAATTTCAACATATTTAATTTACCCTTGGTGGTATGTCAAAATCATCCTTGGATACATTTCCATACTAACATTGATATACTTTTACCATAACATTTAGTGCAAATTTGATTAAGGAATTGTCTCCAAATAACTCTTAAATACGTAATTGTCTCCAAAGTCGCAGACTTTGGGAGATAGGATGCTCGGCAGATACACGATTTTAGGTTAAGGGGCAACCTTGAAGAAATACGTGGGATTTCATCGAACGAAAGAGTCAACGGAAACAAAAAAAGCCAACAAATGCTACGTGCCAGAAAAGGAAAAAATAAAGAAAAAATAACTAAAAAATACAGCAAAGACAAGTTGACGTGGATGGTGCAATGATGCCAGCTGCAAGTGGACCCCTCCCATGTCCTTCCTTCCCTTTGTCCGCTCCAAGAAGCCCCACAGGCAATGATACAAATGCCAAAGAGATGGGCCCCACCTACAATGACATAAGGAAAAAAGAAATGGCATTAGCAGCATTGGCAAGGGACGACGGGACAAGGGTGCCAAAACCCCTGCAAATAAACAAGAGTGAGACAAAAAAAAATTATTATCCAAAAGCACCTTTGGAGGAGACAGAGAACAATTTAGAAGGCAGTGGAGAACACAACCCAATCAGAATAACTTCCTCAATTGCAAGCTCATAAGGAAAGATGCCAGCTCACATAGATGACCCCTCCACCCAAGAGTCTGCCTCAGGTAAGTACACATACAACAAAGTGTTAAGAGAAAGTCTGGTAACTCCAACAACTAAGTTCACAAAATTGGAAGTCCATCCAAGGGAACGACGTAGAAGACATTCAGACACTGCAGCAGCAATAGATAAAATACTCTGTCTAGCCTCGGAAGAAGCAGTTGATATAGGGGAAAGTGATGAGTTCTCTGATGATGAGTCAATTTCAATGAGTTTTGCTGCAAGAACCCAATTAGGAGCTGTACACTGGTTTGGAATGTGAGAGGTATCTCTTGATCTGGAATTCAACGATAAATCAAGAAATAGAAGTCATTGCAGAAAATAAAATCCTAGTGAATTTCATAGATGATTGTAACATAGAAATGTTCAATTTATGACGATAAAAGGGTCATAAATTGAAACTTTCTAGTTTAGGTACTCTTGTAATTTTTCTCGAACTCATGCAATGTCGGAGGTACGGTTTATGCCCCCCTCCCCTTTGTTCCTTACTTTTATGGTTATTAATAAAATTTAACAGGGTAGCTGGGCCCTAAAAAATTTTCCAGAATTAAAAAAAATACGTAATTATCAATTTGTACACCACTAAATGTTGAGATCTTGACTTTACTCATCAATTCTTAACCAATTACATTTATAAAGCGGATAGTTCACTTAATTATTACATCTTGGCCTTGCAGTTATAAGATCAAAATATCTTGAACTTAGGATGTACAAACTCCTTCTTAAAGCATATCCAAAAATCTTCATGCTCTCAATCCCACCTTTCTAGTTATCCATAACTGATCGTCTTTCTTTTCTTATAGCTCTAACATTTTATTAACCTCCAGTAGAAAAGATCACGAAAGTAGTGTTGGGTGAGGGCTGACCATGCATCAAATGCAAATAAACTTGCAACGAAAATAAAAATAAAATGCACCTCACTTTCTCATGATCTCATTCATGCCAAATCGAGTACAAAATTAAATGAAATTGAAAGTATATGATTAGATCACTTTACCTAAATAACAGTATATGATTAGATCACTTTACCTAAATAACAAAGGTTGATGAATCCTTTGTTAAACCACCAAATCAGCCTTTAAAAAACTCAACCACCTCAGCTCAGTTGTTGCAAACCAAAACTGTCCAAGGAATCCTTGTGCAACCTCTAATGGTGATCCACACCAAGGAATGAGAAAGTCCTTCTTTAAGGATTGGAAGTGCTAAGCCTTGATAATGTGCTAGCAAAGATGAGTTTGATAAACTCATAATCTACACAAAATTGTGGGGCTGAACACACAAAAGGGAGTGAATGAAAGACCCTTTTTCTTCGCACATAGAATTCTAATGAGCCATTTACCCTTTTTTTTTCAGTCGTTCTCCACTTTTTGTTTGGAGGCTACAGCTAGGTATTTATACCTTGGATTAATTTTAAACCCTAAGTACAAAACTATTTTGTAATTGCTAATTAATCCAATAATTTGAATAAATAATTTAATTAAGTCATTTAGAAGCCCAATTAACTTAATTGTTTAATTTAATCAATTAGGCCCAATAACTTAATTAAACAATTTAATTAATTAAGCCTAACAATTTAATTAAACAATTTTAATCAATTAGGCCCAAAGACTTAATGAAACAAATTTAATCAATTAGGCCTAATAACTCAATTATTTAATTTAATCAATTAGGCCCAATAACTCAATTATTTAATTTAATCAATTAGGCCCAATAACTTAATTAAACAGTTTAATTAATTAGGCCCAATGATTTAATTAAACAATTAATTAATTAGGCACAACTTAATTAAACAATTTTAATCAAGTGCATGAGAAGTTCATAACTTCTAATTTGATTAAGTCCAACTTAATCACCTCTCCCATTTTATTTTCAACATTCATTTTAGGTGTGTGACCCATTAGGCTTCTAACATGTTGGCAATAAACTCAATATATAATTGTTAAGTTAAACTTAGAATTAGATAAATTTAAACTACTTTAAATTTATCAGTAACCAAGTTACCTACCTAGAGTTCATAGACCAAGATTGGGATCTAGCAATCCATCATGGCTAGCCAAATGTTAGAAAAGTCAAGATGGTTTTACTCAACCTTTCAGTGATCAGCCTTTCAGTGTAATTCATTCCCTCACCATATATCCCAGAAATGATAAAAGCATGGTGCAATGTCTACTCTTATTGATCTCCATATTCGTTCTTAAAGTTTGATCATCAACTTTATAAAGACGTGTGAAACTCCTTTCATAATCTTTAAGTTGCCTTGGCCAAGGACTTCAATAAGCTAATATCAACTAAGAACAGCTAGGATATGTCCCATGCATCACTTGGGGTGATGATTCCTATCTTGACCACTCATTTGCCTTCACATGCTCCATGCTATACCCAAAAGCATCCTGTTTTGGCATCCTTGGTTAGGCACCCGTAAGGATGAAATCAAAGCATAGCACTGAACACATAAGACATCCTAGTGTCTCAAGTCTAGGGATTATTTACACAACTGACACATGAGAAGTATTGCATAGACACTTGAGCGAAATACCAAATGCACTTCTCATGGCAGGTCATGTTCAGTGAACTTGCTCTCCTAAGCAAGAAACTACATGCTAGTTCCAAGTATCTCTATACTTCAACTTATGAGATCGGTTGCTTACTTCTCAAGTAAGGAACATAGAATGTACTAGTCTCTAAGCATCATTGATGTCCAGTCTCAATGATACATACATTGACCAGGAACATTTTTGAATTATGCTTTGATGCATAAGAATCTCATAATTGCAACCTATTGCAATTTCCTTACAAGGCATATTAATCTCATAGACTTCATCCAATTAGACTTATAACTCATTATAATTGATGTCTTATTGATGAAGGAAAACCTCTAATCATTCCACATGAATGATATTGTTGCATGATTGGAATCAAGCCTTAACCAATCCCAATTGGCTATAAGGCTTATCCTAACAAGTAGTTCATCTTTCTCTACACTTATACTCAATCCTTATTAATAAAAAATTTATCTTTCTCAAGTTCCTTCATTTATCACCAACGGGTCATATTTGTATTAGATTATCTTCTCATAATGTTATGGCATCATTTTATAATTCCCTATACACTCAAGTTTACAATCTTTGACTTAATCACGTTAATCGGTAGCCATTTCATAGTACTACAAAATATATTCATCGTTAAATATGGTAATTACTTGAATCATTAATGGCTTTCCACATTAGTCTTTAATTATTTATGGTGACCGATCATGCCACTAAGGTAAACATCCTTCCTCAATAACTATATTGCGAGTTTCTTCTGTCATACCAAAAGATTACCATATAGGTCAAGTCATTTAAATAGCTACCTCATAATCCATTCTAATCATACACTTTAAAACTCAAACTCTTAACTTCTTTATACGGATAACTATCATTTCCTTTACACTACATCTACCTAGAGTTAAAGTAGTACATAATCTAACGAGATTGTTAAGTATAATTAAGATCATCCTCTTCCGACTCCTCTTTATCTTTAGAGACTTACCTTTATTATCTCTAATCCAAGCCTATTGTATCCTTCTACATTCCTCATCGTTCATGGGTGCAGCATTTCTTCCTCAACCGAGAGGAAAATGTCGTACAATAGACACCTTCCTAGGACGATACTTTCTTTCAGCTATCATCACTTTCTCTCTTTCTTTAGCATATACCTCAGACTCTTTCAAGAGGAAATTTCTTACACTTATTTTAAGGTCATTACTATCTTCATTTTCAATGGTCTCACTAGTGTCGAGGCTTTCTTTTCACAAAGCCACCTTTCCAAATTTGATGGGGTCTTAGACGAATCACTTTTTAAACTACTTGGTTCAGAGTACCATCTCCTCCTAACTGTGGGATCTAGTGATCCCTCGTTAACACTATGGGAGACATCAGGGCTACCATCTCTTCTAGACATGGTGTGTGTATAATCAGCGTGCCTCTAAACCTATACGCAACCAAACAGTAATTACTTAATCGTTTATGTATCTCAAATTCTGTTAAGTTTCTATATGCAAATGCATACATTCTATTCAATCTAATCTAACTTAACTTGGGGCCACACTGACACTGTAATTTTTCAAACAACTTTAAAAGCAAAAGCTCTGATACCACCTTAATTGTTATGTGCCGGAACTCCCATCGAGCCCGTAACAACTGTCGCGATGTCCCGATAGACATTCATTACCCGAAATGCTGATTGAAACCTCGCAAGGCTTTAATATCAGTTTTCCAGTTCCCCTGTGAGTAATAGTTACTAAACATCATGTCACGACCCGAAACTCCCCATTGGGCCCGTGACAACCGCCGTGAAGCTTCGATAGACATTTTTCACCCCGAATGCCGATCAAAACCTCGCAAGGCTCTTGTATCAGCTTTCGTACATTCCCAGTGAAGAACAATTATTAAATATCACATTTCAAAAAAAATTAAAAGTTATTTTCGGTTCAAAAACGAAAATATATAGTCTCTTGGCTCACAGGGGCATTTCTCCTCGAAAACTCTAAAACCGAGTAAAAATATAGAAGATGAGTAAAAAACATATATTTTATAATTGAAAAAAATTTTAGAAGTCTAAAATTTTTCATTTGAAGTAAAATTTTTACTATTTTAATATAATAAAAATATTCGATAAAATAATTTCTTTTCTTCTAAAATAATTTTTATAATGTTATTGATAATTAATTTTCGTAGCGTAAAAGATAAATATATTAATGCATACTATGATACAAACGACCAAAGTATGAAATTTAAATTACAGTGACATGTGGGCCCACAACTAACTAAAATGCATTGAAAGCTGAGAACCAACAGCTTTTCTGGGAATACAATCCAATTGCAATCCTCGATGCAACCGACTAACTACAGCTTATCTTGAGCCTAAAATGTGAATAGGAAGAGGGGTGAGATTATAAAATCCCAGTGAGTAAATAGACATCATCTAAAGTATCTAAAGCCGAGTAAAAAGGAGACAAATAAAATATTCAAATTGAATATATTTTTCATAGTATCAACACTCAGTTTACTTAAATAATTTACTTGGCTTATGTCAAAACCTATACTCAGGGATGCCTTGTACGGGGGCATCCGTTCGAGTCCGCCAAGGCTGTCAAATTTCATATTTCTCAAAATTCAGTCGTTCATTAACGTTGGTTGAGTTCACTACCACGAGGTGGTTAGGTGTGAAGTGAACTCATATCCTACCCTAGGAGATACCCTACGCAACTCTCTACCAAGGTAAGCACAATAATTGAGTTTACCGTGCCCCTCCTAAAGTCCATGGAAACTCCCATCACTACAGCGACCACAATTATCCCACCAATTAAATAAAAACTATCATAGCATAACATGGCCCACAATCCTTACCTTGCCTATCAAGGCAAATCAAAGCAGTTCACGTATTTTTCAAATCATAAAATAGCCAGTCATGCCCACAATCATCATAAGCCATACAATTCAAACAATAATTTGCAATACGAGTAAGCAGTCTCCAATTACACTATTTTTGAAACCATTATTTAATTTTCTAGAAAATTTATAAAATCATTTTATAAAATCATAATTTCACTTAAAACATAGCAATTTATCATTTAAACCCATTTTCTATAAAATCACATAATTTAATAAAACTACTCTAGATAATTAAGATGATAATAAGTTTACTCACAGTATTAGGAGTAGAAATACTCCTATTTCCAGTCCGCGGGTACAGTCCTTTACCCGTATGCAATGGCTGACCACCTATACATAATTTTTGACACATTTTCAAATATTTGTGTCAAACCAAAATAAATGATTTCAGGCTCTACATTATGCATGGAAATGAGATAAAAATGGTTCGGACAGTCGTTTAATCACGGTGTCCGATCGGCTCGCTTACACACTGTCTATGTCACGACCCAATTCCCGGGCCATGACCGGCGCAAGGACCCAATGAGCATAGCTCACTAAGCCCAAGCAAGCCTAATTTCACTTACTTTATTCCATACATGCTCGTGTGAGGCATCCACAAGTAATGCACCCCGTGTGCATTACAATGCCAACTAACCGTGACATATCTAGTCACACATACACACACACACCCTTTTCCGGGAGTGGACACAGCCAAAGCACAATGGCATTTTTAATCACAATATACATGCACTATGCCAGTCATGTATTTAGCAATTTACATTGCTTACATATTTACATTTATATCAGTCAGAAATAAACTTTAACAGTGTACATTACATGTACATAACCATCATACAAAACCCAAGACTTCCAGCGGAGACATGTACGACAAAACGACAACTAGTGAATGCCAGACACCTACCAGGAGATGGACTACTGTGATCCCGCGATCTAGGAATCTACAATCTCCTGATCTGAAAACATGAATTTTTGAAAAACGGTGAGTATAAAACTCAGTGAGCAAACATAAGATAGGAACAAGCCATAATATCAGGAAAGGTTAAAAATATGATGCATACATTTAGAACACATTCATTTTTATCCAATTTATTATCAACCCTTCCCCTCATTTCAATTTAATTTATAATGAAGGAATAATCAATTTCATACAAATATACTCGGAGAAATGAACGATCACATATGTACACAACCACATATATCTGAGCACTCGCAGGCGTTACGTATCGCCGTCCCTGCAAGCCCCTGGATAACAAATCACACTTCACCAATGTTCACGAGTGATAGTTTCCAGGAATCGTGGGCGTTACGTATCGCCGTCCCCACTTTGCTCAGTTTTCAAAATTTCTAGTAAATAGTGGGCGTTACGTATCGCCGTCCCCATTTTACTCAATTCTGAATTTCTAGGAAATAGTGGGCGTTACGTATCGCCGTCCCCACTTTGCACACCATTTCAGGCATGTGCATTTTCCTCTTCACACGTGCACGGTGGTAATAATTTCACAATACTTCTTAACAACACATATAAACATCATAACAATGTACACATTCAGCACAATTAAATTTCACCTCAATGAAATAATAATTCATGCTGTCATGCCAAACACATAATTTTATGCCTTCATGCATAATACGTAATTTCATCACATAAAATCATTTTTATCAAGGGCTTGTTCCCGGCACGAAATTTTTGTTTTAAAACTTTGAATAAATCATTTAATCATCTATTTCAATACAATGTGCATTCCCCAAACAATTTTGAAATGCAAGTTCACTCACCGTCTCACAAATCCGGATTCCGGATGCTCTCGGATTAAAAATCCTCAATCACGATTCCCTTGCCTTTTCCGGACTTCTCACCACCTTAACACAGAATAAAATTAAAAAATTACTATAATGCCCCCAAACTAATATAAACTAATTTAAATTGCTAACGTATGATACGCAAAAGCAAAATCGCGTCGGATTATCGCTTTAACGCGGTATTGCCTAATTTCGACCGATTACCCGATTAATCGGCTATTATGTCCAATTTGGTTCCGAAATGGTCCATTCTTTTTCTAATACTTTAATTCACCACAAATCATTCAATTAATGCCAATTTCAGCATCCAACCTTTTCCATTTCTTTATGGAAAAATTCGGCCAATGCAGTGCATTAGCATTGAAAATTTTCCTACTACATTTTTCACTTGCATTTGTCATTTTCTAATTTCCTTCATTTCAAATGAAACCATTTCATTTGAAATGAACCAATTTTCCTCATGCACTCTCCACTCTAGGTTCGGCCTAATGAAGAATAACCATGACAATCAATTTCCTTCTTCCATTTTTTTCCATAATCATGCTTAACTACCTCTAAACACTAACATAGTTTAAATTCAATCCAATCCAACATCAAATCCATACTCATACCCATTTTTCAGAATTCATTCCATCATGATATCTCCATATTTAACCATAGAATTCAAGAACAAAAGCATAGATAAGCTAGGGTTAGAGGAAATCTAAAGAAAAATTACCTTTGTTTTGCTTGAATCTTGAAAAACACTTGAAATCTATGGATTTTTGGCTAGGTTTTATGTTTTTCTCCTTTGTTCTTCTTTTTTTTCTTTCAATTCTGGTGGCTGCCGACTTTTGAGTGAGAAATGAGGGTTAAAGGCTGATTTTTTTAGCCTTTATAATAAAATAAACAAGTTTGCCACGTGTCATCACGCCATTGGCCCGTTTTAGTCTTTTTTTTTTTTACTTTTTCTCCCATTTGATCTCCACCACTTGATTAGTCAAGCCCAAATCTGATCCAAGGATGATCATGGCTGGAAAAATTTATTCTGGTAGTGGAAAATTACCGAAATGCCCCCGGGATGGTAAAATTACGATTTTGCCCCTATACTCCGAAATGTACCGGAATTTCATTATTTTCACTGTCCAACCTCAAATAACATCAATATAAATCAATATTACCCAATTGAGGCAAAATCCTTTCAAAAAAATTCACATTTAGCACTCCGGTGGCAAAATTACCATTTTACCCTTGTGCTTCAAAAACACCGGGAATCACCATTTTACATTGCTATACATCATTTTATACTCCAAAAATCATAACTATATTTCATATAATTATTTTTGGTCCAATGTGATCAAATCTTAGTTAAAAATCTCCATAAATCAACAAATGAAAAAATGACCGTTTTGTCCTTAACCGGTCAATTTTCCCGATTAACTCCAGACTGGACCTTGAACTCCGAATCACTATTCTGAGCTATTCTGTGGGTCTCAGAATTTTAAAATTCCCCTTAGAATTTCTATTAAACTAGGTCGAAGCTCGATTTAACTTAATTGTACCATTAGGTACAATACCGGCTTTTCAACCAATTAGACAGGGTCTCACAGTCTAAATTGCTAAATCCTCAATTTCACTCTGAATTGACCCATTCAATTTCTAATAGTCCGATTATATCCCCAATACTCAGTTACTGTAAATATGGGTTAGTGTATAAAATTTTAGACCACAAATTACACTTTTACCCCTATTAGGTAAAATTTGTATCTTTACACCAAAAATTCCCATTTAATTTCCAACCTCACCAAACATCAATTATCACCAAAATAGCATGAAATATCATCAATTTCAGCATCAATTCTCCCTTTATAAAATTCAGCCTAAATGGGTTAAATGAAGAACATATTGTGTTCTTGCCGATTTTCACACCATTTATCATTAACCGATTTAAGCACTAACATTCTTAATTCTTTCACCATAATTCATCCTTGCTTAACCCATTTCACTTGAAATGAAATCATTTCATTCTACACACACTCACTATGAAATTCGGCCAATGAAGGATTATGGAGGAAATGAAATTTTTCTTATTGTTTTGCTTCCTAAACATGATTAAATACCTCTAAACATCAGCACAGTTCAAAATCAACCCATTTCCATCATCAAATATCTTCCATACCCATTCGGTCAGACCTTAATTCCTCATGAAAACATATCATTCATTCATGGAAATAAAGAAATAATGCATGGGTAAGCTAGGTTTCAAGGAAAATTAAAGAAATTTCAACTTACCTAGCTTGATTCTATGATTTCTCTCACTTTTCCTTTGATTTTTCACCTAGGTTTTTGGTTTCTTCCCCTATTATTCCTTTCTTCTTGTTGCTGGTTGCTTTGGCCGAATATGGTGAGAGAAAATGGGTTTTATGGGCTGATTTTTATGCCTTTTTATAAAAAAATAATAAAATATTAAAAGTATGTCGCATGGCATTTTCTAGTTGGCTCATTTTTTTAAATATTTGACTTTGGATTTTTTAATTCTCCACCACACAATTCTCATATTTACATTCCCACTACAAATAAAATCCACCAATCTGATAAGTGCTGGGGGTGAAAATTTACCGTCTGCCCCCAAAGTGGTAAAATTACTATTTTACCCCTATACTCTGAAAAGTACCAAAATTACATTATTTTCACTTTCCAACCTCAAATTACACTCTAATTGATCAATCATAATCAAATCGGGTCAAAATCTTTTCTAAAAATTTTCGTTTTGGCCTTTAGTGACAAAATTACCATTTTGCCCTTACGTTACAAAAATACCGAGAAATTCAATTTATCACTGCTAAACTTCATATTATGCTTCAAATGATCATATTATACTTCAAATGATTAATCTTGATCAGAAATTTGATCAAATAACCAAATTTAAATTTTAGGTGGGAAAATGACCATTTTGCCCCTAATCGATCAATTTTCCCGATTGACTCTAAATCGGACCTCGAACTCCGAATTACCATTTTAAGTAATCCTTGGACTGTGAAATCCTCAATTTCACTCTTAAAATCCTTATTTGAACTTGTTCGAGGTTTAAATCATCTCAATCGTACTTCTAGTTATAATATTGACTTTTAAATACTTTCCTAACTGTTCAAATACACGATCACTTTATCAGTTACATGTATAACATGGTAGATATTTTTGGGCTGGGCTTGACAGCACTACCCCCCTTAAAATAAAATTTTATCCTCAAAATTTTACTAATCAAACCTGAAGAAAAGATGGGGCTATTAGTTTATCCTCTGATATTCACTTTCCCATGTCATTTCTTATTGTATGGAACTTCAATTTGTTTACCTCTGGGTCAACTTGAGTACTTCACTCTTATCCACCATTGTCCTTAAAAATCATTTCTGTAGTACCTTTCACAACCATGATCTCTATTATCATTATTGAGTTCGAATCATAAATCCATCTCAATCATACCAATTTCGATCACCTTTTACATCTAGTTATGTATAACTATTTCCATCTTATTTCTTTATTCCTTATCAACCTTTTAATATTCATTCCTTCCCATCCTCACACATTATTATATAACCTGCAGTATCAGTAGCATGCCATATTCATTTCTGTACGTATTCTCAATCCTTTAAGAAAGTTAATAGTCTTAATTATTTCCACATACTTCATGTTTGTCTCTCATTTATATAACTTCCACCTTCGTAATCATATTAGTCCATCCCATATGGCTTAATCTTGTCGTAGATTACATTCCCTTAATTATTTCTCCAACTTTCCTTAGGTCTCTATAAATCAACTTCTGATAAAACTCCTAATCATTTCATTTTCTTCACAATTTATCAAATATATCAAGTTTAAATTCCGAATCTCTATGTATACTTCTTTACTCTAGTCGAGCATATTATTGACTCCATATATATACGTATGTATACTTACTTTCAGATGTCCAAACTTCTCATTATATATAAATGCCTTTATTCGTTCTTCACTATAACCAAGATCTAATAGAATAATCTCCATAATTCTTATCAACATTTTCACCATGTTTATGCACAGTCCCATACCATTTGCATACTTATACTCCTTTCTTATTATCCCTAATTATATGCTTAGCTTCCTAGTCCTACATATCATTACGTCACCCCATCGTTTTCATCAAATTGTGATTAAGTACGCATGTAGGTTTTATAAGTTCATTAGTGTTTTAAAGATTTTTCCTTGGCTTAATTATTCGTGTTATAAATCACACTTTAAACCCAATAGACTTTCGAAATTGATCTCTCCGATAATTTATATATATCAATCTCTATTATAAAACTTTATATGGCATTTATACTAAATTCAACATTTCTGAATCATTTAATCTCAAATTGCCAATTCTACATGTGGCATTTTCCTCGAATGACTATCTCTCCAAGGTACTGTCATGTCTGGGTCCTCATCCCTCTCGCATGGTCTTCCCTATAGTCTGCAGCCTGTAGTTTGACATAGGAAGGTTCGAACCCAAAACCTTTCCTTCCCCTAAAAAGATCGCCTTTAACCATTTCACCATATCTAATCCTTTAATCCTGTAACTCCCCATGCTATACATAGCAACATTCAAGTTCACTCTTAGAGTAAATTTATTCACTAACTTTTTACCTCATAATCACATATCAATCACAGTAGTCATTGATACTCACTCTTGCGTAAATTCTTGTGCTTATATCTATAAACTAATTGGATCCAATCAATTCTTAGAATTCTACAATTGCTTAATTGGAATCAATTCCAGCTCCCTCTAAGCTGCTATACATATTCATCATTTATCCATATATAAAATATTTCTAAATCCCAGCACCATTTATGTATGGGCATAACAACTTAATTAACATAGTGCATTTATCTTCATGCACCTTAGTATTGGTTTACTTGTGTTGTTACTAATCCTTTTCTTCCAACAAAGTCAAAACAATATTTAGAAATTTCCATAACCATATTCTATGTATATTCATTTGCTATATCGTTCTTGAAATCTCCATTTACACTTTCATCACTTGGTGTCAACATCTCTTATCAATATCTTGTACATTCATCTAACCTTTCCATCACTTTCTCTTTAACTTTTAACAAGATTTAATCTCTTGTTTTCTTCATTTCTTAAGATTTAACTTTCTTCAATATATTATTCATCTTGACATTTCACATATTAATTCATCTTCACTTATCCATCTCGATAGCTTTCTGACCTTTTCCTTCTCTCATATGCCATTATATATAGAAGTCAATAAAGACAATTTTCCAATTCATTCGCATCAAGACTTTTCAAAAACCTTAAAACTCCAATTAAAGCGATTTTGAATCAATTTCAATAACTTCAATCCAATTTATTCATTCAACTTCACATTTGTCACATTTTATTCCAATCTATCGTTATTACCTTAACCATCCTTTCTCGATTAATTTTTTTTCTCCAAGCTTACATCACTATCTTTCCATAACTAGTTATGTTCTCTTGGTTTATCACACATGATAGACAAAGTCAATATTCTTAAATTCATTTAATCCTATAACCCTTAGGTACTATATGCTAATGCATACCCTTAACCTAACTTGACTCGGATCACACTTACACAGTAAATTTTTAAAACACTTTAAAACCAGAAGCTTTGAAATCAAAACCCTAATATTTTAAAACCAAAACTATGCTCTAATACCACTTAGTTTGTCACAACTCGGAACTCCCAATCAGGCCCTTGACAATCGCCGTGAAGCCTCGACAGACATTCTTCACCCCGAATGCTGATCGAGAGCTCGCAAGGCTCTCGTATCAGCTTTCGCACATTCCCAATGAGCAACAGTTATTAAATATCAAATTTCAAAAAAAAAATCAAAAGTTATTTTCGGTTCAAAAACGAAAATATATTGTGTCCTGGCTCACAGGGGCATTTCTCCTCGAAAACTCCTAAACCAAGTGAAAATATAGAAAACGAGCAGAAAACATATATTTTATAATTGAAAATAATTTTAGAAGTCTAAAATTTTTCATTTGAAGTAAAATTTTGACTATTTTAATATAATAAAAATATTCGATAAAATAATTTCTTTTCTTCTAAACCAATTTTTATAATGCTATTGATAATTAATTTTCGCAGCGTAAAAGATAAATATATTAATGCATACTATGATACAAATGACCAAAGTATGAAATTTAAAATACAGTGACACGTGGGCCCACAACTAACCAAAATGCATTGAAAGCTGAGAACCTACAGCATTTCTGGGAATGCAATCCAATTGCAATCCTCGATGCAACCGGCTAACTCTAGCTTATCTTGAGCTTGAAATGTGAATAGGAAAAGGGGTGAGATTATAAAATCCCAGTGAGTAAACAGACACCATCTAAAATATCTAAAGTCGACTAAAAAAGAGACAAATAAAATATTCAAATTGAGTATATTTTTCACAGAATCAATACTCAGTTTACTCAAATAATTTACTTGGCTTATGCCCAATCTTTAAAACTTGGCTTATGCCAAAACCTGTACTCGGAGATACCTTGTACAGGGACATCCGTTCGAGTCTGCCAAAGCTGTCAAATTTCATATTTCTCAACATTTAGCCGTTCCTTGACGTTGGCTGAGTTCACTACCACGAGGTGGTTAGGCGTGAACTGAACTCATATCCTACCTCAAGAGATACCCTACGTGCCTCTTTACTAAGGTAAGCACAATAATTGAGTTTACCGTGCCCTTCTAAAGGCAGTCCACAGAAACTCCCATCACAGCAGCAACCACAATTATCCCACCAATTAAATACAAACTACCATAGCATAACATGGCCCACAATCCTAACCTTGCCTGTCAAGGCAAATCAAAGCAGTTCACGTATTTATTAAATCATAAAACAGCTAGTCATGCCCACAATCATCATAAGCCATACAATTCAAACAATAATTTACAATACGAGTAAGCAGTCTCCAATTACTCTATTTTTGAAACTATTATTTAATTTTCTAAAAAATTTATAAAATCATTTTATAAAATCACAATCTCTCTTAAAACATAGAAATTTATCATTTAAACCCATTTTCTATAAAATCACACAATTTAATAAAACTACTTTAGATAAATAAGACATTAATAAGTTTACTCACATTATTAGGAGTAGAAATACTCTTATTTCCAGTCCGCTGGTACAGTCCTTTACTCGTATCCAAAGGCTCACCACCTATACATAATTTTCGACACATTTTTAAATATTTGTGTCAAACCAAAATAAATGATTTCAAGCTCTACATGATGCATGGAAATGAGATAAAAATGGTTCGAACAGTCGTTTAATCACGGTGTCTGATTGGCTCTCCTACACACTGTCTAAATTGCTAAATCGTCAATTTAACTCTGAATTGACCCATTTCAATTTCTAATAGTCCGATTATATCCCCAATACTCAATTACTGTAAATATGGGTCAATGTATAAATCTTAGACCACAAATTACGCTTTTACCCCTATTAGGTAAAATTTGTATCTTTGCACCAAAAATTCCCATTTAATTTCTAACCTCACCAAACATCAATTATCACCAAAATAGCATGAAATATCATCAATTTCAGCATGAATTCTCCTCTTAGAAAATTCAGCCTAAATGGGTTAAATGAAGAACATATTGTGTTCTTGCCAATTTTCACACCATTTATCATTAACCAATTTAAACACTAACATTCTTAATTCTCTCACCATAATTAATCCTTGCTTAACCCATTTCATTCTCAACACACTCACTATGAAATTCGGCCTATGAAGGATTATGGAGGAAATGAAATTTTTTTTATTGTTTTGCTTCCTAAACATGATTAACTACCTCTAAACATCAACATAGTTCAAAATCAACCCATTTCCATCATCAAATCTCTTCCATACCCATTCAGTCAAACCTTAATTCCTCATGAAAACATATCATTCATTCATGGAAATAAAGAAATAATGCATGGGTAAGCTATGTTTCAAGGAAAATTAAAGAAATTTCAACTTACCTAGCTTGATTCTATGATTTCTCTCACTTTTCCTTTGATTTTCCACCTAGTTTTTGGTTTCTTCCCTTGTTCTTCCTTTTTTCTTGTTGCTGGTTGCTTTGGCCGAATATGGTGAGAGAAAATGGGTTTTATGGGCTGATTTTTATGCCTTTTTATAAAGAAATAATAAAATATTAAAAGTATGCCACATGGCATTTTCTAATTGGGTCAATTTTTTAAATATTTGACTTTTAATTCTTTACTTCTCCACCACACAATTCTCATATTTATCCATTCCCACCACAAATAAAATCCACCAATCTCATAAGGGCTGGGGGTGAAAATTTACTGTTCTGGCCCAGGGGTGATAAATTACGATTTTGCCCTTATACTCCGAAAAGTACCGGAATTACATTATTCTCACATTCCAACCTCAAATTACACTCCAATTGATCAATCTTAATCAAATGGGGTCTAAATCTTTTCTAAAAATTCTTGTTTTGGCCTTTAGTAGCAAAATTACTATTTTTCCCTTGTGCTCCAAAAATATCGAGAAATTATATTTATCACTACTAAACTTCATATTTTGCTTCAAATGATTATATTATACTTCAAATGATTAATCTTGATGAAAAATTTCATCAAATAACCAAATTTAAATTTTAGGTGGTAAAATGACCATTTTGCCTCTAATCGGTCAATTTTTCGGATTGACTCTAAATCGGACCTCGAACTCCGAATTACCATTTTAAGTAATCCCTGGATTGTGAAATCCTCAATTCCACTCTTAAAATCCTTATTTGAACTTGTTCGAGGGTTAAATCATCTCAATCGTACTTTTAGTTATAATACTAACTTTTAAATACTTTCTTAGCTGTTCAAATACAAGATCACTCTATCAGTCACATATATAACATGGTAGATATTTTAGGGCTGGGCTTGACATATCATGTTTAGAGGAATATAGATTAATTTTAAATCAAAAACAGTCAAAAAGAAATTTCTACTACACAAGGGTATTTTAGTCATATTTCTCGAAAATTTCGTAACTAGCCAAAAATGTAGTATGTGAGTGACAAATACACAATTCACGATCAAAATTAACTTTAGGTATCTAAAACATTCATTTACAGTGAAATTACAGCTTTTAGAATACAATAAAAGTATTAAATAAAATATTCTATTTTCTTATAAAACAATATTTTTAGAACTATGCATAAATAATTTTTGGGACATAAAGGTAAAATAAATTCATACATACAGTAATACAGATAACCAGAGTATGTAATTTATTTTACAATGACATGTGGGGCCTTGAATGACTAAAAGTAATGAAGGCTGTGAACCTACGGTTTTTAAGAATGCAAATCAAACTGTAGCCCTTGACGATATCAGCTATCTATAGACTATCCTGAGCCTGAAATGGGTGGAAAGGAAGGTGGTGAGTTTGTATAAACCTAGTGAGTAAACAAATATCATCTATGTTGGTCCCAAATATAGGTGCTAGAGGGGGGTGAATAGCACTATCTCGGCTCTTTTTGGTGGGATTGAGACTTGGTCTCAAACTAAGGAAGATAAGGCAATGAAAACGATTGACAAGGTATTTATAATGTTTCAATCCAAGACCTACATCCACTACCTTGATTGTCCAACCAAGGATTTTCAAATCAAACACTAAGACGGTGGAATTCACAAGCTTCCACCAAGCTTTTACAATGGCTTTTCCAAGGCTTAGCCACAACCTTTACACTAGTTTTTCACGGGATCAACTAAAACTCAATGTGGCTTTCCAAGGCTCAACCACAACCTATCACTAGTTTTTCCTGGGCTAAACTAAAACCCAATGTGGTTTTCCAAGGCTCAGCCACAACCTTTAACTCTAGTTTTTCACGAGCTAAACTAGAACCTAACCTCAACTTTTCAAGGCTAAGTTGGAACCAATAAGCATCCAAGCAAACCTTGCTTGATGAAAACACTTATAGTGAAACACTCACTCTAAGAATACAAAGATAGAAGAAGGAAAGTACCTAGTGATCACACGATTGATCTATATGGTACAGGTTGAAGTGCTGAACATAGATACAAAGAATAGGCATTAAGGTTCAATGAAGAGTACAAAAGATTTTCAGGTTTTCTACTCTCTCTTTGGCTTGAATATGATGGTATCTTTTTGTATGAAGCCAAAAATCTCTTTCTTTGGCATTTTAAAGATCCTTTTATAGTTGGAGAAGCTGGTCTGATGGCTGTTGGGACGTTTATGATTGTTAGAAACAGTTTGGGGAAGGTTTTAGTCATTTTCTTGTCTTGTAGTGGCCTGGTGGATGAAGCAGATAGAAAGCACTTAGTCGACTAAGATTTTTCCCTTGGTCGACTAAATTGGTTCTGTTTCAGATACAGATTCCAATGATCGCTTAGTCGACTAACCCCATTATCTTGGTCGACTAACTTGATTCTGTTTCTCCCTAAGCTTTACCCTTACACTTTCTCCATTTCAACTTTTATTTGACCAATGACCTTCCTTGGTTCACCAGGGAGCTTCATCAATACTGATCTTCCTTGTTCTTTATCCAAATCACATCTTTAGACGTTCAATAGGAAGATTGTCATATTGTCTTATTTGTGATCATTTGCCCTGCACACTTGATTAGAAGTATTAGACACAAATGACATGGGAATGTTTTATTATCATCAAAAACTAATGGAGCCAACAATCTCCCCCTTTTTGATGATGACAAAACATTCCTTGATTAACAGCATGGTGTCTTTTCAGTTCTTTTTTCAGTTTCTGATGAGATTGAGGATTGCTCCCCTTAAGTTCATGTTCCCGCTAAGGTGTGTGAATTTTTCATCCATTCCAGCAAGTTTTTATCCAAGTTATATTCTTAGTGACTTTGTATATTCTTGCTTTGGATAGAGAATGTTCATATATGCAAATTTTAAGAGCAAATGACATGTTGTCAGATTGTTATCAGTTTTCTATGTTTGTAATTTTTTGTCAACTAGCATGCAGGTTCAGATTTCATCATGTTAGCTTCAGATTTCATTCACACCATCATTTTTTCACCAGAACTCTTATGAGTCATCATTCATATTTACTCAAGCACATGTTTTACTTTGCATTATGGTCTCAGAAATGATTTATCAATCTAATAGCTCAATATTAGCATAATATCAGAAAATTGTAGCAATTTTGCACAATGTCAACAGATAAGTTTCCAGCCATGCTTCATATTGCCATAAACATCATTTTTAGAGTTTAAGCACTTTAAGCAACTATCAGCAAGCATATTCAAGACATTCATAAAGTCAGCTAAAATTAAGAGCATTGTTTGAATGCCGTTTTAGCATTGATATCCAACAAAATAGTAACCAGAAAAATTATTCTTGAAATACCCCTAGTCCTGTTTTTACTACCTATCTGCCCTAGAAGTCTGGTACTCTACCCTTAGGATTTTTTTGGTTTTCCTTGATATTCTCCCTAAAGGTCTCTTACCTCTACCCTCAGTTCTTTTGTTTTTATTGTAAATACTACTCCTCCTTTTTGTCATCATCAAGGAGGGGGCTGAGGTGTCAGTTCTCAGAAAGAGATGGTGTAGACTCAAGGGACATAGTTTGTTCCCACCAAGGATTTTGGGGAAAAGGAGAGGGTGATCTTAAAGGGGCTTGAGAGGTTGCTTCTAGAGTCTATTGAGAAGATGTCTTTATAGCCTTTTCTGGAGTTGCCGGATCAGAGACTTCAATTGGAGCTTGAGGAGTGCTTGTAGGAGGTGACTTTGCCTTTTCTGCCAATCTTGAAGACTTCCTTGTTCTTGGAGGAACTGATTTTCTTGATGTCTTATTCTGTCTCATGGCAAGTGGCTGAGGCTTTTATGCAGGACCTGTGTCTTTTGCTTTAGTTGTTCATTTCTTCTTCCCTTTTTCTGCAGCTGCCTATTCCTAGGTCATTGCTTGAGCAGCTTGAGCTATTGCTGCCTCTTTTTCTGCTTGCTCTTCTCTGACTATTTCATAGAAATGTTCCATGACAGATACTTCTTCAAAATGTGGAGGGGATGCTTTATGTTCAGGCTGAGATGGAGGCTGGTACTCAGGAGAACCAAGTGGTGAACCAACTACCTCAGTCCCTTGATCAAATGTTTCCTTTCTTGCTGAGGTGGTTTGGTGTGGTTCTTCAGGTTCTGGTTCAAGGTCATGATGACCAGGACTTGCACTATGATAGGCTGATCCTTCAGCTTGAAATTCAGGGCTTGCATCTTGGAATTCAGAACCTTCTGGTTGCAATGCTGATCTTTCAGCACCTTGTCCTTCTGGTGCCATGCTCTCAGTAGCAGAGGAGTCAGCATTTACAGGTCCTGTTGGCATTTCAGATCTGGCTTTCAAGCTGGCTTCAATTTCATTCATTTTTTCTTCAATTTTAACAAGCCTAGCTCCCTGATCAGGGAGCTTGGCATCCATTCTCATCAATAGGTTGAACATTACTTCATTGGACAATAGAGGGGCAACTGTTTTCGGTTGTGTAGGGGCTGCCTCTGGTTGAGTCTGAACTGAGGTGATCTTAGAGGTCTTGCTGAAGGTGTCCTCATACACTTTGTGTCCCATTTTGATCAGACTTCCCAGGTAGATTGGTTGGTCTCTACTCTTGATCATATCCATATCATACCTCTTTGCCCATACTTTTTTCTTTTTGACAAGGGATGTGATCACATTCCCATAGGGCAAATGAATCTTTTCCAATTTGCATGCTGCCCTCATTCTTTCAATCATGAACCGTCCAAGGTTCAGAACTTCACCAGTGAATGCATGCTCTATCAGCCAAAGGTCTTGAAGGCTGATGTAGCTTAAGCTACCACTTCTCCCATGCAGATTTACAGCAACAAAGTAATGTAAGATTCTAAACTGTGGACTAATGATCAGTCCTGCATTGCTTTTGGAAGAGAATTTTTTCTTCTTCCCGGTGACAATTTCCCACACAGAAGCAGGATTATACTTGTCAGGCATCTCATATTCTCTATTCTCACCTTCAATTCCTAGTAGGTTACTTAAGTTTGAGGCAGTAACTAGGAATTCTTTTCCATTAAGAAAGGCATTCAGAGTTTCTTCAGAGTACTCATCTGAATCATCAAGCTCTTTTTCACTAAATGCAATGCTAGAATAGAATTCTTTAGCTAAACTAGCACTATATGCTCTGTCCTTGAAAGAGCTAAACTCCTTGATACTTAGTTCATTAAAATAATCTGTCAGGCTTGTTTGCAGTTCAAGAGTTTCACTGAAACTCTCCCAGTCAACATACTTCCCACATGTAATGGGGACATTTTTTATTTTCTTAAATCTCTTTTCATGAATTTTGTTTCTAAATTTCATGGAAGAGGCAGATGATGTACCTTTTTCTCTTTTGCCTTTCTTTCCCAATTTCTCAATTTTCCTCTTCTTTTCTTTTTGTTTCTTTTTCTCGGACCTTTTCACAGTCTTTTTTGTTGCAAAACTTGATGCACTTTTTTGTCTTTTTCTTGGGTGCTTAGCCTCGGGCTTTTCTTCTAATAGTCTCTTCCCTTTTTTCTTTGCAAGCAAATCCTTGAGAAGGGTCGACTTGGCCATTATGACTTCTGAAGATGTTTTTAATTTAGGGTTCAGGGGGTGTTAGAAATAGGGTTCTCGATTGATTTCAAAAGATGGAGAGAAGCAACTAAGACTAATAAAGATGAGAGAGTCAGTTTTTAGAGAATTATGAAGTGAATGGCAGTTTCAAACTCAAGGAACCGTCTGTCTCCCCCTTAACAAATGCCTCATTTTCCCAAATTTCAAAACTCCCTCTCATATTTTTACTATTTACTGCATCAGGTTTCCCTCTTTCTTTTTTATCACTCAGTAGGCACAAAATCTTCTTACTTTAATTCTTTATTACTCAGTCATCAGTTCTTTTGATTTAATAAAATAGAATACTCTTAGTTGACTAAATTTCACACTTTAGTCGACTAAGTTTTTTCTATTTTCCTCTGTTTATTCTAGACTCCTTTCTATAACTCTTCCAAACAACATATTCCTAGATTCCTTCTGATTTCATAGAACCTATCCTCACTAAGGGGCTTTTTGAATATATCAGCTAGTTGGTGCAATATGCTTATGAATTCAATATTGATTTCTCCCTTAGTTACATAATCTCTAATAAAATGATGTCTAATTTCAATGTGCTTAGTTCTTGATTGTTGCACAAGATTCTTTGAAATATATTATAGCACTGGTGTTGTCACAATATATGGGTGTGTTATTCATGGACAACCCGTAGTCTCTCAATTGTTGCTTAATCCATAAAACTTGTGCACAACAACTTCCTAGGGACACATATTCTGCTTCAGCAGTGGATAAGGCTACAGAATTTTGCTTCTTACTTGACCAGCATACAAGCATGCTTCCTAGTAGCTGACATGTTCCACTTGTTCTTTTCCTATCAATTCTACTTCCAGTAAAGCCAGCATCTGAATATCATACAAGGCTGAATGGTGATTCTTTTGAATACCATAATCCTAGGCTTTGAGTTTCAATGAGATATCTAAATATTCTTTTTACAGCAGTGAGGTGTGTTTCTTTAGGTTGAGACTGAAATCTAGCACACAAACACACATTAAACTGAATATCTGGTCTACTTGCAATTAAGTAAAGAAGAGATCCAATCATACCTCTATAGAGCTTTTGATTAACATATTTACCTTTCTCATCAGCATCAAGCTTTGTAGATGTACTCATTGGTGTGCTGATGGATTTTAATTTCAGCATGTCATATTTTTTGAGCATGTCTTGAATGTATCTGTCTTGCCTGACAAAGGTTCCTCATTTGCATTGCTTGATTTGAAGTCCAAGAAAGTACTTCAATCTCCCATCATGCTCATTTCGAATTCTCCATGCATTTCCTTAGAAAAGTTCTTGCAAAGAGATTCATTAGTAGCACCAAATATTATGTCATCAACATAGATTTAAACTATGATTAGATCATTTAGGTATCTCTTGATAAATGCTGCCCCTAGCATGGTCTTTTTCTACCAGGAATTTTGAAAGCCTTTCATACCAAGCTCTAGGAGCTTGTTTCAATCCATATAAGGCTTTATGAAGCTTAAGGACATGATCTGGTTTTTCGAAATCTTCAAAACCAGTAGGTTGTTCAACATATACCTCTTCTTGAATAATTCCATTTAGGAATGCACTCTTCACATCCATTTGGTATAGTTTGAAGTTCATATGACAAGCAAAGGCAACTAGCAATTTTATGGCTTCTATTCGTGCTACTGGAGCAAAGGTTTCTTCATAATCTATTCCTTCCTCTTGATTATACCCCTTTGCTACCAATCTTGCTTTGTTTCTCATAACATTTCCTAGTTCATCAATCTTGTTTTTAAACACCCATTTAATGCCAACAATAGGGTGATTTGAAGGCTTAGGCACTAGTGACCATACATTATTTCTCTCAAATTGATTCAGCTCCTCTTGCATGGCTAAAATCCAGCTTTCCTCTTTTTCAACTTCCTCAAAACTTTTAGGTTCAATTTGAGAAATGAAAGCTGAAAATTCACAAGTTTCCCTAGTTCCTTTTCTAGTCTTAACTCCATGAGATATGTCACCTATGATTTGATCTTGTGGACGATCTCTCACATATCTTTAGCTCCTAGGTAAGTCACTATGATGGATTTCTTGTCTTTGTAAATTTTCAAGAGGTGGAGCTACGGTTTCTTCTCTTGATGAGTCTTCCTCATTGTTCTTGATATCATTTAAACTCATTTCATCCATGTGTTTTCCTAGATTTTCAAAATCTTCATCATCCTCATGAACTTCCTTTTCAACATGGATTGATTCATTAAAAACTATATAGACAGATTCTTCAACAGTTAGTGTCATTTTGTTGAAAACTCTATATGCTTTTGAGTTTATGGCATATCCCAAGAATATTGCTTCATCACTTTTAGCATCAAACTTCCCTAATGGTTGTTTTCCATTGTTCAACACAAAGCATTTACAACCAAAGCTCCTAAGGTGAGAGATGTTTGGTTTTCTTCCTTTGTACAGCTCATATGGGGTTTTTGACATGATTGCTTTAATTGAAACTCTATTAAGTATATAAGCTGTTGTATTGACAGCTTCAGCTTGAAAATATTTAGGGAGGTTGTTCTCACAAAGCATAGTTCTTGCCATCTCTTTCAATGTTCTATTTTTTCTTTCCACAACTCTATTTTGCTGGGGTGTTCTAGATGCTGAAAAATTGTGTTCCAACCCCTTTTCATTGCAATATCTCTCGAACTCATTATTCTCAAATTCACCTACATGGTCACTTTTAATCCTAATAATAGATGTACCTCTTTCATTCTCAACTTTTTTGCAATATCCTATGAAAGCTGATAATGCATCATTCTTGTGAGTTAGGAAATAAACCCAAGTAAATCTCGAGTAATCATCAACAATCACTAAACCATAAGATTTACCACCTAGACTTCTAGTGCTAATTGGACCAAAGAGATCCATGTGGAGCATTTCAAGAGGTTTCGATGTTGACACAACATTCTTAGCTTTGAATGATGTTCTGACTTGTTTTCCTAGCTGACATGCTTCACATAATCTATCATCCTCAAACATAATGCTAGGTAGTCCAATAACTAGATCTTTCTTAATTAGTTTTGACATGGTGTTCAAGCTAACATGTTCTAGTCTCCTATGCCACAACTAGCTGTTGTTTTCAGCCTTGGCTACTAGGCACACTTCACTATCCTTCTCTAGATCTTCAAGGAAGATGACATACATGTTTTTCAATCTATTTCCTATGAAGGTAGTCTTGTTAGTGCCTATGTCTATCACTTCACATTTGTTGGAATCAAAGCAAACCTTAAACCATTTGTCACATAGTTGACATATGCTTAACAGATTATGCTTTAGACCTTGAACAAATAACACATGGCTAATTTGTGTGCAGGAGTTCTTACCAACCGTACCTATACCTTGAATTCTTCCTTTTGAATTATCTCCAAAGGATACGGTGCCTCCCTTTTTCTTGTCCAGCTGTGCAAACAGCATTTCCATCTCTTGTCATGTGTCGAGAGCAGCCACTATCCATGTACCATGACTGTTTCTTTATGTGTTAACCCTTTGAGCATGTTTCCTTTAAGTGCAGCTCAACCTACAAAAATATGGTTCAGTTCTTCTTGATAGGTACCCATGCTTTGATGGGTCCTTGAGTGTTAGTGTCAATAAAATAACCTTTTGGCACCTAGATTTTTCTGGTTTTTTGCACATAAATGTTTTTGACACACTCATATGATAGATGACCATATTTTCCACAACGATAGCATCTAGATGATGCATTATGATGATTCTTCTTGCTATATGAATTTTTCTTTAAAAGATCATTGTTTAACCATTTAAGAGCTGCATTTTCATTAAGAACTTTTTGTAAAGCATCAGTTTTATTTTCCAACTCTACTCTCATGATTTCAAAATCTGCTTTTGAGTGTTCCAATTTAGTTTGAAGTAAATTTCTTTGTTCAAAAACAGAGTTGAAATCAAGTTTAATTTTCTCCAAAACTTTTTCAAGTGATGCAGCCTTTTTCTTCAGATTTTTGTACTTTAAAAACAGGCTTTCAAACTCATCACATAACTCATCATACTTATCTTGCAAATCATTCATAGATATATCACAAGTCGATGAGCATACCTCTGTTTCATCATCATTTGCCATCAGACAAATGTTTGCTCTTTCTTCTGAGCTTCTTACATCAGATTCTGTGCTTCAATCACTGTCTGACCAAGCTGCAGTAACCATTGCCTTTTTTGATTTTCTGTTTTTCCTTAGAGTTTCTTCCTTCAGCAATGGACATTCAGATTTGTAGTGTCCTGGTTTTTTGCATTCGTAGCAGATCACTTCTTCCTTGTTATTGTTTTCATTCTTGTTTCTCTTCCATGAAGGACCTTGATCCCTTTTAAAGAATTTTCTTGCAATTCTTTGATTCTTTCTTCCCATCAGTTTTCTCAATCTTCTTGCAACAAGTGCAAGTTCATCGTTGTCATCACATGAGAGTTCTTCCAGCTCTTCTTCAAGGATGCTGGTCTTGAGTGCTATGTTTTTTTTCTTCTCTTTTACCTCTCTTTTATCCTCTTATTCTTCTTCCTTGAGCTCCAGCTCATGTGTGAGGAGTGACCCATAAATTTCAACAACTGTGACGATGTTCAAATCTTTGGCTTCTCGGATGGCAGTCACCTTTGGCTTCCAAGACTTAGGTAGACTCCTAAGAAGTCTTTTTACAAGCTCATGCTCAAGGATAGGTTTTCCTAGCTAGTTAAGCTTATTTGTAATGTTTGTGAACCTATCAAACATGCTAGTGATGTCCTCACCAGGTTCTATTTTGAACATCTCATAGTCGTGGGTCAAGAGGGCAATTTTGGACTCCTTAACTTAAGAAGTCCCTTCATGAATTATTCTTAACTTATCCCACACTTGCTTGGCTGTTGTACAGCTAGAGACTTTGTTGAACTCAGTGGGAGTTAAGGCACAATGCAGAGTGTTGATTGCCTTGAAATTTGTCTGCACTTTCTTAGTTTTAGCCTTGGTCTATTTAGACCTTGACTTAGGCATCAACTCATTTGTGACAATATTCACAGTTAAGGGAGTAAAGAGACCATCAGTGATGACATCTCACATTTCATAATCTATGGCCCTAATGAAAATTGACATTCTAGTGCTCCAATAAGGGTAATTAGAGCCATCAAACAGAGGTGGTCTGTTTGTTGATTGTCCTTTAGCTACAACTGATTTATGTTGAGCCATTTGGATCCTCTCTAAGGGTGTTAGACCTTATATTCAGAGAGCTTGCTCCGATACCAATTGTTGGTCCCAAATATAGGTGCTAGAGGGGGGGTGAATAGCACTATCTCAGCTCTTTTTGGTGGGATTGAGACTTGGTCTCAAACTAAGGAAGAAAAGCCAATGAAAACGATTGATAAGGTATTTATAGTGGTTCGGTCCAAGACCTACATCCACTACCTTGATTGTCTAACCAAGGATTTTCAAATCAAACACTAAAACGGTGGAATTCACAAGCTTCCACCAAGCTTTTACAATGGCTTTTCCAAGGCTTAGCCACAACCTTTACACTAGTTTTTCACGGGATCAACTACAACTCAATGTGGCTTTCCAAGGTTCAACCACAACCTATGACTACTTTTTCCCGGGCTAAACTAAAACCCAATGTGGTTTTCCAAGGCTCAACCATTACCTTTAACTCTACTTTTTCACGGGCTAAACTAGAACCCAACCCTAACTTTTCAAGGCTAAGTTGGAACCTACAAGCATCCAAGCAAGCCTTGCTTGATGCAAACACTTAAAGTGAAACACTCACTCTAAGAATACAAAGATAGAAAAAGGAAAGTACCTAGTGATCACACGGTTGATCTATATGGTACAAGTTAAAGTGTTGAACATAGATACAAAGAATAGGCGTTGAGGTTCAATGAAGAGTACAAAAGATTTTCAGGTTTTCTACTCTCTCTTTGGCTTGAATATGATGGTATCTTTTTGTATGAAGCAAAAAAATCTCTTTCTTTGGCATTTTGAAGATCCTTTTATAGTTGGAGAAGCTGGTCTGATGGCTGTTGGGACGTTTATGACCGTTAGAAACAGTTTGGGGAAGGTTCTAGCCGTTTTCTTGTCTTGTAGTGGCCTAGTGGATGAAGCAGACAGAGAGCACTTAGTCGACTAAGATTTTTCCCTTAGTCGACTAAGTTGGTTCTGTTTCATATGCAGATTCCAGTGATCGCTTAGTCGACTAACCCCATTATCTTGGTCGACTAACTTGATTCTGTTTCTCCCCAAGCTTTACCCTTACACTTTCTCCATTTCAACTTTTATTCGACCAATGACCTTCCTTGGTTCACCAGGGAGCTTCATCAATACTGATGTTCCCTGTTCTTTATCTAAATCACATCTTTAGATGTTCAATAGAAAGATTGTCATATTGTCTTATTTGTGATCATTTGCCCTGCACACTTGATTAGAAGTGTTGGACACTAATGACATGGGAATGTTTTATTATCATCAAAAACTAATGGAGCCAACAATCTAAAATATCTAAAGTAAAGTAAATGGAGACAGTGAAAATAAATCAGCATAAAATGATTCATAGCATTTCGATCTCATTTCAATAAGATAAAATAGATTCATTTCACCCAAATAATCAACAAGGCTTATGATTTTTTGAAAAAATTTGGCCCGTACCAAAAATTCATACTCGGTGACACCTTTATCAAAGGCATCCAACCGAGCCCGCCAAGGCTGTCAAACAGTCATATATGCATAAGACACATTTTTACGTTTGAGAACATAGCCATTCCTTGGCGTTAGCTAAGTTCACCTTCACGTGGTTGTTTGGCGTGAAGTGACTCAAACCATACCTCACGAGATCTTGACCGAGGTATAATATAATGGGGTTCCATGCCCCTCTAATAGGTTGGTCCATGAAACCTGCACACTACAGTAAGCTAATTATATAATCCACCTTATCAATAAAAATTCAGCAGCATGACGTGGCTAATTTAATACTATCCAGCCTGTCAAGGCAAAACAACAGTTCATATATTTTCAGCACAATTACCAATCCAGCCACTCATGCTTGCATTATCATAAGCCATTCGATTTAAACTATCATTTACAACATAGCAAGTAGTCTCGAATTACTCCATTTTCAACGCCAACATTCAATTTCAAGACAATTTATAAAATCATTTCATTTAATCACATTTTGCTTATAAAACATAAAGATTTTCAATTTAAACTCATTTTCCATAAAATCACAAAAACAAATTAAAATTCACTTTAGATAATCAAGATGATGATAAAGTTACTCACTGTAATGGGAATCGAGTTCGGGATACTTCGATTCTTGATCCTCGGGTACTACCTCTTTACTCTTGCTAGATGCTCACCACCTAAACATAATGCATAATAAGCAATTTGCTACATTTGTGCTAAACCATTATAAAACCAATTCAGGCTCTATACTAATGCATGAAATGAGATGTGAAATACTCGAGTAATCATCTAAATTCGGTGTTCAATATAAGTTCAATTGTGTACCTAAATAAAATGGTATTGGCCTAATTCGATCTATCACCCGATTAATTGGCCAATACATCCAATTCAACTGCAAATAATTCCATTCCTCTCCTAATATTCCAAATCATCAAATACAATTTAAATAACTTGAAATCTGGCAAAATCATCCTCACATTTTCTCTTGGAAAATTCAACCATGGAGGGTTCACTAACAATATAATTTTTCATGCTTGATTCTCACACCATAAATCATCAATTCCTAACCAAATCATTTGAAATAAAATCAAACCCACCATTAATATTCCATAAGGAAGGTTCGAGCATGAAGGTTGGGTAAGGAACATGTGATTTTTCTTGCTTGCTTTTCATACTACACATCACCAAACAACTAAAAACACTATAATAACATGTTTTCTAACTAAATTCATCATCAAATCCTCTCTCTCAAGGTTTGACCAGCAAGGGTTCCATCATAAAATCATGAATTCCAACCATGGAAAATACAAAAGAATGCATGGGAAAGATAGCTTACAAGTTATAATTAAGAAATTTCACCTTTGATTGCTTGATTCCTTGAAATCTAGTGATTTTCCCTTGAAATTTCCCTCACTAGGGTTTTGTTCTTTCTTTTTCCTTTCTTCCTTGGGTTGGCCGACCATATGAGAGTGATATGGGTGAGTTATGGGCTGGTTTTTAAAGCCAAGTATGCATGGATGAAAATTTGACACATGTCACCATGTAATTGGTGCATGTGTCATACTTACTCATTAAGCATTCTCTCTCCACCACTTAAAATTTCCTCAATTATCTATGATAATAATGGGTGAACTTCATGTGCTGAACATGTGTTGGGTGCTGTAAAATTACAATTTTGCCCTTGGGTGATAAAATGACTATTTTGCCCCTATGCTTGAAAAATTGTCGAAATTAAAATTCTTCACTTCTCAAACTCAAATTATGTCCTAAATAGTCAACCTTGGTCAACAACCTCTTCCAACATTCAAATCTTAACCTCGGGTAGCAAAATGACGATTTTCCCTCTAGGTCATGAAAATTCCAATTTCACTCCAAATCAGTCCTCGAACTCCGAATCACCATATTAAATCATTCTGAGGTTTTTAAATTCTCAATTTCATCTTAAAATCTTTATTTGAACTAGTTCAAGGCTTAAATCGACTTGGTTGTACTACTATGTACACTACCGACTTTTGATGATTTTTCAGGGCTTTCGAAGTATGCAAGCATGTTGTCAAGCACATGGATGCATTGGCAAGTTTGTGGTATGGCTGGGCTTCACAATATGGTTGCTTGAAATATCAAATCGTCATCTCTTCCTTAAGTAGATCTTTACGAATCCCATTGTGTACTTTTATTCCCTCACCAAAGGTAATATCAATTAACTAGAGCATAACACCATTATTCCCTAAGCATTTAAAGTGCAGTTCAATCTTTGTTTACCTTTGTTAGGCACTCTACCTTAATAATTACTCTAAACAAAATAAATCATGCGAGGAAAAGAAGCTCTTTTCATCATTGAAGTTCTACACAACATCATGTTATACCAAGCATAATTTCATAACTATAATAATATACTTCTGGGGTTCCACCCTTATCTATCAATCATTGCTCCCTCTACACCTATACTTATACACTATTTAATTCCTCACAAGCCACTCGTGGCTACCTTATTTTTGACTTCTTATAGCAAGTTAAGTTAGTATCTTTTTTTGTACTTTTTCCATATACTTCCAAATCGCTTATACACAACCTTTAATAGAAATTTATTAAGGACTTAAACAATCAAAGGCTTATCTTCTAAGCCACTCATAACCTTAATTTTTCAATAGATGCTCAATAGCATTTTTAGCTCATTGACCTCGATGAACACTATTAAAGATCTCTCAAGATGTCCTCGTTCTTAATTCGGACCATACCTACTAACTTAGTATATTTGCATTGATTATCTTTAAGCTTCTTATGCTCATTATAACAATATCCTTATTTCACCCATCATTCATTCCAATGGCTTTATTGATATATATATGGCCTTTAGCATGTCACAATGCATTCCACATATATGTTAGGGCATTTTCTATCTCATGCCAAGCTTATAATCAAGTAGCCAACAATTAGACTAAATTCCTCTATGGAATATCTCTTTCCACATGATTCATGTGAATCACAAAATGTACAACTTCACATGTATGCCTACATATTGATAACCTTCATATACTTCACGATCATGCAAACCACAATTTGCAAAATTGGCTGTCTATCGCACGTACGCAATCAGAACATTAATTTCAACATATCCAGTTCACCCTCTTGTGGTATGCTAAAATTGCCCTTTGTCATATTTCATTACTAGCAACCATATACTTTTACCATAACATTTAATACAAATATGGTTAAACGGTGGTTTCCAATTTACCCTTAAATATATAAATTTCAAATTGTACTCCACTTAGTGTTAGGATCTTGACTTTACTCATCAATCCTTAACCAATCACATTTATAAAGTGGGTAATTTACTTACTTATTGCATTTCGCCTTTGCAGCCACAAAATCAAAATTCCTTAAACTTAGAATGCAAAACTCCCTCTTAGAGCTTATCCAAAAGTCAACATTTTCTAAATCCCTTACCTTTGGAGAAATCAAATTCAAGGTTGATCATTTACTTTATGGGTTGTATATTGAACCACATAGAATTTTAAATCAATCTTTAAGGCAATTCATGTAACGACCACTTTCCTCAGTCGCTATCGGCGTCCAAGACTTCCGGGAAAAACACGACAAGCCTCGAACAAGTCTATCTCGAATTACTCAATAATCCATTACCTTCAATCATCATATAATAGTAAAACTTTCATATATTAAATTAAATCATAAATATAAAAATCACTATAAACTTTTTCCTTTTTATTTACCAATATATACATGAAAATATAAATTTTTCAAACTAATGCTTATAGAAAAGTTTAAAATTTGTTTACAACTCAATAAATAAAATATTACGACTCGACCTCTAACAGAAACAGATACAACGGAGCGACTCAAGGTAGTACGCTAGGAGATGCCTTTACCTATTCACAGTAGACCAACTCGTCGATGACTTCACGCCAAATCGATCCCTGTTTGTAAAAAGGGGAATAAAATGGGGTGTGAGTCTCATAGACTCAGTGAATATCATCGACCTAGTGAGTAGGGCATAGATAGGAAACAAGCAAACTGCAGATCAGTTGAATACAAAAAGCAAGAGTAGAGAAATAAATTGTCTCAAACAGGGATTTTGTACCTTATAACCATTTATTTTGCATCAAATCGATAAAATCGAGCCAGCTCCCGTGAAACCAAATATTATTCAAAATCATATACAAATCATAGCTCGCCTATATGCGAGGAATTACTGATTTAGTTCACTAAAAACAAATAGGGGAGCTGCGAAAACCATTTAATTCACTTTTCTCACTATGCCAAGAAACATGATTCAAAATGTTAAAAATTTATTTCAATCCATGTAAAACAATTATATTTTATCTAAAATAAACAACAAGGCTTATGACTACTTAAAATCTTGGCTCGTGCCATAAAACTCATATTCGGTGCTACCTTGCGCTAAGGTATTCAATCGAATCTGCCAAGGCTGTTAAATTATTCAAAACTCAGCCATTCCTTGACGTTAGCTGAGTTCGTCTTCACGTGGTGGTTTGCATGAAGTGAACTCTGTCATATCTCAAGACAATTAAATAACCCTGCACGCCTCTACAACTGAGATATCAATATATAAGGGTTTTATCGTGCCACCTCTTATTAGGTCGGTCCACGGAAACCCATCTACAGCAGCAAATATTAGTCCACCAATTAAATAAATATTTCAATGGCATGATTTGGCAGTTATCGATAGGTCTGGGTCCTCATCACTTGACTACTGGCCAGCTGTATTATATCGACAACTCCACAGCCCCCGACAGGGACAACTCGCCAAGCTTTGAATCTCGGACCTTTTTAAAACTTCCCCCGAAAGGAACATTTTGAACTATTTCAAATCCAGCCATTTACGCCAAAACAAATAATTTTTTTATAATTTCAAAATAATTTCTAATTTAGCCATTCATGTCGTATTCTCATAAGCCATTTAATGTAAAAGTCATAAAAATTTATCATATGTTCATAAAAATGAAATTTAATACATGATTCATAAAATACCATACATAGAGAATTTAAATTTCTAAATCACATATGCACATCACACAATTATATAAGGCACAATTTCAAGACTAAATCCAATTGAAAAGCTTCTTTCCCATTTCTTTTAAGTCACTTTACATATATATCTTATATATATATTGCAAACGATTTCTAAAAACAATTTACATTCACAATTTTATAAATTTCTACTAATTCATGCTCTTCACAATTCATAGGCAAATTAAATCATATATATTCATACATATATATAATTATGAATATTTTAAAATCGACACCCCCTACTCACCTCTAAATAGCGGGATTTTACATCGCTATTTTCATACGCGTATATACTTATTTCTATTTCTCAGTCGCGTGTCTCATTCAGCATGTCTCTTCGATAAACGTGCCATTAGGCCTTTTCCATTCCTCCTAGGTATTGGACCTTGTCCAAGAACCTCTCCAATTTTCCTATTGGGCCAACCCCAAATTTTATTTTCCACTTGGGCCTTGCCCAATTTCATTTTTCTATTGGGCCTTGCCCATCTAATTACCATTGGGCCATGCCCATTTTATTTTTTCCTATCATCATTTTCATTTTTTTCTTTTTCTCTTTTCTTTTGCTTTCTTCTCTTCCATATTTTTCTCTTTCTTTCTCCTCTAGCCGTGGCTTCCTCACCGTGGCAGCCTTCCTCCTCCATCGTCGATGGTGGCAGCCTCTTCCTCCACCGCCAGTTAACAGCTTCGTCATTCTTTATTTTCTACTCTTAAGCCGCCTCACTTCCTTACCTTTGCTGCCATTTTTTTGCTAATTTTTCAGCAGCCTAAACTCTAATTTTTTTCAGCCTCGAGATCGTAACTTTAAGCCTCCAAAATCAATAAAAATTTCAGCTCAATTTTTAGCTTTTTCTTCCTCTAAACAAAACGCTAAATTTACTCTTAAAGTGCAGCCAAAAAATCTGTTTTTCTTACCCCTCAAAGTGCAGAATTTTCTGTTCTTGTTTTGCTCGACTTTTTCTCTTCTCACATCCGTCCTCTCTCTCTTTTCTTCCTCACAGTTTTTCTTCTTCTTTGTTTGCCTTTCTTTTATTTATTTTTCTGGTCAGTTGTCTCTTGTTTCTTTTTTTTATTCTCTTTCTTCCAGCCAAGCCTTACCCTTTCTAAACTCTTCTCTTTCTAGATTCTTTTTTCTCCTTCATTGACTCTCTTTCTTTCCTTGTCTTGTCTCCTTTTATTGCCCTCTTCTTGACCCATTCTTCAAGCTTATCTCTTTCTTTCATTTTTTTTTCTACATGGTCGGCCCCGCCATTTCTTTCTACTCCATTTTATTTCTTTGTTTCTTCCTTTTCTATTACGCATAGCTGATCCCATCACCTTGCCTTCTTCATTTCTTTATTTCATTTTGTTTTCGATCCATATCTTTTTATTCCTTTGTTTCTTGTTTCCTTCATGTGTGACCATACATGTACATATAAAACATTTACTTGACTTTTCAACACCTTTATCCCCTTATTTTATTATTCATTTCACCTTATAAATATTCATTTAAGCCTTTAATTAACCTAGGATTTAATTAGGCTTAAAAGTGTAATAAGAGATCCAAAAATTTAATTGTCAATCCTTACAATTTCCATTCCTAACATATCACGTCCAATCACTTTCCAACAAGATTTTCTCTATTTTAGAGATAGAAATGGGTGAAGCAATCTGTATAAAAGTTGTAGCTCTGTCTCTTAGCTTTCCAATGGTTCTAGAATTTCAGCAATTGAAGTTTTGTAACCTAAGATATGGCCAAAATACTAAAGTATGTACAAGAAAATTTTTGAGTTCTTCCCCACTTTGCTCAATTCTAAGTTTCTAGGAATCGTGGGCATTACGCATCGCCGTCCCCACTTTGCACACCATTTCAGGCCTGTGCATTTTCTCATTCACACGTGCACGGTTACATCAAATTCGTCAAAATTTATTAATAATGTATACTAGCATAATATAAGGGTACACAGATTCAGTACACTCAAATTTCACATAAATTTCTCAACAATACATGTAGGCATCGTACAGATATACACAAGTGCATAACAATCATATTTAACATCATAGAAATATTTTTCACTAAACGTTTGTTCCTAGGTTCCCTTTCTTTTTAAAGAGAGTTGAATAAAATCATTCAAGCATTTTATTCAAGTACATTCATATTCCCAAAACCAATTTGAAATGCAATTTCACTCACAAATTTTCGAGAGTCGAATTCGGGCACTTCGACTCATAATTCTCGGGTGCGACTTTCTTGCATTTATCCGAGGGCTCACCACCTTGACAAATTGCACCATAATTTAATCACTACATTCGTGTTAGTTAAGTATAAAATTAACCTAATTTATATATGAATGCGTTAAATGTTCGGGTAACCGCTTAATTTTGACGGTGACCTAATTCGGCCAATTACTCGATAAATTAGCCAACGCGTCCGATTTGACTCCAAATTGCTCCATTCTTTTTCTAATACTTTGATTCATCAAATACCATTTAAATAATGACAATTTCAGCATTGAAACTTTTCCATTTCTTCATGGAAAAATTCAGCCATTTGGTGCACTAGCATCGTAATTTTTCCTACTTAACTTTTTCACCTTAATTCATTATTTTCCAAGCCATTTCCCTTGAAATAAAAACAATGCCTCATACACACACAACATGCTAGGTTCGGCCAACGAAGGAGTCTTGGAAAAAATGGAGTCTTTTCTTACGGTTTTGCTTCTAAACATGCTTAACTATCTCTAAACATCAATATATCTCAAAATCAAACAATTTCAACATCATTTCTCTCTCCATACACATTTGACCAGCCATGGTTTCCCCATGAAAGCATGCTTTTCAACCATGAAAATTAAGGGAAAATGCATAGGAAAAATAAATCTCAAGCTTAATCGGAGAAATCTTACCTTTTTCACTTGATTTCCTTGAAAATCCACACTTTTCCCTTGATTTTTCCACCTAGGTTTCTTGTTCTTCCTTTTGGTTTTCTTTCCCCTTGCTCAGCCGACCATGGGAGGTGCGTTTGGGAAGTTATGGGCTGATTTTTATAACAAAATAATAAAATATTCCAACTCGCCACGTGTCGCAACGTGGTTGGTCCATTTTTCTTTTTATACTTTAAATATTTGACTTTTAATCTCCACCACAAATTTCTCATGTTTATCCATTTCCATGATGGATAAAATCCCTTGGTCTTGACAAGTGTTGGGGTGAAAATTTACCGATTTGTCCCCGGGGGGATTAAATTAAGATTTTGCCCCTATGCTCGAAAAGAACCGAGAAAGTGAAAATCTTTCACTGTTGAACCCATATTATACTCCAAATAATTATTCTTGATCAAATGTGATCAAAATCTTTTCTAAAAATTCTCATTTTGTCCTTAAATGTCAAAATGACCATTTTGCCCCTGATCGATCAATTTTCCCAATTAACCCCAAATCAGACCTCGAACTCCGAATCACCCTTTTAAATCATTCTGTGAGTTTTAGAATTCTCAAATTCCTCTTAGAATTTCCATTTGAACTAGTTCGAGGCTCGATATAACTTAGTTGTACCACTCGGTACAATTCGTCTTTTAACGAGTTTGATAGGTTCTCACATTCTTCCCCACTAATAAAAATTATGTCCCCGAATTTAAAACAGCGTAAGATGAATAATCAAAGTTCTAAAGTTCTGCCACATAACTTTTGTCAAGCATTCTTAACATAGAATCCTGGTTTATGCATCATATAAACTTTCAATTTAATAGAAATTAGATAATGTCATAATATATAATTATGTGTACTACTCATGTTTGATCAAATCAATATCATCGTTCATCCCATGAAGAGAACTTAAATATACTATTAGTTCCAGTCACAGCAATCACTCTTCATTCCAGTCAATATGCAACTCATATTACTATTATCACATGTCTTCAAATAATGACCCATTCTCGTTCAATTTCTTCCCATTGACAATCATGGCTTCAATTTTGTTCACTTCTTAACCTCAAATTATACTCTAAATGATCAATTTTAGTCAAATGTAATCAAAATCTTTTCTAAAAATTCTCATTTTGTCCTCGAGTGGTAAAATTACCATTTTGCCCCTAGATAGTCAATATTCCAAACTAACTCCAAATCAGTCATCAAACTCCAAATCACTATTTTAAGTCATCCCTTAACTATAAAATTCTCAATTTCATCTTTAAAATCCCTTTTTTAGCTAGTTCGAGGTTTAATTCAGCTTAGTTGTTCCTTTAGGGGAAATATCGACTTTTAATGTTTTTCTTAGGCATTCAAGTATACAAGCATTCCACCGAGTACATGGATAACATGACGCATATTTTATAAAGTCAGGCTTTACAAAATCATTGGCAAGCTAGACGGCAATTAAGGGCTAAGGATCGAAGCTTGGTTGGGAGTACCTCAAATTTGTCACTGTGAATGGGTTTAAATAAAATGCATGTAATGCATGACACATGATAGATATGCGACCACGGTATTAGAATGAAATATGTATGCCTAAATGAATGAACCTAGGATAAAGAACATTATATGTGTATATGTATATATGCGAATCCTGTGTGATTGTGTGCTGTGATGTGAGCCACATGGTTGACCTATGTTGTTTGTGTCTAAACTAGGATGTCCAGAGACTATGATTAACCCATAGGAGTAGATTACCCTAGGTGAATGATATGTTGAGATGATTTGATTAAATGATGCCTTGGAGATTTAGAGACACTTAAAACCTAACCAAGCTTAAGGCGATTGGAGCTCGATAAATGTGAATGAGGTTCAATGAGGATAATGTGAATGATAAAGGCATGATGGCCTTATTTGTGGATTTGTGTTTCCATACGAAGAGTGAATTCTAGATGTTGATCTGATTTATAGTGAAGTGTAGTTTCATCCTCCTACAACTATGTGTGTGTCTACAGGGATGATGGCAAGCAGGGATAGTGACACTAATCTCACTTGTGATTCTCGCCTGTAGTGTTTTGATGCCATCCGTTGAGATTACTCTAACTGATGTCAACGTTAAGAGATTACTCCAATCAATGATTTGATTCTCTATCAGTTATTTTAGCGTTATACATGATTTGCTCTCCACCTGTTGCCTCGACACGTGCATGATCTATTTCTTCGCTATCAGCTTTGCCTTGATCATGATTTGATTCTCTGCTAGTTCGCCACTGAAAGTGATTTAACTATGTCCAGGGGAGGTTCACTCATTAATTTGACATACATATGACACAAGATAACCATGGAAAGGCTTAGATAAATATGATATAAATATGATGTGATACTCCGACAACTAAAGTGTGTCGAGGAGAATGATTTGAATAAATTTAATTGGCTTCGAGGGTAAGCTTAATGATATGTGTGGTGATCTTTGGAGACATTGAGGATGATGACATGCCTTCATATTGGAAGTTTTAAGGATAATGATATGCCCTTTGTTTAGAGATGTTTGTTGGTTTATGTAATTGCACCAAGAGTACAATATTTATTATGTGATTATATATATATGTATGATTTTGTTTATCTGCACCATTCATTGAGTATGATAGTACTTACCCATTTTTGTACCATGTGCAGATAAATATGCCACAAAGCTATGTGCTAAAGGTCATCTTGTGACAAACTGATTTTGGCATTAAGTAGGTCTCACTTTTGATATTTTCACTCATTGTGTCCATCACAAGCTTCCACATAGGGTTGGCTATGGTTATGTATGTAGGCATGTTGTGCCATATGAACTTATGTAAGGGTTGTTATGTATGAACCCGTCTTGTATAGCCAATGTATAGCCTTATAAATATTTGTATGAATTATGTGCCAGGGATAATGTATTATATTTGGTTTTATTGTGAATATTTGAATGTTAAATCCCTTAGCTTATGTTATATAATTTTGGATTTTGAAGCTTGTTGATTTTGGAATTCAATGGTTCTCGCTTTTGATATTTTCACCCCATTTTGTCCATCTAGAGCTTCCACATAGAGTTGGATATCGTTATGTATGTAGGCACGTTGTGTAATATGAACTTGCATAAAGATTGTTATGCACAAACCCATCTTGTATTCCCAACGTATGGCCCTATAAATATTTGTATGAATTATGTGATATGGATAATATATTATATTTGGTTTTATTGTGAATATTTGATTATTAAATCCCTTGGCTTATGTTAAATGACTTTGGATTCCGAGACTTACTTCGGTCTAGTGGGCTTGCTTGCAAGGCTCGTGCGTCAGTCACAAACCCTCGAATTTGGGTCATGACAAGTAAGTGCTCTATTTTCTTTATCTAGTTCTTCTTATGGATAGCATTGTGTTTTGAAGATGGGTTTTTGCTTATAATTGATGGGCATATTCTAGATTTGAAATGTAGTGTGTGCATTTCATTAATTTTTAAGTTTTATACTTAAATTAGAATTTTCAATAATGGGTATATTGAATAAGTCTAATTTTTTGCACTTAAAATTTAAATTTAATGTATGGTAAAATTAGTGCTATTCATATTATTGTGGAGTTGAATAGTTAGCATAAATTATTTTGTATACGTGGATCATTTTATTATAATGTATACTAACTATTTGTGGTCAAAAGTTGCTTGTTGATTAGGTGTATTCAGATAATTACCATGGCACCAAAGAAAAAGGCGCATGCTAGTGGAAATGGGAATAGTTTTAATCGAAGTAAATTTATTTCAACAAAAGTTGAGAAGCAACACACTAAATCCCTACGATAAAAATTTCCATTTTGAAACATGGCATCGATGTCCAAAGAAGACTTTATCTTGACATCTACAATATTATTGATGAACGACAATGCGAGAAATTTTGCTCCCAACCAAAGGCAGCGATAATGCCTGTTGTTCAAGAATTCTGTGCCAACGCCGCTGAATATGACAATAGGCAAACATTTGTTTAAGGACATTAGGTATCTTTCAATGCTCACACTATTAATTTGTAACCTCCCACACTTTGATATTAGGAAACCTCAACCTCTATAGATGTGTAACTAGAGGTAGACTGATGAGTGCATCAAATTCATCTATTTAATGGGAGATTAAATACCTAATTAATCTAAGTTGGACTAGATTTGGGATCGAATGCAAATATTTTTATTTATTTTATTAGTTTATTTTAATTATGTTTAAATGTTTATTTTAAGTTAATAATATTAGTTTTACGTTATTTATATTTATTTTATGTTTTTATGTCACGACCCAATTTTTGGGCCATGACCGACGCATGGGCCCAATGGGCATAGCCCACTAAGCCCAAGCAAGCCTCTTATTATAACCTTGTTCAATATTTCAACCATTTTACACCATCCTTTCAAAACCATGATTCGTCATTCAAATTTTAAGTATCTCAGTAATATACAATGGCTATCAACATATTTACATTTATATCATCTCATGATATTGTCATTCATTTCTATCTTATAATGGCATCATAAGTCAAGATACACACATTGCTTTTAACAAAAGTCTTAGTGAATTACATCGAGTGTACATATACACATGTAAAGACTCTTGACGACCAGCAGAGTGACTTGGCTGAGGGCACAACTACTAAATGCCATAATACCTACCAAAAGGTGGATACGAGTGGACTCCTCAAGCTAGGCCCCAATTGTCTACAAATCTAATAACATGCAATTTAAAAGAGTGAGTATTAACTCATGAGTGAACATAAGAAGGGAACAAGCAACGATAATGATTGTTTTAGAAAACATGATGCATTTGTAATAAAACAATGCGAATTAGTTCGAATTCTTGTTAAACCCCTCAGTTCAAACTTTGAATGTTTAATCCCTGAGTGTTGAAGGATACATGCTCAAATAAGAAGTTAAAACCAGTGAAAACTACATCAAAATCCAAGCAATGCAAGCATGACAAAGACTTTCTCGCTGCAGGGAAAATGTATTCTTACTGCAACGCAATTCAAGACGAAAATTGGGCCAACCACCTGCGAATTTCTCACTTTTGCGAGGACCACCATGAACAATCTCACTGCAGTAAAAACGGAGCCATTGCTAGCCTCCACAACCCGAGACTTTCTCGCTACAACGAGAAATAGGACACTTTAAATAAAAAGATCCCTTTTTGCACTCAAAACCCATTTTCTTTGCTACAATAAAAATCAATTTAGAAGCAATTAACAATTTCAGCATATAATGCAATCACATATTATTTTCATAATCATATTGTAACACATGTATACAAAAACACATATATAAACACGTATACCACCCTGCGTCACTCATCTCATGTGCACTCCCTACTTGCACACTTCAATGTCGTCATGTGCACTCTTTACTCGCACATTTTAATATCATCACCATGTGCACTCCCTACTCGCACATTTCAATATCATCACACTCACTCTCGCCCTCATCATTATCGGCATGTGCTTTCTCGTACCACACACGCACGGTTATATTTATTACACAATATTACCTATCAATGCGTAACACATATATATATATGTATATCAACATAATCAATGAGTACGTGGACTCATCACAGTCACATTCACAACACAAAAACATTTCATCAAGCGCTTGTTCCCGTATACATTTTTAAAGAAAAAGACAATCAAAACTTTTCAAGTAATTCATTCAAACATAGATGCATTTTACCCCAAAGCATTTTAATGCAAGTTCACTCACCGGTCCTTGTTGATTCTTAAATCAACTCCAACTTCCACTAATGCTCTTAATGGAGATGTAGGGTCTCGTTGAGACCTATCACACACTATAGCATCATAATCAACTCAATTCTCATAAATATAATTCTAAAAGCTATCTCCTAAATCATGTTCTTCTAGTTATTCCTAACTAGCTTCCAATTACCATTAAGTGGCTATTTACTTTCGCTATTCTAGTCACACTAAAGATCAATAAACACCCTTAATTACAAAACACTCACAAATCCAACCACTAGCCATTTTCAACAACTTAAAAATCCTCTTAATTTCATTACTCACCTTGGTAGCTTTGTAATTGAATTCCTTATCAAGGGTTTTCAAGCTATCATAAAGAGTCCCTCTCTTTTTTTCTCGTTACAAAGTCTAGCTAGTGAGAGAAAGTATTGGAGAAAGACTTTTAAGGGTTTTTAAGGTAAAAAAGTGGAAGAGCACAAAGGGTTCTCATGAAAGGTGTACAAATGCATGAAAATTGAGGTTAATTTAAGAGAATGATGGAATCTTTAAGGGAGGCTTCCATGGAGGATGGAAGAAACGTGAAATGGGAAGAAGAAGAAGAAACTGTTAGAAAAATGAAGAAGATGTTGGAAATTAGATAGTTACAGCTAAAGCTTATCCAAGTTGCATTTAAATTACAAAAATGCCCTTAACAAGGTGGCTTTGTCTTCCTCTAATCTTTTGTGCAACCTTTTTACTCTTTTAACACTGAGACAAAGTCCATAATAGTCTAGAAATACTCAAGTTCACGAAAACTTACAAATTTTGACCTCAGATAAAAAATGACCATTTTGCCCCAACTATGGAAATCATCATTATTTCTATTTCCTTCATTATTTTATCTTTATTTCATCATTCATTTATGCCTTAGGCCTACTTTGGCCTTAATAAAATTAGGAAACTTACTTTTAGAAGCTCACCAAAAAAATGATGAAATTACCCCTAGTTCATGTTATCGCATTTACTTATAGCTATGTGTCTATAAAGATCGAGGTCTCACCTTATAGGAGTAGGATCAAAAATGATTTCAATTAGTGAAGAAAGATGCATAATCAAATATTGCTTTATTTGCATATGTTTTAGTTTTTCAAGCATGTCTCCCACTACAAAAGTCCAAATGACATGATTTTTAGACCATTAGAAAACCAAGAGGTAGGAATAAAGTTTTAATGTTTACCACTTTGCCCAGTTCTGATCAAAAGGTGGTCAAAATTTTTGTCAAAGTGAAAGCACTACACTAGAAGAAAAAAAAAAGGCATTTTTGTAAATTATGTTAAACTTTAGTCAACTTTAGTAATAAATATCTAAATTTCTAGCACTTTTTGCTCATTTTCAGTAGCTTCTTCTTCTTCTTCCCATCCTTCTTCTCCATTTCAAGTTTCCCATCTTTCGTGGAGGCCACCTTAAAAAACCTCAATGACTTTCTCAAGTTAACTCCAATTTTCATACTTTTGTGCACCTTTTCACAAAGTCTTTTATACTCTTTCACTTGTATACCTCAAAAACCCACAAAAGCCTTTCTTTAGCACTTTCTCTCACTAGCTGAACATTTTAGAGAGAGAGAGAGAGACTTTCCATAATAGATTGAAAAACTCTTGAAAAGGAATTCAACCACAAAACTTACCAAGGTGAGTGATGAGTTAGGGTTGATTTTTAATTTGTTGATGATGGCCAATAGTTAGATTTTTGGGTTGTTCTGTTGTTAAAGGTTATTTAATTATTTCTAGTATGACTAGAATAGTGTGAACAAACGACTAGTCAATTGGTAATTGGAAACTAGTTAGAAATAAATAGTAAAGCTTGATTTAGGAAATAGCTTTTAGAATTATATTTATATAAATTGAGTTGGTGGTGAACCTATTATGTGTGATAGGTTCCAACAAGGCCCCACATCTCCATTAGGGGCATTAGTCGAAGTTGGAGTTGATCAAAGAACCAACAAAGACATGTGAGTGAACTTGCATCAAAATGTTTTGGAATAAATGATTATATGCTTGATTGAGCCACTTGAACTATTTTGTTGGGTTTTCTTTAAAAATTGTATGGGAACAGGCCCTTAATGAAATGTTTTTACGTTGTGACATATGAATGTGATGGATTCATGTGTTTTTACATTATGTTAAGGTGTATGGTATGCATTAAAAGGCACCAGTGGGCGACAATTGTTACTGTGCATGTGCGGTATGGAAGTGCACATGATGGTGATAATGGTGTGTTGTGTGAGTGCACACACTGATGATGTTTGCCATGTGCATTGTGAAAGTGCACATAATGGTGATAGTGGTGTGCTGTATGAGTGCGCACACTGATGATGTATGCCATGTGCAGTGTAGGAGTGCACATGATGGTGGTAGTGGTGTGCTGTGTGAGTGCACACACTGATGATATATGCCATGTGTGATGTGGAAGTGCATATGATGGTGATAGTGGTGTGTTGTGTGAGTGCACACACCGATGATATATGCCATGTGCGATGTGGAAGTGCACATGATGATATTGTCTTCTGCGGTGTGGGAGTGCACAGAATGATTCTAGCTATGTGCAGTGTGGAAGTGCACATGAGCTGGTGAGATGGGAGTTATATACATGTATACATTTACATAGAAAGATTAAGGAAAATATTATGTGTTTACATTAAAAATTGAATGTTAAAATTTGATAAATGCTTTCAAATTGATTTTCATTGCAGCAAAAATGGATTTTCATTGTGACAAGAAATCAAGTTAAATTGCATTATTTTCAACATAAGTGCATCATGTTTTTTAAAACTTCTCGTATTGATGCTTATTCCCTTCCTACGTTCACTCATTGAGTTTATACTCACCCTTTTTAACTTCATGTTTTCAGATTTAGAGATAGTTAGGACCTAAATTGAGGTGTCCATTGTATTCGCCATATGGTAGGTACCATGGCATCCAGTAGCAGTACCCATGCCTATAGTCACTCCGCTGATGGTTGAGGTTTGCTGCATGTGTGTATAGTTGCTTAAATGTAAATTATGAGATTTCTGTGCACTCTGTATGACCATGTCATGTAAGGTTGACTGATGGTCACCCTATTTTTGAGAACTTTATATATATGTATACTTGGTTTTCACGGTTTAAATTCGAAAGAATGATTATAAAAAATAAAGAGTCTTGGATCTTAAAGAAATAAAAGCTTGCTTGGGCTTAATGGGCTATGCCTATTGGGCCCGTGCGTCGATCATGGCTTGGATTTGGGTTGTGACTTAATTAATTTTACAATACACCTAACATTGAGAACAATGATTATGGGCAATTCGTGACCGGTGACATTGATTTGGATAAAGCTTTAGGTTCACTTAGCATTTTGGGTACTAAATGGAAATTACACAAGGGTGTTTCAATTTCCTTCAAAGCTAATGCCATGGACAATGACTATAAAGTGTGGTATTATTTCTTACCCACAAAGATGCTTCTTATGAAACACTTGAGCAATGTGACAAACGATCGAGCGATCTACCTTTACGCAATTATGATCGAGAAATCTATTGACATTGGGCAATTGATCTTCAACAACATTATCATGTCAGCTCATTCACCATATGGTAGATTATGGTATCCATACTTGATCACTACTTTGTGCCATCAAGCCGGAAATGTTTGGTCACCCAATGAAGAGTCATTATATCTGAAGATTCCATTGGATGGTCGGATAATCCATAAGATTCACATGCATGAGCAAGCTACTATTGGAGGAAGCTCATCTGCTACACTTAACCACAATGACATTCCTAAAATCTTTCCATGTCTCAGTGATTGGAATGGCTTGAGCACCACATGAACCATTACGTAGAGTGTTTAACAGCCATTAAAGTGATGATAAAGGCATATGTCAAGCATGTTAGTATGGACATGACTACCTTCCTGTCACGACTCGAAACCACCCTCTAGTCCGTGACAACCGCCGCGATGTCCCAATAGACACTCATCCCCTGAATACCCTATCGAGACCTCGCAAAGCTTTCGTACTGGTTTTCTATCTCCCCCGTAGTTATTAGTTTCCAAGTAACATTTTTCAAAGAATAAAATAAGATTTCGGATCAAAACAGTCAAAATGCACAATTTTCCACACAAGGGCATTTTTGTCCTTTTTGTCCAAAAATTTCAAAATCGGTAAAAACATTACATACAAGTAGAATAAACATAATTCACAATCGAAAATAAATTTTGATACCGAAAACCCTTATTAAAATAAAATTTTTAGATAATAGAATAAAATAAAAATATTAAATAAAATAGTACATTTTATTGTAAAATAATATTTTTAGAAATATTGAAAATTAATTTTCAGCATGTGAAAGTAAAATAAATTTATACATACTGTATTACGGATAAACAAAGTATGTATATTAATTACAGTGACACGTGGGCCCCACTATGTACAATTATGTACCTTTGTTCACTAGGACACGACTTCGAACTAGTCTCTCAATGCAATCCGAGTGTTTATCAGTAGTCTCGAGCCTGAAATGGGTGGAAGAGAGAGTGGTGAGTTTTACAACCCGGTGAGTAGATAATTGCCATCTACGACATCTAAAGTCGAGTAAATGGAGACAAAGGAAAACACCACGCAATTGAGCAGTTCATAGCACAAACTTTGATTTTTATCTCATATAAGACATTTCAAATTTCAATAAAAATCATCAAAATCCTTAAATCACTAGGGCTTATGATTGCTTTGAAAACCAGGCTATTGTCGAAACTATTACCCAATGATGCCTTGGCCCGAGGCATCCAACCGAGTTCGCCAAGACTGTTAAGATCATATCATATTTGGAAATATAGCCGCTCCTTGGCATTAGCCGAATTCACTCTTACATGGGGTCAATAATTGAGTAAATTCTATGGTCACCTCAGGAGTTACCCTTCGTGCCTTTACAACTGAGGTGATATATAACTGAGTTTACCGTGCCCCTCCTAAAGGCAGTCCACAGAAACTCGACACTGCAGCAACTAATCAACCCACCATTTTACTAAAACTTTTAAGTAGCATACATGGTCAGTACAGCTCTATATATCACATTCAAATAAACAACAGTGCACATATTTCACAATAACATGAAAACTCAACCAGCATGCTAACATAAAATCATAAGCCACAATTTTAATAGCACATAAGATTCACAATTCACTAGGTAAGTCTCCATATACTCCATTTTAATAAAATCAACATTTAATTTCAAAATAGTATTTCTTTTCAAAATAATTTATAAAATTCATTTATTTAATCATATTTCATCAAAACACATTTTAATTGAAAATCATAATACTTTATACTTCAAATTTATCATGCCTTAAAAAGCATAAAATTTATAAAAAAACACCACTCTAGATATTACAAACGATAATTTATCTACTCACCTCGTCAGGAATGCAAAATACTCTTGCTTTCGATTTCCACTATACTGAATTTTTTCCACGTCTGGGGGACCCACCACCTATACATAATTTTCGATCCATTTTCAATTATTTGTGTCAAATCACTATAAATGATTTCAGGCTCTACATGATGCATGGAAATGAGATAAAAATGGTCCGGACAGTCGTTTAATCACGATGTCCGATCGACTCGCTTACACATTGTCTAAACTGCTAAAATCCTCAATTTAACTTCGATTTGACCCATTTCAATTTCTAATAGTCCCATTATATCCACAATACTCAATTACTGTAAATGTGGGTCAGTGTATCAGTCCTAGACCACAAATTACGCTTTTACCCCTATTAGGTAAAATTTGTATCTTTGCACCAAAATTCCCATTTAATTTCTATATTCATAATTCATCAAATCTCACTTAAATACCTCAATTTAGCATCAATTTCAGCAGCCATTCATCCCCTATAATATTCAACCATAATGGGTTTGAAGAGGAAAAATTAATTTTCTTGCTAGATTTTGATACATTTCATTATTATCTAACTAAAAACACTAATTTAACCTCAAATTTACCAAAATCAAGCATCAAAACTAGTCCTACAAAATTTGGCCAACATGGCTTTGGTATGCCCACTTGAGATTCATGCATGGAAAACGAAGAAAAATGCATGGGTAAGGTAGATTTCAAAGAAAATTAAAGGAATTAAACCTTTAGCTTGATCAACCTTGAATTTCCACACTTTTCCCCTTGAAATTCAGCCTAGGGTTTGTTGGTTTTCTTTTCCCCTTTCTCTTCCCTTGCTGGTCGGCCAAAATGGGTAAGATTGCTGAAGAAATTTCGCTTTTTATAAGACATTAAAATATTATTTCTTTACTTGACACATGGCACCATTTTATTGGTTCATGTGTAAGTGTTTCAAATTTATTCATTCGTTCTCCACCACATATTATTTCTCACTTATCCAAGACATTAATTGAATTCCATGTGTTGTCAAATGCCATGGTGGAGCAAATTTTCAAAAACTACAATTTTGCCCTTGTAATTATACAAAATTATAGTTTCTCCCCTAATACTCCAAAAATTATAAAAATTTAAAATTTTCACCTTTCAACCTCAAATTATACTCCAATGGGGCAATTGCAATCAAAATCTTTCCCAAATTTTCTCATTTTGTCCTCAGGGGTCAAAATTACCATTTTGCCCCTATGCTCAACAAATTACCAGAGTCAAAATTTCTCACTCCTCAAACTCTAATTATGTTCTGTATATCATTAAATACTCAATTTTAATCAAAAACCTCTTCTAACACTTTAAATTTCACCTCAAGTGGCAAAATTACCATTTTGCCCCTAGAAAGTGAAATTCCATGTTCGACTCCAAATCGGTCCTTAAACTCTGAATCACCATTTTAAGTCATTCTGGGGGTTTTAGTTTTCTCAAATTCATCCTCAATTCTCTGTTTAGTTCAGTTCGAGGCTTTAATCAGCTTACTCATAACACTAGGTGCAATGTCGACCTTTAATGATTTCTCTAATCATTCCAATATGGGAACATGCTGTCAAGTACATAAACGACATAATGAGCATATCCTAGGACTGGGTCTAACACTTCCCATGTTGCTCACTGATCCAACCTTGGATGATAATGACGATGCTGTGGAAGAAGAGGATGATTGTTGAGTTTGTATGCAAGTTTGGGGGAGTATTCTCTTTATTTACTTTCAAGAACAATGGGGAAAATGTTCATTTTAAGTTGAGGGGGAATTTTCATACTTGCTTTTATTATATTGCATTTATGTTTTAAACTAGTCAATTTGCATATTAGGATTAAGAACGTGTTCAAATATTGAGCTAGAGTTGTGCACCAATAAGAATTGATTAATCTATCCAATGATAAAAACCAGTTGCCTTGTTATTCTTTTCACTTTTAACAAGCATGAATGTTGTTGTAGTATTATATGGAATTCTTGTGCATAGCATCATTTTAGAATGTGATTTCTATATTTGAGCACCGTGTTGCTTACACTATTTCATGATGTACACTTAGAGAATTATTATGTCAGTGTGAATCTTTAAACTATGTTTAGAATTTTAGAATTTATTTGATCCTTCCTTGAGATGAAATTCTAGGTTACATGTAACTAGGAAATGACTTAATCCATATTGGGATCGATTGGGCCTTTCGAGCTAACCTAGTTAAATTTTATCCCTAATACACCCCTTTGAGCCTAAATTTATCCTTTTCTTTTTCAACCATAAATAAATTATCTTAGGTTGTAAATAAATTTCCAATTCCACTACCCTCACTCTCAAGCACGTACATTATTTTAGGAATTATATATGGATTAACTGTTGGAAAGGTAGAAAGGATGATTGAGAAAACTTCCAACTATGATGTGAAGCATTCATTCTATTAAACTTGACAGAAACAAGTTTGGGTAGTGTTGAATTATGATTAATGGAAAACAATTTGCTTGATGAATGAGAAGTGAAAAAAAAAAAAGAAAAGTGTACTTTGTGAAGGGAGATAAGGCTATTTTGATCTTAGAATAATTATATGCTTAATGTGATTTGAGCCTTATTATGTCCTATATCATACATTAACCTTAGCCTAATATTATAAGCTGAATAAAGTCCTAAGGATCCACACACACACACACATACAATCTTATCCGAAGTGCGTGATGTTCATTATAAGAAACTTCACACACACACACAAATCCATTCAAAAATTGAGCGTGCATTTGGATGAAAAATGAACTTAGATAATGTCCATGCTTTGTTTAGAGCTAGGAACACAAGGAAAATTATGACAAAATTAAAGGTGTTCAATGAATTGGTGCAATTTCATAACTGATGTCTTCAACTATGTTGTTTTATTTTAGTTTTTGCCCAAGAACTACCTTGCAATTTCAAGACAAAATTATGAAAAATGAACTTAGATAATGTCATGACTTGGCACTCTCTTCGAGCTCGTGACAACCACCGCGATGTCCTGAAAGACATACCTTACCCAGAATGTCAACCGAAACCTTGCAAGACTCTAGTATCAGTTTTGCACCTCCCTTGTGAGCAATAGTTACTAAATAGCATGTTTTAAAGGAATATAGACTATTTTCAAATCAAAGACAGTCAAACAGTAATTTCTACCGCATAGGGGTATTTTTGTCATTTTACCCGAAAATTTTGAAACTTGCTAAAAATATAGGATATAAATGAAAAATATACATTTCATATCTAAAACTAAGTTTAGTAATCTAAATCATCCATTTAAAATGAATTTATAGCTAATCAAACTAAATAAAAATATTGAATAAAACTATTCCACTTTCATATAAAACAATATTCATAGAATCCTACGTAAACCGTTACTTAAAAGTAATAACAAAATAAATTCATATATATATAATAGCACACTACGCCAAGATATACAAAAATTTTCTACAATGACATGTAAGCCCCAAAATAACAAAAATAAATAAGGCTGTAGGCCTACGATTTCTAAAGGTGCAAATCCAACAACGAACCCTTGACAAAATCGACTGTCTATAGACGGCCTTGAGCCTGAAATGGGTGAAAGAAGGGGGATGAGTTTTTATAAACCTAGTGAGTAAGCAAAGATCCTCTATAACATCTAAAGCTGAGTAAATAGAGACAATTAAAACATTTCATCATAATATGATTCACAACATTAAAACTCATTTCAACCTATATAAAACAATTACAATTCATTAAAATAATCAACAAGGCTTATGACTCTTTTAAAAACTTGGCTCATGCCAAAACTCGTACTCAGTGACACCTTGCACAAGGCATCCAACCGAGTCCTCCAAGGTTGTTAAAACAACATATACACATAAAACAAGTTCTTACGTTTAAAAATACAGTCATTCCTTAGCGTTGGCCGAGTTTCACCCTCACGTGGTGGTTCAGCATGAAGTGAAGTCTAAACTACGTTAGGAGATACCCTTCGTGCCTCTCATGCTAAGGTAAAATATAATGGGGTTGATCGTGCCTCTCTAATATTTCAGTCCACGGAAACCCGCCCACTGTAGTAAGCTAATCAAATAACCCACCAAATCAATAAAATTTTGATAGCATGACATGGCTAATATGATATTACCTAGCCTGTCAAGGTAAAACAAAACAGTTCATATATTCCACATAACCACAAATCCAGCCATTCATGCCATCACATTGTTATAAGGCATCAATTCAAAGCATATATCAATTACAAATCTTGTTATGCCGAAGCATTCATTACAAAGCAGGGTCGGCATAACGAACAATAATCAAAACATATATATATATATATAATACAAGTATATAGTCTCCACTTACTCAGTTTCCAAAACCAACATTCAATTTCAAAACAATTTATGAATCTTATTTCATTTAACCAACACTTCAATTATAAAACATAATAATTTATAGTTTAAGTTCATTATTCTTTAAAATCTTAAAAAAGAGTATAAACTACTTTAGATAACTAAGATGATGATCTGTTTACTCACAATAATAGGAGTACTCCTATTCTTGGTCCTCGGTTACAATATCCTTACCCTTACCAGAGGGCTCACCACCTATATATAATACACGACCAGTAATTCAATACATTTGTGCCAAACTGTTATAAAACTATTTCAGGCTCTATATGAATGCATGAAATTGAATGAGAAATGTTCGAATAATCACTTAAAGATGGTGTTCTACATAGGTTCAATTGTTATCAGACTAAAACGGTATTTGACCTAACTCGAACTATACACTGTTGAATTAACCAAAACATCCGATTCAACTCCAAATATATTCATTGCACTTCCGATACTCCAAATACACCCAAAGTACCCCAATGAACTTGATTGTGACTTAAATTATCATACCCGAAACTCATTTCGATTCCGAACTAACATGCTAATCAGTGTCAACACAATCCAATAAGTCCATATATATATCATTAGAAATCAAATCCAAGTCCATTTACTATGATTTTCTCATTATCGTTCAAGTCGTTTACTAAAGGAACTATACTTTTTGATGACCATTGTCAATATCCGACACCATGAATCATTAAATATGAGCTAAATATTATGAAATATAACAAAATTCATCATCAACATATCCCCTATAAGATTCGGCCAATAAGGGTTTGGTGAAGGACACGTGATTTTCATGCTTGTTTTTCATACCGAATATCACAAAACAACTAAAAACACCTAGATAACATGAAATCTAACAAAACCCATCATCAAAACCTCCCTTCCTTGATTCGGCCAACATGACTTCCTTCACAAAAAATTGGGTTTCAACCATAGAAAATGAAAACGAAAGCATGGTAAAGGTAAATCTTAAGCTAAAGAAAGCATGGGAAAGGTAAATCTTACAGCTAAAATAGCGAAATCTTACCTCAGATCGTGTCGTTTTTCTGTAACCGATGAATTTCTCTTGAATTTTCTACCTCAAAGGTTGTTTCTATTCTTTCTCCCTTTTTCTTTGGCTTGCACTGCATGAAAGAGTGAATTGGGAATAGTTTATGTTGGTTTATAAAGAAAAATGATAAAAGAATTAAAGCTTAACACATGTCGACGTGTGGTTGGTTCATGGTTAAAACTTAACTATTAAGCATTTTCTTACCACCACATATAATACCTTAATTATCTAAGGCATAAAAATGATAATAGGTGAAATTCATAGGCTTGACAAATGTCATGGTGGTGTAAATTTTCAAAAATTCCAATTACGTCCTCATGGACACATGAAATGACCGTTTTGCCCTTATGTTCGAAAAAATATCGAAATTGAAAATTTTCACTTCTCAAATTCAAATTATGCTCCAAATAGTCAAACTTGGTCAAAATCTCATCCAACATTCCAATTTTGCCCTCGGATGGCAAAATGATCATTTTGCCCCTATGTTATGAAAATTCTCGATTGGAATCCAAATCAATTCTCGAACACCGAATCACCATATTAAGACATTCTAAGGTTCAATAACTCTCAAATACATCCTAAAATCTCTATTTGGACTAGTTCGAGGCTTTAATCAACTTAATTGTACCACTAGGTACGATACCGACTTTTAACGATTTTTTGAGGCATCCTAATATGCAGACATGCTATCAAGTACATGAATGACATGGCAAGTATATAATAGAGCTGGGCTTGACAACACTACCCCCCTTAAAATAAAATTTTTACCTTAAAATTTCACTTACCGGACTCAAAGAAAAGTTGCAAGTATTGGCTTCTCATCTGGTGCTTAACTTCCCAAGTCATCTCCTCCATCTGAGCATTCTTCCACAACACCTTAACCATTGGAATGTTCTTATTCCTTAGCATTCGATCCTTTCGATCTAGAATATGTATAGGTTGAACCTCGAACTTCCAATCTTCCTAAAACTCAATTGAAGGTGCCTCGAGAATATGGGAAAGATCAAGTACATACTTCTTCAACATTGAGACGTGGAAGACATTGTGAATTCGATCCAACTCCGAGGGTAATTCTAGTCTATATGCCACTGGCCCAAGCTTTTCAATGATACGAAAGGGTCCAACGTATCTCGGATTGAGCTTTCCCTGCTTTGCAAACTGAATCACACCTTTCCCATGAGAAACCTTAAAAAAAACTCTATCATTAACTTCAAATTTCAAATCTTTTCTCCGTCTATTAGAGTAACTTTTCTACCTATCTTGAGCTAGCTTTAATCGCTCTCGAATAACCTTGATCTTGTCATTAGTTAGATCAATCAATTCTACATTAAATAATTTCCTCTCACCTACTTCATCCTAGTAGAGTGGAGTTCAGCACTTTCTCCCATACAGAGCCTCATATGGTGTCATCCTAATACTAGGCTAAAAACTATTGTTATACGTGAACTCCAGCAATGGCAAGTGTCTGTCCCAACTCCTAGTAAAGTTAATGACACAATCCCATAGCATATCCTCCAAAGTCTGAATGGTCCTTTCAGATTGACCATCTGTCTGTGGATGAAAGGCAATGCTAAACCTCAAATTAGTTCCAAGAGCCTTTTAGAATTTCGATCAGAATCGAGAAGTGAACCGGGGGTCTAGATCTGACACGATAGAAACTAGGACTCCATGTAATCTCATTATCTCATCTCTATAAAGCTTAGCCAGTTTCTCAATGGAATACGTGTTATGGATAGCCAAAAAATGGGTAGACTTAGTCAATCTATCCACAATCACCCAAATAGCACCCTTCCCACTTTACGCCCACGGTAAACCTAATACGAAGTCCACAGTCACGTGTTCCCACTTTTATTCAACGATAGTTAGAGGCTGAAGAGTACCTGATGGTTTCTGATGTTCCGCCTTGATTTGCTGGCATATGAGACATTTCGCCACAAACTCTGCTATGTCTCATTTCATACTTGGCCACCAGTAACTTTCCTTGATAGTCTTGTACATTTTGGTGCTTCCTAGATGTAAAGCATAGGCAAAAGAATGAGCTTCCTCCGAAATAGCCCGTCTTAACTGATTGTCTTTAGGAACACAAACTCAGTCCTCAAGCACTAAGATACCATCATCACCAAGTCTGAACTTATTAGTTTCTCTATCTCGTAACTTTTGAACTTCCCGTTTCAACTCATCATCAAACTTCTACAATTCCCTAATATGATTCACAGTGAGGGTCTCACAACAAAACTAGCCAGTAGGGTTTTATCCTCGCCATTACTCAACTGGATCCCTAGAGATTTCATCTCAAGTAGCATCAGAAAATAAGAATTCTAAAGTGATGCTAATGAATATAAGGATTTACGACTCAAGGCATTTGTTACAACATTTGCCTTCCTCGAATGATAATCAATCACTAAGTCGTAATCCTTAATCAACTCTAACCATCGTCTCTATCACAAATCGAGTTCTTTCTAGGTCAGTAAGTATTTCAAGCTCTTGTGGTCAGTAAAGATTCGACATCGCTCACCATATAAGTAATGCCTCTAGATCTTCAATGCAAAGACTATTGTTGTCAACTCAAAATCATGGGTAAGGTAATTCGTCTCATGCTTTTTCAGCTACCAAGAAGCATAAGCTACTACTTTTTCATCCTGCATTAACACTCACCCTAATCCCAATTTAGAGGCATCACTGTACACCACAAATTCTTTTCCACTAACAAAAAGTATCAAAATGGGAGCAGAGGTCAACCGATTCTTTAGCTCTTGAAACCAACCCTCACAAACATCATCCCATTCAAACTTGACTCCTTTACGAGTCAGACGGGTCAGAGAAGTAGCTATCAATGAGAACCCTTAAACGAACCTCTTATAGTAACCGGCTAAACCGAGGAAACTCCAAATCTTTGTCACCGTTTTCAGTTGCTCCTATTGTAAGATTACCTCAATCTTCTTGGGATTGACATAAATTTCAGCTCCGAACACAACATGTCCGAAGAAAACCAATTCCCTCAACCAAGATTCACATTTGGAGAACTTAGTATTACGTTGTCCTTTACAAAAAGTTTGCAGCACAATGCATAAATGGGCAACATGTTCATCATCATCCTTCGATACCAAGATGTCATCTATGAACACTATCACGAACTTATCTAAGTATGGGTGGAACACCTTGTTCATAAGGTCCATAAAAGCTGTTGGGGCATTAGTCAGACCAAAATGCATAACCAAAAACTCGTAATGCCCATAACAAGTCCTAAAAGTAGTCTTGGGTACATTCTACTCCTTGATCTTCAACTGAGAATACCCAGACCTCAAATCAATCTTAAAAAACAACGTAGCACCCTGTAATTGATCAAAAAGATCATCAATCCATGATAAAGGGTATTTATTCTTGATGGTCACTCAATTCAGCTGACGGTAGTCAATACATAACCGAAGAATGCCATCTTTTTTCTTTACAAACAGGATTAGGGCACCCCAAGGAGAAGTACTGGGGCAAATAAAACCCTTATATACCAAGTCTGGCAACTAAACTTACAACTCCTTTAACTCCGCCGGAGCCATCTGATACGGAGGAATAGAAATAGGTGCGGTACCCCGAAATAGATCAAAAAAGAACTCAAGCTCTCGATCAGGAGGTAGTCCCAGTAACTCATTCGAAAACACATTAGAGTACTCATTTACTATTGGGACATCCTCTAACTTAGGTTCCCCCTCTGAGGTATCAATCACATGTGCTAGATAAGCCGGATGCCCTTTCTGCACTAGTTTTAAAGCTTTGATAGCTGAGATTACACAAGATGGTAATACTCGACGTTCCCCTGCAAATACAACCTTTACTACCTCAAAATTCTGAAGTACAACTTCCTTTCTGGACCAATCCACTTTTGCCTGATGTGTAGTCAACCAATCCATACCCAATATCAAATCAAAATCCCGAATCTCTAAGGTAATTAAGTCAACTCTAAATTCTTCCTCACCAACCCTTATCTCGTAATCTCTATAACAGGTGTTTTTAACCAACTGCTCTCCTAGAGGAGCATGAACTACAATTTCCTCTTCTAAAGGTAACAAGTTTCTATCAGAAAAGGATACAAATGTCGTGCTCACATAAGATCTATCCAAACTAGAATCAATTAAGACATAAGCATCTCTGTCAAATACAAACATGGTACCTGTCACTGCACTGGGTCGGACTCGTGCTTCTTCCTTTGTCACAGCAAAAACTCTCATTGGAGTATAAGTCTGTGGTCTAGAGGGTGGATGCACCAGGGTATTACACTCCACACCAAACCACATCGCTACACCCTGTCTTAGTTGTGACCCAGAAGAATCTCTTCTCTGAAAATCTGTTCGAGCCTAGGGAGATGAAGCAGCTGCAACAGCTCGTCCTAACTACGAACAAGCACTCCTCATGTGGTAGTGCTGACCATATTGAAAACACCACACGAGCTCCTTACATGGCCCAACATATGATCTCCCACAATTCCGGCATTTGTCAAACCCTTCAAAACTCTTCCCAATAGCACTCGCCATTGAACTACAGATTCTAAAAAACTTCTGCTACGGCTGTTGACATGAGGGTCAGTTAGATGCTATTGAAGCAGTGGTAACACTTCTTGAAATAGATGAATCCTTGTCTTTTTTTGAGGGCTGGCTGGAAAATGTATTTAGATTCCTTCTTTTAGCAAACTTGGCCCGAATCCTCTTATTCTCAATCACGAGTTTCTCAGCTCGTAAAGCCATTTGTACAACCTCTTTATACGGCTCCCTACCTGTCACTATCATACGGTCTATAATTTCATTCCGGAGCCCTTCCTCAAAATAATTAGCCCGATCTCACTCAGTCTTCACCAAATCGGGCACATAAGACATTAGCTTGTTAAAACGAGCCTCATACTCCTTTACTATCAAACTCCCCTGTTTTAGACTCAAGAATTCCCTTTTTTTTTTCTTTTAATGAAAATAAGTATAATATTAACCGTCAAACTCTCGCAGAAAAGTCAACCAGGTTAAAGGAGTAGTAAAACTATCACGACTCAATTTCACAAGCCATGACCGACGCATGGGCCCAATGGGCATAGCCCACTAAACCCAAGCAAGCTTTTTTCCTTCACTTTACTCCACGTATGATCGTGTGAGGCATCCACACACAATGCACCCAATGCACACAAAGCCAACTCATATTGGCATTATCAACAAAATATGCATATACATACCGGTCAAACATAAAATTTGACAATGTACATTACATGTACATAATCACAATACAAAGGCCCATGACTTTTAGTGGAGAATTTACAAAATACGAACAACTATTGAATGCCGGACACCTACCAGAAGACGAACTATAGTGATCCCTCAATCTAGGATTCAACAATCTCCTGATCTGAAACATGAATTTTTGAAAACGGTGAGTACAATACTCAATGAGCGAACATTAGGTAGGAACAAGCAATAATAGCCAAGAAATTTTTGACAACAATGATGCACTGATTTAGAAATGAGACAATTTTCCCTAGCTAATATTTAAACCCTTTTCACTTATCTCGAAATAATTATATATTCAAGGATAAAGAAACCTTGAATTTATACAATCAGTCTAGCAAGATAGCAAAATCGATGGTTTATCACAAACTATCACGGAACAAGGGTTTCACATACTAAATCACATTTTTCATTATACACATTATATCACGCATATGTATAGATAAAATCATGTGCAATTACATACAATTCACATGCAAAAAGAGGTACCCATCAGAGCACTCGCACGTATCACTCAGCATCCCACTTTGCATGTCATTTCATGCATGTGCACTATCCATTCTTTCTCACATAGGCATATATAAACACATATATAAACACAAATACCACCACTATCTCACCAACTCATGTGCAACCCCCCACATCACGCACATAGCTAGAGTTATCATGTGCATCCACCCACATCGTTCACATGCAATATCATTATCCATACCTCTGCACCCATCATCACCAACATGTGCTCCCCCACATCGTGCACATGTACAGTTATAATTCTCACACAATATTATTTGTCAATACATATCACACATCTACACATATATAGCAGCATAATATGGGGGCACATGAATTCATACCTTCATGCATATCACATTTCACAACATCAAACATTTTTATCAAGGGCTTGTTCCCCAGCACGTAATTCAAGAAAATACAGATAAAATCATTCAAATATTTCATCTCAATATATGTGCATTTCCCAAAACAATTTTGAAATGCAAGTTCACTCACAGTATTAGGAGTAGAAATACTTATATTCTCGGTCCACGGGTGCAATCTCCTACCCATACCAAATGGCTCACCACCTATCCATAATACATGAAACAGAATTCAACAATTTGTGTCAAACCATTATTAATTAATTCAGGCTCTACATTGATGCATGTAATGATATGCACAATGCTCGGTAATTATCTAAACTCGGTGTTTACTATAGATTTAATTATGTATCTCAATAAATCGGTATTGGCCTATTTCGATCCATTACCCGATTAATTGGCCAATACGCCCAATTTAACTCCAAATCGATTTATTTCACTTCCTATACTCCAAATATATTTCCCATACTCCCAGTGTCTTATAATGCTCCAAAGTGCTCTAATGCACTTAACTTCCCATTGGATTTTTTTTTCTCAATTTGCTTATTAAAGACACTATGCTTAAAATTTACTATTTTTTAGTTTCCATTGCTTATTTCAGTGTCCATTACCATAGTCCATTAAATTCTATCCATTTAGCATAAAACATCACAAAATTTTTACCACTAATTTCACTATAAAATTCGACCATATATGGGTTCTTGAACAACATGAAATTTTTCCATAATAAACACTATCACTTTCTATTTCTCTTACCACAAACAACTAAGATATCCAATTAATTTCATTTCCTTTCTAATACTTCAAAATCAAACCAATTTCATCGTCAATTTCTTTCCAATTCACTTAAAATGAAATCATTTCATTATCAACCCATTCTCCATAAAATTCGACCATGGTGGGCATTAACTGTAAAATTTTCCTATTTAACTTTTTCATCTTAATTCATCATGTTCCAAGCCATTTCCCTCGAAATAAAAACATTCCGTCACACACACACAACATGCTAGGTTCAGCCAAGGAAGATTCATGGGGAAAATGAATTCTTTTATTACGGTTTTGCTTCTAAACATGCTTAACTATCTCTAAACATCAACATATCTCAAAATCAAACAATTCCAACATCATTTCTCTCTCCATACCCATTTGACCAGCCATAGTTTCCCCATGAAAGCATGCTTTTTAACCATAGAAAGTGAAAAGAAATGCATGGAAAACATAGATCTTAAACTTAATCAGAGAAATCTTACCTTTTTCACTTGATTTCTTTGAAAATCCACACTTTTCTCTTGAATTTCTTTCCACCTAGGGTTTGTTCTTCTTTTCCTCTTTGTTTTCTTGCGAAAACCGATCCTTATGAGAGAGAAATGGTGGTGTGGGCTGATTTTTATGCCTTTTTATAAAGAATTAATAAAATATTAAAAGTATGCCACATGGCCTTTTCTAATTGGTTCAAATTTTAAATATTTCACTTTTATTCCATTTATTCTCAACCACACATTTCTCATGTTTATCCATTTCCATGATGGATAAAATCCCTTAATCTTGACAAGTGGCAGGGGTGAAAATTTTTCGATTTGCCCCCGAGGTAGAAAAATTACGATTTTGCCCCTATGCTCTGAAATGCACCGGAATTGCATTTTTCCCATTTTCCAATCTCAAATAACACTTCAATTGATTAATCTACATCAAATGGGTCCAAAATCTTTTCTAAAAATTCTCATTTTATCCTCAGGTGGCAAAATTATCATTTTGCCCTTGTGCTCCAAAAATACTGAGAAAATAAATTTATCACTGTTAAACTCCATATTATGCTCCAATAATCATATTATACTTCCAATAATTAATCTTGATCAAATGTGATCAAAATCTTTTATAGAAATCTCCATCTTGTCCTTAAATGGTAAAATGATCGTTTTGTCCCTGATCGGTCAATTTTCCCAATTAACCCTAAACTGAACCTCGAACTCCGAATCAAAATTCTAAATCATTCTGTGGGTTTTAGAATTCTCAAATTCTTCTTAAAATTTCTATTTGAACTAGTTCGAGGCTCGATTTAACTTAGTTGTACCGCTCGGTACAATACCGTCTTTTAACGAACTTGACAAGGTCTCACATGAACAAGATTTCACTGAGTTCCACCAAGTACGAGCCCTCTTCTCAAGCAGTCTAGTGGCCACCATTAGTTTCATATCATCATCTAGTCTCATATCAATAAGTGTCTCAAAAACTTGAATGATCCAATCTTTGGCTGCGGTTGCATTCAGATCACCCGTAAAAAAAATGCAACCACGCTGTCTAGCCTCTTTAAGTTTCTTAGAAATGGAGACATCAAGTACTTGTGGTGGAACAGGAGGTGGTGGTGGTGGTACTGAAGGTGCGACTGGAGGAACAGCAAGAGAAGCTTGACCAGCTTGAGTTTGGCCAGTAATAGTAGTGAGAAAAGCTACCAATGCCTGAACTGTCTCAAGAGACATGGTAGGAATACCAGGAATAATGATAGGTGGTGGAGGATGTGGAAGAAGTGGAGTAGTCTTACTCTGTTCAGTAACAAGTGCTACCCGAAATGTAGACGTAACCGATTCCCCCTCTACAGGATCTGACTGACAATGTCGAGAATGACCTCTTTCCCTCCCGACTGATTTAGTGAGAGGTGGGCGTCCAGGTCAAGGAGGCATAATGATCTATAAAAAGAAACAGAATGAGTTTAGACAACTTCAAGTTCTATATGCAGATGCATGCATTCAACTCAATCTAACATAACTTGGGGTCACACTAACAGTGTAATTCTTTTTTAAATAACTTTAAAAGCAAAGGCTTTGATACCAATTGAATTGTCATGACTCGATACTCTCTTCAAGCCCATGACAACTGTCTTGATGTCTCGAGAGGCATACTTTACTCGGAATGTCAACTGAAACCTTGCAAGGCTCTAGCATCAGTTTTGCGCCTCCCTTGTGAGCAATAGTTACTAAATATCATGTTTTAAAAGAATATAGACTATTTTCAAATCAAAGACAGTCAAATAGTAATTTCTACCGCACAGGGGTATTTTGGTCATTTAACCCAAAAATTTCAAAATTTGCTAAAAACATAGGATATAAATGAAAAATATACATTTCATATCTAAAAATAAGTTTAGTAATCTAAATCATCCATTTAAAATGAATTTATGGCTAATTAAACTAAATAAAAATATTGAATAAAATTATTCCATTTTCATATAAAACAATATTTATAGAATCCTATGTAAACCGTTACTGAAAAGTAATAACAAAATAAATTCATATATATATAATAGCACATTGCACCAAGGTATACAAAAATATTCTATAATGAAATGTGAGCCCCAAAATAACAAAAATAAACAAGGCTGTAGACCTACGATTTCTAAAGGCACAAATCCAACAACGAACCCTCAACAAAATCGGCTGTCTACAAACGGCCCTGAGCCTGAATAGGTGAAAGAAAGGCGGTGAGTTTTTATAAACCCAGTGAGTAAGCAAAGATCATCTATAACATCTAAAGCTAGTAAACGGAGACAATTAAAACAATTCATCATAATATGATTCATAACATTAAAACTCATTTCAACCTATATAAAACAATTACAATTCATTAAAATAATCAACAATGTCACGACCCAGAACTCCCATCGAGCCCGTGACAACCGCCACGACGTCTCGATAGGCATTCATACTCTGAATGCTGACCGAAACCTCGCAAGGCTTTTATATCAAATTTCTTACGTCCCCCTGTGAGCAATCATTTCCAAAGATTATATCTTAAAGGATTTTATGCTTTTTCCAATTTAAAACAATAGAAAAATATTTTTCGCTTCACAGGGGCATTTTCGTCATTTTTTCTCAAAAATCTCGAAATTGGCTAAAAACATAGTAGGTGAGTAGAAAATACATTTTTCATAACAAAAAAAGTTTTTGCTGTTTAAAACTTTCATTTGGAATGAAATATTAACTATTAGAATATAATAAAAATATTTAATAAAAAATTCTTTTTTCTTGTAAAACAATTTTTATATAACAAACCACAAATGATTTTTGGGACGTAAAAGCAAAATAAATTCTTTCATACAATAATAAAGGTAACCAGAGTATACAATCTCATTTACAATGACACGTAGGCCCCCGAATGATCAAAAGTAGTCAGGACCATGAACCTACTGTTGGTGAGGTTGCAAAGCCAACTGTGGTCCTCAACAAAATTAACTATCTACGACTATTCTGGGCCTGAAATGTGAGGAAAGGAAGATGGTGAGATTATAAAATCCCAAGGAGTAAACAGTTACCATCTAAAATATCTAAAGCCAAGTAAGTGGAGACAAATAAAATATTCTATCTAAATATGTGTTTCATAACATAAATCTTCAATATACTGAAATAATCAACTTGGCTTATGAATTTCACAAAACTTGGCTCCTGCCAAAACTAGTACTCGCTGATGCCTTGCGCAGGGCATCCACCCGAGTCCGCCAAGGCTGTTAAGTGTCACATACATATAAAATACAATTTTTACATCTAATAACACAGTTGTTCCTTGGCATTGGCTGAGTCTCACCTTCACGTGATGGGCCGGTGTGAGGTGCACTCAAATCCCACCGTAGAAGATACCCTACGTGCCTCTCCAATTGAGGTGAGCACATTTAATTGGGTTTTCGTGCCCCTCTTATAGGTTGGTCCACAGAACCTGCCACTGTAGTGACCTCTCTAATCCCACTAATTCAATAAAATTCCACTAGCATGATAAGGCAATTATTTTATACACAGCCTCTCAAGGCTAAATACACAATTTAGATAATTTCAAATCAAATGTCAATTAAGCCATTCATGCTCACCTATTGTCATAAGCCATTTAATTTAAATTATAAATTGTACAACACAGTCAAATGGGTCTTCAATTACTCTATTTCAAAAACCATCATTCAATTTTTAAAAAATTTATAAAATCATTTTATAAAATCACATTTATTCATAAAGCATAACAATTTACCATTTAAACCCATTTTACCATAAAATTTCAAAATTTAATAAAAACTACTCTAGATAATTAAGACGATAATAAGTGTACTCATTGTACTTGGAGTTTGGGTTTTCGAAGTACTCCGACTAGAAATGCTCGGGTGAAATTTCCTTACCTTTATCAGAGGACTCACCACCTTGACACACTGCACAATCAATCAATTACTACATTTGTGCTAATTCGATATAAAATTAACCTAAATTCTATATGAATGCTTGAAATGCTCGGGTAACCGTTTAATTACGGTGTTGACCTAATTCGGTCTATCACCCGATTAATTAGTCAACGCGTCCAATTTAGTTCCAAATAGCTCCATTTCTTTTCCAATTATTCAATTCACCAAACACAATTCAATTAACCTAAAATTCAGCATAATCACCTTCACAATTCTTCTTGAAAATTTCAGCCATTGTGGTGTATTCATACTAAATTTTTTCCTACTTGATATTTACACCATAAATCATCAATTCTCAACCAATTCACTTGATATAAAATCAATCCACCATCAATACTCAACATATAAGGTTCGGCCAATAAAGGGTATCAAAGATTTTGTAACTTTCTTCACTTGTTTTCATACTACACATCATTAATCACCTAAAAACACTAACATATCCTAAAATCAAATCAATTTCAACATCATTTCCTCCCCATACCTATTCAGTTAGCAATAAACCCATTATGAAAACATGTAATTCAACCATGGAAAATAAGGAGAAATGCATGGGTAATGTAGATCTTAAGCAAAATGAAAGAAATTTTACCTTATCTTGCTTAATTCCTTGAATTTTCACACGTTCCCTTTGAATTTCTCCTCTTAGGGTTTTGTTCTTCCCTTGGTTTCCTTTTCTTCTTGTTTGGCCGACCATGGGGTTGAAATGGGGAATTTATTGGCTGATTTTTCAAGTTTAATATTAAAGAAATCAAGCTTGACATGTGTCATGACATTATTGGCCCATAATTTAAGTATTTATCTTTTTAATCTTTAATTCTTCACCGCACAAATTGTCATATTTATCCACATTAATAATAAATAAATTCCTTGGTTTTTGACAAGTGTTGGGGGTGAAAATTATTGTTTTGCCCTTGAGGTGGCAAAATTACCATTTTGCCCTTATACTCTAAGAAATACCAGAATTAAAATTTTTCACTTCTAAACCTCAAATTATACTCCAAATGATCAATCTCAGTCAAATGTAGTCCAAAACTTTTCCAAAAATTCCTATTTTGTCCTTGGGTGGCAAAATGACCATTTTGCCTCTAGATTTTAAAATTTCCAGATTGACTCCAAATCAACCTTCGAACTCCGAATCACCATTGTAAGTCATCCCTAGACTGTGAAACTCCCAATTTCATCTTAAAATCTCTATTTTAACTAGTTTGAGGCATAAATCGACTTAGTTGTACCTCTAGGTACAATATCGACTTTTGTCAATTTTTCGGGGCTCTCCAAGTATGCAAACATATTGTCCATCACATGGATGACATGGCAAGTATTTTAGGGCTAGGCTTGACAAACAAGGCTTATGACTCTCTTAAAAACTTGGCTCATGCCAAAACTCGTGCTCGGTGACACCTTACGCAAGGCATCCAATCGAGTTCGTCGAGGCTGTTAAAACAACATATGCACATAAAACATGTTTTTACGTTTGAAAACATAGTCGTTCCTTGGCGTTGGCCGAGCTTCACCCTCCCGTGGTGGTTCGACGTGAAGTGAAATCTAAATTACCCTAGGAGATACCCTCCGCACCTTTCATACTATGGTAAAATATAATGGGGTTGATCGTGCCTCTCTAATAGTCCAGTCCACGGAAACTCGCCCACTACAGTAAGTTAATCAAATAACCCACCAAATCAATTTAATTTCGACAGCATGAAATGGCTAATATGATATTACCTAGCATGTCAAGGTAAAACAAAATAGTTCATATATTCCACACAACCACAAATCCAGCTATTCATGCCATCACATTATCATAAGCCATCAATTCAAACCATATATCAAATTACGAATCCCGTTATACCAAAACATTCATTACAAAGTAGGATCGGCATAACGAATAGTAGCCAAAACATATATATATATAATACAAGTATATAGTCTCCACTTACTCAATTTTTATAACATCCTATACCTTCATTGGACATAAATAGGATTTTATTGATCAAACAAGTGATCAATTGATGTGAATTAGTGAGTTAAAAGATGATTCGGAGGTAAACCGACACATAATAATATGTTTCAGGACCAAAGAATACAAGTGAAAATTTTTAGAATAAAATAATATTTTATTTAATAAAGTATTATTAAAATATTAATATTTTATATAATGTTGGAAATTAGTCATGAAAAAAGGAAATATGACTAATTTAAATGGGTGAAAAAAAATAAAGAATAATTTTTAAGGAAAATGGTGAAAATCGTACGATGTGATTTTTATCGAGTACACGCAGTAAAGTAAATATTTAAATATTATGGTGACACCGCGTTGGAATACGATCTCAATATTTTGATATATATATATATATGTGTGTGAAGGAAGAAGAATAGAAGGAAATTGAAATTTAATAAGTGTGGATAGGAATTAAAAATATCGGACTTAATTTTTGGAGAGCAAAATGTTGAAGAACTCAGAAACTTTCTTGTACATACTTTAGTATTTTGGTGATATCTCAAGTTACAAAACTCTAATTGCTAAAATTCTTAGACCATTGGAAACCTAAGAGACAAAGCTACAACTGTTATGAAGATCACTTCACCCAGTTCGATCTCTACAATATAGAAAATTGCATTGGAAAGTGGCTGGATGTGATATGTCAGGAATGGAAATTGTAAGGATTGATAATTAAATTTTTGGGTCTCTTATTACATTTTTAAGCCTAATTAAATCTTAGGTTAATTAAATCTTAAATGAATATTTAGAAGGTGAAATGAAGAAATAAGATAAGCATGAATAAGATAAGCATGAAATGAAATGAAATGTGATGAAATGAGATGAAAAAACAAATGAAGGGAGAAAATGAAATGAAGAGAAATGATCGATTGTGGGGCCGGTCACACATGGAAGAAATGAGAAAGAAAGCAAGGCTCAGTCAAACCAAAGAAAAAGTAAGGAAATAAACGAGACAAGAAGAATAAAACAAAGAAAAGAAAGGAAGATAAGAGAAGTGGGGTGCTCGGTCAAAGGAAGAGAAAGAGGACAAAACAAATAAACGAAAGAGAAAGAAGAGATAAGAAGAGTCTAGAAGGAGAGAAAAATAAAAGGAAAGAACTAAAGGGATAAAGTCGGCAAAAAGGAAAGAAAACAAACAAGAAAGACTGAACAAGTGAAAAAGAGAAAGGGAATGAGAAGAGAGAAAAAAAAGTCGTGAGACACAAAGAGAGAAAAGAGGCTAAAATTCGGCAACATAGAAAGGCACAAAGGAGCTTATTTTTTTACATTTCAAAGGAGGTAAGAGAGCTAAAATTTTTGTGGTTATATGGCTGAAAAATTTTGGAAACTTTAAGGTGAGAAAACTAATTTTTTTTTTTTTTGCTACTGATTTGGTGCTTGAAATTGAGTTAAAAAGTGCAAAATTTGTTGTGGAAATTATGGAAGCATGTGGCTGATTTTTGGACGTTTATTGGTTAAACATTTAAGCTGAAAATTTGCAAGATCTTGGGCCTGAAAGGGGGCAGCTTGGCTGCTGGAAATTGAGCTGAGAAAGTGCAGCAAATGGAGTAGAGAATTGAGTTGGAAATTGGTAATTTTAATGGCTGAAAATTCTGCATGTTGATGGCTGATTTGTGGGCAGAAAAATGAGTTGTTGTGCTGCTGATTTTGAGTGCAGAAAAATGGAACTATGAGGGGTTGTGAAGCTAATTTTGAGAATAGGAAATGAAGAAAAGAAGTTGAGCTTGTGGTGCCATGGAGGGAAAAAGAACAGAAGAGCCACCACCGGCAGTGGTGGAGAGGACGGACTGCCACAGTGGTGAGAGGAAAGCCACAGGTTGGAAGAGAAAGAAAGAAGAAGAAAAAGAAAAAGAAAAAAAATGAAAATGGATGAATGGAAAAATAAAATTGGGCAAGGCCCAATGGAGAATTAAAATTGGGCAAAGCCCAATGGAAAGGTTTAAATGGGCCTAGCCTAATGAAAGAAGTAAAGAAGCCCATGGAAAATGAAGCTTAAAAAGGAAATAAGAAAATGGAAAAGGCCCAATGGTGAGTTTATTATTAAATTTTGAGGTTATGGATAATTAATATTATACAAGTTATTTGAAGTATTTTAATTAAATTACTATCCATACAAATGTATGATTAAATATATAGGATTTAAATTTTTATGTGGCTAGGAACATTTGTCAAGGAGGTGAGCTAAGCGAAATAGGTGACCAAGAAATAAAAATAATTATATACGCGTACAAAAATAGCGATGAAATGTTTCGCTATTTAAAGATAAAGATCGATTTAGCGTGTGGTTATTGGCGTGCTCAATGATTTGCAAATAGGCGGTGAGCCAATTTATACGAGTAAGAAGCTGCACCCGTGGACCAAGAGCAGGAGTATCTCTACTCCTAATACAGTGAGTGGACAATTTATCGTCTTAATTATCTAGAGTAATTTTATTTAATTGTGTGATTTTATTGAAAAATGGTTTAATTGGAAAATTATTGTGTTTTATGGGAAAATGAGATTTTACAAAATAATTTTATAAATTTTTGAAAATTTAATAATGATTTCAAAAATAGAGTAATTGGAGACCTACACTGTGATTTGTGTTGTTTATCCATGATTTTAAATGAAATGCCTTGTGATATTGTGGGTATGACTGGCTATTATTATGATGTGTTGAACATATGTAAATTGCTTTGATTTGCCTTGTTATGTGAAATAAAGTATTGTGAGCCATGTCATACTACTGATTTTAAATTGAATGGCTTATGGTAACCATCGCGTGAATGGCTGGTTTTATAATATATTAAATATGTGAATTATTTGATTCGCCTGGATAGGTGGGGTAAAAATTGTGTCAGCCATGTCATGCAGTTGAGATTTTATCTACTGGTGGTATATTATTGTCACTACAGTGGTGGGAGTTTCCGTGGGCTACCTATGAGAGGGGCACGGTAACCCAAATTTTGTACTTACCTCTGAGGGGAGATGTTGGTCGAAGTATCTGCTGAGGTAAGGTTAGAGTACACCTCACGTTCGGACCACCACATGAGAGTGAAACTCAGCCAATGCCAAAGAACGGTTGTGTGTCGGATAGGAAAATATGTTTATGGGTATGGGACATTTAACAGCCTTGGCGGACTCGATCAGACTCTGATGACGATCAGGTGTCCACGAGTACAGATTTTGGCAAGGGCCAAGTTTAAAAAGAATTCATAAGCCTTTTTAAGTAATTGTATGGGACGAAATTATTTAAATGGGTCAGGATGAAATTTTTATGCTATGAAACCTATTGGGATGGGAAGTTTTCATTGTCTCCATCTACTCGACTTTAGATGCTTTTGATGGTAGGTGTTTGCTCACTGGGATTATATAATCGCACCCCTTCTTTCTATCAATTTTCTAGCACACTATCCCGAGTCGCTCCGCTGTATTTATACTTGTTATACTAAAGGTCAAGTCATAGAAATTTATTTATTAAGTTGTAACCAAATTTTAAATTTTTATATAAGCATTAGTTTAAAAAATTTTATATTTTTGCGTATATACTGGTAAATAAAAAGGAAAAAGTTAGTATTGATTTTTATATTCATAATTTTATTCAGTACATGAAAGTAATAATTTATATGAAGAGCGAAAAGTGTTAATTAACGAGTAATTCGAGACAGGCTTGTTTAGGACTTGGCGAGTCTTTCTCGAAGGTCTCGGAAGCTGGTAGCGACCGGGGAGTGGTCGTTACAATTTCCAAAACCAACATTCAATTTCCAAACAATTTATGAATCTTATTTCATTTAACCAACACTTCAATTGTAAAACATAATAATTTACAATTTAAGTTCATTATTCTTTAAAATCATAAAAACGAGTATAAACTACTTTACATAATTAAGATGATGCTTTGTTTACTCACAATAACGAGAGTACTCATACTCTTGGTCCTCAGTTACGATATCCTTGCCCTTACCAGAGGGCTCACCACCTATACATAATACACAACCAGTAATTCAATACATTTGTGCCAAATTGTTATAAAACTATTTCAAGCTCTATATGAATGCATGAAATTGAATGAGAAATGTTCGAATAATCACTTAAAGATGGTGTTCTACGTAAGTTCAATTGTTATCGGGCTGAAACGGTATTTGACCTAACTCGAACTATACACTGTTGAATTAACCAACACATCCGATCCAACTCCAAATATATTCATAGCACTTCTGATACTCCAAATACACCCAAAGTACCTCAATGAACTTGATTGTGACTTAAATTATCATGCCCGAAACTCATTTCGATTTCGAACTAACGTGCTAATCAGTGTCAACACAGTCCAATAAGTCCATATATATATATCATTAGAAATCAAATCCAAGTCCATTTACTATGATTTTCTCATTATCGTTCAAGTCGTTTACTAAAGGAACTATACTTTTCGATAACCGTTGTTGATATCTGACACCATAAATCATCAAATACGAGCTAAATATTATGAAATATAACAAAATTCATCATCAACATATCCCCTATAAGATTCGGCCAATGAGGGTTTGGTGAAGGACATGTGATTTTCATGCTTATTTTTCATATCGAATATCACAAAACAACTAAAAACACCTAGATAGCATGAAATCTAACAAAACCCATCATCAAAACCTCCCCCCCCCCCCTTTGATTCGGCCAACATGACTTCCTTCACAAAAATTTGGGTTTTAACCATAGAAAATGAAAACGAAAGCATGGGAAAGGTAAATCTTAAGCTAAAATCGTGAAATCTTACCTCAATCGCGTCGTTTTTTTGTAACCGATGAATTTCTCTTGAATTTTCTACCTCAAGGGTTGTTTCTATTCTTTCTCCCTTTTTCTTTGGCTTGCATGGCATGAAAGAGTGAATTGGGGAAGGTTTATGTTGGTTTATAAAGAAAATTATAAAAGAATTAAAGCTTGACACGTGTCGACGTGTGATTGGTTCATGGTTAAAACTTAACTATTAAGCATTTTCTTACCACCACATATAATACCTTAATTATCCAAAGTATAAAAATGATAATGGGTGAAATTCATGGGCTTCACAAGTGTGATGGTGGTGTAAAATTTCAAAAATTTCAATTACGTTCTCATGGACATGTGAAATGACCGTTTTGCCCTTATGCTCGAAACAATGTCAGAATTGAAATTTTTCACTTCTCAAATTCAAATTATGCTCCAAATAGTGAAACTTGGTTAGAATCTTGTCCAACATTCCAATTTTACCCTCGGATGGCAAAATGATCATTTTGCCCCTACGTTATGAAAATTCTCGATGGGACTCCAAATCAATTCTCGAACTCCGAATCACCATATTAAGACATTCTACGGTTCAATAACTTTTAAATACATCCTAAAATCTCTATTTGGACTAGTTCGAGGCTTTAATCAATTTAATTGTACTACTAGGTACAATACCGACTTTTAATGATTTTTTGAGGCATCCCAGTATGCAGACATGCTATCAAGTACATGAATGACATGGCAAGTATTTAACAGAGCTAGGCTTGATAGATAATTTTTATGTTTTTAGTTGATTAGTTTAAAGCATGTTAATTTAGTCTAATTGAAGTGATTCTTGTTTATTTTCATGTTGAAGTCCTTTTTAAGCTAATTCTGATTTAGTCCTTATGTCTGTAGGTTTTCAAGTGCATAAAGTTAAATGGTGATGAACTATGCAAATGAGACTAAGTGTAGATTTTCACTGAATATGTTGTGGTAACATAACTCGAGTTACAAAGATTCAATCAACATGATTCGTGAACCATAGGAAAGCTAATAGGCAGTCCTACAACTTTCATATTTACCATTTCACCCAGATCAACCTTGAGGTAGGAGAAAATCGCATTTCAAGATTAGGCACTATAATAGTTTACACAAAGGAAGCACAAGGAGCAGTGCCACGGCCAAGAAGCAGTCAAGGTTGTGGCATCCAAAGAAGAAATAGCATCTCCAAATAAAAACCTAAGAGCTTAGTGCCATGGCGGCAAAGGAAGAGCATTGCAACGCCAGGTGAAGAAAGCTGAAAAAGAAAATTTACAAGGCACAACATCACAGTGCCCATAGAGCAAAGCCGCAGCGCTTTGACATGGATTATGAAATTGCAACCAATTGAGAAATGAGCTTTTAGGGTTTTCTAGAGGCTATAAATATGTGATTTTCAATAGTTGAGAAGAGGACTCAGAGTGAATGGATAATAGTTTTTGAGAGAAAAGAAAAAAGCTCTCCAACAAGAGAAACGAAAAGAAATCGAAGGCAACTAAAGATCGAGGATCGAAAGAGGTTTTGATATTCCTTTTATTCTTCATTTCTTTCTTGTTCATTTGTTGTAGAAATGATCTTCTCTTTTTAAATGGTTATGCTTGCTGTAGAAAAAAATTATGAACTAAATTTGTTTTCTAAGATTATGGGTTATTTCATTAAGTAATTTTAATAACTGATTTTTCTTTGCTTAGTATTAATGGATGATGCATGCGTTTTTCAATTCTGTACTTATTGTTTTTCATTGCTTGATCACCAATTGAAATATCTAGGGTTTCTAAATGCAACTCAATGGAGGGAGTTTAGAATAAACCATTGTTTTGAATAACCTATGTTCGATTCACTTTCGAGTTAAGTGATAGTTTTGTATTTAAGATAGACATATACCTAAATACCTTAGGTAGCCAAATTAAAACAAAAACATAATAAACATTTATTAATTAATTTACATAGACATATGGAGTTAGTTTTGAAAAGATATGCGCAAGATATCAACTGAGACTTGTACATAATATGGATTCTAGGTTAGCTATGTATCCCATTAATCTAAGTTAAGGAGAATGATTAAATTCAAATGAAATTTTGAAAGATTTCATAATCCTAGGTTCTAAATTAATATTTTTCATAGTGAAATTTTATTTTTCTTTAGTTTTAAAAAAATCATTTTTAGTTTAATTAATCATTCGAAATCAAGTGCTTAGATAAAATAGATTTTGTTATAAATTTAGTACTTAGTGAGAATAGGTGCAAATCTCTATGAGAAACAATACTCAACTTACCTTCATATTACTTGTACAGCGACGTGCACTTGCATGTATTAAACCAACAACAAGTATCATGACATTACAAGTAGGTATCGAGACATCATCTCTAAAGCCTCAAATTCTAGAAGACAAGTGCTGAAGTATCAAGACTTGGACTTGAAGTATTGAGACATTACCTCAAAAATTCAAAATTCCAGAAAACAAGTGCCAATGTATTGAGACATGACTTCAAGGTATCAAGACTTCACCTCATACTTCAACTTCCAGAGAGCATGTGCCAAAATATCGAGACTTCCACGCAATGTATCAAGACCTCATCCTCAGAACTTCAAATTCTAGAATGCAAGTGCACTAGTATCGTGTGAAACCTTGACCTTCATAGACACATAACTAGAAGTAGACACGAAAACACGAATTAGGAGTAATCTCGTCATTTTCTTGGTAAGTGTAACGACCACTCCTCAGTCACTACCAGCATTCGAGACTTCTGAGAAAGACCCGCCAAGTCGCGAACAAGCCTGTCTCCAATTACTCGTTAATTCACACTTTTCGCTCTTCATATAATATTATTACTTTCATGTACTGAATTAAATTATGAATATAAAATTCAGTACTAATTTTTTCCTTATTTATTTACAAGTATATACACGAAAATATAAAATTTTCCAATTTATGCTCTATATAAAATTTTTATTTCGTTTACAACTTAGTAAATAAAAGACAATGACTTGACCTCTAACATAACAAGTACAGCAGAGCGACTCTGAATAGTGTGTTAGAAGATAAACCTTTGATCTCTAAGGTCATAACTCCAAATGTACATCTCAACAGTGTCAGCTATTTACGAACTATCTCGAGCCTGAAAAATGTATAGGGAAAAGGGTGAGATTATGAAATCCCAGAGAGTAAACAAATACCACCAATACTATCTAAAGACGAGTAAAAGGAGACAAATAAAATACCCATCCCAATACGTATTTCATAACTTGAAAATTTATTCCAACCCACGTAAATAATCGTATTTCATTCAATTGCTCATAAAGCTTATGTTTATTGTAAAAACTTGGCCTTTGCCAAAATTATTCTCGCCGACACCTTGATCAGAGGTGTCCACTCAAGAACGCCAAGGCTGTTAAGTGTCATATATAAATGAACACATTTTTCGTTTGGAAACAGTCATTTCTTGGCGTTGGCTGAGCTTCACTTTCACGTGGTGGCTAGAGTGAAGTGTACTCGAAATTCTCACCTCGGGAGTTACCCTACGCGCCTCTCCAATCGAGGTAAGCTCAATAATTGGAAACTGTACCACTCTAAGTAGGCTGGCCCACGAAACCCCCGTCACTGTAGTGCCTACATTTTTTATATATATTCCACTAGTCCATAAAATCTCACTAGTATGACATGGCTCACAATACTTTATTTCACATAACAAGGCAATTCAAATCAATTTACATATTTTCAACACATCATAAAAATAGCTAGTCATACCTACAATGCCACAAGCCATTTCATTCAAATCACAATTTACAATAAATAACGTAGTCTCCAATTACTCTAAATTTTAAATCCAACATTTGATTTTCAAATCACTTTATAAAAATTCAATTTATTTTATCAAATCACATTTTTCTCATAAAACAAGAATTTCACCATTTTAAAATAATTTTCACAAAATCATCAAATTGAATAAAATTACTCTAGATAATTAGAGATGATAAATTGTCCACTCACTATATTAGGAGTAGAGATACTCCTATTCTCAGTCAACGGGTGCCGTCTCCTACCCGTACCAAATGGCTCACCACCTATCCACAAATAACTGAGCGCACCGATAATTACGTGCTAAATCAATCCTTATCTTTAAATAGCGAAATATTTCATCGCTATTTTTGCACGTGTATATAATTATTTTTATTTCTCGGTCACCTATTTCGCTCGGCTCGCCTCCTCGACAAATGTTCCTAGCAAGATAAAAATTTAAATTTTATATATTTAATCATACATTTGTATAAGTAGTAATTCAATTAAAATTCTTTAAATAACTTGCATATTTTTCATCTAAAATATGCAAAATGTTAAACTATCCATAAACCTTGAAATATAATAATAAAAATCTTACGATTGGGACTTTTCCATTCCTCCTAGCTATTGGACCTTGTCCATGAGCCCTTTCCACTTTTCCTATTAGGCCAAACCCATTTAATCTTTCTTATTAGGCCTTGTCAAATTTTTTATTTCTTCATTGGGCCTTGCCCAATTTTATTTTTCTTATTTGGCCCATTTTCTCTTTTTTTTTATTCTTTCATTTTCATTTCTATTTTCTTTTTCTTTTCTTTCTCTTCCACGTCTTTTTCTTCACCTCTCTTTCCAGCCCGTGGCCTTCCTCCCACGGTGGCTTCCTCCTCCGCCTGTGGTAACTCGTTGCTTTACCATCGCCAATAGTGGCAGCCCCTCTGTTCTTCCTCCTTTCTCCTCACTTTTTCCTCTTCTCAAAATCAGCTTCACAACCCCTCATAGTTCCATTTTTCTGCACTCAAAATCAGTAGCAAAACTCAACAATTTCAGCCACAATTTCAACAAAATTCTAGCTTAATTTTTTATACTTTTTCATGTTCAATTTTCAACAACTATTCATCATCATTTTCAACCTTAAGTGTAAGATTTTTCAGCAACTAAAATCATCAATTTCCAGTAGCCAAAATCAGCTTTCTTACCTCCAAAAATCAGCTCTTTCTTTCTTCCAAAAGCTTGCAAAAATTCAGCTTTATTTCTCCCCCTCCAAGTGCTGAATTTTCGGTCATCTTCTTCTCTTCTCTTTCACGGTTTCTTTTCTTTTTTCTTCTCCTTTGCTCGGCCTTTGTGTTCTTTCTTCTCTTTATTCTCCTTCTTTCTTCTTTTTCCCTTGTGTCCGTCCCTCTTGTCCTTTGTCTTATTTTTCTTCCTTTATTTCTCTCTTTGTCGACCTCATCTTATAGACTCTTCTCTCATCTTCTTTTTTATTCTTCTTCTTTTGCTTTTATTTCTCTTTATTTTTACTTCCTTTGTCTTCTTTTTCCTCTCTTTGACCGAGCAACCCACTTCATTCCTTTGTCTTTCTTTACTTCTTTCTTTGTGTGACCGGCCCCACCATCTCATGCCTTCATTTCATGTTTCTTTTCTTTTGTTTTAATTATTCTTTCTTTGTTTTTCATTTCATTTCATTTCATTATTTTGTCTTTTGTTTCCTTTGACTTTTCAACACTCAATTTCATTATTTTTATCACCCATTTTATCATCATTTTAAATTTTTATTTCTTCAAAATACTAAAATTTATTTACTATTCCTTAACTTTATTTTATTTAACTCACCACCACCAAATTTTCATCAAATAAATTAATTATTCCAACATGTGTAAAAATTATAATTTCTATATATTTTTTTCTCTTACACATGTATAATCAAAATATTAAAATCGAATTTCAACACGGTATCACCGTAATATTTAAATGTTAACTTACTGCGTTTACTCAATAAAAATCACGTCTTACGTTTTTCGTCGTTTTCCTTCAAAATTATTCTTTATTTCTTCTCCCCCAGTTAAATTAGTCATATTCTATTTTTCATGACTAATTTTTGACATTATATAAAATATTAATATTTTAATATTATTTTATTAAATAAAATATTATTTTATTCTAAAATTTTTCACTCACCTACTTTGGTCTTGAAACACATTATTATTTCTCGGTTTACCTCCGGATCATCCTTTATCACATTAATTTACATCAAATGATCATTTATTTGATCAATAAAATCTTGTTTGTGTCCAACGAAGGTACGGGGTGTTACAGTAAGTCCCTAGAAGTGGGTTTTTCTAACAATATTAAGGTCTAAGTAGGCCTAAGGAATAAGTGAATGATGTATGTAATAATAAAATGAACGAAGAAAATAGAAATAATGATAATTTCCACAATAGGGGCAAAATGATCGTTCTGAATCTCGAGTCTAAATTTCTAAGTTTTCATGAACTCGAGTACTTCTAATCTGTTGTCGACCTTCTCTTAGTGGCAAAAAAGTAAAAAGCTTGAACCAAAGGCAAAAAGAAGACAAAGTCAACTATGCAATGGTATTTTTGTAAATAGAAGGAACTTTAGTCAACTTAAGGCATAAATATCTAAATTCCAGCAACTTTTTCCTTACTTCCAGCAACTTTCTCCTTACTTCCAATAACTTTTTCTTCTTCTCCCCATTTCTTCTCTCCATTTCACGTTTTCTATCTTCCATGGAAGCCTCCCTTAGAGCCTCTATAATTTTCTCATGGTAAAACTAAATCTTATATTTTTATATACCATGTCCTAGGATTTTTCATACTTTTTCACTTCTACACCTCAAGAACCCTCAAAAGTCTTTCCTCAATACTTTCTCTCATTGGCTGGATGTTTTAGATAGAAAGATAAAGACTTTCTATAATAGTTTCAGAACTCTTGAAAAGGAATTCAATTACAAATCTACCAAGGTGAGTAATGAATTAAGGTTGATTTTAAGTTATTGAAAATGATTAGTAATTGGATTTGTGAGTTGTTTTATTGTTGAGGTTTATTTATTTATTTTTAGTGTTACTAGAGTAAGCAAAATAAATAGCCAGTCAATTAGTAATTGGAAGCTAGTTAGGAATAACTAGTAAATCTTGATTTAAAAAATAGCCTTTGGAGTTATATTAATGCAAATTGGGTTGGTTGTGATGTTGTTGTATGTGATAGGTCCCAACAAAGCCCCACACCTTCATTTGGAGCCATAATCGAAGTTCAAATCGATCAAGGAATCAACAAAAATGTGAGTGAACTTGCATTAAAATGCTTTAGGGTAAATGCATATATGTTTGAATGAATCACTTGAAATATTTTTGTGCACATGGGAACAAGCTCTTGATAAAACATTTTTGTGTTGTGAAATGTGACTGTGATAAATCCATATACTCCTTTATTATGCTGATATACATATATATGTGTTGTGTATTGATAGGTAAGATTGTGTAATAAACATAACCATGTGTGTGCGGTGAAGGAGTGCACATGTAGTGATGATATGGTGTGGGAGTTGATATGACAATATTGCCTATGTGCGGTGTGGGAGTGCACATGATGGTGTCGGCTATGTGCGGTGCGGGGGTGCACATGATGACGTTAGTTATGTGTGGTGTGGGATTGCACATGAGCTACATTGAGTCGATGGTTGTATACATAATTTTATATATTATATATTATAGAGAGGTTTGGAAATGATATGTGATTGCATTGTATGTTGAATCTTGAAAATTGCTAAATACGTTCAAATTTATTTTCGTTGCATCAGAAAAGGATTACATAATAGCAAAAATCCCTCTGATTTCATCAAGCCAAATTCTTGCTGCAATGAAAATGAATCTCGCTACAGTGAAAAACTCTTGGGTGGTTGGTCCAAACTGTGCTCTGAATTTCACCGCAGCGAAAAACTCTCTGGTGGTTGGTTCAAACCTGTGCCCTAAATTTTGCTATAGCGAGAAATTCATTCTCGAGTTGTTTCAAAATTTGTACCCTGAATTTCACTGCAGTGAAATTCATTCTCGTTGCAACAAGATTCACTCTATCATGCTATCTTGCTTGGATTCCACTGTGATTTTCACTCTTTTAACTTCATGGTTGATCATGGGTCTTTCAACGCTAAGGGATTATTAATCAAAGTTTGAAATTAAGGGTTTAGCAAGAAATTAAACGAAATTGCATTATTTTTAAAACAAATGCATCATGATTTCTACACTTTCCTTATCGTTTTCTTATTCCCTACCTATGTTCACTTACTGGGTTTATACTCATTATTTTCAATTTCATATTTTCATATTCAGACGTAGTTGGGACATAGATTAGGCATCCACTTGCATTCACCCCCTTCAATAGGTATTATGGCATTCAGTAGCCGTACCTCCACCCAAGTCACTCCGTTAATCGTCAGAAGTCTTTTGCATGTGTACATATACACTTGATGTAAATCTCTAAGATTTATGCTATAAACAATATATGTATATTTTGGGTTGATGATGCCACTATGAGATGGCAATGAATGACCATATTTTTGGATAATACAAATATGAATATTTGGTTGCCACATATATTACTGAAATACGTATAGTTGAGAATTATGACTCGTGATCTAGGAATGGTGATGTAAGATTGATTAAATGACAAACATGATTATATAGAAAGGCTTGCATGGGCTTAGTGGGCTATGCCTATTGGGCCCATGCGTTGATCATGGCTTGAAAATCGAGCTGTTACATATCGAGACCTACTTGCCAAGTATCAAAACATTACATCTAGAGTTGAATTTCCAAAAAGCAAGCTGCAATGTATCGAGACATACTTTAAACTAAGAATGCCTAGGAATAGCAACGTATCGAGACTTTTGTTGAATTAAGCTTCAAAGTGTCGAGACCTTGCATTAAACAAGCAAAAAAAAAAAACAAGATTAGCAAATACTTTTTCTAGCAGACATCTATAAACGGTTATTTTTGGATACCAACATATAAATAAAGGTTTGTGGCAAGTTTTCCAAGATAAAGAACACCAAGAGAAAAATTTGAAAGCTAGAGTGTAAGATCAAACACCAAAATTTTCAAGAATGACTCTTTCAAATCAAGTGTTCCTCCTCTAAGCTATTTGAGCGTAAAGCTTCTTCATTTATTCTAGAAACTTTTATTCTCTCTTTGTAATCATTGTTTGATTCAGCCTTTTTTAAAGGCATTTGAGCTTGTTTCTTATCATATTTGTACTCCATTTTAAAGGTTATACCTTAACCTCTAAAGGTAGGGTTATTAATATTGGTTGTACCTTAACTAAGTGAAAAGGAAGAGGGATAAAGTCTTATCCTTGAAAAGAAGCCTTGAAAAGACTTTGTTATGAAGGTTATGTACCTTGAAAAAATATTTTCATAGTGGATTCTAAACTCCTTGATGATCCAAGAAATCTCTATAAAAGCTTGGTGTCTTGTTTATTCTTTAAAATTGCTTTTCATTCTCGTTAGTTCTTCAAAGTATTTTTGAAACACTTGTAAAAACGATTTCTGCAATTTTAACTCTTTGTCTTCAAAGAAGTTCTTCATTTTTTTTCTTAGTCCAAAATACTCCATTTCTCAAAGGGTGCAAAAGAAATTTTAAAATCCTCAATTCACCTCTCTTGAAACTAATCTTTTGCGCTAACATTCTAACAAAGAAAAAGGAAAAAAAAAACTTACTTAAAAAAATTTTAGAGGGAAAGCAAAATACTATTTTGTTTTCAGCATTGCTTACCTTTTAATTAGAGAAATTTTCAAAACAACTCTCTAATACTTATAGGTTTAAAAATGTTGAGGTATTAAGGTAGAAGATTCACTTTCCTTTTCCTATTAGGACTCTAGTTATATAACTGTTTCTCTAAGTTTGACTTAAAATTATTGACTTTTTTCTATAAGTTCTACTAAGTCACCCTAACCTTATGCATGAAACTTTCACTGATCTTTTAAAGAATGTTCATACAGGGGGTAACAGAACGAGAAACCCACAAAAAAAAATTGAATTGTCGCAATGCCATAGAACAACATCATGGGTAGGACAATGTTGTGCGCTACTCTCAACCAGTTTCTTCAATTCTTATTGTTTAAAAATTATGTTGCTTTATATCCTAGCAGAATAATGTTGTGATTGAGATGGTGTTGCAAGTTTGCGTATAGGGAGTAGTGTTGCACAGACAACTTGTCGTTGAGGTAGTTTGTCGTGTGCAGGGCAGACCCAAGTGCAGGCAGCTTGCTACGTGTAAGATGTGCTACATGGAGCGCAGGCTATCTGTCTTGCATAGCACAGCTTCGTACATAACAAGTGTCGCTTCCTAGCGCCGAGGACTATGCCACAAGACGAATCTTACGGTAAAACAAGCCCACGAATATAAGATTAAATTATTTTATCTTTATATTCTAATTATTTTTTATTCCATCTTACTACTCATGCATGAGAAATAAAAGTGTTTGATTTTGGTTACTATGGACAATAATGAAAGTAATTCAAGATGATTGGTAGGGTTTTTGGATTAGTTTCATTTTGAGATATTTAAGAGAGTTAAGTTTGGTGGCTTAGATATAGATGTATTTGAGAGAATTTTTCGTAACCTTTCCTTGAAATATGAGTATTTTTTCTATATTGTCTCTTCCTTCAAAAGCAGAGATATCAACAGGTAAGATACCATTAATTTTAAAGTACTCAAATCCGAATGCAATTGATAAGAAGGCTACTTAAATCCTACAACTACTTAAATATTTTTTAAATTTATTATCTGAACTTGAACTCTATTACCATCCCACCACTGGATAATTATCCAAACCCATTTAAAAATCCAATTATGTAAAAAAAAATTATTATACTCTTCATGGATTTTCAATCACTTGAACCCAAACCCATATATAATAATAAATTATATTTTACATCTTTGTAATTCACTAATAATTAAATTTATAAAAGCAAACAAATAATAAAATTTAAATTTAAATAATCAAAAACTGATATCTCAAACAACAACTTGAATAACCAAAAAATAAATATCTCAAACAACCTATAAGTTATAGTTATTATTTCTATTATGTTCTTATTTGTATATATCAATGAAAGGTTTTTAATAGTTTTTTTCACTTAATAGCAATACTTTAACATGTTTTATTGATGTAAGCATAACGCAACACTAATAACTTTATAAGTTATAATTTTTGTAAATTACAAGTTTTGTTCATATAGTAATATAGTAATGATAGTTAAAAAATTATTTTATCATAGTAAGTATATAGTAATGGTTATATATAAATTAAATATATTAATATTTATAACCTATTTATATTGAAGATATAGGTTTGCATTGGCAAAACAATACTATATGCTATAGATGTAATAATTGTAATATTATTATATAGGATATATATTAATCATATATTAATATTAAGACATAACTTATATCTATTCAAAAAACCATATAACTTATATCATTTAAAATATATAACATATAATTATATATTCCATGACTTTAACACATAATCATATTATTTATGTTTGAATTTGAAAATGTAAATACCTATTATACTTATGACAAGTATAATTGATTGCTATATTTAATCATAACACTTTGAAAATATATATATATTTATATATAATAATAATTATATTCTTTGTAATATGATATTATTTAAACATAACTAATAATTTAATAGTTTTATTATTTAAAAATATTAAAGACATATCATTAATAATTGGACTAACAATAATATATTATAAATGAAAAGTTCGATTCCTAACATCAATAAAATTTTACATATTTAGTTATCTATTATATATTATGTAATACATAATCGAGTTTAGGTATTAAGTACCCAAGGGATGCTACTCGAACTAGATATGGAGTTGTAAGATTACTACCCAAACTCACCTCAAAACCGAATATAGAGTACTTTAACCATATATAATTATGTCAAGTACCCGCAAATACCCAATTATAAAGTACCCATTGTCATCTCTATTCAAGAGCAAGTGACACACTTTTCACTAAATCATTAATAATCTAAACATTTATTATATTAACTCATTCCTCTTATACATAACAAGGATAATGTTTTGCTTCTATCATGTGCATTAAGCATCTTTTTTATAATTGCTCTTGAGCAATCGATCTTACTTGATCTATATATAACAACACACTCGGGATGGGCAAACAGCTAACCCATTCTCCTTTTATTCCTCCAAAAATTTTATCTTTCCAGTTGGTTTGTTTTTTGTGGCTATTTCTCAAAGTCTTGAAATTTCTATTCCCCCCACCCCTTCCATGGCTGATGGAATAGGGTCAAAATTTTATTAGGTGAAAATGCCCCTATTTATTGGAAATAATTACAACCTTACACTATAAAAGGTTTCTTTCCTCATTTTCCTTCTTTTTTTCTCTCTCTTCTTGATCTACCTCTCACCGATTTTCTCTTTAAGCAAGCTTACAGTCGTCCTCCTCCGCAGCCACCGTCGTCCTCCATCGTCGTCACCGTTAAGTTCTCAGTTATTGACCATCAAAGAAACAGCAACGATGTTGGAGTGATAAATAGGCACTAGTCATGGCCAGAATTGGGTAGAATATTGATCTGGCTGTAGGAAGCGCCAAATCTGGCGGCGATGTTTGCCAGATCGTCACTTTAACAGCCAAATCTAGTTGCGACCAACGCCAGATCAGCAATCCAATGGTCAAATTTGGCTACGGCCAATGCTAGATCGACGCTCCAAAGTTGCCAACAGTTTCTCCAATGGTTGGCAACAAATATGAGAAAAAGAAAGAAAAGAATGAAATGAGGAAAAGAAGAAAAATAAAAATAAAGAAAAAATAGAAAGAAATTAAAATAAAAATCATATTAATACTTTAATAATAAATTATTAAATTATAAAAAATTCAAATAGGGAAAATATAAAAAATAAAATTAAAAATCTTATCAATAATTTAATAATAAATTATTAAGTTATGAATATTTTTAAAAATTTAAAATTTAATGAAAATAGATATTAAAGGATTAAAAAAGTAAAAATAGTATTAAATTATAGTAATGAATAATTTTATCCTTTACATTAATTTAACTAAATTATAATAAAGGGTATTTTTATTTTTGATGAAAATAAATTTTATAATAAGGATAGTTTTATCATTTTATCATTTATTTCTTAATTATTCCAAAATTATTCATACCAATCAAATATTAGAATAAGTTCTAATACCAATTCCTACCTTATTCTATTTCATAAACAAAACTAAATAATAACTATTTTATTTTATTCACTCTTTATTCTAGTTAGACAAAATAACAATTTTTCTACGTTCAATTTCATTTCACGAACCAAACGTACCTTAAGAGTTCTGACGATTCCTTTAGCAAATCACTCTGAACTTATTCTCTTTCTCTCAAATTCTCTTTCTACTCACTTTTACTTTGTCTTATTCTTTACTTGTTTCATAATATCCATATTTTTTACATTCTTTCAGCATCGCTTACAACCATAGTTGTTAAGTCAAGATATATATCATGTATCGAATTCTTACTTTTTCGAATCCTTACATTTTAGTATTGAGTATGTATGCTATCATAAGATATGGTAAAAAATTTTGAAATTAATTATAAATAATATTTATACATATAAAATGAAGAAAAATATTGAAAAATATTATATTTTTAACAAAATTAAAAATGGAAAATTATAGGGCATAAATTGGAAAAATGATTATTTTTTAATTTAAACATATTCCTTAATAATATAGATTTTTAAATAAAATATAAAATTTTCATATTACTTTATTAATTAAAAATTAAAAAACATTTATCATGTTAAAATTAAAAGGAAATTTGATTTTTTTAGTATTTTTTGTTTAAAATCTAAAAATTGAAACTCATAAAATATAATTTTTCATGTTTCAACTCAAATAAATATAAAATAAAAATTTCAATAATTAATTAAAATTAAGCTTAAAAAAATGTATCCATTGTATGGTATGATATGCTCCCATATTGTAAGATATGTATTGCGTATTGTACGATACACTTTTCATACTTGATCAAATGTGATACAACTATAAATACATATTGTTTTGTACTAATATCATATCATAACCATACATATTGCATTTACCGTACAATAATGATAACTATGCTTACAACAACATTTGTTGCTATTGCTTAGCAATTGCTCCTATCTTCTTCTTTTAATTTGATGGCCTCCAAACCATCTCATTTTACTTATTTTTCCACACTACCATTTTTCCAATCGCAAAGAACTCATTTACAATTTCATATCTTGTTTTTATTTTAATTTTAAGAAGTTACTTATTTTAGTAATATTAATTATCAAAAATTAATAAAATGTAAAAATACTATGAATTTTGAAATTTTTATTAAAATTTTACTTTTAAAATAATTTTTCCAATTATCCCATTCATTTTCTCTTTACCTATTTTTACTTTCTTGGTTTTCCCTTACTGGTGACTTACTCTAATGATTTAAGCACCGACAATGTTGACTACAAGGCAAGGGTCAATCGTAGTGGAAGGAAAGGGTAGGAGAGTGAAGAAATAGAGAGGGAGGCTGGAATAGGTTGGATCCAATGCTCGAATGGCCGGATCTGGTGCCTATGAGGACAAATTCGACTCTAGTAGCCTTACCAATGTCAGATCTTTGATTATTAGATATAGACTTCAGCATCCATTCAAGTCTCACTTGTTATTTTTTTAAAAATTCTGGTGGCAGTTTTGAGAAAATAAAAAATTGGTATAACTGTTATGAATATTTTTTTGAATATCCATTTATGATATGTATATCTAAATTTAGATATAAATTAGATTGGATGAAGATTAAGATTTAATCCATCCATCTGATCCTTTAGCATTATCTTCATTTTGTAAATTCTATCTAGATAAAGGGTTATTAGCCTGTAAATAGACCCCTCACTTTATTTGTAAATATACACTTGAATAAGATCTTCTTACTTTTTCTAAATACTCTCTTCCTCTGAATCTGTTCTCTTATATTTCTCTTAAAATTGTTCTTTCAAGTTATATTTTAAAGCACGTTATCAGCATGATTCTCTAATCCTCATGTTTTGGTATTATTTTGTTTTCATCATCGCCAAACTTCAAAAGGATTTCAATAGTTAGGTTTTGATCTCTAGTTTTAGCATATCAGGTAAGTGACTTGATATCTCTTTGGTATTTTTATCCCTTAAAAATTAACCTTAATATGAATTTTGCTATAAAGTATTATATATTATATTTTGTTCCTTGATTGGGAAGTGAATTTGCTATTATACAGCTATTAATAAAAAATTATGAATGTGTCATTCCCTAAAGTGAATGCAACAAACTAACTACTAATAAAAAATCATGAATCCGTCGATGCCTTGAAGTAAATGTAATATCATTTAATAATTATGGTCATGGACATAAATCCATATATTCTTTAAAGTGAATGCAACATTATTTAATAATTATAAGCATGGATATAGAAAAGGTTGCCATAATAATTTACACTATCATTATTTTGATTCTAAGAATAATTATACCATTAAAATTGGATGGATAATTTTACCACTAGAAGTGGAAGGATAGTTTTACTACCGGAAGTGGATAACTTATCAAAAGTGAATAACCCACCAAGATGTAGATAGATATTTGTAACCCACCAAAAGTAGATGTATGGCATCCCCCTCGTGGCCTACTTCACTCCAAGTATTATATGGTCTGGTACACCATGGCCCACCATGCTGCAGCAGGGCTAGGTGCTGGGCCAAAGCCCACCGGGTGTCGATCGCCATTATCGCGACTCGAACCCATCAGCTGAACTGGTTAAAGGCATCCCCTTAGGGGGGTGCAAAAGGTTTTGGGGATGGGTTCAAGTCGCGGTAATGGCGATCGACACCTAGTGGGCTTTGGCCCAACACTTGGCCCTGCTACAGCATAGTGGGCCATGGTGTACCGACCATATAATACCTAGAGTGAGAAAAGCCCCGAGAGGATGCCACATAAACGCTGTCAAGCCCAGCCCTAAAATATTTGTCATGTTATACATGTGACTGATAGAATGATAGTATATTTGAACAGCTGATAAAGTATTTAAAATGCAGTATTACAACTAGAAGTATGAATGAGATGATTTAAACCTCGAACAAGTTCAAATAAGGATTTTAAGAGTGGAATTGAGGATTTCACAATTCAGGGATTACTTATAATGGTAATTCGGAGTTCAAAGTCCAATTTCGAGTCAATCGAGAAAATTGACTAATTAAGGGCAAAATGGTCATTTTGCCACCTAAAATTTAAATTTGGTTATTTGATGAAAATTTTGACAAGGATTGATCATTTGAAGTATAATATGATCATTTGAAGCGTAATATGGGGTTTAGCAATGAAAAATTGTAATTCTCAGTATTTTTGGGGTTTAAGGGCAAAACGGTAATTTTACCACTAAAGGACAAAACAAGAATTTCTAGAAAAGATTTTGACCCCATTTGACTAAGATTGATCAATTGAAGTGTAATTGGAGGTTGAAAAGTGAAAAAAAAATGTAATTCCGGTACATTTCGGAGTATAGGGGTAAAATCGTAATTTTGTCACCTCGAGGGCAAATTGGTAATTTTTCTCCCCCGACATTTGTCAAGACCGAGGGATTTTATTCAACATGGTAATGGATAAATATGAGAATTGTGTGGTGGAGAATTAATGGAATAAAAGTCAAATATTTAAAATTTGAACCAATAGAAAAATGCCATGTGTCATACTTTTAATATTTTATTATTTACTTAATACAAAGCATGAAAAATCAGCCCATTTAACCCCTTGGTCGGCCAAAGCAACCAAAAACCAAAAAAAAGGAAGAACAAAGAAAGAAATAAAAAAACCTAGGTGGAAAATCAAAGGGAAAGTGAGAGAAATCAAGGAATCAAGCTAGGTAAGTTGAAATTTCTTTAATTTTCCTTGAACTCTAGCTTACCCATGCATTATTTCTTCATTTCCATGGATGAATGACATGTTTTCATGAGGAATTAGGGGCTGACCGAATGGGTATGGAAGAGATTTGATGGTGGAAATGACTTGATTTTGAGTTATGTTGATGTTTAGAGATAGTTAATGATGTTAGGAAACAAAATAACATGAAAAGAATCCATTTTTCCTATGAACCATCAATGGACGAATTTCATGAAGAATGTAGTGAGAATGAAATGATTTCATTTCAATTGAAATGGGTTAAGCAAGGATGAATTATGGTGAGAAAATTAAGTAATGTTAGTGTTTAATCGGTTAATGATAAATGGTGTGAAAATTGACAAGAACACAATATGTTCTTCATTTAACCCATTTAGGCTGAATTTTCTAGGAGAGGGATTGATATTAAATTTGGTGATAATTTATGGTATTTAGATGGAAATTGATGATTGGTGATATTAAAAATTAAATAGGAATTTTTGGTGCAAAGATACAAAATTTACCTAATAGAGGTAAAAGCGTAATTTGTGGTCTAGGACTGATACACTGACCCACATTTACAGTAATTGAGTATTGGGGATATAATTGGACTATTAGAAATTGAAATGGGTCAAATCGGAGTTAAATTGAGGATTTTAGTAATTTAGACAATGTATAGGGGAGTTGATCGGACACTGTGATTAAACGACTGTCCAAACCATTTTTATCTCATTTCCATGCATCATGTAAAGCTTGAAATCATTTATTGTGGTTTGACATGAATAATTGAAAATGTGTCAAAAATTATGTATAGGTGGTGAGCCATTGGATACGGATAAAGGATTATACTCGCAGACTGGAAATAAGAGTATTTCCACTCCTAATACAGTGAGTAAACTTATCATCATCTTAATTATCTAGAGTAGATTTTATTCAATTGTGTGATTTTATAGAAAATGGGTTTAAATGGTAAATTGCTCAGTTTTAAGAAAAAATGTGATTTTATAAATTTTCTGGAAAAAATTAAATAATGGTTCCAAAAATAGAGTAATTGGAGACTGCTTACTTGTATTGTAAATTATTGTCTGAATTGTATGGCTTATGATGATTGTAGGCATGACTAGCTATTTTTATGATTTGATAAATGCATGAACTGTTTTGATTTACCTTGATAGGCAAGGTAAGGATTGTGGATCATGTTATGCTATGATAATTTTTATTTAATTGGTGGGATAATTGTGGTTGCTGCAGTGGCAGGTTCCATGGACCAGCCTATAAGAGGGGCACGGAAACCTAATTATTGTGCTTACCTCAATAGAAAGGCGCGTAGGGTATCTCCTGAGGTAGGATACAAGTTCACCTTATGCTTAACCACCTCATGGTAGTGAACTCAGCCAACGCCAAGGAATGGCTGAATTTTGAGAAATATGAAATTTTACAGCCTTGGCGGACTCGAACGGATGCCCTTGTACAAAGTATCCCCAAGTACAGGTTTTGGCATAAGCCAAGTTTTAAAGATTGTGCATAAGCCAAGTGAATTATTTGAGTAAACTGAGTATCGATGTTGTGAAAAATATATTGGATTTAAATATTTTATTTGTCTCCTTTTTACTCGGCTTTAGATACTTTAGATGGTGTCTATTTACTCACTGAGATTTTATAATCTCACCCCCTCATTTCCTCACATTACAGGCTCAAAGATTTCCATAGTTAGCGGATTTGATCAAGGATCACTGTGGACTTGAATCGACAAGAACTGTAGGTTCACAATTTTCAATACATTTCGGTTAGTTGTGGGCCCACGTGTCACTGTAATTTAAATTTCATACTTTGGTCGTTTGTATTAAAGTATGTAAAAATATATTTAGTTTTTACGCTGCAAAAATTATTTATTGATAGCTTTATTAAAATTGTTTTATAAGAAAACAGATTATTTTATCGAGTATTTCTATTTTATTCAAATAATTAAATTTTTACTTCAAACGAAAGTTTTAGACCTTGAAATTTATTTTTAATCATAAAATATGTGTTTTCTACACTTCTACTACGTTTGTCGCTAGTTTTGAGATTTTCGACGAAAAATGATGAAAATGCCCCCGTGAGCTGGAAATAATATTTTATTATTTTGACTTGGAAATGTTGTATATTTCTCTAAAATATTATGTTTAATAAATGTTCCTCACCGAGGAGGTAAGACAGCTGATACAAAAGCCTTGCGAGGTTTCAGTCGGTGTTCGAGATATGAATACCTATCGAGATTTCACGGCGGTTGTCACGGACTAGATGAGGAGTTCCGGGTCGTGACAAGATGAATACTTGTAACCCATTAAAAATAATGAAAAAAGAAAAATGGAAAGAATAAAAGGAATATAAAAAATGTATTGTCATTAATGTGGCATGAAAGATCATTGGTCACGTACTTATTGTACGTCTTGAATTTTATCAAGCATCACTAAAAGCTAAAACATCTTGTGATGATTTTAAGCATGGCATAATTAATATAATACATCAAGATGTTTGTCCACCCTGAAAGAGGAATTGATTATATAATTGATAATGGAAATATTTATTGTTGATTTTCTTGTTCTGAAAAAGGAATTGATTATTTGATTGGTAATGAACATATCCAAGAATGAAATTTCTTAATAGTAGTTGTTATATTTTAGTCTAACTATATTATGAAGATGCTTTAATATTTTTTTATTATATTTAAATGATATGTTTTTATTATGTGTTTTAATTATATATTTAATATTCTTCCATGTTAACTTGTAAGCTTCTTATTCTATATATCTTAATTTATTGAAAAAAAATATGGATATTCATCTTGTTGGATCTAAGATCCATAATGTAAATATATGTCTCGCAGACATTACTACAATGCAAACTATATTTAAAGACAAGAAATATTTTTCTCACTTGACAATGGAAGAACCAATATCAATACAATATTTGGTAATATAAGATTAATTGAAGGCTCTGAAAAAGTCAATATTTTACTACCTTGAGGAACAAAATTTATAATAGAGGATGTATTATTTTCAACATCTTAAAGAAATTTATTAAGTTTTAAAGACACTTGTCTGAATGGATATGATATTAAGATAATTAATACCTATATATTATATTTATTATATGGAGTAAAAAGTGTGTTAAAAAAATTACCCTTTTTGTTCTTTGGATTGTATTATACAAATATTAGAATGATTAAAACTCATGCTATAGTAAATCGGAAGTTTACTAATGATTTTATTGTTTGGCATGATTGGTTGGGCCATCTTGGATCAATAATAATGCAAAAGATTATTGAACATACATGTAGTCATCCGTTGAAAAACCAAAAGATTTTTCAATCTAATAAATTCTCATTTCCTGCTTACTTTGAAGGCAAATTAATTATAAGGCCATTACTATCTAAAGTTGGAACTAAATCCCCTAAATTTTTTTAAACATATTCAAGGTGATATATGTAGATTCATATATCCACCATGTGGACTGTTTAGATATTTTACAATTTTAATCGACGCATTGAATAGATGGTCACATGTGTGTTTATTATCAACTTATAATTTGGCATTTACAATCATTTGTTTGCAAGCACATTTTTCTGATTATGTAATCAAGACTATTCATCTTTACAATATTGGTGAATTTACATATCAAGTCTTTAATAAATATTGCATATTAGTTGGAATAACTGTTGAACAATTTGTTGCTCATGTTTATACAGAAAATGATCTAACAGAATCGTTTATTAAATACTTCCAACTGATTAGAAGGTCATTGTTGGCTCCATTAGTTTTTGATGATAATAAAACATTCCTGTGTCATTTGTGTCTAATATCTTTACCTAAGTGTGCAGGGCAAATGTTCATAAATGAGACAATATGTCAATCTTCCTATTGAACACCTAAAGATGTGATTTCGATAAGGAACAAGGAAGATCAATATTAATGAAGCTCCCTGGTGAAACAAGGAAGATCATTGGTTGAACAAAAGTCAAAGTGGAGAAGTGAAAGGGTGAAGCTTGGTGAGAAACAGAATCAAGTTAGTTGACCAAGAAAATGGGATTAGTCGACTAAGCGCTCTCTAGAATCTACGTCTGAAACAGAACCAACTTAGTCAACCAAGGGAAAAATTTTAGTCGACTAAGTTCTCTCTATCTGCAACATCCGCCAGGCCACTATAAGACAGAATAACGGCTAAAATCTTCCCCAAACTGTTTCCAACGATCATAAAACATCCCAACAGCCATCAAACAAGCCTCTCCAACGATAAAAAGATCTTCAAATGCCAAGGAACCAACTTTTGGCTTCATCAACAAAGCCTCCATAATATTCAAGCCAAAAAGACTAGAAAAACTTGTAAATCCTTTGTATTCTTCGTTGCACTCGAAAGCCTATCCTTTGTATTTGTGTTTAGCACTTAAACTTGTACCACTTAGATCAACCGTGTGATCAATAGGTACTTTCTCTATTTCATCTTTGTATTCTTGGAGTGAGGGTTTCACTCTAAGTGCTTCAAGCAAGGATTGCTTGAATGCTTGTAGGTTTCAACTTAGCCTTGAAAAGTTAAGTGTAAAGGTTGTGGTTGAGCATTGGAAAACCACATTGGGATTCTAGTTTAGCCCGTGAAAAATTAGAATAAAGGTTGTGGTTGAGCCTTGGAAAACCACATTGGATTTTAGTTTAGCTCGGGAAAAACTAGTGATAGGTTGTGGTTGAGCGTTGAAAAACCACATTGGGTTTTAGTTGATCTCGTGAAAAACTAGTGTAAAGGTTGTGGCTAAGCCTTGGAAAAGCCATTGTAAAAGCTTGGTGGAAGCTTGTGAATTCCACTATTTTAGTGTTTGGTTTGAAAATCCTTGGTTGGATAATCAAGGTAGTGGATGTAGGTCTTAGACCGAACCACTATAAATCCTTTGTGTATTGTCTTTCTAGCTTTGCTTTCTTTATCTTGAGATTAAGTCTCGATCTTGACAAAAGAGCTGAGATAGTGCTATTCACCCCCCTTCTAGCACCTATATTTGGGACCAACAATTGGTATCAAAGCTAGTTCTTTGCATACAAGGTCTAACTTTGTAGTTGTAGTTGAAGGACAATCTACAAACAAACCACCTCTGTTTGATAGTTCTAATTACCCTTATTAGAGCACTAGAATGTCAATATACATTAGAGACATAGATTATGAAATGTGAGATGTCATCACTGATGGTCCCTTTATTCCCTCAACTATAAATGTTGTTACAAATGAGTTGATGCCTAAGCCAAGGTCTGAATGGACCGAGGCTGAAACCAAGAAAGTGCAAACGAACTTTAAGGCAATCAACAGCTTACATTGTGCCTTAACTCCCACTGAGTTTAACAAAGCCTCAAGCTATACAACAGCTAAGCAATTGTGGGATAACTTAAGAATAATTCATGAAGGGACTTCTCAAGTTAAGGAGTCCAAGATAGCCCTCCTCACCCACAGCTATAAGATGTTCAAAATGGAACCTGGTGAGGACATCACCAGCATGTTTGATAGGTTCACAAACATTACAAATAAACTTAACTAATTAGGAAAATATATCCCCGAGCATGAGCTTGTAAAAAGACTTCTTAGGAGTCTACCTAAGTCATGAAAGCCAAAGGTGACTGCCATAAGAGAAGCCAAAGATTTGAACATCATCACACTTGATGAAATTTGCAGGTCTCTGCTTACACATGAGCTGGAGCTTAAAGAAGAAGAAGAAGAGGATAAAAGAGAGGCAAAAGAGAAGAAGAAGAACATAGCACTTAAAACCAGCATCTTTGAAGAAGAGCTGAAAAACGCTCGTGCAATGATGATGATGGACTTGCACTTGTTGCAAGAAAATTCAGGAAACTGATTGGAAGAAAGAACCGTAGATTTGTAAGAAAAATCTTCAAAAGAGATCAAGGTCCTTCATGGAAGAAAAATAAGAATGACAGCAGCAATAAGGAAGAAGTGATCTGCTACGAATGCAAAAAATCAGGGCACTACAAATCAGAATGTCCATTGCTGAAAGAAAAAACTCCAAAGAACAACAAAAAATCGAAAAAGGCAATGGTTGCTGCAACCTGGTCAGATAGTGAGTCAAGCACAGAATCTGATGAAGAAAGCTCAAAAGAAAAAGTAAACATTTTCTTAATGGCAAAGGATGATGAAACAGAGGTATGCTCATCAACTTGTGATATTTCAATGAATGATTTACAAGATGAGTATGATAATTTATGTGATGAGTTTGAAAGCCTATTTTTAAAGTACAAAAACCTGAAGAAAATGGCTACATCACTTGAAAAAGAGTTGGAGAAAATAAAACATGAATTCAACTTTGTTTTTGAACAAAGAAATCTGCTTCAAATTGAACTAAAACACTCAAAAACAGATTTTGAAATCATGAAAGTAGAGCTAAAAGATAAATCTACTGCTTTATAAAAGTCTATTGATGAAAATACAGCTCTCAAGTGTTTAAACAATGACACTTAAAAGAAAAATTCTTATGCTAAAAAGAATCATCACAATGCGTCATCTAAATGCTATTGTTGTGGAAAATATGGCCATTTATCCTACGATTGTGCCAAAAATATGAATGTGCAGAAAACCAAAAAGATCTGGGTGCCAAAAGGCTATTTTATTACCACTAACACTCAAGGACCCATCAAAGTATGGGTACCTATCAAGAAGAATTGAACCATATTTTTGTAGGTTGAGTTGCACCTAAAGGAAACATGTTCAAAGGCTCAACACAACAAGAAGAAACAGCCTTGGTATATAGATAGTGGCTGCTTTCGACACATGACAAGGGATGAAATGCTGTTTCCACAGCTGGACAAGAAAAAAGGAGGCATCGTATCCTTTGGAGATAATTCAAAAGGAAGAATCCAAGGTATAGGTACGGTTGGTAAAAACTCTTGTACACAAATTAGTCATGTGTTATTTGTTCAAGGCTTAAAGCATAATCTGTTAAGCATAAGTCAGCTATGTGACAAAGGATTCAAGGTTTGTTTTGATTCCAACAAATGTGAAGTAATAGATATAGGCACTAACAAGACTACCTTCATAGGAAAAAGATTGAAAAATATGTATGTTATTTTTCTTGAAGACCTAGAAAAGGATAGTGAAATGTGCTTAGTAGCCAATGCTGAAAATGACAGCTGGTTGTGGCATAGGAGATTAGGACATGTTAGTTTGAACACCATGTCAAAATTGATTAAGAAAGATCTAGTTGTTGGACTACCTAGCATTAAACTTGAAAATGATAAAATATGTGAAGCTCTTCAATTAGGAAAACAAGTCAAAACTTCATTCAAAGCTAAGAATGTTATGTCAACATCTAGACCTCTTGAAATGCTGCACATTGATCTATTTGGTCTTATTAATACCACAAGTTTAGGTGGAAAATCTTATGGCTTAGTGATTGTTGATGACTGTTCTAGGTTTACTTGGGTTCATTTCCTTTCTCACAAAAATGATGCTTTATCAACCTTCATAGGATATTATAAGAAAGTTGAGAATGAAAGAGGTACACCTATTGTTAGTATTAGAAGTGACCATGGAGGAGAATTTGAGAAAGATAAATTTGAAAAGTTTTGCAATGAAAAAGGGCTGGAACATAATTTTTCTACACCAAGAACACCCCAGGAAAATGGAGTTGTAGAGAGAAAGAATAGAACATTGAAAGAGATGGCTAGAACTATGCTTTGTGAGAATAGCCTTCCTAAGTACTTTTAGGCTGAAGCTGTAAATACAGCAACTTACATTCTTAATAGGGTATCAATTAGAGCAATCATGTCAAAGACCCCATATGAGTTGTACAAAGGAAGAAAACCAAACATCTCTCACCTTATGAGCTTTGGCTACAAATGCTTTGTTCTGAATAATGAAAAATAGCCATTAGGAAAGTTTGATGCTAAAAGTGATGAAGCAATATTTTTGGGATATGCCTTGAACTCAAAAGATCATAGAGTTTTCAACAAAATGACACTAAATGTTGAAGAATCTATCCATATAGTTTTTGATGAATCAATCCACGTTGAAAAAGAAATTCATGAGGATGATGAAGATTTAGAAAATCTAGAAAGACACATGGAAGAAATGAGTCTAAATGATAGCAAAAAAATGAGGAAGACTCATCTAGGGAAGAACCTATAGCTCCACTTTTAGAAAATCTGTAAAGACAAGAAATCCAACATAATGACTTACCTAGAAGCTGGAGATATGTGAGAGATCACCCACAAGAACAAATCATAGGTAACATATCTCATGAAGTTAAGACTAGGAAAGGAACTAGAGAGACATGTGAATTTTCAGCATTCATTTCTCAAGTTGAATCTAAAAGCTTTGAAGAAGCTGAGAAAGAAGAAAACTGGATTTTAGCCATGCAAGAAGAGCTGGATCAATTCAAGAGAAACAATGTATGGTCACTAGTGCCTAAGCCCTCAAGTCATCCTATAGTTGGCACTAAATGGGTATTTAGAAATAAGGTTGATGAACAAGGAAATGTAGTAAGAAACAAAGCAAGATTGGTGGCAAAGGGATATAATCAAGAGGAAGGCATAGATTATGAAGAAACCTTTGCTCTGGTAGCTAGAATAGAAGCCATAAGGTTATTAGTTGCCATTGCTTGTCATATGAACTTCAAGCTATACCAAATGGATGTGAAAAGTGCATTTCTTAATGGAATTATTCAAGAGGAGGTATATGTTGAACAACCTACTAGTTTTGAAGACTTTGAAAAATCAGACTATATGTTTAGACTTCACAAAGCCTTATATGGATTGAAGCAAGCTCCTAGAGCTTGGTATGAGAAGCTATCAAAATTTCTAGTAGAAAATGACTATGTTAGGGGTAGCATAGACACCACACTGTTTATCAAAATATGCACAAATGATTTGATCATAGTTCAAATATATGTATATGACATTATATTTGGTGCTACTAATGAATCTCTATGCAAGAACTTTGCTAAGGAAATGCATGGAGAATTTGAGATGAGCATGATGGGAGAATTGAAGTACTTTCTTGGCCTTCAAATCAAGCAATGCAAAGGAGGAACCTTTATCAGCCAAGATAGATACATTCAAGACATGCTCAAAAAATTTGATATGCTGAAATTGAAATACATCAACACACCAATGAGTACATCTACAAAGCTTGATGCTGATGAGAAAGATAATGTAACGACCACTCCCCGGCCGCTACCAGCGTCCGAAACTTTCGAGAAAGACCCGTCAAGTCCCCAACAAGCCTGATCAAAATTTTTTGATGATTCACCACATTCAATAATCATATAATATTTATAATTTCATATATCAAATTAATTCATGAATATAAAAATCAATAATAACTTTTTCCTTATTTATCCACAATTATATATACGCCAAAATCTATAATTTTCAAACTAATGTTTATATACAAATTTAAAATTTATTTACAACTTAATAAGTAGAATACTACGACTTGACTTCTAACATAACAGGTACAAGACATAGCGGAGCGACTCATAATAGTGTGCTAGGAGATGCCTTTACCTATTCACGGTAGACCACACTCGAACGCGTCGATGACTTCACACTAAAACGATCATTGTCTGCAAAAAGGGAAATAAAATGGGGAGTGAGTCTTATAGACTCAATGAATATCATCGACCCAGTGAGTAGGGCGTAGATAGGAAACAAGCAAGCGAAAGATCAATTGAATATAAAACATAGGATCATAAAAGCAATTTATTTCAAACAGGGATTTTGTGCCTTATAACCATTTTTCGTATCAAATCGATAAAATTGAGCCAGCTCCCATGAAACCAAATATTATTCAAAATTATAGACAAATTATAGCTCGCCTTTCCGTTAGGAATTTCAAATCCATCTAATAGAAAACAAATAAGGGAGCTGCAAAAATCCGTTTAAATCAAATTTCACCATGCAAGGAAATACAACTCATAATATTAAAACTTATTTCAACCCATGTAAAATAATTACATTTTATCAAAAATAATTAGTAAGGCTTATGATATTCTTAAAAACATGGCTCATGCCATAAAACTCATATTCGGTGATACCTTGCCCTGAGGTATCCAACCGAAACTGCCAAGGGTGTTAAAAATCTCATATACTCATAAAACGTATTTTCATTTTGAAAAGCAATCGTTCCTTGGCGTTAGCGGAGTTCACCTTCACGTGGTAGTTCGGCGTGATGTGAACTCTAATCATACCTCAGGAGTTACCCTCCACGCCTCTCATACAGAGGTATAATATAACGAGGTTACCGTGCCCCTCTAATAGGCTGGTTCACGGAACCCGCCACTGCAGTGACTATCATATAACCCAACAATTCATAAAAATTTAACAACATGATATGGCAATTATATTACTATCTTGCCTATCAAGGCAAGGCAAAACAACAATTCTTGTAGTTTCAATACAAATATTAATTCAGCCATCCATGCTAATATCGCCATAAGCCATTCAAGTTCAAAACAACTTTAGGAATATCGTTTTCTTTATGAAAGCTATTTTAAAACTCATTTATTTCTTAAAGTATTGTCCAAATTTACTTGTCAAACGTTCATTATGAAAGTCATAAAAATTTATCATATGTTCACAAAATGAAATTTAATACATGATTCATAAAATACCATACATAGAGAAATTTAAATCTCTAAATTATGTATGCACATTACACAAATATATAAGGCACAATTTAGGAACTAAATCAAGTTGAAGAGCTTGTTTCCCATTTTTAAAACACTTTACATATAAGGTATACACACACATATATATATAAAACAATTTCGGAAAATGTCTTGCATTCACAATTTCATCAATTTCCATCGATTCATACATTTCACAATTTATAAGCAAATTAAATCATATATATGTATCCATGCATATATAATTAGGAATAATTTAAAATCGACACCCCCTACTCACCTCGTGATAGTGGAATTTTTTCTCACTATTTATTCGTTCGCGTATCGATAATTGTTCCTATTTATCGATCACATACTTCGCTCGGTACGCCTTCATGACAATTTTCCTAACATCAAATTTAAATTCAACATGCTTAATCACACATTTATATGTGTAGTAACTTAATTAAATTTCCTTAATCAATTTGCATATTTTTTTTAAAAATATGCACAATATTAATAAACTACCCATAACCTTAAAATTTTACATTTACTTACCAATGGGCTTTTACCATTTCTTTGTGACCTTGGGCCTCTCCATGGCTTCTCCATTTTTCTCCTATAAGGCCTAGCCTATTTTTATTTTTCTATTGGGCCTTGCCCATCTAATTGTCATTGGGCCATGCCCATATTTTAATTCTATTTTCTATTTTCTTTTCTTTTTTTTTCTCTTTCATTTTCTTTTTCTTTTTTTTCCTTTCTCTTTCACGTTTTTTTTTTCTTCTTCCTTTCTTCCAGCCAAGCTTTCCTTCACTGTGGCAGCCTTCCTCCACTGGTGGTGGCTCCTCCTCTCCACCACCGTTGACCACCTTTTTCCTCCTCTTCCGGTGGCAGCTTCAAGCTTCCTCCCAAGGCAACTAAACCTTCACAATTTTCAGCAAACTTACCTTGATTTTCTTCCTCAATTTCAGCCCCTTTTCTTCAAATTTTTGGGCAGCATAAAGCTTCAAATTTTTACCTCAAATCCTATAAATTTTCAACCAAAATTTCCAGCAACAATTCCTTAAATTTTCAGCTTCAAAACCTCCCTCAAAGTGCATCAAAAAATCTATTTTCTTCTCCCTCAAAGTGCATAATTTTCTGCCAAAAATCAGCTCTAAAATCACTCCAAGAAAGCACCAAATTTTCTCTCAAAGTGTAGCCAAAATTTAGCTTCTTACCTCAACCATTTTCAGCTCTCTCTTCGTTCAAAAACTTGCAGCAAAACCGCACCATGAAGAGCAGATTTTTTGTCCTTCCTTCTCTCCCTTTGTCTTTCAGTTTTGTCTAGCTTTTCCTCTTCTTTTTCTTTCCCGATTTTTCTTTTATTTTCTTCTTCTTTGACCAACTTTGCTTCTAGACCTTTCCTTCTTCTTTTATTTCTTTCTTTGCCTCCTTATTTGACCGGCCACTTAAACTTTGTCTCTTTTACTTTCTTTTATTTCTTTTTTATTTCCTTTGACCAAGCCTTGCTTTCCTTGTCTCATTTTCCTTTCATTTCTCTTCTTTTTCTTACATGACCAGCCCCCACCTTCCTTTTATCTCTTTGTTTCATTTCACCTTTCTTCTCTCATCCTTACCTCACTTACCTTGACTTTTCTTTTGTTTTCTTTCCCTTGTTTTATTTGTTTTCTTGTCACTGTACATAAACAAATATTGCTTAACTTTTCAACCCCTTTATTTCATTATTTTATCATCCATTTCACATTCTAAATTTTCATTTAAGCCTTTAATTAACCTAAGATTTAATTAGGCTTAAAAGTGTACTAAGAGACTCCAAAAATTTAATTGTCAATCCTTGAAATTTTTATTCCCAAGATATGACACCTCATCATTTTCCAATGCAATTTTCTCTATATAAGAGATAGAATTGGGTGAAGTGATCTTCACCAAAGTTGTAGCTCTATCTCTTAGCTTTCCAATGGTTCAAGAATTTCTTAAATTAGAGGTCTGTATCTTGAGATATGGCCAAAATACTCAAGCATGTACAAAAATATTTCTGAGTTCTTCAACACTTTACTCTCCAAAAATTAAATCCAATATTTTTAATTCCTATCCACACTTATTAAATTTCAATTTCCTTCAAAATTATTCTTCCTTCACATATATAAAATTAAATTATTGAGATTGCATTCCAACGCGGTGTCTCCATAATATTTAAATATTTACTTACCGCGTTAACTCGATTTAATAAAAATCGCGCGGTCTCACTTGCAACATTTCTTTCCAAAAATTCATTCTTAATTCTTCTCCCCCACTTAAATTAGTTATATTCTATTTTTCATGACTAATTTTGACCTCCAATAAAATATTAATATTTTAATATTATTTTATAAATAAAATAGTATTTTATTTCAAAAATTTTCACTTGCCTTCTTTGGTCCCGAAACACATTATTATGTGTTGGTTTACCTCCTTTAACTCACTAATTTGTCTGCGATAAAAATATTATTATTTAATTATGAGTTTTGTACGTGCGATACGTTTTATTCTTAAGCGTTCCTTATCACACTAATTCGCATCAAATAATCATTCCTTTGATCAATAAAGTCTTATTTGTATCTAACGAGGGTACGGGGTATTACAGGTAAAGATGTAGATCAAAAGCTCTATAGAGGTATGATTGGATATCTTCTTTACTTAACATCAAGTAGACCGGATATTTAGCTTAATGTGTGTTTGTGTGCTAGATTTCAGTCTCAACCTAAAGAAACACACCTAACTACTGTGAAAAGAATATTTAGATATCTCTTAGAAACTCAAAGCTTAAGAATTTGGTATTCAAAAGAATCACCATTCAGCCTTGTAGGATATTCAGATGCTGACTTTGCAAAAAGTAGAATTGATAGGAAAATCGCTAGTGGAACATGTCAGTTCCTAGGTAGCATGCTTGTATGCTGGTCAAGCAAAAAGCAGAATTCTGTAGCATTGTCCACAGTTGAAGCTGAATATGTTTCCTTAGGAAGTTGTTGTACACAAGTTTTATGGATTAAGCAACAATTGAAAGACTACAAGTTGTCCATGAATAACACCCCCATATATTGTGACAACACCAGTGCTATAAATATTTCAAAGAATCCTATACAACACTCAAGAACTAAACACATTGAGGTTAGACATCACTTTATTAGAGATTATATAACTAAGGGAGAAATCAATATTGAATTCGTGAGCACATTGCATCAACTTGCTAACATATTTACAAAACCCCTTAGTGAGGATAGATTCTGTGAGATTAGAAAGAATCTAGGAATGTGTTGTTTGGAAGAGTTATAGTAAGAAGTCTAGACTAAACAAAGAAAAACAAAAGGGACTTAGTCATCTAAAGTACGAAACTCAGTCAACTAAGAGCATTTTGTTTCATTAGAATTAAAGAACTGACAGTTGAATATTAATTGATTAAAGTAATGCAACTTTATGCTTACCGGGTAATGAAATAAGAAGGGAAAACCTAAAGTAGTAAATAGTGAAAACTGAAGAGGGAGTTTTGAAATTTAGGAAAATGAGGCAATTGATAAAAGGGGAGGTAGACGGTTTCTAAATTAGAAACTGTCAATCACTACTTGATTTTCTGATAACCGATTCTTTCAAACCTAGCAATCTCATTTGCTTTTCTTCTAAAACCAATCAAGAACCCTTATTCTGTCACATATTGGAACCCTAAGTAAAAATCATCTTCAGAAATCGTGATGGCCAAGTCGACTCTGCTCAAGGATTTGCTAGCAAAAAAAAAGAGGAAGAGACCAGTTGAAGAAAACCTCGAGGCAAAGCACCCACAGAAGAAGCAAAAAAGGCATCGGGTTTTGTTACAAGGAAGTTTGGGAAAAGTTCTAAGAAGAAGAAACAAAAAAAGAAAAAGAAGAAGATTGAAAAACTAGGAAAGAAGAGCAAAGGAGAAAAAGGTACATCATTTGCTTCATACTTAAAATTTAGGAACAAAATTCATGAAGAGAGGTTTAAGAAAATCGAAAATGCTTCCATTACATGCGGGAAGTACATTGATTGGAAGAGTTTCAGTGAAACTCCTGAACTCCAAACAAGCTTAGTAGAGTAATTTAATGAATTGAGGATTAAGGAGTATAACACTTTCAAAGACAAGACGTATAATGCTAGTTTAGTTAAAGAATTCTATGCTAGCATTGCATTTAATGAAAGAGAGCTTGATGATTCAAAGGACTTTTCAGAGGATAACTTGAATGTATTTTTGAATGGAAAAGAGTTTTTAGTCACAGTTTTAGATTTAAGTAATCTGTTAGGAATTGAAGGAAAAGGTGGAGAGTATGAAATGATTGATAAATATGATCCTGCATCTGTGTGGAAAATTGTCACAAGAAAGAAAGAAAAATTTTCTTCAAAGAGCAATGCAGGACTGATCATTAGTCCACAATTTAGAATCCTGCATTACTTTGTGACAGCCAATCTGCATGGTAAAAGTGGAAACCTAAGCTACATCAGCCTTCAAGATCTTTGGTTGATAGAGCATGCATGCACCGAAAAAGTTCTAAACCTTGGAAGGTTCATGATTGGAAGGATGAAAACTACTTGCAAGCTGGACAAAATTCATCTACCATACGGGAATGTAATCACATCCCTTGTTAAGAAGAAAGGAGTATGGGCCAAGAGGTATGATATGGACATGGTCAAAAGCAGAGACTAACCAATCTACCTAGGAAGCTTAATCAAGATGGGATACAAGGTGTTTGGGGACACTTTCAGTAAGACCTCCAAAATTACTTTAGTGCAAACTCAACCAGAGGCAGGCCTTGTACCACTAGAGACAATAGCCCCTCCTTTCTCCAATGAGGTCATGTTCAATCTACTGATGAGAATGGATACCAAGCTCACTGATCAATGGGCAAGGCTGGTGAAAATTGAAGAAAAAATGGATGAGATTGAGGCCAGATTGAAAACAAAATCTGAAATACCCTCTAGGCCTACTGATGTTGACTCATCTGCTATTGAGAGTATAGCACCAGAAGGACAAGGTGCTTAAGGATTAGCCTGACAATTAAAAGGTTTTGAATTCTAAGATGCAAGCCGTGAATTTCAAGCTGAAGGGTCTACCTACAAGAGTGCAAGTGTTGGACAACAAGACCTTGAACCAGGATTTGAGGAACCCTTCAAAACCACCTTAGCAGAAAAAGAAACATCTTATCAAAGAACTGAGATAATTGGGTCACCACTTGGTCCTCCTGAGCATCAACCTTCACCACAACCTGAACAAGAAGCATCCTCTCCTCACTCTGATGAAGTGTTTGTCAAGGGACTTTTCTATCAGATGGTAAGAGAAGAGCAAGCAAAAAAAGAGGCAACAGCAGCTCAAGCTACCCAAGCAATGACTTCAGAAAAAGAAGCTGCAAAAAAAGGCAAAGGAAAAGGAAAAACAAAAAATGCAGCTCCAGCAACTAAGCCTCAACCACTTACCATGAGACAGAAGAAGACAACTAGAAAATCTGTTGCTCCAAGAACAAGAAAGTCTTCAAGATTGGCAAAAAAAACAAAATCACCACATGCAAGCACTCCTCAAGCCTCAATAGAAGTTTCTGATCAGGCAACTCTAGAAAAAGCTGCACAAAGACCTTCACAGTCCTCTCAGCAACCTCTTGAAGCATCTACTCAGCCACTTTTGATACCACCCTCTTTTGTCCCTCTAAATCCTTGGTGGGAACAAACAATGTCTCCTGAATCCACACCATCCCCGTCTGAAGATTAATGCCTCAAACCCCCCTCTGATGATGACAAAAAGGGGGAGTAGTAATTACAAGAAAAATAAAAAAATTGGAGAGTAGAGGTACTGGACTTTTAGGGAAAATATCAAGATAAACAAAAAAAAAATCATAAGGGTAGAGGTACCAGACTTCTAGGATAGATAGGTAGCAAAAACAAATCTAAGGGTATTTTTGGAACAAATTTCTGATTAACTGTTTTGTTAGATATTTATGCCAAAATGGCATTCAAACATTGGATTTTAATCTTGGCTGACTTTATGGATGTATGAAATATACTTGTTGACATCTATCTATGTTTCTTGAACTCTGAAAATGGTATTTATGGCATTGTGAAACATTACTAGAAATTTTCTACTGATGTTTGTGAAATTCTGGTGTGATTTTCTGATGTTATACTGATATTGAGTAATTATGCTGATAAATCATTTCTGACATGATAAGGCAAAGCTGAAGATGTGTTTGAGTACATATGGATGATGATTTACAGAGAGTTTGCTGAAAAATGATGGTTTGAATGAAATCTTGAGCTAACATGATGAAATCTGGAAATTATAAATAGTTGACAAAAACTTGCAGAAATGAGAAACTGATGATAATCTGTCAATATGTCATTTGCTCTTAAACTTGCATACATAAACATTTTCTAACCAAGGCAAGAATGTACAATGTCACTATAAATATAATATAGATAAAAGCTTGCTGGAATAGATGAAAAATATGCACACACTTAGGGGGAACATGAACTTAGGGAGAGCAATCCTCATTGACTGCAGAAACCAAAAAGGAATTAAAAAGACACTATGCTATTAACGAAGCGATGTTTTGTCATCATAAAAAAGAGGGAGATTGTTGGCTCCATTAGTTTTTGATAATAATAAAACATTTCCATGTCATTTGTGTATAATATCTTTACCTAAGTGTGCAGGGCAAATGTTCATAAATGAGACAATATGTCAATATTCCTATTGAATACCTAAGGATGTGATTTGGATAAGGAACAAGGAAGATCAATATTAATGAAGCTCCCTGGTGAAACAAGGAAGATCATTGGTTGAACAAAAGTCAAAGTGGAGAAGTGAAATGGTGAAGCTTGGTAAGAAACATAATCGAGTTAGTTGACCAAGAAAATAGGATTAGTAAACTAAACGCTCTCTGGAATCTGCGTCTGAAACAGAACCAACTTAGTCAACCAAGGAAAAAATTTTAGTAGACTAAGTGCTCTTTGTCTGCAACATCCGCTAGGCCACTACAAGATAGAATAACGGCTAGAATCTTCCCCAAACTGTTTTCAACAGTCATAAAATGTCCCAACAACTATCAGATAAGCCTCTCCAACTATAAAAGGATCTTCAAATGCCAAGGAACCAACTTTTGGCTTCATCAACAAAGACTCCATCATATTCAAGCCAAAAAGAGTAGAAAAACTTTCAAATCCTTTATACTCTTCATTGCACTCAAAAGCCAATCCTTTGTATTTGTGTTTAGCACTTAAACTTGTACCACTTAGATCAACCGTGTGATCAATAGGTACTTTCTTTATTTCATCTTTGTATTCTTGGAGTGAAGGTTTCACTCTAAGTGCTTCAAGCAAGGTTTGCTTGAATGCTTGTAGGTTCCAACTTAGCCTTGAAAAGTTGAGTGTAAAGGTTGTTGTTGAGCCTTGGAAAACCACATTGGGGTTCTAGTTTAGCCCGTGAAAAACTAGAGTAAAGGTTGTGGTTGAGCCTTGGAAAACTACATTGGGTTTTGGTTTAGCTCAGGAAAAACTAGTTATAGGTTGTAGTTGAGCCTTGAAAAACCACATTGGGTTTTAGTTGATCCCGTGAAAAACTAGTGTAAAGGTTGTGGCTAAGCCTTGGAAAAGCCATTGTAAAAGCTTGGTGGAACCATTTTAGTGTTTGGTTTGAAAATCCTTGGTTGCATAATCAAGGTAGTGGATGTAGGTCTTAGACCGAACCACTATAAATCCTTTGTGCATTGTCTTTCTAGCTTTGCTTTCTTTATCATGAGATTAAGTCTCAATCTTGACAAAAGAGCCGAGATAGTGCTATTCACCCGCCTCTCTATCACCTATATTTGGGACCAACAGTCATTGCTTATAAAATCTAAACTCTCAATTTATGTTTGGAGGACATGCCATTTTGGATGCACCAACACTTGTATGCATTAGACCAACAAGTTATGATAAATTTCCCTTATTCAATTGGTTTATGGTCAAAAACTATATATTTTTCATTGAAGAATTTTTAGATGTGCGATATATTTTTCAATTGCTTTGCCACAATGCACAAAGATGGGTCCTTAAAGAAAGTTAGGATATATGTTGGATATGAATCTCTATCTATAATTAAATATCTAGAACCCTTGGCAGAAAATTTATTCACAGCAAGGTTTGTTGATTGTCATTTTAATAAAACAATTTTTCTAACGTTAGGAAGAGAAAACAAGTAGTTGAAAAAGGAAATATCTTGGAATGTATAATAATTATTTTGTTTTGATCCTTACAAAAATCAATGTGAACTTGAAGTTCAAAATATAATTCATTTGTAAAATATAGCAAATTAGTTGCCAAACACATTTACTGATCTAAAGAGAATAACTAAATCTCATATACCACCTGTAAAAGCTCATATTAAAACTGATGTCCTTGTAAGATAAGGCATGCTAGGAGCGTGGGAAACCAATCTGTTCCAAAGATAAAATTCTTGAAAAAGAAAACGATCAAATATTTAAGATAGTCGGAAAGAGGAAACATAAAATTTAGAAAATACCCCAAACATAATTCTAGAATAAATTCAAGTATCTAAAATCAGTGAAAATGAAAAGATCTCAATAAATTATGTCATAACAGGGAAAAGATGGAATCACAATGAATAAATGTCAATGATATTTTTGTATATAATATAGAGCTCAATATTATGAAAAAAAATAAGAATCTTGAACTAACATCTATTGAAAAATGTGGACATAGAAATGATTGGCCAATATGGAAAGACGCAATCAATGTGAAATTTACTTGCAAAACATGAAGTTTTTGGACATATAGTTCATACACCAAATGATACAAAACCAGTGGGACATAAATGGGTATTGGTGTAAATATGAAATGAGAAAAATGAGATTATGACATGTAAAGTATGGCTTATTGCACAAGGTTTTACCCAAAGACCTAGTATTGAATGTGAAGAGATATATTCTTTATGGTAGATGCCATTATAATTTTATATTAACTAGTCTAGCAATGTATGAGAAGATTGAAAAGCATCTAATGAATGTGGCTATAACCTATTTATATAGCTCATTTGATATCGATATCTATATGAAAAATCTTGAAGGATTTAAATTGCCTAAAGCATAAAATTTGAATTTTTAAAGAATTTATTCGATCAAATTAAATAAATATGTAAATAGATTAAAGCAATTTGGACAAATGTGGTGTAATCACCTTAATGAATATTTGTTAAAAGAAAGTTCTAAAAATGATTCTATATGCCCATGTGTTTTTATAAAAAGATTTAAATTTGAATTTGTGATAAATACTGTTTATATTGATGATCTAAACGTTATTGGAACTCTTGAAGAGTTATCAAAAACCATGTATTACTCAAATAAAGAATTTGAGATGAAAGACCTTAGAGAACTAAAGTTTTGTTTGGGTCTTTGGATTGAACACTTGACAAATGAAATTTTTGTCCATTAATCTAACTATATAACAAAAGTACTAAAATGATTTTATATGGACAAAACACATTTATTGAATTCACCAATGGTTCTAAGGTCACTAGATGTAAAAAAATAATCTTTTCGACCTCGCAAAGATAATGAACAACGTCTTGGTCTTGAAGTACCATATCATAGTGCCATTAGAACATAAATGTATCTTGCTAGCAATATATGACCTGATATATCATTTGCTGTAAATTTATTAGCAAGATATAGTTTTTTTTTCAACTTAAAGACATTATGATAGAATTAAACATATATTTTGATATCTTCAATGTAGCATCCTTAGTAAGGGCCAACATTGGGAGAAGAGAAAAGACAAGAGAGAAGAAAGAAAGAAAAGAAAGGAAAAAAAAAGAGGGGTCAGTCAACAAAAGAGAAGAAAAAGACAAAAAAAAAAGAAAAAAAAGGAGAAAAAAGAGAAGAAGGGAAAGAAAGATAGTCGTGGATTGGGAATGAGAAAGGAAGAAAGAAGAAAAGAAGAAGAAAAGAAAAAAAACGGATAGGAAGAAGAAAGAAAAAAAAGAGAGGAAAAAAAATAGCAGATTAGGTAGAAAAGAGAGAAGAAAGAGAGAGAAAGAGGAAAGAAAAAAGAAAAAAGAAGACCGATGCGGATCGGGAAAGAGAAGAGAAGAAAGAAAAAGAAAGAAAGAAAGTAAAGAAGAAAGAAAAAAAAGAAAAAGAAGAAAGGGAGAGAAAAAGAGTCGTAAACTTGGAAAGAGAAGGGTAGAAAGAAAAAAGAAGAAAGGAAGGAAAGAAGAAAAAGAAAAAGAAAGACGAGAGAAAGGAACAACGGCAATAGCATCGGAAAAAAAATAACTAGGTACACGCGTGAACCAATAGCGAAGTAGCATCCGGCTATTGTGAGGTGAGTGGGTGCTAAATTTTGAAGAATTATATTCCTATAATATATTATATATATTGCATGTGATGAAATTGTGGATCGCATGAGCTAGTAGAAAATTTTAGGTTGTTTGTGATTGTGACAAAAATTTTAAATCCATTTTTCTTGATACTATACGTAGCATGTATCTATATGTTTTTAAGTAAAGAAGAAACAAACCTTTGACTGGTTTCACTTCAAAAATTATGTCTTGCAATTTGTGTAATGTTTAGGCCGATGGCCATTATATTGATTCTCTAGATGTGATGATAAATTGTTTATTTCATTTAGTACGCTAATTTGATAGACATGCCATGTTTGAAATTATTTATGCACAACATGCAATTTATGAGTGAAATGTTTTTAATCTACCATGCTTTGCAAGTGCATTAAATTGCAACGACTTTTATTTGTACGTGATTGAGATACCTTGGGGTAAACTTATCACCACACCAAGTTAAGTGTGGTCTTTGTGCACAAAGTAGAAACTGCTATTTATCAAGATTCGATTTTAAGAAAAGGTAACTAAAGCCCTGATTTGTATTGGCAGCGTGGGTAGTTCCCACAAGTAGGAAAAAGGTGGACCTGAAGCCTCGATTTGTATTAGCGGCATGGGCAGTTCCCACGAGTAGGTAAAGGGAGACTTGAAGCCCTGATTTATATACGGTGATATGGGCAATTCCCACGAGTAGGTGATGATATTTGAGAATAAGCTTAAAGGTTAGATTAAACCTACCTGAGGATAATGCTCATTTGTCGATTTTTTTGTGTACATTACATGTCATCGACACTCAAATTTTTATTAATCAATGATAAGTGAAATTTTCATATTTATTTACTTGAAATTCATCATTTTAAGACTTGTAAGGCATAAAATACCTTTCTGTTTAAATAAATGTTTTCTTCGTGTACTCTTAGATTTATAACTATTCCATCCTTATGTTGTTTCCCCTTCTCGTCTGCTCACTGGGTCGATGATTATCACTGATTCTATGAGACTCACACTCTCTTATTTTTCTTTTTTGTAAACAGGGATTAGCCAAACGAAAAATCATCGATGAATACAGTTTATCGTAGATTAGGTAAAGACATTTCTTAACTCGCTTTCAAGTCACTCCACTATTAGAGGTCGAGTTGAAGTAATCTGGTTTTGTTATGTAACAAATATTGGTTTTTCGAGATAACAAAAAATTGAGAATTTGAACTCAATGAATTTTAATTGTGACGTCATGACTTAAAATTAAAATTTAATGATGATGCTTCACGTTACATATGTATATGTATATGATTCAATATTTATACGGTTTAGTGGAAGTGTGTAGGGAATTATTGAGAAAGTCAAATAAGGCTTGTTTGGGACTTGACGGGATATCTCAGAAGTCTCGGACGCTGGTAGCGATCTAGGATGGGTCGTTACAATGTTGATATCAGAGCCCTAGGTTTAGTCGAGTCCTAGGATATTCTTATGTCAAATAGTAGAGTAGTGGGATCGACATAGAGTCTTGTTTATAGTCAATGACTGCAGCACCGATTATAGGTAAGAGGCTACATAGACTTTCTATATTAGAAAACATCTTGTGTAATCATAAGTGATGATTAAATAACGAGAATTGATTGATGATGTTTGGGTTTAAGATGTTGCCTGAGATACAAGCTGTTGTTGGAAAGATTTTAAGCAAATGCTCTTAATGAAAGGTTGATGTAATGATATACCCTTCCGACCAAGGGTGGAGGAAAATGAAGTTGGAATAATAGGTCCGTAATAACTCATTCAATTGGTGGAGTTAGAGTTTGAGCCATGATTATCAATGGGAAGAAATTTGATGACTATAGGGTATTTTAGGTCAATATAAAGGAAAACATACGATAATGGTAATAAGAGGTATATTTTCACTGGAATAAATAATGATTGTTGAGATTCATTCAAGGTTTATAAATTTAAGTACTAAGGGAGGAGTAACTGATACTTACGTGTATGAAAGTAAGTGCACGGTGTTAATGTCACGACCCAATTCCCGGGCCATGACCGGCGCAAGGACCCAATGAGCATAGCTCACTAAGCCCAAGCAAGCCTATTGTCACTTACTTCACTTACTGTATTCCACATATTCTCGTGTGAGGCATCCACACGTAATGCACCCAGTGTGCATACAATGCCAATTAACCATGGCACATCCAATCACACATACACACACACACCCTTTCCGGGAGTGGACACAGCCAAAACACAATGGCATTTTTAATCACAATATACATGCACTATGCCAGTCATGTATTTAGCAATTTACATTGCTTACACATATTTACATTCATACCAGTCAAATATAAACTCTGACAATGTACATTACATGTACATATCCATCATACAAAAACCCATGACTACCAGCGGAGACATGTACAATAAAGCGGCAACTAGTGAATGCCAGACACCTACCAGGAGATGGACTACTGTGATCCCGCGATCTAGGAATCTACAATCTCCTGATCTGAAAACATGAATTTTTGAAAACGTGAGTATAAAACTCAGTGAGCAAACATTAGATAGGAACAAGCCATAATATCGAGAAGGGTTAAAATATGATGCATACATTTGGAACACATTCATTTTTATCCAATTTATTATCAAACCCTTCCCCTCACTTCAATTTAATTTATAATGAAGGAATAATCAAATTCATACATACGCACACAGATAAGTACAACATTCCATTGTCTCACCTGCTGAAAATATCGTGTGCACCATGTGCACTCACCAGCTCATGTGCAACCCCCACATCGCGCACATAGCTGGAGTGGTCCTGTGCACCATGTGCACTCACCAGCTCATGTGCATCCCCCCACATAGTGCACATAGCTGGAGTCATCATCATGTGCACCATGTGCACTCACCAGCTCATGTGCATCCCCCCCACATCGTGCACATAGCTGGAGCTACAGTGTGCATCCCCCCACATCGTGCACCAACCACATTTTCCACATCCAATCTCACCGACATGTGTTTTTCCACACATCACACACACATACATTTACATATATATTAACAATATCAAATGTTAATACATCACACATATTCACACATATGTGACACATATATAACAGCACAATTTCATGCCTTCATGCTTACCATAATTCATCACATAAAATCATTTTATCAGGGGCTTGTTCCCGGCACATGTTTTTTTTTAAAAAAAAAAACTTTGAATAAATCATTTAATCAACTAATTCAATACAATGTGCATTTCCCAAATCATTTGAAATGCAAGTTCACTCACCGTCTCACAAATCCGGATGCACTCGGATTAATCGTCCTCAATTACGATTCCCTTGCCTTTTCCGGACTTCTCACCACCTTAACACAGAATAAAATTAAGAAATTACTATAATGCCCCCAAACCAATACAAATTAATTTAAATTGCTAACGTACGATACGCAAAGGCAAAAATGCGTCTAATTATCGCTTTAACGCGGTATTGCCTAATTTCGACCGATTACCCGATTAATCGGCTATTATGTCCAATTTAATTCCGAATTGGTCCATTCTTTTTCTAATACCTTAATTCACCATAAATTATTCAATTAATGCCAATTTCAGCATCCAATCTTTTCCATTTCTTTATGGAAAATTCGGCCAATGCAGTGCATTAGCACTGAAAATTTTCTACTACATTTTCTCACTTTAAATTGTCATTTTTCTATTTTCTTTCATTTCAAATGAAACCATTTCATTTGAAATGAACCAATTCCTCATGCATTCTCTACACACTAGGTTCGGCCTAACAAAGAACAACCATGAAATTCAATTTCCTTCTTCCATTTTTTTCCATAATCATGCTTAACTACTCCTAAACACCAACATAGTTTAAACTCAATCCAATCCAACATCAAATCCATGCTCAAACCCATTTTTCAGAATTGTTCCCATCATGATATCTCCATATTAAACCATAGAATTCAAGAACAAAAGCATAGATATTAGAGATCACAAGCCAAAGTAGAGATTTATTACCCTTTTTCACTTGAATCCTCCTTGAAATCACACTTGTCTTGAATTTCGCCTAGGTTTTTGTGTGTTTCTCCTTTGTTCTTCTTTTTTTTGCTTAAATTCTGGTGGGTGCCGACCTTAGAGAGAGAAATGAGGGCTTAAGCTGATTTTTATAGCCTTTATAATAAAATACAAAAGCTTGCCACGTGGCACCTTGTGATTGGCCTGTTTTTTTTTTTTTTGACTTTTTGACTTTTTCTCCCATTTGATCTACACCACTTGATTCATCAAGTCAACATCTGATCCAAGGTTGACCATGGCTGGAAATAATGGTTCTGGTGATGGAAAATTACCGAAATGCCCCCGGGATGGCAAAATTACGATTTTGCCCCTATACTCCGAAATGTCCCGGAATTTTATTATTTTCACTGTCCAACCTCAAATAATATCAATATAAATCAATATTACCCAATTAGGGCAAAATCCTTTCAAAAAAATTCACATTTAGCACTCCGGTGGCAAAATTACCATTTTGCCCTTATGCTTTAAAAACACCGGGAATCACCATTTTACACTGCTAAACATCATTTTATACTCCAAAAATCATAACTGTATGTCACATAATTATATTTGGCCCAATGTGATCAAATCTTGGTTAAAAATCTCCATAAATCAACAAATGAGAAAATGACCGTTTTGTCTTTAACCGGTCAATTTTCTCGATTAACTCCAAACTAGACCTTGGACTCCAAATCACTATTCTGAGTTGTTCTGTGGGTCTCAGAATTTTGAAATTCCCCTTAGAATTTCTATTAAACTAATTTGAAGCTCGATTTCACTTAATTGTACCAATAGGTACAATACCGATTTTCTAACAACTTAGACAGGGTCTCACACTCTCCCCCACTAATAAAAATTCGGTCCCTGAATTTAAATTCAAAGTAGAGTGGCTTACCTTTATATATCGAAGAGGTGTGGATACTTTGTCCGCATTTCCTCCTCAGCTTCGCACGTTACCTCTTCACTGGTGTGATTTTGCCACAACACTTTCACTGAAGCCACATCCTTTGATCGGAGCCTTTTGACTTGTCTATCCAAGATAGCTACTGGTTGCTCCTCATAAGTCAAATCATCTTGTATCTGAACGGTTTCATACCGTATCACATGAGAAGGATCTGGATTATACTTCCTCAACATAGACACATGGAACACAGGGTGAATACTCGAAAAGTCTGGTGGTAATGCCAATCGATATGCCACTACTCCGACCCTCTCTAAGATCTCGAAGGGTCCTATGTACCGAGGGCTTAATTTCCCTTTCTTACCAAATCTCATTACCCCTTTGGTTGGCGAGACTTTTAGAAACACATGGTCTCCCACCTGAAACTCCAAATCCCTGCGTCGATTATCAGCATAAGACTTTTGCCTACTCTGGGCTGTAAGCATCCGTTGACGAATCATACGGATTTTATCAGTGGCGTCCTGCACCAACTCAGGCCCCAACAGTTTCCTCTCACCTACCTCTAGCCATCCAATGGGCGATCTGCACCTCCTTCCGTACAGTGCTTCAAATGGTGCCATTTGGATGCTAGTCTGGAAACTATTATTGTAAACAAACTCCACTAAAGGTAAATACCGACCCCATTTGACTCCAAGGTCTACTACACATGCCCTCAACATGTCTTCCAAAGTCTGGATGGTTCGTTCAGACTGTCCATCAGTCTGGGGATGGAAAGCTGTACTAAAATTCAATTTAGTGCCCAATGCTTCCTGCAACTTTTCCCAGAATCTACTGGTAAACTGTGTCCCTCTATCCGACACTATGGAAACAGGAATGCCATGCAACCGTATTATCTCGTCTACATAAAGCTGGGCATACTGAGCAGCCCCATAAGTGGTCTTGACCGGAAGAAAGTGAGCTGACTTTGTCAACCGATCTATTATGACCCAAATCGAGTCATAACCTCCACTAGTTCGAGGCAAACCTGTCACAAAGTCCATGGCAATATGCTCCCACTTCCATTCGGGAACTGGTAATGGCTGTAGTAATCCTGCAGGCCTTTGGTGCTCTGCTTTAACCTGTTGACACACTAAGCACTTGGAGACAAATTCAGCCACATCTCTTTTAAGTCCTTCCCACTAGTACACTTCTTTTAAATCTTGATACATCTTTGTAGCACCTGGATGTATCACATAGGCTGCCATGTGAGCCTCTTCCAATATCTCTCTCCTCAACCCATCGATATCTGGCACATAGAGTCTGGTTCCATATCTCAACACTCCATCTGTGCCTCTAGTAAACATCTTCTCCTTCTTTCCCTGAGGATCCTCTAAGACCGTAGCTACGAACTCATCTTTACCCTGTGCCTCTTTAATTCGGTCTATTAGGATAGGCCTCACTCTGAAATGAGCTAGCAGTGCATCTGCCTTAGAAACCTCCAAATACACATCCATGTCTCCCAAGCTATGCATCTCCCTAACCAATAATCTCCTATCTGTGGAGATATGTGCTAGGCTACCCATCGACTTTCGACTCAGGGCATCCGCCACCACATTAGCTTTACCAGGATGGTAAAGAATGGTACAATCATAATCCTTCAGCAACTCCATCCACCTGCGTTGCCGCAAATTCAAATCCCTCTGCTAAAATATATATTTCAAACTTTTGTGGTCCGTATATATCTCACAAGTCTCACCATACAAATAATGTCTCCAGATCTTTAAGGCAAACACGATTGCTGCCATCTCTAAATCGTGTGCGGGGTAATTCTGTTCATGCCTTTTAAGTTGTCTTGATGCATATGCAATCACCTTCCCGTGTTGCATTAACACGCATCCTAAACCAACTAACGAGGCATCACAATATACTGTATAACCCCCTGTACCCTGTGGTAGGCTCAACACTGGAGCTGTGGTGAGACATGTCTTAAGCTTCTCAAAGCTATCTTCACAAGTATTTGACCACACAAACTTTGTATCCTTTCGTGTCAGCTTGGTCAGAGGGGCGACTATTCTGGAGAAATCCTTAACAAAGCGACGATAGTAGCCTGCCAACCCTAAAAAGCTTCTAATCTCGGTAACCGAGGTTGGCCTTGGCCATTTTTCCACCGCTTCGACTTTCTTTGGATCCACTTGTACCCCATCCTTAGAAACCACATGTCCCAAGAATGCAACACTTTCAAGCCAAAACTCACATTTGGAGAACTTGGCATACAATCGATGTTCTCTCAAAATCTGGAGCACTATCTTAAGATGCTGCTCATGCTCCTCTCGACTCCTCGAGTAAATCAGGATATCATCAATGAACACCACTACAAACTTGTCCAGGTAGGGCTTGAACACTCGGTTCATCAAATCCATAAAGGCTGCAGGGGCATTGGTAAGTCCAAACGACATTACCAAGAACTCATAATGACCATACCTGGTCCGAAATGCTATCTTTGGCACATCCTCATCCCGGATTCTCAATTGATGATACCCAGATTGCAGATCTATTTTAGAAAAACACTGTGCTCCTTGTAACTGATCAAACAAGTCATCTATTCTTGGGAGTGGGTACTTATTCTTCACCGTTACCTTATTAAGCTGTCGGTAGTCAATGCATAGTCTAAGTGACCCATCTTTCTTCTTTACGAACAACACCGGTGCTCCCCATGGTGAAACACTGGGGCGGACGAACCCTTTGTCTAGCAGGTCCTCCAACTGATCCTTGAGTTCCTTGAGCTCTGCCGGTGCCATCCGATATGGAGGTATAGATATGGGTCTAGTATCAGGAATCAAGTCTATGCAAAACTCAATCTCCCGCTCGGGAGGTAGTCCTGGCAATTCCTCAGGAAATACATCCACAAACTCATTCACTACCGACACTTGACTTATATCTCCGACCTCTGCTTGGTTATCCCTCACCACCGCCAGGTAACCTTGACAGCCCTGCCTCAATAACTTCCTGGCAGACATGGCGGATATCAAGTTGGTCGGAACATTACTTTTATCCCCTTAGATGCTAAATGATGGCTCATCCGGGAAATCAAATCTAACTATCTTATGGTAACAGTCTACACTGGCATGACAAGGTGACAGCCAGTCCATTCCCAATATCACATCAAAATCCAAGGTGTCTAACACCACTAAATTCACTATGGTGTTCTTATCCTTGATTCGCACTATGCAAGACTGATATTCCCACTCAGCCACAAATGCCTCCTTCAAAGGAGTAGACACCACTAATTGTTCTTCTCTCCTAACACAGTCTCTACCCAATCGAAATGCAAAGCATGGAGAGATAAAAGAATGAGTAGATCCAGGATCAAACAATACTCTAGCATCCATATCACAAATGGAAAGAGTACCTGAAACTACTGCATTGGATGTCTGGGCATCCTGATGAGTTAAGGCATATACCCTTGCCTGGCCTCTTCCTGCAGAACTTTGTTGTCTAGACCCCGCTGGTCTACCCCGAGAAGAAGTACCAGCACCTCTACCTCGTGTCTCGCTAACTCCCTGGCCAGTTGAGACAGCTACCGAAGGAGCAGACAAAGCTGGCCGAGTAGATCCGCGAACCGAACCTTGCGGTTGCTGAGCTGTCGGGCAGTTCTTCCATATGTGTCCAGGCTGGCCACAATTAAAACAAGTCCTTACAGGACGATAACATTGTCCTCTGTGCGGTCTCCCACAATTATCGCAGGGCGGGATAGCCTGACTACTCTGCTTGGAATCCTGCGGTTGCCTCTTCCCACTAAAAGTGTTCTGCCCCGATCCAGCGCTAGCACTCGTCACATCACCTCCCCGTTGGGGAAACCTCGATCCCCTCTGTGGTCCTTGATGGCTAGAAAATGAACTTCTGCCACCGTAATCTCTGCGGCCTTTATAACCCTCTATTTTGGCCCGTTTTGCTACATCTCTTGCGGCCCTACTCTCGCTGGTCCTCATCTCAATCCTTTGAGCACAGTCTACTGCCGCCGAGTATGTATGGAAATCTCGGGAAGCCACAGCCTTAAATAATGGTTCCACCAGTCCATCCACAAACCTTTGGACTTTCATCTCCTCGGTGGAAACCAGATATGGTGCATATCGAGACAGCTGTGTAAACTTGATATCATACTCCGACACTGTCATGCCCGAAGTTTGCACCAATGCCTCGAACTCCCTAGCTCTGGCACTTCGCACACTGTGCGATAAAAATCGATCCAGGAAGGCTGTACTGAATTCGTTCCAGCTCAACGGTGCAGCACCTGTCGGCCTACCCCTTCGCAAGGAGTCGTACCATTCCTGTGCTACATCTTCCAGCTGAAAAGCTACTAGCTCCACTGATCTGGAACTAGAGCATCCCATAGCATTACAAATCTTCTCCATCTTGTCCAAGAAAACCTGGGGTTTCTCCGATGCATCTGACCCCGTAAATGATGGAGGCTTGAGTTTCAGGAAGTCAGTGAGTGAAACCTCAACCTGACCTCTGTCACTCTCGGGAGGTTGGCGATCTGTCTGGCCTTGGGAACTAGGGGACTCTGGCTCCACATGCCTCCATTCCATGACTTTCTGCATATCCTCCATTCGGGCTGCCATCATCTCTACAACCCGACTAACTCCCTGCAGACCAGTCGCCAAGTCCTCAACAGTAACACCTCTAGTAGGTGGCCTATCCGCCTCACCTACAGGCTGTCTATCCACTCTCCCACTCTCGGGCGTATCTGCCCTCACTGGCCTAGTAACCCTACCACGTCTACCTCGACCTCTGCGGGTGGGTGCCCGTGGCCTATCGGTCATCTCAATGGGGACATCCTGCTCCCCCACTCGTCTCGAGGTGGCCCGTGTCTTAGGTGGCATTCTTACCTAGACAAGAGCAACACCAATTATTATACACAGTAAAAACAATGTGGTTTCTACAATTGGGAATTTATGCGGTTTCTCAATTATGAAATGTGCCGCGGCTCACAGTTCATAATTAAAAATCCCACATAAAAACCCGACTCTCCGCTGGACTCGACCATAACACCCTAGGACCTAACAACCTAGGGCTCTGATACCAACATTGTCACGACCCAATTCCCGGGCCATGACCGGCGCAAGGACCCAATGAGCATAGCTCACTAAGCCCAAGCAAGCCTATTGTCACTTACTTCACTTACTGTATTCCACATATTCTCGTGTGAGGCATCCACACGTAATGCACCCAGTGTGCATACAATGCCAATTAACCATGGCACATCCAATCACACATACACACACACACCCTTTCCGGGAGTGGACACAGCCAAAACACAATGGCATTTTTAATCACAATATACATGCACTATGCCAGTCATGTATTTAGCAATTTACATTGCTTACACATATTTACATTCATACCAGTCAAATATAAACTCTGACAATGTACATTACATGTACATATCCATCATACAAAAACCCATGACTACCAGCGGAGACATGTACAATAAAGCGGCAACTAGTGAATGCCAGACACCTACCAGGAGATGGACTACTGTGATCCCGCGATCTAGGAATCTACAATCTCCTGATCTGAAAACATGAATTTTTGAAAACGTGAGTATAAAACTCAGTGAGCAAACATTAGATAGGAACAAGCCATAATATCGAGAAGGGTTAAAATATGATGCATACATTTGGAACACATTCATTTTTATCCAATTTATTATCAAACCCTTCCCCTCACTTCAATTTAATTTATAATGAAGGAATAATCAAATTCATACATACGCACACAGATAAGTACAACATTCCATTGTCTCACCTGCTGAAAATATCGTGTGCACCATGTGCACTCACCAGCTCATGTGCAACCCCCACATCGCGCACATAGCTGGAGTGGTCCTGTGCACCATGTGCACTCACCAGCTCATGTGCATCCCCCCACATAGTGCACATAGCTGGAGTCATCATCATGTGCACCATGTGCACTCACCAGCTCATGTGCATCCCCCCCACATCGTGCACATAGCTGGAGCTACAGTGTGCATCCCCCCACATCGTGCACCAACCACATTTTCCACATCCAATCTCACCGACATGTGTTTTTCCACACATCACACACACATACATTTACATATATATTAACAATATCAAATGTTAATACATCACACATATTCACACATATGTGACACATATATAACAGCACAATTTCATGCCTTCATGCTTACCATAATTCATCACATAAAATCATTTTATCAGGGGCTTGTTCCCGGCACATGTTTTTTTTTTTAAAAAAAAACTTTGAATAAATCATTTAATCAACTAATTCAATACAATGTGCATTTCCCAAATCATTTGAAATGCAAGTTCACTCATCGTCTCACAAATCCGGATGCACTCGGATTAATCGTCCTCAATTACGATTCCCTTGCCTTTTCCGGACTTCTCACCACCTTAACACAGAATAAAATTAAGAAATTACTATAATGCCCCCAAACCAATACAAATTAATTTAAATTGCTAACGTACGATACGCAAAGGCAAAAATGCGTCTAATTATCGCTTTAACGCGGTATTGCCTAATTTCGACCGATTACCCGATTAATCGGCTATTATGTCAAATTTAATTCCGAATTGGTCCATTCTTTTTCTAATACCTTAATTCACCATAAATCATTCAATTAATGCCAATTTCAGCATCCAATCTTTTCCATTTCTTTATGGAAAATTCGGCCAATGCAGTGCATTAGCACTGAAAATTTTCTACTACATTTTCTCACTTTAAATTGTCATTTTTCTATTTTCTTTCATTTCAAATGAAACCATTTCATTTGAAATGAACCAATTCCTCATGCATTCTCTACACAGTAGGTTCGGCCTAACAAAGAACAACCATGAAATTCAATTTCCTTCTTCCATTTTTTTCCATAATCGTGCTTAACTACTCCTAAACACCAACATAGTTTAAACTCAATCCAATCCAACATCAAATCCATGCTCAAACCCATTTTTCAGAATTGTTCCCATCATGATATCTCCATATTAAACCATAGAATTCAAGAACAAAAGCATAGATATTAGAGATCACAAGCCAAAGTAGAGATTTATTACCCTTTTTCACTTGAATCCTCCTTGAAATCACACTTGTCTTGAATTTCCCCTAGGTTTTTGTGTGTTTCTCCTTTGTTCTTCTTTTTTTTGCCTAAATTCTGGTGGGTGCCTACTTTAGAGAGAGAAATGAGGGCTTAAGCTGATTTTTATAGCCTTTATAATAAAATATAAAAGCTTGCCACGTGGCACCATGTGATTGGCCCGTTTTTTTTTTATTGACTTTTTGACTTTTTCTCCCATTTGATCTACACCACTTGATTCATCAAGTCAACATCTGATCCAAGGTTGACCATGGCTGGAAATAATGGTTCTGGTGATGGAAAATTACCGAAATGCCCCCGGGATGGCAAAATTACGATTTTGCCCCTATACTCCGAAATGTCCCGGAATTTCATTATTTTCACTGTCCAACCTCAAATAACATCAATATAAATCAATATTACCCAATTGGGGTAAAATCCTTTCAAAAAAATTCACATTTAGCACTCCGGTGGTAAAATTACCATTTTGCCCTTGTGCTCTAAAAACACCGGGAATCACCGTTTTACACTGCTAAACATCATTTTATACTCCAAAAATCATAACTGTATGTCACATAATTATATTTGGCCCAATGTGATCAAATCTTGGTTAAAAATCTCCATAAATCAACAAATGAGAAAATGACCGTTTTGTCCTTAACCGGTCAATTTTCCCGATTAACTCCAAACTAGACCTTGGACTCCAAATCACTATTCTGAGCTGTTCTGTGTGTCTCAGAATTTTGAAATTCCCCTTAGAATTTCTATTAAACTAATTTGAAGCTCGATTTCACTTAATTGTACCAATAGGTACAATACCGATTTTCTAACAACTTAGACAGGGTCTCACAGTTAATTAGGTTGCCTTGCCTATATATGAATGGTGTTGAACTTCCGAAATATTTTATACGCGGACATGTGTTGAATATGTGTACATCAACTTAAAGGGAGCTAGTTTTGATTTCAATCAAATGATTGCGTGATTCCAAGATTTGGTTTGAACTATTATGGTTTATAGTTATAAGAACATGAATTAGCTTAAGAGTGAAAATCAGTGATTATTATAATTGATATATGGTCGTGAAGTAAAACGTTAGTAAGTAAATATGCTCTAAGAGAAAGCTTCTGCATCCTAAGTTAGGAAATTTTAATCTTATGATCGCAAAGGCGAGAAACAACAATTAAGTAAATTATTCACTTTTTAAATGCGATTGGTTAAGGATCGATGAGTAAAATCAAGATCTTAACATTAAGTGGTTTACAATTAGATATTTATGTATTTAAGAGTTATTTGGAGACAATTCTTTAATCAAATTTGCACTAAATGTTATGGTAAAGAAAGATGATTGTTATTAGTGAAAAATGCCTAAACGACAATTTTGACATACCACAAAAAGGGTGAAAGAAATATATTGAAATTAATGTTCTGATAGTGTACGTATAATAGAAAGTTAGTTTTGTAAATTGTAGTTTTCATAATCATGAAATATATAAAGATTATCAATATGTGGGTATACACTTGGAGTTGTAATTCACAAGTTTGGAGTATTTAAGATATGGTTAAATGGAATCAACATTAGTCAAAGTACGTAAATCTTTTAATTAATTCTTGTGGAGTATACATGATAGTAGAATGGAGGCACATAGTGCCGTGATACTATATGGTGATAATTGACCTAAAAATACACTATTTGAAGTAAATATGGAAGTAAAGAAAGATAAAATTCTTGAACTAATAATAAGATAGGCATAAGGTGTTGATGCAGATGGATTAATGTCATGACAGTTTTAAATTGAAGTGATTGGACTATGTGAATTGCAAGACAAGGAAGACCGTTAGTTGTGAATACCAAGGAATTATGGAATACTAGGAATGGAATTAAATACGCGTGGTAGTATGTAATTAAAAATTCATCCTACATAAGTGAAGGATGTCGTTAAATGAGACTTTTTTGATTGATAACAAGTGTTAAGAAATAACTTGAGTTTAAAGGTATTGGCTGGGCCTAAAGTATGTGATAAGTAAAGAAATAAAAACGGTTATGGAAATTATGGTAAGAGCTTAAAGGAAAGCCATATGGTTGAGAAAGGTTGAAGTAATAATTTTGAAGGTAGGAGAACTTCCTTGTGAAAGAAATTTTTGGCAATTGCACTGCCGCAACGTTAACTGTCTAGCACCACGGGTCTAGGAACATCTCGCGTATTGGATGCATGAGTAAGGCGTGGAAAGTATGAAGATAAATTTACAAGCTGAATTCGGTTCATTGACCTTGATATTAAACATTGATTATATAGAGATTTAAATGAATTAGAGAATGAAACATGAAATGAAAAGTTACTTCATTGCCCTATATATATAGTGGCATGTAAGTAAAAAGGAAAATGGAAAGTCTTTGGGATAAACTACGATGTAAATAATTGAGAGGAATATTATGTTAATTAAAAGATGAATTTTAAGAAATAAAGGGCTACCAATACCAAGTGAGGAAATTGGGAATGAAGGATTTTAAGGTTGGTATAACAAATGACCTAATTTATAGTATTGTTAGGAAGATTTGCAATCTTATTTGATATCGTTGAAAGAAAAGAGATTAATAATAAGACAAGGTCAATTATGTGGTCACGTGATGTAAGTTTGAAAATGGATATTGGCAATAATATTAAGAGGTATTTAAGTAGAATCCTATTTCAAGATTTGTAATTGCCAACATTGACTGCGTATATGCTAAAAGGAAAATCGTGGCATATTGGTGTAAATGAATAATATAAGATGATTGAAGGTAATCCCGATAATGAAGCTGATTAATGAGAATTCCTTAATGTGGAAATTAGCATTCAAAAATGCAAAGAGTGTATACGACCTCGATAAATCTAAATCTTAAGTGACTAAGTAATATTAAAATGAATAAGGACTTATATGTGGAAGTATAAAAGGTAATTAAGAAAATAAGGTGACTTTTAGGAATTGTGATATTGCTTAAGATGTAATGATGAATTAAAGAAGACCTTTGAAGGATCAATAAGATCGTAAAGCATATGCGGATATTAGATTGTGATTAGATGAAAAGGATATTTAACGATTGAAATGTGGTTAATGACATTGTGATACTAGGATGCGTAGTATAACGAAACTTATGCATATGGTTAAAAATGATAAGAGAAAAGCTTAAGTTTGTAAGTACGTAAAGTGGTGAATTGGCATAAAGTGAGTTCATATGGACTACATGAGAGATAAAGTATGGTAAAATGTAAGTTGAATGATAACTTAAATGTCCAAGGAGTGAATTGGAGATTGATTATATTTTAATTTTCGGAGACTAATTATGATCTATGGAGGTGGAATAGAAGGATAAATTAGAAATGTCAAAAAATGAGAAAAGTAAAAAGGGAACTCAATTCGAATATAATTGACAGGAGTCCCAACACAAAATGATGAATGTTGATGTCTAAATAAATATATATAAACTTGTGTGTGTGTGTGTGTGTGTGTGTGTGTGTGTGTGTGTGTGGAGTTGCGCATGTAAGTGGTGGAAGTGAAGAATTATTTTTAGTAATTTGAGTTTTAAACACAATATGTTTGAGAAATTGCATAAATGGCATAATGGTAAGAGATCACACAAAAAAAAAAATTGAACTAAATCGATATAAAGAGAATTCCGAAATAATAGTCAAGATGGAATGATATGATTAAGATGCATGAATGAATGAAGTGTTATTTCCTAACTATGCTAAAGTCTCTATGCAACAATAATGCGATGAATGAAGAATAAATGGTGAGAGTATTATAAGGTGAATATTGGCGAATTGGGTAAGAAAGATGAGATCTAATTTGTCAAGGATGGTCAAAAAGTTTTAAAGAATAATAAGGATAATATATTTTAAAGCATGAAGGAGTAGAACTACTGAAAGGAATGTAATGGTGAATAAAAGAATTATACTTAAGGATAAAGATTTGGCAAGAAAAGGAAGCTAAGTCCCTAATATATTGGCCCATTTGAAATATTGGGACGTTAAGGTATTGTTGTTTAACGGTTGGCATTGCCACCAGATTTTGAAGCAGTTAATCCAGTGTTTCATGTATCCATGCTTAAGAAATATGTTCGAGACTCTTTGCATGTGATACAACATGATATGGTACTGTTGGAAGATGGGTTGGAGTACCAAGAGCAGCTTGTAGCTATATTGGACTGTCAAGTAAAAAGGTTTTGCTCGAAGGACATTGCCTTAGTGAAAGTATTATGGCAAAACCATTCGATAGAGGAGGCAACTTGGGAACCAGAAGAGGAAATGCGAGCAAAATATCCATAATTGTTTGAGGATTAAAGGTATGGATAAATGCCTCTACATTGTTGAAATTCGAGGACGAATTTATTTTAAGTGAAGCAGTTTGTAGCATCCTTGGTAAGGGCCGGCATTGGGATAAGGAAAAAAAGAAGAAAAAAGATAAGAGAGAAGAAAGAAAAAGAAGAAAGGAAGAAAAAGAGGAGTGCTCAGTCAACAAAAAGAGAAGGAAAAGACAAAAAAAAAGGAAAGAAATTAAAAAAAAAAAGGGAAAAAAGGATAGTCGCGGATCGAGAATAAGAAAAGAAGAAAGAAGGAAGGAAGAAGAAAAGAAGAAAAAAGGGAAATGAAGAAGAAAGAGAAACAGAAATGAGAGGTAAAAAATAGCAGATCGGGTAGAAGAGAGAGAAAAAGGAAAGAAAGAAGAAAGAAGAAAAAAGGAGAGGATTGACATGGATCGGGAAAGAGAAGAGAAGAAAAAAAAAAGGAAAAAAGAAAAGAAAAAAAAAGAAGAAGAAGAAAAAGAAAGGGAGAGAGAAAGAGTCATGGACCGGGTAAGAGAAGGGAAGAAAGGAAAAAGAAGAAATGAAGGAAAGAAGAAAAGGAAGAAAAAGGAAAAGAGAAGGGAGTAGCGGTAGCGACATTGAAAAAGAATAACTAGGGACACACTCGAACCAATAGCGAAGTAGCATCTCGCTATTGTGAGGTGAGTGTGTGCTAAATTTTGAAGAATTATATTCCTATAATATATTTTATATATTGCATATGATGAAATTGTGGATCGCATGAGCTGGTAGAAAATTTTAAGTTGTTTGTGATTGTGACAAAATTTTTAAATCTATTTTTCTTGATACTATATGTATGTGTATCTATATGCTTTTAAGTAAGGGGGAAAAAAAACCTTTGATTGGTTTCACTTCAAAAATTATGCCTTGCAATTTGTGTAATGTTTAGGCCAATGGCCATTATATTGATTCTCCAGATGTGATGATAAATTGTTTATTTCATTTAGCACGTTAATTTGATAGACATTACATGTTTGAAATGATTTATGCACAACATGCAATTTGTGAGTGAAATGTTTTTAATATATCATGCTTTGCAAGTGCATTAAATTGCAACGAATTTTATTTGTACGTGATTGAGATACCTTGGGGTAGAACCTATCACCACACCAGGTTAAGTGTGGTCTTTGTGCACAAAGTAGAAACTGCTATTTATCGAGATTAGATTTTAAGAAAAGGGGGACCTGATGCCCTGATTTGTATTGGCGACGTGGGCAGTTCCCACAAGTAGGAAAAAGAAGGACCTGAAGCCCCGATTTATATTGATGACGTGAGCAGTTCCCACGAGTAGGTAAAGGGGGACCTAAAACCTTGATTTATATACGATGACGTGGGTAGTTCCCATGAGTAGGTGATGATATTTGAGAATAAGCCTAAGAGCTAGATTAAACCTACTCGAGGATAATGCTCATTTGTCGATTTTCTTGTGTACATTACATGTCATCGACATTCAAATTTTTATTAATCAATGATAAGTGACATTTTCATATTTATTTACTTGAAATTTAACATTTTAAGACTTGCAAGGCATAAAATACCTTTCCGTTTAAATGAATGTTTTTTTTCGTGTACTCTTGGATTTATAATTGTTCCATCCTTATGTTATTTCCCCTTCTCGCCTGCTCACTGGGTCGATGATTATCACTAAGTCTATGAGACTCACACTCTCTTATTTTTCCTTTTTGCAAATAAGGATTAGCCTAACGAGAAATCATCGGTGAATACGGTGTACCGCAGATTAGGTAAAGACATTTCCTAACCCATTTTCGAGTTGCTCCGCTGTTAGTGGTCGAGTTGAAGTACTCCGGTTTTGTTATGTAACAAATATTGGTTTTTCGAGATAACAAAAATTTGAGATTTTGAACTTAATGAATTTTAATTGTGACGACATGACTTAAAGTCAAAATTTAATGATGATGCTTATTTTTGAAGTCACGTTACACATGTATATGTATATGGTTCAATATTTATACGGTTTAGTGGAAGTGTACAGGGGATTATTGAGATAGTCAAATGAGGCTTGTTCGAGACTTAGCGGAATATCTCAGAAGTCTCGGACGTTGGTAGCGATCTATGATGGTTCGTTACATAAGAGGAATAATGAATATGGGCTATATTATTCAAATGCATTAAATCAAATTTAATTGGTTATGCAGATGTAGAATATTTAGCTAATCCACACAAAACTCGATCCTAAACAGGTTACTTATTCACATATGGAGGTACAACTATTTCATGGCGTTCTATAAAGCAAACTATACTTCTTTTAACCTTGTAGAAATTTTAGCAATTTATGAGGCAAGTTGTGGATGTATCTGGTTAGGATCTATAACTCAACATATTCGAGAAATGTGTGACTTGTCAACTAAGAAAGAAATTTCAACAACATTATATGAAAATAATACCGCTTACATAACCCAATTGAAGGAATGATACATTAAGGGCGATAGGACAAAACATATTTTGTCAAAATTCTTCTTCATTCATGATATCCAAAAAAATGGATGATATTAGTGTTCAACAAATTTAATCAAATAACAATCCAGCAAATTTGTACATCGAAGCTCTTTTTACTGTAACATTCGAAAAATTGATACAAAAGATTAAAATGCGCCATATTAAAGATCTTAAATAATGTAATCATCATAAAATAAAATACACATTGTACTCTTTCCCTTTATCAAGATTTTTCCAGTTGGGTTTTTCTTGATAAAGTATTTAATGAGGTAATATTTTAAAAGTGTATTCTTAAAAATAATTATGTACTTTTTTTCTTTCACTTAAATTTTTTTCTATGAAGTTTTTTTCTAGTAAAGTTTTAACAAGAGATATTCTTAACACAATAGATATTCTTAACACAATAGATATTCAAGGGGGAGAGTTATGGATATTTTTATAAATATCCATTTATATTATGTATATCTAGATTTGGATGTAAATTAGATTAGATTGATTAAGATTTAATACATCTATCTAATTCCTTAATGTCATATTCATTTTGTAAATTCTATCTAAATAAGAGATTGTTAACCTATAAATAGATCTCTCAATCTATTTTAAATATATATTTAAATAAAATCTTATTTTTCTTTCCAAATATTTTATCTTATATTTTTTATAATTATCTTTTTTAATTATATTTCATAAAGAAAACAATAATGTTTTTAATCTGATGTGACATTTTGTACTCACATGTACCTTATTTCGGTGCGAATGGCTAGTACGCGTAATCCTTTCCGTCTAGGGACGGGAATACTGACACATTGCACTTGGCTGGCAAAGTGAGGTTTATCGAATCAAAGCGGAATAAATAAAAAAAAAAAAAACTAGCTGATGCCGCGAGGTAAAGCTTGAAGAGAGTTTGTGGTTTAATACAGGCTGTCATTTCATGGAATGACAGTACTTTGCTTTAGCTTTTCCTTTTACAAACTTATGGCCAAAATCTGTCAACGTATTTAGAGTCAGTTATTAATATCTTCGGCTCACTTTGAATAAATTGTATTCACACGTCGAATTCAGCATGAGCAACCATTTCGTATTTATTTATATATTAAAAAGAAAGTATCTTCGATCACTTATGTTCCAAATTAATGTATAATGAAAAATTATTTTATTACTAGTATGTTTTAAGAAGTACTTAAAAAGAACAAAATGAGAGAGAGGAGAGAAATTTTAACCAATTACGATACAAATAATGCTTGAACAATATGCGGCGCTTATAGAACAAATGTGCTACTTACATCTTGCACCAATTAGTCAACAGCTTAATTAACCCTCACTCATTTCCTAGACAACCCAGATCCGAAAGTAATGGACTTTACAGAGTCCAGAACTTCCAGCCAACAACTTTGCTTCACATTGTCCACAGTGACTCATGGGCCATGGCAACTAGAAAATGCCAATGCTGCTTAAGATTTGGGACTCCATTGCAAATTCTTGTTACTTTGGCTCTTCAAAAGAGAGAAAAAAAGCACTGATGACACGCAATATCGTTGAAATAAGGGTTGAGAGATGACCAAAAAAAAAAAAAAAGGCGTGAGAACTTGATGGAGAGATTTGGGTTTATCCTGCAATTTAAAAATTGAATTCCAGATCCAAGAAGGGAAGTGGCTTTGATTTGCAGATATCCAGATTTCACGTACAGGATTGCGCTTAAACAGAGAGACAAAGAGAAAAGAAAGAAGAAAAACAGAAAAGTTAGAAAACGGTAGAGAAAAATGTTAACGGCGTTAAAATTTCGTTGTTCTATATAGTTGGTGATGTGGCATATCGAGAGTAAGTTTACGGAGGTCCATGAAAGTCAGAAGGAGAGGAGCCGGCATCCCTTAGGATGATAGCCTCCTTTATGTAGTCGATGCGTTCACTTTTTCTTTCTACAGAAAGAACAGATTGAGACATGTCATTAGACTCGCCTTTGTTGAAGGTATGATGGTATCCTCTTCCCGGGGCCCTTAAGAAGACGGGTGTGAAAAGTATTCCAACTTTGGCGGGTCGAATAACCAATACATTTATCGAAAAAAACAAAAAAAAGATCAGATGTAGACATACTGTACAATGATGGGATGCTCTGCTAGGTCTGGACCGACTTCTGAATAAATTGCCCGATAAGAATATTGAATATAGACAGGTCCACTCCACTTTACAGTTTGAGGTATCACCATTTCGTTTAGAAATTCAGGGAAAATTTGTTAGTATATATATATATTATAAATCTCTGTGGAAAAGTCAGATTCTGTTGATGTTACCGAAGATAAAAGTAGGTACCACATGTTCATATATAAATAACTCATCCCGTCACTTGTTTATCAGCATTCAGCAAGCAAATTTGAGAAGACAAACTCTAGTTGTGTTTTGATATTATTTTTTATTTTTGTGAGTTTAGCATGCCTAGAGAAAGAGACCCCTTGGTTGTTGGTAGAGTTATAGGGGATGTTTTGGACCCTTTCACAAGGTCTATTTCTCTCAGGGTGACTTTCGCTAGTAGGGAAGTGAATAATGGTTGTGAGCTCAAACCATCTCAAGTTGTCAACCAGCCAAGAGTTGATATTGGTGGGGATGATCTCAGGACGTTCTACACTTTGGTGAGTCTTTAATTTCAGGTTAATTTTATTTTCCTTTTCCTCTTTTACTTTGTTCTTGTTCTTCAGCTCAATTCCTTTTTCTAATTATATTTTATAGACTTTTTGGTTTGTTGATCAGGCTCACATTTCCTGCAGGTTATGGTGGATCCTGATGCACCCAGCCCAAGTGACCCAAACCTGAGGGAATACTTGCATTGGTGAGTTGCATTTCACTCTCTACTATTAATGAACACTAACTTCTATATATATATATATATATATATATAACACACTGGCTAGCTAGTTCGGAAGGAGAGTTTGCTCATTATTAACTAAATAAATTAGTGAAAACAGAGAAACAATATTATTCCACTCATAACAATACAGACCCGAAAGCTGTTGGTCTCTTCATGAAAAAGAGACAAATAATACTTTCTCTCTATCCCTATTCCCTCTTATCATTTGATATGCATGTGAGGTCGTTTTTCTGTTTGGATTGATTGATTTCACGTAACTTTCCTGGCACAAAAAATATTCTGGATCACCACCAAAGTACCTTGGATACACCAGTGCTACTAGGTTATTGTTAGAGGAGTGGATTCGTTCCTTACATGCACCATGAGATATGGCACAATCAAACTTTTCATTGGCACCTTTCTTTACTTGTCCTTTTCTTCCTTCTTTGTCCTCAAATGATTTACTAGCATAGAATAATTAATTTGTACTGCAAGTTATTTGAGCACTCCATGTATGTTTTATAACAGAGAGGATGCCCCTTCCCACTTGGAAGAGGTGAAAGGCAGAATTGATAACACTGAGGCGGTCGCAGACTAGTGTCCAGTGGTTTTCATAGTTGTCTTATTTTTTGAAGCAGTAACTTTAACCTTTATCTGGAACAAGTGATCATGAAAATTTATTCGATATACTATTTATAACAGATTACGCATTCTATATATTCTCTCACAGTCATCTGTCATTTACGAAATTATGCATTTGCAATTTTATTTTATTGTTACATTTTCAGTTTAAGGACTACATTGAGTCAAAGAGGACTGATTGGGGCTATGAAACTTGTACTTATTCATCTAATGTTGAACATATAATTGCCCAATGTTAGGGTTTGAAAAAGAAAAAAAGAAAGAAAGAAACGGTGCAGATGGAGGCACACTAACTCACAGAAAAGAGAAAAAAAATCCACCATTGCATGTGGAATAATTGTACTAGGAGTGACCAAGTCACCTTCAGCTCACACTTTCCAGTGTGGCGTGATGTGATTGGCCATGTATTATTTCTTCAGATATTGTAAGGAAAAAGTACTTATTCCGTCAGCCAAGTTGTAGGTTCGTCGGTACTAACCTTATCGTCGAATCAAACTTTTCAGGTTGGTCACTGATATTCCAGCAACTACGGGGGCAAGCTTTGGTGAGTACTTGTTTGCAGACTTTATATTTCTTTTGCTTTAAGATTCATCGGACGATGTCATGTCAGGACCCTTCTGATTGGCGAATATTCAAAACAATATCTCGTAACTAAATTTACTGTGTATCTGAGGTCTAAGCTATGAGTTCTTAAAATCAAATGTAACAAATTAATGGAAGGACAATATTATCCAACTAAGCATGCAATATTATTCACACCTGATGGCTCATGTTTCTCTTCCTTGCCTTCCCTGCTTTCTCTTCGTTTTTTCTTAAGCATATATTGCTAGCTCTGTCAAGTGAACATCGATGGAGACAGTAGTGCAAGATCAGTTATTGTCGACAAGGAGGATTCCCTTTTTCCTAGAGGCCGACAAAAACTCTCTCTCTCCCTCTCTCTCTCTCTCTCTCTCTCTCTCTCTCTCTCTCTCTGTCTCTCCCCAAAGTGCCCACTTCCGGGCAACGTACGTTACTGAAACACTCTTTGTGCCATTACTCATATCTTTGTTAACTTTTGGGAATACAAGATCAAAAGCAAGGATGGAAAAACTCACAACTATAATATATACGTATATGTATATGTATATATATTTCTAGTGACCAATAACACGGCTCCCTGGTAGCCATTGGAAAAAGGAACTGTCGATTCATGGAAACATTGCATGCATGGCATAAGCTTTTTGTTATTTTATATAGATTGACCAAAGTTCCAATTAATTTTCTGCCCTGCAGGTTGGATAGGAACCAAGCAGAATATAATTATTATTAAGAAAAGAATAATGCAGACTATCTTGTTTACGTGTTGAAATTAAATAGGTGAAATCTGATGTTGGCCAAATGAACTAATGCAGGGCAAGAAGTTGTGTGTTATGAAAGCCCACGACCAACGGTTGGAATTCATCGCTTTCTTTTCGTGTTGTTTCGCCAACTGGGTAGGCAGACAGTGTACGCACCCGGATGGCGCCAGAATTTCAACACCAAGGACTTTGCTGAGCTTTACAATCTTGGATTGCCAGTGGCTGCCGTTTACTTTAACTGCCAGAGGGAGAGTGGTTCCGGAGGCCGGAGGCGATGATACATGCATGACTTACAAAATAATATAAAGGACTACATCTACTCAAAAGATTACAGTTAAATTAGTGGATGGATCGGATTAATGAAGAGCTATAGCAACCTCCAAGTATTTTAATTTCTCCTCTCCTTACTTAGATATATAGCGTATGGAGGTAGCAGCTACTTTCTATGGGTGACCATATGTACTTAGCTACATTTGACTTATTAATAAAATGCGAAACTATATATATTGATTAAAGTATGAGCAGTTTGAATTCCATTTACAATATTGTTAATGTTACATTTACGCTTTGCTGGTAGGGTAGGATAAAGTGGGAGAATTAAAAAGAGAGGCAAAATTATTTTTATTTTTGCTTGCTAGGATAGAAAACTACGATGAAAGAAAATAGGTGAAATTTTGTTATTTAATTTTCATCCTTATTCAAAAACAAATTATTCTAAATTAGAAAGCTTAGCAGAGCAAAAATGAGCAAGCAATATTTCAGATTCCTAGTACGTCAATGGAAAGAAAAATCACCTTTTCCATCTTTTGCACTTTTCCCCTTGCAATTCTCCATCCTTTTACTTCTTTTTTGCCCTACCAAACAAAGCCAGAGAACCTTTATTCTACATTTCATCTTACTCTTCCTATACACAATTGTGAATAAAAAATATCATGGAAATAATTAGTTGTATACACATCGACATTGCGAGACCATAAATTGTTAGTCTTATGATTTAAACATTTGAATTGAAATTAACTATAAGGGTCGGTCCTTTCCTGTCCAAATTTTGTCTTCAATGAAACATCTTAGATGCTAACTTAGAGATTGCAGGCTTGAATCTTAAGTTATGGGATGAGAGAGAACTATCTTCTATATAGCATAGCCTACAACATAAGTACCAATATTCTCCGACAATGAGTACTTCCAGAACTACTTCAAAATCCGGGCTCAAGTCGGACAGCTTTGACCCCATTATACTCAGGTTCTTCATACTCCTGGCTTCAGGAATTGCAAAGCACCTCATAAAATTCGAAAAGGTGTATATTCTTGCGTGTGTTTAGTTTTGTAGCCCACGTTCCATAAGCTGAACATGAGCTAATTTTGTCAAAAATTTCTAGGAAATTACCTTCCAATAGGGTTCTGCTATAGACAAATTAGTTTTTGGTAAGCTAGTTGGAATCTAACTATTTATGGTAATATTGAAAGCTGACCAGCAAGCATCATTGCTCTGATCATGAACTCAAAATTGGAGATCAGTAAGATTTCTGACATATTTAGTTTCAAACTTCTCTCATAGTAAGACATGAAAAGCTTAGTGAACTGTTTCAAATGTATATATGGTAATACATTAAATATGTCCTTTGAAGACTTGAAGCTTGTTTTGGATTTATACAAACAGATAATAGTGGTGACAGACCCACCTGTGAATCTTGTGAAAGAACAGCAAGCTTTATCTTGTGAAAATGTTTTTGGAGAACAAGCTCCTGACAAATTCTAGGAGGGAAAGTTACTTAAGACTGAATACTGGGTAGAAATATCAACAGATATAAAATGGGTTTTAAAATTTTTTGAATGGTGTCATAATTAAAAAAATAAATATATTAAAATTTATAAAGTAAAAGTTTTAACATTAAGAAAAATGTAAATTTAGTACATTCATTTAATACTTCAAAGTAAAAATATTTAATATAACTATAATTATCCATGACCATTTTTCTTATTTTGAAAATGGTGCATGATAGCATAAGTGAAAACACTATCATATACATCTTTTTCAATATATGTCACCAAGCAATTATTCATTCAAAATCCACAAATCATATAAAGTTAAATACAAAAATCAAATAATCAAACATAGCCAATAACTGAGAAGAGGAAAGATTTGAATTTTTTTGACAATAAGAGTAGTTTAGGTTTTAACTTTTTTTGATAAAATCTTAAATTATATATTTTTTATCTTTTCATGATAGCATTTAAATATTAATATATAAATTATAGTTTGATAAATCACTTTAACTTGAAGTCTTTGACCCCATTCTTTATAAATTGTAAAAAAAAAACCAATTAATTTATTAATATGTTAACTATCCTAAACTCTAGATAAATATTATAAATATTAAAACTTCTTTGGTGACACCACTCACTTTAACGTGGGTCCGCCCATGTGATATAAAGCATCCAATGCATTCTTCTAGTCCAGAGTGGAAGCTCAATGATTGCCTATTTCGTGGTAGCTATGTTATGGGTGGATCAGTCTCTGCTTAGAATTTCATCACTTATGGGGGCAGTAAGCTAGTTTACTATGGGGTAACAAAGGAGTCATATCTGAGTAAGCGGATGAATTCTTAATGACGGTCTGTGCACCGACACCATTCCTTATGTACAGAAAAATTTTGCAATGGTATGGTACTGTTGGAGTGGTTATATATGAAAAGTCAGAGAATGGTTCTTTGCCCGGTACATCTTTTGAAATTTTGATTACAACTTAGAAGAGGCTAGCTATCGTAGTGTAGTGTAGAATCTAAACAGATTGGTTCATTCCGGTTAACTAAGATGGATGAAATTTTGTTACTTCTATAGATTTGATTTCAGTCAATGCTTCTGTCTGACAAAAGAAAAAATATTTGTAACAATAAAAACAGCTCCTTGGTCCAATTTTTTTTTTTTTTTTTGTCTATAGTTGATTTTCATGGACATTAAGAAAAAAATTTTGATTTTAGCGTACTTCTATATTAAAATTTTAAAATTTTATAAAAATGTTGTTCTATGGTTTTTAATGCTAAAAAGGAATAAAAATAAAAATAAAAATAAAAGTACTGATATTTCAAAAAAATAAAATAAAATCTAGTTCTATGATATCCGAAAAAGAAAAGCTTATTCAGGAAAACAAGATAAAGGAAGTAGATAAGAACTAAGACAAGTCCCGGGTAAAGCTCGAATTAGGACCACTTCCGTCTTGGGAAACCACCTTACCAATTACGGCCACCTGCAATTGGTGCCTCCAATGGTGCTTTTGCAATCAACAACCTAAAGTCCCCATGGGAAAAGACGAATTGCCTTTACTTCTTTTCTTTAAATTTAATAGTTGCCGCTTTGAAGTGTATAACATTATTGTTTTTAATATCTTACATGAGAAGTAATTAAAAGTCATTTTCTTTTATATTTAATTATAAGCAATGTACATAAATTATTGTTACATTTAATTTTACTAATTTTTAATTTTAAAAAGAGGATAAAAACTACTTTAAATTAAAAAGTTAAATAGCTATAAATCATTATTTTTTTTTCATTTTAAGTTTGTATATCTCAATATATAGAAAGATAATAATTTATAAGGTAAACTCTACATAGACTTTTATGATATGACTTTTTCTCACATAACACCCTCAGTTTTTTTCTATATAAAACCTTGTATTGTACTTCTATTCCATAAAAGGTAACAATGTTAAATTTTCAATTAAATTGTTTTTAAAAAGACAATAAAACTCTTATATTTAAAGTTTCAATGGAGTTGCATGGAAGACACTAAACAACATAGCCCTTTATAGTTGGTATATGCCCTTGAGCCAATTGGATTGGTCAAGGATATAAATATTGTCATTTAATGCATATTTAATCACATAACTATATGTGATAAAGGTTTTCCTTCATGTTAGTGCAATAATAAATAGTTATTAAGCACTAATTAGATGAAGCCCATGGAACATAAAGGCCTTGCAAAAGAATTGCAAAGTTGTTACAATTATGAGGTCTCTATACATCAAAGCCATGTTTTTAAAATTGTTCTTGGACATTGTATTATCAATACATGGCATTGACAATTCTTAAAGATTTGTACATTGTAACAACCCCAATGTTGATGTTAGCCATGCATGATGCTGGACTAACTTATAGTTGATGAGGACCTCAATGTGAATGTTTATGAACCTGCGAATGCCTTTGTCCATAAAGAGAGATGGTCATGAAATGTATGAGTGTGAGAAATTTCAAATGATGTTGTGCATATGCTTGGCACATGAATGATATAGTGCATATGTTTGGCATTAAATTGAGTATGATATGTATGCAAATTATGCAATGTTATTTGATTTATTATGTGACATAGAGCATGAATGAGAGATTGGTGTGTACGATGGACTTGTGTGTTGATTTAAGTGAAATATGAAAGATTGGAGGTTGTGGATGAGATTTTGAATGAGTTTAGGCTTCAAAGGAGCCAATTTTTTTGAATTTGGACCTCAAAAGTCGATCCTAGTGCATGGTGGATTGAATGTGAGAAGCAAAGTTTAGGCGAAAATAATAACACTGGCCAAGATCGAGTACAAAACTTTTGTATTCAATCCTAGGGTAAGAAATGGGAGTAGGGGTAAACAATCTAGTCCAGGATCGAATCCAGGCCTCCCATAGTAGATCCTAGATCGCCAAGATTAGTTAAATTCGAGCTTAAAAGCCTCAAAATGAAAAAATCACTTATTTTCTCTTTACTCCTTCATTCTCCACCCATTTCCTCTCAACTTTCACACCTTTAAAACCCACTCAATCCAAATGATAAATCATGGATTCTAAGCACTAAAGGAAAGAGATGTTACCTCCTAAAAGCTTGGTGGAAGATTTTTAGTTTCTTTCCCTATAACTTAAGACCCTAATTCCCAAATTAATTTTTGAAGCACTTGGAGTTAAGGGGAGTAAATGTGAAGCTTGGGAAATGCTTCTAGAGGTAAGATAAAGCACTATTGTCAATTGATTTTTGATTTAAATGGGTACTAACTTAGATTTAATTTTGGTCCAACCTTGAAGAAAATTACCCTTTTGAGTTGACTAAATATTTGGGCTAAACAATAGCATAATCGCACTTTTAAGGTATGGATTAGCTCATTGTTTAATGATTTAAGCTTATTTATTGATATGCTAAGGATTTGGCTATTTATGGAAAAGTTGAAAATAATCTAAAAGCAAGGATTTGGCTATAAAATGAAAAGTTATGGCATAAATAATAATGCCTATGTATTGCTAATGCTAGATAATTATGAGGATGAGAATGATGCTTAAGTACCAAGTTCCATTAATTGTAGCTAAGGCATAAGTGAGTTGCAAGTATCAGTGTTGACAAAGAACCCTTAAATTGTCAAGGTAAATGGGAAACTTTTGTCAATAAGAGCATAATCACTAGAGTGCATGTATGCTTCGGTAATGAAAATGCAATGAATGATATATGCTATATATGAGCTATAAGTAAGTTTGGAGTTGGAATTCTTAGACTAGAAATTGCTTATGAATGATGTGATATTGAAATGCATAGAAGGATTATGCCTAGGCTAATGATGTTAATACAAATGTGTACATGATGAATACGTCTAGAAATGTTATGTCTAGACTAGTGAATGTTACGAGACTTATATAATATGCCTAGAAGGAATATGCCTAGGCTAGTGAGATGATAATAAATATATTTGATCGAAGTCATGATTGATGAATGAAAGCTATTCATGGATGACTCTAGACAATGCTATGATGTCGTTGATTATTTATGTTTCGTTCGAGGATGGTTCGGACGATGATATGATGTGAAATATGTATGTTCTGTTCATGGAGGAATTTCGGACAATGTATATAATGAGGTTGAGTGTGTTCATATCACTATGACTATGTATGATGCCGGCAGGGATGGTGGTAAGCAGTAATGGTTGTTTTGTCCTGCTTGCGATTCTTGTTTACTGTACGATAATGATTATGATGCTAGTAGGGTTGGTGGTAAGTAGGGATGGTGGCTTTGTCTTGACAGTGGTTTCGTCACACCTTTGTTTCCTGCCTATTGTGTGATGATAATTATGATGCCGATAGGGATGATGGTAAGATGGGATGGAGGTTTTTTCCCACTTGTTGTGTGATGATGACTGTGTCCGTGCCTTAAAGACAATGGTAAATAGGGGTAGTGGTTGAACCCCACTTATGATTCTTGTCTGTTGTGTGCGATGCCATCCGTTGGGAGATTATTCCGGATGATGATTTGTGATGCCACTTGTGGATAATACTTAGGATGATGTTGTCCTTTGGGATATTGCCCTGGACAAGGATTGTGATGCCATCCATGGAAAAATTGCTCTGGACAATGACTTTGATATTCTACCAGTTGCTTTGGCACTGGGCATGATTTATTTCTTCTCTGGTTGGCCACCATGAGAGATTTACTAATGTCCAAGGGAAGAAAACTCTATGATATGATGTGATGACCATGTAGTGGCACGCCTTAGGTTCTTGAAATGTGAAATATGTTATATGATGTCATGATATGATGTGAAGCACAGCCTTAAAATATCTGTCATGTCATTTATATATTTGACATCATGCCTGCCTACTAGAATTATCTCGAAAAAATAGATAAAAGTCGGTATTGTACCTAGAAGTACAACTAAGTCGATTTATGCCTCGAACTAGTTAAAATAGAAATTTTAAGGTGAAATTGAGAATTTCACATTCCAGGGATGGCTTCAAATGGTAATTCGGAGTTCGAGGATCGATTTGGAATCAATCTAGAATTTTTGAAATCCAAGGGCAAAACGGTCATTTTGCCACCTAAAAAATTAATTTGGATATTTGATGAAAATTTTGATAGAGATTGATCAATTGGAGTATAATTTAAGGTTTAGAAGTGAAAAATTTTAATTATGGTATTCTTTGAAGCATAGGGGCAAAATGGTAATTTTCACCCTCAACACTTGTTAAAAATTAAAGATTTTATTCATTATGGGGATGGATAAATATGTCAATTTATGTTGTGAAGACTTAAAGGTTAAAAGATAAATAATTAAATTATGGGTCAATGATGGTGTGACATGTGTCAAGCTTGATTTATTTAATATTTAACTTAAAAAAAATCAGCCCATATCTTCCCCAATACGCCTCCCATATTCGGCCAAATGAAGCAAAAGCAAGAGGAAAAGAAAACAAAGAGAAACAAACCCTAGCTAAGAGAAATTCAAAGAGAAATTGTGGAAATTCAAGCAATCAAGTGGAAAAAAGTAAGATTTTTCAATTTTTACTTGAGATCTACATTACCCATGCAGTTCTCCTTATTTTTCATGGTTGAATTACTTGTTTTCATATTGAATTCATTACTGGCCGAATGGGTATGGAGAGGAAATGATGTTGGAATTGGTTTGATTTTGAGGCATGTTAGTGTTTATAGTTAGTTTAGCATGTTTGGAAGCAAAACAACAAGAAAAAAAAACTCATTTTCCCCATCATCCTTCAATGGCCGAACCTTACATGTAATGTGGGAATGGTGGATTTGATTTTCTTGCAAGTGAATTGGTTGAGAATTGATGGCTTGTGATGTGGAAATTAAGTAAGAAAAATTTCAGTGTGAATGTTGGTGTATTTTCAAAATTAAAGAATAGTTCACATGATGGAGAGCTATCATTAGCTCAATAGTTATGTCACAAAAGTGACACAATATGTCTATTGGAATATAGACAAGTTTTTGTGTGAATAATTATGTTTATTGAAAATACATGTTGAAAAGACACCAACTAAAAGGTACATGTGAAAAGTTACCATTGTAAAGTAACATGTGAAAAGCTACATGTGAAAAGTTACAATTGTAAAGTAACATGTGAAAGGTTATATGTGAATAGATATTGTTTCAAGGTATAAATCAAAGAGTATGATTTATGGAATGAATAGTTATCTATTCATTAGATGTTTATTGAAACAATATCTTTTGCTCAAAAGTTGTGTTGGCAAAAAGTGTAGAGATACTTTTTGGATGAAAGAGATCTTTATGAAAAGGTTGTGACCTTGGAACATAAAGATACTTATTAGACATAAAAGGTGTCTATATGAAAAGGAAGTGTCCTTGAAGAAGAGACACTTTGAAGCCTATATAAAGGGCTTGTTGTCATTCATTTTGACATACCAAAATTTAGACACAACAAGCAAAGGAGCAAGAGAAAGTGTTTGTGTTAGAATAACAAAACACTAAAGTTTCCACCATCTACAAAAGATTCCGAATTCCTTATTATCATCTTGCTGCAGAAAGTTGGTTTTAAGGCCAAACGACTTTGCAAACCCTCGGGTGTATCTAGCGGTCTAGTTTCGTAAAGTGCAATACGAAAGTTAGACGTTGGCTTCATTGTATCCTTGAGACTAGTCGCATCATTCCCCTTTGCATACCTAGTGGTGGGGGCGAATTAAGTCTTAAAGATAGACGCCTATTCAAAGACTCGCCTTGAAGCCAATTTTGCCTATTCTTGAATATCTACATAAACCCCTAAACACCAACAATTTTAAGACTTAATTGTGGTATTCATTATGGCTTCACTCAAAGAGATGGCTACCAACATTGTAAAGTTAGATCGCTTCGAAGGAGGAAATTTCATACGATGGCAGGAAAAGATGCGCTTCCTTCTCACAACTCTCAAAGTGGCGTACGTGTTGGATACACCACGACCAAGTGAGGAAGATGATGAAGAAATCGTGGATAGAACTCGTCAATGGCAAAAGATGGAACGATTTGATGGTGACAAGGAAAGTTGGCAAAATGGTTCTACATCGGATCATAAGATAAGTATTCTTTCCTTACTTGATATGAATATGCATGATATGATGCTTGATACGCATGGAAAATATTTATTGGTTGGAAATAAATGTCTTGAAATATTCATGCATAAGCTTGAACGTATTCTAGATAGCTTTAGGCAACATGATCTTAAAATGGATGAAGCTATTGTGGTCTCATCAATAATTGATAAACTTCCCCCTTCTTGGAGAGACACTAAGAAAGCTCTTAAACATAAGAAAGAAGATATGTCTCTCGAGGACCTTGCCAATCATCTTCGAATAGAAGAAGATTATCGCAAACAAGAAGAAGTCAAGCATGAGGAAGATTCTAAAGAAAAGAATCTTGAGACTTCAAAGGTCCATGTGATGGAAAACAAACCATCAAACAAGCCAAGCAAAAGAAAACATTCCGTGGGCAAGTATGACAAAAGTCATAAGTTTAAAAAGAACAAAAAGGGACCATGTTTTCATTGTAACAAACTTGGTCACTTTAAGGAGGAATGTATACTTTTGAGAAGCAAGACACAAGGTGTGAACCACCACAAGTTTGTGGCAATGGTTTCCGAGGTCAATCTTCTCCAAAATGATGGAGCATGGTGGATTGACACTGGTGCAACGAATCATGTATGCAATGACAAAAGTTTCTTCAAGACTTTGGAAGAAGTTGACGAAAGAAACGTGCTATACATGGGAAATTCCTCCACAACACAAGTAAAAGGAAAAGGCACCGTGAAATTCGTGTTTACATCCGGAAAAACACTTGTACTAAACAATGTGTATTATGTACCGGAAGTTAGAAGGAACCTTGTGTCGGGTGGCTTGTTGAATAAACATGGCTTTAAATTAACATTTGAAGCGAATAAGTTCATCCTTACAAAAGGTGGACTATATGTGGGAAATGGATACTATTGTGAAAACATGTTCAAGCTTAATATTAATAAGAAAAATGATAGTTCTGCTTATATTGAAGCCTTGCTTAATGTTCATGATAGTAAAGCAATGTTATCTAATCTATGGCATAATAGATTAGGACATGTTCATTATAGAAGATTGCATGATATGGCTAAGTTAAAATTGATACCTAGCATTGATGAAAATGATGTTATGTGCAAGACATGCATGGTCACTAAAATCACTAGGAAATCATTTCCTAAGGTAGAAAGAAATACAAAATTGCTTGCTTTGATACATTCTGATGTTTGTGACATACATAGTACTCCTTCAATTAGTGGAAAGAAATACTTCGTAACATTCATTGATGACTTCTCTAGATATTGCTATGTTTACTTATTGCATGCTAAAAATGAAGTTATAGAAAAGTTTGGAATATATAAAAGAGAAGTTGAATTGTTTTGTGATGTGCCTATTAAATGTTTACGAAGTGATAGAGGAGGTGAATATTATGATCCCAAATATTTTGAGTCCACGGGTATTATTCACGAGACTACCGCTCCATACACACCGGAACAAAATGGTGTAGCGGAACGTAAGAATCGAGTTCTTACGGAAATGATCAATGCTTTGCTTTCTAATTCGGGTTTGGGAAAAGGATTTTGGGGCTAAGCCTTATTAACGGCTTGCCATATATTAAATAGAATCCCAAACAAAAGGAGTAAAATTACTCCTTATGAACTATGGAAAGGAAGAAAGCCAAATCTTAATTATTTAAGAGTTTGGGGTTGTCGAGCCATAGTAAGGTTACCGGAACCAAAGAAATGGAAATTAGGTGAAAAAGGAATTGAATGCATATTTATAGGATATGCTGAACATAGTAAGGCATATCGTTTCATGGTGATAGAGCCTAATGATTCATATTCCATTAATACGGTCATAGAATCAAGGGACGCTATCTTTGATGAAACAAGATTCAACTCAATTCCTAGACCCAAGGAACAAATAATAAAAAGCGATAGTTCATTGGAAAACGATGAGAAAACTATCGAGCTTCGGAGAAGTAAAAGAGTTAGAAAAGCAAAGACATATGGATCGGATTTTCTCATGTACTTAGTTGAAGGTACAAGAGAAGAAATATGTGAATACCTACCTTACTGCTTTAATGTAGAAGGTGAGGGTGATCCTCAAACTTATGAGGAAGCAATGAAGTCTCGAGATGTTTCTTTTTGGAGAGAAGCAATACAAGATGAGATGGACTCAATAATGGGAAACAAAACATGGAAATTGGTAGACCTTCCACCGGGTTCCAAGCCAATAGGCTGTAAATGGATTTTCAAAAAGAAAATGAAAGTTGATGGAACCATAGAAAAGTTTAAAGCAAGGCTAGTGGCAAAAGGCTTTAAACAAAAAGAAGGTATTGATTATTTTGATACATATGCACCGGTAGCAAGAATAGCTACAATTAGAGTGCTTATAGCACTTGCATCTATTTATAAGATGGTAATTCACCAAATGGATGTTAAAACGGCATTCCTAAATGGTGAATTGGATGAAGAAGTGTATATGGAACAACCGGAAGGGTTTGTCATTCTGGGTAAAGAAAATAAAGTGTGCAAGCTTGTAAAGTCCTTGTACGGATTAAAACAAGCACCTAAACAATGGCATCAAAAGTTTGATGAGGTTGTGCTAGCTAATGGCTACAAGATAAATCAAGCTGACAAGTGTGTCTATAGTAAGTTCCAAAATGGGAAAGGTGTCATCATTTGCTTATATGTGGATGACATGTTAATCTTTGGAACAGACTTAGAACAAGTGGAAGACACAAAGAGGTTCTTGTCAAAGAATTTTGACATGAAAGATATGGGTATGGCGGATGTTATTCTTGGCATAAGAATAATGAGAGACAATAATGGCCTAACATTGTCTCAATCTCATTACATCGAAAAGATCGTAATGAAGTATGGTAAGTCAGATTGTAAGCCGATGACAACGCCTTATGATTCCAATCAAAGGCTCATACCCAATTTAGACAAGCCAATAGCACAACATGAATATGCAACGGTGATTGGTTGCTTAATGTATGCAATGGTCTGTACAAGATCGGATATTGCATTTGCGGTTGGGATGCTAAGCCGTTTTACAAGTAATCCGAATAAAAAGCATTGGTATGCTGTTCATAGAGTTCTAAGGTATCTAAAGAGTACCAAGAATTATGGCATTTGCTATTCCGGTTTTCCTTCGATCTTAGAAGGATATACGAATGCAAGTTGGAACTCAAATAGATCGGATTACACATCCACGACTGGATGGATTTTTACAATTGGTGGGGGTGCTGTTTCTTGGGGTTCCAAGAAACAATCTTGTCAAGCGGATTCCACCATGGCGGCTGAATTTATAGCCTTAGCATTTGCTACCCAAGAAGCGGAATGGTTGAGAGACTTGCTCTATGAAATTCCGTTGTGGTCAAAACCAATGGCACCAATCTGGATACATTGTGATAATGAAGCAACTGTATCAAAAGCTTATAATCAAGCTTACAATGGAAAGAGTCGATATATTGGACTTCGACATAGCATTGTAAGGCAAAGGATTAGTGATGGTATAATCACTATAAGTTATGTGAGGTCTGATGAAAATTTAGCGGATCCGTTTACTAAAGGTCTAAAAAGAGACCTTGTGTTAAAGACCTCAAGAGGGATGGGGCTCAAGCCTATCAACTAAATCTCCAATGGTGGGAGCTCACCCCGACGCTTATGGCTGACCTGTAAGTCTTGGGTACTGACCATTCCAACACATGGAGGTTGCAAGCACTAAATTAAAATTCCATCCCAAGGTGTCTAGTGCTTGGTTCCCGTAATGTGTTAAGTAAGGATGAACGAAAAAGTTCTTAATAGACCCATAACATGTAAATGTTGAAGTACAATAATTACGGGGTACTTCCGATGGGGGCTACCTATATGAGTGGAAGTGCGGCCGCTTCTAGGAGCTAAAGGCTTGACTCTGACAACACTCATGAATGGATGCATAACACAAGGCCATAAACCGTGTTGGCAAAACTAGATACAATATGAGCAAGGAAGCTTGTGCGTGTTTAGTGGCCCGACTAGTCAAATGCAGAATCGGTGGTTCAATGCTTGGTCAACCACTTTATTCAGACTAGAACCAACCACACTCACTAGGTGAAGGTTCAAATCTGCGGGATACCTTCATTGATGCACAGGATTTCCCAAAGTTGTTGGTATTTGGAAATTTTGAAAATGGTGGGGGATTGTTGGTGTATTTTCAAAATTAAAGAATAGTTCACATGATGGAGAGCTATCATTAGCTCAATAGTTATGTCACAAAAGTGACACAATATGTCTATTGGAATATAGACAAGTTTTTGTGTGAATAATTATGTTTATTGAAAATACATGTTGAAAAGACACCAACTAAAAGGTACATGTGAAAAGTTACCATTGTAAAGTAACATGTGAAAAGCTACATGTGAAAAGTTACAATTGTAAAGTAACATGTGAAAGGTTATATGTGAATAGATATTGTTTCAAGGTATAAATCAAAGAGTATGATTTATGGAATGAATAGTTATCTATTCATTAGATGTTTATTGAAACAATATCTTTTGCTCAAAAGTTGTGTTGGCAAAAAGTGTAGAGATACTTTTTGGATGAAAGAGATCTTTATGAAAAGGTTGTGACCTTGGAACATAAAGATACTTATTAGACATAAAAGGTGTCTATATGAAAAGGAAGTGTCCTTGAAGAAGAGACACTTTGAAGCCTATATAAAGGGCTTGTTGTCATTCATTTTGACATACCAAAATTTAGACACAACAAGCAAAGGAGCAAGAGAAAGTGTTTGTGTTAGAATAACAAAACATTAAAGTTTCCACCATCTACAAAAGATTCCGAATTCCTTATTATCATATTGCTGCAGAAAGTTGGTTTTAAGGCCAAACGACTTTGCAAACCCTCGGGTGTATCTAGCGGTCTAGTTTCGTAAAGTGCAATACGAAAGTTAGACGTTGGCTTCATTGTATCCTTGAGACTAGTCGCATCATTCCCCTTTGCATACCTAGTGGTGGGGGCGAATTAAGTCTTAAAGATAGACGCCTATTCAAAGACTCGCCTTGAAGCCAATTTTGCCTATTCTTGAATATCTACATAAACCCCTAAACACCAACAGTGAATGCACCCACTATGGCTGAAATTCATAAGAAGAAATGTGAGGGTGGTTATACTGAATTTTAGGTCATTTGGCTTGTGATTGGTGAATTGAAGTATTGGAAAAGAAATGGTGTTATTTGGAGCTAAATTGGACGTGTTGGCTAATTAATTGGGTGATAGATCGAATTAGGCCAACACCGTATTTAAACGGTTACCTGAGCATTTCATGCATTCATATAGAATTTAGGTTAATTTTATACCGAATTAGCACAAATGTAGTAATTGATTGATTGTACTATGTCAAGGTGATAAGTCCTCCAATAAAGGCAAGGAAATTGCACCCGAGGATTTATAGTCGAAGTACTCGAATGTGATTCTCGAAAACTGTGAGTAGACTTATTATAGCCTTAATTATCTAGAGTAATTTTTACTCAATTTGATGATTTTGTGAAAAATTATTTTAAATGGTGAATTGCTTGTTTTATGAGAAAAATGTGAATTTATAAAATTAATTGAGTTTTTACAAATTGAATTAGAAATTGGATAATTGATTTGAAATTAGAGTAATTAGAGACCACATGTTTTTATTGCAAATTATGATTTGAATCAAATGGCTTATGATATTTATGGCATGATTGGCTGAATTGATATTTATGTTGAAAATTACAAATTGGTTGCTTTGTCTTGATAAACTGTGTAGTGAAATAATTGCCATATCATGCAATTGGAAATTTTGATTGATTGGTGAGTTATAGATTACTCACTGTAGTAACGAGTTTTCGTGGATCAGCCTATTTAGAGGGGCACGGTAAACCCCATTATATTATACCTCTAATGAGAGGTGCAAAGGGTATCTCCTGAGGTATAACAGAGTTCACTTCATGTCGAACCACCACATGAGAGTGAACTCAGCCAACGCCAAGGAGTGGTTGCGTTTTGAGAAATTATGAAATTTTAACAGCTTTGGCGGTCTTGGTTAGATGCCTTGGCCAAGGTATCCCTGAGAATGGATTTTTGGCAAGAGCCAAATTTATTTAGAAATCATAAGCGTTATTAATTATTTCGATGAAATGAATTTATTTTAATTGATTGAATGAATTTTCATGTTATGAAACCCTCTTGAGATGAGAAGTTTTCATTGTCTCCTTTTACTCGCCTTTACATATTTTAGGAGATATTTGTTTACTCACTGAGTTGTGTAAACTCACCACTCTCCTCTCCGCCTTTCAGGCCCAGAATAGTTGTAGATAACTGAGTTTGCCGAGGACTACAGTTGGCTTTGCAACCTCACCAACAATAGGTTCACTATCCTCTCTACTTTTGAACATTCGGGGGCCCACGTGTCATTGTAATGAAATTGTACTTTCTGGTTAACTTTATTATCGTATGTAAGAATTTATTTTTCTTTTACGTTCTGAAAATTATTTACTTAATATTCTAAATAAAATTATTTTATAAAAAATTGTAATATTTTATTAAATATTTTTATTATATTCTAATGGTTGTTTTTTTTATTTAAAATGAATGTTTTAGATAGTAAAACATGTTTTTGATTTTGAAATACGTGTTTTTCACTTATATGCTTCAAATTATCTGGGTTCCAAATTTTTCGAGGAAAATGATTGAAATGGCCCTGTGAGTCAAAAATTATTTTACAATGGTTCTGGTTAAAAATGACTTGTAATTTGTTAAAACATGATGATCGGCAAATGTTGCTCACAGAGGAGGTAAGAAATCTGATATAAAAGCCTTGGGGGGTTTCGATCGGTATTCGAGGTATGAATGCCTATCGAGATGTCGCGACGGTTGTCACAAGCTCGATGAGAATTTCGAGTCTTGACAATTCGATTGGTATCAAAGCTTTTGGTTTTAAAATTGTTTTAAAAGTTTACAGTGTCAGTGTGGCCCCGGGTCAGGTTAAGTCAGGTTAGATTGAATATAATGCATTTGCATATAGAATCTGAGGTTGCCTAAAACTGTGTTATTTATCTTTATAGATCGCCATGCCTCATAGACAAGAATTCCCATCCTTCACTAGATCAGTTGGGAGGGGAAGAGGTTGTCCTAGGCAAAGTCAGCCAAATCCTATAAAAGAGGAATCGCTGCATCCTCTTTTCGGGTAATGCCTGTTGCTGAGGCGACACAAGTATTGACAGCTTTCTTTATCGCTATAGCTGGTCAAGCTTAGACTGGTCAGGTCCCACTTATAGTGCCTCCCGCTACTCTTATTCCACCACCGACGCCGGATGTCTCCATTTCTAAGAAGCTGAAGGAGGCTAGGCAGCTCGGTTGCATTTCTTTTGCTGGTGAGTTCGACGCAATCGCAGCAAAAGATTGGATTAATCAGATATTGGAGACCTTTGTGGATATTAGATTGGATGATGGGATGAAATTGATGGTGACCACAAGATTACTGGATAAGCGGGCTTGTACCTGGTGGAGTTTAGTAAAGTCCCGTTCCACTACTCCATTGACCTGGTCAGACTTTATTAGAGAGTTTGATGGTCAGTATTTTACTTACTTCCATCAGAAAGAAAAGAAAAGAGAATTTCTAAGCTTGAAATAGGGGAATTCAACGGTAGAGGAGTACGAGGCTTGTTTTAATGAGCTAATGTTGTATGTCCTGGAATTGGTGAGGACGGAGCAGGATCAAGCTAGTTATTTTGAGGAAGGGCTCCGTAACGAGATTAGAGAGCGGATGACAGTGACTGGTAGAGAGCTGCACAAAGAAGTAGTACAAATGGCCTTAAGGGATGAGAAGCTCGCTCATGAAAATCGGAGAATGTGAGCTGAGTTTGCAAAGAGAAGTAATCCGAGTGTATCCACTAGTTAGCCGCCCAAAAGAGGCAATGACTCATCTGCTTCGAAGAGTACTGCTTCTTTTCGGTGACATCTCCTCGACCCCTATTTTCGCAGTTGTGACAAAGACCTACGAGATTCAATAAACCTGCAATGGCTAGTTCTGGGAAGAGCTCCGGAGGTTCTAATAAATGCAAAAACTGTGGGGGAACTTGTCACGACTCGGTACTCTCCTCAGGCCCGTGACAACCACCGTGACGCTCCTGTGGATATTCATCTCCCCGAATGCCAACCGAAACCCCGCAAGGCTTTAGTACCATTTTTCTCATCTCTCTTGTCAGCAATCATTGCTAAACATCATGCTTTAAAGAATTTTACCCCTTTCTTCGACTCAAAACTGTAGAAACATAATTTTCACCTCACAAGGGTATTTTCGTCATTTTTTTACGAAAATTTTAAGATCTGCTAAAATACAATATATGGATGAAAACTCTGCTTTTCGTAACTAGAAATAATTTTAGAAATCTTAAACATTCATTTAATAGCGATTTTATGACTAGTAACACTATTCAAAAATATTAAATAAAATATTATAATTTCTTATAAAACAATGTTTACCGATATATCTGAAAATAATTCTTTTCACACATGAAAGTAAAATAAATTCATACATACTGTAGTACAAATAACTATAGTATGTATTTTAATTTACAATGACATGTGGGCCCATAAATGATCAAAAGCAGTAAAGATAATGAACCTACTGTTGGTAAGGTTGCAGAGCCAACTGTAGTCCACGACAACTTAGCTATCTACAAACTATTTTGGGCCTGAAATAGGTGGAAAGGAGGGTGGTGAGATTGTGAAATGGGTGTCAAAGGTGCCTCGAGGATATGGGAAAGATCAGGTACACATTTCTTTACATCGAGACGTGGAAAACATTATGGATCCGATCTAACTCTGGGGGTAACTCAAGTCTGTAAGCGACTGGCCCAATCCTCTCAATAATCTGAAAAGGCCCAATATATCTTGGATTAAGCTTTCCTCGCTTCGTGAATCAAATCACACCTTTCCAAGGAGAAACCTTAAGGAATACTTTATTATCCACTTCAAATTCCAAAATTTTCCTCTTTCTATCAGCATAACTCTTTTGCCTATCTTGTGCCATCTTTAATCACTTTCGAATGATTTTGATCTTTCCATTTGTCAAATCAATCAATTCTACATTAACTAACTTTCTCTCACCCACTTCATCCTAACACAGTGGAGTTCGACACTTTCTTCCATACAGTGCTTCGTATTGTTCCATGCCAATGCTAGACTGAAAACTGTTATTATACGCGAAATCCACCATCGACAAGTGTCTGTCCCAACTTCTCGTAAAGTCGATGACACATACTCGTAACATATCTTTTAAGGTCTAAATAGTCCTCTTAGACTGACCATCGGTTTGCGGATGAAAGGTTGTGCTCAATCTTAGATTAGTCCCGAGAGCTTCTTGAAATTTTGACTAGAATCGAGATGAAAATCGGGGGTCTCGATCCGACATAATAGAAACTGGTACTCTGTGTAACCTCACTATCTTATCTATGTAAAGCTTAGCCAACTTCTCAATAGGGTACGTGCTATGGACAACCAAGAAATGGGCGGACTTTGTCAATCTATCAACAGTTACCCAGATGGCATCACTCCCTTTCTGTGTCCGCGGTAAACCCAATACAAAATCCATAGTCATGTGTTCCCACTTCCACTCGGGAATCGGTAATGGCTGAAGAGTACCTGACGGCTTTTGATGTTCCGCCTTAATCTGTTGACATACGAGACATTTTTCTACAAATTCTGCTATGTCCCGCTTCATACCCTACCACCAATAGTTTCATACCCTGAAAATAATTTTTTTCACACGTGAAAGCAAAATAAATTCATACATACTGTAGTACAAATAACCATAGTATGTATTTTAATTTACAATGACACGTGGGCCTACAAATGATCAAAAGTAGTAAAGACAATGAACCTACTGTTGGTGAGGTTGTAGAGCCAACTGTAGTCCATGACAACTCAGCTATCTACAAACTATTTTGGGCCTGAAATGGGTGGAAAGGAGGGTGGTGAGATTGTGAAATCCTAGTGAGTAAACAAACATCTTCTAGAATATCTAAAGTTGAGTAAATGGAGACAAATAAAATAATTCATCATAAAATAATCCATAACCTTAAAACATATTAAAATCATCTAAATCAGTCATATTTCGTCCAAATTATACAAATAGGCTTATGAATCTCTTAAAAACTTGGCTTGTGCCATACCCGTACTCGGTGACACCTAGACCAAAGGTGTCCAACCAAGTCCATCAAGGTTGTAAAAATTCATGTACACATAAAACATATTTTTATTTTTAAAATACAACTGTCCCTTGGCGTTGGCTGAGTCTCACTTTCACTTGGTGGTTTAGCGTGAAGTGCACTCAAAAGGGCCCATATCAGGAGATACCCTACGCGCCTCTCGACTGAGGTGAGAAATATATATATCCGAGTTTACTGTGCCCCTCTAATAGGCTGGTCCACGGAAACCCGTCCACTCAGTGGCTCCTAAACATCCAACCATATCAATAAAATTCGATAACATGATATGGCAATTAATTTACAACATAGCCTATGAAAGTGAAATAACAATTTATATATTTTCAACACAATTGTCAATCTAGCCAATCATGCTCAATTTATCATAAGCCATTTAGTTCAAATCATAAATTTATAACACATCAAGTGGTCTCCAATTACTCTATTTTTGAAATCATGATTCAATTTGAAAAACAATATATAAAATCGTTTCATGGAATCACATTTGCTTACAAAACATAATAAATTTTCCATCTAAATTCATTTTCCATGAAATTACAGAATTTAATTAAACTACTCTAGACATTTAAGACGATAATAAGTTTACTCACTGCATCAGGAGTAGAAATACTCTAGTCCCAGTCTTTGGTGTAATCTCTTTATCCTTATCAAATAGCTCATCACATAGACATTATACATGACACAAAATTCAATTATTTGTGTCAATTTGTCATAAACTATTTCAAGCTCTCTAAATCTAAATGAATGTATGCGATGGGATGCAAAATGTTCGATTAATTGCTTAAATATGATATTTGACCTAAGTCGCACTATACTCGGTCTAATCGGCTAAAATCTCCAATTTTATTCCAAATCAATTCTTTTCACTTTCTACACTCCAATTATACCTAAATTACCTCAATGACTATGAATGAGATTCAATTTATCAGTGCCGAGTCAATAATCACACATGTCTATACGTTGAGCAAAATTTCAGATTTTCACATCAAAATTTCCCATTTAATTTCTAGCCTCACCAAACATCAAATATCACCAAAATATCATGAAATATCATAAATTTCAGCCACAATATGCTCCTTAGAAAATTCGGCCAAAATGGGTTAAATGAAGAACAATTCATTTTCTAGTTAGATTTTCATTCTATTAATCTCTAAATAACTAAAAACACTAAATTCCATTGAAATCTAGCAAAATCAAGTACCAAAACCTCTCCATGGATGTTCGGCCAGCATGGGTTTAGTATGAGATCTCAAGTTCTAAGCATGGAAAATGAAAAGAAATACATGGGTAAGGTAGATCACTAGCAAAATCAAAGAAATTTTACCTTTGCTTGATCAAATCCTTGAATTGCAACACTTTTTCTCCAATTTTCCACCTAAGGTTTTCTTGTTCGTCCTTTCCCTCTTTTCCCTTGCAATGGCCGACCAAATGAGTGAGTTTCTAGAGATTTCTAAGCCTTTTTTATAATGCCATTAAAATAATATTAAACTTGACACATGGCAAGCTTTTATTGGTCCATGTGTAATTGCTTAAAAATCAAGCATTCTTTCTCCACCACACATAATTTCTCACTTATCCAAAGCATTAGATAAATTTTGTGTGGTTGACAATTGTCATGGTGGAGTAAATTTCTAAAATTCCAAATTTGCCCCCGTAAACTTGAGAAATTACATTTTTACCCCTGTGCTCAAAATTTTCAGAATTATGATTTTTCACCTCTCAACCTCATATCATACTCCGATTAATTAAATTTAGTCAAAACTCTTCTTAAAAATTCAAATTTTATCCTCGGGTGACAAAATTACCATTTTACCCCTAGAACATGAACTTGCTTGATTGACTCCAAATCTATCCTTGAACTATGAATCATCATTTTAATACATTATGGGGTTTTAAAATTCTCAATTTCACCTCAGATTTCTATTTTTGATCAGTTCGAGGCTTTAATTAACTTGATTGTACCTCTAGGTACAATTCTGACTTTTAGTGATTTCTCAGAGCACTCCAATATATAAACCTACTGTCAAGTATATAAATGACATAGTGAGCATGTTGTATAACTGGGTTTGACAGAACTCATATTCGGTGTTGCAGAGAGCCTGTATGATGTTATCAGTGTGGTCAGTCGGGTCACATCAAGAGTGATTGCCAAAAGTTCAGAAGGGCTACTGCAGCTACTCCATCTTTGCCAGCCCGTACAGATGTACATAGGAGAGATTTGGTTGGGTCACAACAGAGGCAAGGTGTGACCATGCAATCCGGTGTGGAGAGTAACACTCCAGCACATCCACCCTCCAGACCACCGATTCGTACTCCAACGAGGGTTTTTGCAATAATAGAAGAGGAAACGCGTACTCGACCTAGTGCAGTGACATGTATCATGTCTTTATTTGATAGAGATGCATATGTTTTAATAAATTCTGGCTCAGAGAGATCTTATGTCAGTGTAACATTTGCATCATTTGTGGATAGAAACTTGTCACCATTAGAGGAAAAAATTCTAGTTCACAGCCTTTTGGGAGAACAATTAGTTAGAAACACTTGTTTTAGAGATTGTGGAAAAATGGTTGGTGAAGAAGAATTTAAGGGTGATTTAATTCCTTTAGAGGTTCGGGATTTCAATCTAATATTAGGTATGGACTGGTTAAGTACACATTGGGTGAATGTAGATTATTTTAGAAAAGAAGTAGTGTTTCAAAATTCGAAGGGAGCAGAAATTGTATTTGCAGGGGAATGCCGAATATTACCGTCTTGTATAATTTTAGCTATCAAGGCCTTTAAATTGGTGCAGAAAAGGTACCCAGCTTATTTGGCACACGTGATCGATACTTCAAAAGGGGAACCTAGGTTAGAGGATGTCCCGATAATGAGTGAGTTTTCTGATGTATTTCTTGATGAACTACCAGGACTACTTCTAGATCGAGAACTTGAGTTCTTTATCGATTTACTTCTGAGTACCGCATCTATTTCTATTCTCCCGTACCGAATGGCTCCTGTAGAATTAAAGGAATTGAAAGTTCAGTTGCAAGATTTGGTGGACAAGGGTTTCATACTCCCTAGTATTTCTCCTTGGGGAGCACCAGTTTTATTTGTTAAAAAGAAAGATGGCACTCTTCGATTGTGTGCAGATTATCGCAGCTGAATAGAGTGACCATCAAGAATAAGTATCCTTTACCCCAAATCGATGATCTCTTTGATCAATTGCGAGGTGCAATGGTATTCTCCAAAATTGATTTGAGGTATGGGTACTATCAGTTGAAGTTTAAGGAACGGGACGTACCCAAGACTACTTTCAGAACTAGATATGGGCATTATGAGTTTCAGGTGATGCCGTTTGGTTTGACTAATGCCCCGACAGAATTTATGGATCTCATGAATAGGGTATTTCATCCATATTTAGACAAGTTTGTGATAGTCTTTATAAATGACATCTTGGTTTATTCGAGGGATAATGATGAACATGCTGCCCATCTGCGCATTGTGCTGCAAACTTTGCACAAAAAACAACTTTATGCGAAGTTTTCAAAGTGTGAGTTTTGGTTAAGGGAAGTGATTTTCTTGGGACATGTGGTATCTAGAGCTAAAATTTATGTTGATCCCAAGAAAATCGAAGCAATATTACAATGGGAGCAACCGAAGACAGTAACAGAGATTTGTAGTTTTCTCGGATTAACTAGTTATTATAGGAGGTTTGTTCAAGGATTCTCACTGATAGCTGCTCCATTGACTCGTCTGACTCGTAAGGGAGTTAAGTTTGAGTGGGATGATGTTTGTGAGAGTCGGTTTTAGGAGCTAAAGAATCGATTAACCTCTACTCCCATTTTAACACTTATTGTGAATGGAAAAGAATTTGTGGTATATTGTGATGCTTCCAAGTTGGGTTCAGGGTGTTTATTGATGCAAGATGACAAAGTAATAGCTTATGCTTCCTGACAGTTGAAGAAGCATGAGGTAAATTACCCTACCCATGATTTGGAGTTAGCAGCAGTGGTATTCGCATTAAAGATTTAGAGACATTATTTATACGGTGAGCGTTGTCAGATTTTTACGGATCATAAAAGTTTGAAAAACCTGCTCACCTAGAAGGAACTCAATCTGAGACAAAGGCGATGGCTAGATTTAATAAAGGATTACAACTTAGTGATCGATTATCACCCTGGAAAAGCGAATGTTGTAGTAAACGCCTTGAGTCGTAAATCCTCGTCGCCATCAACATCATTTTAGAGTTCTTATCTCCTTATGTTAATTGAGATGAAGTCTATAGGGATCCAGTTGAATAATGGTGAAAATGGGTCCTTACTCGCTAGTTTTGTGGTAAGACCTTCATTGTTAAATCAGATCAAAGAATTGCAGCAATTTGATGATGAGTTGAAACAAGAAGTTCAAAAGCTGCAAGATAGAGAAGTTAGTGAATTTAGACTCAAGGGTGATAATATGTTGATGTTTAGAGACCAGGTTTGTGTTCCTAAAAATGATAAGTTAAGACAAGCCATTTTAGAAGAAGCACATTTTTCCACCTACGCTATGCACCCTGGAAGCACCAAGATGTATAGGACTATTAAGGAAAATTATTGGTGGTCAGGTATGAAACAAGACATAGCAGAGTTTGTAGCAAAATGTCTCGTATGTCAATAGATTAAGGCAGAACATCAGAAGTTGCTAGGTACTCTTCAGCCTTTATCAATTCCTGAATGGAAACAGGATTATGTGATTATGGATTTTGTATTGGGTTTGCCACGAACACAAAGTGGGAAAGATGCCATATGGGTGATTGTGGATAAATTGACGAAGTCCGCCCATTTCTTGGCTATCCATAGCACGTACTCTATTGAGAGGTTGGCTAAGCTTTACATAGACGAAATAGTGAGATTACACGGAGTACCAATTTCTATTGTGTTGGATCGAGACTCCCGATTCACATCTCGATTCGGGCTAAAATTTCAAGAAGCTCTCAGAACTAATTTGAGATTTAGCACTACCTTTCATCGACAGACAGATGGTCAGTTTGAGAGGACTATTTAGACCTTAGAGGATATGCTACGAGCATGTGTCATTGACTTTACTAGGAGTTGGACAGACACTTGCCAATAGTGGAGTTCGCGTATAATAATAGTTTTCAGTCTAGTATTGGGATGGCGCCATACGAGGCACTATATTGGAGAAAGTGTCGAACTCCATTTTGTTGGGATAAAGTGGGTGAGAGAAAATTGGTTAATGTAGAATTGATTGATTTGACAAATGAAAAGATCAAAGTCATTCGAGAGCGATTAAAAATGGAACAAGATAGGCAGAAGAGTTACTTTGATAGAAAAAGGAAAGATATGGAATTCGAGGTCGACGATAAAGTTTTTCTCAAGGTTTCTCCATGGAAAGGTAACAATTTGAAAATTTTGAAATATTAAGTCTTGTTTGATTTCACTATTATGATAATTTATGGTATCTATTGGGTAATGGAAGGTGTGATTTGATTCATGAAGCGGGGAAAGCTTAATCCAAGATATATTAGACCCTTTCGGATTATTGAAAGGATTGGGCCAGTGGCTTACAGACTTGAATTACCCCCAGAACTGGATCGTATCCATAATGTTTTCCACATCTCGATGTTAAAGAAATATGTACCTAATCCTTCCCATATCCTCGAAGAACCTCCAGTGGAGTTGCATGAAAGTTTGAAGTTCGAGGTGCAACCGGTACGCATTCTAGATCGAAAGAATCGAGTATTGAGGAACAAGAGCATTTCCATGGTGAAAGTGTTGTGGAAGAATGCTCGTATGGAAGAGATGACGTGGGAAGTCGAGCAACAAATGAGAAACCAAAACCTGCATCTGTTCATCGAATCAAGTAAGTAAAATTTGGAGGTCAAAATTTTATTTTAAGGGGGGTAGTGCTGTCAAGCCTAGCCCTAAAATATCTATCATGTCATTTATATATTTGACATCATGCCTGCCTACTAGAATTCTCTCGAAAAAATAGATAAAAGTAGATATTGTACCTAGAAGTATGTGAGACCCTGTCAAATTTGTTAAAAGCCGGTATTATACCTAGCGATACAATTAAGTAAATCGAACCTTGAACTGGCTCAAATAGAAATTCAAAGAGGAAGTTGAAAATTTCGAAACCCACAGAATGGCCTAGAATAGTGATTCGGAGTTCGAGGTCTGGTTTGGAGTAAATCGGGAAAATTGATCGGTTAGGGACAAAACGATCATTTTACCATTTGATGAATAAATAGAGATTTTTAACCAAGATTTGATCACATTGGACCAAAAATAATTATATGAAATACAATTATAATTATTGGAGTATAAAATGATGTTTAGCAATGAAAAATTATGATTTTCGGTATTTTTGGAGCACAAGGGCAAAATAGTAATTTTGCCACTAGATAACCAAACGGGAATTTTTTTTTTGAAAAGATTTTTACTCCATTTGGTTAAAATTGATTAATATTGGTGTTATTTGAGGATAGAAAGTGAAAATAATGTAATTTCGGTACATTTTAGAGTATAGGGGTAAAATCGTAATTTTTCCATCTCGGGGGCAAAACGGTAATTTTCCACCACCAGAACATATTTTTCCAGTCATGGTCATCTTTTGATCATATCTTGATTTAGAATAATCATGTGGTGGAAAATTATGGAAGAAAAAGTCAAAAAAGTTAGAAAATAGGTAAATAAGCATGCGACACGTGGCATGCTTGATTATTTTATTATTAAGGCACAAAAATCAGCCCATTAAATCCCTAATTCCCTCACATATTCGGCCTAAGCATCCAGAAACAAGAACAAAGGAAGAACAAAGGGAAAAACAAGAAAACCTAGGTGGAAAATCAAAGAGAAAGTGAAGAAATCAAGGAAACAAGCTAGGTAAGTTAGAAATTCTTTAAATCTCCTTGATACCTAGCTAATCTATGCTTTTGTTCTTGATTTCCATGGTTGAATATTGAGATATCATGATGAATTCAATTCTGAAAAATGGGTATAGAAGAGGAATTGTTGTTGGAATAATTTGATTTTAGACTATGTTGATGTTTAGAGGTAGTTAAGCATGGTTATGAACAAAAACACAAAAGAAATATTCAATTTCTCTAGGACTCTTTGTTGGCCGAACCTAGGGTGTTGAGAATCCATGAGGAATTGTTTCATTTCAAATGAAATGATTTCATTTGAAATGAAATAAATTAGAAAATGACAAATTAAAGTGAAAAAGTTTAGTAGGAAAAATTTCAGTGCTAATGCATTGTAATGGCTGAATTTTTCAATGAAGAAATGGAAAAGTTTAAACGCTGAAATTGGCACTAATTAAATGGCATGTGGTGAATTAAGGTATTAGGAAAATAATGGTGCAATTTGGAATCAAACCGGACGCATTGGCCAATTTATTGGGTAATCGGCCGAATTAGATCAACACCGCGTTTAAGCGAGTGACCGAGTATTTTATGCATCCGTATAGAAATTTGGTTAATTTTATACCTAATTAACACCAATATAGTAATTAAATTATTGTGCTGTTTGTCAAGGTGGTGAGATTTCTGATAAAGGCAAGAAAATCGCACTCGAGGATTAGCAGTCGAAGCGCTCAATTTTGACTCTCGGAAAACCTGTGAGTGAATTTGCATCTCAAAAATGGTTTTGGGAAATATGAACTTATTGAATAAAATTATTGAATGATTTTATTCAATCTTCTTTAAAAGAATGAGTACCATGGGAACAAGCTTTTCGTGAAATATTATTTTATTTATGTCACGACCTAATTTCCTAGGCCATGACCGGCGCATGAGCTCAATGAGCATAGCTCACTAAGCCCAAACAAGCCTATCCATTTACCTTTGCTTAACAAATTTATCGTATCATGCATACACACACACCTTTTCCCGGGTGTGAACATAGCCAAATCACAATGGCATTATCGATAATAATATACATGCACAATGCCAGTCATGTATTTAGCAATTTACATTGCATACACATATTTACATTGTTTGAGTGTATTCACAATACATAAGGACCCATGACTTCCAACAGAGACATTTACAATAAAAAGGATCACTATCGAATGCCAGGCACATACCCAGGAGATGCACTACGGGGACTCCTCGATCTAGGGTCCAACAGTCTCTTGATATGAAAATATGAATTTTTATAAAACGTGAGTACGAAACTTAGTGAGTGAATATTATAGGGGAACAAGCAATATCAACCAGGAAATTTAATAATCATGATGCACTAGTTGAAAACGAGACAATTTTTGATCTAGCTAATATTTAAACCCTTCCCACTTAATTTGGGATTTATTCTAGCCACATAGCAAAATCAACGATTATCGCTGCAGCGGAAAGGCATTCTTGATACAATTGAATTTCTACTGCAGCGAAGCGTAATCATAATCCGTCATTGAATGAGGGTTTCGCTCAACCGTATAAGGGTTTCGTGTTATAATCCCTATTTCCTCTATTTAGATCAATCTACGATAAAGGAGAATTTCTCAGAATTCGCATATCATACAGTCGTATTCTATCAGCATGCACACTATATCACCCACGTATGTATATCAAATCACATGCAAGTACATACATCACATTGTCGTTGAATCGATACGTACATTGCACCCCTCTGTACAACCATATGACTTGGCAAAGGGTGCACTTCACCTCGCACAGGGGTCCCCTTGCGAACAGTCCCTTCTTTCCTTTTCTGAGATCTCTGTTAGAGCACTCATAGGGTGGGGGATCACACAGCACCCCATCATCTATAAGTCCTTTAAAATCATTCGCTCATGGATAGGAGATCACACATCAATCCTATCCTCTATGAGCCCCAAATCATCATTCACATGTACGGTTATAATCATTACACAATATTCTCTATTAATGCACAACATATATTCATAAGTATATAGATATATACCTATATAATGTAATGACACCCAAATTCACAACAGCCACCTTTCACAATATAGAGACAATTTATCAAGGGCTTGTTCCCGGGACTTATTTCTAAATAAGAAATTAGTGCAATTCATTCAAGCAATTCAATTAAAGTCCCCAAATCGACGGTTGTTTACAAACCATCACATAATAAGGATTTCACAACCCTTACAATTCATATATACATATATATCACGTACAATTTCATTCACCAATCGCTTTATCAAGCAAGATAGCAAATTAACGGTTTATCACAAACCGTCATAAACAAGGGTTTCACATACCACACAATCACACATATATACACAAAGATATAAGCAATTATATATACACCACCAAGTCTTCACTATCCTTGGTGGTACAAAGAAAAAACTATCGGAGTACTCAGCAAGGGGTATCACTCAACATGATTCGCTCAGGCATGGGGGTCACTCAGCTTCCCATTTTATATACCATTACAAGCATGTGCATTATTCATTCTATCTCGTGAGCGTTACATATTGCCGTCCCCATGTTGCACACCTTTGTCACGACCCAATTTCCGGGCCATGACCGGCGCAAGGACCCAATGAGCATAGCTCACTAAGCCCAAGCAAGCCTATTTTCACTTACTTTATTCCATACATGCTCGTGTGAAGCATCCACACGTAATGCACCCAGTGTGCATACAATGCCAATTTAACCATGGCACATCCAATCATACAGACACACACACACACTTTTTTCCGGGTGTGAACACAGCCAATTCACAATGGCATTATCAATATTAATGTACATGCACTATGCCAGTCATGTATTTAGCAATTTACATTGCTTACACATTTACATTCATACCAGTCAGAAATAAACTCTGACGATGTACATTACATGTACATAACCATCATACAAAAACCCACGACTTCCAGCGGAGACCTTTACAATAAAAACGGGCAGCTATTGAATGCCTTACACATACCAGGAGGTGAACTACAATGATCCCACGGTCTAGGAATCTACAACCTCCTGATCTGAAAACATGAATTTTTGAAAACGGTGAGTACAAAACTCAGTGAGTGAATATTAGAAGGGAACAAGCAATCTCATCAGAAGATTTGTCAATCATGATGCACTGGTTGAAAATAAGGCCATTTTCAACTAACTAATATTTCAAACCCTTTTTTTCCTTACCCAGGAATTTGTTATGCATTCAAGGATTAAACATCCTTGAATTCACACTCATCATTCTATCAAAGTAGTAAATCGACGGTTGTTTACAAACCGTCACATAATAAGGGTTTCACAACCCGTACAATTTATATATGCATATGCACCACGTACAATTTAATTCACCAATTATTCTATCTCATTCATTGTCCCATCTTTTCCTCCACTCTACTATACTCTCAACTCATACATCATTACCGGCATTGCACTTCCCACTTCGCACATGCACGGTAGTAATTATCACAACCTTTATCATTAGACCGGCATTGCACTTCCCACTCCGCACATGCACGGTCGTAATTATCACACTCTTTATCATTCAACCGGCATTGCATTTCCCACTCCGCACATGCACGGTTGCATCAATTTCACCATAATTTATTAATAATGCATATCAGCATAATACAAGGGTACACAGATTCAGTACACTCAATTTCACATAATTTCTCAATAATACATATAGGCATCATGTTGATATACACAGATGCATGACAATCATATTTAACGTCATTGAAATATTTTCATCTTCAATTTCAAACAATTCGCATACCACACAATCACATATATACACAAATACATAAGCAATCATATACACTGCTAATATTCACTATCCTTAGTGGAAAAACATTTATCAAGGAACTTGGCAAGCAGTATCACTCAGCTTTGCCGCCAAGTTCTTGGGCAAACATTAATTGGTAAGGGGTATCACTCAGCATCCCTTCCAAGTTCATAGACAGAAATCAATTGGTAAGGGGTATCACTCAACATCCCTTCCAAGTTCATAGACAGAAATCAATTGGTAAGGGGTATCACTCAGCATCCCTTCCATCTATAAGTCCCTTATCATCATTCGCTCATGGATAGGAGATCACACAGCAATCCTATCCTCTATGAGCCCCAAATCATCATTCACACGTACGGTTATAATCATTACACAACATTATCTATCAATGCACAACATATATACATATATGCACACATTTTGGAACACAATCATTTTGATCCAATTTATTATCAAACCCTACCCCTTAATTCAATTTAATTTATAATTAAATAATATTCAATTTCACACATATATACTCAAGGACATGAGCAATCATATATATACACAAACACATTTATCTGAGCACTCGCAGGCGTTACGTATCGCCGTCCCTGCAAGCCCCTGGACAACAAATCACACTTCACCAATGTTCACGAGTGATAGTTTCCAGGAATCGTGGGCGTTACGTATCGCCGTCCCCACTTTGCTCAGTTCTCAAAATTTTTAGTAAATAGTGGGCGTTACGTATTGCCGTCCCCACTTTTACTCAGTTCTCAATTTCTAGTAAATAGTGGGTGTTACGTATCGCCGTCCCCACTTTTACTCAATTCTCAATTTCTAGGAAATAGTGGGCGTTACGTATCACCGTCCCCACTTTGCACACCATTTCAGGCATGTGCATTTTCCTCTTCACACGTGCACGGTGGTAACCCTTTCACAACACCTCTCAACCATACATGTAAACATCATCACAATGTACACATTTAGCAAAATCAAATTTCACATCAATAAAATAATATTTCATGCCTTCATGCATACCACATAATATTATGCCTTCATGCATACCAAATAATTTCTATGCCTTCATGCATATCAAATAATTTCTATGCCTTCATGCATAACACATAATTTTATGCTTTCATGCATAACTCATATTTTTATGCTTTCATGCATAACGCATACTTTTATGCTTTCATGCATAACACATATTTTTATGCTTTCATGCATAACACATATTTACCACATAAAATCATTTTTCTCAAAGGCTTGTTCTCGGCACGTATTTTAAAAAAATTTTGGATAAATCATTTAATTATCCTAATCAATACAATGTGCATTTCCCAAATAATTTGAAATACAAATTCACTCACCTTCTCACAAATCCGGATTTCGGATGCTCTCGGATTAAAAATCCTCAATCACGATTTCCTTGCCTTTCTCGGACTTCTCACCACCTTAACACAGAATAAAATTAGGAAATTTACTATAATGTCCCCAACTAATATAAACTAATTGAAATTGCTCACATATGATACTCAGGCAAAAATGCATCCGATTATCACTTTAACGCGGTATTGCCTAATCTCGACTGATTACCCGATTAATCGGCTATTATGTCCAATTTGATTCCAAATTGCACCATTCTTTTTCTCATAGCTTAATTCATCCCACATCATGTAATTAGTGTCAATTTCAGCATTCAATATTTTCCATTTCTTTATAGAAAAATTCGGCCAATACAGTGCATTAGCACTGAAAATTTTTCTACTACATTTTTCACTTGAATTTGTCATTTTCTAATTTCTTTCATTTTCAAATGAAATCATTTCATTTGAAATGAACCAATTTCTCATGCATTCTCTACACCCTAGGTTCGGCCTAATGAAGAATCACCATGACAATCAATTTCTTTCTTTCATTTTTGTCCATAATCATGCTTAACTACCTTTAAACACCAACATAGCTTAAATTCAATCCAATCCAACATCAAATCCATATTCATACCCATTTTTCGAAATTCATTCCATCATGATATCTCCATATTTAACCATAGAAATCAAGAACAAAAGCATAGGTAAGCTAGGGTTAGAGTAAATCTAAAGAAAAGTTACCTTTGTTTTGCTTGAATCTTGAAAAACACTTGAAATCTATGGATTTTGGCCTAGGTTTTTATGGTTTTCCCTTTGTTCTTCTTTTCTTCCCTTCAATCAGTTTTTTCCAGAATTTGGAGAGAGAAAATAATGGTTAAAGGCTGATTTTTAGGCTTAAATAATAAAATATACAAGCTTGCCACGTGGCACCATGTGATTGGCCCGTTTTCTTTACTTTTTGACTTTTTCTCCCATTCATTTTCCACCATTTGATCAATCAAGTTAAAGTCTGATCCAAGGATGATCATGGCTAGAAAAATTATTCTGGTGATGAAAAATTACAGTTTTGCCCCCGGGATGGCAAAATTACGATTTTGCCCCTATACTCTGAAATGTCCCGAAATTGTTTTATTTTCACTGTCCAACCTCAAATAACACTAATATAAATCAATATTACCCAATTGGGGCAAAATCCTTTCAAAAAATTTCCCGTTTAGTCCTTCGATGGCAAAATTACTATTTTGCCCTTGTGTTCCAAAAACACTGGGAATCACAATTTTACACTGCTAAACATCATTTTATGATCCCATAATGATAACTGTATGTCATATAATTATTTTTTTTTGTCCAATGTGATCAAATTTTGGCTAAAATCTCCATAAATCAACAAATGAGAAAATGACCGTTTTATCCCTAACCGGTCAATTTTCCCGATTGACTCCAAACTGGACCTTGAACTCTGAATCACTATTCTGAGCCATTCTATGGGTCTCAGAATTTTAAAATTCCTCTTAGAATTTCTATTTAAACTAGTTCAAGGCTCGATTTAATTTAGTTGTACTACTCAGTACAACACTGTCTTTTAACAAAGTCAACAGGGTCTCACAACCTTGGTGGTACAAAGAAAAAACTATCGGAGTACTCAGTAAGGGGTATCACTCAACATGATTCGCTCAGGCATGGGGGTCACTCAGCTTCCCATTTTGCATACCATTACAAGCATGTGCATTATTCATTCTATCTCGTGGGCGTTACATATTACCGTCCCCATGTTGCACACCATCACAGACATGTGCATTATTCACTCTATCTCGTGGGCGTTACATATTGCCATCCCCACGTTGCACACCATCACAAGCATGTGCATTATTCACTTTATCTCGTGGGCGTTACATATTGCCGTCCCCACGTCGCACACCATCACAGGCATGTGCATTATTCACTCCATCTTGTGGGCGTTACATCTCGCTGTCCCTACAAGCCTCTGGACCTCATGGGTACATTTCCCACTCAACATAGCAATATGACCATGGGGGCACTCCTACTTGCACACCCTCGGTCATTATTACACATTGCAGTTTCATTCATATAATTATCAACACATTAAATGAATAGACATCCATTTTCTTTTCACACAGTACATAATCACAACATAAAATATTTCCAAAAGCTTGTTCCTAGGACTATCCCATCTTTTCCTCCACTCTGTTGTACTCTTAACTCATACATCATTAAACTGGCATTGCACTTCCCACTCCGCACATGCACGGTCATAATTATCACACTCTTTATCATTCAACTGGCATTGCACTTCCTATCCGCACATGCACAGTTGCATCAATTTCACCATAATTTATTAATAATGCAAATCAGCATAATACAAGGGTACACAAATTTACTACACTCAATTTCACACAATTTCTCAACAATACATGTAGCATCATATAGATATACACAGATGCATCGCAATCATATTTAACATCACAAAAATATTTTCACTAAAGGCTTGTTCTCGAGATTCATTTTTAAATGGGAATTAGATATAATCATTCACGCATTTCATTTCAACTTAATTAGAATTCTCAAATAAATTTTGAAATGCAAATTCACTCACAAGTGTAGAAAAATCTGGATTCCGGGTGCACTCGGACTAATAGTCCTCAGGCGTAATTCTTTTACCTTTTTCGGATGTCTCACTACCTTGACAAATAACAAAGTTGAGGAATTTACTATATTGTCCTTAAATTGATATAAACTAATTTAAATTAGTAATGCTTGATATGTAAATGCAAAAATGCGTTTGATTACTGCTTAATCGCTGTATCGATTAAATTCGATCGATCACCCGATTAATTGGGGATTGTGTCCAAATCACCTCCAAATTAATCCATTCCTCCTCTAATACCTTAATTCACCACATATTACTCAAATAAAACCAAATTCAGCATTAGAACCCTCACATTTCCTTATAGAAAAATTCAGTCATTTGGTGCACTAGCACCGAAATTTTTCCTACATAATCGTTTCACCTTAATTCATCATTTTTCAATTCATTTCAATTCAAATGAAATCATTTCATTTGAAATGAAAACAATTCCTCATTGATTCTCAACACACTAGGTTCGGCCAACAAAGAACCCTAGAGAAATTGAATATTTCTTTTGTGTTTTTGTTCATAACCATGCTTAACTACCTCTAAACATCAACATAGTCTAAAATCAAGCCAATCCAACATTAATTCCTCTTCCATACGCATTTTTCAGAATTGAATTCGTCATGATATCATGTCTCTCAACCATAGAAAATGGAAAGAAATGCATGGGTATTGTAGATCATAAGCTAAAGTGAAGAAATATTACCTTTTTCACTTGATTTTCCTTGAAAATCATACTTTTTCTTTGACTTCCACCTAGGTTTTCTTGTTTTTCTCCTTGTTCTATTTTGCTTTCCTTTGAATCGGTTTTGTGCAGAATTTGGAGAGAGAAAATGGGTTTTATGGCTGATTTTTAGGCTTTAATAATAAAATAAACTAGTTTGCCACATGGCATAATGCTATTGGTCCATATTTTGACTCTTTTGACTTTTTTTTCTAATTCTTTTCCACCACATGATTAGTCAAAGTCAATATATGATCAAAAGATGACCATGGCTGGAAAAATATGTTCTGGTGGTGGAAAATTACGATTTTGCCCCCAGGATGGTAAAATTACGATTTTGCTCCTATACTCCGAAAAATACCGATAATCAAAATTTTTCACTACTAAACTTCATTTTATACTCAAATAATCAAATTATACTTCATATAATTATTTTTGGTCAAATGTGATCAAATCTTGGCTAAAAATCTCCATTTTATCATCAAATGGTAAAATGACCGTTTTGTCCCTAACCGGTCAATTTTCCCGATTGACTCCAAATTGGACGTTGAACTCCGAATCACTATTCTAAGTCATTCTGTGGGTTTCAGAATTCTCAAATTCCTCTTAAAATTTCTATTTGAACTAGTTCAAGGCTCGATTTAACTTGGTTGTACCACTCGGTACAATACCGTCTTTTAACGAACTTGACAGGGTCTCACAATTGATGTGAAATTTTATTGTGTTGAATATTGCTCATCTATATGATTGCGATGCATCTGTGTACCTTTATATGGTGCTTACATGTATTGTTAATAAATTATGTGAAATCGATGTAATGGTATGCAAAGTGGGGACGGCGATACGTAGCGCCCACAATCTCCTAGAAATTTAGAATTGAGCAAAGTGGGGACAGCGATGCGTAGCGCTCACGATTCTTAGAAAATTTTAGTTGAGTAAAGTGGGGATGGCGATACGTAACGCTCACAATTTCCTAAAAATTCAGAGTTGAGCAAAGTGGGGACGGCGACACGTAACGCCTACGATTTCTGGAAATTATCACACTAAACTTTGGTAACACGTGATTCGCTGTCTAGGGGCTTGTAGGGACGGCGATACGCAATGCCTGCAAGTGCTCAGATAAATGTCTTTGTGTATCTATATATGATTGCTCATGTCTTTGTGTATATATGTGATTGTATGGTATGTGAAATGCCTTAAATTGAGAAAAAAAGGGTTTTACACGAAACCCTCGTACGGATGAGCGAAACCCTCATGTAGCGACAGTTTTGATTTTGCTTCGCTGCAGTAAAAATTTCACTGCAATGATAATGGTCGATTTTGCTATCTAGTAAAAAAAAAAATCTTGGGGTAAGTGGAGAGGGTTTTAAATATTAGTTAGAAAGAAAAATTGTATCGTTTTCAACTGGTGCATCATGATTGTCAAATTTCCTGATTGAGATTTCTTGTTCCCTTCTAATATTCACTCACTGAGTTTCGTACTCACGTTTTATAAAATTCATGTTTTCAGATCAGGAGACTGTTGGACCTTAGATCGAGGAGTCCCCGTAGTGCATCTCCTGGTTAGAAGGTGGGCATTCAGTAGCAACCCATTTCTTTTATTGTAAATGTCTTCGCTGGAAGTCATGGGTCTTTTTGTATTGTGGATACAATCTAACTATGTGAATATGTGTATGCAGTGTAAATTGCTAAATACATGACTGGTATAGTGCATGTATATTCTATTGATAATGCAATTGTTAATTGGCTTTGTATGCACACTGGGTGCATCACGTGTGTTTGCATCACACCGTCGTACGATAAGTAAAGTAAATGGATAGGCTTGCTTAGGCTTAGTGAGCTATGCTCATCGGGTCCTTGTGCCGGTCATGGCCCGGGAATTGGGTCGTGACAAAGTACAACTAAGTCGATTTATGCCTCGAACTAGTTAAAATAGGGATTTTAAGGTGAAATTAGGAATTTCACATTCCAAGGATGGCTTAAAATGGTAATTCGGAGTTCGAGGACCGATTTGGAGTCAATTTGGAATTTTCGAAATCTTGGGGCAAAACGGTCATTTTGCCACCTAAAAAATTAATTTGGATATTTAATGAAAATTTTGATTGAGATTGATCAATTGGAGTATAATTTAAGGTTTAGAAGTAAAAAATTTTAATTCTGGTATTCTTTTGAGCATAGGGGTAAAATCATAATTTTGCCACCTCGGGGGCAAAATAGTAATTTTCACCCCCAACACTTGTTAAAAATCAAAGATTTTATTCGTTATGGGGATGGATAAATATGACAATTTATGTGGTGAAGAATTAAAGGTTAAAAGATAAATAATTAAATTATGGGCCAATAAGGGTGTGACACGTGTCAAGCTTGATTTATTTAATATTGAACTTAAAAAAAAATCAACCCATATCTTCCCCAATACACCTCCCATATTCGGCCAAAGGAAGCAAAAGCAAGAGGAAAAGAAAAAAAAGAGAAACAAACCCTAACTAAGAGAAATTCAAAGAGAAATTGTGGAAATTCAAGCAATCAGGTGGAAAAATGTAAGATTTTTCAATTTTTACTTGAGATCTACATTACCCATGCATTTCTCCTTATTTTCCATGGTTGAATTACATGTTTTCATAATGAATTCATTACTAGCCGAATGGGTATGGAATGGAAATGATGTAGGAATTGGTTTGATTTTGAAGTATGTTAGTGTTTATAGTTAGTTTAACATGTTTGGAAGCAAAACAATAAGAAAAAAATTTCATTTTCCCCACCATCCTTCAATGGCCGAACCTTACATGTAATGTGGGAATGGTGGATTTGATTTTCTTGCAAGCGAATTGGTTGAGAATTGATGGTTTGTGATGTGGAAATTAAGTAGGAAAAATTTTAGTGTGAATGCACCCACTATGGCCGAAATTCAAAAGAAGAAATGTGAGGGTGGTTATGCTGAATTTTAGGTCATTTGGCTTGTGATTGGTGAATTGAAGTATTGGAAAAGAAATGGTGTTATTTGGAGCTCAATTCGACACATTGGCTAATTAGTCGGGTGATAGACCGAATTAGGCCAACTCCATATTTAAACGGTTACCCGAGTATTTCATGCATTCATATAGAATTTAGGTTAATTTTATACCAAATTAGCACAAATGTAGTAATTGATTGATTGTACTGTGTCAAGGTGGTGAGTTTTTCGATACAGGCAAGGAAATTGCACCCGAGGATTTATAGTCGAAGTACCCGAGTGTGATTCTCGAAAATTGTGAGTAGACTTATTATCGCCTTAATTATCTAGAGTAATTTTAACTCAATTTGATGATTTTGTAAAAAATTATTTTAAATGGTAAATTGCTTGTTTTATGAGAAAAATGTGAATTTATAAAATTAATTGAGTTTTTACAAATTGAATTGGAAATTGGATAATTGATTTGAAATTAGAGTAATTGGAGACCACATGCTTTATTACAAATTATGATTTGAATCAAATGGCTATGATATTTATGGCATGATTGGTTGAATTGATATTTGTGTTGAAAATTACGAATTAGCTACTTTGTCTTGATAAACTGTGCAGTGAAATAATTACCATATCATGCAATTGGAAATTTTGATTGATTGGTGGGTTATAGATTACTCATTGCAGTGATGGGTTTCCGTGGACCAGCCTATTTAAAGGGGCACGGTAAACCCCATTATATTATACCTCTGATGAGATGTGTAGAGGGTAACTCCTGAGGTATAACAGAGTTCACTTCATGCTGAACCACCACGTGAGAGTGAATTCAGCCAATGCCAAGGAACGGCTGCGTTTTGAAAAATTATGAAATTTTAACAGCCTTGACGGTCTCGGTTAGATGCCTTGGCCAAGGTATCCTCGAGAATGGATTTTTGGCAAGAGCCAAATTCATGTAGAAATCATAAGCCTTATTAATTATTTGGGTGAAATGAATTTATTTTAACTAATTGAAATTAATTTTCATGTTATTAAACCCCCTTGAGATGGGAAGTTGTCATTGTCTCCTTTTACTCACCTTTAGATATTTTAAGAGATATTTGTTTACTCACTTAGTTGTGTAAACTCACCACTCTCATCTCCACCTTTCAGGCCCAGAATAGTTGTAGATAACTGAGTTTGCCGAGGACTACAGTTGGCTTTGCAACCTCACCAACAGTAGGATCACTGTCCTCTCTATTTTTGAACATTCGGGGGCCCACGTGTCACTGTAATGAAATTGAACACTCTGGTTAACTTTATTATCGTATGTAAGAATTTATTTTGCTTTTATGTTCCGAAAATTATTTACGTAATATTCTAAATAAAATTGTTTTATAAGAAATTACAATATTTTATTATATTCTAATGGTTTTTTTATTTAAAATAATGTTTTAGATAGCAAAACATGTTTTTGATTTCGAAATACGTGTTTTTCACTTATATGCTTCAAATTACCTAGGTTCGAAATTTTTCGAGAAAAATAACTGAAATGCCCTTGTGAGTTGAAAATTATTTTACAATGGTTTTGGTTAAAAATGACTTGTAATTTGTTAAAACATGATGATCGGCAAATGTTGCTCATAGGGGAGGTAAGAAATCTGATATAAAAGCCTTGCGGGGTTTCGGTCGGTATTCGGGATATAAATGCCTATCGAGACGTAGAGGCGGTTGTCACGGGCTCGATGGGAGTTCCAGGTCGTGACATATGATGATTAATGCAAAAGCTTGAGGTAAGAGCCATATGTAATTGATTCATGATTATGATGTGCTGTATGCTTGAGGAGCTATGATTTAGCATCAAGGTGAGCGCTTTAAGGTATGTATGCTAAGCCATATATGTAGACGACCATATGGTGGGCCGGTTCATACGGTAGATTATATTGATAAACGATGATGTTGGTAATGAGGTTGAATGAGTCAGGTGAGGATGATATAATTCCTCATAATGCACACGGTTCATTTTGAAATGAAATGATGTTGGATGTGCGGTTTATTTTCGAATGCAATGATGTTGGAAAATTCCTCCATATCATCATAAGTCAATTTCTAATGGAATCTCCTATGATTGTATCATCTATACAACTCATCAAACATATTGTGTTCAAATCTCAAATCACTAAGAATAATTCTTCACTTTAGTTGGTCACATAATCAACTCCACATATACGTATGTACACGCACATTTAAATGTCAACATTCATCACCATGTGTAGGAATCCTTGTTTCAAATGTGTTCAAACTAAATTTCCATTTATTTGTTCCCATCCATAGCCAAGATTCAATATCATATTCTCATAGTTCATGTTTCTCTTTTCACTTTTCTCAATTTCAACATTTCTAATTTACCTTTCCATTTTATTCCCATAAATCATATTTAATCTATGAACATTGGGGCATAATCAATTTCATATTACCCCTTTGGATGTTTAAGGTATCATTCAACTTACAATTTACCTTAAGTTATGTCACAGCCTAAATCCCGGGCCATGACCAGTGCATGGACCCAATAGGAATAGCCCACCAGGCCTAAGCAAGCCTTTCTTTCTTTAAGAACTAAAACTCATAATTTCTAATAATAATTCCTTCGAAATTAAATCGTGAAAACCAAGTGCATATATATATATATCGTTCTCAAAATAGGGTTATCATTTGTCAACCCTAAACGACATTGCTAATCAAACCAAACATATAGAGTGCACAACAATCTCAAAATTTACATTTAAACAATTATACACATGTGCAAAAGACTTTAACTATCAACGGAGTGACTCTAGGCGTGGGTACTACTACTGGATGCCATGGTACCTACAAAAAGGCGAATACAAATGGACACATCAATCTAGGTCCCAACTACTTTCGACCCTGAAAACCAAAACATGAAGTTGAAAAGAATGAGTATAAACCCAATAGTGAACATAGGAAATGAACAAGCAACAATACTGAAAGTTTTAGAAAACACAATGCATTTATGTTAAAAACAATGCAATTTAGCTAAATTACTTGTTAAAACCCCTCAACTTAGCCTCTGATTAATTTAATCCTTTAGTGTTCAAGGAACCATGGCCAACAATGAAACTAAAAAGTGAGGATAACAACAATTTAGCAAGCAGGTCAGAGAGTTTCTCGCTGCAGCAAGGATCCAATTTGGTTGCAGCAAGAAACAAGGCAAGAGTATACTTTCAAGTCAAAAAGTTTCTCGCTGTAGCAAGAATCCAAATTGGTTGCAGCGAAAAATAGGATGATGGAGTTAGAGGGATTTTCGTAGTAGCGAAAATCCATTCTCGCCGTAGCGAAAATGAAGTTGTTTACAAGGCCCTTATTTAGGGTCAATTCATATTTGCTCACTTCTAATGCAATTTATAAATCATTTTCCCCAACCTTTCTATACTATAGTATATATAAGCATGTATACTGAAATTTATGTGTATAAGCTTATCTACATAATATATATGTACACACATCCATATATAATATAAAACGTACATCAAAGACGTTTCATTCACCCCTAAAATAGTCGACATGGTTTAACGCATACAACTATCGACGTCAACCTAGCTCATGTGCACTCCCACACTGCACATAGCTAGTACCATCACGTGCACTCCCACACCGAACATGGCAAATATCAGCATGTGCACTCCCATACCACACTTCACCATCACTCTCATATGCACTCCCACACCGCACACGCATGGTTGCAATTATCATGTAATATTAGCTTTCAAGTCATAGCCTACATAACAACATATAACCAACAATTTTTACACATTAATTTATTGTTTTGACCATGCACATGGTTACACAACCCTATTTCCTAGGGAAACTAGTATTGATCGTCATACAACTAGTTGTCACAGGCCACATTTCACTTAGTAATTCAACATAGTATAGGAAGCACATTTTTCATCACATTGCACATTTCACAAGGCAAGGACGTTTCATTAAAGGCTTGTTCCCATGCATAAAAGAAAAAAAATCATTCAAGTGGTTCATTCAAACGCATATGCATTCGTTCCAAAACATTTTAGATGCAAGTTCACTTACCTTAATAATGCCACCTTACAAGACTAGCACCCATAAGACCTTAATCTAGGTGGTCCTGAAATACCATTAAAACTAATATTTACCATTAAACCATAACATCCTCAATTAAATTGTAATTTGAATTTAATTATTCTAATAAATATACACTACACAGTTTACACTCTAACCTAACATTTAACTTAGAATTCTAGTCTAATTCACAAACCCATTGGACTAATTATCCAAGTTTGAAGTTTCTTTACCTTGGTGCTTGAAGGTATAGAGACCAACAAAACCTAACAATTTCAAGGAAAGAAAATTTGAAGAAAATTAGAAAATAAAATCTAAAATACAAACCCATAAATTCTAAAATTCAAGAGTTGAAAATATTTACTTATTAGCTTTAAAAATGAAGATTTGAAGCCAAAAGCTTAAGTGTTGATGTAAGTGGAGTAGAAATAGAAAATATAAAAAAGAAAGAGAGTTTTTCTTTTTCTCTCCTAGGGTTTAGTTGTGCTAAAAATGGAGTTGAAAGTTATGAGTTTGGTGCACAAAGAGGTAGAAGAAGGAAGAAGTAAGAAAAGAAAAGAAAGGAAAAGCTAATGAGAAAACTTGATTTTTATGGTGAAGAAAGGAAATAGTGTTGGGGGAGGGGAGGGGGGGGGGGGGGAAGAAAAAGAAAGATGATGCGTTTAGGTAGGATGGCCGACCATGGGATAAGAATAAATAGTCAAAGTTTCCTTTGGAAGCTTTGACCAAGCTTAATGAAAAGTTTGTTAGTATATGTGTCATAGCCCAAATTTTCGAGCCATGACCGGTGCATAGGCCCAATGAGCATAACTCACCAAGCCCAAGCAAGCCTATCCATTTACATTGCTTAACGTTTTTATCAACTAATGCATCCACACACATTTCACCGGGTGTGAACATAGCCAAATCACGATGGCATTATCGATAACAATATACATGTATTGTTCAAGACATGTATCTTAGCAATTTACATTGCATGAACATATTCACAGAGCAAAAGGACCTGTGACTTCCAGCGGAGAAACTACGGTAAAAGAGTTTCTATCGAATGCCAAACACCTACCCAGGAGACGAGCTACGGGACTCCTCAATCTAGGATCCAACAGTCTCCTGATCTGAAAACATGAATTTTTAAAACAGTAAGTACGAAACTTAGTGAGCGAACGTTAGAAGGGAACAAGCAGTAATAATCAGGAAGTTGAGAACCGTGATGCACTTATTTGGAAACAAGACAATTTATATCAAGTTAATATTAAAACCCCTTCCATTTAACACGGAGTTATTTAACATTCAATGATAAAACAACTATAAAATTACATCAATCATTCTAGCAAGATAGCAAAATCAACGGTTTATTACAAACCGTCACGGAACAAGAGTTTCACTCAACCATACGAGAGTTTTATGTTAGAATCCTTTTTCCTTAGTTTAAAACAATTTACGATAAAAGAGAATTTCTCAAGGTTCACATACCATACAATCACATGTTCCATCATGCACACAATATTACGCATATATATATAAAATCACATGCAATTACATACACTGCCAAGTCTTTATGGTTTTTGGTGGTAAAAAGAGATAATTATCATAGCACTCGCAGGTGTTACGTATCGTCGTCCCCACTTTGCTCAACTCTGGTGCACTTCCTACTCTCACATCATTACTGGCATTGCACTACCCACTCCACACATGCACGGATCATTACCGGCATAGCACTACCCACTCCACACATGCACAGATCATTACCGGCGTTGCACAACCCACTTCGCACATGCACGGCGGTAATTATCACAATAATCTCATTCAACCGACATGTGCACTACTTACTCCGCACGTGCACGGTTACACCAATTTCACAAACTTTCTTAACAATACATATCAGCATCACATAGAGGTACATAGATTCAGCGCAATCAAATTCCACATCACTAAAAATATTTTACTAAAGGCTTGTTCCCATAGCACTCGTTCTTTTAAAGAAAAGTTGGATAAAAACATTCACATTCCCAAAACAATTTCGAAATGCAAGTTCACTCACAGTATTAGGAGTTCGCAATGCTCATATTCTCGGCCTTCTGGCACAATGCCTTTGCCCTTGTTTAAGGGTTCATCACCTATTCATAGTACACGACACATAATTCAATATAATTTCAATTGTATACCTAAATAACATGGTATTGGCCTAATTCGATTTATCACCCAGTAAATCGGCTAACACATCCAATTAACTTCAAATAATTTCAATTTCTCATTTAATTCTTCAATTCATCAAATAATAATCAAATAACACGAAATATTACAATTTCAGCATCACATTATCTTTTGGAAAAATTCGGCCATGGTGGTGCATCAACCATGAAATTTTCCATACTTGATTCTCACACCATAAATCATTAATTTTTAACGAATTCACTTAAAATAAAATCAAATTCAACATCAATATCCCACATAGAGAATTCGGCCTATGAAGGGGTTCCAAGAACATGAAATTTTTCTCACTTGATTTCATGCTACACATCACTAATCAACTAAAAACACTAATCTAACAAGAAATCTAACTAAATTCAAGCACAAAATCCCTTCCCCCACATTCGGTCAGCCATGATACCCATTTGCAAACTTGCTTCTCAACCATAGAAAATGAAAAGAAATGCATGGGTAATGTAGATCTCAAGCAAAAATTTAAAAATCTTACCTTTTTCCACTTGATTGCTTGAATTTCCATAATTTCCCTTTGAATTTCTCCTCTTAGGGTTTTGTTTCTTTCTTGTTTTCCTTTCCTCTTGTTTGGCCGAATATGGGAAATGTAATGGGGAAGATATGGGCTAATTTTTAAGTTAAATATTAAAGAAATCAAAGCTTGACACTTGTCACAATTTCATTGGTCCATAATTTGAATATTTATCCTTTAAACTTTGTTTCTCCACCACATAAAATGCCATAATTATCCACACCAATAATGAATAAAATTCATAAATTTGACAAGTGTTGGGTGGTGGAAATTACAATTTTGCCCTCGGGGTGGTAAAATGACTATTTTGCCCTTATGCTCCAAAAAATTATCAAAATTAAAATTTTGACTTCTAAACCTCAAATTGTACTCCAAATAATCAATCTTGGTCAAAGATTTTATCCAACATCCAAATCTCAACCTTGGGTGGCAAAATGACCATTTTGCCCCTAAGTAGTCAATATTCCAGATTGACTCCAAATCAGCCCTCGAACTTCGAATCACCATTTTAAATGATTCTAGGGTTTTGAAATTTTAAATTTCATCTTAAAATCTCTATTTGGACTAGTTCGAGGCTTAATTCAACTTAATTGTACCACTTGGTACAATACCGACCTTTGATAATTTTTTTTTGAGGTGTTTCAAGTATGCGAGCATTCTATCTACGGGTCTATGGAGGCCGAGGCCTCACAATATGCCCTTGAACCAATTGTATTAATCAAGAAATATATATTGTTAGTTAATGCATATTTAATCGCATAATTATATGTGATAAAGGTTTTCCTTCATGTTAGTGAAATAATAAGGAGTTATTGAGTACTAATTGGATGAAACCCATGGAACATAAAGGCCTTGCAAGAGAATTGTAAAGTTGTTACAATTATGAGATCACTACGCATCAAAGCCATGTTCCTAAAATTGTTTCTAGTTATTGTATTGTCAAGACAGAGTATTGACGATACTCAAAGACTGGTACATGTTAAGCTTCTTTACTAGGGAAATAAGTAATCGATCTCATAGATTGAAGTATGTGGGATACTTGAGGATAACATGTAGGTGTTTGTTAAAGAACGAGTTCACTGAACATGACTCGCTATAAGAATGTCATTTGATATTTCACTCAAGTGTCTACGAAAAATGTTCTCATGTGGTAGTCGTGCAACTAGTCTTTAGACTTGAGACATCAGGTCATCTTGTGTAGGGAATGACATACTTTGATTTCACCCCTATGGATTTGAAAGCAACCAGATGCCTAAATAGGGTGTTTTTAGTTATGCCATGAAGCATGCAAAGGTGAATGACTAGTCAAGAGAGGATTCATCACCCCAAGTGATATGAGGCGATGAATCTCACTTGTTCTCAATTCTTGATTAACTTGTATAAAGTCTTTGGCCAAAGCATGATGAATTTGAGGAAAGTTAGTTTCCTAAATTCATACGGTTAGTCATGAATTATGAGAACTAATATAGAATGTCATAAGTAGACATCAAGCCATGCTTAATGATATATCCAGGATATTTGATGAAAGGACAGTATTGCATTGAGAAGCTTATCACTGAAGGGCTTTGTCAAATTCTTTAATTAACTCTCTAACATTTAAGTGGTCATGATGTATTGCTAGATGCCGCTCATGATCTATAAATATAAATTAATTATCAAATTGATATTTGATTATGATTTATATTTATTACCAACATGTTAGAAGCGTAATGGGTTACACACATTAAGTGACATGATTAGGATTAAATAAGGATAATTAATTAAGTTGGACTTAATTAAAAAGGACTAAAATAGAGTGAGAAATTAATTGAGTTCTCAAAGACTTAATTAAATTAAAATACAACTGTTGTATTTAGGGTTACAACTTAGTTTGGGTATATAAATATGTTATATTAGCAAACTAAAACTCTAAGCCTAAAAAACACTTCTCAACCATTTCATAAAACAAGAAAAGAAAAATAGTTTTCTTTGTCTGACAAAAATAAGATTCAATAAAAAGTTTTGGTTGTTTTGTTTTTGAAGCAAAACTTGCTAGCACAAGTAAAAATCCTACCTTTGAGAAAGTCTTATTTAATCATTGTGTGTATTACTGTTAAAGGCTAAACACTTGGGTGGCTGAAGATTTGACAAATCCTAAAGGTGAAGAAGTAAAGATTTTTTATTTAATTGGCTCTTGATTGCGATATCTAGAGTAAGGTATGTAACTCTTAAACTTATGAGTGTTCATAATTAATTTGAAAGTTACATGAAAAACACAAATATTGATCTTGTAGGATTCGACTATTTCTCTGATTTAATAATAGTTTATTATTCCGCTATGTTATAATTTTAATTTACTGATTATTTTCATGTTTGAGCATGAGGTCAAATCCTAGAATTGGTATCAGAGCCATTGTTTGATGTTTTTATGTAATAAGCATGCTTGATTCTTGATGATAATCAATAGGATTGATTTATGCGTTGATTTGATATATATCAATTTCAAAGGCATTCTTTAAAATTTGTTTTTCTATTTTAATTCCAATCTGGACAGCATGTAATTTATTCCTTAAAACATGTTTTAAAAGGTTTAAAATCATGTTTAGTCGAAGAATTAATTAATGGATTAAAAGGCTTGCAAAGCCAAGTTAAAACTAAATAGTTTTGAGGTGTTTTAGGAACTAATGTGCCAATTATTTTTACTAATATTGGGTAAGTGTTATGAACAGTTTTTAATTGTCAAAAATTAGTTTTATCAAATTAAATTACTACATGTTTCAGCTAGACTTGATTTAGTATGAAAAAGGTTCATAAAAATCATGTTTTCAAGTTCCAAAACAGTAAAGATTCAATGCAAAAAATTTTGGACAGCTATGATCGATTTTGGTGGCTTAATTCTTCATGAATTTTGTGTTTCATTATTATACACACTTGCTGGAAATTTCGAGCAGCTTTTTCATAAGTTTGACTCATGATTTATGGAGTTTTAAGAGCACTTAAATACCATATAATTTAATTTTGGGTGATCCATAAAAAAAAAAAAGGAAATTGTTTCCTACTTTAAAAGCAATTCCTAAAATTAAGGATAGAATTTTAATTTTGGGTGATTCATAAAAAAAAAAAAGGAAATTGTTTCCTACTTTAAAAGAAATTTCTAAAATTAAGGATAATATTTTAATTTGGGAAATTAATAGGGAATAGTTTCTTCAAAAGAAATTCCTAAAGTTATGTGATAACATTGAACTTTCCTTAAATTTTTGGTTTAACTAGAAGTTTCCAAAAATTTGTTAAGTCACCATTTAGGTAACTTGAACAAAATATAATTTAGGAAACTAATCCATGTTCTAAATGTTAGAAATTAAAATGTTGTCTTAGATATATTTTAGGAAGTTTACCTAAAACAAAAAAAAAAAAAGGGTTTCCAAGTTTAAAATGAGTTTTACTTATGGAAAGAATTAAAATGGAAAGTCTTTAAAAGGAAAATTTTATTTCAATGAATTTCTAATAAGAAATAAAGAGTAAAATGTTTACTTTATGTGTTTTGAAAATGAGAATTTTTGAAACACTAAATTGAAATAAAACCATACCAAATAACTTGAGTCTAGCACTTTAAGTGAATTAATTGATGCTTTTCCCTAATACACACAAGATCACTAAGTGATATTGAGTTTGCATTTATTTCCATGCTTTTGATTATGATTATAAAGCATGAGGATGATTATGGACTTAGACCTTAGAAGATTAGGTCATTGATGGTTAAATTTATTTCTTATGGTATTTATTTTAAAATAAGGTCTGTGCACCTTACCTTATCTTTATTTTTTTTGGGTTGTAAAATTTTTTTCTCACCTAAGTCCCCTCGAATGTAACTCGAGGTTTCTTGATTATAAAATATAATTAGTTACATCAAAGTGTAAAACTAGGGTTAGATAGAAAAATTTTTGTAACTTGAAGATGGAGATCCAAAGGTGCCATGGAGATTCAAGGAGATTACAAGCAAAGCTTGAAGATGATGTCTGTGTAAATCCCCTAGGAATTTGACCAACTAATTTCCTTAATCGCTCAAGGAAATTAGAATTAGTAAAGTCCATAATCATCCTAGTAGTTGGCATGAGATAGATTTATTTTTCAGCATATATATATATATATATGATATATGTGAAATGCGATAAATGCTATGCATGTCAACAATGCCAAATTAATGAGACCTTAATTAATGAGTTAATAAATAAAAATTCATCATTAATATATTTAGTCGAAAAGTTACTTTCCACCATACAACAAGATAACCGAGCTTTTCTTTTAATTGGAGGCTTGTTGAGTCACTCGAGGCCAAACTTTTACATGACTACGTTTGAGTTATTGGTGGGTCTTACTGAACTAGTACCATGTTGTTCAAATGTGTCACACATGACCACATAGTATTAAAGGCATAGTTAGGCAAAAAATATATGATATATTTAGACAAAGAGTTGTCACCTAATTGATCTAAGAGTTGTATAAGGTACAATTGGTAAGCTAAGTTACCTACCTAATTAGTTTCATTATGGCTTGTTGAGTCACTCAAGGTCATGGTGGGATGAAAAAGGTCCTGGCTCAATAAGAAGTTTAAAAGTTAAATTTCTCGAAATACTAGAAGAGGGTTATTATTTTGATAAAATATTTAGAATAATTATATATGATTTTAAAACCATGTCTTTGTGATTATATATTTTGCTTTAATGATTAATAATCATATATGTTGATTTATATAGAATATAAATCTATCATGGCAAATAGTTTGTCACTTAGAAGAATACTTGATACAAACAAGTTGACAGGCCCAAATTTCATTGACTAGTTTTGAAATATCAAGATTGTCTTGAAATAAGAGAAAAAAGCTTATGTCCTAGATGGTCCTATTCCCAAGGTACCTAGCGATGATGCTACAAATGAGGAAAATGAGACCTATAGAGTTTATATGGATGATCTTGATCAAGCCACATGTGTGATGTTGGCTAGTATGGCTTTAGATCTTCAAAAGCAACATGAAGCTATGAATGCCTTAGATATTATCCTAAACCTTAGAGAAATATTCGATAAGGAAAGTCACACAAAGAGATTTGATATTGTAAGAGAATTGTTTCGATGTAAGACGTTTGAAAGAATCCCAATAAGGCCTTATGTGCTTAAGATGATAGGATATATCACTCGACTTGAGTAGTTAGGTTGTCAGTTAAAAATCCACTACGCAAGTATACGTATCGAATAGACAGTATATTAGCAAGTAGAGTATCGTTCCCACGGAGAATTGATCTAAAACTTTACTAATTACTAAAATTAAAACAATTTAATTTTATCCAAATAATCCAAATTAATTAATCAATTAAAACTAATAAACTAGAATTTAAAATAACAAGAAAAATCAAAACAATAAAAACTGGAGAATATATCAAATTAAACAAGCCTAGGATTACAATATCCCTCACACTTCATCTAAATTTTATTTCTCCTCCTTAACTTATTTCAATGGGTTGATGTGAGACCCTGTCTGATTGGTTGAAAAGTCGGTATTGTACCTAATGGTACAATTAAGTTAAATCGAGCTTCAAATTAGTTTAATAGAAATTCTAAGGGGAATTTCAAAATTCTGAGACCCACAGAATAGGTCAGAATAGTGATTCAGAGTTCAAGGTCCAGTTTGGAGTTAATCGGGAAAATTGAACGGTTAGGGACAAAACGGTCATTTTCTCATTTGTTGATTTATGGAGATTTTTAACCAAGATTTGATCACATTGGGCCAAATATAATTATGTGACATACAATTATGATTTTTGGAGTATAAAATGATGTTTAGCAGTGTAAAATGGTGATTCCCGGTGTTTTTAGAGCACAAGGGCAAAATGGTAATTTTGCCACCGGAGTGCTAAATGTGAATTTTTTTGAAAGGATTTTACCCCAATTGGGTAATATTGATTTATATTGATGTTATTTGAGGTTGGACAGTGAAAATAATGAAATTCCGGGACATTTCGGAGTATAGGGGCAAAATCGTAATTTTGCCATTCCGGGGGCATTTCGGTAATTTTCATCTACCAGAATAAATTTTTCCAGCCATGGTCAACCTTGGATCAGATGTTGACTTGATGAATCAAGTGGTGGAGATCAAATGGGAGAAAAAGTCAAAAAAGTCAAAAAACGGGCCAATTACATGGTGACACGTGGCAACTTTGTTTATTTTATTATTTAAGCCATAAAAATCAGCATTTAAACCCTCATTTTTCTCTCAAAGTCGGCACCCACCAGAATTGAAGGAAAAACAAGAAGAACAAAAGAGAAAAACATAAAACCTAGGCCAAAATCCATAGATTTGAAGTGTTTTTCCAAGATTCAAACAAAATAAAGGTAATCAATCTTTACTTTGGCTTGTGATTTACCTTACCAATGCTTTTGTTCTTGATTTCAATGGTTAAATATGGAGATATCATGAAGAGTTTAATTCTGAAAAATGGGTATGGATGAGGAAGGATTGTTGGATTGGATTGAATTTAGACTATGTTAGTAGTTAGAGGTAGTTAAGCATAATTATGAAGAAATATGGAAGAAGGAAATTGAATTTCATGGTTGTTCTTTGTTAGGCCGAACCTAGTGTGTAGAGAATGCATGAGGAATTGTCTCATTTCAAATGAAATGGTTCCATTTGAAATGAAAGAAATTGGAAAATGATAAATTAGAGTGAAAAATGCAGTAGAAAAATTTTCAGTGCTAATGCACTGCATTGGCCGAATTTTTCCATAAGGAATTGGAAAGGGTAGGATGCTGAAATTGGCATCAATTACATGATATGGGATGAATTAAGGTATTAGAAAAAGGATGGATCAATTTGGAATTGAATCGGGCTTAATGGCCAATTTATCGACTGAACGGTCGAAATTAGGCAATACCGCGTTAATGCGATAATCGGACGCGATTTTGCTCTTACGTATCACACGCTAGTAATTTAAATTAGTTTATATTAGTTGGGGGCAATATAGTAAATTTCTTGATTTTATTTTGTGTTAAGGTGGTGAGAAGACCGAGAAAGGCAAAGGGATCGTGACTGAGGATTTTTAGTCCGAGAGCATCCGGAATCCGGATATTTGTGAGACGGTGAGTGAACTTGCATTTCAAATTATTTGGGGAATGCAAATTGTGTTGATGTGGATAATTAAATGATTTATTCAAAGTTTTAAAAACATGTGCCGGGAACAAGCCCCTGATAAAATGATTTTATGTGATAAATTGTGGTAAGCATGAAGGCTTGAAATTGTGCTGTTATATATGTGTCACATATGTGTGAATATGTGTGATGTATTGACATTTGATATTGTTAATATATATGTAAATGTATGTGTGTGTGATGTGTGGAAAAACACATGTCGGTGAGATTGGATGTGGAAAATGTGGTTGGTGCACGATGTGGGGGGATGCACACTGTAGCTCCAGCTATGTGCACGATGTGGGGGGATGCACATGAGCTGGTGAGTGCACATGGTGCACATGATGATGACTCCAGCTATGTGCACGATGTGGGGGGATGCACATGAGCTGGTGAGTGCACATGGTGCACATGACCACTCCAGCTATGTGCACGATGTGGGGGGATGCACATGAGCTGGTGAGTGCACATGGTGCACACGATATTTTCAGCAGGTGAGACAATGGAATGTTGTACTTATCTGTGTGCGTATGTATGAATTTGATTATTCCTTCATTATAAATTAAATTGAAGTGAGGGGAAGGGTTTGATAATAAATTGGATAAAAATGAATGTGTTCCAAATGTATGCATCATATTTAACCCTTCTCGATATTATGGCTTGTTCCTATCTAATGTTTGCTCACTGAGTTTTATACTCACGTTTTCAAAAATTCATGTTTTCAGATCAGGAGATTGTAGATTCCTAGATCGCGGGATCACAGTAGTCCATCTCCTGGTAGGTGTCTGGCATTCACTAGTTGCCGCTTTATTGTACATGTCTCCGCTGGTAGTCATGGGTTTTTGTATGATGGATATGTACATGTAATGTACATTATCAGAGTTTATATTTGACTGGTATGAATGTAAATATGTGTAAGCAATGTAAATTGCTAAATACATGACTGGCATAGTGCGTGTATATTGTGATTAAAAATGCCATTGTGTATTGGCTATGTCCACTCCCGGAAAGGGTGTGTGTGTGTATGTGTGATTGGATGTGCCATGGTTAATTGGCATTGTATGCACACTGGGTGCATTACGTGTGGATGCCTCACACGAGAATATGTGGAATACAGTAAGTGAAATAAAGTCAGTGGGAATAGGCTTGCTTGGGCTTAGTGAGCTATGCTCATTGGGTCCTTGCGCCGGTCATGGCCCGGGAATTGGGTCGTGACAGTTGAATTGCTAACCTAGAGTCCTAAATTATTTATAAGGGTCTCCTGACTCGTCCTATAAAAATATCTATTTTAACCAAAACATCATATCCCTATGTGAATTGAAATTAAAACAGACTCATTAAGTTCAGGCTCTAATCTGGCTACATATGGCCTATAGGTATATCCCTATCCTATACGCAAATCATTTAACATGATCATATGCTATCCCAATTTTAGTCTACTCTAAACTCCCTCTCCCAAGTTTGTTTAGGTTCCTAAATCAGTTTAATTGGTGGCCAAGCAATCAAAAGCATTAAGAACAAATTGGAATAAACAATTCAATTCCCATTAAAAATAAGTAAGAAAGAGATTAAAAACTTAAACTACATGTGAGTTCAATTGCAATCCTAGAAAAATAAAATTAGCTACTCATAATTGCAAAATCAAATAACATTGTAGAAAGTTCAACCATTGAAAATAACAAGAAGAATAAAAGCTAAAGAAGAAAACAAAATAATTGCAGCTCTGATCTCCGGGTTTCTGCTTCAACTTCTAGCTTCTTGAATCTCCCAAGGTTCTCCTTTTTAGGTCTCCAAAATATCCTATATATACTAACAAACTTAACCTAAATTTCTCCAAGTTGACCTAGGGTTTAATTGGGCTTAAAACATAATGAGAGGCCCAAAAAATCACTTAACAATCTTTACAAATTTCCATTCCCGGCACAGTACGTCCAGCAACTTTGCGATGCGATTTTTCTCCATCTTCGAGGCAGAACTGGGCAAAGTGATCTTCATGAAAGTTGTAGCTCTATCTCTTAGCTTTCCAATGGTATAAAAATCACATCAATTGGAGTTCTGTAGCTCGAGATATAGCTAAAACACTGAAGTATATGCAAGCAGATTTCTGGATCTTTCAGCACCTTACTTTCCAAAATTAAACCCAATGACTTTAGGTCCTACCAAAAATATAAAAGCTAATAAATATTAACCAAATTAAAGGAAATAACATAAAATTAAATAACTTACTTAAAAATAAACTAAATATAAAAATAACTAAAAATTAAGTAAATTACAATTAAAAACTAAGGACTTAGCTAAAATTTAATAACAAAATTGGAATAAAATAATTCTATAAAATAGAATTATCAGTATTATGGATCATGATTTGAGCATAGACCTTATACTTTCTTCGCTACTAGAGAGCTATTCACAATTTGTGTTAAACTTCAACATGAACAAGATTGAGGTAGCTCTTTCAAGCTTATTGAATATGCTCACAGGCTGAGAACACTATTACGAAAGAGAAGCCTTCAGTTTATCTTGTGTCTTCAAAGCAAAATAAAATTAAGAAAAGAAAATTTTCTAAGAAAGGCAAGGATGAAAATGCATTAACTTCAAAAGGTATAAAGCCTACTAGGGGAGTGAAGAAGGATAAGGACAATGACAAATGCCATTTTTGCGGCAAACTAAGGCATTGGAGGCTAATTGCAAGGATTATCTTCTATCCATCAAAGGGAAGAAATAAAAGGAAGCTTCCACTTCAGGTATGAATCATATGATGATTTATTTTTCACGACTTGATATATGATACCTTACCTTTTATTAATAGTTCTAATATGTATGACATATTGAAAGTGTTGGTCCCAAAGTGAGTGCTAAAGAAGGGTGAATAGCACTATCTTGGCTCTTTTGCAAGATTGAGACTTGATCTCAAAACAATGAAGGCAAAACAAAAGAGACAATGGACAAAGTATTTATAGTGGTTCGGTCCAAGATCTACATCCACTACCTTGATTATCCAACCAAGGATTTCCAAACAAATCATTAGAATGGTGAAATTCACAAGCTTCCACCAAGCTTTTACAATAGTTTTTCCATGGCTTAGCCATAACCTTTACACTAGTTTTTCACGGGCTCAACTAAAACCCCAATGTGATTTTTCAAGGCTCAACCACAACCTATCAGTAGTTTTTCACGAGATCAATTAAAACCCAAGGTGGTTTTTCAAGGCTCAACCACAACTTATCACTAGTTTTTCTCGGGCTAAACTAGAACCTAACACTCAACTTTTCAAGGCTAAGTTGGAACCTACAAGCATTCAAGCAAACCTTGCTTGAAGTAAACATTTAAAGTGAAACGTTCACTTTAAGAATTCAAAAAGAAGTAGAGAAAGTACCTAATGATCACACAGTTGATCTATGTGGTACAAGTTTAAGTGCTAAACACAAAGACAAAGAATAGACGTTGAAGTTCAATGAAAAGTACAAAGGATTTTCAAGTTTGCTACTTTTTTTGGCTTGAATATGATGGTGTCTTTGTGTATGAAGCCAAATGATGTTCAAAGTTCTCTAAAATCTATCTAAAGTTGTTTCCTTGGCATTTGAAGATCCTTTTATAGTTAGAGAGGCTTGTCTGATGGCTGTTGGGATGTTTATGACCGTTAGAAACAATTTGGGGAAGATTCTAGCCATTATTCTATCTTGTAGTGGTCTGGTGCATGTTGCAAACAGAGAGCACTTAGTCAACTAAAATTTTTCCCTTGGTCGACTAAGTCGGTTTTGTTTCAAACGCAGATTCCAGAGAGCACTTAGTCAACTAACCTATTTTCTTGGTCTACTAACTCGATTCTGTTTCTCACTAAGCTTCAGCCTTCCACTTCTCCACTTTGACCTTTGTTCAACTAATGATTTTCCTTGTCATATCAGGGGACTTTCTTTATAATAATCATCCTTGTTCCTTATCCAAATCACATCTTTAAGAGCTCATTAGGAAGATTGATTCATTGTTTCTTTGTAGACATTTCCCCTGCACACTTAGGAAAGATATTAGACACAAAAAAGACATGGGAATGTTTTATTATCATCAAAAACTAATGGAGCCAACAATCTCCCTCTTTTTGATGATGGCAAAACATCCCTTGGTTAACATCATAGTGTCTTTTTAGTTTTTTTTTTGTTTATGCAGTCGAAGAGTATTGTTTCCCCTAAGTTCATGTTCCCCCTAAGTTTGTGCATATCTTTCATTCATTCCAGTAGGTTTTTATCCAAGTTATGTTTATAGTGGTGTTGTACATTCTTGCTTTGGATAAAAAATGTTCATATATGTAGATTTAAAAGCAATGGACAAGTTGACAGATTATCATTAGTTTTTCATTTCTGCAAGTTTCTATCAACTGTTTGTAATTTCCATATTTCATTATGTTAGTTCCATATTTCATTCAAACCATCATTTTTCAGCAAACTCTTATGAATCATCATCCATATGTAATCAAACACATATTCCACTTTACATTATCATGTCAGAAATGGTTTATCAACATAATAACTCAATATCAGCATAACATTAGAAAATTGTAGCAGCATTTCACAAATATCAGCAACAAATTTTCAGCAATGCTTCACAATGCCATAAATGTCATTTTCAGAGTTCAAGAAGCAAAGATAGATGTCACCAAGCATATTTCATATATCTATAAAGTCAGCCAAGATTAAGATTCAATGTTTGAATGCCATTTTGGCATAAATATCCAATAAAAACAGTAACTGCAAATTTGTTCCAGAAATGCCACTGAGCTAAATTTTCTTCCTAGTTATCCTAGAAGTCTGGTATCTCTACCCTTATGATTTTTTTGTTTTTCTTGATGTTTTCCCTAAAAGTCCAATACCTCTACCTTCAAATTTTTTATTTTTCTTGTAATTACTACTCTCTTTTTTTATCATCATCAGAGGGGGGGTCTGAGGTATCAATCCTCAGAATGAGATGGTATGGATTCAGGGGAATCTAACCATTGTTCGCAGAAAGGATTTAGAGAAAGAGGAGATAGTGGTTTCAGAGGTGGCTTAGTGGATGCTTCAAGAGGTTGCTGAAAGGATTGTGGAGGTGTCTTTGTAGCTTGTTTAAGAGTAGCCTGATCAGAGACTTTTATGGGGGCTTGATGAGTGCTTGTAGGTGGTGATTTTGCTTTTTTTGCCAATCTTGAAGACTTCCTTGTTCTCGGAGCTACAAATTTTCTAGCTGTCTTCTTTTGTCTCATGGCAGGTGGCTAAGGCTTAGTTGCTGGAGCTGTATCTTTTGTTTTTCCTTTTCCTTTCCCTTTTTCTATAGCTTTTTTTTCTGAAGTCATTGCTTGGGCAGCTTGAGCTGTTGCTGCCTCTTTTTCTGCTTGCTCTTCTCTTACCATATGATAGAAAAGTCCCATAACAGACACTTCATCAGATTGAGGAGAAGATGCTCCTTGTTTAGGCTGTGGTGAGGGTTGATGCTCAAGAGGACCAGGTGGTGAACCAACTACCTTAATTCTTTGGTCAGATGTTTCCTTTTTTGCTGAGGTGGTTTTGAGGGGCTCTTCAATTCTTGGTTCAAGGCTTTGATGTCCAACACTTGCACTCTTTTAGGTAGACCCTTCAGCTTGAAATTCAGGGCTTGCATTTTGGAATTCAGAACCTTCTGGTTGCAAGGTGATCCGTCTGCGCCTTGTCCTTTTGGTGCTATGCTCTCAGTAGCAAAGGAGTTAGCATTAACAAGTCTAGATGGTATATCAGATTTTGCTTTCAGGCTGGCCTCAATCTCATTTATTTTTTCTTCAATTTTCACAAGCCTTGTTCCCTTATCAGTGAGCTTGACATTCATCCTCATCAGCAGATTGAACATTACTTCATTTGACAAGAGAGGGACTGCTGCTTCTGGTTGTGTAGGGGCTGCCTCTGGCTGAGTTTGTACTGAGGTAAGTTCTTGTTGAAAGTGTCCCTATATACCTTATATCCCATCTTGAACAAACTTCCCAAGTAGATGAGTCGATCTCTACTCTTCACCATGTCCAAGTCATACCTCTTGGTCCATACTCCTTTCTTCTTAACAAGGGATGTGATTACATTCTCGTATGGCAGATGAATTTTGCCTAGCTTGCAAGTAGTTCTCATCCTTTCAATCATGAACCTTCTAAGGTTTAGAACTTCTCCAGTGAATGCATGTTTCATCAGCCAAAGTTCTTGGAGGCTGATGTAGCTTAGGCTTCCACTTCTACCTTGCAGATTGGCTGCCACAAAGTAATGCAAGATTCTAAATTGTGGACTAATGATCAATCCTGCATTGCTCTTTGAAGAAAAATTTTCTTTCTTTTCGGTGATAATTTCCCACACAGATGCAGGATCATACTTGTCAGGCATTTCATACTCACTATTTTCTCTTTCAATTCCTAGCAGATTACTCAAATCTGAAGCTGTGACTGAAAACTCTTTCCCATTTAAAAACACATTCGAGTTATCCTTTGAAAAGTCAAGCTCTCTCTCACTAAATGCAATGCTAGCGTAAAATTCTTTAACTAAACTAGCACTATACGTCTTGTCCTTGAAAGAGATATACTCCTGAATCCTCAATTCATTAAAATAGTTTGTTAAGCTTGTTTGGAGTTCAGGGGTTTCATTGAAACTCTCCCAGTCAATGTACTTTCTGCATGTAATGGGAGCATTTTCAATTTTCTTAAACCTCTCTTCATGAATTTTGTTCCTAAATTTTAGAAATGAGGTGGATGATGTACTTTTTTTTCTTTACTCTTTTTTTCGAGTTTCTCAGTCTTTTTCTTTTTCTCTTTTTGTTTCTTTTTCTCAGAATCTTTCCCAGTCTTATCTGTTACAGAACTTGAAGCTCATTTTTGTTTCTTCTTTGGGTGCTCAGCTTCGGGATCTTCTTCTGTTGGTCTCTTCCCCTTTTTCTTTGCTAGCAAATCCTTGAGTAGGGTCGACTTGGCCAGTACAATTTATGAAGATGATTTTTACTTAGGGTTCCAAGATGTGACAGAATAAGGGTTCTCGATTGGTTTCAAAAGAAAAAAGAAAAGCAAATAAGATTGCTAGGGTTGAGAGAGCCGGTTATTTGAAGATCAAGAGGCGATTGACAGTTTCTAACTTAGAAACCGTTCACCTCCCCCTTTATCAATTGCCTCATTTCCTAAATTTTAAAACTCCCTTTAATATTTTTACTATTTACTACTTTAGGTTTTCCCTTTTTATTTCATTACCCGGTAAACATAAAAATCCATTACTTTAATCCATTAATATTCATCAGTCAATTCTTTTATTCTAATGAAACAAAATGCTTTTAGTTGACTAAGTTTCACACTTTAGTCGACTAAGTCCCTTTTGGTTTTTTTTATTTAGTCCAGACTTCTCCCTATAACTCTTCCAAACAACACATTCCTAGATTTCTTCTGATCTCACAAAATCTATCCTCACTAAGGGGTTTTGTAAATATGTCAGCAAGTTGATGCAATGTGCTCACGAATTCAATATTGATTTCTCCTTTAGTTACATAATCTCTAATAAAGTGATGTCTAACCTCAATGTGTTTAGTTCTTGAGTGTTGTACAGGATTCTTTGAAATATTTATAGCACTAGTGTTGTCACAATATATGGGAGTGTTATTCATGAACAACCCGTAGTCTTTCATTTGTTGCTTAATCCATAAAACCTGCACACAACAACTTCCTAAGGATACATATTCAGCTTTAGTTGTGGACAATGCTATAGAATTTTGCTTTCTGCTTGACCAGCATACAAGCATGCTACCTAGGAACTGACATGTTCCACTAGTGCTTTTCCTATAAGTTCTACTTCTTGCAAAGTCAGCATCTGAATATCCTACAAGGGTGAATGGTGATTTTTTTGAATACCAAATTTCTAAGCTTTGGTTTTCTATTAGATATCTAAATATTCTTTTCACAGCAGTTAGGTGTGTTTCTTTAGGTTGAGACTGAATCTAGCACACAAAACACACACTAAACTGAATATCTGGTCTACTTGATGTTAAGTAAAGAAAAGATCCAATCATACCTTTATAGAACTTTTGATCTACATCTTTACCTTTCTCATCAGCATCAAGTTTTGTAAATGTACTAATCGGTGTACTGATTGACTTTAATTTTAGCATATCAAACTTTTTAAGCATGTCTGGAACGTATCTATCTTGGCTGATAAAGGTTCCTTATTTGCATTGCTTGATTTGAAGGCCAAGAGAGTACTTCAATTTTCCCATCATGCTCATCTCGAATTCTCCCTGCATTTCCTTAGCAAAATTCTTGCAAAGAGATTCATTAGTAGCACCAATGTCACGACCCAATTCCCAGGCCATGATCGGCGCAAGGACCCAATGAGCATAGTTCACTAAGCCTAAGCAAGCCTATTTTCATTTACTTTATTTCACGTATGATCGTGTGAGGCATCCACACGTAATGCACCCAGTGCACACAAAGCCAAATCCCAATGGCATTATAGATAAAATATGTACATACATACCAGTCAAACATAAACTTTAACAACATACATTACATTTACATATCTACAATACAAAAGGCCCATGACTTCCAACGGAGACATTTACAATAAAAGAAATGGGATGCTACTGAATGCCCACCTTATAACTAGGAGATGTACTACGGGGACTCCTCGATCTAGGGTCCAACAGTCTCTTGATCTAAAAAAATGAATTTTTTTAAAACGATGAGTACAATACTCAATGAGTGAATATTAAAAGGGAACAAGCGATAATAGCCAAGAGATTTAATAACCATGATGCACTGGTTGAAAACGAGACAATTTTGATCTAGCTAATATTTAAACCCTTCCCCTTTTGACTCAGAATTGATTCTACATTCAAGGCTAAGCCAACCATGAAGGTACACTAATTATTCTAGCAAGAAAGCAATATCGACGGTTTATCACAAACCGTCGTCGAACAAAGGTTTCGCATACCATACAAACGCAATTTTATCATTTCATAGTATAACAAGCATATACATGTATATAAAGAAATCACGTGCAATTTCATACATTGCCTTAATAAGACCATGTGTGCACCCTCTACCTATCAAAGTACTTGCAAGCGTTACGTCTCGCTGTCCCTACAAGCCTCTAGGTGGGTGCACTCTCTACCTACCAGAGCACTTGCAGGTGTTACGTCTCACTGTCCCTACAAGCCTCTCGTTGGAGAGTTCCCAGAAATCGTGGGCGTTATGTCTCACTGTCCCCACTTTACTCAATACCTATCAGAGTACTTGCAGGCGTTACGTCTCGCTATCCCTACAAGCCTCTGGACCTCATGGGTACATTTCCCACTAAACATAGCAATATAACCATGGGGACACTCCTACTTGCACACCCTCGGTCATTACTACACATTGCAGTTTCATTCATATAATTATCAACACATCAAACGAGCATACATCCATTTTCTTTTCACATAGTACATAATCACAGCATAAAATATTTTCAAAAGCTTGTTCCCAGGACTATCCCATCCTCTGTGAGCCTCTTTATCATCATACACACGTACGGTTATAATCATTACACAATATTATCTATGAATGCACAACATATATGCATATATGTCTAGATAGATACCCATATAATGTAATAACACCCAAATTCACAATAACCGCATTTCACAATATAAAGACAATTTATCAAGGGCTTGTTCCTGAGACTTATTTATATTTAACCAGAAATTGCATGCAAATCATTCAAACCATTTATTCAAATATATTCATCTTCCTAAAACAATTTTTGAAATGCAAATTCACTCACAGTTGAAGAAAATCCGGATTTCGAGTGCACTAGGATTAATAGTCCTCAAGCGCGATTCCCTTGCCTTTTTCGGACGTCTCACCACCTTGACACAGAATAAAATTAGGAAATTTATTATGTTGGGTTTAATTAGGTATAAAATTAACGTAATTTCTATATGGATGCATAAAATACTCGGTCAATCGCTTAAACGCGGTGTTGACCTAATTCAGCCGATTACCCGATAAATTGGCCTATGTGTCCGATTTGATTCCAAATTGCACCATTCTTTTTCTAATACCTTAATTCACCACATACCATTTAAATAGTGCCAATTTCAGCATTAAAACTTTTCCATTTCTTCATGAAAAATTCAGCCATTACAGTGTATTAGCATTGTAATTTTTCCTGCTTAACTTTTTCACCTTAAATTGTCATTTTCCAATTTATTTCATTTCAAATGAAATCATTTCATTTGAAATGAAATTATTTCATTTTCCAAATACAACCTAGGATATTCGGTCTTGAAAGATTCATGGGGACAATCAAGTTTTTTCTTATAGTTTTGCTTACTAACATGCTAACCTATCTCTAAACACTGACATAGTCTAGAATCAAGCCAATCCAACATTAAATCCTCATCCAACTCATTTTTCAGAATTGAATTCATCATGATATCATGCCTCTCAACCATAGAAAATGGAAAGAAATGCATGGGTATTGTAGATCATAAGCAAAAGTAAAGAAATGTTACCTTTTTTCACTTGATTTTCCTTGAAAATCACACTTTTTCTTGAATTTTTTGGCTAGGTTTTCTTGTTTTTCTCATTGTTCTCTTTTCCTTTCCTTTGAATCTGGTTTGTGCAGGATTTAGAGAGAGAAAATGGGTTTTATGGCTGATTTTTAGGCTTTAATAATAAAATAAAATAGCTTGCCACATGGCATAATGCCATTGGCCCATTTTTTTAACTTTTTGACTTTTTCTTCTAAATTTTTCCACCACATGATTAGTCCAAGTCAAGATGTGAATAAAAGATGACCATGGCTGGAAAAAAGTGTTCTGGTGGTTGAAAATTACTGTTTTGCCCCCGAAATGGTAACATTACGATTTTACCCCTATACCTTGAAATGTACCAGAATCACATCATTTCTACTTTTCAACCTCAAATAACACTAATATTGATCAATATTAATCAAATGGGGCAAAAATCTTTTCAAAAAAAATTTCGTTTAGTCCTCTAGTGGCAAAATTACCATTTTACCATTGTGTTCCAAAAATACCGAGAATCATAATTTTTCACTGCTAAACATCATTTTATACTCCAATAATCATAATTATATTTCATATAATTATTCTTGGTCAAATGTGATCAAATCTTTGCTTAAAATCACAATTTTATCATCAAATGGTAAAATGACCGTTTTGTCCCTAACCGGTTAATTTTCCCGATTGACTCCAAACTGGACCTTGAACTCCGAATCACTATTCTAAGTCATTCTGTGGGTTTCAGAATTTTAAAATTCCTCTTAGAATTTCTATTTAAATTAGTTCAAGGCTCGATTTAACTTGGTTGTACCACTCGGTACAATACCGTCTTTTAATCGAGCTTGACAAAGTCTCACAACCAAATATAATGTCATCTACATATATTTGAACTATGTCAAATCATTTGAGCATCTTTTGATAAACAGTGTGGTGTCTATGCTACCCCTAACATAGTCTTTTTCTGCCAAAAACTTTAATAGCCTCTCATACCAAGCTCTAAGAACTTGCTTCAATCCATATAAAGCTTTGTGAAGTCTAAACACATAGTCTGGTTTTTCAAAGTCTTCAAAACCAGTAAGTTGTTCAACATATACCTCCTCTTGAATAATTCCATTGAGGAATGCACTTTTCACATCCATTTGGTATAGCTTGAAGTTCATATGACAAGCAAAGGCAACTAATAACCTTATGGCTTCTATTCTAGTTACCAAAGCAAAGGTTTCTTCATAATCTATGCCTTCCTCTTGATTATATCCCTTTGCCACCAGTCTTGCTTTGTTTCTTACTACATTTCCTTGTTCATCAACCTTATTTATAAATACCCATTTAGTGCCAACTATAAGATGACGTGAGGGCTTAGGCACTAGTGACCATACATTGTTTCTCTTGAATTGATCCAGCTCTTCTTGCATGGCTAAAATCTAGCTTTTCTCTTTTTCAGCTTCTTCAAAACTTTTAGGTTCAACTTGAGAAATGAATGCTGAAAATTCACACGTCTCTCTAGTTCCTTTCCTAGTCTTAACTCCATGAGATATGTCACATATGATTTGTTCTTGTGGGTGATTTCTCACATATCTCCAACCTCTAGGTAAGTCACTATGCTGAATTTGTTGTCTGTGCAGGTTTTCTAAAGGAAAGAGCTATGGATTCTTCTCTTGTTGAGTCTTCCTCATTATTCTTGCTATCATTTAGACTCATTTCATCCATGTGCTGTTCTAGTTTTTCTAGATTTTCATCATTTTCATGAACTTCCTTTTCAACATGGATTGATTCATCAAAAACTATGTGGATAGATTCTTCAACATTTAGTGTCCTTTTATTGAACACTCTATAAACTTTTGAGCTCATGGCATATCCCAAAAATATCGCTTCGTCACTTTTAGCATCAAATTCATGTTTTATTTTCTCTAAATCTTTTTCAAGTGATGCAACCTTTTTCTTCAAGTTTTTGTACTTTAAAAACAGGCTTTCAAACTCATCACATAAATTATCATACTCATCTTGTAACTCATTCATAGAAATATCACAAGTCGATGAGCATACATCTATTTCATCATCTCTGGCCATCAGATAGATGTTTGCTTTTTCTTTTGAGCTTTCCTCATCAGTTTCAGTGCTTGAATCACTATCTGACCAAGCTACGGTAACCATTGCCTTCTTTGATTTTTTGTTTTTCTTTAGAGTTTCTTCTTTCAGCAATGGATATTCAAATTTGTAGTGCCCTAGTTTCTTGCATTTATAACAGATCGCTTCTTCTTTGTTATTGCTGTCATTTTTATTTTTCTTCCATGAAGGACCTTGATCTCTTTTAAAGATCTTTCTTACAAATCTACGGTTCCTTCTTAGTCAATCAAGAAAAATGTTAGTCGACTAGAAGCTCTTTGTCTTCAATTGGTACCAGAGCACTACAAGACAGATTAATGGTTAGAATCAACTTCAAACTGTTTCCAACGATCATAAACTACCAAACTGTCATCAGACATACTTCTTTAAGTACAAAAGGGTCTTTCTAAGGTTTGAGAAAGAGTTTTTTGAGAGATTTCAACACTTTCAAGTCAAAAAGAGTAAAAAGCTTAGAAAATCTTCTTTGCACTTCACTGAACTCAAATGCCCATCCTTTGTAATTGTATTCAGCATTTAACCTTGTATCATTTAGATCAACCATGTGATCAATAAGTACTCTCTCTACTTTTTATCTTGTATTCTTAGAGTGAGGGATTCACTATAAGTGGTTGTTTCAAGCTAGGTTTGCTTGAAAGAGTTAAGGTTCTAACTTAGCCTTGAAAAATTAGTTGTTTGGTTTTGGTTGATCCCGTGAAAAACCATTGTTGTGGATTGTGGTTGAGCCTTTGGAAAACCACTTTGGGTTTTGGTTGAGCCCGTGAAAAACCATTGTAAAGGTTGTGGCTAAGCTTGGTAAAAGCCATTGTAAAAGCTTAGTGGGAGCTTGGTAATTCCACCATTTGTTTGTGAATTTTGGTGAAAATCCTTGGTTGGATAATCAAGGTAGTGGATGTAGGTTTTGGGCTAAACCACTCGAAATCCTTGTCCATTGTCTACTTAGTATATTTTCTTTGTTATCTTGATTAGTTCCTCATCTTGTTTAAGAGCCAAATTAGTGCTATTCACCCATCTCTAGCACTTACATTTGGGACCAACAATAAATTCAAAAGAGTTGAATACATTGAATTAGATAAACATATTTTACGCATATCATAAGATTAGCGGGAGTAAGATAAGTTACTCATTAAAAGTGTATAAGATACATTTACCAATCTAAGAAAAACAAAATGGGACTAAAGAGTTAGAGCCTAAAAAAGGATTCAACAAAAGAATTTAGGATTGCATGTTGAAGGAGTTTAACATAGAGAGAATTCTAAATGTTAAAAGTGATATAAAGTCATGATTGAGCAGTTGTATTGGACTAGTTCCAAAACAAGTGATAACTACAAGATTATATCTATAATCAGATACAAATCTTTTGTTTAGGCTACAAAAGAGGAGATATTTGGATCATTGGTTTAATAAACTAATAAATGATTTTGAGTTGTTAAAGAAACAACAAAAGCCATAATAATGGAATCAAGGTCTCATTGTGATCTAAATTAGTATTTCGATTATGACAATGGATATTGTTAAACATATAAATTAACATATTCTCAAATATTGAAATTTAAGCTGTCCTAATAGAGACACAATTGCTAAGTGAAAGAGTTTGATATTGGATACGTTAGCAATTGACTCAAGTCCAAGTGGGAGATTGTCGGTTTATGCCATTGAGCTAATTGGATTGATCAAGAAATATATATTGCCATTTAATGCATATTTAATCGCATAATTATATATGATAGAGGTTTTCCTTCATGATAGTGAAATAATAAGAAGTTATTAAGTACTAATTGTGTAACACCCCGTACCTTTGTTAGACGCCAATAAGGCTTTGTTGATTAAACAAACGATTATTTGATGCGAACTGGTGTGATAAAGAATGATAAAGGATGATTCGGAAGTAAATCAAGTCATATTAATGAGTTTCGAAACTAAAGAAGTCAAGTGAAAAATTTTGAAATAAAATAATATTTTATTCAATAAAATAATATTAAAATATTAATATTTTATATGTTGTCGAAATTAGTCATAAAAAATGGACTATGACTAATTTAAGTTGGGGAGAAGAAATAAAGAATAATTTTGAAGGAAAACGACAAAAATTGTACAACGTGATTTTTTTTATCAATTAAATGCGGTGAGTGAATATTTAAATATTATGGTGATACCGCGTTGAAATGCGATCTCAATATTTTGGTTATACACGTGTAAGAGAAAGAAGATAGAAGGAAATTAGAATTTTTACACGTGTTGGAAGAAGTAAAATTTTAAAATATGAAAATTTGATGGTGGTGTATTAAATTTAAATGAAGTTAAGGCATAATAAGTAAATTTTATTAGTTTGAAGAAAGAAAAATAAAATTAAGAGGAAATGGAAGATAAAATAATGAAATAAAAGTGTTGAAAAGTCAAATAATATTTTTATATGTACATGAACGGTTATATGAAGACAAGAAAAATAAACATGAAATGAAGACAAAAGGAAAGAGAGGACAAAGAAATAAAAGACATGGGGCCAGCCATATGATAAAGTGAAACAAAAGAAAAGAACAAATGAAAGGAAGGGAAAGAAAACTAAGGAAGAGAGGAGTAGGGGCTAGCCATATGAAATGGAAAAAGGAAAAGACAAAGAAATAAAGAAGGAAAGGAAGGCTCGGTCAAAAAGGAAAGGCAAGAAAAACAAAAGAAATAATAGAACAAGGAAGAGTCTAAAAGGATGAGTGAAGTCGGCAAAAAGAAGAATAAAAGAAGGAAAGAAAAACCATGAGGAAAGGAGAAAGAAAAATTAGTCGAGCATGAGAGAAAAGAGAGAAGAAAAATTTGACAATTTTGGTGGGAGAAGAGAACATATTTTTTGTTGCAAAATTTTGAGGTAAGAAAGCAAAATTTTTGGAGGTTATGTTGCTAGAAATTTTGAGGTTTTTATAGCTGATTTTAGTGCTGAAATTTCCAGGTTTATGCTGTTCGAAATTTGTGAGTTTTAAGGCTGAAAATTTTACACTTTTAGGGCTAAAAATTTGACCTGATGTTTCTGATTTTTTTTTGGGTGAAATGAGCAGCCTTAATTGCTGATTTTTGATGATGAAAATAGCAAAATTTTTGTTGCCAAACGGTGAGAGAAAATGGAGGAAATGGTGGCCGGTTGATGAGTGGAGGAGAAAGAACGGAGGAGCTGCTGACCGGCGGTGGAGAAGACGGGCTACCATGATCGTGAAGGATGCCACGGGCTGGGAGGAAGAGGAAGAAAAATACATGAAAGAAAAAAAAAAGAAGAGAAAAAGAAAATGAAAAAAAAAATGAAAATGAAAATGGATGAATAGAAAAAATAAAATTGGGCATGGTCCAAATAGAAAATAAAAATAGGCTAAGTAGAAAATAAATGGGCAAGGCCCAATAGAGAAATAAAATTGGGCAAGGCCCAATAGAAAAAAAACAATAAATGGGACTAGAGCAATGGGAAGAAAAAGAGGAAAAGCCCATGAAAAAGACCCAAAGGAAATAAAGAAATGGATAAGACCCAAATGGTAAGTTAATATTTTATTGTAAGGCTTATGGGTAGTTTAATATTGTGCATATTTTGGATAAAAAAATATGTAAGTTGCTTAAGGAAATTTAATTAAGTTGCTACCCATATAAATGCATGATTAAATATATTGGATTTAAATTTGTTGCTAGGAAAATTGTCGTAGAGGCGTGTCGAACAAAGTAGGCACCCGACAAATAGGAATAATTATTGATACGCGTACGAATCAATAGTGAAGAAACATCCCACTATTACGAGGTGAGTAAGGGGTGTCTACTTTAAAATTTTCATAATTATCTATATATAAGTATACGCATGATTTATCGTACGAACACATCTGTGGAAAGCATGAGCTAGTAGAATCTTAGGTATTTTGTGGATGCGAGTTGTTTTGAAAGTTGGTTTGGATATATCTATAGATAGACTATATATATAAAGTGTTTTTTTTAAGCCGAGAAAACTAGCTTTTCAATGAGATTTACATTCAAAATTGTGCCTTATACTTGTGTAGTGTGCATTCATCATTATGATGCTTGGTTACCATGTGAAGTACATTTTGAAATTCATGCACTAAATTTTATTTTATGAAAACGACAATTGATTTTATTATATTTTATATCGAATGTTTTGAGAATAAATTTGGAATGGTACTTTAACGATATAAATGATTTTTAAGACATTTTATATAAATGAAATGAGATTTCTAATATGTGTTGAAATTGAATTGGTTTTGTGCGAGTCTATAGTTCGAACCTTGGCGAGAAGGTTCTGCGAGACCTGTGGCATTATCAATAAGTCCAGTGAGTCAAGTGATGTGGACCCAAACATGTCACTACTGTTATTGATATGGTGGGATTAGCTTACTGCAGTGGGTGGGTTTCCGTGGACCAGCCTATTTAGAAGGGCATGGTAAACCTCGTATATTTTACCTTCGTAGAGAGGCGTGGAGGGTAACTCCCGAGGTAACGATTTAGAGTTCACTTCAAGCCGAACCACCACATGAAGATGAACTCAGCCAACGTCGAGGAACGACTGTGTTTTCAAACATAAAAATGTGTTTATACATAAATGACTTTTAACAGCCTTGGCGGAATCGGTTGGGATTACCCCGGGCCAAGATATCCCTGAGAACCGAGTATGGGAATGATTTTTATGGCACGAGCCAAGTTTTTAAGAAGTCCTAAGCCTTGTTGTCTATTTTTGATAAAATAGAATTGTTTTATATGGATTGCAATAAGTTTTAACGTTATGAATTATGTTTCTTAGCATGGTGAGAAATAGAATTAAATGTTTTTTTGTAGCTCCCTTATTTGTTTTCCGTAAAATAAATTAGTGATTCCTCATGTATAGGCGAGCTATGATTTATACATGATTTTAAATAATATTTGGTTTCACGGGAGCTTGCTCAAGTTTATTGATTTGATGCGAAAATGGTTATAAGGCACAAAACCCCCATTTGAAATAAATTATTTTTATAATCTTGCATTTTTATTCTCAAACGATCTGCCATTTGCTTGTTTCCTATCTACGCCCTACTCACAGAGTCGACGATATTCACTGAGTCTATGAGACTCACACCCTATTATTTCTCTTTTTGCAGACAGGGATTGACTTAGCGTGTAGTTATCGACGCGATCAGTCTACCATGGATAGGTAAAGGCATCTCATAGCATTTTATTTCGAGTCGCTCCGCTACTAGAAGTCGAATTTTAATAATTCGTTTATTAAGTTGTAAACGAATTCTAAATTTTTATATAAATATTAATTTATAAAATTTTAGATTTTAATGTATAAACTTGCAAATAAAAAGGAAAAAAGTTTGTATTGATTTTTATATTTATAGTTCAATTTAGTATATGAAAGTATTAATATTATATGGTGATTGAATGCAGTAGATTAACGAGAAAATCTAAATAGGCTTGTTCAAGATTTGACGGATCTTCCCGTAAGTCTCGGACGCCAGTAGTGACTGGAGAGAGGTTGCTACAATAGTGGTATCAGAGCAAAAGGAAAGATAACCCTATACTTGGGAACTCTCACATATGAGGAGTGGAGAAGTATGACTCTCAGCCTAGGAACTTGGAAGGGGAGGGAAGGGGCTGCCTAATTGACCTCATGTGAGGTGAAGTGCACCTCTTGCCGAGTGCTCGGATAGGTACATTTTCTAGCCACCGTCGAAGGTGTAAAGGGCTGCCTTGCGAGGTGGAGCCGCCCCTAGCTACAATAGTGGTATCAGAGCTCTAGGTTTAGTGGAGTCCTAGGATGTTCTTGTGTCAAACAATAGAGCAGTAGAGTTTGCGTAGAGTCTTGTTTATAATCAATGACTATAGCACCGATTATAAGCAGGAGGCTATATAGACTCTTTATCTTAGAAAACCACCTTGTGTAATTATAAAAGAAAATTAAATAATGAGAAATAATTACCGATGTTTGGGTTTGAGATGTCACCCGAGATATGAGCAACTGTTGGAAATATTTTAAGTAAATACTTCTAATGAAAGGTGGATATGGTGATATACCCCTCCGACCAAAAATGGAGGAAAGTGAAATTGGACTAATAAGTCCGTAATAACTTATTTAATTGGTGGAGTTAAAATTTGAACCTTGATTGTCAATGGGAAGAAATTTGGTAATTGTGAACAATACTAGAGGTTAACATAAGGGAGAACCTACGATAATGATAATAAGAGGTATATTTTGACTGGAATAAATAATGATTATTGAAATCCATACAAGATTTATAAATTTAAGTATTAAGGAAATGTAAACTGATACTCACGTGCACTGAAGTAAGTGCACTGTGTTAATAAAGTTACCCTGCCCGTATATGAATGGTATTGAATTTTCAAAAAATATTTTAAATGCGAATATGTGCTAAATAAGTGTACAGCAGCTCAAATGGAGTTGGTTTTGAATTTAATAAAGTGACGATGAGCTCTCAAGATTTGATGGAACTATGTTGGACTGTAGTTATTAGTGTATGAATTAGCTCAAGGTTGAAAATAGATATTGATGATAATGTTGAAGGACACTTAAGTAAAATTTATATCGAGTTTTATGAATATTGGAGTTGACTGTGTAGATGTTAAAGGAAAAGTAATGATATATATTGGTGTAGAGGGATAATACAAGGACGATTGAAGGTGATTCTAATATGCACCTCTTGCATATGACTCACATGAGTCTAAGTCTTAATTGAGTAATTATTATTGAAATAAATAAAGATGTATTCGAGGGAAGCACAAAAGGAAAATGAAAAACAAAGATGACCTTTAGGAATTGTGATATTGTACAAGATCCAGTGATCCCATAAAGATGAACCTAAAGGGTTAGTAAGATCATTAAGCATATGCGAATATCAGACTATGATTGGATGAGCAATGGGAGAAATATGAATGTTGTTGCATTGCGTATAAGAAGCTTAGGGATAATTAATGTAATTATACCAAGTTAGTTCTATATAGTCCGGATTAAGAACACAGACACTTTGGGAGTCCTTAAAATAATGTCCATTGGGAACCAATTAGCTGGAATGTTAATAAGCATACATTGAAATGTTAGGGTTATGAAAGGCTTTGGAGATTAGCCTTTGATTGTTTAAATCTTCAACAAATTGTATTAAAGGAAATGTTTAAGTGTTGTGAAAATGTATGGAAAGGTGTGAGAATGCACTAGTTAACCGTTTATAAGAGGTCAAATTTGGATGGCTAGGAGTGACTGGTGAGTAACCAAACAATGTGTAAGTAAATGAGCAAAGGGACTGATTAGTAAGAAATAGTAGAATTCTAACAATGAAATTGTGTTCATTGCTTTAGGCACTAAACTATGAGTTATGGTCTTGTATCCACTCTGTGAACACCTTGATGATATAGTTCAAGAGGTTTTTCATAAAGGGAAACATTAAAGCTCAAGGAGCAAAAAGATTATGTAATCAAGTTGGGGTTCATGACTAATATGTCACATTAGTATGAAGATGTATTGCAAACCTATAAGGATGTCTGGAAATGGTGGATTGAAGCAATGATTATCTTGCTAATATTTTGGATCTGATGAAGTTGTGGTTTTGACATGTTTGTAGATACGAGACATAAATTGCGAAATGTACCCTTCCATCAATTTCAATTTATTTGATTAATTATCAGGGCAAAGTGTTTGATAAAAATAAGTGAAGGTTGAAATGTGTTATGAATATTTCAAAAATGAGGGTGATATGGGCTGATTAAGTGATATTACTCTTGATGAAGGAATAGAAATAAGCTACGGGAATTATGAAGATCTATTTAGGGAGAAAAAAATGATTTGAGATTTCGAGTATTCATATACTAGTAAAGGCTTTGGTAATGAGCCATGACCTATAGACATGACATTAGAATATGAATTTTGGTTAAGTAAAGTCGATCGTTAATTGCCTTTTGTATGGTAATAAAATATCGACATTAGCTGGGTGTAATTATCACATGATGGTGAATATAATTAGACTAAACATGAGAAGAGATGATCAGTGATCAAGACGAGACTTGGAAAGAAACTTTGAAAAAAAAAATTTTAAACGGCTTAAATTTTAAGAGATTGATTAAGATTATAAAGATATCTACAAGAATATCGTTAATTATCGACATGCCTTGTGATATAAGTTGGAATTATCTACTAAGCACTAGATCATGAAGGTACTGGAGTTTTATTTTTGAGAATATGGTCACTAATGGTTATTAGATTCGAATAATCTGTGATGTTAAATATATCTGAAATATATAAAGAATGTCTTGATCCGTACGTATTATGAAATGCCCGAATGAAAATGGTATGGGAGTGTGGGAATCGAAATAAAGATGGGTTGACAAGTTAGACCCGTAGTCAAGGGTTAGACAAATGTTCGAATGTTGGAAAGGCTTGATAAAAGTTTAAGGTAAAGGAATTGTGGATGGCTATGTAAATATGTATAATCGATGCTTTGAGAATAATTTGATGAAGGTGTGACTAGGACTAATGATATATTTAAATTCTCTTTATAAGAGGAAGAATAATATCAATTTAAATGGGATATTTAAATATTTAAATATTTAAACGCGGTGAGTGAATATTTAAATATTATGGTGATACCGCGTTGAAATGGGATCTCAATATTTTGGTTATACACGTGTAAGAGAAGCAAGATAGAAGGAAATTAAAATTTTTACACGTGTCGGAAGAATTAAATTTTTAAAATATGAAAATTTGATGGTGGTGTATTAAATTAAATGAAGTTGAGGCATAATAAGTAAATTTTATTAGTTTGAAGAAAGAAAAATAAAATGAAGAAGAAATGAATGATAAAATAATGAAATAAAAGTGTTGAAAAGTCAAACAATATTTTTATATGTACATGAATGGTTATATGAAGACAAGAAATGTCATGACCCAAAACCACCCTCGAGTCTGTGACAACTGTCGCAAAGTTCCGATAGGTACTCATCCCCCGAGTACCCTATCGAGACCTCACAAAGCTCTCGTACTAGTTTTTCCATCTCCCCTGTGGTTATTAGTTTCCAATTAACATTTTTCAAAGAATTCAAAATCAAATTTCAGATTAAAACAGTCAAAATGCACAATTTTCCACATAGGGGCATTATCGTCGTTTTTGTCCAAAAATTTCAAAATCGGTAAAAATGTTACATAAAAGCATAATAAACATAATTCACGTTCGAAAATAAATTTTGATATCGAAAACCCTTATAAAAATGAAATTTTTAGATAATAGAATAAAATAAAAATATTAAATGAAATATTACATTTTATTATAAAACAATATTTTTAGAAACATCGTAAATCAATTTTCAGCACGTGAAAGTAAAATAAGTTTATACATACTGTATTACAAGTAAACAAAGTACGTATATTAATTACAATGACACATGGGCCCCACTATGTACAACTATGTAGCTTTGTTCGCTAGGACATGACTTCGAGCTAACCTCTCAATGCAGTCCAAATGTCTATTACTAGTCTCGAGCTTGAAATGGGGGAAGAGAGGGTGGTGAGTTTTACAACCTAGTGAGTAGATAATTACCATGTACGGCATCTAAAGTCGAGTAGATGGAGACAAAGGAAAACATCACGTAATTGAGCAGTTCATAGTACAAACTTTAATTTTTATCTCATAAAAGACATTTCAATTTCAATAAAAATCATCAAAATCCTTAAATCACTAGGCTTATGATTTCTTTTAAAACCAAGCTATTGCCGAAACTCTTACTCGATAATGCTTTGGCCCGGGGCATCCAACTGAGTCTGCCAAGGCTGTTAAGATCATATTATATTTCAAAATACAACTATTCCTTAGCGTTAGCTGAATTTACTCTCAAGTGGGGTCAGACATAGAGTAAATTCTATGGTCACCTCAGGAGTTACCCTCCTCGCCTCTCGTACCGAGGTGATACACAACTGGGTTTACCGTTGTCAAGCCCGACCCTAAATTATATGACATGACATTTATACAGATGTGACATCATGCTTGCATATCTGAATAGCCCGGTAGAGTTGATAAAAGTCGATATTGTACTTAAAAGTACAAATAAGTTGATTTATGCCTCGAACTAATAAAATAGGGATTTTAAAGTGAAATAAGGAGTTTCACAGTCCAGGGATTACTCGAAATAGTAATTCAGAGTTCGAGGGCAAATTTGGAGTAAATAGAGAAAATTGATCGATTAAGGACAAAACGGTCATTTTTCAATTTCATGACAGAATGGAGATTTTTAGAAAAGATTTTGGTGACAAATGATCAAGAATAATTATATGAAATATAATATGATTATTGGAGCGTAAAATGAATTTTAGTAATAAAAAATTATGATTCTTGGTATTTTTGGAGCACAAGGGTAAAATGGTAATTTTACCATCAAAGGACAAAACGAGAATCTTTAGAAAAGATTTTAGCCCCATTTGAGTAAGATTGATCAATTGAAATGTTATTTGAGGTTGATAAGTAGAAATAATGTGATTCCGGTACATTTCGGAGTATATGGGCAAAATTGTAATTTTTTCATCTCGGGGGCAAATCAGTATATTTTTCACCCCGACACTTGTCAAGACCAAGCGATTTTGTTTAACTAGGGAATGGATAAATATGGAATTTATTTTGGTGGAAAATTGAAAAGAAAAAGTCAAAAAGTTAAAAAAATGGGCCAATGGCATTATGCCATGTGGCAACCCATTATATTTTATTATTAAACTAATAAAATCAGCCTATAACCCTCACATTCTCTCTCCAAATTCGGCACAAACCAGATTCAAAGGAAAACAAAAGAGAAAAACAAGAAAAACAAGCCAAAAATCAAGGAAATTCAAGTTCTTTTCAAGATTCAAGCAAAACCAAGGTGAGATTTCTTTAGATTTACTCTAACCCTAGCTTACCCATGCTGTAGTTCTCATTTTCTATGGTTGAATGATGAGGAATCATGCTTAATTCACTAAGGCCGAATGGGTATGAATGGGAATTTGATATTGGATTTGCTTGAATTTGAACTATGTTGTTGTTTGATGATGGTTAAGCATAGTTGTGAACAAAACTTTAAGAAAAACATTCAATTCCCCTAGGGTTCTTTGTTAGTCGAATTGTGTATGTTGAATGTCAAGGAGGAATTGTTTCAATTACAAGGAAAATGGCTTGGAAAAATGAGAAATTAAATGAAAAATGTGACTTGGAAAAATTATGGTGTTAGTTCACTATAATGTCCGAATTTTCACCTGAAGAAATTGAAGGAATTTAAAGCTGAAATTTAGTTATTTGAAATGTGATTGGTGAATTAAGGCTTTAAAAGAGAAATGGATCAATTTAGAAGTGATTTGGACATAATTGTCAATCAATTGGGCGATCGGTCGAAATTAGTCGATACTGCGTTTTAGTGATATTCGAACGCGTTTTGCATTTGCATATCATGCATTAGTCATTTAAATTAGTTTATATCAATTTAGGGATAAATTAGTAAATTCCTCGACTTTATTATTTGTCAAGGTGGTGAGACGTCCGAAAAAGGGAAGGAGATTGCGCTTGAGGACCATTAGTCTGAGTGCATCCGGAATCCAGATTTTCAAAAGTTGTGCGTGAACATAATATCGCTTAAATTATCTGAAGTGATTTTTGTTTGTTTTTGATAAATTTTAAAAAAATTGGATTTCTCTGAAAAAATTTATATGTTTCATAAATAATGAATTTAAATGAAATTTTGTTATACATTATTTAGAAATCAACTGTGATTTTCGAAAAATAGAGTACTGGGAGACTGTTGTTTATTGCATGATAAATGGTATTTCTTAAATTATTATGGCTTATGAAAATGTTGTATGACTGGCTGTTGGTTTATTGTGTTGAAATCTATATGAACTGCTATTTGCCGTGCAGGCTGGTTAGTAATAAAATAACCTAGTCATACAGTTAAAATTTTGTTAATTGGTGGATTGATATCTGCTGCAGTAGATCGGTTTCCGTGGACCGGCCTAATTAGAGGTGGCGCGGTAAAACCCCTATATACCGATATCTTAGTTGTAGAGGCGTACATAGTTATTTAATTTTCCTGAGATATGACAGAGTCACTTCACGCAAACCACCACGTGAAGGCGAACTCAGCCAACACCAAGGATTGGCCATATTTTTGGTAGAATTATAAATTTGAATGACCTTGGCGGACTCGGTTAGATGCCTCGGCCAAGGTGTCCCCAAATATGTAATTTATGGCATGGTTCACGATTTTGATAGGTCATAAGCCTTATTATTATTATTATCGTACTTGTTATTGTGTGAGTAAATTAAAATTTCTCACACTGGTTTAAATAAGGTTTCATGTTATGAAACCCTATGATATAAAAAGATTTTCTTTGTCTTCTATTACTCGCCTTTAGATATTTTAGGAGATATCTGTTTACTCACTGAGTTGTGTAAACTCACTACTCTCCCTTCCAACATTTCAGGACCAGACTAGTTGTTGATAGCCATATTTGCGGAGGACCACAATTGGTTTTTGCAACCTCATTCCACAGTAGGTTTTCGACCTTCTTACTTATGTTTATTGTGGGCCCACGAGTCATTGTAAATACACTGACATGCTATGTTTATTTGTATTTCAATATGTATGACTTTATTTAATGTTTACGCTATAAAATTTGTTTATTGAACACTCTGTAAATATTGTTTTATAAGAAATTACGGTATTTTGTTAAATATTTATATTATATTTATATTTCAATGATTTCTATTTCATTTAAAAATGAAAATTTGTTAAAATGGGGTGTTCAATGATTGTCGTTCACAAGGGAGGCAAGAAAACTGATACGATAGCCTTGCGGGGTTTCGGTCGGTATTTAGGGTATGAATACCTATCGAGATGTCGTGGCGGTTGTCGCAGGCCCGATGGGAGTTTCGGGTTGTGACAACCGTGCCCCTCCTAAAGGCAGTCCATGGAAACCCGCCATTGCAACGACTAATTAACCTACCAATCAACAAAATTTTTGCAGCATAACAAGGCAATTTTTATACTAGCCAACTTGCACGGCAAACAGCAATTCATGCAATTTCAACACAATAAACCAGCCAAGCATGCTCTCCAAGATCATAAGCCATAAAATTCAAATCAAATACATAAGATTCACAATTCACCAAATAAGTCTCCATATACTCCATTTTAATAAAATCAACATTTAATTTCACAACAGTATTTCTTTTCAAAATAATTTATAAAATTCATTTATTTAATAATATTTCATTAAAACACATTTTAATTGAAAATTATAATACTTTATACTTCAAATTTATCATGCCTTAAAAAGCATAAAATTCATAAAATAAAAACCACTCTAGATATTACAGACGATAATTTATCCGCTCACTGTTTTAGGAGTCCGAAACACTCCTAGTCTCGATCGTCCAACATAATCTCTTTGCCTTTGTTAGAGGATTCACCACCTACACGTTACATGCAACACGAATTTCAATAAATTATGTCAATTAATCATAATTGATTTCAGACTCTATAATTCTAAATGAGTGCATGAAATGCAATGCAAACTGTTTGAATAACCGTCTAAACACGGTATTCGACCTATTTCGCCTACACGCGTCCGAATTGGCTAAAGTCTCCAAATTAATTCCAAATTGATTTCTTTCAAGTTCTATACCTTAATTACACCCAATTTACCTTAATGACTATGAATGTGATGTAAATTATCAGTCTGAATCACATCGTGCACCTGTCTGCGGTTTAGGCAAAAATTCTGATTTTTACACCAAAATTTCCCATTAATTTTCTAACTTTATAATTCATCAAAATTCACCTAAATACCTCAAAATTGGCATCAATTTCAGCAGCCATTCTCTCCCTAGAATATTCGGCCTTATGGGGTTCAAGAGGAAAAATCCATTTCCTTGCTAAATTGTTTTTTATACTATACTATACATTACCAAACTAACCGAAAACACCACCTAGCTAATTATCTAACTAGATTCAAGCTCAATTCTCTCTCCTCCATGTTAGGCCAGCATGTATTCATCATACCCACTTGTGATTTTTGCATGAAAAATGGAAAAGAAAGCATGGGTAATATAAAACACTAAGAAAAATCAAGAAATTTACCTTTTTCAAGCTTGATTCCTTAATTTCTCTTGACTTCCCCTTAATTTTTAGCCTACGGTTATGTTTTCCTTTTCTTCCCTCTTTGCTTGCTTTGGCCGACCCTCACAATGTTCTTGGCTGAATTTTTAAACCTTTTTATAAGCTTATTAAAATATTATTTAATTTTATTACATGTGAATATTTTATTAATTTTTTTTATTAGCCATCCATTTGACTTTCTTTCTCCACCATACATTTTTCTTCAGTTATCCATAGCTTAAATGCAATTTTTAGACTTAGCCAAAATCTTGGTGATGTAATTTTCTAAAATTTCACTTTTACCCCCGTAAAAGTGAAAAATTACATTTTTATCCCAAAATCTAAAAATTTGCCAAAATTCATTTTTGTCACTCCTCATACCCATATCATTCTTCAGTTAATCAAATTTGATCCAAATCCTCTCGAAAAATTCAAATTTTATCCTCGGGTGAAAAAATTATGATTTTACCCCTATACTTTGAAATGTACCGGAATTACAATTTTTTTCACTTTTCAACCTCAAACAACACTTCAATTGATCAATCTTCATCAAATAGGGTCAAAATTTTTTTAAAAATTCTCGTTTTGTCCTTTAATGGCAAAATTACCGTTTTGCCCTTGTGCTCCAAAGATGCCGAGAATTAAAAATTATTTTTTTTACTGCTAAACCTCTTATTATACTTCAAATGATCACATTATACTTCAAATGCTTACTTTTGATCAAAATTTTCTTCAAATAATCCAATTTAAATTTTTAGGTGGCAAAATGACCATTTTGCCCATAATCGGTCAATTTTCTCGATTAACTCCAAATCGGCCTTCGAACTCCAAATTATTGTTTTAAGTCATTTCAAGGGTTTTAGTTTTCTCAAATTCATCCTTAATTCTCTGTTTAAATCATTTTGAGGCTTTAATCAACTTATTCATCCCTTTAGTTGTAATATCGACTTTCAATACCTTTCAGGGGCATTCAAGTATATAAACATTTCATCCAGCACATGGATAGCATGACATATACTTTATAGAGTCGGGTCTTACAAGAAAAATAAACATGAAATGAAGACAAAAGGAAAGAGAGGACAAAGAAATAAAAGACATGGGGCTGGCCATATGATGAAATGAAACAAAAAAAAAGAACAAATGAAAGAAGGGGAAAGAAAACCAAAGAAGAGAGGAGTAGGGGCCGGCCATGTGAAATGGTAAAAGGAAAAGACAAAAAAATAAAGAAGGAAAGCAAGGCTCGGTCAAAAAGGAAAGGCAAGAAAAACAAAAGAAATAAAAGAGCAAGGAAGAGTCTAGAAAGATGAGTGAAGTCGGCAAATAGAAGAATAAAATAAGGAAACAAAAACTGTGAGGAAAGGAGAAAGAAAAGTTGTAAGACCCGACTCTATAAAGTATATGTCATGATATCCATGTGCTGGATGAAATGTTTATATCCTTGAATGCCCCTGAAAGGTATTAAAAGTCGGTGTTATAACTAAAGGTATGATTAAGTCGATTTATACCTTGAACTAATTAAAGTAGGAATTTCAAGGTGCAAATAGAAATTTCACGGTCCAGAGATTACTCAAAACGGTGATTTGGAGTTTGAAGTCCGATTTGGAGTCAATCGAAAAAATTGACCAATTAGGGGCAAAAAGGTCATTTTGCCACCGAAAATTTAAATTTGGTTATTTGATAAAAAATTTGATTAAGACTAATCATTTGAAGTATAATATGATTAGTTGCAGCATAATATGAGATTTAGCAATAAAAAATTTGAATTTCTGATATTTTTGGAACATAAGGGTAAAATTGTAATTCTGCCACTTGAGGTAAAATTTAAATTGTTGGAAGAGGTTTTTGATTAAAATTGATTATTTGATGATATATATAGAACATAATTGGAGTTTGAGGAGTGAGAAATTTTGATTCCAGCAATTTTCTAAGCATATGGGCAAAATGGTAATTTTACCACCTAAGGACAAAATTTAAAATTTTTAAGAGGATTTGGATCAAATTTGATTAATTGAAGTATAATATGAGTATGAAGAGTGAAAAATATAAATTTTGGTAATTTTTTATATTTTGAGGTAAAAATGTAATTTTTCACTTTCGTGGGGACCAAAGTGCACTTTTTAAAAATTTACTCCACCAAGACCTTGGTTAAGTCTAGAAACTTCATTTAAGATATGGATAAGTCAAGAAAAATATGTGGTGGAGAAAGAAAGTCAAATGGATGACTAAGAAAGAATAAATTAATAAAATATGCCATGTGTAAATAAATAAATAATATTTTATTTAGCTTATAAAAAGACTTAAAATTCAGCCAAAGACCATTGTGAGGTTCAGCCAAAGCAAGGCAAAGAAGGAAGAAAGGAAAACATAAACCCTAGGCTGAAAATCAAGGGGAAATCAAGAGAATTCAAGGAATCAAGCTTGAAAAAGGTAAATTTCTTGATTTTTCTTAGTGTTCTACGTTACCCATCCATTTTTTTTCAATTTCCATGCATGAATCTAAAGTGGGTATACCAAAACCATGCTGGCTGAATGTTGTAGGGATTTTTTTTTATGCTTGATTTTGGTAGATTTTAGGTTGATTTAATGTTTTTAGTTAGGTAGAAATGAAATGTACCGAAATCTAGTAAGAAAATTGATTTTTCCTCTTGGAACCCATTATAGCCGAATATTATAGGGGATGAATGGCTGTTGAAATTGATGCTAAATTAAAGTATTTAAGTGAGATTTGATGAATTATGCATATAAAAATTAATGGGAATTTTTGGTGCAAAACTATGAATTTTTACCTAATAAGGGTAAAAGCATAATTTGTGGTCTAGGACTGATACATTACCACGACCTAGAACTCCCCATCGGGCCCATGACAACCGCCGTGAAGTCTCGATAGGTATTCACACCCCGAATACCGACCGAAACCCTGTAAGGCTTTTGTATTAGTTTTCGCACTTCCCCGGTGAGCGACGATTATTAATTTCGCATTTCAAGAATTCATAAGTCGTTTTCAAAACAAAAACAATTTAATAATATCTCCCGGCTTACAGGGGTATTTTCATCATTTTTCTACAAAAATCTTAAAACTTGACCAAAAACGTAATAAATGTGTAGAAGATACAAATTCCATAGTCTGAAAATAAATTTAAACGTCTAAAACATTAGTTTGAAGTAAATTTTTGAATATATGAATATAATAAAAATATTCAATAAAATATCTTTAATTTTTTATTAAAATAATATTTATAGAAACATCGGTAAATAATTTTTATAGTGTAAAAGTTAAATATATTTATACATACTAAAATGCAAGTAGCCAAATTATAAAATTACTTTTACAATGACACGTGGGCCCCCGATTGACCAAATGTAAGGTAAGTAGTGCACCTACGGTCTCAAGGAGTGCAACTCCACAAGTGACCTTCTATCAAGTCTGCTATCTATAGACGACTTCGAGCTTGTAAGGTGTGGAAAAAAGGGGTGAGATTATAAAATCCTAGTGAGTAAACAGATGCCAGCTAAATTATCTAAAGTCGAGTAAAACGAGACAAAATTTCAAATTCTTTCTTTGTACTACCATTCATCTTATCTCAACTCGTTTCAATTGAGTAGAGACAAATAAAATATTCTATTGAGCAAAATAGAATTATTTTACTCGATTAAATTAATATTTAGTATGGCTTATGTATCTCTTAAAAACTTAACTTGGCTTATGCCAAAATCATTCTCAAGGATACCTTGTACGGGGGCATCCACTCGAGTCCGCCAAGGCTGTGAAAATTTCATAATTTCTCAAAATACTGTTGTTCTTTGGCGTTGGCTAAGTCTCACTTCTACATGGTGGTTAGGCATGAAGTGAACTCAAACCTCACCTCGGGAGATACCCTACGCGCCTCTCCAATCGAGGTAAGAGTTACCCGGGTTTGCCGTGCCCCCTCTAATAGGCTGGTCCACAAAAGTTCGCCATTGCAGTGTGGAATAAGTCCCATCATAATAATAAAATCTTAACTAGCATGATATGGCAATTTATCACATTCTAGCCTTTGAAGGCTGAATACACAGTGTAAATATTTTTTGCATAAACCAGTCTAGCCATTCATGCTCATATATTGCTATAAGCCATATAATTTAAAACACAATTTATAACATAATCAAACAGTCTCCAATTACTCTAATTTCAAAACCAATTGTTCCCTTTTTCAAATCAATTTATAAAAATTCAATTTATTTTGTAAATCTAATTTATTTTATAAATTTCACAATTTTCTCATAAAATCAATAATTCACCCAATAAAATGATTTTTCATAAAATCATTAGATTTAATAAAATCTACTCCAGATAATTAAGACGATAAAATGTCCACTCACTATTTTAGGAGTAGAGATACTCCTATCCTCCGTTCTCGGGTGCAGTTTCTAACCTGAATCAATTGGCTCACCTCATATCCATAATCCATGACACAAAATTCAATAAATTTTGTCAATTTATCATAAATTATTTCAAGCTCTACACAATGCATGGAAATTAGGTAGAAATGGTTTGGACAATCGTTTAATCACAGTGTCTAACCGACTCACCTACACGCGGTCTAAATTGCTAAAATCTCTAATTTAACTTCGAATCAATTTCTTTCAATTTCTATATCTCAATTATACCCAAATTGACTTAATGTCCATAAATATAGTGCAAATTATCAGTCTAGGTCATAAATTATGCTTTTACCCTTAGTGGGAAAAATTCTGATTTTTGCACCAAAAATTTTTATTTAATTTTTTAACTTCATATTTCGTCAATTCTCAACAATTTCGCTTGAAATGAAATCATTTCATTTTCCACATATCCACTATGAAATTCGGCCTAAATGAATTCCCATGGAATAGGTGATTTTCTCACTTAATTTTCTTCCTACGCATGACTAACTAACTAAAAACACTAACATAGTTAAAAATCAAACAATTCCATCAACTTTCTCTCTCTAAACCCAAATGACCAGATTTTAATCCACCATAAAAACATGAAATCTAACCATGGAAACTAAGGAAAAATGCATGGAAATGATAGCTCATAAGCTAAACTTGAAAAATCATACCTTTAAACACTAGATCCTTGAAAAATCACACTTTTTCTTTGATTTTCTTCTAGCTAGGGTTTTATTTTTATTTTCTCTCTCTTCTTGCTGGTTTGGCCGACCATCAGGAAGATGGGTTGATGAAAATTGGCTTTTTCTAAGCCTAATAAAATATTATTATTTTATTATTACTTTTTTTAATATTTTTATTAATTTATTTTATTATTCTGTTTTTTTCTTTGACTTCTAATCCACCTTTAGCTTCCTTCACCTATCCATTCATCATAAGTAGTTTCTAGTGTCATCAAAAAAAATCTTGGTAGAGTAATTTTACAAAATTACACTTTTGCCCCCGAAAAGGTAAAAAATTAAATTTTTACCCCAAAAATTGAAAATTTACCAAAATGCATATTTTCACTCCTCATACTCATACCATTCTCCAATTTGTCAAATTTGATCCAAATTCTCTCATAAATTTAATTTTCGTCATCGGGTGGTAAAATTACGATTTTGCCCATATACTCCAAAATGTACCGGAATTACATTTCCTTTCCACTTTTCAACCTCAAATTATGCTCTAATTAGTCTAAATAATCAATATTAATCAAATGGGGCTAAAATAGTTTCTAAAAATTTTCATTTCGTCTTTAAATGGCACAATTACCATTTTACCCTTGTGCTCCAAAAATACTGAGAAATTAAATTTATCACTGCTAAATTTCATTTTATGCTCCAATAAATCATATTATATTTCATATAATTATTCTTGGTCAAATGTGATCAAAATCTTTTATAGAAATCTCCATTTTGTCCTTAAATGACAAAATAATTGTTTTGTCCCTAATCGGTCAATTTTCTCGATTGACTCCAAACTAGACCTCGAACTCCGAATCACTGTTTTGAGAAATCCCTCGACTGTGAAATTCTTGATTTCACTCTTAAAATCCTTATTTGAACTCTTTCGAGGCTAAATCGACTTAATGGTACCATCAAGGACAATATCGTCTTTTAACGATTTTCTCGAATTTCTCAAATATACAAACATTCTGCTGAGCATCTAAATGACATCATAATTATTTTATAGATTAGGGTTTGACATACATTGACCCACATTCACAGTAATTGAGTATTGTTTATATAATTGGACTTTTAGAAATTCAAATGGGTCAAATCGGAGTTAAATTAAAGATTTTAGCACTTTAGACAACGTGTAGGTGAGTCGATCAGACACCGTGATTAAACGACTATCCGAATCATTTTTATCTCATTTCCATGCATCATGTAGAGCCTGAAATCATTTATAGTGGCTTGACACAAATAATTGAAAATGTGTCGAAAATTATGTATAAGTGGTGGGTCCCCCAGACACGAAAAAAAATTCAGTATAGTAAAAATCGAAAACATGAGGTGAGTGGATAAATTATCGTCTGTAATATCTAGAGGGGTTTTATTTTATGAATTTTATGCTTTTTAAGGCATGATAAATTTGAAGTATAAAGAATTATGATTTTCAGTTAAAATGTGTTTTGATGAAATATGATTAAATAAATGAGTTTTATAAATTATTTTGAAAAGAAATATTTTTTTGAAATTAAATGTTGATTTTATTAAAATGGAGTATATAGAGGCTTACCTTGTGAATTGTGAATCTTATTTGCTATTAAAATTATGGCTTATGATCTTGGGAAGCATGTTGGCTGGATGTATATTTATATGAAATACATGATTGTTTTCCTTTGTCTGAATATACTGGGTAGAATTTTATTGGCCATGTTAGGCTGCAAAAATTTTGTTGATTGGTGGGTTAATTAGTCGTTGTAGTGGCGGATTTCCGTGGACTGCCTTTAGGAGGGGCATAGTAAACTCAATTGTATATCACCTCGATTGTAAAGACGCAGAGGGTAACTCTTGATGTGACCATAGAATTTACTCCATGTTTGACCCCACGTGAGAGTAAATTCGGCTAACGCTAAGGAACGACTGTATTTTCAAGTATGATATAATCTTAACAGCCTTGGCGAACTCGATTAGATGCCCCGGGCCAAGGCATCATCATGTAAGAGTTTCGGCAATAGTTTGGTTTTTAAAGAATTCATAAGCCCTAATGATTTAAGGATTTCAATGATTTTGATGATTTCTATTGAAAATTGAAATGTCTTATATGAGATAAAAAAAATTAAAGTTTGTGCTATGAACGACTAAATTACGTGGTGTTTTCATTTGTCTCCATCTACTCGACTTTAGATGTCGTAGATGGTAATTATCTACTCACTGGGTTGTAAAACTCAGCACCTTCTCTTCCACCCATTTCAGGCTCGAGACTATTGATAGACACTTGGATTGTATTGAAAGGCTAGTTCAAAGTCGCATCCTACAGAGCAAAGGTACATAGTTGTACATAGTGGGGCGAACGTGTCATTGTAATTAATATACATACTTTGTTTATCTGTAATACAGTATGTATAAATTTATTTTACTTTCACGTGTTAAAAATTAATTTTTGATATTTCTAAAAATATTGTTTTACAATAAAATGTAATATTTTATTTAATATTTTTATTTCATTTTATTTTAATAAGGGTTTTCGATATCAAATTTATTTTCGATTGCAAATTTTGTTTATTCTACCTGTATGTAACGTTTTTATAAATTTTGAAATTTTTGGACAAAAAGGAAGAAAATGCCCCTATGTGGAAAATTATACATTTTGACTATTTTGATCCAAAATTTACATTTTATTCTTTGAAAAAGGTAACTTGGAAACTAATGACCTCAGGGGAGATGAAAAACTGGTACAAGAGCCTTGCAAGGTCTCGATAAGGTACTCTGAATATGAGTGCCTATCGGGACATCACGGTAGTTGTCACGGACTCGAGGGTGATTTCAGGTCGTGATAATCTTATTGGTATCAGAGCATGGTTTTGATTTCAAAGCTTCTGGTTTTAAAGTATTTTAATAAGTTACAGTGTTAGTGTGGCTTGAGTCAAGTTAAGTTAAGGGTGTGCATTAGCATATAGCATCTAAGGATTAGCTAAAATTATTTTGTTTATTTTATAGATCACTATGTCTAGTGAGGGTGATGACTTTGACCCTTTTGGGAGTGTTGGTGAGGGTGATGACATTGATATTTCTTGAGCACCATTGAGGGATCGTTGGAATCCACAACTAAAAGTCGTAGACATTCAGTACCTAGTAGCTCAGAGAGATATCCTTTCAGAGTTCTTGATAATTGAGATCCCTCAAAATTGAGAGTAGAGGTACAAACACCTGAGAGTTCTAGTGCTAGCGAGACCAACGAAAGCACTAGCAGTAATAATACTAATTTGTGCATAAGGAATTCTCTCTTGAAAGAGGTTGAGAGAGGTGCGGAGGTGAGAGAAAGAATGTGTATGGCGGGAGAAGATTTTCGTGATTGGAGAGCACTTTCATTGGTTATCAAGTATTTTCCTCCCAGGTGCGGAAGGAACGCAGTACTTGTAAGTGATGAAGAATATAGGAGGATCCAAGAAGCGCGGATCAGGGAACAAAGGGAAAGATCTTAAGAAAAGAAAAAGGATTTGGAAAAGGATTCTAAGGAAAAAAGGGAGTAAGAATTTTAACACTCTCGCTGAGTTTTGTACTGACCTGACTATAGGGAGTTGTAGTAAATAAGGAAATAGCCGTAATTATGTATGTAAAAGAACCAAAGACTTGTTCTGTTTTGTATAACTAGTGCAGATTAAAAGATAGCTGTATAAATGGCTTGGTCGGTATAATAACTTTATGGTGTGATAAAAATAAATTAGTAAAATAGCTATTGGGAAAGTATACTTATCTTAGTAGTATGATTAATTGTTTTACATAATCATGGTGGATTGATAAAAGAAAGGCAATAATGGATTAAGCAAGTACAAAGTCTGATAAGAATCTATTCACTTTATAAAAGCAATTAATCATGAATTGATGAACAAAGTCAAACTCCTAGTGACAAGTGGTATGGAAGCTAAAGTATATCTGGCTAAGAATAAATTTGAAATCATTAATGAATAAGATTGCATTGAATGTGGCAATGAAGGTGTCATGAAATGGTTAAGAGCATTTTTTTCAGGGCAAGAAAAGGTATTGGGTTCAAACCTCCCTGTGTCCAACTGCAGGCTGTAGACTACAGGGAAGACCATGTGAGAGGGATGAGGACCCAAATATGACGGCACCTTGGAGAGATAGTCATTTGAAGAGGATACCACATGTAGAATTAGCAATTTGAAATTAAATGATTCGGAAACGTTGAATCTGAATTAAGTGTCAGGTAAAGATTTATAATAGAGATTGATATATTAATTGCTTGGGAGATCAATTTAAAAAGTCTATTGGATTTAAAGTGTGATTTATGACACGAATAGTCAAGTTGAGGAAAATCTTTTAAACACTAATGACCTTATAAAACATACATGCGCATTTAATCATAATTTGATGAAAATGATGGGGGTGATATAATGATATGTAGGATCGAGAAACTTAAGTATATAATTAGGGATAACAAGAAAAGAATATGTGTATGCGAATGGTATGGGTCTATGCATAGACATAATAAAGATGTTGATTAGGACTATGGAGATTATTTTATTGGATCTTGGTTATAGAGAAGGATGAACAAAGGAAATTTGTCCAAAGATATTTGAGAACAAAGGCATTCATATGTAATGAAAAGTATGGACATCTAAAAGTACATATACGTATGTATATATATATATATGGAGTCAATAATATGATCAACTATAGTAAAGGATTATTCATAAAGATTTAAAATTTGAACTCGATGTATCTGAAGAGTTGAATAGAAAATGAAATGATCGAGAACCTTACTAAAAATTGATTTATGAAGATCTAAGGAAATTTAAAGGAATAATTAAGGAAATACAATCTATAGCAAACTTAAGCCATATGGGATGGACTAATATGATTACAAAGGTGGAAGTTATATAAATAAGAGGCAAACACGAAGTATGTGGAAATAATCAACACTATTAATTTTCTCTAAGGATTGAAAATACATATAGAAATAAATATGACAGTCTAAGGATGTTGCGATCTATATAATAGAGTGTGAGAATAAGGAATGAAGAAACGAAATGGAAATAGATATACATAAGTGGGTATAAAAGTAGATCGAAATTGGTATGATCGAAATAGACTTATGATTTAAACCTAATGATGGTAACAGAAATCATGGCTATGAAAGATATTGCAGATATGACTTTAAAGGACAATGGTAGATAAGAGTGAAGTACTCAAGTTGAACCAAAAGTAAACAAATTGAGGTTCCCTACAATAAGAGATGACATGGAAAAGTAAATATCAGAGGATAAATTAATACCCTCATCTTCTCTTCAGGTTTGATCAGTGAAATTTTGAGGACAAAATTTTATTTAAAGGGGGTAGTACTGTAAGACCCGACTCTATAAAGCATATGTCATGATATCCATGTGCTGTATGAAATGTTTATATCTTTGAATGCCCTTGAAAGGTATTAAAAGTCGATGTTATAACTAGAGGTATGATTAAGTCGATTTATACCTCGAATTAATTAAAGTAGGAATTTTAAGGTGGAATTGGAAATTTCATAGTCCAGAGATTACTCAAAACGGTGATTCGAAGTTCGAGGTCTTATTTGGAGTCAATCGAGAAAATTGACCGAATAGGGGCAAAATGGTCATTTTGCCACCCAAAATTTAAATTTGGTTCTTTGATAAAAATTTTGACCAAGACTAATCATTTGAAGTATAATATGATTAGTGAAGCATAATATGAGATTTAGTAGTGAAAAATTTGAATTTCCTATGTTTTTTAAACACAAGTGCAAAATGGTAATTTTACCACTTAAGGTAAAATTTGAATTGTTGGAAGAGGTTTTTGATTAAAATTGATTTTTTGATGATATATATAGAACATAATTGGAGTTTGACGAGTGAGAAATTTTGATTATAGTAATTTTCTAAGCATAGGGGTAAAATGGTAATTTTACCACCTGAGGATAAATTTTGAATTTTTCGAGAGGATTTGGATCAAATTTGATTAATTGAAGTATGATATGAGTATAAGGAGTGGAAATTATGAATTTTGGTAGTTTTTCAGATTTTGGGGCAAAAATGTAATTTTTCACTTTTATTGGGACCAAAGGGCAATTTTTAAAAATTTACTCCACCAAGACCTTGGTTAAGTCTAAAAACTTCATTTAAGCTATGGATAAGTGAAGAAAAATGTGTGGTGGTGAAAGAAAGTCAAATGGATGACTAAGAAAGAATAAATTAATAAAATATGCCATGTGTAAATAAATAAATAAATAAATAATATTTTATTTAGCTTATAAAAAGACTTAAAATTCAACCAAAGACCATTGTGAGGGTTAGCCAAAGCAAGGCAAAGAAGGAAGAAAGGAAAACATAAACCCTAGGCTGAAAATCAAGGGGAAATCAAGAGAATTCAAGGAATCAAGCTTGAAAAAGGTAAATTTTTTAATTTTTCTTAGTGTTCTACATTACCCATCTATTTTTTTTTTCAATTTCCATATATGAATCTTAAGTGGGTATACCAAACCCATGCTGGTCGAATGTTGTAGGGGTGGTTTTGATGCTTGATTTTGGTAGATTTTAGGTTGATTTAATGTTTTTAGTTAGGTAGGAATGAAATGTACCGAAATCTAGCAAGAAAATTGATTTTTCCTCTTGGAACCCATTATAGCCGAATATTATAGGGGATGAATGGCTGCTGAAATTGATGCTAAATTGAGGTATTTAAGGGAGATTTGATGAATTATGCATATAGAAATTAAATGGGAATTTTTGCTGCAAAAATATGAATTTTTACCTAATAAGGTTAAAAGCGTAATTTGTCAAACCCTGATTTATAAAATAATTACAATGTCATTTACATGCTCAATAGAATGTTTGCATATTTGGGAAGTTCAAGAAATCGTTAAAAGACGATATTGCCCCTAATGATACCATTAAGTCGATTAAGCCTCGAATGAGTTCAAATAAGGATTTTAAGAGTGAAATCGAGAATTTCACAGTCCAAGGATTACTCAAAATAGTGATTTGGAGTTCGAGGTCCAATTTGTAGTCAATCGAGAAAATTGACCGATTTGAGACAAAATGGTTATTTTGTCATTTAAGGACAAAATGGAGATTTTTATAAAAGATTTTGATTACATTTGACCAATGAAATATAATATGATTATTGGAGCATAAAATGAAGTGTAATTGTAATTCTCAGTATTTTTAGAGCATAAGGGCAAAATGGTAATTTTACCACTATAGGACAAAACGAGAACTTTTAGAAAAGATTTTGGCCCCATTTGATTAAGATTGATCAATTGAAGTGTAATTTGAGGTTTAAAGGTGAAAATAATGTAATTTCGGTACATTTCAGAGTATAGGGGCAAAATCGTAATTTTGTCATCCGAGGACGAAATTTAAGTTTTCGAGAGAATTTGGATCAAATATGATTAATAGAACTATGATATGAGTATGAGGAGTGAAAAATATGAGTATTGGCAATTTTTCAATTTTTGGGGCAAAAATGTAAATTTTCACTTTTACGGGGGCAAAAGTGTAATTTTTGAAAATTTACTCCACCAAGACTTTGGAAAAATCTAGAAATTTCATCTAAGACATGGATAAGTGAAGAGGAATGTATGGTGGAAAAAGAAAGTCAAAAGGATGGCTAGAAAAAAATAAATTAATAAAATATTCAAAATGTAAATAAAATAATATTATTTTATTTAGCTTTTAAAAAGCCACAAAAATCAGCCCATTCATCCCCTTGGTCAGCCAAAAACCAGAAAAGAGAGAGAGAAACCAAAAACAAACCCAAGAGTGAGAAAATTCAAAGAAAAAGTGTAGAAAATCAAGGAAAACAAGTGGAAAAAGGTATGATTTTTCATTTTTGCTTGAGATCTTTTATTTCTAAGCAATTTACCTTATTTTTCCATGCTTGAAATGCATGTTTTCATGGTGAATCAAGGGCTGGTCAAATGGGTTTAGAGAGAGAAAGAGGTTAGATTGAATTAATTTTGAACTATGTTAGTGTTTAAGGCTAGTTTAGCATGTTAGTAAGTAAAACAACAAGAAAAATATTGATTTTCCCCATGAATCTTCAATGACCGAATGCCTTAGGGAATGTGTGTGAAATGAAATGATTTCATTTCAATTGAAGTGGTTTTGAAATTAATCAATTATGGAGAGAAAAAAATTAAATAGGAAAATTTCGGTATTGGTGCACCATTTTTAGCTGAATTTTTGGAGAGAAATTGACTACTAGAAATTGAGGAAATTGATGAGATTTTAGGGCATTTTGGTAAGATTTGATGAATTATGAAGGTAGGAAGTAAATGAGAATTTTTTGTGTAAAAATATGAAATTTTACCTAATAGGGGTAAAAACATAATTTGTAGTCTAAGACTGACAAATTGACCCGTGTTCGCTATCATTGAGTATTATGGATATAATTGGATTGTTAGAAATTGAAATGGCTCAAATCGGAGTTAAATCGAGGGTTTTAGGAAATTAGGCTGAGTGTAGGCAAATTGGGTGAACACTGTGATTAAAGACTATCCGAGCAATTTTCATCCCATTTCCATGCATGTAGAGCCTGAAATAATTTATGATAAATTGACACAATTTATTGAATTTTGTGTCATGGATTATGGATAAGTGGTGAGCAAATTGATTCGGGTAAGAGACTGCACTTGAGGACGAAGGATAGGAGTGTTTCTACTCCTAGCACTGTGAGTAAACTTATTATCGTCTTAATTATCTAGAGTAGATTTTATTAAATTTAATGATTTTATGAAAAATCATTTTATTGGGTGAATTGTTGATTTTATGAGAAAATTGTGAAATTTATAAAATAAATTGGATTTACGAAATAAATTGAATTTTTATAAATTGATTTAAACATCAAACAATTGGTTTTGAAATTAGAGTAATTGGAGGCTACCTGATTGGGTTATAAATTGTGTTTTAAATTATATGGCTTATAGCAATATGTGCGAATGAATGGCTAGACTGGTTTGTGCAAAAATTATATATATTGTGTATTCAGCCTTGAGAGGCTAGACTGTGATAAATTACCATATCATACTAGTTAAGATTTTATAAATAAGGTGGTAGATAAAATAATCCCTGCAGTGGAGGTTTTGTGTGCTAGCCTAAGAGAGGGGGCACAGAATCAAATTTATCTTACCTTGATCAGAGAGTTGTGTGTGGGGTATCTCCAGAGGTAAAGTTTGAGTGCACTTCACGTGGACCACCGCGTGAGAGTGAGACTCAGCCAACGTCAAGGCATGGCTAGATGGTTATATGTAAAAATATGTTCAGTTGTATAATACACTGAATAGCTTTGGCAGTCTCGGTCAGATGCTTCAACCGGGGCATCCCCGATAATGATTTTGGCATAAGCCAAGTTAAGTTTTTAAGAGATACATAAGCCATACTAAATATTAATTTAATCGAGTAAAATAATTCTATTTTGCTCGATAGAATATTTTATTTGTCTCTACTTAATTGGAATGAGTTGAGATAAGACGAACAGTAGTACAAAGAAAGAATTTGAAATTTGTCTCCATTTACTCGACTTTAGATATTTTTGATGGTGTCTGTTTGCTCACTAGGATTTTATAATCTCACCCCTTTTTATATTCACATTTCAAGCTTAGGATAACTTATAGATAGGCAATTGCATCGAAGACTGCAATTGGATTGCATTCCCAGAAAAACTGTAGGTTTCCAGCTTTCACTTCATTTTGGTTAGTTGTGATTCGACGTGTCACTGTAATTTAAGTTTCACACTCTGATTTTCTGTATACTAGTATGTAAAAATATATTTATCTTTTACGCTGCGAAAAATTTATTTTCAATAGCATTATAAAAATTGTTTTATAAGAAATTATAATATTTTCTTGAATATTTTGTTTATATTCAAATAATTATTCTTTTAATTTAAAAGACTGTTTTAGATACTGAAATTTGTTTTTAATCCCTAAGTATATGTTTTCTATCCATATTCTATATTGTCACTCTATTTCGGAGTTTTCGAAGAGAAAAGACGGAAATGCTTCAGTGAGGTTAAAATTACTTTTCTATTGTTATAAAATAAAAAAAATTTAAATCCTTTAAAATACAATGTTTGGCAATGACTACTCACAAGGGAGGTAAGAAAACTGATATGAATGCCTTGCGGGGTTTCGATCGGTATTCAGGGTGTGAATACCTATCGAGACTTTGCGGTAGTTGTCGCGGGCCTGATGGGGAGTTTCAGGGCATGACATAATTTGCGGTCTAGGACTGATACATTGACCCACATTCACAGTAATTGAGTATTGTGAATACAACTGGACTATTAGAAATTAAAATAGGTCAAATCGGAGTTAAATTGAGAATTTTAGCAATTTAAACAACGCATAGGTGAGTCGGTCGGAGACCGCGATTAAACAACTTTTCGAATCATTTTTATCTCATTTCCATGCATCATGTAGAGCCTGAAATCATTTATAGTGGTTTGACACAAATAATTGAAAATGTGCCGACAATTATGTATAGGTGGTGGGTCCCCCGGATGTGAAAAAAAATTCAGTATAGTGGAAATCGAAAACAGGAGTATTTTGCACTCATGACGAGGTAAGTGGATAAATTATTGTTTGTAATATCTAGAGGGGTTTTATTTTATGAATTTTATGCTTTTTAAGGCATGATAAATTTGAAGTATAAAGTATTATGATTTTCAATTAAAATGTGTTTTGATGAAATATGATTAAATAAATGAGTTTTATAAATTATTTTGAAAAGAAATATTGTTTTGAAATTAAATGTTGATTTTATTAAAATGGAGTATATGGAGGCTTACTTTGTGAATTGTGAATCTTATTTGCTATTAAAATTATGGCTTATGATCTTGGGAAGCATGCTGGCTAGATTTATATTTGTATTAAATATATGATTGTTTTCCTTCGTCTGAATATACTGGGTAGAATTTTATTGACCATGTTATGCTGCAAAAATTTTCTTGATTGGTGGGTTAATTAGTCGTTGCAATGGCGGGTTTCCGTGGACTACCTTTAGAAGGGGCACGGTAAACTCAGTTGTATATCACCTCAGTTGTAGAGGCATAGAGGGTAACTCTTGAGGTGACCATAGAATTTACTCCATGTCTGACCCCACGTGAGAGTAAATTCGGCTAACGCTAAGGAACGACTGTATTTTCAAGTATGATATAATCTTAACAGCCTTGGAGGACTAACTTGGATGCCTCAGGCCAAGGCATCATCGAGTAAGAGTTTCGGCAATAGCCTGGTTTTTAAAGAATTCATAAGCCCTAGCAATTTAAGGATTTTGATGATTTTGATGATATCTATTGAAAATTAAAATGTCTTACATGAGATAAAAAAAAATTAAAGTTTGTGCTATGAACGGCTAAATTACGTGGGGTTTTCATTTGTCTCCATCTACTCGACTTTAGATGTCGTAAATGGTAATTATCTACTCACTGGGTTATAAAACTCACCACCCTCTCTTCCACCCATTTCAGGCTCGAGACTATTGATAGACACTTGGATTGCATTGAGAGGCTAGTTCAAAGTCACGTCCTAGTGAGCAAAGGTACACAATTGTACATAATGAGGCCCACGTGTCATTGTAATTAATATACATACTTTGTTTATCCGTAATACAGTATGTATAAATTTATTTTACTTTTACGTACTGAAAATTAATTTTTGACATTTCTAAAAATATTGTTTTACAATAAAATGTAATATTTTATTTAATATTTTTATTTCATTTTATTATCTAAAAATTTTATTTTAATAATGGTTTTCGATATCAAAATTTATTTTCGATTGTGAATTATTTTTATTCTACTTGTATGTAATGTTTTGATAAATTTTAAAATTTTTAGACAAAAAAGACGAAAATGCCCCTGTGTGGAAAATTGTGCATTTTGGCTATTTTGATCCGAAATCTAGATTTTATTCTTTGAAAAAGGTTACTTGGAAACTAATGACCACGGGGGAGATGGAAAACTTGTACAAGAGCCTCGCAAGGTCTCGATAAGGTACTCGGGAGATGAGTGCCTATCAGGACATCGCAGCAATTGTCACAGACTCGAGGGTGGTTCCGGGTCATGACAAAAGTTAGCCGAGCATGAGAGAAAAGAGAGAAGAAAAATTTGACAATTTTGGTGGGAGAAGAAAATAGATTTTTTGTTGCAAATTTTTGAGGTAAGAAAGCAGAATTTTTGGAGGTTGTGTTGCTGGAAATTTTGAGGTTTTTATAGCTGATTTTGGTGCTGAAATTTCCAGGTTTATGCTGTCCGAAATTTATGAGTTTTCAAACTGAAATTTCTGCACTTTTAAGGCTGAAAATTTGAGCTGTTGTTGCTAATTTTTTTTGGGTGAAATGAGCAGCCTTAATTGCTAATTTTTGATGATGAAAAGAGCAAAATTTTTGCTGCCAAACGATGAGAGAGTGTCACGACCCAATTCCCGGGCCATGACCGGCGCAAGGACCCAATGAGCATAGCTCACTAAGCCCAAGCAAGCCTATTGTCACTTACTTCACTTACTGTATTCCACATATTCTCGTGTGAGGCATCCACACGTAATGCACCCAGTGTGCATACAATGCCAATTAACCATGGCACATCCAATCACACATACACACACACACCTTTTCCCAGGTGTGAACACAGCCAAAACACAATGGCATTATCAACATTAATATACATGCACTATACCAGTCATGTATTTAGCAATTCACATTGCTTACTCATATTTACATTCATACCAGTCAAATATAAACTCCGACAATGTACATTACATGTACATACCCATCATACAAAAACCCATGACTACCAGCGGAGACATGTACAAAAAAGCGACAACTAGTGAATGCCAGACACCTACCAGGAGATGGACTACTGTGATCCCGCGATCTAGGAATCTACAATCTCCTAATCTGAAAACATGAATTTTTGAAAACGTGAGTATAAAACTCAGTGAGCAAACATTAGATAGGAACAAGCCATAATATCGAGAAGGGTTAAAATATGATGCATACATTTGGAACACATTCATTTTTATCCAATTTATTATCAAACCCTTCCCCGCACTTCAATTTAATTTATAATGAAGGAATAATCAAATTCATACATATGCACACAGATAAGTACAACATTCCATTGTCTCACCTGCTGAAAATATCGTGTGCACCATGTGCACTCACCAGCTCATGTGCATCCCCCCACATCGTGCACATAGCTGGAGTCATCATCATGTGCACCATGTGCACTCACCAGCTCATGTGCATCCCCCCACATCGTGCACATAGCTGGAGCTACAGTGTGCATCCCCCCACATCGTGCACCAACCACATTTTCCACATCCAATCTCACCGACATGTGTTTTTCCACACATCACACACACATACATTTACATATATATTAACAATATCAAATGTCAATACATCACACATATTCACACATATGTGACACATATATAACAGCACAATTTCATGCCTTCATGCTTACCACAATTCATCACATAAAATCATTTTATCAGGGGCTTGTTCCCGGCACATGTTTTAAAAAAAACTTTGAATAAATCATTTAATCAGCTAATTCAATACAATGTGCATTTCCCAAATCATTTGAAATGCAAGTTCACTCACCGTCTCACAAATATCCGGATTCCTGATGCTCTCGGATTAAAAATCCTCAGTCACGATCCCTTTGCCTTTCTCGGTCTTCTCACCACCTTAACACAAAATAAAATCAAGAAATTTACTATAATGCCCCCAACTAATATAAACTAATTTAAATTACTAGCGTGTGATACGTAAGAGCAAAATCGCGTCCGATTATCGCATTAACGCGGTATTGCCTAATTTCGACCGTTCAGTCGATAAATTGGCCATTAAGCCCGATTCAATTCCAAATTGATCCATTCTTTTTCTAATACCTTAATTCATCCCATATCATGTAATTGATGCCAATTTCAGCATCCTACCCTTTCCAATTCCTTATGAAAAAATTCGGCCAATGCAGTGCATTAGCACTGAAAATTTTTCTACTACATTTTTCACTTTAATTTATCATTTTCCAATTTCTTTCATTTCAAATGGAACCATTTCATTTGAAATGAGACAATTCCTCATGCTTTCACTACACACTAGGTTCGGCCAAGGAAGAACAACCATGGAATTCAATTTCTTTCTTCCATATTTCTTCATAATCATGCTTAACTACCTCTAACTACTAACATAGTCTAAATTCAATCCAATCCAACAATCCTTCCTCATCCATACCCATTTTTCAGAATTAAACTCTTCATGATATTTCCATATTTAACCATTGAAATCAAGAACAAAAGCATTGGTAAGGTAAATCACAAGCCAAAGTAAAGATTTATTACCTTTTTCAAGTGATTTCCTTTGAAGATCACACTTTTCCTTAGATTTCCACCTAGGTTTTGTGTTTTTCTCTTTTGTTCTTCTTGTTTTTCCTTCAATTCTGGTGGGTGCCGACTTTGAGAGAGAAATGAGGGTTTAAATGCTGATTTTTATGGCTTAAATAATAAAATAAACAAGGTTGCCACGTGGCACCATGTGATTGGCCCGTTTTTTGACTTTTTTGACTTTTTCTCCCATTTGATCTCCACCACTTGATTCATCAAGTCAACATCTGATCCAAGGTTGACCATGGCTGGAAAAATTTATTCTGGTAGTGAAAAATTACCGAAATGCCCCCGGGATGGCAAAATTACGATTTTGCCCCTATACTCCGAAATGTCCCGGAATTTCATTATTTTCACTGTCCAACCTCAAATATCACTAATATAAATCAATATTACCCAATTGGGGTAAAATCCTTTCAAAAAAATTCACATTTAGCACTCCGGTGGCAAAATTACCATTTTGCCCTTGTGCTCTAAAAACACCGAAAATCACCATTTTACACTGCTAAACATCATTTTATGATTATGGGATCATAACTGTATGTCACATAATTATTTTTAGTCCACTGTGATCAAATCTTGGTTAAAAATCTCTATAAATCAACAAATGAGAAAATGACCGTTTTGTCCTTAACCGGTCAATTTTCTCGATTGACTCCAGACTGGACCTTGAACTCCGAATCACTATTCTGAGCTATCCTGTGGTTCTCAGAATTTTGAAATTCCCCTTAGAATTTCCATTAAACTAGGTTGAAGCTCGATTTAACTTAATTGTACCATTAGGTACAATACCGGTTTCCTAACAACTTAGACAGGGTCTCACACTCTCCCCCACTAATAGAAATTCGGTCCCCGAATTTAAATTCAAAGTAGAGTGGCTTACCTTTACATATCGAAGAGGTGTGGATACTTCGTCCGCATTTCCTCCTCAGCTTCACAGAGAGAATAGAGGAAATGGTGGTCAGTTGGTGAGTGGAGGAGAGAGAACGGGGGAGCTACTAACCTATGGTGGAGAGGATGGGCTGCCACGGTGGTGAAGGAAGCCACGGTCTGGGAAGAAGAGGAAGAAAAAGACGTGAAAGAAAAAAAAAGAGAAAAAGAAAATGAAAAAAAAGAAAATGAAAATAGATGAATAAAAAAAATAAAATTGGGCATGGCCCAAGTAGAAAATAAATGAGCAAGGCCCAATAGAAAATAAATAAATAAATGAGCTTAGCCCAATGGGAAGAAAAGGAGAAAAAGCCCATGGAGAAGGCCCAAAGGAAATAAAGAAATGGAGAAGGCCCAAATGGTAAGTTAATATTTTATTGTAAACTTTATGGGTAGTTTAATATTTTGCATATTTTGGATAAAAAAATATGCAAGTTGTTTAAGAAAATTTAATTAAGTTGCTACCCATATAAATGCATGATTAAGTATATTGGATTTAAATTTGTTGCTAGGAAAATTGTCGTAGAGGTGTGCCGAACAAAGTAGGTACCCGACAAATAGGAATAATTATTGATATGCGTATGAATCAATAGTAAAGAAACATCCCACTGTTACGAGGTGAGTAGGGGGTGTCTACTTTAAAATTTTCATAATTATCTATATATAAGTATACGCATGATTTATCGTACGAACACATTTGTGGAAAACATGAGCTAGTAGAATCTTAGGTATTTTGTGGATGCGAGTTGTTTTGAAAGTTGGTTTGGATATATCTACAGATAGACTATATACATAAAGTGTTTTTTTTAAACCAGGAAACAAGCTTTTCAATGAGATTTACATTCAAAATTGTGCCTTATACTTGTGTAGTGTGCATTCATGATTATGATGCCTGGTTACCATGTGAAGTACGTTTCGAAATTCATGCACTAAATTTTATTTTACGAAAATGATAATTGATTTTATTATATTTTATTATTTATGTTTTGAAAATAAATTTGGAATGGTACTTCAACGATATAAATGATTTTTAAGGCAGTTTATATAAATAAAATGAGATTTCTAATATGTGTTGAAATTGAATTGGTTTTGTGTGAGTCTGTGGTTCGAAGCTTGGCGAGAAGGTTCTGCGGGACCTGTGGCATTATCAATAAGTCTAGTGAGTCAAGTGATGTGGACCCAGACATGTCACTACTTTTATTGATATGGTGGGATTAGCTTACTGCAGTGGGTGGGTTTCCATGGACTAGCCTATTTAGAGAGGCATGGTAAACCTCGTATATTTTACCTCGGTAGAGAGGTGTGGAGGGTAACTCCCAAGGTAATGATTTAGAGTTCATTTCACGTCGAACCACTAAGTGAGGATAAACTCAGCCAACGCCAAGGAGTGGTTGTGTTTTCAAACGTAAAAATGTGTTTATACATAAATGACTTTTAACAGCCTTGGTAGACTCGGTTGGAATAGCCCCAGGCCAAGGTATGCCTAAGAATCAAGCATGAGAATGATTTTTATGGCACGAGCCAAGTTTTTAAGAAGTCCTAAGCCTTGTTGTCTATTTTTGATAAAATAGAATTGTTTTATATGGATTGCAATGAGTTTTAACATTATGAATTATGTTTCTTAGCATGGTGAGAAATAGAATTAAATGGTCTTTCGCAGCTCCCCTATTTGTTTTCCATAAAATAAATCAGTGATTCCTCGTGTATAGGCGAGCTATGATTTATACATGATTTTAAATAATATTTGGTTTCACGGGAGCTTGCTCAATTTTATTGATTTGATGTGAAAATGGTTATAAGGCAGAAAACCCTTGTTTGAAATAAATTATTTTTATAATCTTGCATTTTTATACTCAAACGATCTGCTGTTTGCTTGTTTCCTATCTACGCCTTACTCACAGAGTCGATGATATTCACTGAGTCTATGAGACTCACACCTCATTATTTCCTTTTTTGCAGACAAGGATCGACTTAGCATGTAGTTATCGACGTGATCAGTCTACCATGGATAGGTAAATGCATCTCATAGCATTTTATTTCGAGTCGCTTCACTGCTAGAAGTCGAATTTTAATAATTCGTTTATTAAGTTGTAAACGAATTCTAAATTTTTATATAAATATTAATTTGGGAAATTTTAGATTTTAATGTATAAACTTGCAAATAAAAAGGAGAAAAGTTTGTACTGATTTTTATATTTATAGTTCAATTTAGTATATGAAAGTATTAATATTATATGGTGATTGAATGTAGTAGATTAACGATAAAATCTAAATAGGCTTGTTCTAGATTTGATGGCTCTTCCTGGAAGTCTCGGACGTCGGTAATAACCGGAGAGGGGTCGCTACAAATTGTATGAAGCCTATGGAACATAATGGCCTTGCAAGAGAATTGTAAAGTTGTTACAATTATGAGATCACTATGCATTAAAATGTTCCTAAAATTGTTCCTAGTCATTGTATTTTAAAGATAGGGCATTGACAATGCTCAAAGATGGGTACATGTAAAGCCTCTTTACTTGAGAAGTAAATAATCACTCTCATAGATTGAAGTATAGGGGATACTTGTAAAAAAAAAAAAAGTATAGGGGATACTTGAGGATAATGTGTAGGTGCTTGTTAAAGAACGAGTTCACTGAACATGACTCGCTATGAGAACTTCATTTGGTATTTCACTCAAGTGTCTATGGAAATGTTCTCATGTGATAGTCGTGCAACTAGTTCTTGAACTTAAGACACTAGGTCATCTTGTGTGGGGAATGACATACTTTGATTTCACCCTTATGGATGTAGAAGCAACCAGATGCCTAAATAAGGTGTTTTCGGGTATGCCATGAAACATGCGAAGGTGAATGAGTGGTCAAGAGAGGATTCATCACCCCAAGTGATATGAAGGGATGTATCTCACTTGTTCTCAATTCTTGATTAACTTGTATAAGTCTTTGGCCAAAACATGATGAATTTGAGGAAAGTTAGTTTCCTAAATTCATAAGGTTAGTCATGAATTATAAGAACTAATATGGAATGTTATAAGTAGACACCGAGCCATGATTAATGATATATCCAAGATATTTGATGAAAGAACTGTATTGCACTGAGAGGTTTATCACTGAAGGGCTTTGTCAAATTCTTTAAATGACTCTCTAACATTGGTGTGGTCATCATGTATTGCTAGATGCCGTTCATGATCTATAAATATATATTAATTATCAAATTGATATTTATTTATGATTTATATTTATTGCCAACATGTTAGAAGTCTAATGGGTCACACACATTAAGTGGCATGATTGGGATTAAATAAGGGTAATTAATTAAGTTGGACTTAATTAAAAGAGACCAAAATAAAGTGGGAAATTAATTGAATTCTCAGAGACTTAATTAAATTAAAATACAACTACTGTATTTAGGGTTACAACTTAGTTTGGCTATATAAATATGTTATATTACCAAACTAAAACTCTAAGCCTAAAAAAAACTTCTCAACCATTCATAAAATAAGAAAAGAAAAGTAGATTTTTTTGTTTGACAAAAATAAGATTCGGCAAGAAGTTTTGGTCTTTTGTTTTTGAGACAAAACTTGCTAACACAAGTAAAAGTCCTACCTTTGAGAAGGTCTTATTCAGTTATTGTGTGGATTACTGTTAGAGGCCAAACACTTGGGTGGTTGAAGATTTGACAAATCCTAAAGGTGAAGAAGTAAAGATTTTTGATTTAATTGGCTTTGATTTAATTGGCTCTTGATTACAATATCTCAAGCAAGGTATGTAACTCTTAAACTTATGAGTGTTCATAATTAATTTGAAAGTTACTTGAAAAACACAAACATTAATCTTGTAGAATTCGACTATTTCTCTGATTTGATAATAGTTTATTATTCTGTTACGTTATAATTTTAATTTATTGATTACTTTCATGTTTGTGCATGAGGTCGAATCCTAGCAAAATTACCTATTAGCCTTCTAAGGTTCTGATCCTTTCAATTAAGTCTTCCCAACCATCTTTTAATTTCAATTTCTTTCTATTTTTCTTCCGTAACACTTGTACCAATAAAATATCAAGTTTATGCTTGAACGTGGTATCACCATAATATTTAAATATATTCTTACACGCGTTAGCTTTACTTAATAAAGACACGCGGGCCCCATTAATGTCATTTTTCTCCAAAATTCCCTTGTTCTTTTTCTCCCCCACTTAGATTGACCATATACTCCTCCCCCCTGACTAATATTGACATTTAATAAAATATTAATATTTTAATATTATTTTATTTTAAAACTTTTCACTTGTCTCATTGGAACCCAAAATGTCTTATTATGTCTCAATTCACTTTCGAATCACTTTTTATCTTGTTAATTCCTCCTTAATAAAAAATATTAGTTAATTGTTATTTCTTCACATGTGGAATATTTTTTTTCTAGAATATTTCTTTCATCCGTCATCGCTCTTTAACACCTAAATTCATGTCAATTAGCCCTTCGTCGTATCGATACAGTTATGTTGACTATTATACAGGGGTACAAGGTGTTACAGTCTCCCCCAATTAATTAGAATTTGCCTTCAAATTCACGTTTGTGTTGAGTTATTAATCCCACTCTATCTTATTCCATTCTTTCCTTTATAGGGAATTTTGATTTGTTCACCTCGTTTACCTTCAGTTCGACTAGAACACTTCATTTATGTATACCTAATCACCACCTTATTACTTCATTCCTTGTCAAACTTTTCGACATTCATGCATTCATTTTATTCCCATTCACTATTATGTAGCTTACAGAATTATAAATATGCCATATTCATTCCTGTACATATGCTTAATGTTGGGGGAGGTTAATGCCTTTAATTATTCCCACATACTTCATGTTTATCTTGCATTTACGCAACTTAAATCTTCTTAATCATATTAGTCCATCTTGTATGGCTTAACCATGCTATAGATTACATTTCCTTGATATCATTTCTTTGACTATTTCTCCAAAATTTCCTTATATCAACATAGCTCAACTTCTGATGGGATTTCTTCTTGTTGTACTATTTATACAATTCATGAAATATATCGAGTTCAAATCTCAAATCACTAAGAATAATTTCTTCATTTTAGTTGGGCACATCACTAACTCCACACATACGTATGTATACACACATTTAAGTGTCAACATTCCTTATTACGTGTGGGGATCCTTGTGTTCAAGTGCTTTCGGACAAAATTTCCCTTTTATTCGTTTCCATCCACGACCAAAATTCAATATAATAGTTGTAACATCTTGTACTTTTGTTAAATGCCAATAAGGCTTTGTTGATTAAATGAAGGATCGATTGATGCGAATTAACGTGCTAAAGAATGATAGAGTATGAAAGAAACGCTCAAGAGAAAAATATTTTACACACGTAAAAATAATAATTAAATAATATTATTTTTATCGGAGGTGAATTAGTAAGCTAAAGGATTATTAAGAGGTAAACCGAGACATAATAATGTGTTTCGAGACCAAATAAGGTAGGTGAAAAATTTTGAAATAAAATAATATTTTATTAAATAAAATAATATTAATATATTAAAATGTTATTTATTGTCGAAATTAGCCATGAAAAATGAAATATGACTAATTTAAGTGGGGAGGAGCAGTAAAGAAGAATTTTGAACGAAAACGGCGATAATTGTACGATGGGAAATTTTAGTCGAGTTAATGCAGTAAGAAAATATTTAAATATTATGGAGACGTTACGTTGAAATGCGATTTTAATATTTCGGTTATACACGTGTAAAAGAAGGAAGATAAATAGAAATTAGAATTTTTACAAGTGTTGGAAAAATTAATTTTAAATTTTGAAAATTTGATGGAGTTATGTTAAATTAAATGAAATTAAGGGATAATAAGTAAATTTTATTAGTTTGAAGAAATAAAAAAAATGAAGAGGAAATGGATGATAAAAATAATAAAGAAATGATGTTGAAAAGTCAAATGAAGAAAAATGCCAAGAATAGCCATTTTTTTGACAAGTCAAGGTCATATGGAATCAAAAAAAGAGAAAAGAAATAAAATATGAAAGAAAGATAGGAAGAATCTAGAAGTGAATGACTGGCCACCAAAGACAAAGGAAAGAAATGAGAAAAAAAAGAAAAGAAAAATCTAGAAGAGATAAGAAGGAGAAAAGTAGCAAAAGAAAGAAGAGAAAAATAAAGAAGGAAAGCACGGCTCGGTCAAAAAGGAAAGGCAAGGAAAACAAAAGAAATAAAAGAACAAGGAATAGTCTAGAATGATGAGAGAAGTTGGCAAAAAGAGAGAAAGAAACAAAGAAATAGCAGACCAAAGAAGACAAGGAAAAAGAAGGAAAGAAAAACCGTGAGGAAGAGAAGAGAGAGAGGACGAAAAATAGAGGAGAAAAGCTTAACAAAGGGGAGAAAGATGAGGACGGGAAAAAGGGAGGAAAAGCCGAGAAAGAGAAAGGGAAGAAAGTGAAAAAATTTTGCATTTTTGAGAGATTTTGAAGCTGAAAAATTGAAGACTTGCTGCTAATTTTAAGTGTAAAAAATTGAGCTGTTTTGGTGCTAAAATTTGAAGGTTCTTGCAGTTGGAAATTTGTGATTTTAATGCTAAACAATTCAAAAGCTTTTGCTGTAATTTTTGAGGTTAATTGCTATTTGAATTTTGTGAGTTTTCTAGCTGAAAATTTTACACTTTTAAGATTGAAATTGATTAGGTTTTATTGCTGAAAATTTAGCTAAAAATCTACTAGTTTAGGAGGCTTAAAGGTGTGATTTTGATGTCTAAAATTTGAGCTTGTGGTGATCGATTTTTGAAAGGAAAGAAAAAGAGGAGCCACGATGGTGAAGGGAAGAGGCCACGATGGATAAGGGAAGAGAAAGAAGAAAGAGAAATGGGCTGGAAAAGAGAAGAAGAAAGCAACGTAGAAGAGAGAAAAAAAAGAGAAAAAGAAAAGAAAAAGAGATGAAAAAAAAAAGAAATAAAATGTGGGCATGGCCCAAATAAGAAATAAAATTGGGCATGGCCCAATAGGAGAAAAGTGAATGGTTGTAGCCCAATGGGAAGAAAATTTGAGAAGCCATGGAGAGGCCCAAGGTCACAAAGAAATGGCAAAGGCCCATTGGAAAATTATCGTGGAGGCGTGTCAAGCGAAGTACATGATCATCGATAAATAGCAATAATTGTTGATACGCGAATGAATAAATAGTGAAGAAAAATCTTGCTATTTCGAGGTCAGTAGGGGTGTCGATTTTAAAATTTTCATATATCTATATATATATATATAAATTCGTATGATTTATTTCACACGAACTATTGTGAAAAGCATACGTTGGTGAAATTTTAAGAAAATTGTGAATGCAAATTATTTTTGGATATAATTTGGAATATATGTATATATTATACGTAAAGTGTTTTTAAACCAGGAAACAAGCTTTTTGAAATGCTTTTCATCAAAGGAAAATGTGCCTTATTGTTGTGTGGTGTGCATTCATGGAATTTATTATGTATTCACCATACTATTTCGATATAAAAATATCATGCAAATATTTACAGCGAACATTTATGAAAAGAAAAATTTTAGCGTGGTGCGGGGATCGATATTTTGAAAAAGATTTATATTATTCCCTTGAAAATCATTTTGAAATTGAATGATGATTTTAGAAATTGAGTGATTAGAGACTATTTCCATGTGTTGTACATTTATGATTTGAATAAAATAGCTTATGGCAATATTTGCATTAATGGCAGAACTGGTATTTGTGTTGAAATACATGAACTGTGTATTTAGCCTTGAGAGGCTAGTTAGAAATATAATTGCCATGTCATGCAGTCAAAACTTTTACAGAATTGGTGGGTTAATTAGTCGCTACAGTGGCAGGTTTCCGTGGACCAGCCTATTAGAGGGGCACGGTAAACCTAGTTATATTCATACCTCAGTACGAGAGGCGCAGAGGGTATCTCCTGAGGTATGGTTAAAGTTCACGTCACGCCGAACCACCACGTGAGGGTGAACTCCTCTAACGCCAAGGATCGACTGTGTTTTGAACAATTAAGAAATTTTAACAGCCTTGGCAAATTTGGTTGGATACCCCAGCGCAAGCTATCACCGAATATGAGTTTTTGGCACGAGCTAAGTTTTTATAAAGTCATAAGCCTTGTTGTCTATTTTTGATAAAATATAATTGTTCTACATGGAATGAAATAAATTTTAACATTATGAATCTTGTTTTTTGGCATGGTTAGAAAATTGAATTAAATGGTTTTTAGCAGCTCCTCTATTTGTTTTTCTGTGAAATGAATTCTTGATTTCTCGCGTATAGGCGAGCTATGATTTGTATATGATTTTGAATAATATTTGGTTTCACAGGAGCTGGCTTGATTTTATTGATTGGATGCAAAAAATGATTATAAGGCATAAAACTCCCGTTTGAAATAAATTGAATTCATAATCTTGCATTTTTATGGTCAAATGATCTACCGTTTGCTTGTTTCCTATCTACGCCCTACTCACGGAGTCGATGATATTCACTGAGTCTATGAGACTCACACCCCATTATTTCCCTATTTATAGACAGGGATCAGCCTAGTGTGGAGTCACTAGTGCGTTTGGTACAAGATGGATAGGTAGAGGCATCTTGTTGCATTTTATTCCTAGTCGCTCCACTATTAGAAGTCGAATTTTTACAATTTATTTATTAAGTTGTAAATGAATTCTAAATTTTTATATAAATATTAACTTGGAAATTTTAGATTTTAATGTATAAACTTGCAAAAAAAAAGGCAAAAAGTTTATACTGATTTTTATATTTATAGTTCAATTTAGTATATGGAAGTATCAATATTATTTGGTGATTGAATGTAGTGGATTAACGAGAAAATCTAGAAAGGCTTATTGGGGACTTGGTGGGATCTCTCGGAGGTCTCAGACGCCGGTAGCGATCGAGGACGGGTCGTTACAATAGTGGTATCAGAGCTCTAGGTTTAGCGGAGTCCTAGGAATTTTTGTGTCAAACAACGGAGTAGTAGAGTCTACGTAGAGTCTTGTTTATAGTCAGTGACTACAGCACCGATTATAAGCAGGAGGTTGTATAGACTCTTTATCTTAGAAAACCAACTTCAGTAGTCATAAGTGATAATTAAATGACGAAAATTGATTACAGATGTCTGGGTTTGAGATGACACCCGAGACACGAGCAACTATTGGAAATATTTTCAGTAAATACTTTTAATGAAAGGCTGATACGGTGGATATACCCCTCCGACCAAAAGTGGAGGAAAGTGAAATTGGACTAATAAGTCCGTAATAACTCTTTCGCTTTGTGCAATTAAAAATTTGAGCCATGATTGGCCATGGGAGGAAATTTGATGGCAATGGGGTATATTTTGATTGGAATAAATGATGATTATTGAGATCTACTAGTGAGTTATAAATTTAAGTATTAGGAAGATGAAAACTGATACTCGCGCGCACTGAAGTAAATGCACTATATTAATAAAGTTACCCTGCCCGTATATGAACGGTACTGAGTTTTTGAAGTATTTTAAATGTGAATATGTGCTGAATAGGTGTGTAGCAACTCAAATGGAATTGGTTTTGAACTTAATTAAGAGACGATGAAATCTCAAGGTTTGATGAAACTATATTGAGTTATAGTTATTAGTGCATGAATTAGCTCAAGGTTGAAGTTAGATATTGGTGATAATATCGAGGGACATTTAAGTAAAATCCATATTAAGTTTTATAAATATCAGAGTGGTGCAACGAAAGCAATACGATCCGGATTGAGAACATCGACACTTTGGGAGATCTTAAAATAATATCCATTGGAAACCAATAAGTTGGAATGTTAATAAGCATACATTGAAATGTTAAAGTTATAAAAGGCTTTAGAGATCAGCCTTTGATTATTTAAATTTTCACATAAAATGTATTAAAGGAAGTGTTTAAGTATTTCAAAAATGTATAGAAAGGTGTGAAAATACATTAGTTGACTATTTATAAGAGGTTGAGTTTGAATGGTTATAAATGGCTGGTGAACAACCAAGCAATGTGTAAGTAAATGAGCAAAGGGAGTTACGATTGGTGGGTAAGAGTAGAACTCTTATGATGAGATTGTGTTCATTGCTTTAAGCATTAAACTATGATTATGGACTTGTATCCACTTTATGAACATCTTGATGACATAGTTTGAGACATTTTCACTACGCGAAACGTTAAAGTCTAAGGAGGAAAAGGTTATATAGTCAAGTTAGGATTCGTGAATGACATGTCACATAAGTATGGTGATGAACTGTAAACATACAAGCATATCAAAACATGTTTGTAAATACGAGACATAAATTGTGAAATGTACCTCCCCCATCAATTTCAAATTATTTGATTAATTATCAAAATAAAGTGCCTAAAAAGGATAGGCAAAGGATAAATTGCGCTTCAAGCATTTTGAGAATAAAGGTAATATGGATTGATTAAAGGATACTACCCTTTGTGAAGGAATATAAATACACTACGGAAATTACGAAGATCTATTTACGAAAAGATGATAATTTGAGATTTCGAGTATTCATATACTAGTAAAGACTTTAGTAATAAGCCATGATCTATAAACATGACATTAAAATATGAATTTTGGTTAAGTAGAGTTGATTTAATGACACGTGGTGTTTAGTGATGATGTCAATTAACGACTGACTTTTATATGGGAATAAAATATCGACATTGGCTTAGTGAAATTATCACATGATGGTGAATATAATTAGACTAAACATGAGAAGAGGTGATCAGTGATCAAGATGAGACTTGGAAAGAAATTTTGAAGGAAAATTTTGAGCAATTTAATTTTTAGAGATTAAGTTATAGATTAAAAAGATTGATTAAGATTATAAAGGTATATACAAGAATATTATTAATCATCGAAATGCCTTGTCGTATAAGTTGAAATTATCTAGTGAGCATTTGATTATGAGAGTATTAGAGTTTTATTTTGGGAAGATGGTTATTAATGATTATCATATTTGAATCATCTCTGATATTAGAGATACCTAAAATGAATAAAGCATGTCTTAATCCGTATGTATTATGAAATACTTGAATGAAAATGTCACACCTCGGAACTCCCCATCGGGCCCGTGACAAATGCTGCAGGTATTCACACCCCGAATACCGACCAAAACCCTGTAAGGCTTTTGTACCAGTTTTCTTACTTCCCCTGTGAGTCATTATTCGATATATCATGTTGTAAGAGATATTTTTTTAAACAGTAGAAAAGCAGTTTTCGCCTCACAGGGGCGTTTCGGTCATTTTTTCACCAAAATTTCAAAATCTATTTAAAAACATAGTATATAAGTGAAAAATACATATTTTATAATCAAATTATGTTTTGAAATCAAAATCATTTATTTAAAGCAAAAATATAATTATTTGAATAGAATAAAAATATTCAATATAATATTCAGTTTTCTCAAAACACAATATTTACAAAGTTTTCCAAAAATAAATTTTATAGTGTAAAAGTAAAATCAAATCATACGTACAATAATAAAAATAATTAAAGTATATAATTCAACAGACAATGACAAGTGGGTCCTCGGCGTAAACACAAGGCATAAGACTATAACCTTTGTTCTCTACGGATACACCTCCAAACTCGTCTCTCGATCAAGTTAACTGTCTATAGACTATCTCGAGCCTGAAAATGTATAGGAAGAAGGGGTGAGATTATATAATCCTAGTGAGTAGACAGACATCATCAAAATAATCTAAAGCCGAGTAATATGAGACAATTAAAATAATTCATCCCATCATAAATTTCACAACTTGGAAATTCATCCCAACCCATATAAATAATTGGATTTCATCCTATTACTCAACATGGCTTATGCACTTTTCAAAAACTTGGCCCTTGTCAAAAATCTATTCTCTAGAATACCTCGCAGAGGCATCTTACCGAGACCGCCAAGGCTGTTTATTGTCACACACACAAACATATTTCACCTTTAACAACACAGTCGTTCCTTGGCATTGGCTAAGTCTCACTTTCACGTGGTGGCTAGCATAAAGTGTACTCAAATCTTACATCGGGAGTTATCCTACGTATCTCTCCAATCGAGGTAAGCTCAATAATTGGAAACCGTGCCCCTCTAAGTAGGCTGGCCCATGGAACCCCCATCACTGTAGTGCCTACTTTAACATCCACCAATCAATAAAAAATCACAATAGCATGACATGGCCCACATAACACATTCAAAGCAAATCAAAGCAGTTCACATATTCTTCAAATCATAAAAACAACCAGTCATGCCCACATTTATCGTAAGCCATTTAATTTAAAATCATGGATAAACAACACAATCACAGTATAGGTCTCCAATTACTCTATTTTTTAAATCATTATTAAATTTTTAGAAATTTATAAAATTATTTTATAAAATCCCATTTTCCCATAAACCACAATAATATTCCAATTAAACCATTTTTCCATAAAATCACACAATTAAATAAAACTACTTTAGATAATTGAGACGATAGTAAGTTTACTCACAGTTGTCGAAAATTCAGATTTCGGGTTCACTCGGACTAACGGTCCTCAAGTGCGATCTCTTTGCCTTTTTCGAACGTCTCACCACCTTGATACAGAATAAAATTAAGAAATTTTCTATATTGCCCCTAAGTTAATATAAACTAATTCAAATTACTAATGCATGATTTGCAAATGCAAAAATACGTCCGATTATCGTTTAAACGCGGTATCGATTAAATTCGACGATCGCCTGATTAATTGACCATTGTGTCCAAATCACTTCCAAATTGCTTCATTCCTCCTCTAATATCTTAATTCATCACACACATTTCTAAATAACCTAAATTCAGCATTAAAATCATTCAATTTGTTCATGGAAAAATTTGGTCATTACGGCGCACTTACACCATAATTTTTCCTAGTCACATTTCTCACTTAATTCTTCATTTTTCGAAGCCATTTTCCTTGAAATACAAACAATTCCTCCTTGATATTCAACCCTCATGGTTCAGCCAATGAAGAACCCTAGAGAATTTGAATGTTTTTCTTATATTTTTGTTCATAAGCATGCTTAACTATCACCAAACATCAACATAACTAAAAATCAAACAATTCCCATTATCAAATGTCTCTCATACCCATTCGTCCTCCTTCAATTCAGCATGATCACTCAATATTCAGCCATGAAAATTAAGAACTAAAGCATGGGTAAGCTAGGTTTAAAGTAAAACTAAGAAAATTTTACCTTTGTTTTGCTTGATTCTTGAAAAACCCTTGAAATCTCTTGATTTCTTGGCTAATTTCTTGTTTTTCCCCTTTGTTCTATTTTCTTTTCCTTGGGTTCAGGTTTATGCCGACTTTGGTGAGAGAAAATGAAGATTATAAGCTGATTTTTATAGTTTTATATTAAAATATAATGGCTTGCCACATAGCATAAAGCCATTGGTCCATTTTTTTTTTATTTTTTGACTTTTTCTACTTAATTTCCCACCACAAATATTTTCATATTTATCCATTCCATTGTTAAATAAAATCCTTGGTCTTGACAAGTGTTCGGGCAAAAAATTTACAAATTTACCCCCGAGGTGAAAAAATTATGATTTTGCCCCTATACTCCGAAATGTACCGAAATTACATTTTTTTCACTTTTTAACCTCAAATAACACTTCAATTGATCAATCATAATCAAATGGGATCAAAATCTTTTCTAAAAATTCTCGTTTCGACCTTTAGTGGTAAAATTACCATTTTACCCTTGTGCTCCAAAAATATCTAGAAATTAAATTTATCACTGCTAAATTTCATATTATGCTCCAAATAATCATATTATACTTCAATTGGTTATCTTGGTCAAATGTGATCAAATTCTTTTATAAAAATCTCCATTTTGTCTTTCAATGGTAAAATGACCGTTTTGTTCCTAATCGGTCAATTTTCCCGATTAACTCCAAACTGGACCTCGAACTCCAAATCATTGTTTCAAATAATTCTTGGACTGTGAAATTCTCGATTTCACTCTTAAAATCCTTATTTGAACTTGTTCGAGGTTTAATCGACTTAATAGTATCATTACGGGCAATATCGTCTTTTAACGATTTCTCGAACTTCCCAAATATGCTAACATTCTATTAAGCATATAGATGACATCGTAATTATTTTATAGACTAGGGTTTGATAGAAAATGGTATAGAAGTGTGAGAATTGAAATAAAGATGGGTTGACAAGTTAGATCGGTAGCCAATGATCGGATAAATGCTTGAATGTTGGAAGGCTCGATAAAGAATCAAGGTAAAGGAATTGTGGATGGCTATGTAAAAATGCATAATCGATGATTTGAGAATAATTTGATGAGGGTGTGACTAGGATTAACGATAAATTTAATTTCTCTTTATAAGATGAAGAATGATATTGATTTCATTGAAGAAGTGAGATACTTACAATTAAATGTAATATGACATTGTTGACTTTTCTACACAGATTGGAAATTGATATAATTTATAAAATCAAGATCTTATGTGGAGAATGCCTAACGAGAGTGGTGCAGAAGAATTTTAGGAATTTGATTATTCACAGTAAGTTGATTTGAATTCGATGACGAATTTATTTTAAGTGAGGGAGAGATTGTAACACCTCGTACTTTTGTTAGACGCCAATAAGGCTTTGTTGATTAAACGAAGGATCGATTGATGCGAATTAGCATGCTAAAGAACGACAGAGTATGAAAGAAATGCTTAAGAGAAAAATATTTCGCATGCGTAAAAATAAGAATTAAATAATAATATTTTTATCGGAGGTGAATTAGTAAGCTAAAGGATTTTTTGGAGGTAAACCGAGACATAATAATGTGTTTCAGGACCAAAGAAGGTAAGTGGAAAATTTTGAAATAAAATAATATTTTATGAAATAAAATAATATTTTATTAAATAAAATAATATTAAAATATTAAAATTTTATTTATTGTTGAAATTAGCCATGAAAAATGAAATATGACTAATTTAAGTAGAGGAGGAGTAGTAAAGAAGAATTTTGAATAAAGACAGCGATAATTGTACGACGTGAAATTTTAGTCGAGTTAACGCGGTAAGAAAATATTTAAATATTATGGAGACAACGCGTTGAAATGCGATTTTAATATTTCGGTTATACACGTGTAAGAGAAGGAAGATGACAGAAATTAGAATTTTTACACGTGTCAGAAAAATTAATTTTAAATTTTGAAAATTTGATAAAGTTATGTTAAATTAAATGTAGTTAAGGCATAATAAGTAAATTTTATTAGTTTGAAGAAATAAAAATAAAATGAAAAGGAAATAGATGATAAAAATAATAAAGAAATGATGTTGAAAAGTCAAATGAAGAAAAATGCAAAGAATAGCCATTTTTTTTGACAAGTCAAGGTCATATAGAATCAAGAAAAGAGAGAAGAAATAAAAGATGAAAGAGAGATAGGAAGAATCTAGAAATGAATGACCGGCCACCAAAGACAAAGGAAAGAAATGAGAAAGAAAACAAAAGAAAAATCTAGAAGAGATAAGAAGTAGAAAAGAGAAAGAGTGACCGATCAAAAAAGCAAAAGAAAGAAGAGAAAAATAAAGAAGGAAAGCAAGGCTCGGTCAAAAAGGAAAGGCAAGAAAAACAAAAGAAATAAAAGAACAAGGAAGAGTTTAGAAGGATGAGAGAAGTCGTCCAAAAGAGAGAAAGAAACAAGGAAATGGCCGACCAAAGAAGACAAGGAAAAAAATGAAAGAAAACCCGTGAGGAAAAGAAGAGAGAAAGGACAAAAAATAGAAGAGAAAAGCTGAGCAAAGGGGAGAAAGATGATGACGGGAAAAAGGGAGGAAAAGCTGAGAAAAAGGAAGGGAAAATAGTGAAAAAAATTTTGTGTTTTTGAGAGATTGAGGCTGAAAAATTGAAGACTTGCTGCTGATTTTAAGTGTAGAAAATTGAGCTATTTTGGTGGTGAAATGTGAAGGTTCTTGCAGCTGGAAATTTGTGATTTTGTTGCTAAAAAATTCAAGAGCTTTTGCTACAATTTTTGAGGTTAACTGTTGTTTGAATTTTGTGAGTTTTTTAGCTGAAAATTTTGCACTTTTAAGGCTGCAATTGATGAGGTTTTATTACTAAAAATTTAGCTAAAAATCTGCTAGTTTTGGAGGCTTAAAGGTGCGATTTTGATGGCTAAAATTAGAGCTTGTGGTGATCAATTTTTGAGAGGAAATAAAAAGAGGAGCCACTGTGGTGAAGGGAGGAGGCCACGGTGGAGAAGGAAGGAGGAAGAAGATAGAGAAATGGGCTGAAAAAAAGAAGAAGAAAGCAACGTAGAAGAGAAAAATAAGAAGAGAAAAAGAAAAGAAAAAGATATGAAAAAAAAAAGAAATAAAATGTGGGCATGGCCCAAATAAGAAATAAAATTGGGCATGACCCAATAGGAGAAAAATGAATGGGCTTAGTCCAATGGGAAGAAAATTTGAGAAGCTATGGAGAGGCCCAAGTTCACAAAGAAATGGCAAAGGCCCATTGGAAAATTGTCGTGGAGGCATGTCGAGCGAAGTACGTGATCATCGATAAATAGTAATAATTGTTGATACGTGAGCAAATAAATAGTGAAGAAAAATCTCGCTATTTCGAGGTGAGTAGGGGGTGTCGATTTTAAAATTTTCATATATCTATATATATATAAATTAGTATGATTTATTACACACGAAGTACTGTGAAAAGAATACGTTGGTGAAATTTTAAGAAAATTGTGAATACAAATTATTTTTATAAATAATTTAGAATATATGTATATATTATACGTAAAGTATTTTTAAACTGGGAAACAAGCTTTTTGAAATGGTTTACATCAAAGGAAAACGTGCCTTATTGTTGTGTGGTGTGCATTCATGGAATTTATTACGTATTCACCATGCTATTTCGATATGAAAATATCATGCAAATATTTACAACGAACATTTATGAAAAGAAAAATTTTAATGTGGTACAAGGATTGATATTTTGAAAAAGATTTAAATTATTCCCTTGAAAATCTTTTTGAAATTGAATGATTATTTTAGAAATTGAGTGATTAGAGACTGTTTCCATGTGTTGTGCATTTATGATTTGAATAAAATAGCTTATGGCAATATTTGCATGAATGGCGGACCCGGTATTTGTGTTGAAATACATGAATTGTGTATTTAGCCTTGAAAGGCTGGTTAGAAATATAATTGCCATGTCATGTGGTTAAAACTTTTATAGAATTGGTGGGTTAGTTAGTCGTTGCAGTGGTGGGTTTTCGTGGACCAGCCCATTAGAAGGCCACGGTAAACCCAATTATATTCATACCTCGGTACGAGAGGCGCGAATGGTATCTCCTGAGGTATGGTTAGAGTTCACGTCACGCCGAACCACCACGTGAGGGTGAACTCCGCTAACGCCAAGGATCAGCTGTGTTTTGAACAATTAAGAAATTTTAATAGCCTTTGCGGATTTGGTTGGATACCCCGACGTAAGGTATCATCGAATATGAGTTTTTGGCACGAGCCAAGTTTTTATAAAGTCATAAGCCTTGTTGTCTATTTTTGATAAAATATAATTGTTTTACATTGAATGAAATAAATTTTAACATTCTGAATCATGTTTCTTGGCATGGTGAGAAATTTGAATTAAATGGTTTTTAATAGCTCCTCTATTGGTTTCTGTGAAATGAATCTGTGATTTCTTGCGTATAGGCGAGCTATGATTTGTATATGATTTTGAATAATATTTGGTTTCACGAGAGCTGTCTCGATTTTATTGATTTGATGCGAAAAATGGTTATAAGGCACAAAACTCCCGTTTGAAATAAATTGATTTCATAATCTTGCATTTTTATGTTCAAGTGATCTATCGTTTGCTTGTTTCCTATTTATGCCCTACTCACGGAGTCGATGATATTCACTGAGTCTATGAGACTCACACCTCATTGTTTCTCTATTTACAGACAAGGATCAGCCTAGTGTGTAGTCACCGGTGCGTTTGATACACCATGGATAGGTAAAGGCATCTCGTAGCATTTTATTCCTAGTCGCTCTGTTGGTAGAAGTCGAATTTTTATAATTTGTTTTTTAAGTTGAAAATGAATTCTAAATTTTTATATAAATATTAACTTGGAAATTTTAGATTTTAATGTATAAACTTGCAAAAAAAAAAAAAGCAAAAAGTTTATATAGATTTTTATATTTATAGTTCAATTTTGTATATGGAAGTATCAATATTATTTGGTGATTGAATGTAGTGGATTAACGAGAAAATCTAGAAAGGCTTATTCGGGAATTGACGAGATCTCTCAGAGGTCTCGAACGCCGGTAGCGATCGAGGACGGGTCGTTGCAATAGTGGTATCAGAGCTCTAGCTTTAGTGGAGTCCTAGGAATTTTTGTGTCAAATAGTGAAGTAGTAGAGTCTACGTGGAGTCTTGTTTATAGTTAGTGACTGCAGCACCAATTATAAGCAAGAGGCTGTATAGACTCTTTATCTTAGAAAACCACCTTGAGTAGTCATAAGTGTAATTAAGTGACGAAAATTGATTACAGATGTCTGAGTTTGAGATGCCACCCGAGACACGAGCAACTATTGGAAATATTTTCAGTAAATACTTTTAATGAAAGGCTGATACGGTGGGTATACCCCTCCGACCAAAAGTGAAGGAAAGTGAAATTGGACTAATAAGTCTGTAATAACTCCTTCGCTTTGTGCAGTTAAAAATTTGAGCCATGATTGGCCATGGGAGGAAATTTGATGGCACTTTTTATATTTCAACACAAATAGCAATCTAGCCAGTCATGCTCACATTTAATCATAAGCCATTTTATTCAAATCATAAATGTACAAGACATGGAAACAGTCTCTAATCACTCAATTTCTAAAATCATCATTCAATTTCAAAATGATTTTCAAGGGAATAATTTAAATCTTTTTCAAAGTATTGATCCCCGCACCATGCTAAAATTTTCTTTTCATAAATGTTCGTTGTAAATATTTGCATGATATTTTTATATCGAAATAGCATGGTGATACGTAATAAATTCCATGAATGCACACCACACAACAATAAGGCACGTTTTCCTTTGATGTAAACCATTTCGAAAAGATTGTCTCCCGATTTAAGAACACTTTACGTATAATATATACATATATTCCAAATTATTTCTAAAAATAATTTGCATTCACAATTTTCTTAAAATTTCACCAACGTATGCTTTTCATAGTAATTGGTGTGCAATAAATCATACGAATTTATATATATATATAGATATATGAAAATTTTAAAATCGACACCCCTACTCACCTCGAAATAGCGAGATTTTTCTTCACTATTTATTCGCTCGCGTATCAACAATTATTGCTATTTATCAATGATCACGTACTTCGCTCGACACGCCTTTACTACAATTTTCCTAACATCAATTTAAATTCAACACGCTTAATCGCACACATATATGGGTAGCAACTTAATTAAATTTCCTTAAGCTACTTGCATATTTTTCATCTAAAATATGCACAACATTAAACTACCCATAAAACTTGAATTATAATATAATCTTAACAATGGGCCTTTGCCATCTCTTTGTGACCTTGGCCCTCTCCATGGCTTCTCAAATTTTCTTCGCGTTGGGCTAAGCCCATTCACTTTTCTATTGGGCCTTGCTCATTTTTATTTTTAATTTGGGCCATGCCCATATATTTTTTTCTCATCTCTTTTTCTTTTCTTTTTCTCTTTTTTTTTTGTTCTTTTTCTCTTTTTCTTTCTCTCTTCTACGTTGCTTTTTTCCTTCTTTTTCCAGCCCATTTCTTTTTCTTCTTCCTCCTCTTTTCACCACCGTGGCCTCCTCCCTTTCTTTCCTCTCAAAATTGATCACCACATACTCAAATTTTTCATGGCATTAAACCTGAAAATTTCAACAGCTACGCTACCCACTTTAACTCCAATTTTCAGCAGCCAAACATCCTCATTTTCAGCCATTAAAACTCTCAAAATTTTAGCAACTTCAAGCTCAATTTCCAGCATCAATAACCTTGAATTTTCAGCTCTTAAATCTCCCTCAAAGTGTAGCAAAACAACCCCCAACAAAGTGCAGAAATTTTCAGATTTTCTTACCTCATTCAAGAACCGAATTTTCTTCTTTTTTCTCTCCTCTTTTGCTGCCAATTTTCTTCACTTGAATCAGCTCTTTTTCTCCTCCAAAAGTGCAGCAAAATCAACCTTCTTCCTCTTGCCAAAATGGTCGCATTTTTCCTCTCTCTTTTCTCTCATGCTTGGCTAGCTTTTCTTTCTCCTTTCCTCACGGTTTTTCTTTCTTCTTTGTTCTTTCCTTTTTCTTCTTTCTTCTCTCTTTCTCCTTTTTCTTCTTTCTTCTCTCTTTCTTCTTTTTCTTTTATCTCTTTCTTCTTTGACCAAATTCTCTTCTACATCTTTCTAGATTTTTGTTGTCTTTCACTTTTTCATTTTCTTTATCTCCCTTACCGCCCCCACCATTTTGTCTTCCTTTTTCCTTTATTTTTTCTTGTCTTTTATTTCATTTCTTGTCTTTATGTGACCATGCATTCACACTAAAAATCTTTTTGACTTTTCAACGCCTTATTCCCTCATTATTTATCATCTAATTCATTCTCATAACATTTTTATTCCTTCCAATTAATGTAATTCCACAAATTATATCTTAAACTTTATTTTATTTAACACATCTCGTTCAACTTCTTCATAATTTAAAATTAATTCATCCGACACATGTAAAAATTCTAATTTCTGTCTATCTTCCTTCTCTTATACGCGTATAACCGAAATATTAAAATCGTATTTCAACACGGTGTCTCTATAACATTTAAATATTTTCTTACCACGTTAACTCGATTAAAAATTCGTGTCGTGCGATTATCGTCATTTTCGTTCAAAATTCTTCTCTACGGCTCTTCCCCCACTTAAGTTAGTCATATTTCATTTTTCATGACTAATTTCAACAATAAATAAAATATTAATATTTTAATATTAATTTATTAAATAAAATATTATTTTATTCTAAAAATTTTTACTTTCTTTCTTTGATCCCAAAACACATCATTATGTCTCGGTTTACTTCCGAATCATCCTTTAACTTATTAATTAACCTCCGACGAAAATATTATTATTTAATTATTATTTTTGAACGTGCAGAATATTTTTCTTTTGAGCGTTTCTTTCATACTCTGTCGTTCTTTAGCACGCTAATTCGCATCAATTAATCCTTCGTTTAATCAACAAAGCCTTCTTGGCGTCTAACGAAAGTACGGGGTGTTACAGCATGTTAACATTCTCATATTTAATCTACGAGCATTGGGGTATAATCAATTTCAGATTGTCCTTTTTAGTTGTTTAGATTATGATTCAAGTTGCATCTTACCATAGGTTATCTCTTACGTAATCCACATGAATTCTCATTATCCCTATGCATAATTTCATATCATTTACATGCTTATACCCTTTTCTTATAATTTCCAATTATATGCTTAAGTTTCATTATACTATATATCTTTGCATCATAATGTCATCAATCACATCTCACTTGCTAATTGTCATTTTCATTAAATTGCAATCCAGTATACGTATATGCTTTATAATCTCATTGATCCTTCAAAGATTCATCTTTACTTGATCATTGCATCTTATGCAATGCCACAATCCCTAAAAGTCATCTTTATTTCTCAATTATCTCTCACGCCTTTAACATATATCATATCCTTATTGTATTTCGATATTAATTAGTCGCTTAAGACTTAGACTCATTCGAATCATGCATGCCTCATGTATTTCTAAATTCCAATTTCTATAATACATCAAGAGGTTTTCATTACCTGACTTCATTATCAAGGTTACCTTCAATCATCTTTTGTTCTATTCTTTCATATGAATATAACATCATTCTCCCTTAGTCAATTTACAAATTGTACTTGAATTGTAAGACTTGAAATAAGGTTCTTCTCAAGTACTTTTCAATGTCAATGCGAGTATCACTTTCAGCTTATAGCTTCCCTTTTGTAACCACGTAACTTAATGCTTAAGGATATCTATCTTAAACTTATGTCTCACTGCATATGATCACTTAACCCGTGGTTTAGCCGTTAGGCTCCTCAGTAAGTTTCAAAATCCCATATATTATGCTGGCTACATATGATTGGTAATTCCTTCTCAAGGATGTTCATGCATTCTTGAAACATTTAATCACTTATTTGCTCTTTAACATTCTGAGCATATCATCCCAAAAAAGACATGCACTTATTCACCAAGATATTTAAATGCTTACTCATCTATTCACATTTTAAATTATCTTCATGGGTTTCTAGCATGCCACATAATTGGCCTCGTGTTGTTACTAACCCTTTTCATACACAATTTCATTATTCGGCATTGACATTCCTTATTAATATCTCATACATTCATGTAACTTTTCACTCACTTCCTCCTTAACCTTTGACAAGGCTTAATCTCTTACCTCCTTTATTTCTTAGGATTTGACTTTAGTCAACATATTATTCATCTTAATATTTCACATGGTGATTTATCTCAATGTAGCCGTCTCAAGAACTTTCTATCTTCTCTTTTACTTGCATGCCAATATATAAGGCAATAAAGAAACCTTTCAATTCACTCATATAAACACTTTTCTAATGCACTTAAAACTCCAAATAGTAAAGCTCAACATTAAGACCAATGGCCATAATTTAGCTTGTGAGTTTCATTTTCATGCCATTCACAATTTGCTCGCATTTTTTAGCGATGAAGGGTTCTTGACAGGGCAGCATTCAATAGTTAGCATTACGGCATTGCAGCTACTAGGATTTACTTTCTCAAAGCAATTTTTCTACCTTTAAAGCTACTGCACTAATCATTCTCAACTGCATAGCTTTCCTTTAAGCCTATACCCTAGTTTCCATAAGCATGTGTATCTTTATTTTTGCTTATCATAACCCTTCAAGACCTACCTACACACTACAACCTTTTGACCAATGAATTATCTCTTTTGACCCCTTTTCCTATTTATCCAGCATATGCCCCTTAACATTTCATATCCACAAGAATGTCAGTTATAATTCCTTCAACACTTAAGTTTACAATCCTAGACATTAAGCACGTTAACCATTCAAAATATCACCTATAATCTCATGGATTTCTCCCATATCTTTTTGAAATTGTAACTGTAATTTAGATTTATAGTTCTATAATCTTACGATTGATTGTTGACCTTACCACCCTATCTAATGATATCCAATGCAATTATGATACATTGAACTTTCTTATTATAACATAGTCCCCTAGTTCAATGTGTTTACTAGAAAATAAACTTCTTTGATACAACTTGCCCTATAAACTAGGACCTTATTTATTTATTTTCGTAATCGAAATCGTGCCAAAAAAACCCACATACCATGATAAATGGTAATTCCTTATGAACACTATAAATTCAAATGGCATTTTTCACCTTGCTAAAAACTGGGGTCACCACTCAAAAGTCTATCATGTTACATGGTAACCATTTCATAGTACTACAAAATTTGTTTATTATCAGATCTTGTAGTTGCTTGAATCATTAATGACTTTCTACATTCACCTTTAATAATTAGCTAAGGCGACCAACCACTAACCAAGGTGAATATCTTTCCTGAATCATTATATTACTAATCTACCTCTGTCATACTGGAAGATTCCAATACGCATCAAGTCATCAAAACAGCTATTTCATAATTCGTTCAAGTCATATGAAAATAAAAGCCAAACTCTTAAATCCTTTGTATAGATAGCAACTACTATTTCATTTACACCACGTCTGCCTAGACTTAAAGTAATACGAAATTCAACGAAAATATTAAGTGTTATTAGGATCATTGTCACTTTGATCCGAACACATCGATAGATCTTCCTTTGGGTCCTCCTCTATCTCTTGAGGTTTCCCCATTTGATCCTTAATCCAAGCTTGCTATTGCTTCACGCATTCCTCCCTACTCACAAGTGCAACACCTCTCCCATAACTAGAAGGAAAGTCTCAAACAATGGATACCTTCAGACAACGGATACCTTTCTGGGATGAATACCTCATCTTGCAATTACCTCTTTCATATTTTCCTCAAACATTGTCGAAAAGAAATTTTTTACGCATACCCGAATCTCGGTGCTTGCCTCACTTTCAAGGCTCTCACTACTTTCAAGACTTTCCCCATTGCGAAACATTATTTCCAATCCCGATGGAATCCATCCTATAGGAATCTGGGGTTGGCCACTTCCTTGACTCTCTAGATCAAGGCACCACTGGCTTCTAATAGTGGAGCTTAGAGATCCCTCACTAGTACTATGAGAGGTATCATGATTATTCTTACACCTAGACATAGTGTGTATAACAGGCACGCCTCAAAACTTGTACACAACCAAGCATCAGTTACTTAGTCATTTATACATTACAAGACTAGGTAGGTTTTTCAATGAATTAGAGCCATGTAGTATCTCGTCTTTGACTTGTGTTGCATACCCACAATCCAAGGATAAGACTCTACATGAACTTTAACAACTTTGCTGAAAGACACAAGAATCCCTAAGACTCAACTAAACTTAGTCTTTGATACTAGCTTTGTCACAACCCAAATCCCAAGCCATGACCGGCACATGGACCCAAAGGGCATAGCCCATTAGGCCCAAGTAAGCCTCTATTTCTCTAAGATCTAAAACTCATAATTTCTAATAATAATTCTTTCAAAATTAAATCATGAAAACCAAGTATATATATATCATTCTCAAAACAAGGTTATCATTTATCAACCTTAAATGACATTGTTAATCAAACCAAACATACAGAGTGCACAACAATCTCACAATTTACATTTAAACAACTATATACATGTGCAAAAGACCTTTACTATCAACGAAGTGACTTTGGGTGTGGGTACTGCTATTGGATGCCATGGTATCTACCAAAAGGCGAATACAAATGGACATTTCAATCTAGGTCCCAACTACCTTTGACCCTGAAAACCAAAACATGAAGTTAAAAAGAATGAGTATAAACCCAGTGAGTGAACATAAGAAGGGAACAAGCAACGATACAAAAAGTTTTAGAAAACACTGTGCATTTATGTTAAAAACAATGCAATTAAGCTAAATTACTTGTTAAAACCCCTCAACTTAGCCTTTGATTAATTTAATCCTTTAATGTTGAAGGAACCCTGGCCAACAATGTCACTAAAGAGTGAGGACAATAATAATTTAGCAAGCAGGTAAGAGAGTTTCTCGCTGCAGTGAGAAACAAGGTAGAAGTATGCTTTCAAGTTAGAAAGTTTCTCGCAACAGCGAGAATCCAAATTGATTGCAGCGACAAACAGGATTATGAAGTCATTTTCGTTACATCGAAAATGAAATTGTTTACAAAGTCCTTATTTAGGTTCAATTTATATTTGCTCACTACTAATGCGATTTATAAACCATTTTCCCTAACTTTTCTATAGTATGTATAAGCATGTATACCGAAATTTATGTGTATATGCATATCTACATCATATATATATACATACGTCCACATATAATATCAAACGTACATCAAAGACATTTCATTGACCCCAAAATTATCAACATGGTTTAACGCATACAACTATCGACATTAACCTAGCTCGTGTGCACTCCCACACTACACATAGCTAGTACCATCATGTGTACTCCCACACTGCACATGCCAAATATCATCATGTGCACTCCCACACCACACCTCACCATTACCATCATGTGCACTCCCACACCACACATGCACAGTTGCAATTATCATGTAATATTAGTGTGAGACCTCGACCTCTATAGACCCGTAACGAGAAGTAAACGCGATAACACGGACTAGGGGTGATTTTATCATTTCTCATAGGGAGCTCCTAAGAGTAGTTTTCTAATGTTATTAAGGTCTAAGTAGGCCTAAGGAATAAAGGAATGAGGGTAAATTAAATGAAAAAGATAAAAATATTGATAATTTTCACGATAGGGGTAAAATGGGTATTTTGTACCTTAGGTCTAAATTTTTAAATTTTGTGAACTTGAGTACTTCTAGACCATTATGGACCTTATGTTAGTGTTAGAAGCTTAAAAGATTGCACAAAGGAAAAGAGGAAGACAAGTGGCCTTGTTAAGGGCATTATGGTAAATTGCATGAAAATTAGATAAGTCTTAATTATAAATATCTAGTTCCAGCAGCTTTTCTCCATTTTCTAGCAGCTTCTCTTCATCTTTTTCCTCCTATTTTACATTTCTCCCACCTTTAAAGAAAGCTTCTCTCCACGTTTCCATCACTCTCTCAAACTAACCTCAAATTTCATGCTTTACATACCCCGTTATAAGGTTTTTCACACTCTTTTACTCCTTCACCTTAAAAACCCCCAAAAGTCATGCTCCCATACTTTCTCTCACTAGTTAGATGAGTAAACAGAGAGAAAAAGAATGATTTCTCTTACTAGCTTGAAAAATCTTTCAAAAGAATTCAATTAAAAAGATCACCAAGGTAAGTATGGGCTAAGGTTAATTTATTTAGTGGTTGATGATATCTACTAATTAGATTTGTGAATGTTTTATTGTTGAGATTGATTATTCATTTTAGTGTAACTAGAGTAGTGCAAATAATAGCCATTTAATATTAGTTAGAAGCTAGTGAGAAATGAATGTAGAACTTGGTTTAGGAAATAGCTTTTGGGACGGTATTAATGCCAAGTTGGGTTAAATGTAATATTGTTGTGTGTGATAGGTTCCTACGAGGCTCCACATCCCCATATGGAACATTAGTCAAAGCTAGGATCGACCTTAACGTCAATAAAGACCGGTGAGTGAACTTGCATTTTAAAATATTTTGAGAAGTGCCCACATGTTTAAGTAAATCATTTGAAAGTTCATTTGTTTTTGCTTTAAAAACATACCTGGGGAACAAGCCCTTGATGAAATGTTTCTATCTTGTGAAACATGCAATACGAATAATTCATATGTTATCACATTGCATTGATATATATATTGCGCATTGGATGTTCCTTTTGTGTGATGATGATGACCCGGTTATGTGCGAGTATGTAGTGTAGAAGAGTCGATGATGACCAAACCATGTTCGAATACGGAGGGTACATGAGCTAAAGACCATTTGTCAGACCTAGTCCTAGGATATGCTTATTATGTTGTTTATGTACTTGATAGTACGTTCCCATATTGGAATGATTGGAGAAATCATTAAAGGTCGACATTTCACCTAGTGATATGAGTAAGCTGATTAAAGCCTTGAACTGATCTAAACAAAGACTTGAGGATAAATTTGAGAAAAGTAAAACCCCTGGAATAACTCAAAGCAATGGTTCGAAGTTCAAGGTCCGATTTGCAGTCAATCGAGAAAATGGACTGATTAGGGGTAAAACGGTCATTTTGCCACATAAAATTTAAATTTGGTTATTTGATGAAAATTTTGACCAAGATTAATCATTTGAAGTATAATATGATCATTTGAAGCATAATATGAGGTTTTGCAGTGAAAAATTTTAATTCTCGATATTTTTGAAATATTAGGGCAAAACGGTAATTTTACCGTTGAAGGACAAAACGTAAATTTTTTTTAGAAAAGATTTTTTGGCCCCATTTGACTTATTGGAGTATGATTTGGGTATTGGAGTATGATTTGAGGTTTAGAAGTGAAGAAAATTTTAATTTCGGTATAATTTGGAGTATAAGGGCAAAATTGTAATTTTGCCACACCAGGGGCAAAATGAAAATTTTGCACCCCCAGAGCATTTTTCCAGCACATGGTCTTCACCCATCATCATTTTTGACCTTTGAACAATGTGTGGTGGAGATTTAAAGATTAAAAGAAAAGAATTTAAAAATGGACCAATGAATGGGTGCCATGTGTCAAGCATTAGATATATTATTCTTTTCCATATAAAATCAGCCCATAAAGCCCCATTTTCTTCATGGGAGTCTGCCAAAACTAGCAAGAGAGAAAAAAAATAAAAACCCAAACCCTAGGTAGGAAATTCAAGAGAAAAGTGTGGATTTTCAAGGAAATCAAGTGAAAAAGGTAAGATTTCTCTGATTAAACTTGAGATTTATTTTTTCCATGCATTTTCCCTTAATTTTCATGGTTGAAAAGCATGCTTTCATGGTAAATTCATGGCTGGTCAAAATGGGTATGGAGAGAGAATGATCTTGGATTGGTGTGATTTTTAGGTATGTTAGTGAATTTAGTTAGTTAATCATGTTTGGGAAGCAAAACAATAAGAAAAATTTCATTTCCCCCACAATCCTTCATAGGCTGAATTTCATAGTGAGTGTGGAGATAATGAAATGATTTCATTTCAAGTGAAATGGATTAGAAAATGATGAATTTTAGTGTGGAAAAGTAATAGGAAAAATCATGGTGTTAATGGACCATTATTGGCCAAAAATTTCAAGAAGAAAAGTGAAGATGGTTTTGTCAAATTTTAGGTTATTTGGCTTGTGTTTGGTGATTTGAGGTATTTTGGATATAATTGGAGTATTGAAAGTGAAATGGATCGAATTGGAGTTGAATTGGAGGTTTTAGGAATTTACATCGTGTATAGGCGAGTTGGGTCGGACATCGCGATTAGGCGATTGTCAAGACATTTCATACCCAATCTCATGCATACATATAAATATGAGCTTGAATTAATTAATAATGGTTTGACACAAATTATTGAATTCTATGTCACATACTATAGATAGGTGGTGAGCCATTTGACATGGGTAGGAGACTACACCCGCAGACCGAGAATAGGAGTATTTATACTCCTAATACTGTGAGTAAATTTATTATCGTCTTAATTATCTAGAATAGTTTTATTCAACTTTGTGATTTTATAGAAAATTGGTTTAAATGGCAAATTATTGTGTTTTTATGGGAAAATGTGATTTTTAAAATGATTTTATAAATTTTTTGGAAAAGTGAATAATGGTTTTAAAAATAGAGTAATTGGAGATCGCCTGCTTATGTTATAAATTTCTGATTTTAAATTGAATGGCTTATGGTAACCTTTGCATGAATGGCTAGTTTTATAATATATTAAATATGTGAATTATTTGATTCGCCTGGATAGGCCGGGTAAAATTTATCAGCCATGTCATGCGGGTGAGATTTTATTGTTATGGTAGGGTCTATTCTACACTGCAATGGCGGGTTTCTGTGGACCAGCCTATTAGAGGGGCATAGTAAACCCGACTATTTCTTACCTCAGTAATAGAGGTGTGAAGGGTATCTCCTAAGGTGAAGTTAGAGTTCACTCCACGCCTAACCACCACGTGGAAGTAAGACTCTGCCAACACCAAGGAACGGCTGTGGTTTCAAGATGTAAAAAGATGTTTTTGTGTACATAAATTTTCACAGCCTTGGCAGACTCAAACGGATGCCCTGGTACAAGGTATCCCTGAGTACAAGTTTTGGCATGAGACAAGTTTTTTTAAGAAATTCATAAGCTATGTTGAGTAATGTGATAAAATATAATTGTTTAAATGGGTTCGAACGAATTTACATGTTATGCATCACGTGTTGTGATGGGATATTTCTATTGTGAGACCCTGTCTAAGTTGTTAGAAAACCGGTATTGTACCTATTGGTACAACTAAGTTAAATCGAGTTTCGACCTAGTTTAATAGAAATTCTAAGGGGAATTTCAAAATTCTGAGACCCACAGAATAGGTCAGAATAGTGATTCGGAGTTCAAGGTCCAGTCTGGAGTTAATCGAGAAAATTGACCGGTTAAGGACAAAACGGTCATTTTCTCATTTGTTGATTTATGGAGATTTTTAACCAAGATTTGATCACATTGGACCAAAAATAATTATATGAAATATAGTTATGATTTTTGGAGTATAAAATGATGTTTAGCAGTGTAAAATGGTAATTCCCGATGTTTTTGGAGCGAAAGGGCAAAATGGTAATTTTACCACCAGAGTGCTAAATGTGAATTTTTTTGAAAGGATTTTGCCCCAATTGGGTAATATTGATTTATATTGATGTTATTTGAGGTTGGACAGTGAAAATAATGAAATTCCGGTACATTTCGGAGTATAGGGGTAAAATCGTAATTTTGCCATCCCGGGGGCATTTCGGTAATTTTCCACTACCAGAGTAAATTTTTCCAGCCATGATCATCCTTGGATCAGATTTGGGCTTGACTAATCAAGTGGTGGAGATCAAATGGGAGAAAAAGTCAAAAAAAGACTAAAACGGGCCAGTGGCGTGATGACACGTGGCCAACTTGTTTATTTTATTATAAAGGCTATAAAAATCAGCCTTTAACCCTCATTTCTCTCTCTATATTCGGCTCACACCAGAATTGAAGGGTAGAAAAGAAGAACAAAGGAGAAAAACATAAAACCTAGGTAGAAATTCAAGACAAAGTGTGATTTCAAGGAGAATTCAAGTGAAAAAGGGTAATAAATCTTTACTTTGGCTTGTGATCTCTAATATCTATGCTTTTGTTCTTGAATTCTATGGTTAAATGTTGAGATATGATGATGGAATGAATTCTGAAAAATGGGTATGAATCATGAAAGGTTGTTGGATTGGATTGAATTTAGACTATGTTAGTGTTTAGAGGTAGTTAAGCATGATTATGGACAAAAATGGAAGAAAGAAATTGATTTTCATGGCTAATCTTCATTAGGCCGAACCTAGGGTGGAGAGTGCATGAGGAAAATTGGTTCATTTCAAATGAAATGATTTCATTTGAAATGAAAGAAATTAGAAAATGACAAATTCAAGTGAAAAATGTAGTCGGAAAATTTTCAGTGCTAATGCACTGTATTGGCCGAATTTTTTCATAAAGAAATGGAAAATGGTGAATGCTGAAATTGGCATTAAATTGAATGATTTGTGGTGAATTAAAGTATTAGAAAAAGAATGGGCCAATTCGGAACCAAATTGGACATAATAGCCGATTAATCGGGTAATCGGTTGAAATTGGGCAATACCGCGTTAAAGCAATAATCGGACGCATTTTTGCCTTTGCGTATCATACGTTAGCAATTTAAGTTAATTTGTATTAGTCTGGGGGCATTATAGTAATTTCTTAATTTTATTCTGTGTTAAGGTGGTGAGAAGTCCGGAAAAGGCAAGGGAATCGTGATTGAGGATTTTTAATCCGAGAGCATCCGGAATCCGGATTTGTAAGACGGTGAGGGAACTTGCATTTCAAAATTATTTGGGGAATGCACATTGTATTGAAATAGATGATTAAATGATTTATTCAAAGTTTTAAAACAAAAATTTCTTGCCGGGAACAAGCCCTTGATAAAAATGATTTTATGTGATGAAATTACGTATTATGCATGAAGGCATAAAATTATGTGTTTGGCATGAAAGCATGAACTATTATTTCATTGGGGTGAAATTTAATTGTGCTGAATGTGTACATTGTTATGATGTTTATATGTGTTGTTAAGAAGTATTGTGAAATTATTACCACCGTGCACGTGTGAAGAGGAAAATGCACAGGCCTGAAATGGTGTGCAAAGTGGGGACGGCGATACGTAACGCCCACTATTTACTATAAATTCTGAAAAATTGAGCAAAGTGGGGACGGCGAAACGTAACGCCCACGATTCCTGGAAACTATCACTCGTGAACATTGGTGAAGTGTGATTTGTTATCCAGGGGCTTGCAGGGACGGCGATACGTAACGCCTGCGAGTGCTCAGATATATGTGGTTGTGTACATATGTGATTGTTCATTTCTCCGAGTATATTTGTATGAAATTGATTATTCCTTCATTATAAATTAAATTGAAATGAGGGGAAGGGTTGATAATAAATTGGAAAAAATGAATGTGTTCTAAATGTATGCATCATATTTTTAACCCTTCCTGATATTATGGCTTGTTCCTATCTTATGTTTGCTCACTGAGTTTTATACTCACCGTTTTCAAAAATTCATGTTTTCAGATCAGGAGATTGTAGATTCCTAGATCGCGGGATCACAGTAGTCCATCTCCTGGTAGGTGTCTGGCATTCACTAGTTGTCGTTTTATCGTACATGTCTCCGCTGGAAGTCTTGGGTTTTGTATGATGGTTATGTACATGTAATGTACACTGTCAAAGTTTATTTCTGACTGGTATGAATGTAAATGTGTAAGCAATGTAAATTGCTAAATACATGACTGGCATAGTGCATGTATATTGTGATTAATAATGTCATTGTGAATTGGCTGTGTCCACACCCGGAAAGGGTGTGTGTGTGTATGTGTGACTGGATATGTCACGGTTAGTTGGCATTGTAATGCACACGGGGTGCATTACGTGTGGATGCCTCACACGAGCATGTATGGAATAAAGTAAGTGAAATTAGGCTTGCTTGGGCTTAGTGAGCTATGCTCATTGGGTCCTTGCGCCGGTCATGGCCCGGGAATTGGGTCGTGACATCTATTGTCTCCATTTACTCGACTTTAGATACTTTAGATTGTATCTATTTACTCACTAGGATTATGAAATCTCACCCCTCTTCCTATCCATTTTTCAGGCTCAAAACAGTTTGTTCATAGTCGATTAAGACGAGAAGTAATGTCGGAGTTGCACCCTAGAAAGTAAGAGTTCACGGTCCAATACCTTCATAGTCAATTGGGGGCCCACGTGTCATTGTAAAGGAAACTTCATACTCTGGTTATCTATAGCATTGTATGAAAGAATTTATTTTGCTTTTACACTGCAAAAATGATTTACGGATTTTTCTATAAATATTGTTTTATAAGAAAAAGAAATATTTTATTAAATATTTTTATTTTAATCAACTAGTTATAATTTCTTCTAAAATGATAGTTTTAGGCATTTAAAATTATTTCAGTTACGAAATATGTGTTTTCCACTCATGCACTACATTTTGGTCAAGTTCGAAATTTTTGAGAAAAAAAATGACTAAAATACCCTTGTGAGGCAAAAATTATTTTTCCACTGCTTCGAGTAGGAAAAAGTTTAAAATCCTTTGAGAAGGGATGTTTAGTGACGAATGCTCAGAGGGGAGGTAAGAAAGCTGATACAAAAGCCTTCCGAGATTTCGGTCGGTGTTCAAGGTATGAATACCTGTCGAGATTTCACGGTGATTGTCACGGGCTCGATGGGGAGTTCCAAGTCGTGACACCATTGGTTGTAGACATGTTTGTATATATATATATATACATGCCATAGAGATGATCATATAACTATGTAATTGTTTATATTTGATATGAAAAGCTAGTGAAAAGGACATTCGTATAAATACTTATGTAATAGAAAGTTTATAAATATGGTTTATGGTTGTAATGTATGTGAATCATGCATGTTGTACCTTGAGAATTGCTAAGTATTTCAATTTCAGTTTATTGTAGCAAAAATGGCTTCCTTTGCGTACAAGAAAATTTTCTTTTTTTGATGCTCTATTTCTGGCTGTAGCGAGAATGTTTCTGGCTCCAGCCAAAAACTCTTGGACATTAGAGGCTGCCATAGCACTGTTTCTCGCTGTAGCGAGAATGGATTCTTGTTGCAGCTAGAAACTCTTGGGTGGTGGTGCAGTACCTTCACTTTGACAATGATTTTGACTGCCTTTCGTTTAGAACTGGGCAAAGTGATAAACAAAAAAGTTATAGCCCAGCCTCTTATCTTCCTAATGGTCCAAAAAATCATGTCACTTGAACCTCTGTAGCATGAGATATACTTGAAAAACAGAAACATATGCAAACTAAGAATGCCTTTCTACTATAGTGAGAAAGTGCTTTCACTTTGACAAATATTTTAACCACATTCCAATTAGAACGGGGCAAAGTGGTCAACATAAAAGTTTTATCCCATCCTCTTATCTTTCTAATGACCTAAAAATTATGATAATTGGACTTCTGTAGTAGGAGATATTCTAAAAAAACCGAAACACATGCAAACTAGGAACGTTTCTCGTTGCAGCGAGAAACTTGCCATCATGCTTGTTACCTTGCTTGATTTTGACATATTTTTACCCATTTAACTTCTTGGATTGCTCATGGGTTTTTTCAACACTTTGAAGCTATTAATTAAAATTTGAAATGAATGACTTTTAGTAAGAAATTAACTCGATTACATTGTTTTTAAAACAAGTGCATCATGATTTCCAAGTTCTCCTTATCTATTGCTTGTTCCTTTCTTATGTTCACTCACTGAGTTTATACTCATTGTTTTCAACTTCATGTTTTCAGATTCGGAGACAGTTGAGACCTAGATAGAGGTGTCCCCGTATATCCTTTTGGTAGTGTCACAACCCAGAACTCCCCATCGGGCCCGTGACAACCTCTACGACGTCCTGATAGGCACTTATTCCCAGAATGCTGATCGAAACCCCGCAAGGCTTAGCATCAGTTTCGACCTCTCCCCGGTGAGCAATAGTTATAAAATATCACATTTCAAGAATCAAAAGTCATTTTCCATTCAAAAACATTAATACATTGTCTTCTGGCTCACAGGGGCATTTTCATCATTTTTCTTTGAAAACCCTGAAATCGAGCAAAAATATAAAAAATGAATAGAAAACATATATTTTATAATTGAAAATAATTTTAGAAGTCTAAAATGTTCATTTGAAGTAAAATTGTAACTATTTTAATATAACAAAAATATTTAATAAAATAAGTTGTTTTCTTATAAAACAACTTTTATAAAGCTATTGATAATTGATTTTCCCAACGTAAAAGCTAAATATATTATTACATACTATAATACAAACGACCAAAGTATGAAATTTAAATTACAGTGACGCGTGGGCCCATAACTAACCAAAATGTGTCAGAAGTTGGAAACCTACAGCTTTTGTCGATTCAAGTCCAATTGATGGTCCTTGACTAAATATGCTAACCATGGAATACTTTGAGCCTGAAATGTGAGGAAATGAAGGGGTGAGATTATAAAATCCCAGTGAGTAAACAGATACCATTAAAACTATCTAAATGCGAGTAAATAGAGACGATTAAATAAACCATCGTAAAACGGTTCATAACACTTCAGTTCCTTTCATTAGATAATATAAATTCATTTTGTTCGAGAAATTTAAGGGGCTTATGTTTTCTTTAAAACTTGGCTTATGCCAACAAAATCATTCTCTGTGACACCTTGATCAGAGGTATCCGACCGAGTCCGCCAATGCTGTTTAAATTCCACCATTTCTTAAATCGCAACCGTTCCTTGGCGTTGGTCGAGTTCACTACCACGTGGTGGGTCGGCGTGCAGTGAACTCTGGTATACCTCTGGAATTACCCTCCACGCCTCTCATCAGAGGTATAATATGCGGGGTTTACCATGCCCCTTTAAATAGGCCCGGTCCACGAAAACCGTCTACTGCAGTAGTTAGTAATCCACCAAATTAACAAAAATTTTAGCAGCATGACTAAGCCACTTTAACACTAACCAGCCTGCACGGCAAACAGCAGTTTGTATAGTTTCCAACACAATAACCAAGCAGCCAATCAAGCCACATTTTCATAACCCATATCGATTTAAAAATACAATTTATTATACACCAAACAGCAGTCTCCAAGTACTCTATTTTTTCAAGACCATGGTAGATTTCAAGACAATTTATGAAATAATTTTATTTAAACACATTTACTTATAAAACATAAAAATTTATCTTTGAAATCCATTTCTCATAAAATTCATCAAAAACAGATAAAAATCACTTCAGATAATTGAGGCGATAGTAAGTTCACTCACAGTATCAGGAGTAGAAATACTTCTGGTCCCGGTCTTCAGTGTAATCTCTTTATCCTTATCAAATAGCTCACCACCTAGACCTCATACATGACACAAAATTCAATAATTTGTGTCAATTTATCATAAACTATTTCAGGCTCTCTAAATCTAAATGAATGCATGCGATGGGAAGCAAAATGTCCGAATCTTGCTTAAACACGGTGTTGACCTAATTTGGCTAATTACCCGATTAAATGACAATTATGTCCAATTTAACTCAAAATCGATTCTTTTCACTTTCTACACTCCAATTATACCTAAATTACCTCAATGGCCATGAATGTGGTTCAATTCATCAGTCCGAACCACAAAATACACCGATCTATACACTAGGCAAAAATTCAAATTTTTATGCTAAATATTCCCATTTAATTTCTAGTCTCATCGATCATCAATTTCCATCAAAATACCATAAAATATCACAAAATTCCTCATCAATCTCTCTCCTAGAATATTCGGCCCTTTAGGGTTTAATGAAAAACATATTGTTTTCTTGCTAATTTTCACACCATTAATCATTAACCGATTAAAACATTAACATCACTTAATTCTCTCACCATAATTCATCATTTCCTAACTCATTTTACTTGAAATGAAATCATTTCATCATCAATACACTTTTCATGAAATTTGGCCATTGATGAGGTGGAAGAAATTGAATTGTTTTCTTGTTGTTTTGCTTCCTAACATGCTAAACTAACTTCTAACTAAAAATGCTAACATAACTTAAAAATCAAATCAATCCAACATCATTTCTCTCTCCATACCTATTCGGCCAGCCATGATTTCCCCATGAAAACATGCAATCCAACCATGGAAAATAAAGAGAAATGCATGGGAAAAATAAATCTTAAGCTTAATTTGATAAATCTTACCTTTTTCCACTAATTTCCTTCATTTTCCACATTTTTTCTCATAGAATTCTCCACCTAGAGTTTGGTCTTCCTTGGTTTCTCTTCTCCTCTTGTTTGGCCGACCACTATGGGAGAAATGGGCTGATTTTTATGTCTTTTATAAAAAAATAATAAAATACTAAAAGCTTGACACATGGCATGTTTTAAATGGGTCCATACTTTAATTATTTGACTTTTAATTCTTTAATCCTTTACCACACAATTCTCATTTTTATCCATTTCCATGATGAATAAAATTTCTTGGTCTTGACAAATGTTGGGGGCAAAAAATTACCGTTTTGTCCCCGAAATGGTAAAATTACGATTTTGACCATATACTCCGAAAAGTACCGAAATTACATTTTTTTTCACTTTTCAATATCAAATCACACTCCAATTGATCAATCTTAGTCAAATGGGGCCAAAATCTTTTTTAAAATTTTCCATTTTATCCTCAGGTGGCAAAATTATAGTTCTGCCCTTATGCTCCAAAAATACTAAGAATTAAAAATTTTCATCACTAAACCTCATATTATACTTCAAATGATTAATCTTGATCAAAATTTTCATCAAATAACCAAATTTAAATTTTAGGTGGCAAAATGACCATTTTGCCCCTAATCGGTCAATATTCTCAATTAACTCCAAATCGGCCCTCGAACTCCGAATTGCCATTTTAAGTCATCCCTGGACTGTGAAATTCTCAATTTCACCTTAAAATTCCTATTTTGATTAGTTCGAGGTTTAAATCGACTTTGTCATACCTTTAGTTATAATACCGACTTTTAATACCTTTTCGAGATATTCAAGTGTACAAATATTCCATCCAGCACATGGATAACATGGCATATATTTTATAAAGTTATGTTTTACAGCACTACCCCTCTTAAAATAAAATTTTGTCCTCAAAATTTCACTGATCAAACTTAGGGAGAAGATGGAGGTACTCGTTTATTCTCTGATATTCACTTTCCCATGTCATTTCTTATTATAGGGAACTTCAATGTGTTTACTTCTAGATCAACTTGAGTACCTCACTCTTGTCTACCATTGTTCTTTAAAATCATATCTGCAATACCTTTCACAGTCATAATTTTTTATATCGGGACTTCAAGCATGTCTCAGTTACTGTCATTAAGTTTGAACCATAAGTCTATTTCAATCATACCAAATTTGATCACTTTTTATACCCATTTAGGTATCTCTATCTCCATTTTACTTATTCTTTCCTTATCAGCCTTTCAGTATTCATTCATTCCCATCCTCACAGATTTTATATAGCCTGCAGCATCATTAGCATGTCATATTCATTTCTGTACGTATTCTCAATCCTTAGAGAAAATTAACAGTCTTTATTATTTCTACATACTTCGTGTTTGTCTCTCATTTATATAACTTCCACCTTCGTAATCATATTAGTCCATCCCATATGGTTTAATCTTGCCATAGATTACATTTCCTTAATTATTCCTCCAAATTTCCTTAGGTCTCCATAAATCACATCTAGTAAGATTCTTGATTATTTCATTTTCTATTCGACTCATCAGATATATCGAGTTCAAATTCTAAATCTTTATGAATAATCCTTTACTATAGTTGATCATATTATCGACTCCATATATATGTATGTATACGTACTTTCAGATGTCCATACTTCTCATTATATATAAATACCTTTGTTCTCAAATGCCTTTGGACAATTTCTTTTGTTCGTTCTTCTCTATAACTAAGATGCAATAGAATAATCTCCATAATTCTTATCAACATCTTTATCATGTCTGTGCATAGTCCTATACCATTCGCATACTTATACTCTTTTCTTATTATCCCTAATTATATGCTCAAGTTTCCCGGTCTTACATATCATTATATCACCCCATCGTTTTCATCCAATTGTGATTAAATACACATTTATGTTTTATAAGGTCATTAGTGTTTTAAAGATTTTCCTTGACTTGATTATTCGTGTCATAAGTCACAATTTAAACCTATTAGACTTTTTAAATTAATCTTTCAGGTAATTTATATATCAATCTCTATTATAAAACTTTAATGGCATTTATACTAGATTCAACATTTCCGAATAATTTAATCTAAAGTTGCCAATTCTACATGCAGCATCTTCTTTGAAAGACTATCTCTTCAGGGTATTGTTATGTCTGGGTCCCCATCCCTCTAGCTCGGTCTTCCCTGCAGTCTGCAACCTACAGTTTGACACAGAAAGGTTCAAACCCAAGACCTTTTCTTACCCTGAAAGGAACGCCTTTAACCATTTCACCACATCTATTTCTTTAATCCTATAACTCCCCATGCTATACATAACAAAATTCAAGCTCACTTTTAGAATAAACTTATTCATTAACTTTTTACTTCATGATCACACGTCAATTATAATAATCCTTCATGTTCATTCTTAAGTTAATTCATACACTTATATCTTTAAACCTTAATAGATCCAATCACTCTTGAAATTTCACAGTCACTTAATTGAAATCAACGCCAGTTCCCTTTAAGCTACTATACATATTCCTCACTTATTCACTCAAAATATTTTGAAATCCCAACACCATTTATATATGGGCAAAACAACTTAATTAACATAGTGCATTTACCTTCTTGCACCTAAGTATGGGTTTACTTAAGTTGTTACTAATCCTTTCCTTCCAACAGTGTCAAAACAATATTTAGAAATTTTCCATTCACATTTTCATTACTTGGTATTATCATCTCTTATTAGTATCTCGTATGTTCATCTAACCTTTTCATCATTTTCTTTGTAACTTTTAACAAGATTTAACCTCTTATCCTTTCCACTTCTTACAATTTAACTTTAATCAACAGATTATTCATCTTGTTACTCCATATGTTAATTCATCTTTAGAATATTCTTTCCATAATGTATAACATCTTCAGCAAATAGTATAACGGCACTATGTTCCTCCATTCTATTATCATGCATACTCCACAAAAGTTAATTAGAAGGTTTATGTACCTTGATTAATACTAATTCCATTTAATCATATCTTAAATACTTCGAATTTGTAAATTACAACTCCAAATGCATGTCCACCCATTAATAGTCTTTATACGTATATATCATCATACACATGATTACTTACAGTATATCTCTATTTCCATCATCCATTACTGATCATCTCTATCTTAACACTTCCCTAATACACTGAAAACTCCAATAACAAAACTTAACATCCAAACCAATGACCATATTTCAACTTGCGAATCTTATCTTTATGCCACTTCGTATGCCTCCAAGTTGTTTCAACACATGCTTCAGTAGAAATGTGTCGAGGACTTAAACTATCAAAATTCATCCTCAAGGCCATTTATAACTTTAACAATTTGTCGTATGTCTATATATCAAATTTCTCCATACTCGTTACAATCGTAGAGACTGCTATTTGTAAAATTAACTTTCTATTACAGCTTTCGATCAGAACTTTAGTCTCCATATACCTTTCTTTGAATGTATTTCACTATTGACATTCATATACCTTCATTGCACCATTCAGTGTAATTTTTTAATAGATATGATCTCCAATTGGCTCTTAGCTATATATACTCCAGATTACATATCACTTATCGTCAAGAATTCGACCTTACTTATCAGTTCTTGATTAATCACGTTTATAAAATGAATAATTTCTTATTAGGCTTTGTAGTTGCTTAATCCATTATTATCTTTCTTCATCAGTCCATCATAATTATGTAGAATGATCGATCATACCGCTAAGATAAATATTCTTCCTCAATACTTATTTTGCTAATCAATTTTTATGACACCACCAGATTACTATACAGATCAAGTTATTTAAACAGCTATCTTATAATCTACACCAGTTATACAAAATAAAACTAACTCTTAGTTCTTTTACAAAGATAGCTACGGCTATTTCCTTGTTCACTACAACTCCCTAAAGTCAGGTTAGTACAAAACTCAACGAGAGTGTTAAGTTTCTACTCTCGTTTTCTCTCGGGATCCTTTTCCAAATTCTTTTTCCTTTCTTGAGATTTTTCTCTTTGTTCCCTGATCCAAGGTTGTTGGATCCTTCGACATTCCTCCCCACTTACTGGGGCTGCGTTCTTTTCTCACCCAAGAAGAAAATGTCTAACAACGAATGTAGATGCTCTCTTATTGGGGAAATCTTCCCCTACCATTCTTCTTCTTTCCCTTGTTTCAGCACATCTCTCAACCTCTCTCAAGAGGGAATTCCTTATGCACATATTGGTATCATTGTTGCTAGCACTTTCATTGGTCTCACTAGTGCTAGAACTTTCAGGTGTCTGAACTTGTGCTCTCAAATCCGCTATAGTATAGTTATCAGGAACTCTAAAAGGATATCTCTTTAGGCTGCTAGGTATTGAGCGTCTACGACTCCCTGATGTGGATTCCAATGATCCCTCACTGACGTTCCCAGAATTGTCAAAGTTATCACCCTTCCTAGACATGGTGATCTATAAAATAAACAAAATAAATTTAGATAATCCTTAGGTACTATATGTTAATGCATACCCTTAACCTAACTTGACTCGGGCCACACTGACACTGTAAATTTTTAAAACACTTTAAAACCAAAACCATGCTCCGATACCACTTGAATTGTCACGACTCAGAACTCTCCATCGGGCTCATGACAAACGCCACGACGTCCCGATAGGCATTCATTCTCAAAATGCTGATCGGAACCTTGCAAGGATTAGCATCAGTTTCCACCTATCCCCAGTGAGAGATATTTATAAAATATAACATTTCAAGAATCAAAAGTCATTTTCGGTTCAAAAACATTAATACATTGTATTTTGGCTCACAAGAGCATTTTCGTCATTTTTCTTTGAAAACCCCGAAACCGAGCAAAAATATAGAAGATGAGTAGAAAACATATATTTTATAATTGAAAATAATTTTAGAAGTCTAAAATGTTCATTTGAAGTAAAATTTTAACTATTTTAATATAACAAAAATATTTAATAAAATAAGCTGTTTTCTTATAAAATAATTTTTATAAAGCTATTGATAATTGACTTTCCCAGCGTAAACGCTAAATATATTATTACATGTTATAATACAATTGACCAAAGTATGAAATTTAAATTAGAATGACGCGTGGGCCACAACTAACCAAAATGTGTCAGAAGCTGGAAACCTACAGCTTTTGTCGATTCAAGTCCAATTGACGGTCCTTGACTAAACCCGCTAACTATGGAATACTTTGAGCCTGAAATGTGAGGAAATGAGAGGGTGAGATTATAAAATCCCAATGAGTAAACAAATTCCATCTAAACTATCTAAAGGTGAGTAAATGGAGACGATTAAAGAAGCTATCGTAAAACGGTTCATAACACTTCAATTCCTTTCATTAGGTAATATAAATTCGTTTTGTTCAAGAAATTTAAATGGCTTATGTTTTCTTTAAAACTTGGCTTATGCCAATAAAATCATTCTCGGTGACACCTTGATCAAAGGTATCCGACCGAGTCTGCCAAGGTTATTTAAATTCCACCATTTCTTAAATCACAGTCGTTCCTTGACGTTGGCTGAGTTCACTACCACGTCGTGGGTTGGCGTGCAGTGAACTCTGGTATACCTCTGGAGTTACCCTCTACACCTATAAAACCCAGATCAACAGAATACTTACCATGTCTTCTATGTACTTGACAACAAGCTGGAATACTCAAGTGTCTAAAAAAATCAACAAAAGTCAGTATTGCCCATAGAGATATAGCTGAGCAAAATTAAACCTCAAACTAATTAAAATAGGAATTTTAAGGTGAAATTGAGAATTTCACAGTCCAATGATGATTTAAAATGGTGATTCGGAGTTCGAGGGTGTAAAACCCGACCTTATAAACACAAGTCATGACATACATGCACTGAGTAGCATGTTTATACTATAGGAAAAGTCCCTAAGAATAAATGAAACCCGATATTGTACCTAACGGTACACTTAAGTTGATTTAACCTTGAACTAGTTCAAATAGGAATCTTAAGATGAAATTTAAAATTTTACCGTCCGAGAATGACTAAAAATGATTGTTCGGGGTTCAAGGGTTCATTTGGGGTAAATTTGAAATTTTGATGTTTAGGGGTAAAATCATCATTTTGCCACCTAAGATAATAACTTGATCATGGAGTGAAATTTTTGACTAAGATTAACTATTTGGAGTATAATTTAATGATAAGAAGTGAAAATTTTCAATTTCGATAATTTTCGAAACGTGGGGCAAAACGGTAATTTTGTCGCCCCTCAGGTAGAACTGTAATTTTCACCACCCAAAACTTGTCAAAATCATAGGATTTATTTATTTTTGGTATGAATAACTATGGTATTTTAAGTGGTGAAAAATTGAAGTTTAAAGGATGAAATTTTAAAAACGGGCCAATGGGAAAGTAACACATGGCACTTTTTAATGATTTAATATTATTTTAAAGGAAAATCATCCCATTTAAACCCCACATCAGGTGATGGTCGGCCATAAGGAGAAAAGAAGAGAGAAAATAGAGAGGAAAGGAAGAAAAGAGAAAAACCAAAGGAAAACTAGAAAATTCAAAGGGGAATTCGCGTTTTTTGTCCGTTTACACAACTAGCGGTAAGATTTTTCGACTTTAGCTTGATTCTACCTTTCCTATGCCTTTGTTTCCATTTAGCATGCTTGAGGAGAGAGATCAAAAAGTGATACCAAGGGCTGGCTGAATTTCAAGGGGAAGGATTTTAAAATTTTTATGTTTTGATTCTTAGTTAAATTGGTAGTTTTAGTTAGTTAATTGTGTTTAGAAATAAAATTGGGCAAGAAAGCATGAAATTTTCACAATACCCACCCTTGGCCGAATATTCAATGATGTACAATGATGATGAACTGATTTTTATTCTAAGAAAAATGATGAAAAATAGTTAAATGTGATAGAAAAACAAAGTGAAAAATTAACTAGGTTAATGTCCCATTTTTGGATTAATTTTCCAAGGAGGAAAGTGAGCTGATTTTGGTGATTTTAGAGGTTTATTGGCTGATATTTAATGGTTAGAAATGTTGGAGAGAGAATGGGAGAATTTAAAGTTAAAATGGAGCGCGTTAGCAATTTATCGAGTAAAGTGCCAAAAATAGGTTAATACCGTGTTTAAGCCGTTTTAGGCTATTTCATTTCATACCATGCATTAGTATAGGATTTAAGTCAATTATATAGTGATTTAGCATCAATGTGGTGAATTCTGTAATTTTTGCAATGTGTCTAGGAGGAGAACCTTCCGGTAAAGGCAAGGAAGTCGTACCCGACAAACAGTGACCGGGGCACCCAGAAAACATTTAATTTGTACAAACGGTGAGTAAACCTATTATTGTTGTAAATTATTTAGAGTTTATTTTTAAATACTCTTTATGTATTTTATGAAACGAAAATGAGATTAAAATGAGACTTTTGATGTTTTAGAAATAAATGTGACAAATAAATATATTGTGTTGATTATCTAAAATAAGAAACTTTTGATTATGAAATTGAGTAATTGGAGGCTGCCAATTGTCTTGAAAAATATATTTTCCTATGAATGGCTTATGATATATGAGTATATGTGGCTATATTTTATAATTGTATTGGGAATTTATGTAAGCTGTCTTTTACTATGTAGCTTGGGTAAATAAATAAAAGCCACGTTATACTATCGAAATTTTATTAAAATTGGTGGGTTTAGTCACTGCAGTGACGAGTTTCCATGGACTGCCTATTAGAGGGGCACGGCAAACCCGATTGCATAGTTACTCTGGTTGTAGAGGCGATGAGGGTAACTCCTGGGGTAGTGTTAGAGCTCACTTCACATCGAACCCCCCCGTGAATGTGTAACTCGACCAACGCCAAGGAATGGCTTGTTTTCAAAACTAAAATGAGTTTAACATATAAATTTCTTAACAACCTTGGCGGACTCGGTTAGATGCCTCGGCCAAGGTATCCTCGAGGACTAGTTTTGGCTTAAGCCATGTTTTTAATAAAAGTCATAAGCCTTAACAACTGTTTTGGTAAATTACAAATATTTTATGGTATAAGAAATAAATTGAAAACCTTATGAAATGGTTTGTGATTTGTTATTTAAACTTGCCTCCATTTTACTTGCCTTTAGATATTTATAATAATGTTTGTTTACTCATTGGGATTGCAAAATCTCACCCACCTCCTTTCCAAACATTTCAAGCCTGTGGTAGCTTGTTGATACCCGATTTTGTAGAGGATTCCAGTTGACCCCTTTATCTCACAAACAGTAAGTTACTATCACCAACACTTGGTGTATTTATGGGCCAATTGTCATTGTAATTATTATTGTATATTATAACTTTATAAATTATTGTATGTATGAATTTATTTTACTTTCACGTTACAAAAATTACTTACATGTGTTTCTATAAATCATGTTTTATATAAAAATGCTATATTTCAATCAATATTTTGAATAGTAATATTTGTCTATAAACCCTTTAAAAAAGCATTTTTCAGACTTTCGATTTCAAATTCGATTTCGAATTATGTATTCTTGACGTATAAACTACAGTTTTACGAAATTTTAATATTTTTGTCAAAAAATTACCAAAATGCTCCGGTGAAGCAAAAATTGTCTTTTGATTTACTTGAGCCAGAAACGGATGGTAATTGTTTAAAACGGAATGTTTAACAACGATTGCTCACAGGAAAGGCAAGAAACTGATATGTAAGCCTTGTGGGGTTCCGATTGGCATTCAGGATAATGAGTGTCAATTAGGACGTCGCGGCAGTTGTAATGGGCCCGAGGGAGGTTCCGGTTCATGACAGAAGGCCAATTTGGATTCAATCGAGAATATTGACCGATTGGGGCAAAATGGTCATTTCGTCATCTGAAATTTAAATTTGGTTATTTGATGAAAATTTTGATCAAGATTAATCATTGGAGGTATAATATGAGGTTTAACAGTAAAAATTTTTAATTCCTAGTATTTTTTGAGCATAAGGGCAAAACGGTAATTTTGCCACTAGAAGACAAGACGAGAAATTTTTAGAAAAGATTTTGGCCCCATTTGACTAAGATTGATCAATTGGAGTGAAATTTGAGGTTGAAAAATGGAAAAAATGTAATTCCGATACTTTACGGAGTATAAGGGCAAATTTGTAATTTTTCCACCCCGAGGGCAAATCGGTAATTTTTCACCCCCAACATTTTTCAAGACCAAGGGATTTTATTCATCATGGAAATGGATAGATATGAGAATTGTGTGGTGGAGAATTAAAGAATAAAAGTCAAATATTTAAATTTGAACCAACCATGACATGCCATGTGTCAACCTTTTAATTATTTAATATTATCCTTATAAAAGGCATAAAAAATCAGCCCATTCCTCCCATAAGGGTCGGCTATTGCAAGGGAAAAGAGGGAAAGGAAGAAGAAGCGAACCCTAGGTGGAAAATTGGAGAAAAAGTGTTGGAATTCAAGGATTTGATTAAGCAAAGGTAAAATTTCTTTGATTTTACTAGTGATTTACCTTACCCATGCATTTCTTTCCATTTTCCATGCTTAAAACTTGAGATCTCATACCAAACGCATGCTGGCCGAACATTCATGGAGGAGTTTTTGGCTCTTGATTTTGCTAGATTTCAATGAAATTTAGTGTTTTTGGTTTATTAGTAATGTTAAGTGTGAAAATCTAGCAAGAAAAATACTTATCCTTCGTTTAACCCATTTTGGTCAAATTTTCTAGGGAGAGAATTGATGCTGAAATTGATGATATTTCATTCTATTTTGGTGATAGTTGATGTTTGGTGAGGTTAGAAATTAAATGGGAATTTTTGGCATAAAAATCTAAATTTTTATCTAGTGTATAGACCTGCGTATTTTGTCATTTGGACTAATAAATTGAATTCCATTTGCAGTCATTGAGCTAATTTAAGTATAATTGGAGTGTAGAAAGTGAAAAGAATTGATTTAGAATTAAATTGGAGTTTTAGCCGATTAGGTCGAGTATAGTGCGACTTAAGTCAAAAATCGTATTTAAGCGATTAATCAAATATTTTGCATTCCATTGCAGGCATTCATTTAGATTTAGAGAGCTTGAAATAGTTTATGACAAATTGAGACAAATTATTGAATTTTGTGTCATGTATGATGTCTAGGTGGTGAGCCATTTAACACAAGTAGGAGACTACACCCGCAGACTGAGAATAGGAGTATTTTTACTCCTCAAACTGTGACTAAACTTATTATCATCTTAATTATCTAGAGTAGATTTTATTAAATTTGATGATTTTATGAAAAATCATTTTATTTGGTAAAGTTCTTATTTTATGAGAAAATTGTGAAATTTATGAAATAAATTAAATTTATAAAAATAAATTGAATTTTTAGAAATTGGCTTGAAAATTGAATAATTGATTTTGGAAACTAGAGTAATTATAGAACACATGTGGTATCGTAAATTATGATTTAAATCAATTGGCTTCTGATATTTATGGCATGTTTGGCTGAATTGTTTACTGTATTGAAAAATGTGAACTATATGCTTTGTGTTGATAAATTGCTTAGCAATCACATTGCCAATTCATGCTATTAACCTTTTTATTTAATTGGTGGATTATTATCTACTGTAGTAGATGGGTTTCTGTGGATTGGCCTATTTAGAGGTGGGATGGTAAAACCCCCTATGTATATCTTTATCTTAGTTATAGAGGCGTACAGGGTTGTCCTTAGGAATGACAAAGTTCACTTCATGTCAAACCACCACGTGGAGACGAACTTAGCTAACGCTAAGGTATGGCTTAGTTTTGAATAATTATGAAATCTGTAACAGCCTTGGCGGGCTTGGCTGAATACCTCTAATCAAGGTGTCACCGAGCATGAGCTTTAATGGCAAAAGTCATGATTTTCGAGAAATCATAAGCCATGCAAAATTTCGAGTAAAATGAATTTAATTCATTTAGTGAAAGAAACAGAAAAGCTATAAATCATTTTATACTGATTTATTAATCGTCTCCATTTATTCGCCTTTAGATAGTCAAGAGAGTGTTTGTTTACTCACTGGGATTTTATAATCTCACCCCCTCATTTCCTCACATTTCAGGCTCAGAGTATTCCGTAGTTAGCGGATTCGATCAAGGACCACAGTGGACTTGAATCGACGAGAACTGTAGGTTCACAGTTCCTGGGGCATTTTGGTTAGTTGTGGGGCCCATGTGTCGTTGTAATTTAAATTTCCTACTTTGGTCGTTTGTATTATAGTATGTAAAAATATATTTAGTTTGTACGCTGCGAAAATTATTTATCGATAGTTTTATAAAAATTATTTTATAAGAAAATATATTATTTTATTGAATATTTTTATTATATTCAAATAGTTAAATTTTTACCCCAGACTAACGTTTTAGATACTTAAATTTATTTTTAATCATGATATATGTGTTTTCTACACATTTACTATGTTTTTAGCAAATTTTGAGATTTTTGATGAAAAATGACGAAAATACCCCTGTGAGCCAAAAGACAATATAATTTTGTTTTTGAATTGAAAATAACTTCTGATATTTGAATTATGGTATTCAATAATTGTTGCTCACCGGGGAGATGTGGAAACTAATGTTAAGCCTTGCAGGGTTCCGATCGGCATTCCAAGAATGAGTTCCTATATGGACGTCGCAACCTTTGTCACCGGCAGATGGGGAGTTCCGGGTCATGACAATTCAAGTGGTATCTGAGCATGGTTTTGGTTTTAAAGTGTTTTTAAAATTTACAGTACCAGTGTGGCTCGAGTGAAATTAGGTTAAGGGTATGCATTAGCATATAGTACCTAAAGATTATCTAAATTTATTTTGTTCATTTTATAGATCACCATGTCTAGGAGAGTTGGTAACCCTGATACATCTCATAGTGTTAATGACGGATCATTAAATTCTATGGCTAGGAGTCGATGGCACTCGGAGCTAATTAGTCCGAGAAATAATTCACCTAGGACTCCACCGGATTGGGGAAGGTGGCTCCGCAAAAGGAAAAGCCCTAACATTAGTGAGACCATTGAAAGTAAGGATAGCAACGACCTCGAAATAAGTGTAAGGAATTCCCTGTTGAAAGAGTTTGGGGAAAATGTTACAGAAAGTAGGACAAGTGTAAGAGGACAACACGAATGGAATAAGGAGAAAGTGACTATGACAAATTATCCTTCTAGAAAGGTAGTTGTGGTATGAGATTTTCCTCTAGGATGCGGAAGAAATGCAGCACTTGTGAGTGAGGAGGAATGTAGGAGAATCCAAGAGGCCTGGATTGAAGAACAAAAGAGGAAGTCACATGAAACAGAAGAAAATTCGAAACAAAATTCCAAGGAAGACTAAGAGTAAAATCTTTCGGTATATAAGGATCAAGAGAATACATTTAATGATGTTTAATACTATCGTTAGATTTTGTACTATCTTAACCTTAGGTAGATGTAATGAAACAGTAAATGACAATTATCTGTACAAAAGGGGTAATGGTTTGACCTTTAAAGTGTAAGACTGGATATATATATGTGGAAACCTTGTGGTGGGAAGTCAGTAATGGTACAAGCAATGATTAGATCCACCAAGGAATATATTTTACAGTACTATGAAATGGTTACAAATTAATCATGAAAAGGTGAAATTTGAAATCTCGATTGCAAATACAATTTGAAAGGTTATGGAAAAAAATTAATAAGGCTATAGGTAACATTTAGAATGGATGGTGTAATTAAGTTATTGTCAATCTAAGTATCGAGAGAGGTATAAATGATGCTATAGCACTGTAAGCTAATAATGTAATACCACTATGACCCATTGGAAGTGAATGATGGAACCTGGGAGAGACAAATTTATGATTAATAATAATTGTGGATATAAGTGTAAAGAAAGATAAATTATTTTCGTAGTCTCTTATACTGGAAATTTTTGTTCTAGTAGTGTGCATATGATAGAAAGTTAGTTTGTAAGTTGTAGTTTTCGTGAACATGGAATATATATATAAATTTATCGATATATGAACATATACTTGGAGTTGAAAATTTCAAGTTCGGAGTATCTAAGATATGATTAAAGGGAATTAGCATTAATCTAGTTACATAAATCTTTTAATTAAATTCTGTGGAGTATGCATGATAGTGAAATGGAGGAACGTAGCGCCGTGATACTATTTAGTGAAAATGTTATACATTATGGAAAAAATATTCTAAAGAGGAATTTGGTGATTGATGACAAGTGTTATAGGATAAAATGAAGTTGAAAATATTGACCACACCTATCATTTGTGATAAGCACAAGAGGATATAAACGGTTATAAAAATTGTGATGAAGGTTTGGAGGAAAACTAATTGGGGAAAGAAAGGATTAGTAACAACACAAGTAAACCCATACTTAGGTGCATGAAGGTAAAAGCACTATGTTAATTAAGTTGTTATGCCCATGTATAATGGTGCTGGGATTTAAAAATATTTTATGAGTGAATAAGTGAGGAATATGTATAGTAGCTTAGAGGGAATTGGTATTGATTCTACTTAAGCAACTGTGAGATTCTAAGAATTGATCGGATCCAATTAGTTTATAGATATAAACACAAGAATTAACTCAAGAGTGAGTATCAATGACTACTGTGACTGATATGTGGTCATGAAGTAAAAATATTGTAAATAAATTTACTCTAAAAGTGAACTTGAAGTTTGCTATGCATAGTATGGAGAGTTACAGGATTAAAGGACTAAATGTGGTGAAATGGTTAAAGGCGTTCCCTTCGTGGGAAGCAAAAGGTCTAGGGTTCAAAGTTGACGAGGAGGTTCTGCGGGACCTGTCCTTGGGTGACACGTGGGTCATGCAGAGGAGTAAATTAAGTGATGGGGACCCAGACATGACAATACCCTGGAGAGATAGTCTTTCAAGGAGATGCCATATGTAGAATTGGCAGCTTGAGATTTGATGATTTGGAAATGTTGAATCTAGTATAAATGCCATATAAAGTTTTATAATAGAGATTGATATATAAACTACTTGAGAGATCATTTTAAAAAGTCTATTGGGTTTAAAGTGTGACTTATGACACGAATAATTAAGTCTAGTAAAATCTTTAGAACACTAATGACCTTATAAAACATACATCCGTATTTAACTACAATTCGATGAAAATGATAGGGTGATGTAATGATATGTAGGACTAGGATACTTAAGCATAACTAGAGAAAATAAGAAAAGAGTATAAGTATGTGAATGGTATGGGACTATGCATAGACATAATGAAGATGTTGATAAGAATTATGGAGATTATTCTATTGGATCTTGGATATAGAGGGGAACGAACAAAAGAAATTTGTCCAAAGGTATTTGAGAACAAAGGCATTTATATGTAATGAGAAGTATGGACGTATGAAAGTACGTATACATACGTGTATATGGAGTTCATAATATGATCAACTATAGTAAAGAATTATTCATAAAGATTTATAATTTGAACTCGATATAGCTGATGAGTTGAATAGAAAATGAAATAATCTAGAATCTTACTAGAAGTTGATTTATGGAGACCTAAGAAAATTTGGAAAAATAATTAAGGAAATGTAATCTATGGCAAGATTAAACCATATGGGATGGACTAATATGATTACGAAGGTGGAAGTTATATAAATGAGAGACAAACACGAAGTATGTGGAAAATAATCAGGACTATTAATTTTCTCTAAGGATTGAGAATGCGTATAGAAATGAATATGACATGCTAATGATACTGCAGGCTATATAATAATGTGTGAGGATGGGAAGGAATGAACACTAAAAGGTTGATAAGGAATAAAGAAATAAGATGGAAATAGATATACATAAATAGATGTAAAAGGTGATCGAAATTAGTATGATAAAGATGGACTTATGGTTCGAACTTAATGATGGCAATAGAGATGAGATCATGGCTGTGAAAGATATTACAGATATGATTTTAAAGGAGAATGCTAGACAAGAGTGAAATACTCAAATCGAACTAGAGGTAATTGAGGTGAACGAATTAAAATTCCTATGAAAGATGATAATATAGGAAATTGAACATCAAGTGAAAGATTACTACCCTCATCTTCTCTTCAAGCTTGATCAACAAAATTTTGAGGACAAAATTTTATTTTAAGGGGGGTAGTGCTGCAAAACCCGGATCATTAAAATACTTACCATGTCCTCTATGTAATTGACAACAAGTTGGAATACTCAAGTGTCTAGAAAAATCAACAAAAGTCGGTATTGCCCCTAAAGATACAACAGAGCAAAATTAAATCTCGAACTAATTAAAATAGAAATTTTAAGGTGAAATTGGGAATTTCACAGTCCAGGATTGACTTAAAATGGTGATTCTTAGTTCGAGGGCCAATTTGGATTCAATCGGGAATATTGATCGATTGAGAGCAAAATGGTCATTTTGTCACCCAAAATTTAAATTTGGTTATTTGATGAAAATTTTGATCAAGATTAATCATTTGAAGTACAATATGAGATTTAACAGTGAAAATTTTTAATTCTCGATATTTTTGGAGCACAGGGGCAAAACGGTAATTTTACCACTAGAGGACAAAACGGGAAATTTGTAAAAAAGATTTTGGCCCCATTTGACTAAGATTGATCAATTGGAGTGAAATTTGAGGTTGAAAAATGAAAAAAATGTAATTTCGATACTTTTTGGAGTATAGGGGCAAAATCATAATATTTCCACTCCGGGGGTAAATCAGTAATTTTTCACCCTCAACATTTTTCAAGACCAAGGGATTTATTAATCATGGAAATGGATAGATATGAGAATTGTGTCGTGGAGAATTAAAGAATAAAAGTCAAATATTTAAATTTGAACCAATCATGACATGCCATGTGTCAACCTTTTAATTATTTAATATTATCCTTATAAAAGGCATAAAAAATCAGCTCATTCTTCCCATAAGGGTCGGCTATTGCAAGGGAAAAGAGGGAAAGGAAGAACAAGCAAACCCTAGGTGGAAAATTGGAGAAAAAGTGTTGGAATTCAAGGATTTGATCAAGCAAATGTAAAATTTCTTTGATTTTACTAGTGATTTACCTTACCCATGCATTTTTTTCCACTTTCCATGCTTAAAACTTGAGATCTCACACCAAACCCAAGCTGGCCGAACATTCATGGAGGAGTTTTGGCTCTTGATTTTGCTAGATTTCAATGGAATTTACTGTTTTTGGTTGATTAGTAATGTTAAGTGTGAAAATCTAGCAAGAAAAATACTTATCCTTCATTTAACCCATTTTGGTCAAATTTTCTAGGGAGAGAATTGATGCTGAAATTGATGATATTTCATGCTAGTTTGGTGATAGTTGATGTTTGGTGAGGTTAGAAATTAAAAGGGAATTTTTGGCATAAAAATCTAAATTTTTGCCTAGTGTATAGACCAGTGTATTTTGTCGTCCAGACTGATAAATTGAATTTCATTTGCAGTCATTGAGGTAATTTAAGTATAATTGGAGTGTAGAAAGTGAAAAGAATTGATTTAGAATTAAATTGGAGATTTTAGCCGATTAGACCGAGTATAGTGCGACTTAAGTCAAAAATCATATTTAAGTGATTAATCGGGCATTTTGCATTCCATTGTAGGCATTCATTTAGATTTAGAGAGCCTGAAATAGTTTATGACAAATTGACACAAATTATTGAATTTTGTGTCATGTATGATGTCTAGGTGGTGAGCCATTTAACACGGGTAGGAGACTACACCCACGGACCGAGAATAGATGTATTTCTACTCATGAAACTGTCGCTAAACTTATTATCATCTTAATTATCTATAGTAGATTTTATTAAATTTGATGATTTTATGAAAAATCATTTTATTTGGTAAAGTTATTATTTTATGAGAAAATTGTGAAATTTCTTAAATAAATTGAATTTATAAAAATAAATTGAATTTTTATAAATTGGCTTGAAAATTGAATAATTGATTTTGGAAACTAGAGTAATTGGAGACCACATGTGTTATCGTAAATTATGATTTAAATGAATTGGCTAATGATATTTATGGCATGTTTGGCTGAATTGTTTACTGTATTGAAAAATGTGAACTGTATGCTTTGTTTTGATAAATTGCTTAGCAATCACATTGCCAATTCATGCTAATAAACTTTTTATTTAATTGATGGATTATTATCTACTGCAGTAGACGGGTTTCCGTGGACTGCCCTATTTAGAGGTGGCACGGTAAAACCCCCTATATATATTTATCTCAGTTGTATAGCCGTACAAGGTTGTCTTGAGGTATGACAGAGTTCACTTCACGTCAGACCATCACGTGAAGGTGAACTCAGCTAACGCCAAGGTATGGTTGAGTTTTGAATAATTATGAAATCTGTAACAACCTTGGCAGGCTCGGCTGAATACCTCTGATCAAGGTGTCACCGAGCATGAGCTTTTATGGCAAAAGCCACGATTTTCGAGAAATCATAAGCCATGCAAATTTTCGAGTAAAATGAATTTAATTCATTTAGTGAAAGAAACAGAAAAGCTATAAATCATTTTATGCTGATTTATTTAATCGTCTCCATTTACTCGTCTTTAGATAGTCTAGATGGTGTCTGTTTACTCATTGGGATTTTATAATCTCATCCCCTCATTTCCTTACATTTCAGGCTCAGAGTATTCCGTAGTTAGCATATTCGATCAAGGACCACAGTCTACTTGAATAAAAAAGAACTGTAGGTTCACAGTTCCCGAGGCATTTTGGTTAGTTGTGAGGCCCACGTGTCGCTATAATTTAAATTTCATACTTTGGTCGTTTGTATTATAGTATGTAAAAATATATTTAGTTTTTACGTTGTGAAAATTATTTATCGATAGTTTTATAAAAATTATTTTATAAGAAAATATATTATTTTATTAAATATTTTTATTATATTCAAATAGTTAAATTTTTACACTAACAAACGTTTTAGATACTTAAATTTATTTTTAATCATGATATATGTGTTTTCTACGCATTTACTACGTTTTTAGCAAATTTCGAGATTTTAGACGAAAAATAATGAAAAAGCCCATATGAGCCAGAAGATAATATAATTTTGTTTTTGAATCGAAAATAACTTCTGATTTTTGAATTATGGTATTTAATAATTGTTGCCCACTGAGGAGATGTGGAAACTGATGCTAAGCCTTGTGGGGTTCCGGTCGGTATTTCGGGAATGAGTGCCTATTAGGATGTCGCGACGGTTGTCACAGGCCGATGGGGAGTTTTGGGTTGTGACAGCGCCTCTCATCAGAGGTATAATACGCAGGGTTTACCGTGCCTCTCTAAATGGGCCCGGTCCATGGAAACCCGTCTACTGCAGTAGTTAATAATCCACCAAATTAACAAAAATTTTAGTAGCATGACTAAGCCATTTTAACGCTAACCAGCCTGCACGGCAAACAACAGTTCGTATAGTTTTCAACATAATAACCAAGCAACCAATCATGTCATATTTTCATAAGCCATATCGATTTAAAAATTCAATTTATTATACAACAAACAACAGTCTCCAAGTACTTTATTTTTTCAAGATCACGGTAGATTTCAAGATAATTTATGAAATAATTTTGTTTAAACACATTTACTTATAAAACATAAAAAATTATCTTTGAAATTCATTTTTCGTAAATTTCACCAAAAACAAATAAAAATCATTTCAGATAATTGAGGCGATAGTAAGTTCACTCACAGTATCAGGAGTAGAAACACTCCTAGTCTCGGTCTTTAGTGTAATTTCTTTATCCATATCAAACAGCTCACCACCTAGACATCATACATGACACAGAATTCAATAATTTGTGTCAATTTGTCATAAACTATTTCAGGCTCTCTAAATCTAAATGAATGCATACGATGGGATGCAAAATGTTCGAATCTTGCTTAAACACGATGTTGACGTAATTCGACTAATTACCCGATTAAATGATAATTGTGTCCAATTTAACTCCAAATTGATTCTTTTCACTTTCTACACTCCAATTATACCTAATTACCTCAATGGCCGTGAATGTGGTTGAATTCATCAGTCCGAACCACAAAATACACCGGTCTATACAATAGGCAAAAATTTAGATTTTTATGCCAAAAATTCCCATTTAATTTCTAGTCTTACCAATCATTAATTCCAATTAAAATACCATAAAATATCACAAAATTCCTCATCAATCTCCCTCCTAGAATATTCAACCTTTTAGGGTTTAATGAAAAACATATTGTTTTCTTGCTAATTTTCACACCATCAATCATTAACCGATTAAAACACTAACATCACTTAATTCTCTCACCATAATTCATCATTTCCTAACCCATTTTACTTGAAATGAAATCATTTCATCATCAATACACTCTTCATGAAATTTGGCCATTGATGAGGGTGGAAGAAATTGAATTGTTTTCTTGCTGCTTTGCTTCCTAACATGCTAAACTAACTAAAAATACTAACATAACTTAAAAATCAAATCAATCCAACATCATTTCTGTCACGACCCAATTCCCGGGCCATGACCGGCGCAAGGACCCAATGAGCATAGCTCACTAAGCCCAAGCAAGCCTATTTTCTCTTACTTTACTTATCGTACTACTGTGTGATGCATACACACGTAATGCACCCAAAGTGCATACAGCGCCAATTAATAATGGCATAACTAACCATACATACACACACCTTTTCCCGGGTGTGAACACAGCCAAATCACAATGGCATTATCAACATTAATATACATGCACTATACCAGTCATGTATTTAATGATTTACATTACATATACATATTCACATAATTAAATTATATTTACAATACAAAGGACCCAAGACTTCCAGCGGAGACATTTACCACAAAAGGAATCACTATCGGATGCCAGACACATACCCAAGAGATGCACTATGGGGACTCCTCGATCTAGAGCCCAACAGTCTCTTGATCTGAAAACATGAATTTTTGAAAACGTGAGTACGAAACTCAGTGAGTGAATATTAGAAGGGAACAAGCAATCTCATCAGAAGATTTGTCAATCATAATGCACTGGTTGAAAATAAGGCCATTTTCAACTAACTAATATTTCAAACCCTTTTTCCCTTACCCAGATATTTATTATGCATTTAAGGATTAAACATCCTCGAATTTTCACCGATAATTCTATTAAAGTAGTAGAATCGACGGTTGTTTACAAACCGTCACATAATGAGGGTTTCACAACCCGTACAATTCATATATGCATATCAGCATAATACAAGGGTACACAGATTCAGCACACCCAATTTCACACAATTTCTCAACAATACATATAGGCATCATATAGATATACACAAAGACACAAGCAATTATATACATTGCCAAGTCTTCGCTGTCCTTGGTAGTATAAAGAAATAACTATCGGAGTACTCGATAAGGGTTATCACTCAGCATTAATCACTCAGACATGGGGGTCATTCAACATCCCATTTTACACATAGGCTTGGGGATCACTCCGTATTCCATTCTACACACAAGCATGGGGATCACTCAGCATCCTATTCTACACACAGGCATGGGGATCACACAGCATCCCATTCTACACACATGCATGGGGATCACACAGCATCCCATTCTACACACAGTCATGGGGATCACACAGCATCCCATTCTACACACAGGCATGGGGATCACACAGCATCCCATTCTACACACAGGCATGGGGATCACACATATATTCACAAGTACATAAGCAATCATATACACCGCTAAATCTTCACTATCCTTAGTGGAAAAACATTCATCAGGGAACTTGGCAAGCAGTATCACTTAGCCTTGCCGCCAAGTTCCTGGGCAAACATCATTTGGTAAGGGGTATCACTCAGCATCCCTTCCAAGCTTATTGGCAGAAATCAATTGGTAAGGGGTATCACTCAACATCCCTTCCAAGTTCATGAACAACAATCAATTGGTAAGGGGTATCACTCAGCATCCTATTCTACACACAAGGATGGTGATCACACAGCAATCTTATCCTCTATGAGCCCCAAATCATCATTCACACGTATGGTTATAATCATTACACAGCATTATCTATCAATGCACAACATATATACATATATGCACACATTTTGGAACACAATCATTTTGATCCAATTATTTCCCAACCTTTCCCCTCATTTAATTTAATTATTAATTGAATTAACATTCAATTTCACACGAAATCACACAATTATCACCATTTTCTCACCAGCTTACATAGCTGGAGTCATCATGTGCACCTCGTGCACTAACAATATCACTCAATCTCACCAGCTCATGTGCATCCCCCCACATCGTGCACATAGCTGGAGTATCAGAGCACTCGGCAAGCGGTATCACTCAGCGTCGCTGCCAAGCTCCTGGACATCAAATCACGCTTTACCACAGTTCATGCGTGAACATTTCCAGGAATCGTGGGCGTTACGTCTCGCGGTCCCCACTTTGCTCAATTCAGAATTTCAAGGCATTAGTGGGCGTTACGTCTCGCGGTCCCCACTATGCTAAATTCTGAATTTCAAGGCATTAGTGGGCGTTACGTCTCGCGGTCCCCACTATGCTCAGCTTTCAGAATTTCTTTTAGTAAATAGTGGGCGTTACGTCTCGCGGTCCCCACTTTACTAAATTCTGAATTTCAAGGAATTAGTGGGCGTTACGTCTCGCGGTCCCCACTATGCATACCATTCAGGCATATGCATTTTCCTTCTTCACACGTGCACGATGGTAACACTTTCACAGCACTTCTTAACCATCCATGTAAACATCATCACAATGTATACATTTATCACACTCAAATTTCACATCAAATAAATAATATTTCATGCCTTCATGCATACCACATAATTTCATGCTTCCAAGCATAACACATAATTTTTATGCTTTCACGCATAACACATAATTTTATGCTTTCATACATAACACATATTTTCTATGCCTTCATGCATAACACATATTTTTATGCTTTCATGCATAATACATATTTTCTATGCCTTCATGCATAACACATATTTTTATGCTTTCATGCATAACACATATTTACCACATAAAAATCATTTTTTATCAAGGGCTTGTTCCCGGCACGTATTTTTTAAAAACTTTGGATAAATCATTTAATTATCCACATCAATACAATTTGCATTCCCCAAATAATTTGAAATGCAAGTTCACTCACAGGTGTCGAAAAATCCGGATTCCGGATGCACTCGGATTAACAGTCCTCAATCACGATTCCTTTGCCTTTCTCGGACTTCTCACCACCTTGACACAAAATAAAATTAGGGAATTTACTATATTGTCCCCAACTAATATAAACTAATTTAAATTGCTCACATATGATACTCAAAGGCAAAAATGCATCCGATTATCACTTTAACGCGGTATTGCCTAATCTCGACCGATTACCCGATTAATCGGCTATTATGTCCAATTTGATTCCAAATTGCACCATTCTTTTTCTCATAGCTTAATTCATCCCACATCATATAATTAATGCCAATTTCAGCATTCAATATTTTCCATTTCTTTATAGAAAAATTCGGCCAATACAGTGCATTAGCACTGAAAATTTTTCTACTACATTTTTCACTTGCATTTGTCATTTTCTAATTTCCTTCATTTCAAATGAAACCATTTCATTTGAAATGAATCAATTTTCCTCATGCACTCTCCACCCTAGGTTCGGCCTAACAAAGAACCACCATGAGATTCAATTTCTTTCTTCCATTTTTGTCCATAATCATGCTTAACTACCATTAAACACCAACATAGTTTAAATTCAATCCAATCCAACATCAAATCCATACTCATACCCATTTTTCAGAATTCATTCCATCATGATATCTCCATATTTAACCATTGAAATTAAGAACAAAAGCATAGGTAAGCTAGGGTTAGAGTAAATCTAAAGAAAAGTTACCTTTGTTTTGCTTGAATCTTGAAAAACACTTGAAATCTATGGATTTTTGGCTAGGTTTTATGTTTTTCTCCTTTGTTATTCTTTTCTTCCCTTCAATCGGTTTTTGTTCCAGAATTTAGAGAGAGAAATGAGGGCCAAGGCTGATTTTTATGGCTTAAATAATAAAATATAAAGGCTTGCCACGTGGCACCATGTGATTGGCCCGTTTTTTTGACTTTTTGACTTTTTCTTCCATTCTTTCTCCACCACTTGATTAATCAAGTAAAAATCTGATCCATAGATGATCATGGCTGGAAAAATTATTCTGGTGGTGGAAAATTACCGTTTTGCCCCCGGGATGGCAAAATTACGATTTTGCCCCTATACTCCGAAATGTCCCGGAATTGTTTTATTTTCACTGTCCAACTTCAAACAACACTAATATAAATCAATATTACCCAATTGGGGCAAAATCCTTTCAAAAAAATTCACATTTCGCACTCCGGTGGCAAAATTACCATTTTACCCTTGTGCTCCAAAAACACCGGGAATCACAATTTTTACACTGCTAAACATCATTTTATGATTATGGGATCATAACTGTATGTCATATAATTATTTTTTGTCCAATGTGATCAAATTTTGACTAAAAATCTCCATAAATCAACAAATCAGAAAATGACCGTTTTGTCCCTCACCGGTCAATTTTCCCGATTGACTCCAAACTGGACTTTGAACTCCAAATCACTATTCTGAGCCATTCTGTGGGTCTCAGAATTTTGAAATTCCTCTTAGAATTTCTATTTAAACTAGTTCAAGGCTCGATTTAATTTAGTTGTACTACTCAGTACAATACTGTCTTTTAACAAAGTCAACAGGGTCTCACAATTTCTCTCTCCATACCCATTCGGCCAGCCATGATTTCCCCATGAAAACATGCAATCCAACCATGGAAAATAAGGAGAAATGCATGGGAAAAATAGATCTTAAGCTTAATTTGATAAATCTTACCTTTTTCCACTAATTTCCTTGATTTTCCACACTTTTTCTCTTGGAATTCTCCACCTAGGGTTTGTTCTTACTTAGTTTCTCTTCTCCTCTCGTTTGGCCAACCACTATGGGAGAAATGGGCTGATTTTTATGTCTTTTATAAGGAAAATAATAAAATACTAAAAGCTTGACACATGGCATGTTTTAAATGGGTCCATACTTTAATTATTTCACTTTTAATTCTTTAATCCTCCACCACACAATTCCCATATTTATCCATTTCCATGATGAATAAAGTCCTTTGGTCTTGACAAATATTGGGGGCGAAAAATTACCGTTTTGCCCCCGAGATGGCAAAATTACAATTTCACCCCTATGTACTGAAATTATATTTTTTTTTCACTTTTCAACCTCAAATCACACTCTAATTGATTAATCTTAGTCAAATGGGGCCAAAATCTTTTCTAAAAATTCCCATTTTATCCTCAGGTAGTAAAATTACCGTTTTGCCCATATGCTCCAAAAATATCAAGAATTAAAAATTTTCACTGCTAAACCTCATATTATATTTCAAATGATTAATCTTCATCTAAATTTTCATCAAATAACCAAATTTAAATTTTCGGTGGCAAAATCACCATTTTGCCCCTAACTGTCCAATATTCCCGATTGACTCCAAATCGACCGTCGAACTCTGAATCGTCATTTTAAGTCATCCATGGACTATGAAATTCTCAATTTCACCTTAAAATTCCTATTTTGATTAGTTCGAGGTTTAAATCGACTTAGTCATACCTTTAGTTATAATTCCAACTTTTAATACCTTTCTGAGATATTCAAGTGTACAAATATTCCATCCAGCACATGGATAACATGGCATATGTTTTATAAAGTCGGGTTTTACAAGTAGGTATCAATGGCATTCAACAGCTGCACTTTCATCGTGGGCATTCCGCTGGAAGTCAAGAGTCATTTTTGCTTGTGAATACGATTATGTGATGTAAAGTACTAAGATACATGTCTTAGATACTATATGTATATTTTGATGGGTAATGCCACTATGAGTGTGAGACCTCAATCTTTATCAAGATGTAGCTAGAAGTAGATTCGATAACACAAACTAGGGTAATTTCATCATTTTTTTGGTGAACCCCTAGAAGTGGATTTTCAAACATTGTTAAGGCTTAAGTAGGCCTAAGGCATAAATGAATTAAGAAAATAAGGATAAAATGACGAAACGAATAGAATAAAGATGATTTTTTAGGTAAAGGCAAAATGGTCATTTTTCATCTCGTGTCGAAATTTTAAGTTTTTGTGAACTCGAGTATCTCTAGACTATTATGGACCTAGCTCCAGTGTCAAAAGAGTAAAAGATTGCACAAGGAAATGGAGGAAGACAAACCAACTTGTTAAGGGCATTTTCATAATTTAAGTAAAGTTGGATAAACTTTAGCTATAAATATCATTTTTTTCTAGCAACTTCTTCTTTTTTCTCTAGCAGTTTCTTCTTCTTCTTCCTCCCATCTCACGTTTTTCTCATCTCCATGAAAGCTTCTTTCCAAGCTTCCATCACCCTCACAAACTAACCTCAAATTTCATACTTTTACCCACCTTGTTTTAGGGTTTTTCATACTCTTTTACTCCTTCACCTTAAAAACCCCCAAAAGTCATGCTCCCATACTTTCTCTCACTAGTTGATGTGTAGAAAAAGAGAAAGAATGATTTCCCTTACTAGCTTGAAGAATCTTTAAAGAGAATTCAATTAGAAAGACCACCAAGGTGAGTATGGGCTAGGGTTAATTTATTTTGTGGTTGATGATATCTAGTAATTAGAATTGTGAGTGTTTTATTGTTGAGATTGATTATTCATTTTAAAGTAACTAGAGTAGTGCAAATAATAGCCATTTAATAGTAGTTAGAGGCTAGTGAGAAATGAATGTAGAACTTGGTTTAGGAAATAGCTTTTGGGATCGCATTAATGCCAAGTTGGGTTGAATGTGATATTGTTGTGTGTGATAGGTTCTAACGAGGCTCCACATCCCCATCTGGAACATTAGTTGAAGCCAAGGTCGATCAAAACGTCAATAAAGAAGTGAGTGAACTTGCATTTCAAAATGTTTTGCGAAGTGCCAACATGTTTAAGCAAATTTGTCACGACTCGGTACTCTCCTCGAGCCTGTGACAACCGTCGCGATGTCTCGATAGACATTCATTACCCGGAATGCCGACCGAAACCTCGCAAGGCTTTAATTTCAGTTTTCTCACTTCTCTTATGAGTAATAGTTACTAAACTCATGTTTTAAAGTGATATGGACCATTTTCAATTCAAAAATAGTCAAAAAGAATTTTGTACTACATAGGGGTATTTTGGTCATTTTTTTCCAAAAAATTTGAAACTTGCTGAAAATATAATATATAGAGGAAAAATGCACATTTCATAACCAAAAATAAGTTTTAATGTCTAAAACATTCATTTAGAGTGAAATTGTAGCTAATAGAATAAAAATAAAATATTAAATAAAATATTTCATTTTCTCATAAAACAATTTTTATAGAATTATCCGTAAATAATTTTTACAGCGTAAAAGCAAAATAAATTCATACATACAGTAACACAGATAGGCAGAGTATGTAATTTAGTTTACAATCACATGTGGGCCCCTAAATGACCAAAAGTAACAAAGGTTGTGGACCTACAATTTCTGAGGAGGCGAGTCCAATAATAACCCTTGACGTAATTAACTATTTACAGACTGTCTTGAGCCTGAATGGGTGGAAATGAGGGTGGTGAGTTTTGATGAACTCAGTGAGTAAACAAATATCATCTAAAATATCTAAAGTCGAGTAAATGGAGACAACTTAAAATAGCTCATCGTACTATGATTCATAACATTTCAAACCATCTAAACCAGTTACATTTCATTCAAAGTATACAGCAAGGCTTATGAATTTCTTAAACATTTGGCTCGTGCCAAAACTCATACTCGGGGACACTTGATCAGACATCCCACCGAGTCCGCCAAGGTTGTTAAAAAAATCATATATACATAAAACACATTTTTACGTTCAAAAGCATAGTCGTTTCTTGGCGTTGGCTGAGTTCACCCTCACGTGGTGGTTTAGCGTGTAGTGAACTCTAAAGTTTTACCTCAGGAGATATGTGAGACCATGTCGAATTTGTTAAAAGCCGGTATTGTACCTAGTGGTACAATTAATTTAAATCGAACCTTGAACTAGCTCAAATAGAAATTCTAAGAGGAATGTGAAAATTCTGGAACCCACAGAATGACTTAGAATAGTGATTCGGAGTTCAAGGTCCAGTTTGGAGTCAATCAGGAAAATTGACCGGTTAGGGACAAAACGGTCATTTTACCATTTTATGATAAAATTGATATTTTTAGCCAAGATTTGATCACAATTGACTAAGAATAATTATATGAAATACAATTATGATTATTGGAGTATAAAATGAAGTTTAGTAGTGAAAATTTTGATTTCTCGGTATTTTTAGAGCACAAGAGCAAAATGGTAATTTTACCATTGAAGGACTAAACGGGAATTTTTTGAAAAGATTTTTGCCCCATTTGATTAATATTGATCAATATCGGTGTTATTTGAGGTTGAAAAGTAGAAATAATGTGATTCCGGTACATTTTGGGGTATATGGGTAAAATCATAATTTTGCCATCTTGGGGGCAAAACGGTAATTTTTCACCACCAGAACATATTTTTCCAGCCATGGTCATCTTTTAACCATATCTTGACTTAGACTAATCATGTGGTGGAAAAGAATTGGAAGAAAAAGTCAAAAAAGTTAAAAAATGGACTAATGGCATTTTGCCATGTGGCAAGCCATTTATTTTATGATTAATCTAATAAAATCAGCACATAACCGTCACTTTCTCTCATCAAATTCAGCACAAACCTGCAGCAAAGGAAAACAAAAGAGAAAAAGGAGAAAAACAAGAAAAACAAGCCAAAAATTCAAAGAATTTCAAGGTTTTTCAAGATTCAAGCCAAACAAAGGTGAGATTTCTTTAGATTTACTTCAAACTTAGCTTATCCATGCTTTTGTTCTTGATTTTCGTGGATGAATATTGAGTTATAATGATGAATTCAATTCTAAAAAATGGGTATGGAAGAGGAATTAATGTTGGATTGGCTTGATTCTAGACTATGTTAGTGTTTAAAGATAGGTTAGCATGTCAGTAAGCAAAATTGTAAGAAAAAACTTGATTTTCTCGATGAATCTTTCGAGGCTGAATATCATAGGTTATGTTTGGAAAATGAAATGGTTTCATTTCAAATGAAATGATTTCATTTGAAATGAAACGAATTGGAAAATGACAATTTAAGGTGAAAAAGTTAAGCAGAAAAAATTACAGTGCTAATGCACTATAATGGCTGAATTTTTCCATGAAGAAATAGAAAAGTTTTAATGCTGAAATTGACACTATTTAAATGGTATGTGGTGAATTAAGGTATTAGAAAAAGAATGGTGCAATTTGTTATGAAATCAAACGCATTGGCCAATTTATAGGGTAATCGGCCGAATTAGGTCAACACCGCGTTTAAGCAATTGATCGAGTATTTTACGCATCCATATAGAAATTAGGTTTATTTTATAACTAATTAAACCCAACATAATAAATTCTCTAATTTTATTTTGTGTCAAGGTGGTGAGATGTCTGAAAAAGGCAAGGGAATTGTGCTTGAGGACTATTAATCCGAGTGCACCCGGAATCCAGATTTTCGACAATTGTGAGTGAATCTACATTTCAAAAATTGTTTTGGCAAGATGAATATATTTGAATAAATGGTTTGAATGATTTGCATGCAATTTCTGGTTAAATATAAATAAGTCTCGGGAACAAGCCCTTGATAAATTGTCTCTATGTTGTGAAATGCGGCTGTTGTGAATTTGGGTGTTATTACATTATATGGGTATACATCTATACATATATGTATATATGTTGTGCATTGATAGATAATATTGTGTAATGATTATAACCGTACGTGTGTATGATGATAAAAAGGCTCACAAAGGATGGGATAGTCTTGGGAATAAGCTTTGGAAAATATTTTATGCTATGATTATGTACTATGTGAAAAGAAAATCGATGTCTGCTCATTTAATATGTTGATAATTATATGAATGAAACTGCAATGTGTAATAATGGCCGAGGGTGTGCGAGTAGGAGTGCCCCCATGGTCATATTACTATGTTTAGTGAGAAATGTACCCATGAGGTCCAGAGGCTTGTAGGGACAGCGAGACGTAACGTCTGCAAGTACTCTGGTAGGTACTGAGTAAAGTGGGGACAGCGAGACGTAACGCCCACGATTTCTGGGAACTCTCCACCGAAAGGCTTTAGGGACAGCGAGATGTAACGCCTGCAAATGCTCTGGTAGGTAAAGAGTGTACCCACCTAGAGGCTTGTAGGGACAACGAGACGTAACGCCTGCAAGTACTCTGATAGGTAGAGGGTGCACACATGGTCTTATTGAGGCGGTGTATGAAATTGCACGTGATTTCTTTACATACACGTATATGCTTGCTATAGTATGAAATGATGAAATTGTGTTTGTATGGTATGTGAAACCCTTGTTCGACGACAGTTTGTGATAAACCGTCAATATTGTTTTCTTGCTAGAATGATTGGTGTACCTTCATGGTTGGCTTAGCCTTGAATGTAGAATCAATTCTGAGTCAAAAGGGCAAGGGTTTAAATATTAGCTAAATCAAAATTGTCTCGTTTTCAACCAGTGCATCATGGTTATTAAATCTCTTGGCTATTATCGTTTGTTCCCTTCTAATATTCACTCACTGAGTATTGTACTCACCATTTTAAAAATTCATGTTTTCAGATCAGGAGACTGTTGGACCGTAGATCGAGGAGTCCCGTAGTACATCTCCTGATTAGAAGGTGGGCATTCAATAGCATCCCATTTCTTTTATTGTAAATGTCTCCGCTGGAAGTCATGGGCCTTTTGTATTGTGGTTATGTACATGTAATGTACATTGTCAAAGTTTATGTTTGACTGGTATGTATGTACATATTTTATCTATAATGCCATTGGAAATTGGCTTTGTATGCACTGGGTGCTTTACTTGTGGACGCCTCACATGATTATACATGGAATAAAGTAAATGAAAATAGGCTTGCTTGAGCTTAGTGAGCTATGCTCATTGGGTTCTTGCGCTAGTCATGGCCCGGGAATTGGGTCGTGACAAGATACCCTCGTGCCTCTCGTACCAAGGTAAAATATAACGGGGTTTACCTTGCCCCTCTAATAGGCTGGTCCACGGAAACCTACCCACTACAGTAAGCTAATCGATATCCCACCGATTCAATAAAATTTCAGCAACATGACATGGCAATTATAATTTTACCCAGCTTGTCAAGGCAAAACAAATAGTTCATATAATTTCAACATAATTTCCAATTCAGCCATTCATGCCAATATTGCCATAAGCCATTCAATTCAAACCATAAATTTACAACACAAGTAAACAGTCTGCAATTACTCAATTTCTAAAATCATCATTCAAATTCAAAATGATTTATAAAACTCATTTCATTTAATCACATTTTACTTATAAAACATAAGGATTTACCATTTAAACTCATTTTTCTATAAAACCACAAAAACGAATAAAACTACTTTAGATAATTAAGACAATAATAAGGTTACTCACAATATCGGGAGTCGATGTACTCCTAGTCCCGGTCTTCAGGTACAATCTCTTTACCCTTATCGGAAGATTTATGTGAGACCTTGTCTAATTGGTTGAAAAGCCGGTATTGCACCTAATGGTACAATTAAGTTAAATCGAGCTCTAACTAGTTTAATAGAAATTATAAGAGGAATTTCAAAATTCTGAGACCCACAGAATAGGTCAGAATAGTGATTCAGAGTTCAAGGTCCAGTTTGGAGTTAATCGGGAAAATTGACCGGTTAAGGACAAAACGGTCATTTTCTCATTTGTTGATTTATGGAGATTTTTAAATAAGATTTGATCACATTGGGCCAAATATAATTATGTGACATACAGTTATGATTTTTGGAGTATAGAATGATGTTTGGCAGTGTAAAATGGTGATTCCCAGTGTTTTTGGAACACAAGGGTAAAATGGTAATTTTACCACCGGACTGCTAAACGTGAATTTTTTTGAAACGATTTTGTTCCATTTGGTTAATATGGATTAATATTAGTGTTATTTGAGGTTGGACAGTGAAAATAATGAAATTTCGGGACATTTCGGAGTATAGGGGCAAAATCGTAATTTTGCCATCTCGGGGGCATTTCTGTAATTTTCCACTACCAGAATAAATTTTCCCAGCCATGGTCAACCTTGGATCAGATGTTGACTTGATGAATCAAGTGGTGGAGATCAAATGGGAGAAAAAGTCAAAAAAGTCAAAAAACGGGCCAATTACATGGTGACACGTGGCAACCTTGTTTATTTTATTATTTAAGCCATAAAAATCAGCATTTAAACCCTCATTTCTCTCTCAAAGTCGGCACCCACCAGAATTGAAGGAAAAACAAGAAGAACCAAAGAGAAAAACACAAAACCTAGGTGGAAATCTAAGGAAAAGTGTGATTTTCAAAGGAAATCACTTGAAAAAGGTAATAAATCTTTACTTTGGCTTGTGATTTACCTTACCAATGCTTTTGTTCTTGATTTCAATGGTTAAATATGGAAATATCATGAAGAGTTTAATTCTGAAAAATGGGTATGGATGAGGAAGGATTGTTGGATTGGATTGAATTTAGACTATGTTAGTAGTTAGAGGTAGTTAAGCATGATTATGAAGAAATATGGAAGAAAGAAATTGAATTCCATGGTTGTTCTTCCTTGGCCGAACCTAGTGTGTAGTGAATGCATGAGGAATTGTCTCATTTCAAATGAAATGGTTCCATTTGAAATGAAAGAAATTGGAAAATGATAAATTAAAGTGAAAAATGTAGTAGAAAAATTTTCAGTGCTAATGCACTGCATTGGCTGAATTTTTCCATAAGGAATTGGAAAGGGTAGGATGCTGAAATTGGCATCAATTACATGATATGGGATGAATTAAGGTATTAGAAAAAGAATGGATCAATTTGGAATTGAATCGGGCTTAATGGCCAATTTATCGACTGAACGGTCGAAATTAGGCAATACCGCGTTAATGAGATAATCGGACGCGATTTTGCTCTTACGTATCACACGCTAGTAATTTAAATTAGTTTATATTAGTTGGGGGCATTATAGTAAATTTCTTGATTTTATTTTGTGTTAAGGTGGTGAGAAGACCGAGAAAGGCAAAGGGATCGTGACTGAGGATTTTTAATCCGAGAGCATCCGGAATCCGGATATTTGTGAGACGGTGAGTGAACTTGCATTTCAAATGATTTGGGAAATGCACATTGTATTGAATTAGCTGATTAAATGATTTATTCAAAGTTTTTTTTTAAAACATGTGCCGGGAACAAGCCCCTGATAAAATGATTTTATGTGATGAATTGTGGTAAGCATGAAGGCATGAAATTGTGCTGTTATATATGTGTCACATATGTGTGAATATGTGTGATGTATTAACATTTGATATTGTTAATATATATGTAAATGTATGTGTGTGTGATGCGTGAAAAAACACATGTCGGTGAGATTGGATGTGGAAAATGTGGTTGGTGCACGATGTGGGGGGATGCACACTGTAGCTCCAGCTATGTGCACGATGTGGGGGAATGCACATGAGCTGGTGACTGCACATGGTGCACATGATGATGACTCCAGCTATGTGCACGATGTGGGGGGATGCACATGAGCTGGTGAGTGCACATGGTGCACATGATGATGACTCCAGCTATGTGCACGATGTGGGGGGATGCACATGAGCTGGTGAGTGCACATGGTGCACATGACCACTCCAGCTATGTGCGCGATGTGGGGGTTGCACATGAGCTGGTGAGTGCACATGGTGCACACGATATTTTCAGCAGGTGAGACAATGGAATGTTGTACTTATCTGTGTGCGTATGTATGAATTTGATTATTCCTTCATTATAAATTAAATTGAAGTGAGGGGAAGGGTTTGATAATAAATTGGATAGAAAATGAATGTGTTCCAAATGTATGCATCATATTTTAACCTTTCTCGATATTATGGCTTGTTCCTATCTAATGTTTGCTCACTGAGTTTTATACTCACGTTTTCAAAAATTCATGTTTTCAGATCAGGAGATTGTAGATTCCTAGATCGCGGGATCACAGTAGTCCATCTCCTGGTAGGTGTCTGGCATTCACTAGTTGCCGCTTTATTGTACATGTCTCCGCTGGTAGTCATGGGTTTTTGTATGATGGATATGTACATGTAATGTACATTGTCAGAGTTTATATTTGACTGGTATGAATGTAAATATGTGTAAGCAATGTAAATTGCTAAATACATGACTGGCATAGTGCATGTATATTGTGATTAAAAATGCCATTGTGTTTTGGCTGTGTCCACTCCCGGAAAGGGTGTGTGTGTGTATGTGTGATTGGATGTGCCATGGTTAATTGGCATTGTATGCACACTGGGTGCATTACGTGTGGATGCCTCACACGAGAATATGTGGAATACAGTAAGTGAAGTAAGTGACAATAGGCTTGCTTGGGCTTAGTGAGCTATGCTCATTGGGTCCTTGCGCCGGTCATGGCCCGGGAATTGGGTCGTGACAATGTTTGTATCAGAGCAAAGGGTTGTAACCCGATCCCTGGGAATTCTCGCATGTGAACAGTGGGCGAAGCATGACTCTCCGCCCAGGGGCTTGGTCAGTGGACAAGAGGTCCAGGCCGAGTGCTCTGATAGGTACCTTTTGTTGCCACCGCTGAAGGGGAAAGGGCTGCCTAGTAAGAGGTGGAGCCGCCCCTAGTGACAATGTTGGTATCAGAGCCCTAGGTTGTTAGGTCCTAGGGAGTTATGGTCGAGTCCAGCGGAGAGTCGGGTCTTTTTGTGGGATCATTAATTATGAACTGTGAGTCGCGGCACATTTCATAATTGAGAAACCGCATAAATTCCCAATTGTAGAAGCCACCTTATTTGTAACTGTGTATAATAATTGGTGTTGCTCTTGTCTAGGTAAGAATGCCACCTAAAACACGGGCCACCTCGAGACGAGTGGGGGAGCAGGATGTTCCCATTGAGATGACCGATAGGCCACGGGCACCCACTCGCAGAGGTCGAGGTAGACGTGGTAGGGTCATTAGGCCAGCGAGGGCAGATACGCCCGAGAGTGGGAGAGTGGATAGACAGCCTGTAGGTGAGGCGGATAGGCCACCTACTAGAGGCGTTACTGTTGAGGACTTGGCGACTGGCCTGTAGGGAGTTAGTCGGGTTGTAGAGATGATGGCAGCCCGAATGGAGGATATGCAGAAAGTAATGGAGGGGAGGCATGTGGAGCCAGAGTCCCCTAGTTCCCAAGGCCAGATAGACCGCCAACCTCCCGAGAGTGACAGAGGTCAGGTTGAGGTTTCACTCACTGACTTCTTGAAACTCAAGCCTCCATCATTTACGGGGTCAGATGCATCGAAGAAACCCCAGGTTTTCTTGGACAAGATGGAGAAGATTTGTAACGCTATGGGATGCTCTAGTTCCATATCAGTGGAGCTAGTAGCTTTTCAGCTGGAGGATGTGGCACAGGAATGGTACGACTCCTTGCGAAGGGGTAGGCCGACAAGTGCTGCATCGTTGAGTTGGACTGAATTCAGTATCGCCTTCCTGGATCGATTTTTATCGCACAGTGTGCGAAGTGCCAGAGCTAGAGAGTTCGAGGCATTAGTGCAGACTTCAGGCATGACGGTGTCGGAGTATGATATCAAGTTTACACAGTTGTCTCGATATGCACCATATCTGGTTTCCACCGAGGAGATGAAAGTCCAAAGGTTTGTGGATGGACTGGTGGAACCATTATTTAAGGCGGTGGCATCCCGAGATTTCCATACGTACTCGGCGGCAGTTGACTGTGCTCAAAGAATTGAGATGAGGACCAGCGAGAGTAGGGCCGCAAGAGATGTAGTAAAAAGGGCCAAAACAGAGGGTTATAAAGGTCGCAGAGACTTCAGTGGCAGAAGCTCATTCTCTAGCCATCAAGGACCACCGAGGGGATCGAGATTTCCCCAACGGGGAGGTGATGTGACGAGTGCCAGCGTTGGATCGGGGCAGAACACTTTTAGTGGAAGGAGGCAGCCGCAGGATTCCAGGCAGAGTAGTCAGGCTATCCCGCCCTGCGATAATTGTGGGAGACCGCACAGAGGACAATGTTATCGTCCTGTAAGGACTTGTTTTAACTGTGGCCAGCCTGGACACATATGGAAGCACTGCCCGACAGCTCAGCAACCGCAAGGTTCGGTTCGCGGATCTACTCGGCCAGTTTTGTCTGCTCCTTCGGTAGCTGTCTCAACTGGCCAGGGAGTTAGCGAGACACGAGGTAGAGGTGCTGGTACTTCTTCTCGGGGTAGACCAGCGGGGTCTGGACAACAAAGTTCTGCAGGAAGAGGCCAGGCAAGGGTATATGCCTTAACCCATCAGGATGCCTAGACATCCAATGCAGTAGTTTCAAGTACTCTTTCCATTTGTGATATGGATGCTAGAGTATTGTTTGATCCTGGATCTACTCATTCTTTTATCTCTCCATGCTTTGCATTTCGAGTGGGTAGAGACTGTGTTAGGAGAGAAGAACAATTAGTGGTGTCTACTCCTTTGAAGGAGGCATTTGTGGCTGAGTGGGAATATCAGTCTTGCATAGTGCGAATCAAGGATAAGAACACCATAGTGAATTTAGTGGTGTTAGACACCTTGGATTTTGATGTGATATTGGGAATGGACTGGCTGTCACCTTGTCATGCCAGTGTAGACTGTTACCATAAGATAGTTAGATTTGATTTCCCGGATGAGCCATCATTTAGCATCCAAGGGGATAAAAGTAATGTTCCGACCAACTTGATATCTGCCATGTCTGCTAGGAGGTTATTGAGGCAGGGCTGTCAAGGTTACCTAGCAGTGGTGAGGGATAACCAGGCAGAGGTCGGAGATATAAGTCAAGTGTCGGTAGTGAATGAGTTTGTGGATGTATTTCCTGAGGAACTGCCAGGATTACCTCCGGAGCGAGAGATTGAGTTTTGCATAGACTTGATTCCTGATACTAAACCCATATCTATACCTCCATATCGGATGGCACCGGCAGAGCTCAAGGAGCTCAAGGATCAGTTGGAGGACCTGCTAGACAAAGGGTTCGTCCGCCCCAGTGTTTCACCATGGGGAGCACCGGTGTTGTTCGTAAAGAAGAAAGATGGGTCACTTAGACTATGCATTGACTACCGACAGCTTAATAAGGTAACGGTGAAGAATAAGTACCCACTCCCAAGAATAGATGACTTGTTTGATCAGTTACAAGGGGCACAGTGTTTTTCTAAAATAGATCTGCGATCTGGGTATCATCAATTGAGAATCCGGGATGAGGATGTGCCAAAGACAGCATTTCGGACCAGGTATGGTCATTATGAGTTCTTGGTAATGTCGTTTGGACTTACCAATGCCCCTGCAGCCTTTATGGATTTGATGAACCGAGTGTTCAAGCCCTACCTGGACAAGTTTGTAGTGGTGTTCATTGATGATATCCTGATCTACTCGAGGAGTCGAGAGGAGCATGAGCAGCATCTTAAGATAGTGCTCCAGATTTTGAGAGAACATCGATTGTATGCCAAGTTCTCCAAATGTGAGTTTTGGCTTGAAAGTGTTGCATTCTTGGGACATGTGGTATCTAAGGATGGGGTACAAGTGGATCCAAAGAAAGTCGAAGCGGTGGAGAAATGGCCAAGGCCAACCTCGGTTACAGAGATTAGAAGCTTTTTAGGGTTGGCAGGTTACTATCGTCGCTTTGTTAAGGATTTCTCCAGAATAGCCGCCCCTCTAACCAAGCTGACATGAAAGGATACAAAGTTTGTGTGGTCAAATACCTGTGAAGATAGCTTTGAGAAGCTTAAGACATGTCTCACCACAGCTCCAGTGTTGAGCCTACCACAGGGCACATGGGGTTATACAGTATATTGTGATGCCTCGTTGGTTGGTTTAGGATGCGTGTTAATGCAACACGGGAAGGTGATTGCATATGCATCAAGACAACTTAAAAGGCATGAACAGAATTACCCCGCCCATGATTTGGAGATGGCAGCAATTGTATTTGCCTTAAAGATCTGGAGACATTATTTGTATGGTGAGACTTGTGAGATATATACGGACCACAAGAGCTTAAAGTATATATTCCAGCAAAGGGATTTGAATTTGCGGCAACGCAGATGGATGGAGTTGCTGAAGGATTATGATTGTACTATTCTTTACCATCCCGGTAAAGCTAATGTGGTGGCGGATGCCCTGAGTCGAAAGTCGATGGGTAGCCTAGCACATATCTCCACAGATAGGAGATTATTGGTCAGAGAGATGCATAGCTTGGGAGACATGGATGTGCATTTGGAGGTTTCTGAGGCAGATGCACTGCTAGCTCATTTCAGAGTGAGGCCTATCCTAATAGACCGAATTAAAGAGGCACAAGGTAAAGATGAGTTCGTAACTACGGTCTTAGAGGATCCTCAGGGAAAGAATGAGAAGATGTTTACTAGAGGCACAGATGGAGTGTTGAGATATGGAACCAGACTCTATGTGCCAAATATCGATGGGTTGAGGAGAGAAATATTGGAGGAGGCTCATATGGCAGCCTATGTGATACATCCAGGTGCTACAAAGATGTATCAAGATTTAAAGGAAGTGTACTGGTGGGAAGGACTTAAAAGAGATGTGGCTGAGTTTGTTTCCAAGTGCTTAGTGTGTCAACAGGTTAAAGCAGAACACCAAAGGCTTGCAGGATTACTACAGCCATTACCAGTTCCCGAATGGAAGTGGGAGCATATTGCCATGGACTTCGTGACAGGTTTGCCTCGAACTATTAGGGGTTATGACTCGATTTGGGTCATAATAGACCGGTTGACGAAGTCAGCTCATTTTCTTCCGGTCAAGACCACTTATGGGGCTGCTCAGTATGCCCAGCTTTATGTAGATGAGATAATACGGTTGCATGGCATTCCTGTTTCCATAGTGTCGGATAGAGGGACACAGTTTACCAGTAGATTCTGGGAAAAGTTGCAGGAAGCATTGGGCACTAAATTGAATTTTAGTACAGCTTTCCATCCCCAGACTGATGGACAGTCTGAACGAACCATCCAAACTTTGGAAGACATGTTGAGAGCATGTGTAATAGACCTTGGAGTCAAATGGGGTCGGTATTTACCCTTAGTGGAGTTTGCTTACAATAACAGTTTCCAGACTAGCATCCAAATGGCACCATTTGAAGCACTGTATGGAAGAAGGTGCAGATCACCCATTGGATGGCTAGAGGTAGGTGAGAGGAAACTGTTGGGGCCTGAGTTGGTGCAGGATGCCACTGATAAAATCCGTATGATTCGTCAACGGATGCTTACAGCCCAGAGTAGGCAAAAGTCTTATGCTGATAACCGACGGAGGGATTTGGAATTTCAGGTGGGAGACCATGTGTTTTTAAAAGTCTCGCCAACAAAAGGGGTAATGAGGTTTGGTAAGAAAGGGAAATTAAGCCCTCGGTATGTAGGACCCTTCGAGATCTTAGAGAGGGTCGGAGTAGTGGCATATCGATTGGCATTACCACCAGACCTTTCGAGTGTTCACCCTGTGTTCCATGTGTCTATGTTGAGGAAGTATAATCCAGATCCTTCTCATGTGATACGGTATGAAACCGTTCAGATACAAGATGATTTGACTTATGAGGAGCAACCAGTAGCTATCCTGGATAGGCAAGTCAAAAGGCTCTGATCAAAGGATGTGGCTTCAGTGAAAGTGTTGTGGCAAAATCACACCAGTGAAGAGGTAACGTGGGAAGCTGAGGAGGAAATGCGGACAAAGTATCCACACCTCTTCGATATGTAAAGGTAAGCCACTCTACTTTAAATTTAAATTCGGGGACCGAATTTTTATTAGTGGGGGAGAGTGTGAGACCTTGTCTAATTGGTTGAAAAGCCGGTATTGTACCTAATGGTACAATTAAGTTAAATCGAGCTCCAACTAGTTTAATAGAAATTCTAAGAGGAATTTCAAAATTCTGAGACCCACAGAATAGGTCAGAATAGTGATTCAGAGTTCAAGGTCCAGTTTAGAGTTAATCAGGAAAATTGACCGGTTAAGGACAAAACGGTCATTTTCTCATTTGTTGATTTATGGAGATTTTTAACTAAGATTTGATCACATTGGGCCAAATATAATTATGTGACATACAGTTATGATTTTTGGAGTATAGAATGATGTTTGGCAGTGTAAAATGGTGATTCCCAGTGTTTTTGGAACACAAGGGCAAAATGGTAATTTTACCACCGGACTGCTAAACGTGAATTTTTTTGAAACGATTTTGTTCCATTTGGTTAATATGGATTAATATTAGTGTTATTTGAGGTTGGACAGTGAAAATAATGAAATTCTGAGACATTTCGGAGTATAGGGGCAAAATCGTAATTTTGCCATCTCGGGGGCATTTCGGTAATTTTCCACTACCAGAATAAATTTTTCCAGCCATGGTCAACCTTGGATCAGATGTTGACTTGATGAATCAAGTGGTGGAGATCAAATGGGAGAAAAAGTCAAAAAAGTCAAAAAACGGGCCAATTACATGGTGACACGTGGCAACCTTGTTTATTTTATTATTTAAGCCATAAAAATCAGCATTTAAACCCTCATTTCTCTCTCAAAGTCGGCACCCGCCAGAATTGAAGGAAAAACAAGAAGAACCAAAGAGAAAAACACAAAACCTAGGTGGAAATCTAAGGAAAAGTGTGATTTTCAAAGGAAATCACTTGAAAAATGTAATAAATCTTTACTTTGGCTTTTGATTTACCTTACCAATGCTTTTGTTCTTGATTTCAATGGTTAAATATGGAAATATCATGAAGAGTTTAATTCTGAAAAATGGGTATGGATGAGGAAGGATTGTTGGATTGGATTGAATTTAGACTATGTTAGTAGTTAGAGGTAGTTAAGCATGATTATGAAGAAATATGGAAGAAAGAAATTGAATTCCATGGTTGTTCTTCCTTGGCCGAACCTAGTGTGTAGTGAATGCATGAGGAATTGTCTCATTTCAAATGAAATGGTTCCATTTGAAATGAAAGAAATTGGAAAATGATAAATTAAAGTGAAAAATGTAGTAGAAAAATTTTCAGTGCTAATGCACTGCATTGGCTGAATTTTTCCATAAGGAATTGGAAAGGGTAGGATGCTGAAATTGGCATCAATTACATGATATGGGATGAATTAAGGTATTAGAAAAAGAATGGATCAATTTGGAATTGAATCGGGCTTAATGGCCAATTTATCGACTGAACGGTCGAAATTAGGCAATACCGCGTTAATGCGATAATCGGACGCGATTTTGCTCTTACGTATCACACGCTAGTAATTTAAATTAGTTTATATTAGTTGGGGGCATTATAGTAAATTTCTTGATTTTATTTTGTGTTAAGGTGGTGAGAAGACCGAGAAAGGCAAAGGGATCGTGACTGAGGATTTTTAATCCGAGAGCATCCGGAATCCGGATATTTGTGAGACGGTGAGTGAACTTGCATTTCAAATGATTTGGGAAATGCACATTGTATTGAATTAGCTGATTAAATGATTTATTCAAAGTTTTTTTTTAAAACATGTGCCGGGAACAAGCCCCTGATAAAATGATTTTATGTGATGAATTGTGGTAAGCATGAAGGCATGAAATTGTGCTGTTATATATGTGTCGCATATGTGTATATATGTGTCGCATATGTGTGAATATGTGTGATGTATTAACATTTGATATTGTTAATATATATGTAAATGTATGTGTGTGTGATGCGTGGAAAAACACATGTCGGTGAGATTGGATGTGGAAAATGTGGTTGGTGCACGATGTGGGGGGATGCACACTGTAGCTCCAGCTATGTGCACGATGTGGGGGAATGCACATGAGCTGGTGAGTGCACATGGTGCACATGATGATGACTCCAGCTATGTGCACGATGTGGGGGGATGCACATGAGCTGGTGAGTGCACATGGTGCACATGATGATGACTCCAGCTATGTGCACGATGTGGGGGGATGCACATGAGCTGGTGAGTGCACATGGTGCACATGACCACTCCAGCTATGTGCACGATGTGGGGGTTGCACATGAGCTGGTGAGTGCACATGGTGCACACGATATTTTCAGCAGGTGAGACAATGGAATGTTGTACTTATCTGTGTGCGTATGTATGAATTTGATTATTCCTTCATTATAAATTAAATTGAAGTGAGGGGAAGGGTTTGATAATAAATTGGATAGAAAATGAATGTGTTCCAAATGTATGCATCATATTTTAACCCTTCTCGATATTATGGCTTGTTCCTATCTAATGTTTGCTCACTGAGTTTTATACTCACGTTTTCAAAAATTCATGTTTTCAGATCAGGAGATTGTAGATTCCTAGATCGCGGGATCACAGTAGTCCATCTCCTGGTAGGTGTCTGGCATTCACTAGTTGCCGCTTTATTGTACATGTCTCCGCTGGTAGTCATGGGTTTTTGTATGATGGATATGTACATGTAATGTACATTGTCAGAGTTTATATTTGACTGGTATGAATGTAAATATGTGTAAGCAATGTAAATTGCTAAATACATGACTGGCATAGTGCATGTATATTGTGATTAAAAATGCCATTGTGTTTTGGCTGTGTCCACTCCCGGAAAGGGTGTGTGTGTGTATGTGTGATTGGATGTGCCATGGTTAATTGGCATTGTATGCACACTGGGTGCATTACGTGTGGATGCCTCACACGAGAATATGTGGAATACAGTAAGTGAAGTAAGTGACAATAGGCTTGCTTGGGCTTAGTGAGCTATGCTCATTGGGTCCTTGCGCCGGTCATGGCCCGGGAATTGGGTCGTGACAATTTACCACCTAGACATAATGCACAACAAGCAATTTACTATATTTGTGCTAAACATTTATAAAACTAATTCAAGGTCTATATGAATGCGGGAAATGGGATGCGAAATGTTCGGATTATTACCTAAATACGGTATTCTACGTAGGTTCAATTATGTATGGGGCTGAAATGGTATTGACCTAATTTACACTATACACCGGTTAATTAGCCAAAATATCCAATTCAACTCCAAATAAATTCATTTCACTTCCAATACTCCAAATCATCAAATACAAGCTAGATAACATGTAATATCATAAAATCCACCATCAATATCTCCCTTGTAAAATTCGGCCATTGAAGGTTTAGTGTAGATCATGTGATTTTCAGGCTTGATTTTTACACCTAACATCATAAAACAACTAAAAACACCTAAATAGCATGAAATTCATCAAAGTCCATTATCCAATTTCTCTCTTAAAAAATTCAGCCAATGAGTGTGGGTGAAGGGCATGAAATTTCTTGCTTGTTTTCATGCTAATCATCACCAAACAACTAGAAACACTAGAATAACCTAAAATCTAGCTAAATCCATGATCAAAACCCCTCCCCCCATGTCCAGCCAGCAAAGGTATCTTCATGCAAACTTGATTCTCAACCATGGAAAATGAAAAAGAATGCATAGGAAAGGTAGATCACAAGCTAGAATTAAGAAATTTTACCTTTACTTGCTTAATTCCTTGAAATCCACTAATCTTCCTTTGAATTTTCTTAGCCAGGGTTTGTTCTCTACTTTTCTCTTTGTTCTTTGTTTTGGTCGGCCATGAAGAAATGAAATGGCTAAGGCTTAAGTTGGTTTATAAAGGAAATCATAAAAAAAACTAAAGCTTGAAACTTGTCACCATGTGATTGGTCCATAATTAAAACTTAATAATTAAGCATTCTCCCACCACTACATAAAATATCTCAATTATCCATGATATACAATAATAATAGATGAAATTCATGGACTTGACAAGTGTATGGTGGTGTAAAATTCAAAAAATTTCCAATTACGTCCTCATGGACACGCGAAATTACCGTTTTGCCTTTATGCTCGAAATTAAAATTTTTCATTTCTCAAATTCAAATTATGTTCCAAATAGTCAATCTTGGTCAAAAATTTCATCCATCATTCCAATTTTGCCCTCGGTGGTAAAATGACCATTTTACCCCTACGTTATGAAAATTCCAAATTTGACTCCAAATGAATCCTCGAACTCCAAATCACCATATTAAGTCATTCTAAGGTTCAATAGCTATCGAATGCATCTTAAAATCTCTATTTGGACTAGTGTGAGGCTTAAATCAACTTAACTGTACGATTAGGTACAATACCGTCTTTTAACAATTTCTGAGGCATTCAAGTATGCAGACATTCCATCAAGTACCTATACAATATGGCAAAAATATTATAGAGCTGGGCCTGACAGCACTACCCCACTTGAAATAAAATTTTGCCCTTAAAATTTCACTTATCGAACTTGGAGAAAGATGGAGGTATTGGCTTCTCATCTGATGCTCAACTTCCCACGTCATCTCCTTTATAGGGAATTTTGATTTGTTCACCTCATTTACCTCAAGTTCAACTGGAATGCTTCATTTATGTCTATTATTATCCTTTAGAATCTAATCAGCAGTAACCTTCACAATCATGATTTCTTTTATCGAGACACCAAGCATGCTTCTATTACTATAATTAAATTTGAACCATAATTCCATCTCAAACATATTAATTTCAATCGCATTTTATACTTATTTATGTATACCAATTACCATTTTATTACTTCATTCCTTATCAAACTTCTCGACATTCATTCATTCATCCTATCCTTATCCACTATTGTGTAGTTTACGGCATCATTAACATGCCATACTCATTCCTGTGCATATCTTCAGTGTTAGGGAAGGTTAATGGCTTCAATTATTTCCACATACTTCATATTTACCTTGCATTTAGGAAATTTCAATCTTCTTAATCTTATTAGTCCATCTCATATGGCTTAACCGTACTATAGATTACATTTCCTTGACTATTTCCCCAAAACTCCTTAGGTCGCCATAAGTCAACTTTTGATAGGATTCTTGATTGTTACATTATCTATACAACTCATCAAATATATTGAGTTCAAGTCTCGAACCACTAAGAACTATTCTTCACTCTAATTGGGTACATCACTAACTCCACACATACGTATGCATGTGCACATTCAGATGTCCACACTCTTCATTATGTGTAAGGGTCCTTGTTCTCAAGTGCCTTCAGACTAATTACTCTTTGTTCGTTCCCATCCATAACCAAGATTCAATAGAATAATCTTCATAATTCATGTCAACATTCTCATATTTAACTTACGAACATTAGGTATCATCCATTTCAGATTACTCTCATTATGTGTTTTAAATACCATTCAACTTGCATCTTACCCTAATTTACCTCTTACGTAATCCATACAAGTTCTTATCACGTTTGTGCATAGTTCCACATCATTTACGCACTCATACTATTTTCTTATCATTTCCAATCATATGCTTAAGTTTCCTTGTACTATATCTCATTGCATCATAATGTCATTTTCATTGAATTGCAATCTAATATGTCTGTATGCTTTATAATATCATTGATGTTTTAAAGATTTGGCTTGACTTGATCAATGCATCTTATGCAATACCATAATTCCTAAAAGTCATCCTTTTTCCTCGATTATCTTTCATGCTTCTACATTACATTGTATCCTTATTACATTTCGATATTGATTTGTCACTTTAGACCTAGACTCATTTGAATCATGCATGCCTCGAGCATTTTCGAATTTCAATTTCCACAATATAGTAGGAAATTTTGATTATCTGACTTCATTATCAAGGTTAACTTCAATCATCTTTTGTTCCACTCTTTCATATGAACATAACATCATTCTCCCTTAGCCAATTTACAAATTATACTTGAAATTGCAAGACTTGAAACTAGGTCCTCCTCAAGTACTTTTCAATGTCAATACGAATATCACTCTCAACTTACGACTTCTTTTTTATAACCACATAACTTAATGCTTGCTTTCACAAGATCCATAGCAGAACTTCTCTTGAGTATTTCCTTAGGGATATCTATCTTAAACTTATGTCTCACAGCAAGTGATCACTTAACCCATGACTTAGCCGTTTGACTCCTTAGCAAGTTTCAAAATTACACATCTTATACTCATCTCGTATAATTTATAATTCTTTCTCAAAGGTGTTTAAACATTCTTGAAACACTTAATCACTTATTTGTTCTTTCATACTCCAAGCATATCATTTCCATAAAGGCATGTACTTGCTCACCAAGATATTGCTCACCAGGATATTTAAATGCATACTCAACTATTCATAATTCAATTTATCTCCAAGGGCTTCTAGCATGCCACGCAGTTTACTTGTGTTGTTATTAATCCTTTCCTTTCAACAAAATCAAGACAATATTTGTAAATTCTTGTAGCAATATCCTATATAAACTCATTTGCTATATCATTCTTGAAATCTTCATTCACACTTTCATCACTTGGTATTGACATCTCTTATCACTATCTTATACATTCATCTAACTTTTTACTCACTTTCTCCTTAGCCATTAACAAGGTTTAATCTCTTGTCTTCTTTATTTCTTAAGATTTGAGTTTAGTCAACATATTATTCATCTTAACATTCCACATGTTAATTTATCTTTATGTAGCCATCTAAAAAACTCTCTAACTTTTCCTTCTCTTATATTCCAATATATAGGGCAATAAAGAAAATTTTCAATTCACTTATCATCTTTATCTGAATACTTCCCCAATGCACTTAAGACTCCAAATAACGAAGCTTAGCATCAAAACCAATGACTATACTTCAACTCGTGAGTCTCATCTTTCTCTACACTTACACTCACAATCCTTATTAATCAAGAATTTATCTTTCTCAAGTTCCATCATTTATCTCCAATGAGCCATATTTTGTGTCAGATTATCATTTTATAATGATATGGCATCATTTTATGATTCCCCCTATACTCAAGTTTACAATCATTGACTTTATCATGTTAATCGCTTAAAGTGTCGTCTAGAGCCTCATGATTTCTTCCATATCTTTTCGAATTGTAACTACCATTAAGATTCCCAATTTCACATCTCCATGATTGATTGTTGACCTTACCACACTGTCTCCCAATATCCTGTGCAACTATAACACATTGAATCCGTTTATTATAACATAGTCCCCTTGTTCAATGTGTTTACTCGGGAATCATATTCTCTGATACAATTTGTCCCATAAACCAAAACTTTATTCATTTAGCTTTGTATTCGACATCATATAAAAAACTCACATACTATGATAAATAATAATTTCTAACAAACATAATCAATTCAAATGGCATTTTATACCTTGTCAAAATCTAGGGTTATCAACCCAAAAGTTCATCACGTTAATCGATAACCATTTCATAGGACTGCAAAATATATTCATTAATAAATCTGGTAATTACTTGAATCATTAATGACTTTCCACATCAATTATAAAGCCCAGCCCTATAATATATTTGCCATGTCATCCATGTATTTGACAACATGTTTACATACTTGAATACCTCGAAAAAATCATCAAAAGTCTGTAGTGTACCTAGTGGTACAACTAAGTTGATTTAAGCCTCGAACTACTTTAAATAGAGATTTTATGTCACGACCCGAAAACTGCCATCGAGCCCGTGACAACCGCTTCGATGTCTCAATAGACATTCTTACCCCAAATGTCCACCGAAACCTCACAAGGCTTTTATATCAGTTTTCTCACTTCCCTTGTGGGTAATGATCACTAAATACCATGATTCAAAGATTTATAAGCTATTTCCAAGTCAAACAAATATAAATATAAATTTTACCTCACAGGGGCATTTTGGTCTTTTTTTCTAAAAATTTTTGAAACCAGTCAAAAATGTAGTATATGGGTGGAAAATACATATTTCATAACTAAAAATATGTTTTGCTATCTAAAACATTCATTTAAATTGAAATTTGTGATTATTAGAATAAACTAAAAATATTTAATAAAATATTATATTTTCTTATAAAACAACATTTTCAGGACTATGTGTAAATAATTTTTATGGCGTAAAAGCAAAATATATTCATACAAATAGTAGCTCAGATAACCGGAGCATGTAATCAAATTTAGAATGACAAATGGGCCCCCAAATGACAAAAGTGAATGAAGGCTGTGAACCTACGATTTTCGAGAATCCAGCTTCCTCTATAGCCTTCGACAAAATCGGCTATCTATTCACTATCCTAAGCCTGAAATAGGTGAAAAGGAGGGTGGTGAGATTATATAATCCTAGTGAGAAAACAAACATCATCTAAAATATCTAAAGTCGAGTAAATAGAGACGATTAAAATATATCATCATAAAATGGTTCATAACATTTCTATTCCTTTCACTAGATAAAATAAATTCATTTTACTCAAAAAATTAACATGGCTTACAATTTCCTGAAAAACTTTGCTTGTGCCAAAATCATTCTCATACTCGATTCTCAAGGATTCTTTGGGTTGGGGCAATCCCAACCGAGTCGGCCAAGGCTGTTAAAATTTCGTATATGTTCCGAAACACAGCCGTTCCTTGGTGTTGGCTGAGTCTCACCTTCACGTGCTAGTTCAGCGTGAAGTGAACTATAAAGTTTTACCTCAAGAGTTACCCTACTCGCCTCTCCAACCGAGGTAAGAATATAACGGGGTTTACCGTGCCCCTATAAATAGGTTGGTCCACGGAAACCTTGCCATTGCAGTGACTACATATCACCACCAATCAATAAAATAGTGTTATGTTTGGGTCCCCATCATTTGACTTACTCTTCCCGCGCCTAGCGGTGGTGTGACAGGTGTCCTACAGGACCTCTTCGCCAAGCTTCAAATCCCAAACTCACACAAATACTAATTCAACAGCATGATATGGCAGTTTTTCTACACAACCTATCAAGGTAAAACAATAGTTTATATATTTTCAGCACAATTATCAATTCAGCCATTCATGCCAATATTGCCATAAGCCATTCAGTTCAAATCATAATTTACAACACCGCAAATAGGTCTCCAATTACTCTATTTGAAAATCATCTTTCGATTTCAAGACAATTTATAAAATCATTTCATTAAATCACATTTTTTCTTATAAAACATAAAAATCTATCATTTAAACTCATTTTCCATAAAATCACAAAATCGAATAAAAACCACCTTAGATAATTAAGATGATAGTAAGGTTACTCACAATTTCAGGAGTCGATGTTCTCCTAGTCTCGGTCTTCAGGTACAATCTCTGTACTTTTACCAGAATGCTCACCACCTATATACAATACATGATACATAATTCAATATATTGTGTCATACCATTATAAATCTATTTCAGGCTCTATATGAATGCTTAAAATGGGATGTAAAATCCTCGGATAACTATCTAAATATGGTATTGACCTAAATAGATTTATTACCCGATTAAATGGCTAATACATCCAATTCAACTCCAATTAATTCCATTTCTCTTCCAACACTCCAATTCATCAAATACTAGTCAATTAACATGAAATGTGGCAAAATCACCTTCACATTCCATTTTGGAATATTCGGCCAAGGTGGGTTCACTAACAGTAAAATTTTTCAAGTTAAATTTTTACGCCATAAACCATTAATTCCCACACCATACACCATTATTTCCTAATCAAATCACTTGAAATAACATTACATTCTTCCTCACCATTTACATGGATAATTCAGCCATTAAGGGTATGAAATAGCATGAACTTTTCTTGCTTGATTTTTCCATTCCACACCTCACTAAACATCCTAAAAACACTTGAATATCATGTAATCCATTCAAATTCATCATCAACCCTCACTCCATATATTTTCGGCCATTAAAGAATTCATGAAGAAAATGTGTTTTTCACACTTGATTTTTATGCTACATATCACTAAACACATAAAAACACTAGATTAACATGTTTTCTAACTAAATTAATCATCAAATCCTCTCCCTCTAAAATGGGTCAGCCATGAATACTTCATGAAATCATGTGATTCAACAATGGAAAATGCAAAATAAAGCATAGGAAAGGTAGATCACTAGCTAGAATTAAGAAATGTTACCTTCGGTTGCTTGTTTCTTTGAAATCCAACACTTCCACTTTGAATTTTTCACTCTAGGGTTTTGTTTTTCTCTTTTCTCTCTCTTTCTCTCTTTGGTCGACCAAGATAAATGGGTTGAGAGGGTTTATATGCTGGTTTTTAAAGCAAATAATAAAATATTACAAGCTTTACAATTGTCACCATGTTATTGGCACATACTTAAAATCTTAATAATTAAGCTTACTTTCTCCACCACATAAAATCCTTCAATTATCCATGATATAAAATGATAATAGCTGAAATTTATGGGCTTGACAAGTGTTAGGTGGTGTAAAATTACAATTTTTCCCCTAAGGTGGCAAAATTACCATTTTACCCTCATGTTCGGAAAAATCTCGAAATTGAAATTTTTCACTTCCCAAATTCAAATTATACTCCAAATGATCAATCTTAGTCAAAAATTTCATCCAATATTCCAATTTTAACCTCAGGTTACAAAATTACCATTTTGCCCTTAGATCATGAAAATTCCAATTTGACTCCAAATTAGTCTTCGAACTCTGAATTACCATATTAAGTCATTCTGGAAATTTAAAATTTAAAATTTCATCTTAAAATCTCCATTTAGACTACTTTGATGCTTAAATCAACTTAATTGTACCACTAGGTACACTATCGACTTTTAATAAGTTTTTTTTCAAGCATCAACATATGCAAACATGCTTTCTACTGTATAAATGGCATCGTAAATATATTGTAGAGTTGGGTTTGACAGCAATACCCCCCTTAAAATAAAATTTTAATCTCAAAATTTCACTTATCAAACTCAGAGAAAAGATGGGGTATTGGCTCCTTATCAGATGCTCAACTTCCTACATCATCTCTTTTATAGGGAGTTTCGATTTGTTCACCTCATTTACCTCTAATTCAACTGGAATACTTCATTTATGTCTATTATTATCCTTTAGAATCTAATCAGCAATAACCTTCACAATCATGATTCTTATATCGAAACACCAAGCATGCTTCTATTACTATCATTAAATTTGACCTACAACTCCATCTCAATCATACAGATTTCGACCGCATTTTATTCTTATTCATGTATGCCAATCACCATCTTATTATTTCATTCCTTATCAAACTTCTCAACATTCATTCATTCATCCTATCCTCATACACTATTGCGTAGTTTACATAATCATTAACATGCCATACTCATTCCTGTATATATCTTCCATCCTAGCATTCATCCATAACATTTTAACCATTGGGATGCTTTTATTCATTCTTGTACGTATTCTCATTATTGGGGGAAGTTAATGGCTTCAATTATTTCCACATACTTCATGGTTACCTTGCATATCAAAAATTTCAATCTTCTTAATCCTATCAGTCCATCTCACATGGTTTAATCGCACTATAGATTACATTTCCTTAACTATTTCCCCAAAATTCCTTAAGTCGCCATAAATCAACTTCTGATAAGATTCCTGATCGTTACATTATTTATACAACTCATCAAATATATTGAGTTCAAATCTCGAATCACTAAAACCATTCTTCATTTTAGTTGGGCACATCACTAACTCCACACATACGTATGCATATGCACATTCAAATGTCCATATTCCTCATTATGTATAAAGGTTCTTGTTTTCAAATGCCTTCGGACTGATTCCTCTTGGTTCGTTCCCATCCATAATCAAGATTCAATAATATAATCTTTATAATCCATGTTAACATTCTCATATTTAACTTACGAACATTAGGTATCATCCATTTAACTTGCATCTTACCCCAATTTACCCTTTCATAATCCATACAAATTCTCATCCCGTTTGTGTATAGTTCCACATCATTTACATAATGTATACTCTTTTCTTATCATTTCCAATTATATGCTTAAGTTTCCTTGTACTATATATCATTGCATCATAATATCATCTTCATTGAATTGTAATTTAATGTACGTGTATGCCTTATAATGTCATTGATGCTTCAAAGATTTGCCTTGACTTGTTCAGTGCATCTTATGCAATACCACAATTCCTAAGAGTCATCCCTTTTTCCTCAATTATCTTTCATACCTTTACATTACATTGTATCCTTATTGCATTCCGTTATTAATTTGTCACTGAAGACTTAAACTCATTTGAATCATGTATACCTCAAGCACTTTTAAATTTCAATTCCCACAATATATATTAAGAATTTTCATTATCTAACTTCATCATCAAGGTTAATTTCAATCATCTTTTGTTCCACTCTTCAATTCGAATATAACGTCATTCTCCTTTAACCAATTTGTAATTGTACTTGAAATTGCAAAACTTTAAAACTAGGTTCTCCTCAAGTACTTTTCAATATTAATACTAATATCACTCTCAGCTTACGGCTTCCTTTTTTATAACTACATAACTTAATGCTCGCTTTCATAAGATCCATAGCAGAACTTCTTTTGAGTATTTCCTTAGGGATACCTATCTTAAACTTATGTCTCACAGCACGTGATCACTTAACCTGTAACTTAGCCGTTTAACTCCTTAGCGAGTTTCAAAATCATACACCTTATACTCATTGCGTATAATTTGTAATTCCTTCTTAAGGGTGTCTAAATATTCTTGAAACACTTAATCACTTATTTCCCCTTTCATCCTCCGAGCATATCATTTCCATAAAAGGCATGCACTTGGTCACCAAAATATTTATGTAGCGACCCCTCTCCGGTCACTACCGACGCCTAAGACTTCCGAGATAACCCGTCAAGTCCCGAACAAGCCTATCTAGATTTTCTCGTTAATCTACTACATTCAATCACCATATAATACTGATACTTCCATATACTAAATTGAACTATAAATATAAAAATCAGTACAAACTTTTTCCTTTTTATTTGCAAGTTTATACATTAAAATCTAAAATTTTCAAATTTATATTTATCAAAAAAAATTAGAATTCGTTTACAAGGTTATAAATGAATTGTAAAAATTCAACTTCTAGCAGTAGAACGACTCGGAATAAAATGCTATGAGATGTCTTTACCTATCCATGGTGTACCGAACGCATCGGTGACTACATGCTAGGCTGATCCCTGTCTACAAAAAATGAAATAATGGGGTGTAAGTCTCACAGACTTAGTGAATATCATCGACTCCGTGAGTAGGGCGTAGATAGGAAACAAGCAAACGACAGATCAGTTGAATATAAAATATAGAATCATAAAACAATTTATTTCCAATAGGGATTTTGTGCCTTATACAAAAATCCAAGAATTTCTTATAAATTATGAATAATCGAAGTGTTAAAATCTTCCGCATCAAAGTGCATAATTATCCATTCTCGAATCAAGTCAATAAAATTAAGCAAGCTCCCATGAAAGCAAATATTATTCAAAATCATATACAAATCATAGCTAGCTTGTACGGGAGAAATCACGAATTCATTACACAGAAAACCAATAGGAGAGCTGCGAAAAACTATTTAATTCCATTTCTCACCATGCTAAGAAACATAGTTTAAAATGTTAAAACTTATTTCAATCAATCTAAAATAATTATATTTTGTCAAAAATAAAGAACAAGACTTATGACTTAAAAACTTGGCTCGTGCCATAATAACTCATATTCGGTGATACCTTGCGCCAGGGTATCCAACCAAATCCGCCAAGGCTATTAAAATTTCTTAATTGTTCAAAACACAGTCAACCCTTAGCGTTGGTTGAGTTCACTCTCACATGGGGGTTCGACGTGAAGTGAACTTGATCTTTACCTCAGGAGTTACCCTCCATGCCTCTCGTACTAAGGTAAAAATAATAATTGGGTTTATCGTGTCCCTCTAATAGGCTGGTCCATGGAAACCCGTCACTGCAGCGACTAATTAACCACCTAATTAAGTAAAATTTTCTAACAACATGATATGGCAATTTCATTATTATCCAACTTATCAAAACAAAGTAGACAATTCATATTTCTTAACACAATTATCAAATCAGCCAATCATGCCATATTTACCATAAGCCATTTTATTCAAATCATAAATGTACAACACATGGAAACAGTCTCTAATCACTCAATTTCTAAAATCATCATTCAATTTCAAAATGATTTTCAAGGGAATAATTTAAATCTTTTTCAAAATATCGATCCCCGTACCACGCTAAAATTTTTCTTTTCTGTGAGACCCTGTCTAATTGGTTGAAAAGCCGGTATTGTACCTAATGGTACAATTAAGTGAAATCGAGCTTCAAATTAGTTTAATAGAAATTCTAAGGGGAATTTCAAAATTCTGAGACCCACAGAATAGGTCAGAATGGTGATTTGGAGTTCAAGGTCCAGTCTGGAGTTAATCGGGAAAATTGACCGGTTAAGGACAAAACGGTCATTTTCTCATTTGTTGATTTATGGAGATTTTTAACCAAGATTTGATCACAGTGGACTAAAAATAATTATGTGACATATAGTTATGATTTTTGGAGTATAAAATGATGTTTAGCAGTGTAAAATGGTGATTTTCAGTGTTTTTGGAGCACAAGGGCAAAATGGTAATTTTGCCACCGGAGTGCTAAATGTGAATTTTTTTGAAAGGATTTTACCCCAATTGGGTAATATTGATTTATATTGATGTTATTTGAGGTTGGATAGTGAAAATAATGAAATTTCGGGACATTTCGGAGTATAGGGGCAAAATCGTAATTTTGCCATCCCGGGGGCATTTCGGTAATTTTCCAACACCAGAATAAATTTTTCCAGCCATGGTCAACCTTGGATCAGATGTTGACTTGATGAATCAAGTGGTGGAGATCAAATGGGAGAAAAAGTCAAAAAGTCAAAAAAACGGGCCAATCACATGGTGCCACGTGGCAACCTTGGTTATTTTATTATAAAAGCTATAAAAATCAGCATTTAAGCTCATTTCTCTCTCTATAATCGGCTCACACCAGAATTGAAGGAGGAAAAGATGAACCAAGGGGGAAAACCATAAAACCTAGCCAAAAATCCTTAGATTTGAAGAGTTTTTCAAGATTCAAACAAAACAAAGGTAACTTTTCTTTAGATTTCCTCTAACCCTAGCTTATCTATGCATTTGTTCTTGAATTCTATGGTTAAATATGGAGATATCATGAAGAGTTTAATTCTGAAAAATGGGTTTGAGTATGGGTTTGATGTTGGATTGAATTGATTTTGGACTATGTTAGTAGTTAGAGGTAGTTAAGCATGATTATGGAAGGAAAATGAAAGAAAGAAATTGATTCCATGGTTGTTCTTTGTTAGGCCGAACCTAGTGTGTAGAGAATGCATGAGGAATTGGTTCATTTCAAATGAAATGATTTCATTTGAAATAAAGGAAAATAGAAAAATGACAAATGCAAGTGAGAAAGTGTAGTAGAAAATTTTCAGTGCTAATGCACTGCATTGGCCGAATTTTTCCATAAGGAATTGGAAAGGGTAGGATGCTGAAATTGGCATCAATTACATGATATGGGATGAATTAAGGTATTAGAAAAAAAAAAGAATGGGCCAATTCGGAATCGAATTGGGCATAATAGCCGATTTATCGGGTAATCGGTCGAAATTAGGCAATACCGCGTTAAAGCGATAATCGGACGCGATTTTGCTCTTACGTATCACACGCTAGCAATTTAAATTAATTTGTATTGGTTTGGGGCATTATAGTAATTTTTTAATTTTATTCTGTGTTAAGGTGGTGAGAAGTCCGGAAAAGGCAAGGGAATCGTAATTGAGGGCGATTAATCCGAGAGCATCCGGAATTCGGATATTTGTGAGACGGTGAGTGAACTTGCATTTCAAATTATTCGGGGAATGCAAATTGTATTGATGTGGATAATTAAATGATTTATCCAAAGTTTTTAAAAGTACATGCCGGGAACAAGCCTTGATAAAAATGATTTTTTTTATGTGGTAAATTATGTGTTATGCTTGAAAGCATGAAATTATGTGATATGCGTGAAGGCATGAAATATTATTTATTTGATGTGAAATTTGAGTGTGATAAATGTGTACATTGTGATGATGTTTACATGGATGGTTGAAAAGTGTTGTGAAAGTGTTATCACCGTGCACGCGTGAAGAGAGGAAAATGCACATGCCTGAAATGGTGTGTGAAGAGGGATGCTGAGTGATACCCCTCACCGAGAAATTTTCGCCCGGAAAATTGGAAGGGATGCTGAGTGATACCCCTTACCAATTAATTTCCGCCCACGAGCTTGGAAGGGACGCTGAGTGATACCCCTTACCAAATGATGCTCGTTCAGGTACTTGGCAGCAAGGCTGAGTGATACTGCTTGCCAAGTTCCCTAATAAATGTTTTCCACTAAGGATAGTGAATATTTAGCAGTATATATGAATGCATATGCATTTGTGAGTATATGTGTGCATATGTATGAAAAGGATTATTTCTGTGTTATAAATTAAATTAAAATGAGGGGAAGGGTTGGGAAACAATTGGATAAAAATGTATGTGTTCCAAATGTTTGCATCATATTTCTATAACCCTTCCGGACATTATTGCTTGTTCCTGTCTAATGTTTGCTTACTGAGTTTTATACTCACGTTTTCAAAAATTCATGTTTTCAGATCAGGAGGTTGTAGATTCCTAGATCACGGGATCGTTGTAGTTCATCTCCTGGTAGGTGTCTGGCATTCGGTAGCTGCCTGTTTTATTGTACATGTCTCCGCTGGTAGTCATGGGTTTTGTATGCTGGTTATGTACATGTAATGTACACTGTTAAAGTTTATTTCTGACTGGTATGAATGTAAATATGTGTAAGCAATGTGAATTGCTAAATACATGACTGGCATAGTGCATGTATATTGTGATTAATAATGCCATTGTGTTTTGGCTGTGTTCACCCCCGGAAAGGGTGTGTGTGTATGTGTGACTGGATATGTCACTGTTAATTGGCGTTGGATGCACACTGGGTGCATTACGTGTGGATGCCTCACACGAGCGTGTATGGAATCAAGTAAGTGAAAAATAGGCTTGCTTGGGCTTAGTGAGCTATGCTCATTGGGTCCTTGCGCCGGTCATGGCCTGGGAATTGGGTCGTGACAAAGTTGGTATCAGAGCCCTAGGTTGTTTAGGTCCTAGGGTGTTATGGTCAAGTCCAGCGGAGAGTCGGGTCTTTATGTGGGATCATTAATTATGAACTGTGAGCCGCGGCACATTTCATAATTGAGAAACCGCATAAATTCCCAATGTTAGAAGCCACCTTGTTTTTCATTGTGTTTATTAATTGGTGTTGCTCCTGTCTAGGTAAGAATGCCACCTAAGACACGGGCCACCTCGAGACGAGTGGGGGAGCAGGATGTTCCCATTGAGATGACCGATAGGCCACGGGCACCCACCCGCAGAGGTCGAGGTAGACGTGGTAGGGTCATTAGGCCAGCGAGGGCAGATACGCCCGAGAGTGGGAGAGTGGATAGACAGCCTGTAGGTGAGGCGGATAGGCCACCTACTAGAGGCGTTACTGTTGAGGACTTGGCGACTGGCCTGCAGGGAGTTAGTCGGGTTGTAGAGATGATGGCAGCCCGAATGGAGGATATGCAGAAAGTAATGGAGGGGAGGCATGTGGAGCCAGAGTCCCCTAGTTCCCAAGGCCAGACAGACCGCCAACCTCCCGAGAGTGACAGAGGTCAGGTCGAGGTTTCACTCACTGACTTTCTGAAACTCAAGCCTCCATCGTTTACGGGGTCAGATGCATCGGAGAAACCCCAGGTTTTCTTGGATAAGATGGAGAAGATTTGTACTGCTATGGGATGCTCTAGTTCCAGATCAGTGGAGCTAGTAGCCTTTCAGCTGGAGGATGTAGCACAGGAATGGTACGACTCCTTGCGAAGGGGTAGGCCGACAGGTGCTACACCACTGACTTGGAGTGAATTCAGTACAGCCTTTCTGGATCGATTTTTATCGCACAGTGTGCGACGTGCCAGAGCTAGAGAGTTCGAGGCATTGGTGCAGACTTCAGGCATGACGGTGTCGGAGTATGACATCAAGTTTACACAGTTGTCCCGATATGCACCATATCTGGTTTCCACCGAGGAGATGAAAGTCCAACGGTTTGTGGATGGACTGGTGGAACCATTGTTTAAAGCTGTGGCTTCCCGAGATTTCCATACGTACTCAGCGGCAGTAGACTGTGCTCAAAGGATTGAGATGAGGACCAGCGAGAGTAGGGCCGTAAGAGATGTAGCAAAAAGGGCCAAAACAGAGAGTTATAAAGGCCGCAGAGATTTTGGTGGCAGAAGTTCATTCTCTAGCCATCAAGGACCACAGAGGGGATCGAGGTTTCCTCAACGGGGAGGTGATGTGACGAGTGCCAGCGTTGGATCGGGGCAGAACACTTTTAGCGAAAGGAGGCAGTCGCAGGACTCCGGACAGAGCGGTCAAGTTATCCCGTTCTGTGATACTTGTGGGAGACAACATAGGGGACGATGCTATCGTGCTCCAAGAGTTTGTTTTAATTGTGGCCAGCCTGGACACATATGGAGAAATTGCCCGACAGCTCAACAACCGCAAGGTTCGGTTCGCGGTTCTACTCGACCAGCCTTGTCTGCTCCTTCAGCAGCTGTTTCATCTGGCCAGGGGGTTAGCGAGACACGAGGTAGAGGTGCTGGTACTTCTTCTCGGGGTAGACCAACGGGGTCTGGACAACAAAGTTCTGCAGGAAGAGGCCAGGCAAGGGTATATGCCTTAACTCATCAGGATGCCCAGATATCCAATGCAGTAGTTTCAAGTACTCTTTCCATCTGTGATATGGATGCTAGAGTATTGTTTGATCCTGGATCTACTCATTCTTTTATCTCTCCATGCTTTGCATTTCGATTGGGTAGAGACTGTGTTAGGAGAGAAGAATAATTAGTGGTGTCTACTCCGTTGAAGGAGGCATTTGTGGCTGAGTGGGAATATCAGTCTTGCATAGTGCGAATCAAGGATAAGAACACCATAGTGAATTTAGTGGTGTTAGACACCTTGGATTTTGATGTGATATTGGGAATGGACTGGCTGTCACCTTGTCATGCCAGTGTAGACTGTTACCATAAGATAGTTAGATTTGATTTCCCAGATGAGCCATCATTTAGCATCCAAGGGGATAAAAGTAATGTTCCGACCAACTTGATATCTGCCATGTCTGCTAGGAGGTTATTGAGGCAGGGCTGTCAAGGTTACCTAGCAGTGGTGAGGGATAACCAGGCAGAGGTCGGAGATATAAGTCAAGTGTCGGTAGTGAATGAGTTTGTGGATGTATTTCCTGAGGAATTGCCAGGATTACCTCCAGAGCGAGAGATTGAGTTTTGCATAGACTTGATTCCGGATACTAGACCCATATCTATACCTCCATATCGGATGGCACCGGCAGAGCTCAAGGAGCTCAAGGATCAGTTGGAGGACCTGCTAGACAAAGGGTTCGTCCGCCCCAGTGTCTCACCATGGGGAGCACCGGTGTTATTCGTAAAGAAGAAAGATGGGTCACTTAGACTGTGCATTGACTACCGACAACTTAATAAGGTAACGGTGAAGAATAAATACCCACTCCCAAGAATAGATGACTTGTTTGATCAGTTACAAGGGGCACAATGTTTTTCTAAGATAGATTTGCGATCTGGGTATCATCAATTGAGAATCCGAGATGAGGATGTGCCAAAGACAGCATTTCGAACCAGGTATGGTCATTATGAGTTCTTGGTAATGTCGTTTGGACTTACCAATGCCCCTGCAGCCTTTATGGACTTGATGAACCGAGTGTTCAAACCCTACCTGGACAAGTTTGTAGTGGTGTTCATTGATGATATCCTGATCTACTCGAGGAGTCGAGAGGAGCATGAGCAGCATCTTAAGATAGTGCTCCAGATTTTGAGAGAACATCGATTGTATGCCAAGTTCTCCAAATGTGAGTTTTGGCTTGAAAGTGTTGCATTCTTGGGACATGTAGTTTCTAAGGATGGGGTACAAGTGGATCCAAAGAAAGTCGAAGCGGTGGAGAAATGGCCAAGGCCAACCTCGGTTACGGAGATTAGAAGTTTTTTAGGGTTGGCAGGTTACTATCGTCGCTTTGTTAAGGATTTCTCTAGAATAGCCGCCCCTCTGACCAAGCTGACACGAAAGGATACAAAGTTTGTGTGGTCGAATGCTTGTGAAGATAGCTTTGAGAAGCTTAAGACATGCCTCACCACAGCTCCAGTGTTGAGCCTACCACAGGGCACAGGGGGTTATACAGTATATTGTGATGCCTCGTTGGTTGGTTTAGGATGCGTGTTAATGCAACACGGGAAGGTGATTGCATATGCATCAAGACAACTTAAAAGGCATGAACAGAATTACCCCGCCCATGATCTGGAGATGGCAGCAATTGTGTTTGCCTTAAAGATCTGGAGACATTATTTGTATGGTGAGACTTGTGAGATATATACAGACCACAAGAGCTTAAAGTATATATTCCAGCAGAGGGATTTGAATTTGCGGCAACGCAGATGGATGGAGTTGCTGAAGGATTATGATTGTACTATTCTTTACCATCCCGGTAAAGCTAATGTGGTGGCGGATGCCCTGAGTCGAAAGTCGATGGGTAGCCTAGCACATATCTCCACAGACAGGAGATTATTGGTTAGGGAGATGCATAGCTTGGGAGACATGGCTGTACAGTTGGAAGTCTCTGAGGTAGATGCATTACTAGCCCATTTCAGAGTGAGGCCTGTCCTGATAGACCGAATTAAAGAGGCCCAAGGTAAAGATGAGTTTGTAACTACGGTCTTAGAGGATCCTCAAGGAAAGAAGGAGAAGATGTTTACCAGAGGCACAGATGGAGTGTTGAGATATGGAACCAGACTCTATGTGCCAGATATCGATGGGTTGAGGAGAGAGATATTGGAAGAGGCTCACATGGCAGCCTATGTGATACATCCCGGTGCTACAAAGATGTATCAAGATTTAAAGGAAGTGTACTGGTGGGAAGGACTTAAAAGAGATGTGGCTGAGTTTGTTTCCAAGTGCTTAGTGTGTCAACAGGTTAAAGCAGAGCATCAAAGGCCTGCAGGATTATTACAGCCATTACCAGTTCCCGAATGGAAGTGGGAGCATATTGCCATGGACTTTGTGACAGGTTTGCCTAGGACTAGTGGGGGTTATGACTCGATTTGGGTCATAATAGACCGGTTGACGAAGTCAGCTCATTTTCTTCCGGTCAAGATCACTTATGGGGCTGCTCAGTATGCCCAGCTTTATGTAGATGAGATAATACGGTTGCATGGCATTCCTGTTTCCATAGTGTCGGATAGAGGGACACAGTTTACCAGTAGATTCTGAGAAAAGTTGCAGGAAGCATTGGGCACTAAATTGAATTTCAGTACAGCTTTCCATCCCCAGACTGATGGACAGTCTGAACGAACCATCCAAACTTTGGAAGACATGTTGAGGGCATGCGTAATAGACCTTGGAGTCAAATGGGGTCGGTATTTACCTTTAGTGGAGTTTGCTTACAATAATAGTTTCCAGACTAGCATCCAAATGGCACCATTTGAAGCACTGTATGGAATGAGGTGCAGATCGCCCATTGGATGGCTAGAGGTGGGTGAAAGGAAACTGTTGGGGCCTGAGTTGGTACAGGACGCCACTGATAAAATCCACATGATTCGTCAACGGATGCTTACAGCCCAGAGTAGGCAAAAGTCTTATGCTGATAACCGACGAAGGGATTTGGAGTTTCAGGTGGGAGACCATGTGTTTCTAAAGGTCTCGCCAACTAAAGGAGTAATGAGGTTTGGTAAGAAAGGGAAATTAAGCCCTCGATATATAGGACCCTTCGAGATCTTAGAGAGGGTCGGAGCAGTGGCATATCGATTGGCATTACCACCAGACCTTTCGAGTATTCACCCTGTGTTCCATGTGTCTATGTTAAGGAAGTATAATCCAGATCCTTCTCATGTGATACGGTATGAAACCGTTCAGATACAAGATAATTTGACTTATAAGGAGCAACCAGTAGCTATTCTGGACAGACAAGTCAAGAGGCTCCGATCAAAGGATGTGGCTTCAGTGAAAGTATTTTGGCAAAATCACACCAGTGAAGAGGTAACGTGGGAAGCTGAGGAGGAAATGCGGACAAAGTATCCACACCTCTTCGATATGTAAAGGTAAGCCACTCTACTTTAAATTTAAATTCGGGGACCGAATTTTTGTTAGTGGGGGAGAGTGTGAGACCCTGTCTAATTGGTTGAAAAGCCGGTATTGTACCTAATGGTACAATTAAGTGAAATCGAGCTTCAAATTAGTTTAATAGAAATTCTAAGGGGAATTTCAAAATTCTGAGACCCACAGAATAGGTCAGAATGGTGATTTGGAGTTCAAGGTCCAGTCTGGAGTTAATCGGGAAAATTGACCGGTTAAGGACAAAACGGTCATTTTCTCATTTGTTGATTTATGGAGATTTTTAACCAAGATTTGATCACAGTGGACTAAAAATAATTATGTGACATATAGTTATGATTTTTGGAGTATAAAATGATGTTTAGCAGTGTAAAATGGTGATTTTCAGTGTTTTTGGAGCACAAGGGCAAAATGGTAATTTTGCCACCGGAGTGCTAAATGTGAATTTTTTTGAAAGGATTTTACCCCAATTGGGTAATATTGATTTATACTGATGTTATTTGAGGTTGGATAGTGAAAATAATGAAATTCCGGGACATTTCGGAGTATAGGGGCAAAATCGTAATTTTGCCATCCCGGGGGCATTTCGGTAATTTTCCAACACCAGAATAAAATTTTCCAGCCATGGTCAACCTTGGATCAGATGTTGACTTGATGAATCAAGTGGTGGAGATCAAATGGGAGAAAAAGTCAAAAAGTCAAAAAAACGGGCCAATCACATGGTGCCACGTGGCAACCTTGGTTATTTTATTATAAAAGCTATAAAAATCAGCATTTAAGCTCATTTCTCTCTCTATAATCGGTTCACACCAGAATTGAAGGAGGAAAAGATGAACCAAGGGGGAAAACCATAAAACCTAGCCAAAAATCCTTAGATTTCAAGAGTTTTTCAAGATTCAAACAAAACAAAGGTAACTTTTCTTTAGATTTCCTCTAACCCTAGCTTATCTATGCATTTGTTCTTGAATTCTATGGTTAAATATGGAGATATCATGAAGAGTTTAATTCTGAAAAATGGGTTTGAGTATGGGTTTGATGTTGGATTGAATTGATTTTGGACTATGTTAGTAGTTAGAGGTAGTTAAGCATGATTATGGAAGGAAAATGAAAGAAAGAAATTGATTCCATGGTTGTTCTTTGTTAGGCCGAACCTAGTGTGTAGAGAATGCATGAGGAATTGGTTCATTTCAAATGAAATGATTTCATTTGAAATAAAGGAAAATAGAAAAATGACAAATGCAAGTGAGAAAGTGTAGTAGAAAATTTTCAGTGCTAATGCACTGCATTGGCCGAATTTTTCCATAAGGAATTGGAAAGGGTAGGATGCTGAAATTGGCATCAATTACATGATATGGGATGAATTAAGGTATTAGAAAAAAAAAAGAATGGGCCAATTCGGAATCGAATTGGGCATAATAGCCGATTTATCGGGTAATCGGTCGAAATTAGGCAATACCGCGTTAAAGCGATAATCGGACGCGATTTTGCTCTTACGTATCACACGCTAGCAATTTAAATTAATTTGTATTGGTTTGGGGCATTATAGTAATTTCTTAATTTTATTCTGTGTTAAGGTGGTGAGAAGTCCGGAAAAGGCAAGGGAATCGTAATTGAGGGCGATTAATCCGAGAGCATCCGGAATCCGGATATTTGTGAGACGGTGAGTGAACTTGCATTTCAAATTATTCGGGGAATGCAAATTGTATTGATGTGGATAATTAAATGATTTATCCAAAGTTTTTAAAAGTACATGCCGGGAACAAGCCTTGATAAAAATGATTTTTTTTATGTGGTAAATTATGTGTTATGCTTGAAAGCATGAAATTATGTGATATGCGTGAAGGCATGAAATATTATTTATTTGATGTGAAATTTGAGTGTGATAAATGTGTACATTGTGATGATGTTTACATGGATGGTTGAAAAGTGTTGTGATAGTGTTATCACCGTGCACGCGTGAAGAGAGGAAAATGCACATGCCTGAAATGGTGTGTAAAGAGGGATGCTGAGTGATACCCCTCACCGAGAAATTTTCGCCCGGAAAATTGGAAGGGATGCTGAGTGATACCCCTTACCAATTAATTTCCGCCCACGAGCTTGGAAGGGACGCTGAGTGATACCCCTTACCAAATGATGCTCGTTCAGGTACTTGGCAGCAAGGCTGAGTGATACTGCTTGCCAAGTTCCCTAATAAATGTTTTCCACTAAGGATAGTGAATATTTAGCAGTATATATGAATGCATATGCATTTGTGAGTATATGTGTGCATATGTATGAAAAGGATTATTTCTGTGTTATAAATTAAATTAAAATGAGGGGAAGGGTTGGGAAACAATTGGATAAAAATGTATGTGTTCCAAATGTTTGCATCATATTTCTATAACCCTTCCGGACATTATTGCTTGTTCCTGTCTAATGTTTGCTCACTGAGTTTTATACTCACGTTTTCAAAAATTCATGTTTTCAGATCAGGAGGTTGTAGATTCCTAGATCACGGGATCGTTGTAGTTCATCTCCTGGTAGGTGTCTGGCATTCGGTAGCTGCCTGTTTTATTGTACATGTCTCCGCTGGTAGTCATGGGTTTTGTATGCTGGTTATGTACATGTAATGTACACTGTTAAAGTTTATTTCTGACTGGTATGAATGTAAATATGTGTAAGCAATGTGAATTGCTAAATACATGACTGGCATAGTGCATGTATATTGTGATTAATAATGCCATTGTGTTTTGGCTGTGTTCACCCCCGGAAAGGGTGTGTGTGTATGTGTGACTGGATATGTCACTGTTAATTGGCGTTGGATGCACACTGGGTGCATTACGTGTGGATGCCTCACACGAGCGTGTATGGAATCAAGTAAGTGAAAAATAGGCTTGCTTGGGCTTAGTGAGCTATGCTCATTGGGTCCTTGCGCCGGTCATGGCCCGGGAATTGGGTCGTGACATTTTCGTAAATGTTCGTTGTAAATATTTGCATGTTATTTTTATATCGAAGTAGCATGGTGAATATGTAATAAATTCCATGAATGCACATCACACAACAATAAGGCACGTTTTCCTTTGATGTAAACCATTTCGAAAAGCTTGTTTCCCGGTTTAAAAACACTTTACGTATAATATATACATATATTCCAAATTATTTCTAAAAATAATTTGCATTCACAATTTCTTAAAATTTCACCAACGTATGCTTTTCACAGTAGTTCATGTGCAATAAATCATACGAATTTATATATATATATATAGATATATGGAATTTTTAAAATCGACACCCCCTACTCACCTCTAAATAGCGGGATATAACATCGCTACTTTTGTACGAGTATATAATTATTTCTATTTCTTGGTCACCTATTTCGTTCGGCACGCCTCCACAACAATGTTCCTAGCATCAATTTAAATTCAACATCCTTAATTACACATTTATATGGGTAGTAACTTAATTAAATTTCCTTAAGCAACTTGCATATTTTTCATCTAAAAATATGCACTGTATTAATAAACTACCCATAAACCTTAAAACATAACATTTACTTACCATTGGGCTTTTGTCATTTCTTTATGACTTTTGGGCCTCTCCATGGGCTACTCCAATTTTTTCTTATTAGGCTAAGCCCATTCACTTTTCTCCTACTGGGCCATGCCCAATTTTAGTTCTTATTGGGCCATGCCCAATTATTTTTTTTCTTTTTTCTTTTCTTTTTCACTTTTTCTTTCCCTCTTCTACTTTTTTTTCTTCTTTCTTTTTTTTCAACCCATTTCTCTTTCTTCTTCGTCCTCCCTTCACCACCACGGCCTCCTCCCTTCATCACCGTGGCAGCTCTTTCCTCCTCCTATCTTTCACTCACAAATCGATCACCACATGCTCAAATTTTTCATGGCTTTAACCTCAAAATTTCAGCAGCTATGTTGCCCACTTTAGCTCCAATTTTCAGTAGCCAATCATCACCATTTTTAGACACTAAAACTCTCAAAATTTCAGCAACTTCAAGCTTAATTTCCAGAAACAATAACCTTAAATTTTCAGCACCTAAATCCCTTCAAAGTGCAACCAAAACAGCCCCTAACAAAGTGTAGAAATTTTTAGATTTTCTTACCTCCCTCAAGAACCAAATTTTCTTCTCTTTTGTCTCCTCTTTTGCTACCAATATCCTATACCTAAAACCAACCACTTTCTCCACCAAAAGTGTAACAAAATCAACATTCTTCCTCCCACCAAAATTGCTGAATTTTTCCTCTCTCTTTTCTCTCATGCTCAGCTAGTTTTTCTTACTTCTCTTCCCACGGTTTTTCTTCTTTTTTGTTCAGCTTTTTCCTTTCTCTTCTATCTCTTTCTTTTCTTGTCTTTTCTACTTTCCTTAGCCGACCCTTCTAGGCTCTTCTTCCATTTTCTTTTTACTTCTTTTTTTTTCCTCTTTGACCATTTTATTTCTCTCTTCTCCTTTCATGTGGTCGCCCCCCCCCCCCCCACATTTTTTTTCATTTCTCCTTTATTTTCTTTTGTCTTTTCTTCCATCATTTGTTTCTTTTATTCTTTTCTTTCCTTTTTGTCTTTATCCTCACTTTATTCCCTCATTATTAATTATCCAATTCATTCTCATAATATGTTTAGTCCTTCCAATTAATTTAATTTCACATACTATACCTTAAACTTTATTTTAATTAACATGCCTCCATCAAAATTTTATAATTTAAAATTAATTCTTCCAACACTTGTAAAAATTCAAATTTCCATCTATCTTTCTTCTCTTACATGTGTATAGCCAAAATATTAAAATCACTTTTCAACGCAGTGTTTCCTTAATTTTTAAATATTTTCTTACCGCGTTAACTCGACTAAAATGCGTGTCGTATAATTTTCGTCGTTTCTGTTTTAAATGCTTCTTTACTTCTCTTCCCCCACTTAAATTAGTCATATTTCATTTTTCATGACTAATTTCAAAACTAAATAAAATTTTAATATTTTAATATTAATTTATTGAATAAAATATTATTTTATTTCAAAAATTTTCACTTTCTTTCTTTGGTCCCAAAACACATTATTATGTCTAGGTTTACCTCTGAATCATCCTTTAACTTACTAATTCGCCTCTGACGAAAATATTATTATTTAATTATTATTTCTGAGCATGCAAAATATTTTTCTTTTGTGCATTTCTTTCATACTCTGTTGTTCTTTAGCACGCTAATTCGCATCAATTAATCCTTCGTTTAATCAACAAAGTCTTATTGGCGTCTAACGAAGGTACGGGGTATTACAGTCTTCCCCCACTTAAAAATAAATTCATCCTCGAATTCAAACCAACATACTGTGAATAATCAAAATGCTAAAATCCTTCTACATTACTCTCGTTGGACATTCTCCATATAAGATCTTGATCTTATAAATTATATCAATCTTTAATCTTTATAGAAAACTCAACCATGTCATATTACATTTGATTGTAAGTGCCTCTTTTCTTCAATTAAATCAATATCATTCTTCATCTTATAAAGAGAAATTAAATATATCGTTAATCCTAGCCACACCTTCATCAAATTATTCTTAAATCATCGATTATGCATATTTACATAGCCATCCACAATTCCTCTACCTTGATTCTTTATCAAGCCTTCCAACATTTAAACATTTATCTAACCATTGGCTACTGGTTTAACTTGTCATCCAATCCTTATTTCGGTTTACACACTTCTATACCCTTTTTCATTTAGGTATTTCATAATTCACAAGAATCAAGACATGCTTTATTTATTTCAGATATATTTAACACCTCGGGTGATTCGAATCTAATAATCATTAATAACCATATTTCCAAAAATAAAACTCCAATACTTTCATAATCGAGTGCTCACTAGATAATTTCAATTTATACCACAAGACATTTCGATAATTAACGATATTCTTGTATATATCCTTATAATCTTAATCGATCTTTTTAATCTATAACTCAACTTCTAAAAATTAAATTGCTCAAAATTTTGCTTCAAAATTTCTTTCCAAGTCTCATCTTGATCACTGATCACCTCTTCTCATGTTTAGTCTAATTATATTCGCCATCATGTGATAATTACACTAAGCCAATGTCGATATTTCATTTACATATAAAAGTCAATTAACGATTGACTTTACTTAACCATAATTCATATTCTAATGTCATGTCTGTAGATCACGACTCGTTACCAAAGTCTTTACTAGTATATGAATACTTGAAATCTCAAATTATCATCTCTTCTTAAATAGATTTTCATAATTCCCATAACGTATTTTTATTCCTTTACCAAGGGTAATATCATTGAATCAAACCATAACATCTTCGTTCTTTAAATATTCGTAACACATTTCAACCTCTGCTTATCATTATCAGGCATTTTGCCTTGATAATTTGTTAAATAGATTAAAATTGATGAAAGGGGTATATTTCACAATTCATGTCTCGTATCTACAAACATGTCTGGACATACTTGTATGTTTGCAGTCCATCGCCATACTTATGAAACATATCATTCACGAATCTCAACTTGGCTACATAAACTTTTTGTTTCTCAAGCTTTAATGTTTCTCATGGTGAAAAATTTCTCGAACTATGTCATCAAGATGTTCACAAAGTGGATACAAGTCCATAACTTTTAGTTCAATGCCTAAAGCAGTGAACACAATCTCATCGTAAGAGTTCTACTCTTACCTGCCAATCGTAACTCCTTTTGTTCATTTACTTGCACATTGCTTGGTTGCTCACCAGTCATTTATAACCATCAATTTTCAAACTTTTATAAATAGTCAAACTAGTGGGTCTCACACCTTTCCATACATTTCCAAAACATTCATACACTTCCTTTAATACAATTCTGTTGAAAATTTAAACAATCAAAGGCTGATTCTCCAAGCCTTTCATAACCTTAACATTTCAACATATGCTTATTAACATTCCAACTTATTGTTCCCAATGGACATTATCTTCAAATTCCCCCAAAGTGTCCGTGTTCTCAATTTGGATCATATAGAACTAACTTAGTATGGTTACATTAATTATCCTTAAACTTCTTAGGCACGATGTAACCACATCCATATTTCTTCCATTGCTCCTCCAATCACAGTTTGATATCCGCCTATGCCTTATAATCTTATCGACCCTTTAGGTTCATCTTTACGGGATCACTGGATCTTGTACAATATCAAAATTCCTAGAAGTCATACTCATTTCTCATTTACCGATTGTACTTTCATCGAATACATCTTCATTTATTTCAATATTAATTACTCATTTAAGACTTAGAGTCATGTGAGTCATATGCAAGAGGTGCATATTGGAATTACCTTCAATCATCCTTGTATTATCCCTTTACACTAATATATATCATTACTTTTCCTTTAACATCTACATAGTGAACTCCAAAATTTATAAAACACGATATAAGTTTTACTTAAGTGTCCCTCAACATTATCATCAATATCTATTTTCAACCTTGAGCTGATTCATACACTAATAACTATAATCTAACATAATTCCATCAAATCTTGAGATCTCATCGTCACTTTATTAATTTCAAAACCAGCTCCATGTGAACTGCTATACACCTATTTGGCACGTATTCACATTTAAAATATTTTGAAATTCCAGTACCATTTATATACAAACAAGGCAACTTAATTAGCACAGTGCACTAACTTCAGTGCACGTGAATATCGGTTTACACCTCCATAATACCTAAATTTATAAATCTCGAGTGGATCTCAATAATCATTACTTATTTATTCCAGTCAAAATATACCTCTTATTATCATCATCGTAGGTTCTCTTTTATATCAACCTCAAATACTGTTTATAATCATCAAATTTCTTCCCATAGCCAATCATGGCTCAAATTTTAACTCCACAAAGTGGATGAGTTATTACGGACTTATTAGTCCAATTTCACTTTCCTCCACTTTTGGTCGAAGGGATATACCACCGTATTAACTTTCCATTAAATGTATTTACTTAAAATATTTTCAACAGTTGCTCGTGTCTCGGGTGGCATCTCAAACCCGGACTACTTCAATCAATTCTCATTACTTAATCCTCACTTTTACTTACACAAGGTGGTTTTCTAAGATAAAGAGTCTATACAGTCTGCTGCTTATAATCAGTGCTGCAGTCACTGACTATAAACAAGACTCTACGTAGACTCTACTACTCTGTTGTTTGACACAAGAATTCCTAGGACTCAACTAAACCTAGAGCTCTAATACCACTATTGTAGTGACCCCTTTCCGATCACTACCGACATTCGAGACTTCCGAGATAACCCGTGAAGTCCCGAACAAGCCTATCTAGATTTTCTCGTTAATCCACTACATTCAATCACCATATAATACTGATACTTACATATACTAAATTGAACTATAAATATAAAAATCAGTACAAACTTTTTCCTTTTTATTTGCAAGTTTATACATTAAAATCTAAAATTTTCAAATTTATATTTATAAAAAAAAATTAGAATTCGTTTACAAGGTTATAAATGAATTGTAAAAATTCAACTTCTAGCAGTGAACCGACTTGGAATAAAATGCTATGAGACGCCTTTACCTATCCATAATGTACCGAACGCACCGGTGACTACACGCTAGGCTGATCCCTGTGTGCAAAAAGGGAAATAATGGGGTGTGAGTCTCATATACTTAGTGAATATCATTGACTCCGTGAGTAGGGCGTAGATAGGAAACAAGCAAATGACAGATCAGTTGAATATAAAATATAGAATCATAAAACAATTTATTTCCAACAGGGGTTTTGTGCCTTATACAAAAATCCAAGAATTTCTTATAAATTATGAATAGTCGAAGTCATAAAATCTTTCGCATCAAAGTACATAATGATCCATTCTCGAATCAAGTCAATAAAATTAGGCAAGCTCCTGTGAAACAAAATATTATTCAAAATCATAGACAAATCATAGCTCGCCTATACGTGAGAAATCACGTATTCATTTCACAGAAAACCAATAGGAGAGCTACGAAAAACTATTTAATTCCATTTCTCACCATGCTAAGAAACATAGTCTAAAATGTTAAAACTTATTTCAATCAATATAAAATAATTATAACTTGTCAAAAATAAATAATAAGGCTAATGACTTAAAAACTTGGCTCGTGCCATAATAACTCATATTCGGTGATACCTTGCACTGGGGTATCTAATCGAATCCGCCAAAGCTGTTAAAATTTCTTAATTGTTCAAAACACAGCTGATCATTGACGTCGGCTGAGTTCACTCTCACCTGGGGGTTCGGCATGAAGTGAACTCTATCTTTAACTTAGGAGTTACCATCCACACCTCTCGTACCGAGGTAAAAATAATAATTGGATTTACTGTGCTCCTCTAATAGGCTGGTTCACGGAAACCCACCACTGCAGCTACTAATTAACCACCCAATTAAGTAAAATTTTCTAACAGCATGATAGGGCAATTTCATTATTATCCAATTTATCAAAACAAAGTAGACAATTCGTATTTCTCAACACAATTATCAAACCAACCAATCATGCCATATTTACCATAAGACATTTTATTCAAATCATAAATGTACAACACATGGAAACAGTCTCTAATCACTCAATTTCTAAAATCATCATTCAATTTCAAAATGATTTTCAAAGGAATAATTTAAATCTTTTTCAAAATATCGATCCTGTACCACGCTAAAATTTTCCTTTTCATAAATGTTCGTTGTAATATTTGCATGATATTTTTATATCGAAATAGCATGGTGAATACATAATAAATTCCATGAATGCACACCACACAACAATAAGGCACGTTTTCCTTTGATGTAAACCATTTCGAAAAGCTTGTTTCCTGGTTTAAAAACACTTTACATATAATATATACTTATATTCCAAATTATTTCAAAAAATAATTTGCATTCATAATTTCTTAAAATTTCACCAACGTATGTTTTTCACAATAGTTCGTGTGCAATAAATCATACGAATTTATATATATATATAGATATAAGGAAATTTTAAAATTGACACCCCCTACTCACCTCGAAATAGCGGGATATTACATCGCTATTTTTGTACGAGTATATAATTATTTCTATTTCTTGGTCACCTATTTCGTTTGACACACCTCCACGACAACATTCCTAGCATCAATGTAAATTCAACATGCTTAATTGCACATTTATATAGGTAGTAATGTAATTAAATTTCCTTAAGCAACTTGCATATTTTTTATTTAAAACTATGCACAATATTAATAAACTACCCATAAACCTTAAAATATCACATTTACTTATCATTGGGCTTTTGTCATTTCTTTATGACTTTTGGGCCTTTCCATGGGCTTCTCCAATTTTCTCCTATTGGGCTAAGCTTATTCACTTTTCTCCTATTGGGCCATGACCAATTTTAGTTCTTATTGGGCCATGCCTAATTTTTTTTCTTTTTTCTTTTCTTTTTCTCTTTTTCTTTCTCTCTTCTACGTTTCTTTCTTCTTTCTTTTTTTTCAGCCCATTTCTCTTTGTTTTTCCTCTTCCTTTCACCATCGTGGCCTCCTCCCTTCACCACCGTGGCAACTCTTTCCTCCTTCCATCTTTCACTCACAAATCGGTCACCACATGCTCAAATTTTTCATGGCTTTACCCTCAAAATTTCAACAGCTATGTTGCCCACTTTAGCTCCAATTTTTAACAGCCACTCATCACCATTTTCAGCCACTAAAACTCTTAAAATTTCAGCAACTTCAAGTTTAATTTTCAGCAACAATAGCCTCCAATTTTCAACACCTAAATCCCTTCAAAGTGCAGCAAAAACAGCCCCCAACAAAGTGCAAAAATTTTCAGATTTTCTTACATCCCTCAAGAATGAAATTTTCTTCTCTTTTCTCTCCACTTTTGCTGCCAATTTCCTGCACCTAAAACCAACCTCTTTCTGCTCCAAAAGTGCAAAAAAATCAGCCTTCTTCCTCTCATAAAAATTGTCAAATTTTTCCTCTCTCTTTTCTCTCATGCTCGGCTAGTTTTTCTTGCTTTTCTTCCCACAGTTTCTCTTCTTCTTTGTTAAGCTTTTTCCTTTCTCTTCTATCTCTTTCTTTTCTTGTTTTGTCTACTTTCCTTAGTCAACCCTTCTAGGCTCTTTTTCCATCTTCTTTTTACTTCTTTTATTTTTTTCCTCTTTGACTATTTTATTTCTCTCTTCTACTTTCATGTGGCTGGCCCCCCCTCACATTTTTTTTTCATTTCTCCTTTATTTTCTTTTGTCTTTTCTTCTATCCTTTGTTTCTTTTATTCTTTTCTTTCCTTGTTGTCTTCATCCTTACTTATTCCCTCATTATTAATTATCCAATTCATTTTCATAATATGTTTAGTCCTTCCAATTAATTTAATTTCACATACTATACCTTAAACTTTATTTTAATTAACATGCCTTTATCAATATTTTATAATTTAAAATTAATTCTTCCAACACGTGTAAAAATTCCAATTTCCATCTATCTTTCTTCTCTTACACATGTATAGCCAAAATATTAAAATCGCTTTTCAACACAGTGTCTCCTTAATTTTTAAATATTTTCTTACCGTGTTAACTCGACTAAAATGTGCGTCATACAATTTTCACAGTTTTCGTTTTAAATTCTTCTTTGCTTCTGCTCCCCCACTTAAATTAGTTATATTTCATTTTCATGACTAATTTCAATAATAAATAATTTTTTAATATTTTAATATTAATTTATTGAATAAAATATGATTTTATTCCAAAATTTTTCACTTACTTTCTTTGGTCCCGAAACACGTTATTATTAGGTCTCGGTTTACCTCCGAATCATCCTTTAACTTACTAATTCACCTCCGACGAAAATATTATTATTTAATTATTATTTTTGAATGTGCGAAATATTTTTCTTTTGAGCATTTCTTTCATACTCTGTCATTTTTAGCACGCTAATTCGTAACAATTAATCTCTCGTTTAATCAACATTGTCTTATTGGTGTCTAACGAAGGTACGGGGTATTACAATTTAAATGCATGCTTAACTACTCATGCTTCAATTTATCTCCAAGGGTTTCTAGCATGCCACATAGTTTACTTGTGTTGTTAGTAATCCTTTCCTTTCAACAAAGTGAAGACAAGATTTGTAAATTGTCATAGCAATATTCTATATAAACTCAATTGTTATATCATTCTTGAAATCTTCATTCACGCTCTCATCACTTGGCATTGACATCTCTTATCAATATCTCAAACATTGATCTAACCTTTTTACTCACTTTCTCTTTAGCCTTTAACAAGGTTTAATCTCTTGTCTTTTTTATTTCTTAAGATTTGACTTTAGTCAACATATTATCCATCTTAACACTCCACATGTTAATTTATCTCTATGTGTCCATCTCAAAAATTCTGTAACTTTTCCTTCTCTTATATGCCAATATATATAAGGTAATAAAGACACTTTTTAATTCAATCATACCGATACCTTCCAAAACCTTAAAACTCCAATTAGCAAGATTTTGAATCAAGTTCAATGACTTTAGTTCAACTCATAAGTTCAACTTCACATCTGTCATAGTTTATTCATATGTCCTAGATATATCCTAGACAGATATCTATGATCTTCCGTCATAGCAAAAACTCTTGTCGAAGTACGAGTCTATGATCTAGAGGGTGGATATGCCGGGGTGTTACTCTCCACATTAGACCGTATAGCTACTTCCTGCCTCGGTTGTAATCCAAAGGAATCTCTCCTCTATATATCCATACAAGTTGGTGGAGATGGAGCAGCTATCGTAGTCTGTCCTAACTGTGCGCAAACATTCCTAATGTGACCCGACTGAGTACGATGATAACATCGTACAGGTCCTCTACATGGCCCAACATGAGTTTTCCCACATCTTCTACATCTATCTTAACCTCTGAAACTCTTCCCAGAACTAGTCATCGCAGATCTGTTAGATCTCGGAGTCCTTTGTTGGGGCTGTGAAAATGAAGGTCGAGAAGATGTTACTGAAACAGCAGTAGTACTTCTTAAAACAGATGTGTCTTTGCCCCTTTTTGGTGGCTGATTGGAAGATACACTCAGATTTTTCCTTTTTGCAAATTCAGCTCACATTCTCTTATTTTCATTCGTAAGCTTTTTAGAACTAGAAACATCTAGCACTAGTGGTGGAACAAGAGGTGGGGGTTGTGGCACTGAAAGAGTAGCTAGAGGAACTGTAAGAGGAGCTTGACCAGCCTAAGCCTGGCCAGCAATAGTAGTAAAGAAGGCTGCCAATGCCTGAGCTACCTTAAGAGGCATGGCAAGAATACTAGTAGGTGGCGGAAGAGGTGGACGTGGAGGAGTCTCGGTCTGCTCAGTAGTAGGTGATGCCCAAATAGTAGATGCAGCCGATTCCCCCTCTATAGGATCTAGTAGACAATGTTACAAATGGCCTCTTCCCCTCCCAACTAATCTAGTGAGAGGTGGGTGTTCACGTCGAGGAGGCATGATAATCTATAAGAAGGAATAAAGAAAGTTTAAACAACCTCAGGCTCTACATGCAAATACATGCATTCTATTCAGTCTAACCTAACTTGACTCAACCTAGGGCCACACTGACACTGTAAAATTTTTTAAAACTACTTTAAAACCAAATGCTATGATACCAACTTAATTGTCACGGCCTGGAACTCCCATCGAGCCCGTGACAACAGCCGCGATGTCTCAATAGACACTCTTACCTCGAATGCCCACCGAAACCTCGCAAGGCTTTCATATCAGTTTTCTCACTTCCCTTCTGAGTAATGATCACTAAATACCATGTTTCAAAGATTTATAAGCTATTTTCAAGTCAAACCAATATAAATAAAATTTTTACCTCACAAGGGCATTTTGATCATTTTTTCCAAAAATTTTTCAAACCAATCAAAAATGTAGTATATGGGTGAAAAATACATATTTCATAACTAAAAATATGTTTTGCTATCTAAAACATTCATTTAAATTAAAATTTGTGATTATTAGAATAAAATAAAAATAATTAATAAAATATTCTATTTTCTTATAAAATAATATTTTCAGGACTATGCGTACATAATTTTTGTAACGTAAAAGCAAAATATATTCATACATATAGCAGCTCAGATAACCGGAGCATGTAATCAAATTTATAAAGACACGTGGGCCCCCAAATGACAAAAGTGAATGAAGGCTGTGAACCTACGATTTTCGAGAATGTAGCTTCCTTTGTAGCCCTAGACAAAATCGGCTATCTATTCACTATCCTGAGCCTAAAATGGGTGGAAAGGGAGGCGGTGAGATTATATAATCCTAGTGAGTAAACAAACATCATCTAAAATATCTAAAGTCATGTAAATGGAGACGATTAAAATATATCATCATAAAATGGTTAATAACATTTCAATTCCTTTCACTAGATAAAATAAATTCATTTTATTCAAAAAATTTACATGGCTTATGATTTCCTGAAAAACTTGGCTTGTGCCAAAATCATTCTCATACTCGATTCTCAGGGATTCCTTGGCCTAGGGCAATCCCAACCGAGTCTGCCACGGATGTTAAAATTTCGTATATGTTCTAAAACACAATTGTTCCTTGGCATTGGTTGAGTCTCACCTTCACGTGGTGGTTCAGCGTGAAATGAACTCCAAAGTTTTACCTCATGAGTTAACCTACTCGACTCTCTAACTGAGGTAAGAATATAACAGGATTTACCGTGCCCCTTTAAATAGGCTGGTCCATGGAAACCCTGCCACTGTAGTGTCTACATATCACCACCAATCAATAAAATAGTGTTATGTCTGGGTCCCCATCACTCGACTTACTCTTCTCGCTCCTAGCAGCGGTGTGACAAGTCTCCTGCAAGACCTCTTCGCCAAGCTTTAAATCCCAGACTCACACAAATACCAATTCAATAGCATGATATGGCAGTTTTTCTACACAACTTTTCAAGGTAAAACATCAGTTTATATATTTTTAGTACAATTATCAATTCAGCCATTCATGCTAATATATTGTCATAAGCCATTCAGTTCAAATCATAATTTACAACACTGCAAATAGGTCTCCAATTACTCTATTTCAAAATCATCTTTTGATTTCAAGACAATTTATAAAATCATATCATTAAATCACATTTTTGCTTATAAAACATAAAAATTTATCATTTAAACTCATTTTCCATAAAATCATAGAATCGAATAAAAACCACCTTAGATAATTAAGATGATAGTAAGGTTACTCACAATTTCAGGAATCGATGTTCTCCTAGTCCTGATCTTTGAGTACAATCTCCGTACTTTTACCAAAATGCTTATGGCATCCCCCTCGGGGCCCATTCCAAGGTATTGTCAAGTTTGGGTTGCCCTCCTTGACTTACATTGCATGCCTTGCAGGACCTTCTCGCCAAGGCTCGAAGCCTAGACCATTTGCTCCCCCCAAAAACAACACCTTTAATAATTTCAGTTGCTGCTGAAATGGAAAATGCAAAATAAAGCATAGGAAAGGGAGATCACGAGCTAGAATTAAGAAATGTTTCCTTTGGTTGCTTGTTTCTTTGAAATCCAACACTTTCCCTTTGAATTTTTCACTCTAGGGTTTTGTTCTTCACTTTTCTCTCTTTTTCTCTCTTTGGTCGACCAAGATAAATGGGTTGGGAAGGTTTAAATGCTGGTTTTTAAAGCAAATAATAAAATATTACAAGCTTTACACTTGTCACCATGTTATTGGCCCATACTTAAAATCTTAATAATTAAGCTTTATTTCTCCACCACATAAAATCCTTCAATTATTGCGAGACCCTATCGAATTTGTTCAAAGCCGGTATTGTACCTAATTGTAAGATTAATTTAAATCGAACCTTGAACTAGCTCAAATAGAAATTCTAAGAGGAATTTGAAAATTTTGAAACCCATAGAGTGACTTAGAATAGTGATTCGGAGTTCAAGGTCCAGTTTTGAGTCCATTAGGAAAATTGACCGATTAGGGACGAAATGGTCATTTTACCATTTGATGAAAAAATGGAGATTTTAGCCAAGATTTGATCACATTGGACCAAGAATAATTAGATGAAATATAATTATGATTATTGGAGTATAAAATGATGTTTAGCAATTAAAAATTGTGATTCTCGGTATTTTTGGAGCACAAGGGCAAAATGGTAATTTTGCCACTGAAGGACTAAACATGAATTTTTTTGAAAATATTTTTACCCCATTTGATTAATATTGATCAATATTAGTGTTATTTGAGGTTGAAAAGTAGAAATAATGTGTTTTCCGTACATTTCGGGGTTTAGGGGTAAAATCATAATTTTGCCATCCTGGGGGAAAAATGGTAATTTTCCACCACCAAAACATATTTTTCCAGCCATGGTCATCTTTTAATCATATCTTAACTTAGACTAATCATGTGGTGGAAAAGAATTGGAAGAAAAAGTCAAAAAAGTTAAAAATTGAGCCAATGGCATTATGCCATGTGGCAAGTTATTTATTTTATTATTAAAACCTAAAAATCAGCCATTTCAACTCACTTTCTCTCATCAAATTCGGCACAAACCTGCAGCAAAGGAAAATGAAAGAGAAAAAGGAGAAAAACAAGAAAAACAAGCTAAAAATTCAAGGAATTTCAAGGTTTTCAAGATTCAAGCCAAACAAAGGTGAGATTTCTTTAGATCTACTTTAAACCTAGCTTACCCATGCTTTTGTTCTTGATTTCCATGGATGAATATTGAGTTATAATGATGAATTTAATTCTGAAAAATGGGTATGGAAGAGAAATTAAGGTTGGATTGGCTTGATTTTAGACTATGTTAATGTTTAGAGGTAGTTAGCCATGTTTAGGAAGAAAGTTATGGAAGAAAATTATGTACTCTATGAAAATCCATTTTCGCCGAATATTCAAGGGATAAATTGAAGCCTAATTTGTGACATTTCAAGGTACTTAGATAGTGTTTGATAATTAGTAGTGTTAGAAATAAAATTGGAAGAATTGGATATGAAAATTTAGCAAGAAAGTGAATTGTTCACCATTGAACCCTATGTGGCCAAATATGAGGAGTGATAATTTGATGATGAATTGATTTCATTTTGGGTGAAATCTTGTGTTATTTGGTTGAGAATAAATGGTTTGGAAAATGAGAATCAAGCTTGAACAATTTGATTATTGGTGAACCCTTCAATGGCCGAATTTGGTATATGGAGTGTTGATGATAAACTTTATTTTATTTCAAGTGAATTAAATGGGAAATTAAAGATTTATGGTGAGAAAATTAAGCTTGAGAAATTATAATATTAGTGCACCCTATGTACTGAATTTTTCTTGGAAGATATGAGAATGATTTTGGTCATATTTCGAGTAAATTAAAATGGAGTTTGATGATTAGGAATATTGGAAGAAAAAAATGAGATTATTTGGAATTAAATTGGACACAATCGTCAATTAATTGGGTGATCGGTCGACTTTAATTGATATCGGGATTAAGCGATAATCAGATGCATTTTTGCAATTACATATCAAGCATTAGTAATTTAAATTAGTTTTTATCAATTTAAGGACAATATAGTAAATTCCTTGACTTTGTTATTTGTCAAGGTGGTGAGACGTTCGAAAAAGGTAAAGGAATTGTGCCTGAGGACTATTAGTCCGAGTGCACTCGAAATCCGGATTTTCGACACTGTGAGTGAATTTGCATTTCAAATTGGTTTTGGGAAATATGAACGTGCTTGAATAAAATGCTTAAGTGATTTTATTCAACTCTCTATAAAAAGAAAAGGGAACCTGGAAACAAGCTTTTCGTGAAATATTAACTTTACTGATGTGAAATTGATTGTGTTGAATTTGTGTATCTTTATATGATGTTTACATGTGTTGTTAAAATATTTTTGCGAAGTTAATGTAATCGTGCATGTGTGGAGTGGGTAATGTACATGCCTGTAACGGTGTGCAAAGAGCGAGGCTGAGTGATACCGGTTGCCAAGCACTCCGATAGGGATGCTGAGTGATACCCTTACCAATTGCTTTGATAGTTATTTCTTTGTACCACCAAGGACAGTGAAAACTTGGCGGTGTATATAATTGCTCATGTCTTTGTGTATATATGTGAAATTTGAGTGTACTGAATTTGTGTGCCATTTTATCATGCCGATATACATTACTAATAAAAATTGATGAATTTGATGTAACCGCGCATGTGCGGTGTGGAAATTGAAATGCCAATAAGGACGTGCGAGTAGGGAGTGCACACATGATGATATTGCTTGGTGCGAGTAGGAAGTGCACTAGAGCTGAAGACAGTGGGATGGTGTGTGGTGCGAGTAGGGAGTGCACCAGAGTTGAAGAGAATGAGGAGGTGTATGTGTTGGGTGAGGGATGATCATGCATCAAATACAAATAAACTTGCAGCGGAAATAAAATAAAATGCACCTCACCTTCTTAGGATCTCATTCGTGCCAAATCGAGTACGAAATTAAATGAAATTGAAAGTATATGATTAGATCACTTTACCTAAATAACAAAGGTTGATGAATCATTTGTTAAAGCACCAAATCAGCCTTCAAAAGCTCAACCACCTCAGCCCGGTTGTTGCAAACCAAAGCTGTCCAAGGAATCCTTGTGCAGCCTCTAATGGTGATCCATACCAATGAATGAGAAAATCCTTCTTTAAGGATTGGGAGTGCTAAGCCTTGACAATGTGCTAGCAAAGATGAGTTTCATAAACTCATAATCCACACAAAATTGTGGGGCTGAACACACAAAAGGGAGTGAATGAAAAACCTTTTTTCTTCACACACAGAATTCTAGTGTGTCGTTCACCCTTTTCTTTTCAGCCGTTCTCCACTTTTTGTTTGGAGGCTATAGCTACGTACTTATACCTTGGATTAATTTTAAACCCTAAGTACAAAACTATTTTGTAATTGCTAATTAATCCAATAATTTGAATAAACAATTTAATTAAGTCCTTTCGAAGCCCAATTAACTTAATTGTTTAATTTAATCAATTAGGCCCAATAACTTAATTAAACAATTTAATTAATTAAGCCCAACAATTTAATTAAACAATTTTAATCAATTAGGCCCAAAGACTTAATTAAACAAATTTAATCAATTAGGCTTAATAACTTAATTGTTTAATTTAATCAATTAGGCCCAATGACTTAATTAAACAATTTAATTAATTACGCCCAATGATTTAATTAAACAATTTAATTAATTAGGCACAACTTAATTAAACAATTTTAATCAAGTGCATGAGAAGTTCATAACTTTTAATTTGATTAAGTCCAACTTAATCACCTCTCCCATTTAATTTTCAACATTCATTTTAGGTGTGTGACCCATTAGGCTTCTAACATGTTGGCAATGAACTCAATATATAATTCTTAAGTTAAACTTAGAATTAGATAAATTTAAACTACTTTAAATTTATCAGTAACCAAGTTACCTTCCTAGAGTTCATAGACCAAGATTGGGATCTATCAATCCATCAAGGCCACCCAAATGTTAGAAAAGTTAAGATGGTTTGACTTAACCTTTCAGTGATAAGCTTTTCACTGTAATTCATTCCCTCATCATATATCCCAAAGATGATAAAAGCATGGTGCAATGTCTACTCTTACCGATCTCCATATTCGTTCTTAAAGTTTGATCATCAGCTTTATAAAGACTTATGAAACTCCTTTCATAATCTTCAAGTTGCCTTGGCCAAGGACTTCAATAAGCTAATATCAACTAAGAACAGCTAGGATATGTCCCCTGCATCACTTGGGCTGATGATTCCTATCTTGACCACTCATTTGCCTTCACATGCTTCATGCTATACCCAAAAGCATCCTGTTTTGGCATTCTTGGTTAGGCACTCGTAGGGATGAAATCAAAGCATTGCACTCCACACATAAGATAACCTGGTGTCTCAAGTCTAGGGAATATTTACACAACTGACACATGCAAAATATTGGATAGACATTTGAGTGAAATAGCAAATGCACTTCTCATGGCGGGTCATGTTCAGTGAACTTGCTCTTCTAGGCAAGCACCTACATTCTAGTTCCAAGTATCTCTATACTTCGACCTATGAGATCAGTTGCTTATTTCTCAAGTAAAAAACGTAGAATGTACCAATCTCTAGGCGTCATTGATGTCTAGTCTCAATGATACATTGATAAGGAACATTTTGAAATTATGCTTTGATGCATAGGAATCTCATAACTGCAACCCATTACAGTTTCCTTGTAAGGCATATTAATCTCATGGACTTCATCCAATTAGACTTATAACTCATTATAATTGATGTCTTAATGATGATGGAAAACCGCTAATCATTCAACATGAATGATATTGTTGCATGATTGGAATCAAGCCTTAACCAATCCCAATTGGCTGTAGGGCTTATCCTAACATCTCCCAGTAGCACAAAGTCAATTGCTACCTCATCGTATGTGGATTCAATCCGTCTAGTAGTCATGTCTGCGTGTAGACTCGCTTGTGCCCTTCAATGTGGTTAATTACTTTCATCTATCTTTATGATGTCCATGAATCACATCATGTCATATTACTATATCTAGATCGAATGAGACCCAAGTTCTATCATTATGGCTCCATTGTTACATTAACATTGTTTAGAACCTTTTATTAGTTCCATGAACTAATGATCTAAATATCTTCCTATTAGACCCCTTTTAATAGGATGTATATGACTTTAATTATATACATGTACATAGTCCTCTTTCTTTCTTTCAAACCATTCCAACTAAACTATGTTGTATGCATCATATGCATTTGTCACTTTTCATTGTACCATCTACCCCTTTTAAATTTTGGCACTTTCTTTGCATACACATTGCATCCCATGTAATTGTGTCATCAAAGAATTGTATTCACTCCTACAAATCTCTTTTTTATATATGAGATAAATACACTTGTACATTTTATTAAATCTAACCCTTTGGATCCTATTTAATAGAACAAAGTGTATAACTTCAACAAAAAACATATTTAGTAGTCCATCTCATATGAATAATACGTCTCCAATGTATCCTACTAAATCCATGGAGTTCTCATACATATGATTATGCATCTCTATGCAAAATCTTAAAAATTAAATTCCAATGTAACCATGTAATAACTAAGAAACTCCTTTCATAATCTTAGTGTCATCATGCTCCCACTAAATCTAAGATCCTTTGTGAGAGTAATAATCAAACTTTTTTGAATATTCCATGATGTATATACATCTTAATGCATGCTTGGAATCATATTCGTTTGGAATATCATAATGGGTTTTTATGTTGGAGAGGTATGGACCAAATCATATTGCAATATGAAGTTGCTTTCTTTCTTGAACATTCATCTCTATGTTTTGCTCTTAAGAAAGTTCCATTTTATATGAATCAATATTCAACCTTTTGATCAATTGAACATAATTCATAATTGATCAAATATCATTGCAAGGATAAACATGAAGCATGGATAATTAAATATGACATAATTATTCCAAATAATTATTCAAACTTGAAACATATAAGCTTCCACATCTAAATGCTAAAGACAAATGTTTCACCAGCCATTACCATGGCAATCGCAAAATTAATGTTTCAAAACATCAAAATAAATTATCCAACATGTTGAGATAAATAGGAGTGTAACCATCCAATGTAGCATTTAATGCTTTAGGTAGTCCATCCATATGGTCACCTCTTTAGCTAAGATCCCACTCATCTTTATCTTTGGTCCCTGCAATATGTCAAACATATGAGAACCAACTTTAAGGTATCATATACCTTTAATACATAAAGTAGAATTATTTAGCAAATGGTACTTGAATCAGAAACTTCAATAAGCTTCTTTTTCTTGCTCACAATAGCTAGGTACTCCTTGCAATTCCTTCTCCAATGCCTAATTTTTCCACGATGATGGTAAATGTCCTTCTCTTTGTCCTTTTTGACACCTCCCTTAGGCTTTAATGCCTTCTCATTTTGGGATTTTACCTACTTCCCTTTCTGGGCTTTCTTCTTCTATTGCTTTGTCTGAGCTTTGGAAGAAGAAACAAGAAGTAATGATCCCTTATCTTTCCTGATGGACCTCTCTGCCGTGTCTAGCATATTTAGAAGTTCGGGAATAGTGGCTTCCAATCGATTCATATGGAAGTTCAACACGAACTAACTAAATCTGTCAGGAAGAGATTGTAGAACTAAGTCTGTACTTAGCTCATGATCCATTGCTAATCCCAATTGTCCAAGTCTCTCGATGAGTCCGATCATCTTTAGCACATGGTGTCTAACAGAACTACCTTTTGCCATCTTGCATCGAAATAGTTCTTTAGAGATCTCATATCTCTCAGTGCGCCCCTCCTTATCAAACAGTTCTCTAAGGTGAAGAATCATGGATTGGACATCCATATGTTCATGTTGCTTTTAAAGCTCAAGCGTCATACTGGCTAGCATCACGCATGCTGCCTGATCATTGTCATCCTTATGACGTTGATATGCTTCCTTATCCTTAGCACTAGCATTAGCAACAAGGACTAGTGGAATAGGAGTGACAAGGACATATGATTTCTTCTCCTATTTTAAGACGATCTTGAGGTTCCGAAACCAATTGAGGAAGTTTGGGCTAGTGAGTTTATTTGCATCCAAGATCCTCCGTAGTCATAGATTATTAGCCATGTATATAAATTATGCCTAAACAGATAAAATAAAGCAATAAGTAAACATCATGCATAAACTATTTAAAACAAAGTTTTAAAATTTTAAATAGTTCTCCCATTATTTTCTACAAGATGATAACCCTCCATATCACCTCGAGAGATCTCTACTAGGATTCTCTTAGTAGGCTAGGATCCCATCCATCTAGTCATGGCCTTGAGTGTGCGCAACAAACCATGGTAGATAGATTAGGTAGGTAACTGAGTTTCCCAATTGTATCTCTATACAACTCCTAGATCAGCTAGGTGACAACACATTGCTTAAACATATCATATATGTTTCGCCTAGCCTTTGTCTCTAGTTTCCATAATAATCAAATTTCCAAGTATCCAAATTTTACGAAACTAGTTGAGTAAGGCCCACCAATAGCTCAAACATACTCGTGTAAAAGTGTGGCCTTGAGTGTGCTCAACAAGCCTCCGATTAAAAGAGCAACCAGGTTGTCTTGCTATATGGTGGAAGACAACTTAATCATACGTGGTATGTGACTCAATATTTACTGAGGGATTTTATCCTTTTCATTTTATTAAGGTCTTATTTCATTAGCATGCATAGCATTTAATATATCGCATAAAATTAAATCTATCACATGCTGTTCTACTAAGATGGTTGTGGACTTTTCAACTCCATTTATAAACATATAAAGTAAACATGCTCAATATGATGATGATCTTGCATTTCATTTGAAAAATGTTACTCAACAACTGAGGATCATAGTTCAAATCATTTGGTGCTTAGGTTTGAAAAGATTAGGTTTGAAAAGATTTAGTAATTTTGTTTCTAATAAAAATTACTTAGTAAAGGAATTGATCATATCAAGGCTTTTAGCTAAATCATATTTGAATTAATTCAATTAGTAAGTTCTTTCTAATTAAACTTCTTTAATTGGAAACCTAAACCAATTTAGGAAACTTCCTAATTTGAATATCTATCTAAACCATTTTAAAAGGTTTCATGATCCAAATCATGTGTCCTAAATAGGTCCTTATCCATCTTTTAATCTTGTATTATCCATTCACTAATTGTAGAGTTCTAATCATTATTAGAAGTCCTAATTTATTAGTGAATTTATCTTAATTAAAATCTATCCTAATTGGATTAGGATGTCATCTACTCAAGTTGACTTTCAATTTGAATTAAATTTATCTAATCTAATTAGATGTGGATAAATTTAAATCATAATCCCTTATCTTAGGGAGTCCTCATCAAATGAGGATGACTTAATATTTTTTTTGAGATTAATATCAATCAATTTAAAATTGATTGATTCCACCAAGGATTCAACCTCCTTGATTTTAGGCATGTATCCCTAACATTTAGGAGTCAATGATCAGCTAAGGAGATCAGCTAAGCAAAGAATCCTTCCTGATCATTGAGTGTCCAATTTCTCCAGCAAACAATGTCTTTCCATAAAGCAGCATCCATGTGTGGCAGCACCATGCACAACCTTTGTCATGTGTGCTGTTTCACATGTAAAGGACATTCCTTTAATTTAGTTAAGTGTCCAGCCACTTAAAAATTAATTCAAATTCAAAATTTTATCCTTTAATTGAACCTTTCAAATGACGATAATATTCTGAAATTTTCAGAATTAATTTTGCAAGATTATCTTGCCATTCAAAACCGATTTCCAAGCTATAACCATTCTCTGAACTGTTTTCAAAGTTTCAATAATTAATAGCCTAAATCAGCTTTTTGGGCCATGAAAATTTCCAGAAATAATCCTCATTGAACATTTTAATAAAGATAATTTTTCTGGAATTTTCAGAATTAATTTTCAAGAGTCTCTTGTCAATTAAAACTGAAATTCTTGCAAAAACAGTGAGCTGGACAGATTTATATTTGCCCCAATTTTCTTGCTCGAAATCAGCACATTAGACCATAATATTTTCCAGAAATAATCCTTATTGAACATTTTAACAAAGATAATTTTCCTGGAATTTTTCAGAATTAATTGCCAAGACTTTCTTGTTCATTAAAACTGAAATTCATGTCATAACAGTGAGATGGACTGCTTTCACCTTTTGCTCCAATTTCTTGCTTAAAATCAGCCTATTTAATCATGAATGTTTTATAATTTTGGTGCCCACATATCCAACAATAAATGTGTAACAATTACATATTTTATTTGCTGAAAATTAAGCACAAAATAGAAGCAAAATTCTGCACCTAAAACCATGTGTGTGCTGCCTTGCAAGACAGCCTCCAAAGCCGTACCTTATGGTGTCACTTTTTTCTTGTGCTTCCTTAGCACAATGTGAAACACACATTAGTCTAGTCAATATATGATTCAAATCAGTTAAGATAAGATTAAAGGAGGGTACAAAGGTTGCTGGACAGAATTAAGTGAAATTGGCAAAGCAGATTTTGAAAAATCGATTTTAACAAAATTGCACCAAATCAAAATACAAAACAACTATTTGTTAATCAAGCATCCATTGAACATGAATAAGCACTCTAATGGCATGAAAGGGGCTCCGATACCATTGTTGGGTGAGGGCTGATCATGCATCAAATGCAAATAAACTTGCAGCGGAAATAAAATAAAATGCACCTCACCTTCTTAGGATCTCATTCGTGCCAAATCGAGTACGAAATTAAATGAAATTGAAAGTATATGATTAGATCACTTTACCTAAATAACAAAGGATGATGAATCATTTGTTAAAGCACCAAATCAGCCTTCAAAAGCTCAACCACCTCAGCCCGGTTGTTGCAAACCAAAGCTGTCCAAGGAATCCTTGTGCAGCCTCTAATGGTGATCCACACCAATGAATGAGAAAATCCTTCTTTAAGGATTGGGAGTGCTAAGCCTTGACAATGTGCTAGCAAAGATGAGTTTCATAAACTCATAATCCACACAAAATTGTGGGGCTGAACACAAAAAAGGGAGTGAATGAAAAACCCTTTTTCTTCACACACAGAATTCTAGTGTGTCTTTCACCCTTTTCTTTTCAGCCGTTCTCCACTTTTTGTTTGGAGGCTATAGCTAGGTACTTATACCTTGGATTAATTTTAAACCCTAAGTACAAAACTATTTTGTAATTGCTAATTAATCCAATAATTTGAATAAACAATTTAATTAAGTCCTTTCGAAGCCCAATTAACTTAATTGTTTAATTTAATCAATTAGGCCCAATAACTTAATTAAACAATTTAATTAATTAAGCCCAACAATTTAATTAAACAATTTTAATCAATTAGGCCCAAAGACTTAATTAAACAAATTTAATCAATTAGGCTTAATAACTTAATTGTTTAATTTAATCAATTAGGCCCAATGACTTAATTAAACAATTTAATTAATTACGCCCAATGATTTAATTAAACAATTTAATTAATTAGGCACAACTTAATTAAACAATTTTAATCAAGTGCATGAGAAGTTCATAACTTTTGATTTGATTAAGTCCAACTTAATCACCTCTCCCATTTAATTTTCAATATTCATTTTAGGTGTGTAACCCATTAGGCTTCTAACATGTTGGCAATGAACTCAATATGTAATTCTTAAGTTAAACTTAGAATTAGATAAATTTAAACTACTTTAAATTTATCAGTAACCAAGTTACCTTCCTAGAGTTCATAGACCAAGATTGGGATCTATCAATCCATCAAGGCCACCCAAATGTTAGAAGAGTCAAGATGGTTTGACTCAACCTTTCAGTGATAAGCCTTTTACTGTAATTCATTCCCTCATCATATATCCCACAGATGATAAAAGCATGGTGCAATGTCTACTCTTACCGATCTCCATATTCGTTTTTAAAGTTTGATCATCAGCTTTATAAAGACTTATGAAACTCCTTTCATAATCTTCAAGTTGCCTTGGCCAAGGACTTCAATAAGCTAATATCAACTAAGAACAGCTAGGATATGTCCCCTGCATCACTTGGGCTGATGATTCCTATCTTGACCACTCATTTGCCTTCACATGCTTCATGCTATACCCAAAAGCATCCTGTTTTGGCATCCTTGGTTAGGCACTCGTAGGGATGAAATCAAAGCATAGCACTCCACACATAAGATAACCTACTGTCACAAGTCTAGGGAGTATTTACACAACTGAAACATGAGAAATATTGCATAGACACTTGAGTGAAATACCAAATGCACTTCTCATGGCGAGTCATGTTCAGTGAACTTGCTCTTCTACGCAAGCACCTACATTCTAGTTCCAAGTATCTCTATACTTCAACCTATGAGATCAGTTGCTTACTTCTCAAGTAAGGAACATAGAATGTACCAGTCTCTAGGCATCATTGATGTCCAGTCTCAATGATACATTGACGAGGAACATTTTGAGATTATGCTTTGATGCATAGGAATCTCATAACTGCAACCCATTACAGTTTCCTTGCAAGGCATATTAATCTCATGGACTTCATCCAATTGGGCTTATAACTCATTATAATTGATGTCTTATTGATGAAAAAAAACCTCTAACCTATCAACATGAATGATATTGTTGCATGATTGGAATCAAGCCTTAACCAATCCCAATTGGCTGCAGGGCTTATCCTAACAGCATGTAATTGGACGTGATTTTATATATACATATGCGTGGTATAATGTGCATGATGGAAAATGTGATTTGTATGGTATGCGAAACCTTTATTCGGGGGCGATTTGTGGTAAATCGTTAATTGTGCTATGTTGCTAGCCTGATTAGCATAAATTCTTGAATACTTTATCCTTGAATGCATAATAATTTTGGGATAAGAAAAAAATGGGGTTTTTGAGAAAAATTGACTCATTTTTAAATAAGTGCATCATGGTTCTTAACTCTTCCTGTGGTTAGTGCTTGTTCCCTTCTAATATTCATTCACTAAGTTTCGTACTCACAGTTTTAAAAAAATTCATGTCTTCAGATCAGGAGACTGTTGGACCCTAGATCGTGGGACCACTGTAGTTCATCTCCTGGTAGGTGTCCGGCATTCAATAGTTGCCCGTTTTTCTTGTAAATTTTTCCACTGGAAGTCATGGGCCTTTTGTATTGTAATTATGTACAGGTAATGTACATTGTCAAATTTTACGTTTGATCGATATGTATGTGCATATTTTATCTATAATGCCATTGTGAGTTGGCTTTGTGCACACTGGGTGCAATGTGCGAGGATGTCTTAGTCGAGAAGACATCAAGTAAAAATAAATAACATAGGCTTGCTTGGGCTTGGTGGGCTATGCCTGTTGAGTCCTTGCACTGGTCATGACCCGAGAATTGGGTTGTGACAATTATCCATGGTATAAAATGCTAATGGCTAAAATTTATGGGCTTGACAAGTGTTGGGTGGTGTAAAATTATAATTTTCCCCTTGGGGTGACAAAATTACCATTTTACCCTCATGTTCGAAAAAATCTTGAAACTGAAAATTTTCACTTCCCAAATTCAAATTATACTCTAAATGATCAATCTTAGTTAAAAATTTCATCCAATATTCCACTTTTAACCCGGGTGGTAAAATTACCATTTTACCCCTAGATCATGAAAATTCCAATTTGACTCCAAATTAGTCTTCGAACTCTGAATCACCATATTAAGTCATTCTGGGAATTTAAAATTTTAAATTTCATCTTAAAATCTCCATTTAGACTAGTTCTAGGCTTAAATCAACTTAATTGTACCACTAGGTACATTACCGACTTTTAATAATTTTTTTTGAAGCATCCACATATGCAAACATACTTTCTACTGCATAAATGGCATCGCAAATATATTGTAGAGCTGGGGTTGACATTTTAAGATGTAATTGAGAGTCATTGAATCTTAGAATGACTTAATATGGTGATTCATAGTTTGGTGATTGATTTGGAGTCAATTTGGAATTTTCGTGACATAGGGGTAAAATGGTCATTTTGCCACCCAAGGGCAAAATTGGAATGGTGGATGAAATTTTGATCAAGTTCTACTATTTAGAACATAATTTGAGCTTGAGAAGTGAAAATTTTCAATTTTGACATTTTTCGAGTATAAGGGCAAAATGGTCATTTTACGTGCCTATAAGGACGTAATTGAAATTTTACACCACCATACACTTTTCCAGCCCATGGAGTTCTTCCATCATCATTTTGACCCATGGATAATCATGTGGTGGTGGGAGAATGCTTAATGGTTAAGTGTTACACATGGGCCAATTATATGGTGACACATGGTAAGTTTTTATCCTTTTATAATTTTCCATAAAAAACCAACTTAAGCCTTAGCCATATTCACTCTTCATGGCCGGCCAAACCAAGAGAAAAGGGAAACGAAAAGAACAAAACCCTAGCTAAGAAAATTCAAGGGAAAAATGGTGGATTTCATGGAATTAAGCAAGTAAAGGTAAAATTTCTTAATTCTAGCTTGTGATCTACCTTTCCTATGCATTATTTTTCATTTTCCATGGTTGAGAACCAAGTTTGCATGAAGATATTCTTGCTGTCGAACCTAGAGGAGAGAGCTGGATAATGGACTTTGATGAAATTCATGTTATTTAGGTGTTTTTAGTTGTTTTATGATGTAAGGTGTAAAAATCAAGCATGAAAAACCACATATTATTCGTGAACCCTCCATAGCCGAATTTTTCAAGAGAAAATGTAGAGGAAGATTTTGCTATAATTCATGTTATCTAACTTGTGTTTGATGATTTGGAGTATTCAAAGTGGAATTAGTTTATTTGGAGTTGGATTGGATGTATTGGCCAATTAATCGGGGTATAAATCAAATTAGGCCAATACCATTTTATTTCGATACACAATTAGACCTATGTAGAACATCGTATTTAAATGATTATCTGAGTATTTCGTATCCCATTTCATGCATTCATATAGAGCCTAAATTAGTTTTAACGATTTAGCACAAATATAGTAAATTGCTTGTTGTACATTATGTCTAGGTGGTGAATCTTTCAATAAGGGTAAACAGATTGTACCCGAAGATCGAGACTAGGAGTACTTCAACTCCCAATATTGTGAGTAACCTTATTATCGTCTTAATCATCTAAAATAGTTTTTATTCATTGTTGTGATTTTATAGAAAAATGAGTTTCAATGGTAAATCTTTATGTTTTATAAGTAAAATGTGATTAAATGAAATGAGTTTTATAAATCATTTTGAAATTGAATGATGATTTTAGAAATTGAGTAATTGGAGACTGTTTGCTTGAGTTGTAAATTTATGGTTTGAATTGAATGGCTTATGACAATATTGGCATGAATGGTTGAATTGGAAATTGTATTGAAATTATATGAACTGTTTGTTTTGCCTTGATAGGCTGGGTAGTAATGTAATTGCCATGTCATGCTGTCAAAACTTTTTTAGATTTGGTGGGATATTGATTAGTCACTGCAGTGGCGGGTTTCGTGGACTAGCATATTAGAAGGGCACGGTAAACTCGATCATATCTTACCTCGGTAAAAAGGCGCGGAGGGTATCTCTTGAGGTGAGGTCTGAGTTCACTTCACGTCGAACCACCACGTAAGGGTGAGCTTAGCCAACGCTAAGGAACGACTATGTTGTAAACGTAAAAAAAATGTGTTTTATGCGTATATGACTTTTTAACAGCCTTGGCAGACTTGGTTGGATACCACTGATCATGGTGTCTCTTAGTATGAGTTTTGGCATGAGCCAAGTTTTTAAGAAATTCATAAGCCTTGTTGTATACTTTGAGTGAAATGTAACTGGTTTAGATGGTTTGAAATGTCATGAATCATAGTAAGATGGGTTATTTTAAGTTGTCTCCATTTACTCGATTTTAGATATTTTAGATGATATTTGTTTACTCATTGAGTTTATAAAAACTCACCGATTTTCTTTCCACCCATTTCAGGCTCTGAGTTATCTGTAGATAGTAGACTTTGTCGAGGGTTGAGTGTGGACTTGCACCCTTTGAGATAGTAGGTCTACAGTCTCATTCACTTTTGTCATTCGGGGACCCACATGTCATTGTAAATTACATTTCATACTATGGTTACCATATGTATGAATTTATTTTGTTCTTACGCTGTAAAAATTATTTACGTAGCATTCTATAAAAATTATTTTATGAGAAAATGGAATATTATATTCAATATTTTTTTTATTCTATTAGCTACAATTTCACTCTAAATGAATGTTTTAAACATTAAAACCTATTTTTAGTTACGAAATGTGTATTTTTCCCTATATATTATATTTTTAGCAGATTTCAAAATTTTTTTTAAAAATGACCAAAATACCCCTGTGTAGTGGAAATTTCTTTTGGATTGTTTTTCACTTGAAAATGGTACATATCCCTTTCAAACATGATTTTAGTAACTATTACTCACAGGGGAAGTGCAAAAATTGATGTTAAACCTTTGCGAGGTCTTGGTTGTCGTTCTAGGTAATGAATGTCTATCGAGGCTTCGTGACGGTTGTCACAGGCTTGAAAGGAGCACCGAGTCGTGACATCAATCTTGGATAATTATTTAAGGTGATCAACCATGCCACTAACATAAATATCTTTCCTTAAAAATTATATTATTAGTCCAGCTTTGTCCTACCAAAAGAATTCCCATACACATTATCAAGACCGACCCTAAAATATTTGTCATGACATTTATATATTTGACATTATGCTTGCAATCTAGAATGTCACAACCCGGAACCATCCTCGAGTCTGTGATAATTGCCGTGATGTCCCGATAGGCACTCATCCCCCAAATACCATATCGAGACCTCGCAAGGCTTTCGTACCAGTTTCTTATCTGCCCTGTGGTTAATCGTTGCCAAATGTCGTATTTTAGAGGCTTTTAAGCCTTTTTTTCAATTTAAAATAGTAGAAAGATATATTTCACTTCACAGGGGCATTTTAGTCATTTTTCGTCAAAAATTTCAAATTCGACCAAAATGTAGTACTTAAGCGAGAAATGCGTATTTCGAAATCGAAATTAAATTTGAATGTCTAAAACGTGATTTAAAATGGAATTATAACCATTTAAATAAAATAAAAATATTCGACAAAATATTCTATTTTCTTACAAATTAATATTTATAGAGTATTCTGAAAATAATTTGTAGCAGCGTAAAAGTTAAATAAATTTATACAAACTATAATATGGAAAACAAAAGTATGAAATTTAATTTACAGTGCTACATGGGCCCACAAATGAACAAAAGTAGTAAAGATAGTAAACCTACAGTTTTTGAAGTAGTATGGCCAACTATAGTTCTCAACGATGTCTGCTATCTACAGGCTAACCCGGCCTGAAATGATGGGATAAAAAAAGGGGTGAGACTATAAAATCTCAGTGAGTAAACAAACACCATCTAAATAACCTAAAGGCGAGTAAAGGGAGACAATTAAAAATAATTCATTTTAGCATGTTTTCCACAAACACGAATATTCATTTTATCTAAATAATCAATATGACTCATGAATTTCTCAAAACTTGGCTCATGCCAAATCTTGTACTCGGGGACACCTAGACCAGGGGTATCCAACCAAGTTCGCCAAGGTTATGAAAAATTTTATATAATCATAAAACTTGTTTTTATTTTGACAAAGCAGTTGTTCCTTGGCGTTGATTGAGTCTCACTTCACGTGGTGGTTAACGTGAAGTGCACTCAAAAAGCCCACCTCAGGAGATACCCTATGCGCCTCTGCGACCGATGTGAGAATATAATGGGGTTTACCTTGCCCCTCTAATAGGTTGGTCCACGAAACCCCACCGCTGCAGTAGCTAATCTTTAATCCACCAATTGATGAAATTTCAATGGCATAGCATGGCAATTACATTGCTAACCAATTTATCAAGGCAAAACAGACAGTTCATATTTTTCAACACAAGTATAAATTCAGCCAATCATGCCAATTTATCACAAGCCATTTAATTCAAATCATAATTCACAATAAATCACATGGTCTCCAATTACTCAAATTTTCAAATCCAACATTCTATTTTCAAATCAATTTATAAAATTTCAATTTATTTTTGTAAATTCAATTTATTTCATAAAATCCTCATTTTTCCCATAAAACAAGTAATTCACCAAATTAAACTTATTTTTCACAAAACCAATAAATTGAATAAAAACTACTCTAGATAATTCAGACGATAATATGTTTACTCACGAGTTTCACAAGTTCAGATTTCGGGTGTACTCAACTTAGTGATCCCTAAGCGTAATTTCCTTGCCTTTGTCGAAGGGGCCACTGCCTTGACACAGTATAAAATCAAGGAATTTACTACGTTGCCCTTAAATTGAAATAAACTAATTTAGATCACTAATGCATGGTATGAAATGCAAAAGGTCTAAATTTTGCCTAAACACCGTATTGACCTATTTCAGTCTTTTACCCGATAAATTGAAATACGCATCCAATTTAGCTCCAATTGATCCCATTTCTTTTTCTAATGCTTCAAATCACCAATGTCCACTCAAATAACCCAAAAATCAGCAAAGCCACACTCATATTCCTTCTTGGAAAAATTTGACCAAAGTGGTGCATCATTGTCACAATTTTTCTTTTCATAATTCATTAATTTCCATATCAAAAACCATGATTTCATAATCAAATAACCTAAAATAACATCACATTCTTCCTCACCATTGACTTGAAAATTTGGCTAAGGCTAGGTAATGGGAAAAATGAATGTTTTTCTACATATTTTGTTTACTAACATGCTAAACTAACACTAAACACTAACATAGATCAAAATCAAATCAATCCAACAATTTTCTCTCTCTAGACCCATAGGATCAGCCATGAAATCACCATGAAATCATGCATTTTAAGCATGGAAAAACATGAAGAAATGCTTAAGAATAAGAAAACTCAAGCTTAATAGAAAAATCTTACCTTTTTTTCACTTAATTTCCTTGAAAATTCACACTTTTTCGTTGGTTTTCTCTCTCTAGGGATTGGTTTTTGTTTTCTCTCTCTTCTTGCTGGTTTGGCCAACCATGGGGTGGAAGATGGGCTGGTTTTTGTGCCTTTTAAAAAGGAAAAATAATAAATTAATAAAGGCATGACACGTGGCATCATGTCATTGGTCCGTTTTTTAAAATTTTGGCTTTTCATTTTAATTTTCCACCACACCTTTATTCCATCTTTATCCATTCCCACCATAATTAAATTTCACAAATTTGACAAGTATTGGTGGTGCAGAATTACCGTTTTGCTCCTAGTATGGTAAAATTATCGTTTTGCCCTTATACTCCAGAAATACCGAGAATTGAAAATTTCTCACTCCTCAAACTCCAATTATGTTCTAAAGAATCTACATAATTAATCTTGATCAATTGTTACCAAAATTTTTTCTATAAATTCCCGTTTTGTCCTTTAGTGGTAAAATTACCATTTTACCCTTGGGTCTTAAAAATATCGAGAATTACAATTTTTCAATGCTAAACTTCATTTATACTCCAATAATCATATTATATTTCATATAATTATTCTTGGTCAAATGTAATCAAATTCTTTTATAGAAATCTCCATTTTGTCCTTAAATGATAAAATGACCGTTTTGTCCTTAATCGGTCAATTCTCTCGATTGACTCTAAACTAGACCTCGAACTCCGAATCACTGTTTTGAGAAATCCCTAGACTGTGAAATTTGAAATTTCATCTTAAAATTCTTATGTTAATTAGTTCGAGGTATAAATCAACTTAGTTGTACTTTTAAGTACAATACCGACTTTTACCTATTTTACCGAGATATTCTAGTACACAGGCATGATGTCAACTATATGTATGGCCTGACAGATAATTTAGGGTTAGGCTTGACATAGAATATCTTGGAAAAGAGTATAAAAGTCGGTATTGTACTTAGAAGTACAATTAAGTCAATTTAAACCTCAAACTAGTAAAAATAGGGCTTTTAAAGTGAAATCGAGAATTGCACAGTCTAAGGATGACTAAAAATGGCAATTCAGAGTTCAAGGGCTAATTTAGAGTCAATCAATAAATTTGATTGATTAGGGGTAAAATGGTAATTTTGCCATTTAAGGACAAAACGGGAATTTTTAGGAAAGATTTTGATCACATTTATTCAAGATTGATTATATGGAATATAATATAAGGTTTAGCAATGAAAGATTTTCAATTCTCGGTATTTTTGGAGTATATGGACAAAACGGTAATTTTTTCATACTGAGGGCAAAATGGTAATTCCCACCACCCAACACTTGTCAAATATGTGGATCTTAATTATTCTGGGAATGGATAAACATGGCATAAATATGTGGTGGAAAATTTAAGTACAAAGTCAAATAATTAAAATACTAGACTAATAGGAAAGTGACACATGGCAAGTTTATATTATTTTATTATTAAACCACAAAAATCAGCCAACATACTCACCATTCACTCAAGTTGGTCGGCCAAAGGAAGTAGAGCAAAGAAAAGAAGAGAAACAAGAAACCTAGCCAAGAAAATCAAGAGATTTCATTGATTTTTCAAGGATTAAGCAACAAAAAGGTAAAATCTTTTAATTTTTGCTTGAAACCTAGCTTACCCGTGCTTTATTTCTTATTTTCCATGGCTGAAAATTGAGTTGGCATGATGAAACCATGAAGGCCGAATGGGTATGGAAAGGATTTGATGATGGAAATGACTTGATTTTGAGTTATATTGATGTTTAGAGATAGTTAATCATGTCTGGAAGCAAAACCACAAGAAAAATATTCACTTTCCCTAGAATCCTTCATTGGTCGAACCTTGTATGATGAGTATCAATGAGGAATTGTTTTTATTTCAAGGGAAATGACTTGGAAAATAATGAACTAAGGTGGGAAAATTGGGTAAGAAAAATCATGGTGCTAGTGCACCAAATGGCCAAATTTTTCTATGAAGAAATGGGAGGGTTTTGGTGCTGAAATTGGTATTACTTAAATGGTATTTGGTGAATTGAGGTATTAGAAAAAGAATGGAGCAATTTGGAGTCAAATCGGACGCGTTGGCTAATTTATCGGGTAATCGGTCGAATTAGGTTAACACCGCGTATAGGCAATAGTCGGACGAATTTTTGCATTTCATATCATGCATTAGCAGTTTAAGTTAGTTTATTTCAATTTAGGGATAATGTAGTAAATTCCTTGATTTTATTCTATGTTAAGGTGGTGAGACCACCGAGAGAGGCAAGGAAATTTCACTTGAGAAACAGTAGTCCGAGTACATCCAAAATCCAAACTTTTGAAAATTGTGAGTGAACTTACTATTGCCTTAATTATCTGAAGTGATTTTGATCTGTTTTTGGTGAATTTTGCTAGAAATGGATTTCAAAGATAAATTTCTATGTTTTATAAATAAATGTGTTTAAATAAAATTATTTCATAAATTGTCTTGAAATCTATCGCGATTTTGAAAAATAGAATGCTTGGAGACTGTTGTTAGTTCTATAATGGATTGTATTTTTAAATCGATATGGCTTATGAAAATGTGGCATGATTGGCTGTTGGCTTATTTCGTTGGAAACTATACGAATTGTTGTTTGTCGTGCAGGCTAGTTAGGGTTAAAATGGCCTAGTCATGTTGCTAAAATTTTTTCTAATTTGGTGGAATATAAACTACTGTAATAGACAGGTTTTCGTTGACTGGGCCTATTTAAAGGGGCACGGTGAACCCCACTTAATATTATACCTCTTACGAGAGGTGCGAAGGGTAACTCTTGAGGTATAACAGGGTTCACTGCATGCCGAACCACCTCATGGTAGTGAACTCGACCGACGCCAAGGGATGGCTACATTTTAAGTAATTATGAAATCTTAATAACCTTGGCGATCTCGGCTAGATACCTCAGCCAACGTATCCCTGAGAATGATTTTTGGCAAGAGCCAAAGTTTTCTAGAAATCATAAGCCTAACTCATTATTGGAATGAAATGAAAAATTATTTTAATTATTTGAAAAGAAATTCCATATTACAAAAACTCGGTTTATCTGTGAAAATTTTATTGTCTCCTCTTGTTCGCCTTTAGATACTTTGTTTATGTATATTACAGTATGTATGATTTTATTTTGTGTTTACAATATAAAAATTATTTACCGAACACTCTATAAATATTATTTTATAAGAAATTACAGTATTTCATTAAATATTTTTATTATATTTTGATAATTACCATTTCTTTTAAAATGAATGTTTTAGATAATAAAATGTGTTTCTGATTTCGAAATATGTGTTTTCCATGTATTTGCCACGTAATTATCTGGATTAGAAATTTTTCAATGAAAATGATCGAAACTCCCTTGTGAGTCGAGAATCATTTTCTGGTCACTTTGGTTTGAAAGTGGCTAGTAATTATTTAAAATATGATGTGCAAAAATTGACACTCACAAGGGAGTTAAGAAAACCGATATGAGAGCCTTGTGGGGTTTAGGTTGGTATTCAAGGTATGAATGTCTATCGAGACGTCACGGCAGTTGTCATTGGCTCGATGGGAGTTTCGAGTCATGACAATTCAATTGGTATCAAAGCTTTTGGTTTTAAAGCTTTTGATTTTAAAATTTTGGTTTTAAAAAGTGTTTTAAGAATTTACAGTGTCAGTGTGGCCTCGAGTTAGGTTAAATTAGGTTAGACTGAATATTAAGCGTCTGCATATAGAATTTGAGGTTGCTTAAACCTACATCATTTTCTTTATAGACCGATATGCCTTCTAGACGTGAACACCCACTTGTTACTTGATCAGCTGGGATAGAAAAGGGTCGTTCCGAACCTCGACTGTTAGAGGCAGTAGAGGAGGAATCGACTGCATCTACGTTTCGAGCAGCACTTGCTGCTGAGCAGGCAGAGAGTCCTCCACATCCACCACCTCCTCTGCCAACTACTGGCGTACCTGCCATGCCTCCCAAAGCGGCACAAGCATTGACAACTTTTCTACACTACGATGGCTTGTCAAGCTCAGACTGGTCAAGTCCCACCTTCAGTGCCTCTAATTATACCTACAGTACCGCCACCGACATCGGAAGTCTCCATTTTCAAGAAACTGAAGGAAGCAAGGTAACTTTATTGGTCCCAAAGTGAGTGCCAGAGGGGGGGTGAATAGCATTATCTTGGCTGTTTTGCAAGATTGAGATTTGATCTCAAAACAATGGAGGCAAAACAAAAAGGACAATGGACAAAGTATTTATAGTGGTTCGATCCAATACCTACATCCACTACCTTGATTATCCAACCAAGGATTTTCAAATCAAACACTAAAATGGTAGAATTCACAAGCTCCCACCAAGATTTTACAATGGCTTTTCCAAGGCTTGGCCATAACGTTTACACTAGTTTTTCACGGGATCAACTAAAACCCAATGTGGTTTTTCAAGGCTCAACCACAACCTATCACAAGTTTTTCCCAGGCTAAACTAAAACCCAAATGTGGTTTTTCAAGGCTAAACCACAACCTTTACTCTAGTTTTTCACGAGCTAAACTAGAACCCTAAGCTAGTTTTTCAAGGCTCAACCACAACCTTTACACTCAACTTTTCAAGGTTAAGTTGTAACCTATAAGTATTCAAGCAAACCTTGCTTGAAGCAAACACTTAGAGTGAAACCCTCACTCTAAGAATATAAAGATGAAAAGAGAAAGTACCTAATGATCACACAGTTGATCTATGTGGTGCAAGTTTAAGTGCTAAACACAATTACTAAAGATAGGCGTTTGAGTGCAATGAAGAGTACAAAAGATTTTCAAGTTTTTCTACTCTTTCTTGGCTTGAAATGATGGAGTCATTGTTAATGAAGTCAAATGTTGGTTCTTTGGCATTTGAAGATCATTTTATAGTTGGAGAGGCTTGTCTGATGGTTGTTAGGACGTTTATGACCGTTAGAAATAGTTTGGGGAAGATTCTACCTATTATTCTGTCTTATAGTGGTTTGGCGGATGTTGCAGACAGAGAGCACTTAGTCGACTAAACTTTTTCCCTTGGTCGACTAAGTTGGTTCTATTTCAGACGCAGATTCCAGAGAGCACTTAGCCGACTAACCTATTTTCTTGGTCGACTAACTCGATTCTGTTTCTCACCAAGCTTCAGCCTTGCACTTCTCCACTTTGACCTTTGCTCAACCAATGATCTTCCTTGTCATATCAAGGGACTTTTTTCATAAAAATCAACCTTGTTTCTTATCCAAATTACATCTTTAAGAGCTTATTAGGAAGATTGAAATATTATTACTTTATAGATATTTCCCCTGCACACTTAGGTAGAAATGTTAGACACAAATGACATGAGAATGTTTTGTTATCATCAAAAAACTAATGGAGCCAACAATCTCCCCCTTTTTGATGATGACAAAACATCCCATGGTTAACAGCATAGTGTCTTTTTAAATCCTTTTTTGGTTTCTACAGACAATGAGGATTGCTCCCCGTAAGTTCATGCTCCCCCTAAGTGTGTGCATATTTTTCATCCATTCTAGCAAGTTTTTACCCAAGTTATGTTCATAGTGACATTGTAAATTCTTGCTTTGGATAGAAAATGTTCATATATGCAGGTTTCAGAGCAAATCACATGTTGACAGATTTTATTAGTTTTCAATTTCTGCAGATTTCTTTCAACTGCTTGTAATTTCCAGATTTCATCATGTTAGCTCCAGATTTCATTTAACTCATCATTTTCAAGCAAACTCTCTATGAATCATCATCTATATGTACTCAATCACATATATAACTTTGCATTAACATGTCAGAAATGATTTATCAGCATAATTATTCAATATTAGCACAATATCAAAAAATTACAGCAATATTGCACAATATCCGCAAAGAATTTCCAGCAATGCTTCACAATGCCATAGATATCATTTTCGGAGTTCAAAAAGCATAGATAGATGTCAACAAGCATGTTTCATACATCCATAAAGTCAGCCAAGATTAAAATCTAATGTTTGAATGCCATTTTGGCATAAATATCCAACAAAACAGTTAATTAAAAATTTATTCCAAAAATACCCCTGGACCTGTTTTTGTTACCTATCTATCCTAGAAGTCCAGTACCTCTACCCTCATGATTTTTTGTTTTTCTTGATGTTTTCCCTAAAAGTCCAATACCTCTACCCTCAGATTTTTTATTTTTCTTGATAATACTATTATTTTTTATCATTATTAGAGGGGGGGTCTGAGGTATTAATCTTCATAGGGGGATGGTGTGGATTTAAGAGACATTGTTTGTTCCCACCAAGGATTGAGAAGGACAGGAGAGGGTGCTCTCAGAGGTGACTGAGTGGATGCTTCAAGAGGTTCCTGAGGGGGATGTGAAGGTGTCTCTATAGCTTTTTTTGGAGTTGCCTGATCAGAAACTTTTATTGGGGCTTGAGGAGTGCTTGCAGGTGGTGATTTTGCTTTCTCTGCCAATCTTGAAGACTTTCTTGTTCTCGAAGCTACAAATTTTCTAACTGTCTTCTTCTGTTTCATGGTAAGTGGCTGAGGCTTAGTCGCTGGAGTTGCATTTTTTGTTTTTGTTTTTCCTTTTCCTTTTTCTGCAGCTTCTTTTTTTGAGGTCATGACTTGGTCAGCTTGAGCTGCTGCTACCTCTTTTTCTGCTTGCTCTTCTCTTACCATCTGATAGAAAAGTCCCATGATAGACACATCATTAGAGTGAGGAGGTGATGCTTCTTGTTCAGGATGTGATGGAGGTTGATGCTCAAGAGAACCAAGTGGTGAACCAACTACCTCAGTGCCTTGATCAGATGTTTCCTTTCCTGCTGAGGTGGTTTTGTGAGGCTTTTCAAGTTCTAGTTCAAGGTCATGATGACCAAGGCTTACAGTTTCGTAGGCTAATCCTTCAGCTTGGAATTCAGGACTCGTATCTTGAAATTTATATCCTTCTGGTTACAAGGCTGATCCTTCAGCACCTTGTCCTTTTGGTGCCATTCTCTTAGTACCAGAGAAGTCAGCTTTAGCAGGTCCAGTTCACATTTCAGATTTCTCTTTCAAGCTGGCCTCAATTTCATTCATTTTTTCTTCAATTTTCGCAAGCCTTGCTCCCTAATCAATGAGCTTTGCATCTCTTAATCAGCAAATTAAACATTACTTTATTAGAGAATGGAAGGGTTGTTGTTTCAGGTTGTGTGGGGGTCGCCTCTGGCTGAGTTTTCACTGAAGTGATCTTGGAGGTCTTACTGAAAGTGTCCCCAAACACCTTGTATCCCATCTTGATTAAGCTTCCTAGGCAGATTGGTTGGTCTCTGCTTTTGACCATATCCATATCATACCTCTTGTCCCATACTCATTTCTTCTTAACAAGGGATATGATTACATTCCCATAAGGCAAATGGATCTTCTCCAGTTTACATGCTGCCCTTATTCTCTCTATCATGAACCTTCCAAGGTTCAGTACTTCTCCAGTAAATGCATGCTCCATCAACCAAAGGTCTTGGAGGCTGATGCAGCTTAGGCTACAACTCCTACCATGCAGATTGGCTGCCACAAAGTAATACAGGATTCTAAATTGTGGACTAACGATAAGTCCTGCATTACTCTTTAAAGAGAATTTTTCTCTCCTTCCAGTGACAATTTTCCACACTGATATAGGATCATACTTGTGAGGCATTTCATACTCTCTATCTTCTCATTCATTTCCTAGCAGATTACTCAAATCTGAAGCTATGACTAAAAACTCTTTCCATTCAAAAATACATTCAGGTTATCCTTTGAAAAATTGTCTGAATCATCAAGTTCTCTTTCACTAAATGGAATGCTAGCATAGAATTCTTTAACTAAACTAGCACTATAAGTCCTGTCCTTGAAAGAACTATACTTTTTTATCCTTAATTCATCGATGTAGTCGGCTAAGCTTGTTTGGAGTTTAAGAGTTTCACTGAAACTCTCCTAGTCAATGTACTTCTCGCATGTAATGGGAGCATTTTCAATTTTCTTAGACCTCTTTTCATGAATTTTGTTCCTAAATTTTAGGGATGAAGCAAATGATGTATATTTTTCTCATTTGCTCTTCTTTCCCAATTTCTCAGTCTTCTTCTCTTTCTCTTTTTGTTTTTTCTTCTCAAAATCTTTCCCAGTTTTCTTTGTTACAGAACTCAATGCTCCTTTCTGTTTCTTCTTTGGGTGCTCTGCCTCGAGGTTTTCTTCAACTAGTCTCCTCTTTTTTTTCTTTGCTAGCAAATCCTTGAGTAGAGTTGACTTGGCATTACGATTTCTGAAGAACTTAGGGTTCCAAGATATGACAGAATAAGGGTTCTCGATTCGTTTCAGAAGAAGAAGAAAAGCAAATGAGATTGCTAGGGTTAAGAGAATCGGTTATCAGAAGCAAGAAGTGATTGACAGTTTCTAATTTAGAAACCATCTACCTCCCCCTTTATCGATTGTCTGATTTTCCTAAATTTCAAAACTCCCTCTAAAATTTTCACTATTTACTGCTTTAGGTTTTCCCTTCTTAGTTCATTACCCGATAAGCATAAAGTTGCATTACTTTAATCCATTAATATTCAGCTGTCAGTTTTTTAATTCTAATGAAACAGAATGCTTTTAGTTGAATGAGTTTCACACTTTAGTAGACCAAGTCCCTTCTGTTTTTCTTTGTTTAGTCTAGACTTCTCACTATAACTCTTCCAAATAACACATTCTTAGATTCCTTCTAATCTTATAGAATCTATCCTCACTAACGGGTTTTGTAAATATGTCAGCAGCTTGATGCAATGTGTTCACAAATTCAATATTGATTTCTCCCTTAGTTACATAATCTCTAATAAAGTGATGTCTAACCTCAATGTGTATAGTTCTTCAATGTTGTACAGGATTCTTTGAAATATTTATGACACTAGTGTTGTCACAATATATGGGAGTGTTATTCATGGACAGCCCGTAGTCTTTCAATTGTTCCTTCATCCATAAAACCTGTGCATAACAACTTCCTAAGGATACATATTCAGCTTCAGCTGTGGACAATGTTATAGAATTTTGCTTTTTGCTTGACTAGCATACTAGCATGCTATTTAGGAACTGACACATTCCATTTGTGCTTTTCCTATCAGTTCTACTTTCTACAAAGTCAGCATCTGAATATCCTACAAGGCTGAATGGTGATTCTTTTGAATACCAAATTCCTAAGCTATGAGTTTCTATTAGATATCTAAATATTCTTTTCACAACAGTTAGGTGTGTTTCTTTAAGTTAAGACTGAAATCTAGCACACAAACACACACTAAACTGAATATCTGGTCTACTTGATGTTAAGTAAAGAAGAGATCCAATTATACCTTTATAGAGCTTTTGATCTACAACTTTACCTTTCTCATCAGCATCAAGCTTTGTAGATGTATTCATTGGTGTGCTGATGGATTTCAATTTCAGCATATCAAACTTTTTGAGCATGTCTTGAATGTATCTATCTTGGCTAATAAAGGTTCCTCCTTTGCATTGCTTGATTTGAAGGCCGAGAAAGTACTTCAATTCTCCCATCATGCTCATCTCAAATTCTCCCTGCATTTCCTTAGCAAAGTTCTTGCAAAGAGATGCATTAGTAGCCCCAAATATAATGTCATCTACATATATTTGAACTATGATCAAATCATTTGAGCATCTTTTGATAAATAGTGTGGTGTCTATGCTACCCCTAACATAGTCTTTTTCTAGCTAAAACTTTGATAGTCTTAATATGGTGAAAATTGATCCATTAGGGGTAAAATGGTCATTTTGTCAGCTAAAATTTAAATTTAGCTATTTGATGAAAATTTTGACCAAGATTAATCATTTAAAGTATAATATGATCATTTGAAGCATAATATGAAGTTTTGTAGAGAAAAATTTTAACTCTCGGTATTTTTGGAGCACAAGGGCAAAATGGTAATTTTACCACAATAAGACAAAATGAGAATTTTTAAAAAGATTTTGGTCCCATTTGATTAAGATTGATCAATTGAAGTGTTATTTAAGGTTTAAAAGTGGAAAAAATGTAATTTCGGTACTTTTCAAAGCATAGGGGTAAAATGTAATTTTACTGCTCGAGGGCAAATCGGTAAATTTTCACCCCCGAAATTAGTCAAGACCAACGGATTTTATTCAACATGGTAATGGATAAATATAAGAATAATTGTGGTCGAGAAATAAAGAGAAAAAGTCAAATATTTAGAAAAATGGACCAATAATATTACGACATATGGCAAGTTATATTACTTTATTATTAAAACATAAAAAATCGGCCCATAAAACCCATTTTCTCTCACCATATTCAGCCAAAGCAACCAGCAACAAGAAGAAAGGAAGAACAAAGGAAGAAACCAAAAACCTAGGTGGAAAATCAAAGGAAAAGTGAGAGAAATCAAAGAATCAAGCTAGGTAAGTTGAAATTTCTTTAATTTTCCTTGAAACCTAGCTTACCCATGCATTATTTCTTTATTTCCATGGATAAATGACATGTTTTCATGAGGAATTAAGGTCTGACCGAATGGGTATGGAAGAGATTTGATGATGGAAATGGCTTGATTTTGAACTATGTTGATGTTTAGAGGCAGTTAATCATGTTTAGGAAGCAAAACAATAAGAAAATTTCATTTCCTCCACAATCCTTCATAGGCCAAATTTCATAGTGAGTGTGTTGAGAATGAAATGATTTCATGTCAAGTGAAATGGGTTAAGCAAGGATGAATTATGGTGAGAAAATAAAGAATGCTAGTGTTTAAATCGGTTAATGATAAATGGTGTGAAAATCAACAAGAACACAATATGTTCTTCATTTAACCCATTTAGGCTGAATTTTTTAGGGGGAGAATTGTTGCTGAAATTGATGATATTTCATGCTATTTTGGTGATAATTGATGTTTGGTGAGGTTAGCAATTAAATGGGAATTTTAAATGCAAAGATACAAATTTTACCTAATAGGGGTAAAAGCGTAATTTGTGGTCTATGACTGATACATTGACTCACATTTATAGTAATTGAGTATTTTGGATATAATTGGACTATTAGAAATTGAAATGGGTCAAATTAGAGTTAAATTGAGGATTTTAGCAATTTAGACAATGTGTAGGTGAGTCGATCGGACACCGTGATTAAACGACTGTCCGAATCATTTTTATCTCATTTCCATGCATCATGTGGAGCCTGAAATCATTTATTGTGGTTTGATACAAATAATTGAAAATGTGTCAAAAATTATTGGATACGGGTAAAGGACTATACTCGTGGATTGGAAATAAATGTATTTCTACTCCTAATACTGTGAGTAAACTTATTATCGTCTTAATTATCTAGAGTAGTTTTTATTCAATTGTGTGATTTTATAGAAAATGGGTGTAAATGGAGTTGAACGTTGTGGGTTTGGTGCACAATAAGGCAGGAGAAGGAAAAAGTAAAAAAAGAAGAGAAAAGAAAATAAAGGAAGGAAAAGAAAATGAGAAAACTTGATTTTTATGGTGAAGAAAGGAAAATGGTGTTGGGAAGCGAAAAAGAAGAAAGGTGATGCTTTTGGGTAGGACGGCCAGCCATGGGATAAGAATAAAGAGTCAAAGCTTCCTTTGGAAGCTTCGACCAAGCTTAATGAAAAATTACCGTTTAGCCCTCTAAGGTTCTCATCCCTTTAATTAAGTCCTCCCAACCTTTTTTTTTCCAATTTCTTTCTATTTTTCTTCCTTAACACTTGTACCAATAAAATATCAAGTTTACACTTCAACATGGTATCACTATAATATTTAAAAATATTCTTACCCATGGTAGCTTTATTTAATAAAGACATATGAGCCTCACTAACATCGTTTTTCTTTGAAATTTCCTCGTTCTTCTTCTCCCCCACTTAGATTGACCATATACCCCTATTCCATGACTAATTTCGACATAAAAAAAATATAATATTTTAATATTATTTTATTAATAAAATATTATTCTATTCCAAAAATTTCCATTTATCTCCTTAGAACCCAAAATGTCTTATTATGTTCAATTCACTTCCGAATCACTTTTTATCTCGCTAATTCCTCCTAATAAAAAAATACTATTTAATTATTATTTCTTCACATGTAGAATATTTTTTTCTAGAATATTCCTTTCACCCGTCATCACTCTTTGACACTTAAATTCACACTAATTAGCCCTTTATCTTATCAATACAGTTATGTTGACTATTATACAAGGGTATTGGGTGTTACAACTTATCTCTTATGTAATCCATATGGATTCTCATTATGCCTATGCATATCTTCACATCATTTACATGCCTGCTGTGAGATCTTGTCAAGCCCAACACTATAAAATAATTGCCATGTCATTCATGTGCTTGATAACATGCTTGCATACTTGGAAAGCCTTGAAAAATCATCAAAAGTCGGTAGTGTACCTAGTGGTACAACTAAGTTGAATTAAGCCTCGAACTAGACCAAATAGAGATTTTAAGATGAAATTAAGAATTTTTAAAATGTAAAAAGATTTAATATGGTGATTCGGAGTTCGAGGACTGATTTGGAGTTAAATTGAAATTTTCATGATGTAAGGGTAAAATGGTCATTTTGCCACCCGAGGCTAAAATTGGAATGTTGGAAGAAGTTTTTGGCCAAGATTGACTATTTAGGACATAATTTGAGTTTTAAAAGTGAAAAATTTTAATTTTGGCATTTTTTCAAGCATAGGGGCAAAATAGTCATTTTACCACCAAAGGGTAAAATTGTAATTTTACACCACCCAACAAATGTCCAGCACATGAATTACACCCATTATTATCATGGATAATTGAGGAAATTTTAAGGGGTGGAGAGAGAATGCTTACTGAGTAAGTATGACACATGCACCAATTACATGGTGACATGTGTCAAATTTTCATCCATGCATACTTGGCTTGAAAAATCAGCCCATAAACCTCCCATAACACTCTCATATGGTCAGCCAACTCAAGGAAGAAAGGAAAAAGAAAGAACAAAAACCCTAGATTGAAAATTTCAAGAGAAAATCACTAGATTTCAAGGAATCAAGCAATCAAAGGTGAAATTTCTTAATTCTAGTTAGTGATCTACCTTTCCCATGCATTCTTTTGCATTTTCCATGGTTGAATCACATGATTTCATGAAGGATTCATGGCTGGTCGAACCCTAGGAAAGAGAATTTGATGGTGGTTTTAGATAGATTTTATGGTATTTAGGTGTTTTTAGTTAATTTATCATGTTTGGAATGGAAACAAGTAAGAAAAATCACATGTTCTTCACCCAACCACGAAGGCCAAATTTCATAAAGAAAATATTGGAGATGAATCTTGTGATATGTTATGTTATTTAGTTGGAATTTAATGATTTATGGTGTGAGAATTAAGCATGAAAAATTATATTGTTAGTGAACCCTCCATGGTCGAATTTTCCACGAGAAAATGTGAGGATGATTTTGCCATAATTCAAGTTATTTAAATTGTGTTTGATGATTTGGAGTATTGGGAGAGAAATGGAATTGTTTGGAGTAGAATTGGACATATTGGCCCATTAATCAAGTGATAGACTGGATTAGGCCAATACCATTTTATTTAGATACATAATTGAACTTATATTTAACACCGTATTTAGATGGTTACCCGAATATTTCACATCCTATCTCATGCATTCATACAGAGATTGAATTGGTTTTATAATGGTTTAGCACAAATGTAGCAAATTGCTTATTGTGAATTGTGTATAGGTGGTCAGCCCTCGAACAAGGGCAAAGATAGTGCCAGAGGACCAAGAATAGGAGTATTTCGAACTCCTGATACTGTGAGTGAACTTGCATTTCAAACAGTTTTGGGAATTTTAATTAAGTTGAGATGAAATGCTTGAATGATTTATATCCAACTTCGTATTTAAAAATGAGTCTTGGGAACAAGCCTTTGACAATTATTTTAATGTTAAGAGTGTGTACATTGTGTAAAGAAATTGAATACATGCTCATTTATTGTGTTGATAATGATATGAATGAATAGATAATGTGTATTAATGACTAAGGGATTATGCGAGTAGGGAGTGCACACATGGTCATGTTGCTATATACGACTAGGGGATGTACACATGATGACTAGGGGATTGTGTGAGTAGGGAGTGCACACATGGTCATATTTCTATATACGAGTAAGGGATGTACACATGATGACTAGGGGATTGTGCGAGTAGGGAGTGCACACATGGTCATATTGCTCGGTGCGAGTTAGGGGCGCACCGGAGTTGAGAAAAAATGGTGTGGTGTATGTAATTGCACGTGATTTTATATATCTATATATATGCGTGATATAATGTGTATGATGGAAAAATGTGATTGTATGGTATGTGAACCTTGAGAAATTCTCTTTTATTGCAAATTGATTTAAATTGCAAAAAAAAGGGTTTTAATATTAACTGGATCTAAATTGTCTCGTTCCAAATCAGTGCATCATGTTTCTCAACTTTCCTTGTTCTTATTGCCTGTTCCTTTCAAATGTTCGCTCATTGAGTTTTGTACTCACTGTTTTAAAAATTCATGTTTTCAAATCAAGAGATTGTTGGATCCTAGGTCGAGGAGTCCTCTTAGTTCGTCTCCTAGGTAGGTGCTTGGCATTCAATAGCTACCCATTTTCTGTACTTTCTCCGTTGGAAGTCACGTGTCCTTTTGCTTTGTGAATATGTTCATGTAATGTAAATTACTAAGTTACATGTCTTGAACAGTATGTGTATATTTTACTTGATAATGCCATCATGAGTTGGCTACGGTCACACCCGTTGAAATGCATATGGATGCATTAGTTGATAAGACGTTAAGCAATATAAATGGGATAGGCTTGCTTGGGCTTGGTGGGCTACGCTCATTGGGCCCATGCGCCGGTCATGGCCTGAAAATTGGGTTGTGACAAACTTGGTATTAGAGCCTTAGGTTGTTTAGGTTCTAGGATGTTCCTGTTTAGTCCAGTGGAGAGTCGGGTCTTTATATGGGATCTTTGATTATGAACTGTGAATAGCAGCACATCTCATAATCAAGGAACCGCATAAATTTCCTATCTTAGAAACCATCTTATTTCCTTAACTGTGACAATGAAATGTGTTTAATAATAGGTGTTTGCTCTTGTCTAGGTAATAATGCCGCCTAAGACACGAGCCGCCTTAAGACGGATGGGGGAGCAATATGCCCCCACTAAGATGACTGATAGGCCAAGGGTATCCACCCTCAGGGGGTGAGGTAGACGTGGCAGGGCCACTAAACGGTGAGGGCGGATACGCTTGTGAGTAAGAGAGAGGAGGGACAGCTTTTAGGTGAGGCAGATAGGCCACCAACTGGGGGCATTGCTGTTGAGGATTTAGAGACAGGTCTGCATGGAGTTAATCAGGTTTTAGAAATGATGGCAACCCGTATGAATGATATACAAAAGGTAGTAGACGGGAGACGTGTAGCAAACATCCCCTAGTTCATAAGGCCAGACTGACCGCCAACCTCTAGAGGGTGAAAGAGGTCAGGTAAAAGTTTCACTTACTAACTTTCTGAAGCTTAAGCCTCCATCATTTACCGGGTTGGATGCATTGGAGAAACCCCAGGTTTTCTTGGACAAGATGGAAAAGATTTGTAATGTCATGGGATGTTCTAGCGTTAGATCAATGGAGCTAGCAGCTTTTCAATTGGAGGATGTAGAACAAGAATGGTATGACTCCTTACGAAGGGGTAGGTCGACAGATGCTGCACCATTGACTTGGAATGAATTCAGTATAGCTTTCTTAGATCTATTTTTATCACTTAGTGCACGAAATGCCAAAGCTAGAGAGTTTGAGGCATTGGTGTAGACTTCGAGTATGACAGTGTCAGAGTATGATATAAAATTCATGAAGCTGTCTCGATATGCACCTTATTTAGTTTCCACAAAGGAGATGAAGATCCAAAGGTTTGTGGATGGGCTGGTGGAACCACTGTTTAAGGTTGTGGCCTCTTGAGATTTCAATACTTACTCTACGACAGTGGATTGTACTCAACGAATTGAAATGAGGACCAGTGAGAGTAAGGCCGCAAAAGATAGAGCAAAAAGGGCCAAGACAGAGGGTTATCAAAGTCGTAGAGATTTCGGTAGTGGGATTTCATCTTCTAGTCGTCAAGGCCCACAGAGGGAATCAAGGTTACCCCAATGGGGGAGTGATGTGGCGAGTGCCAATGTTGGTCTAGGTAGAAAACTTTTAGTGGAAGGAGGCAGCAACAACATTCAAGGCAGAGTAGTTAGGCTGTTCCTTTCTGTGATACTTGTGGAAAACGACACAGAGGACTATGCTATCTTATTACGAGAGCTTGATTTAGTTGTAGCTAGCCTTGACATATTTGGAAGAACTGCTCGATGGCTCAACAACCATAGGGTTCTATTCGCGGTTCTTGTCAAACCTTGTTCTACAAAATAATTACGATGTCATTTACATGTTCAATAGAATGTTTGCATATTTAAGAAGTTCGAGAAATCGTTAAAAGATGATATTGCCCCTAATGGTACCATTAAGTCAATTAAACCTCAAACTAGTTCAAATAGGAAATTTAAGGTGAAATTAAGAGTTTCACTATCCAGGGATGACTCAAAATGGTAATTCGTAGTTCGAGGATCAATTTGGAGTCAAACCAGAATTTTCATTATTCATGGGCAAAATGGTCATTTTACCATTTAAAGACAAAATGGGAATTTTTAAAAATGATTTTTTTGGCCCCATTTGACTTATTGGAGTATGATTTGAGGTTTAGAAGTGAAAATTTTTAATTTCGGTATAATTTGGAGTATAGGGGCAAAATGGTAATTTTGCCACCTCAAGCGTAAAATGATAATTTTGCACCCCAGGGCATTTTTCCAGCACATGGTCTTCACCCATCATCATTTTGACCCTTGACTAATCATATGGTGAATAATTTAAATTTAAATGGATAAACATTAAAAAAATGGGCCAATGAAAACTTGACAAGTGTTAAGCTTTTAATGCCTTATTATTTAAACTAAAAATTGGCAAAAAATCAGCCCATATCACCCCAATATTCGGCCAAAACCAGAAAAGAGAGAGAAAGACCAAAAACAAACCCTAACCAAGGAGAAATTCAAGGAAAAAGTGTTGAAAATCAAGGAAAACAAGTGAAAAAGGTAAGATTTCTCCGATTAAGCTTGAGATTTATTTTTTCCATGTATTTTCCCTTAATTTCCATGGTGGAAAATCATGTTTTCATGGTGAATTCATCTCTGGTCAAAATGGGTATGGAGAGAGAATGATCTTGGAATTGTTTGATTTTAAGTTATGTTAGTGTTTTAGGTTAGTTAATAATATGTAGTGTGAAAATATGTGAAGAAAATCACATAATCTTGGGTATTCTTCATTAGCCGAATCTTCCTTGATGTGTCTGGGTGATGGATTGATTTTGTTTCAAGAGAAAATGGTTAGGAAATGATGAATTATGATGAGAAAATGGTGTAGGAAATATTTTAGTGATAATGCCCCATTATAGCCGAATTTTCCATGGAGCAATGTGAAGATAATTGGGCTAAAATTGTAGGTTATTTGACTGACATTTAATGATTTAAAGCATTAGAAAATAAGTGGAACAATTTGGACTTAAATTGTACACAATGGCTATTTAATCGGTTAATGATGAATGGTGTGAAAAATAGCAAGAAAATAATATGTTTTTCATTAAACCCTAAAGGGTCGAATATTCTAGGAGAGAGATTGATAAGGAATTTTGTGTTATTTTATGATATTTTGGTGATATTTGATGATTGGTTAGACTAGAAATTAAATGAGAATTTTTGGCATCAAAGTATGAATTTTTGCCTAGTGTATAGACCGATGTATTTTATGGTTCGGACTAATAAATTGAACCACATTCACGGCCATTGAGGTAATTTAGGTATAATTGGAGTGTAGAAAGTGAAAAGAATTGATTTGGAATTTATTCGGATACATTTGTCATTTAATCGGGTAATAGGCTGAATTAGGTCAACACTACGTTTAAGCAGTAGTCGGACAATTTGCATATCATATCATGCATATACACCGAGCCTGAATTGATTTTAAAATGGGTAAGCATTAATGTGGTGAATTATGTATTGGACATTGTGGATAGGTGGTGAGCAAACTACATTGGTAAAAGTACAGATATAAATTCGGGGACTGAATTTCTTTTTGTGGGGGAAAATGTGAGATCTTGTCAAGCCCAACACTATAAAATAATTGCCATGTCATTCATGTGGTTGATAACATGCTTGCACTCTTGGAAAGCCTTGAAAAATTGTCAAAAGTCGTTAGTGTACCTAGTGGTACAACTAAGTTGAATTAAGCCTCGAACTAGACCAAATAGAGATTTTAAGATGAAATTGAGAATTTTAAAACCCCAAAAAGATTTAATATGGTGATTCGGAGTTCGAAGACTGATTTGGAGTTGAATTGAAATTTTCATGATGTAGAGGCAAAATGGTCATTTTGCCACCCAAGGTTAAAATTGGAATGTTGGAAGAAGTTTTTGACCAAGATTGACTATTTAGAACATAATTTGAGTTTGAGATGTGAAAAATTTTAAATTCGACATTTTTTCGAGCATAGGGGCAAAATAGTCATTTTACTGCCTAAAGGCAAAATTGTAATTTTACATCACCCAACACATGTCCAGCACATGAATTACAACCAGTATTATCATGGATAATTAAGGAAATTTTAAGTGGTGGAGAGAGAATGCTTAATGAGTAAGTATAACACATGCACCAATTACATGGTGACATGTGTCAAATTTTCACCCATGCATACTTGGCTTTAAAAATCAGCCCATAAACCTCCCATATCACTCTCATATGGTCGGTCAACTCAAGGAAGAAAGGAAAAAGAAAGAACAAAAGCCCTAGAGTGAAAATTTCAAGAGAAAATCACTAGATTTCAAGGAATCAAGCAATCAAAGGTGAAATTTCTTATTTCTAGTTAGTGATCTACCTTTCCCATGGATTCTTTTGCATTTTCCATGGTTGAATCACATGATTTCATAAAGGATTCATGGTTGGCTGAACCTTAGGAGAGAATTTGATGATGGTTTTAGATAGATTTTATGGTATTTAGGTGTTTTTAGTTAATTTATCATGTTTGAAATAGAAACAAGTAAGAAAAATCACATGTTCTTCACCCACCCACCAAAGCCAAATTTCATAAAGAAAATATTGGAGATGAATCTTGTGATATCTTATGTTATTTAGTTGGAATTTAATGATTTATGGTGTAAGAATCAAGCATGAAAATTTATACTGTTAGTGAACCCTCCATGGCCAAATTTTCCATGAGAAAATGTGAGGATGATTTTGCCATATTTCAAGTTATTTAAATTGTGTTTGATGATTTGGAGTATTGGGAGAGAAATGGAATTGTTTGGAGTAGAATTGGACGTATTTGCCAATTAATCGAGTGATAGATCGGATTAGGCCAATACAATTTTATTTAGGTACATAATTGAACTTATATTGAACATCGTATTTAGATGGTTACCCGAGTATTTCACATCCCATCTCATGCATACATACAATGTCACGACTCGGTACTCCCGTTGAGCCCATGACAACCGCTGCGAAGCCTCGACAGACATTCTTTACCCGTAATATCCATCGAAACCTCACAAGGCTTTCGCATCAGTATTTCCACTTCCCCTGTGAGCAACCATTACTGAAATCATATTTTAAAAAGATATAGATCATTTTTAATTTGAAAATAGTCAAAATGAGATTTCCACTACACATGGGTATTTTGGTCATTTTTCATGAAAATTTTGAAATCGGCTAAAAACGTAGTACATAAGTAGAAAATACATATTTCGTAATCATAAATATGTGTTGCTTTCTAAAACATCCGTTTAAAACTAAAACGTAACTATTTGAATATAATAAAAATTTTCAATAAAATATTCCATTTTCTTGCAAAACAATTTTTATAGAACAATCAATAAATAATTTTTGTGACGTAGAAGCAAAATAAAATCATACATACTGTAATATCGATAATCAGAGTATGCAATTCAATATACATTGACCAGTGGGCCCCCGAATGACAAAATTAATCTAAGGCTGTGAGTCGGAAAAACCTTTGACTCCCAAGGTTACAACTCCAAAATTCGTCTCTTGACGATATCCGCTAACTACTGACTATCTTGAGCCTGAAATGTGAGGAAATGAGGGTGGTGAGATTATAAAATCCCAGTGAGCAGACATACACCATCTAAACTATCTAAAGTCGAGTAAATTGAGACAAATAGAATATTCCATTCCAATATGTTTTTCATGACATAAATAATCAGTTTACTCAAATAATAAACTTGGCTTATGTATTTCGCAAAAAACTTGGCTCCTGCCTAAATCATTCTTGTGGATACTTTGGCCTAGGCATTTGACCGAGACCGCTAAGGTTGCTAAATGTTTTATACACATGAATACATTTTACATCTGAAAACCTAGCCATTCCTTGGCGTTGGTTGAGTCTCACTCTCACGTGGTGGTCCGCGTGAGGTGCACTCAAATCTTTACCTCAGAAGATACCCTTCACACGGCTCTCTGATCGAAGTAAGATATATCTAATCCTGTGCCCCCTCTCATAGGCTGGTCCACAGAACCTCCACTGCATGGATTATTTTATCTAGCACCAGATTCATAAAATTTCAATTGCATGACATGGCAATTTATAGCTACCTAGCCTCTCAAGGCTGAATACACAGTACATATAATTTCAACACAAAAACCAGTTTAGCCATTGATGCTCACATATTGTCATAAGCCATTCGATTTAAACACAATTTATAACACAACAAATAAACAATCTCCAATTACTCTATTTTCCAAAATCATCATTTAATTTTTGTAAAATTCATAAAATTCATTCCTTTAAATCACATTTTGTTTATAAAACATAAAGATTTTTTTCCATTTAAACTCATTTTCTATAAAATCACAAAATCAGATAAAAACCTACTTTAGATAATTAAAATGATAGGAAGGTTACTCATAGTACTAGGAGTTTGAAATACTCCTATTCTCGGTCTCAGGTACAATCTTTTACTCGTATCAAATGGCTCACCACCTATCCATAATACATGACACGAGATTCAATAATTTGGATTAAACCATTATAAACTATTTCAGGCTCTTATCTATATATATGCATGATATGAAATGCAAATTGTCCGAATATCGCTTAAACGCGATGTCGACCCAATTCGACCTATCACCCGATTAAATGGCCAAAGCGTCCAATTCAATTCCAAATTGCTTCATTTCTTTTCTAATACTTCAAAGCACCAAATACAAGTCAAACAACCTAAAATTCAGCATAACCATCTTCACATTTCTTCTTGAGAATTTCGGCCATAATGGTGCATTATCACTAAAATTTTTCCTATTTAATTTTCTCACCGCAAATCATCAATTCTCAACCAATTCACTTGCAAGAAAATCAAATCCACCATTCCCACATTACATGTAAGGTTCAGCCATTGAAGGGTACCAAAGATTATGTGATTTTCTTCACTTGTTTTCATACTACACATCATTAATCACCTAAAAACACTAACATACCTTAAAATCAAATCAATTCCAACATTAATTTCTCTCCATATCCATTCAGCCAGGAATGAATCCATTATGAAAACATGTAATTCAACCATGGAAAATAAGGAGAAATGTGTGGGTAATGTAGATCTGAAGTAAAAATAAAGAAATTTTACCTTATCTTGCTTAAATCCTTGAATTTTCACACTTTCCCTTTGAATTTCTCCTCCTAGGGCTTTGTTCTTCCTTTGGTTTCCTTTTCCACTTGCTTGGCCGACTATTGTGAGTGAAATGGGGAATTATGGGCTGATTTTTCAAGTTAAATATTAAAGAAATCAAGCTTGACACGTGTCACACTATGATTGGCCTATAATTTAAATATTTATCTTTTAACCTTTAATTCTTCACCACATAAATTGTCATAATTATCCATCCCCATAATGAATAAAATCCTTGGTTTTTGACAAGTGTTGGGAGTGAAAATTACCATTTTGCCCTCGAGGTGACAATATTACCATTTTGCCCTTGTGCTCTAAAAATATCGAAAATTAAAATTTTTCACTGCTAAACCTCATATTATACTCCAAATGATCAATCTTGGTTAAAAATTTCATCAAACATCCAAATTTCAACCTTGGGTGGCAAAATGACCATTTTGCCCATAGATTTCAAAAATTTCAAATTGACTCCAAATCAGTCCTCGAACTTTGAGTTACCATTTTACGTCATCCTTGGAATGTGAAATTTCCAATTTCACCTTAACATCCCTATTTTAACTAGTTCGAGACATAAATCGAATTGGTTGTACCTCTAGGTACAATGCCGACTTTTATTTATTTTTCTGAGACTTTTCAAGTATGCAAACATGTTGTGCATCACATGTATGCCATGGCAAGTATTTTAGGGCTGGCCTTGACATACAGAGCCTGAATTGGTTTTATAACGGTTTAGCACAAATGTAGCAAATTGCTTATTGTGCATTGTGTATAGGTGGTGAGCCCTCTAACAAGGGTAAAGACATTGTGCCAGAGGACCAAGAATAGGTGTCATGACCCAAATTTCACGGGCCATGACCGACGCATGAGCCCAATAAGCGTAGCTCACCAAGCCCAAGCAAACCTATACATTTACATTGCTTACCAAATTTATCAAATCATGCAAACACACACACTTCCCCGAGTGTGAACATTGCCAAATTACAAAGGCATTATTAGCAACAATATACATGTACTATTCTAGTCATGTATTTAGCAATTTACATATTCACATTTCTTTAGTGTATTCACAATACAAAAGGACCCATGACTTCCAGCGGAGACATTTACAAGAAAAAATGATTACTATCGAATGCTAGACACATACCTAGGAGACGAACTCACTAGGACTCCTCGATCTAGGATCCAATAGTCTCCTAATCTGAAATCATGAATTTTTAAAATAATGTGAGTACGAAACTCAGTGAGCAAACATTAGAAGGGAACAAGCAATATTAGCTAGGAATTTGATAACCATAATGCACTGGTTGAAAACGAGACAAATTTTGCTATAGCTAATGTTTAAAACCCCTTCCACTTGACCCGAAATTATTAAACATTCAATGATAAGGCAATCATGAAATTCCACCAATCATTCTAGCAAGATAGAAGAATCGATGGTTATCGTTGCAGTGAAGCGTAATCATAACCCGTCACGAAACGAGGACTTCGCTCAACCATACGAGGGTTTTGTCTTAAACCCTTTTTCCTCAATTTAAAACAATTCGCATACATATATACATAAAATCATGAGCAATTATATACACCGCCAAGTCTTCACTGTCCTCGGTGGTAAAAAGAGACATTTATCATAGCACTTGCAAGCGTTACGTATTGCCGTCCCTGTAAGCCCCTGGACGGAGAATCACGCTTCACCAAAGCTCACAAGTGAGAATTTCCAAGAATCGTGGGCATTACGTTTCGCTGTCCCCACTTTTCTCAACTTTGAGTTTTCAGAAATTGTAGGCGTTACGTTTCGCCATCCCCACTTTGCTCAACTTTGAGTTTTCAGAAATCGTGGGCGTTACATTTCGCCGTCCCCACGTTGCTCAACTTTGAGTTTCTAGAAATTGTGGGCGTTACGTATCGCCGTCCCCAATTTGCACACCATTACAGGCATGTGCATTATCCACTCCATTACCGGCATTGCACTTTCCAATCCATACATGTGCGGTTACATCAAATTTGCCAAAACTTATTAATAATGCATATCAACATAATATAAGGGTACACAAATTCAGTACACTCAAAATTTCACATAAATTTCTCAACAATACATGTAGGCATCATACAGATATAAACAAGTGCATCGCATTCTTATTTAACATCATAGAAATATTTTTCACTAAAGGCTTGTTCCTAGGTTCCCTTTCTTTTTAAAAAGAGTTGAATAAAATCATTCAAGCATTTTATTTAAGTACGTTCATATTTCCAAAACCAATTTGAAATGCAAATTCACTCACAAATTTTTGAGAGTCGAATTCACTCACTTACCTTTATCCGAGGGCTCACCACCTTAACAAATTGCACAATCAATAAATCACTACGATTGTGCTAATTAGGTATAAAATTAACCTAAATCCTATATAAATGCAAGGAATACTCTGTTAATTGCTTAAATGAGGTGTTGACCTAATTCGACCGATTACCCGGTAAATTAGCCAACGCGTTTAATTTAATTCCAAATTGCTCCATTCTTTTTCTAATACCTCTATTCACCAAACACCATTTAAATAATGCCAATTTCAGCATTAAAACCTTTCCATTTCTTCATGGAAAAATTCGGCCATTACAATGCACTAACACTGTGATTTTTCCTATTTAATTTCCTCACTTTAATTCATCATTTTTCAAACCATTTTTCTTGAAACAAGAATCAATCCATCAACACACACAACATGCTAGGTTCGGTCAATGAAGGATTCTAGAGCAAATGAATATTTTTGTTGTTCTTCTGTTTACAAACATGATTAACTAACTCCAAACAACAACATAACTCAAATTCAAGCTAATCCAACATCATTTCTCTCACTAAACCCACTCGGCCAGCCCTTAATTCCTCATTAAAACATTTTATTCATTCATGGAAATAAAAAAAATAATACATGGGTAGTGTAGAGATCAAGCAAAATTTAAAAAATCATACCTTATCTTGCTTGATTAATTGAAAAATCACATTTTCTCTTTCATTTTTCCACCGAGGTTTTCATTTTCTCTTTGTTTTGCCCTTTTCTTCTTTTTGTTCTACCTTTGGCCAAATATGGAGAGAGATGTGGGGAATTAATGGGCTGATTTTTTAGAAAATAATAAAATAATAAAGCTTGACATGTGTCACTTTCTCATTGGCCTATTTTTCTTTTTATATTTTAAATATTTGACTTTTTATTCTTTAATTCTCAACCACAAAATTTCCATATTTATCCATTCCCACCACAAATAAAGTCCACCAATTTGACAAGTGCTGGGGGTGAAAAATTATCGATTTGCCCCTAGGGTTGTAAAATTATCGTTTTGCCCCTATGCTCTAAAAACACCGAAAACTAAAAATTTTTCACTTCTAAACTTCATATTATACTCAAATAATCAATCTTGATTAAATATAATCAAAATCTTTCCTAAAAATCCCCATTCTGTCCTTAAGGTAAAATGACCATTTTGCCCCTGATCGGTCAATTTTCCCAATTGACTCTATATTAGACCTCGAACTTTTAATCACCATTCTAAGTCATTCTATGGGTTTTAGAATTCTCAAATTCCTCTTAGAATTTCTATTTGAACTAGTTCGAGGCTCTATTTAACTTGGTTCTACCACTCGGTACAATACCGTCTTTTAACGAGCTTGACAATGTCTCATAATTGGAGTGTTTCGAACTCCTGATACTGTAAGTGAACTTACATTTCAAACTGTTTTGGGAATTTTAATTAAGTTGAGATGAAATGCTTGAATGATTTATATCCAACTTCGTATTTTAAAATGAGTCATGGGAACAAGCCTTTGACAATTATTTTAATGTTATGAGTGTGTACATTGTGTAAAGAAAATGAATACATGCTCATTTATTGTGTTGATAATGATATGAATGAATGGGTAATGTGTATTAATGACCAAGGGATTGTGCGAGTAGGGAGTGCACACATGGTCATATTGCTATGTACGAGTAGGGGATGTACACATGAAGACCAGGGGATTGTGCGAGTAAGGAGTGCGCACATGGTCATATTGTTGTATACGAGTAGGGGATGTACACATGATGACTAGGGGATTGTGCGAGTAGGGAATGCACACATGGTCATATTGCTTGGTGCGAGTTGGGGGTGCACCAGAGTTGAGGAAAAATGGTGTGGTGTATATAATTGCACATGAGTTTATATATATATGCGTGATATAACGTGTATGATGGAAAGTTTTGCTTGTATGGTATGTGAACCTTGAGAAGTTCTCCATTATTGCAAATTGATTTTAATTGCAGAAAAAGGGATTTTAATATTAACTTGATTTAAATTGTCTCGTTCCAAATTAGTGCATCATGGTTCTCAACTTTCCTTGTTATTATTGCTTGTTCCCTTCAAATGTTTGCTCACTAAGTTTTGTACTCACTGTTTTAAAAATTCATGTTATCAGATCAGGAGATTGTTGGATCATAGGTCGAGGAGTCCCCATAGTTCGTCTCCTAGGTAGGTGCTTAGCATTCAATAGCTACCACTTTTCTATAGTTTCTCCACTAGAAGTCACGGGTCCTTTCGCTTTGTGAGTATGTTCATGTAATGTAAATCACTAAGTTACATGTCTTGAACAGTTTGTGTATATTTTACTCGATAATGCCATCATGAGTTGGCTACGTTCACACCCGTTGAAATGCATATGGATGCATTAGTTGATAAGACGTTAAGCAATATAAATGGGATAGGCTTGCTTGGGCTTGGTGGGCTGAGCTCATTGGGCCCATGCACTGGTCATGGTTTGAAAATTAGGCTATGACACCTGCACTATTTTCTTATCATTTCCAATCATATGCATCTGTTTCAATATACTATATATATCCTTTTTACATCACGATGTCTTTAATCACATCTCACTTACTAAACATCATTTTCATCAAATTGGAATCCAGTATTCATATATGCTTTATAATGTCATTCATCCTTCAAGATTCGTTTTTACTTGATCATTGCATTTTATGCAATACCACAATTCCTAAAAGTCATATTTATTTGTCAATTATCTTTCATACCTTTCACCATATATATTATATCCTTATTACATTTCAATATTAGTTAGTCACTCAAGATGTAGGCTCATTCGAGTTATGTGCACCTTATGCATTTTCGAATTCCAATTTCAACATTAGGAGATTTTCATTAACCGACTTAATTATTATGGTTACCTTCAATCATCTTTTGTACTATTCCTTTATACCAATATAACGTCATTCTTCTTTAAACATCATACGATTAGTATTTGTAATTGCAAAACTTGAAACAATATTTCACTTAAGTACTTCTCAATGTCATTGCAAGTATCCACTTTCAAACTTACAACTTTCTCTTAGTAACTACACAATTTAATGCTTGTTTTCATAAGATTCATAATGGACTCCTCTTGTGTATTTCCTTGTAAATACCCACTTTAAGTTTATGTCTTACAACATATGACCACATAGCTCATGGTTTAGCCTTGAGGCTCCTTAACAAGCTCCAAATACCACATTACATCAATGTGCATATAAGATATTTCAAAGTAATATCAACTGTCATTATTGCCACATATAGTTTGGTACATCCTTTTCAAAACTTTTATGCATTTTCGAACACTTAATTATTTATTTGTCCATTAGCCCTTCAAGCACATTCAGTCCAAAAGCATGCACTTGTTCTCTAAGACTTTTGAATGCATAGTCATCTATTCATACCTTAATTTATATTCATAGGCTTCTAGTATGCCATATAATTGGCTTTATCTTGTTACTAATCTTTTTCTTTCAACTATGTCAAGATAAAATTGTAAATCCTCATAGCAATGTTTTAGCTATATAAGCTCATTTGTTTGTTAACCTTATAATACTTCGTTCCCAATTTCTTCAGTTAGTACTGGCATTACTTTATCAATGTCTCTACTTTCATCTAAATTTTCACTCTCTTTTGCCTTAGTCTTTGACAAGGCTTAATCTCTTGTCTCATTTATTTCTTAGGATTTGGCTTTGGTCAACCTAGTGTTCATTTTAATACTTCACATTGTAGCTTTTCTTAATGTAGCCATGTTAAGAACTTTCAACTTCTTTTTTTATTACATGCCAATATATAAGACAATAAGGAAGCTTCTCAATTCATTCATATAAACATTCGCCAAAACACTTAAAACTCCAATAACAAAGCTCAACATCAAGACCAATGACCATAATTCAGCTTATAAATTCATCATTATGCCACTCACCTCTTGTCCATGCATCCTAGACATGAGGTGTTCCTAGCACTACGGAGTTGCAGCTATTGGAAATGGGGTGGTTTCAATGCTGCAGCATTGCGGTGCTATAGCTACTGGAAATTTCATTATCAAGCAATTTTTCTACCTTTAAGGTTGCTACATTAATCATTCTCAACCGTTTGGCTTTTCTTTTAAGCCTATTCCCCAATTTCCATAACCATGTGTGTCTCCTTTTTAGCTTATCATACATGTCATACACGTAATAGACAATATGTTTGCATACTTGGAGAGCCCCCAAAAATCAATAAAAGTCAGTATTGTACTTAGAAATACAACTAAGTCGATTTATGCCTCAAATTAATTAAAATAGGGATTTTAACGTGAAATTGGGAATTTCACAGTTGAGGGATGACTTAAAATGGCAATTCGGAGTTCGAGGGTCGATTTGGAGTCAAATTGGAAAATTGACTGATTAGGGGTAAAATGGTCATTTTGCCATGTAAGGACAAAAAAGGAATTTTTACAAAAGATTTTGACCACATTTGATCAAGATTGATCATAAGGAGAGTAATATGAGGTGTAGTAGTGAAAAATTTTAATTTTCGGTATTTTTGGAGTATAGGTGCAAAACAGTAATTTTGCCACTCCGAGGACAAAACGGTAATTTTTCACCCCCAACACTTGTCAAGACCAAGGGATTTAATTCATCACGGAAATGGATAAATATGAGAAATTGTGTGGTGGAGAATTAAAGAATTAAAAGTTAAATATTTAAATTTTGGACCAATAAGAGAATGCCACATGTCAAGATTTAACTTTTTAATTTTTAACTTGAAAATCAGCCCATAAATCCCCATTTTTCCCTTCCCATATTCGGCCAAAGCAAGAACAAAAGCAAGAAAGAAAAAATAAAACCGTAGGTGGAGAAATTCAAAGAGAAATAGTGGAAATTCAAGGAATCAAGTGGAAAAATGGGAGATTTCTCAACTTTTACTTGAGATTTATCATACCCATGCTTTATTTTCTTATTCCATGGTTGAATAGCATGTTTTCCTAATGGGTTTGATGTTGACCGAATGGGTATGGTGAAGAAATGATGTTGAAATTTGATTCATTTTGAGGTATGTTAGTGTTTTTAGGTGATTAATGATGTGTAGCATGAAAACAAGTGAAGAAAACCATAAAATCTATGGTATCTTTCAATGGCCGAACCCTATGTGAAGTGTGGGAATAATGAATTGATTTTGTAATCAAGTGAATTGGTTGAGAATTGATGAATTGTGGTGTGAAAATCAAATAGGAAAAATTTTAGTGTAAATGTACCACAATGGCCGAATTTCTCATGAGGAATTGTGAAGGTGATTAAGTTGAATTTTTGATAATTTGGCTTGTATTTGGTGAATTGAATTATTAGAAAAGAAATGGTACAATTTGGAGCTAAATTGGACGCGGTGGTCACTTTATCGAGTGATAGACCGAATTAGGTCAACACTGTAATTAAATGGTTACCCGAACATTTCATGCATTCATATAGAATTTAGGTTCAATTTATATCGAATTAGCACAATTGTAGTGATTTATTGAGTGTGCAATATGTCTAAGTGGTGAATCCTCTAATAAAGGCAAGGAATTACACTTGAGGATTTATAGTCGAAATACTTGAATTCGGTCTCCGAAAATAGTGAGTAACCTTACTATCATTTTAATTATCTAAAGTAGGTTTTTACCCGATTTTGTGATTTTATAGAAAATGAGTTTAAATGGAAAAATCATTTTATTTTATAAACAAAATGTGATTTAAAGAAATGAATTTATGAATTTTTCAGAAATTAAATGATGATTTTGGAAAATAGAGTAATTAGAGATTGTTTGTTAGTTGTGTTATAAATTGTATTTAAATCGAATGGCTTATGATAATATGTGAGCATGAATGGCTAAACTGGTTTTTGTGTTGAAATTATATCTACTGTGTATTCAGCCTTGAGAGGCTAGGTTGCAATAAATTGCCATGTCATGCAGATGAAATTTTATGAGTCAGATGGTAGATAAAATAAAATAATTCCTGTAGTGGAGGTTTTGTGGACCAGCTTATGAGAGGAGGCATAGAATCAGATATACCTTACCTAGATTGGAGAGCCGTGTGTAGGGTGTCTCTAGAGGTAAAGATTTGAGTGCACCTCACATGGACCACCACGTGAGAGTGAGACTTAGCCAACGCCAAGGAGTGGCTAAGTTTCCAGATGTAAATATATATATATATATATATATGTTCATGTGTATATTACACTGAACAGCCTTGGCGGTCTCGGTTAGATGCTTCGGCTAGGGTATCCCCGAGAATGATTTTGGCAAAAGTCAAGTTTTTAAGAGATGCATAAGCCAGGTTAATTATTCGAGTAAAATGATTCTATTTTACTTGATTCAAATGAGTTGAGATAAGATGAATTGTAATTCGAAGAATGAATTTGAATTTCCATCCATTTACTTGACTTTAGATAGTTTAGATGGTATCTATTTACTCACTAGGATTTTATAATCTCACCACTCTCTTTTCCACCCTTTCAGGTCCAAATTAGTTGTAGATAACTGAGTTTGTCGAGGACTACAGTTGGCTTTGCAACCTCACCAACAGTAGGTTCACTATCCTCTATTCTCTTGATCATTCATGGGCCCACGTGTTTTTGTAAATGTAACTGTATACACTGGTTATTTTTGTTATTGTATGAAAGAATTTATTTTGCTTTTATGTCCTAAAATTTATTTACAGACTGTTCTACAAAAATTATTGTATAAGAAATCAGAGTATTTTCTCAAATATTTTCATTATATTCAAATAGTCATAATTTTAATCAAAAATGGTATTTTAGATACTTAAATTTATTTTTAATTATGACATATGTGTTTCCCAGCCATCTACTACGTTTTTGGTCGAGGTCAAAGATTTAAAAAAAAAATGACCAAAATGCCACTGTGAGACGAAAGCTGTCTTTCTACTATTTTAAATTGGAAGAAAGTTAAAATCATTTGAACATGACGTTCAATGTTGATTACTCACGGGAGAGATGAGCAAAATGGTACTAAAAGCCTTACAGGGTTTCAGTTGGCATTCGGGGTAGGAATGTCTATCGAGACTTCAGGACGGTTGTCACGGGCTCGAAGGAAGTTTCAGGTCGTGACACATACACACTAGGCCAAGTCAATATTTTCAAACTCCTATTATCCTTTATCTCTTATCATCAATCAATAAGTCCCATCTTAGGGCATCTTTTCCATATTTTGTAATGAATTCACAATGTATATAACACCATACACATAATTATTCACCATTTATAACATCCCACAATTCCTTAATATTCACAACTAATTGTCTTTCTTGTCTTGCAACTCAAATAGTTTACTGACTTTCAACTTAAAATTGCCATGAAAATAGTTCATCTTGGTTAGCACCTTATGCTCACATTATTATTATTTCAAGAATTCATCTTATAAAGTCATGGCATTATATGCCTCCATTTTTACCATCAATCATACCCCACAAGAAATAATGAAATGATTGACATACTTCTACCAATGCTAATCCAAATCAACAATAAATGAAAAATCCAAATACTCAACAAATCATTAGATTAGCTACTACTTAACTTGTTCAAACCACATGAAAATCAACCATGTCTCAAATCCTTCAAACACATAAATCACAATATAATTCAGCCCAATTATTTCATCGTAGTCTCATAATCATACTAGTTTCAAATAAACCATTTGACTTTACTAAGAACCATTGTTGTCTGGACCCATACACATCAACGGATCATATTCTAGATCGTCCTTAGCCTCTTGAGGGTCCTCCTCATCCTCATAATTCTCACCTTGCTGTTCATTAACATAATCTTCCTTACTTACAGCTGTAGCACCTCTCTCACATCTAGGAGGAAAATCTTGAACAACAGATACTTTCCTTGGACAATAGTTTTCGACGGTTAGCTTTTCCATTTTCTCTTTGTTATTTTTCTTAAGATCATTTATAGTATACGCCATCTTTTCAAGGCTTCTTTGGCTCTTAAGTATTATTTCACCGCCCGAGGGAATCCATCCAATAGAAATTCAGGATAGATTGCTTTTTGGGCTTTCACACTCTTGCATATAATGACTTCGAGCAGTGGAATCCATTGATCCCTCTTCAGTACTATGGGAATCATTCCTTTGTTTCCTCACTGTTGCTCATGTTATGCTGTAGGGGCACCTCAAAAACCTATACACAACCATGCGTTAATTCTTAACCTTTTACATACTAAGACAAAGGTAAGGCTTCTAGATGAATAAGAGTTTATGCAGCTTCCTTCCCTTGATTCATGTTACACACCTATAATCCAAGGATAGGACCCTACACTAGCTTTAACAACTCTGTTGACAGACACAGGAAATCTTAGGACATAACTAAACCTAGTGCTCTGATACCAAGTCTGTAACGACAACTCTTCGATCGCTACCAACATTTGAGTTTTGCGGGAGAACCCGCCAAATCCCAAACAAGCCTTAATTGAAACTTTTGTTATTATATTATATTCATTTCACTAACTTATGTAACCACTTTGAGCTGTATAACTCTTTGTAATATGATTTGAACAATAGTCGTAATAAATTGACTTAACCTTTATTCCATATAATTGTAAAACTATATCCAAATGTATAATTTCTAGCTATACATTTACATTGAGACTAGTGCCTATTTACAATGAAAAAATGCACTACGAACAACTTGACCTCTAGTAGCGGAGCGACTCGGAATAAAGTGCTATGAGATGCCTTTACCTATCCACAGTGGACAGTAAATGCCGATGAATGCATGCTAGGCTAATCACTATCTGCAAAAGGGAGATAAAAGGGGTGAGTCTCACAGACTCAGTGATCATCAACTCCATAAGCAGGATGTAGATGGGAAACAAGCTTTGAGCAAATAATTTGAAAGATAAAATCAGAGTATAAAATGGTAACCTAATAAAACCAAATAACAAGTAAGGTATTTGTGCCTTGTAAAAATAATGCTGTAAAATCATAGTGTAATACTTTCCTTGGCAAAACAATGCTGAAAACAATACGTAGAAAAATAAATTCAATCATCGAAATCATCTATTTTGTTCAAAAATACAATAGTTGTATAAAAGCACACACCCTCCCAAAATGTGTGGCATGTAAAAATAATCGTGTACATCCACATATATCAACTCATGATCAACATATAAAGCAATGAAAGCTTTTAATCAAATAGGGGAGTTGCGGAAAAACATTAACTCTCCACCATGCAAAATAATACAAGTGTAAAAACTCTCAAGGCTTTTGAGTAGGTAATCATAGATATCAACCCGTGGACCCTATTCCATGTAATAACAATCTGAAAGGGCCCCCTCTACCGGATTCCCACAGCCATGGCAGTCTCGACGATGTTGGCTGACATCAGAGAAATCATGTGGTTACAACCATGTATATCAACTTTTGGCCTTGCCACATATAACAACCCATGGCCTTGCCACGTATAATCACAAACCATGGCCTAACCACTTTTAATAGCCCGTTGATGACCCAAAGGTTCTCTAGCTAAAGCTCACTTGTGCACAAGGGTCACACTATCTCGATGTGACATTTAGCCTACTTTCAACGTTCTCGGTTTGTCAAAATCGTTTTCAAAACCAAATCAAGTTTTCTAGGAGTTTTTTCTTAAATCATTTGAAAACATGGTTCAGTAACCTTTCAAATCGACTTTTCACATTAAAATGCATGGTGTAAATGTTTGCATAAAGTTCAGACTAAAATCGGCTCATAAGAAATCAAAATTTAAATCATTTATCGCATGTAATGAACTATGCACACTTCACAAAGATTCAAGGCATGGTTTTGATGCAAAACATTGCAAAAAGGGCTTGTTTCCTAGTTTCGAAAACACTTTACATATATGTATATATATAGTCTACACAAACAACTTCCAAATCGATTTGCATCCACAATTGCCTATGGTTTCTACCAACTCATGCTTTCCCCAAAAATAGTGTAAAATTGTTTAAAATCATGTATTCAAATCACTTATCATTTTCTAGCAACTCATGCTTTCCACAAAGACATTGGATAATACTATATATATTCTTTGATATAGTAAGAATCTTTTAAAATCGACATCCCCTACTCACCTTAAAATGGAGGGATATTACTTCGCCACTTATCCGGTTACGTTTCAAATTCAATCAGCTTGCCAATCACCCGTTTACTCCTTTAGTTAATCACTATGGTAATCCTTTTCCACTTGCACACTTCCTAGCAATAAATCAAGCTTAATATACTTAGTATTTATCATTCCCATTTTAGCTCATATATGCTAACCTATGTACTGCATTCTTAGTTTTATGCTTTTATATCTCATTCCATTTTCTTTCTCATTTAAACATTAATCATCATTTTAATAATTCACATCATGCTAGAATCACCATTCTTTCTCAATTAACCTTTGCATATTCATATGCATTTTGACATTTTTTACTACAGGAATTCATATCTTTTACATGCATAATTCTTTATATTATATGTACTAGGAACTTATTTATAACATTAAGTGCCCATTTCAACTTTTCCAAGCAACATTCAACCATGTAATACCTCGTATTTTGATATGGTGACTAGTAAAGTTTATCGGATGCCAATTAAGGTTAATCATAATGTTTAAAAATGATGAAAGATGAAAGGAATAGTTTAGGACAAAATTTTCTGCACGCGAGGAAATAATAATAAAATAATAATATTTTTATCAGAGAAGAAATTGCAAGATAAAAAGTGATTTGGAAGTCAATTGAGGCATAATAAGGTATTTTGGGTACCAAGGAGACAAGAGGAAATTTTTGGAATAAAATAATATTTTATTACTAAAATAATATTAAAATATTATTATTTTATTCATTATCAAAATTTTTCATGAAGGAGTATATGGTTAAATTGAGTGGGGGAGAGGAAGAACGAGGAAATTTCGAAGAAAAATGATGTTAGTGCGGCCCACACATTGTGATTAAATAATGACAATAGGGGTAAATAAATATTTTAAATATTATGGGGACACCGCGTCGGAGTACAAACATTATATTTCATTTGTACATGTGTAATAAAAGATAATTGTCATGACCCAATTCCCGAGCCATGACCGGCGTAAGGACCTAATGAGCATAGCTCACCAAGCCCAAGCAAGCTTATTTTCATTTACTTTATTCCATGTATGATGGTGTGAGGCATCCACACGTAATGCACCCAGCGCATACAAAGCCAACTCACAATGGCATTATAGATAAAATATGCACATACATAGCAGTCAAACATAAAATTTGACAATGTACATTACATGTACATAATCACATTACAAAAAGCCCTTGACTTCCAGTGGAGGATTTACAAGAAAAATAGGCAACTATTGAACGCCGGACACCTACTAGGAGATGAATTACAGTGATCCCATGATCTAGGAATCTACAATCTCCTGATTTGAAAACATGAAATTTTTAAAACTGTGAGTACGAAACTCAGTAAGTGAACATTAGGTGGAAACAAGCAATAATATCCAAGAAGGATTTTAAACCATGATGCACACATTTGGAACAAAACCATTTTGATCCAATTTAGTATCAAACCCCTTCCCTCAACTCAAATTAATTTATAATGAAGGAGTATTCAATTTCATACATATACACGCACATATGAATACAATATCACCACTATCTCACCAGCTCATGTGCAACCCCCACATCGCGCACATAGCTAGAGTTATCGTGTGTATCCCCCCACATCGTGCACATAGCTAGAGTTATCCTGTGCATCCCCCCACATCGTGCACAATCAATATCATTCTCTATATCTCTGCACCCATCATCACAGACATGTGCTCCCCCACATCGTGCACATGTACTGTTATAATTATCACACAATATTATTTGTCAATACATATCACACATTTACACATATATAGCAGCATATTGTAGAGCACACGAATTCATGCCTTTATGCATATCACAATTCACACATCAAAACATTTTTATCAAAGGCTTGTTGCCAAGCACGCATTTTAAGAAATTTGGATAAAATCATTCAGATTATCCATTTCAATACACATACATTTCCCAAAATAATTTGAAATGCAAATTCACTCACAGAATCGAAAATCTGGATTCCGGGTGCATTCAGATTAATAGTCCTCAAGCGTGATTCCTTTGCCTTTTTCAGACGTTTCACCACCTTGACACAGAATAAAATTAAGAAATTTACTATATTGCCCCTAAGCTAATATAAACTAATTTAAATTGCTAACGCATGATAGGCAAATGAAAAAAATGCATCCGATTATCGCTTAGTCACGATATCGACTAAATTTGACTGTTAACCTGATTAATTAAATCTTATGTCCAAATCACCTCTAAATTGCTTCATTCTTCCTCTAATATCTTAATTCATCACACACATTTCTAATAACTAAATTTCAGCATTTAAACCCTTCAATTTCTTTAGGTGAAAATTCGGTCATTATAGTGCACTTACACCGTAATGTTTCTTAATCACTTTTCTTTCTTAATTATTCATTTTTCCGATTCATTTTCTTTGAAATTTAAACAACTCCTCCTCGATAGTCAACTCTCATGGTTCAGCCAACAAAGAACCCTAGAGAAATTGAATATTTCTTTTGTGTTTTTGTTCATAACCGTACTTAACTACCTCTAAAGATCAACATAGTCTAAAATCAAGCCAATCCAACATGAATTTCTCTTCCATACCCATTTTTCAGAATTGAATTCATCATGATAACTCAATATTCAACCATGGAAATCAAGAACAAAAGCATGGGTTAGCTAGGTATCAAGGAGAATTAAAGAAATTCTAACTTATCTAGATTGTTTCCTTGATTTCTTCACTTTCTCATTGATTTTCCACCTAGGTTTTCTTGTTTTCCCTTTGTTCTTCCTTTCTTTTTGTTGTTGGTTGCTTAGGCCGAATATGGTGAGAGAATTGGGGATTTAATGGGCTCATTTTTATAGAAAATAATAAAATAATCAAGCATACCACGTGTCACATGCTTATTGGCCCATTTTTTAAAATTTTTGACTTTTTTTTCTAAATTTTCCACCACAATTAATTCCATATTTATCCATTCCTACCACAAATAATATAACTTGGTCTTGACAAGTGTTGGGGCGAAAAATTTACCGATTTGCCCTTGGAACAAAAAAATTACGATTTTGCCCCTATACTCTGAAATGTACCAGAATTACATTATTTCCACTTTCTAGCCTCAAATAACACCGATATTGATCAATTTTAATCAAATGGGGGAAAAATCTTTTCAAAAAAAATTCCCGTTAGATCCTCTAGTGGCAAAATTACTATTTTTGCCCTTCTACTCCAAAAATACCGAGGATCATAATTTTTCACTGTTAAACATCATTTTATACTCCAATAATCTTAATTATATTTTATATAATTATTTTTGGTCCAATGTGATCAAATCTTGGCTAAAAATCTCCATTTTATCATCAAATGGTAAAATGACCGTTTTCTCCCTAATCGGTCAAATTTCTCGATTGACTCCAAACTGGACCTTGAACTCCGAATCATCATTCTAAGTCATTCTGTGGGTTTTAGAATTTTCAAATTTCTCTTAGAATTCCTATTTGAGCTAGTTCAAGGCTCGATTTAACTTGGTTGTACCACTCGGTACAATGCTGTCTTTTAATCAAGCTTGACAGGGTCTCATATTCTCCCCCACTAATAAAAATTCGGTCCCCGAATTTAAATTCAAAGTAGAATGGCTTACCTTTACATATCAAAGAGGTGTGGATACTTTGTCCACATTTCCTCCTCAGCTTCCCACGTTACCTCTGCACTAATGTGATTTTGCCACAACACTTTCACTGAGGCTACATCCTTTGATCGGAGCTTTTTGACTTGTCTATCAAGGATAGCTATCGGTTGTTCCTCATAAGTCAAATCAGCTTGCAACTGAACTGTTTAATACCGTATTACATGTGAAGGATCTAGATTATACTTCCTCAACATTGACACATGGAATACGGGGTGTATATTAGAAAGGTCTGGCGGTAATGCCAATCGGTATGCCACTACTCTGACCCTTTATAAGATCTCGAAAAGTCCTATATACCGAGGGTTTAATTTTCCTTTCTTGCAAAACCTCATTACCCATTTGGTTGGCGAGACTTTTAGAAATACATGGTCTCCCACTTGAAACTCTAAATCCCTCCGTCAGTTATCCGCATAGGACTTTTGCCTACTTTGGGCTATAAGCATCTGCTGACGAATCATATGGATTTTATCAGTGGCGTCCCGCACCAACTCAGGCTCCAACAACTTATTTTCCCCTACCTCTAGCCATCAAATGGGTGACTTGCACCTCCTTCCATATAGTGCTTCAAATGGTGCCATATGGATGCTACATTGGAAACTGTTATTGTAAGCAAATTCCACTAAGGGTAAATACCGACCCCATTTGACCCAAGGTCTATTATACATGCCCTCAACATGTCTTCCAAAGTTTGTATGGTTCGTTCAGACTGTCCATCAGTCTAGGGGTGGAAAACTGTACTAAAATCCAACTTAGTGCCCAATGCTTCTTGTAACTTTTCCCAAAATCGGCTAGTAAACTATGTCCCTCTGTTCGACACTATCAAAACAGGAATGCCATGCAACCGTATTATCTCATCTACATAGAGCTGGGTGTACTGAGAAGCCCCATAAGTGGTTTTAACTAGAAGAAAATGAGCTGACTTCATCAACCGGTCTATTATGACCCAGATCGAGTTCTAACCCCCACTAGTTCGAGGCAACCCAGTTACAAAATCCATTGCAATATGCTCCCACTTTCATTCGAGCACTAGTAACGGCTGTAGTAATCTTGCAAGCCTTTGGTGCTCTACTTTAACCTGTTGACACACTAAGCACTTGGAGACAAACTCAGCCACATCTCTATTAAGTCCTTCCCACCAGTACACTTTTTTTAAATCTTGATACATCTTTGTAGCTCTTGGATGTATCACATAGGCTGCCATGTGAGCCTCATCTAATATCTCTCTCCTCAATCCATTGCTATCCGGCACATAGAGTCTGGTTCCATACCTCAACACTCCATCTGTGCCTCTGATAAACATCTTCTCTTTCTTTCCTTGAGGATCCTCTAAGACTTTCACTACGAACTTGTCTTTACTTTGTGCTTCCTTAATTCGGTCCAATAGGACAGGCCTTACTTTGAAATGGGCTAGCAATGCATCTACCTCGGAGACTTCCAAATGTACAACCATGTCTCCAAAGCTATGCATCTCTCTAACCAACAATCTCCTATTTTTGGAGATATGTGCTAGGCTACCCATCGATTTTTGACTTAAGGCATCTGCCACTACATTAGCTTTGCCGGGATGGTAAAGAATAGTACAATCATAATCCTTTAACAACTCTATCCATCTGCGTTGTCACAAGTTCAAATCCCTCTACTGAAATATATATTTCAAACTTTTGTGGTATGTATATATCTCATAAGTCTCACCATACAAATAATGTCTCCAGATCTTTAAGGCAAACACAATTGCTACCATTTCCAAATCGTGTGCGGGGTAATTCTGTTCATGCCTTTTAATTTGTCTTGATGCATATGCAATCACCCTCCCGTGTTGCATTAACACGCCTCCTAAACCAACCAACGAGGCATCACAAAATATTGTATAACCCCCTGTGCCTTGTGGTAGGCTCAACATTAGAGCTGTGGTGAGACATGTCTTAAGCTTCTCAAAGCTATCTTCACAAGCATTTGACCACACAAATTTTGTATCCTTACGTGTCAACTTGGTCAGAAGGGCTACTATTCTCGAGAAATCCTTAAGAAAGCGATGATATTAGCCTGCTAACTCTAAAAAGCTTCTAATCTCTGTGACTGATGTTAGCCTTGGCCATTTTTCCACTGCCTCAAAAATTTTCTGGCAGATATGGCTGATATCAAGTTGGTCGAAACATTACTTTTATCCCCCTAGATACTAAATGATGGCTCGCTTGGAAAATCAAACCTAACCAATAAATGATAAGGGCTTTAATTTCATAAAATTTAGCAAAGTGACATTAATAGCCCTTTTTTGATGCTCACACTGAGGCATATAGTCTGAAACTTACGAACTAGAATCAATGCATTCCATAGATGGTGCTTCACTTCTTTTATGGAACTCAGCAAATTCATGAGCCAAACTTTACAACCCTGTTGTCAATTCCCACATTTTCATCATTGACAAACATATAACTTGGTTTTGTATTTTTTTTGTGTCTTGTTGCTCTACTCTTACCATGGCTTGTTAATGTGGACAGTCGTGGTGGTTCCATAGGTTCATTCGGGGCATCTTGCTGACCCATAACCTTAAGGCTGCTCTTGTCTGAGGTGGCATTCTATGCCAAGATGAGGCAAAACCATGTTCATAAACAAAAATCCAAAATCCAAGGGGTAGGCTTACAAAAACTTTGGGAGTTCATATAGCCCCATTTTCACAATTAATGTTGTAGTTACCAACTATGAACAAGACTTGGCACTAATTTTTGACACTCCGTTGACACACATAAGAGGACTTAGGACACTTTAAACCTAGGTGCTCTAATACCGGCTTTATCACAATCAAATAAAAAGGTTCGTGACTGACGCTCGAGCTTGTAACACCCTTAATTTTTGACTAATTTTTGATGTAGACTAAGAATGATTTATTAAATATGTGGAGTCCTAAGGAATTTAATGATATGATATGTATGCCATGTGTTTGGTAGTGTATATATTGACACTTAGTCAAATTTGAGGAAGTACGTGATAAATCCCATAATTTTAGGTTTCGATCAAGGTTTGATGGTATGTTTATGAATTTATGTATATGGGATTAAGTTAAATGAATGATTTGAGGTGTAATATCAACTGAGAATAATATTAGTGTTAAATTTGGATTTTTAGAGTTTTATCAAGCTTAGAATTACCTACAGGGGTGAAAGTATTGTTAGGTTTGGCTATGGACAGCATGCTCAAAATGCGCAACGAAAAGAAAATTTAAACTTTATAAATCAAACAACAAAAACATGCCTCCGCCCATGGATCACCTTGGTGATATTTAACACATAATAGCACAAAATAAATTATTTTTTAGAAAGTTACCTTGCCAAGTAATTTCGTAATTACAATGGCACTTCTTGAAGCAATCTTGCTAACACCACAAGGAGCAAAAAGCCCTAGCCAATCAAGTGCCTGGCCTCAAATGGTAGTACACACGATTGCACTTGAACCTTCAACAAATGAGGGAGTTTTTAACTATGCTTTGTGCTAGCAAAGAGGACAACAATTGTCCTTTTCTTCTTTTTCACAATCTTTGCTAAATCTCTCTTGAAAATTGCTTCATAAGCAATTTTCTCTTTCACACAAAGGGAGTGGTGCCAAAGAGAGAAAACGATTTTCTTTTTCTAACAAAAACTTTGTTTTCTTCAATTGTGAAAACTCTATTGTGAAAATAGTTAAAAGGTGACTTATATAGCTAGGTTAAAATAACTTAAATTTTACAATTAAGCCCTTAATATTATAACCATTATAATATTGAGCCTATTACTTAATTAAACTCTTTTAATTAAGTCCTTGGAAATTAAAATCAAAATTAATTTCCTTTATATTTTGTAATTAAGGCCTTATAATTATAACTATTTATAATTATGTCTAAAACTTAATTAAACTCGTTTAATTAAGTTTATGGAAGTTAATTACCTAACATGTGATTTAAGTCTAACTTAAATCATCACTTTTCCAATTTAATTCAAATGCAATCATTGTGTGTGACCCATTAGGTTCCCAACATATTGGCAATGGAATTGATTAATATAAATTTCAAGAAATTAATTTATAATCAATTCCATAGACCAAGATTGGCATCTAGCAATGCATCATGGCCATCCAATTGTTAAGAGAGTCAAAGGATTCTTTGACAACCTTTCAGTGTACAGAGTATCAGTGTAATTCATTCCCTCATCATATATCCCAGAGATGATAAAAGCTTGGTACAGTGTCTACTCTTATTGACCTTTACATTTGTTCTTACAGTTATAGCATTAGCTTTATAGAGAGTTATGAAACATTTTCATAATCTCCATGTCCCCTTGGCCAAGGACTTCAATAAGCTAATGTTAACCAAGAACTGATAGGATATGTTATCTAAAACACTTAAGGTGATGATTCCTATCTTGACCACTCATTTGCCTTCACATGCTTCATACTATACCCAAAAACATCTAGTTTTGGCATCCTTGGTTAGGCACCCATAGGGATGAAATCAAAGCATAGCACTCCACATATAAGACAACCTAGTGTCTCAAGTCTAGGGAGTATTTACACAACCGACACATGAGAAGTGTTGCATAAACATTGGAGCGTATTACCAAATGCACTTCTCATGGCGGGTCATGTTCAGTGAACTTGCTTTCCAAAGCAAGCACCTATATTCTAGTTCCAAGTATCTCTATACTTCAATCTATGAGATCGATTGCTTACTTCCAAAGTAAGGAACATAGAATATACCAGTTTATAAGCATCATTGATGTTTAGTCTCAACCATACAATGACCAAGAACATTTTGAGATTATGCTTTGATGCATAAGAATCTCATAACTGCTACCCATTATAGTTTCCTTGCAAGGCATATTAATCACATAGACTTCATCCAATTAGACTTATAACTCATTATAATTGATGTCTTATTGATGAAGGAAAACCTTTAATCATTCAACATTAATGATACTATCGCATGATTGGAATTAAGCCTTAACCAATCCTAATTGGCTACAGGGCTCATCCCAACAAGTATCACACATACCCAAAATGTATCAATACATTCATGGCAGGATGAACAACAAAGGCCTTAAGAAGAATATTCTATCAATACATTTGAGAATGTATCTATAGATTTGGCGAAAGATGAACATGTATCAATATATTATCCAAATGTATCGATACATTTGAAGCAGAGAGCACCTAGAGGGAAAAGTATTGGTACTTTTCCCACGTGTATTGATACATGTTAGGCAAGGAGTATTCTGCCAGAAATGTATTGATACATTGCCCTAATGTATTGATACATTCATTCAAAATTAGGGCAAATGTATCGATACATTGCCATAATGTATCGATCCATCAAAGAGGGAAGGCAAAAATAAAAAGTGGTTTAGGCTATTTTGCCTTTCCCCTTCTTTTAGCTTTTTTTCTCCTTTTCTCTCTCTAAGAACCCAAAACCCTAACCCCCAAATTGAATTTCTGAGCCACTTGAAACCATCTCAAGGGTAAGATTTAACAATTTTATTGATTATTTTTTGATCTAATCAATTAATAACATCGTAATCCAATTTTGTACAAAGTGGGTATTTTCCCCTCTTTAGCTTGGATTCGGGAATTTGGACCTACAACTCATGCAATCCAACTTCTAAGGTATGGGTTTAGCTCATTAATGAAATATTTGAGCTTAACTAGTTGGATTGCTAAGAATTGGATAATTATGGGAAAGCTGGCATTTTTTAAAAGCTAAGATTCAATGAACATTTTGATGTTCTGATGTGTTTGAAAGGGAAAATAGAGTTAAATCAATTCATTGGCAAGGTAGACAATAAGTGGAAGCTAAAGATCAATGCTTGGCCAAGAGTGCCAACAATTGTCACTTTCAATGGGATTTAAGTTAAATGCACGTAATGCTTACTGCACTATAGTTGCGCTTGTAATACCTCATACTTTGATATGGTGGCTAATAAAGCTTATTGGAGGTTAATTGAGGTTAATTATTATGGTTAAAAGTGAAGAAAGGTGAAAGGAGTATCTTGGAATAAAATATTTCGTAAACGAGAAAATAATAATAAAATAATAATATTTTTTATCAAGGAAGAATTTGTAAGATAAAAAGTGATTTGGAAGTGAATTGAGGCATAATAAGGTATTTTGGGTACTAAGGAGGCAAGTGAAAATTTTTAGAATAAAATAATATTTTATTAATAAAAAAATATTAAAACATTAATATTTTATTTAGTGTCAAAACTTTTCATGAAGAAGGAGTATATGGTTAATCTAAGTAGGGGAGAGGAAGAACGGAGAAATTTTGGAGAAAAATGAAGTTAGTGGGGCCTACACATTGTTATTAAATTATGACAACGTGAGAAAATAAATATTTTAAATATTATGGAAACACCGCGTTGGAGTACAAACTTTATATTTCATTTGTACATGTGTAATCGAAGATAATAGAAGGAAATTAGAGTTAAAAGAGTGTTGGGAGGACTAAATTAAAAAAGAAAGAAACTTGGAGGGCAAAACAGTAATTTTATGAAAAATTTGGCCAAAGCTTCCAAAGGAAGCTTTGACTTTGATTTCTCTTAAGCCAAAACCGTCATTATTCCTCCAGCAAAAGAGTTTCTTCTTCTTCCCCTCTATCCCATGTCGTTTGCTCATCCTCCACCATGAAAATTTAATTTTCTTCCATTTTCTTTCTTTGTTTTCATTTCCTTTCTTTTCTTTTCTTGCTTCTTTCTTCTCCTAACTTCTTGGGCACCAAAGTTACAGCCTTTAACCCCAATTTCCAGCACCTTGAAAACCCTAGGAAAAGAAAAAAAAAAGAGAGAAAGGAAAAAAAGTTTGGTTTCGTAATTCAAGCAAGCAAAGGTAAGAATTTTTGTGTTTTAAGCTCATAGTTTGTTAAATCTTTGGTGAAAGAATGTGTCAATCATTTTGGTAACTGGATGATAAATGTTTTGAAGGAATATTGGAGTGCAAGTATAGGTCAAGCATCCGTAAAGGTCAAAACAACTGATGTTTTAAGTGTACTTGAGAAATCTTGAGAAAATGGATATTGTTGTGTAGTTGACATTTTAAGTGGCATATTGTGAGGAATTATGATTGTTGTGGAAATAATGGTTGAACATGATAAATATCCTTAGAAAAGATAAATATATGGGTTAGAGTCATAAATAAGTTGCTGGTATCTATAATCTAAAGAATTTCGCAAGTAAAGGATAAAGGAAACTTTAGAAAAAAAATGTGTCAAGATGTAAGTTAGTTGAATAAGGATTCAAGATGGAAGGAAAAAGAGAAGTAGCAACGATGTACACTAAAGGTATTGCATTTGTATTATTGATAGGAAGTACAAAGGTAAAGTTAAAGTACAGTGGTGGTGGTGCCGAGGGAAATAACGAGCGATTGGCAGGTAGGAATAGCTAGATACACCTTCGAACAAATAACGATGTAATATCTCGCTATCGTAAGGTGAGTATACTTGCATTAAAATTGCTTGAAAAATAAATGCATGTATGTTGTTTGTATCACTTTAAAATATTTTAATTGTTTTTTCTTCAAAACGTGCTCGGGAACAAGCTTTTATTGAAATGTTTTTGCGTTGTGAAATGTGATTGTATTGAAATTGCAAAGTCCCTTTATATGTCGATATGTATCTATATGTATAGTACATCTGTAGATAATATTGTGTAATGAATATGACCGTGCGTGTGCACGATGTGGGGGGATGCACATGCTAGTGAAGACTGAGTATGACCGTGCGTGTGCACGAAGTGGGGGCATGCACATGACAGTGAGGACTGAGTATGACTGTGCGTATGCACGATGTAAAGGGATGCACATGCTGATGAGGACTGAGTATTATCGTGCGTGTTCACGATGTGGGGGGACACACATGCTGGTGATGACAGGGTGTGGGAGTGTAGAGGATGACATTAGTTGTGCGTGATGTGGGGGTTACACATGAGCTGGGTAAGGTGGTGGTGGTATTCGTGTTTATATATGTATATGTGATAGCAAGTTTATGATTATAATATGTGATTGTTTTGAATGTTGATAACTTGATTATTGTCAATGTGTTCACTTTGATGTCCAATATGGTAGGGATGGATTTTGTGGCATGTGAAAACCCTTTGATTGTCATCTGCCCTAAATCTCGTTGTAGCAAGAATCCATTTTCGCTGCAGCAAGAAACTCTCAGGTGGTTCCAGATTTCTGTGCACTACCATCACTTTAACAACGATTTTGACTACTTTACGATTAGAATTGGGCAAAGTGGTAAACATTAAAGTTGTAGCCCGGTCTTTTAGCTTTCTAATGGTCTAAAAATCATGTCAATTGGACCTCTGTAGTGTGAGATATACTTGAGATATACTTGAAAGTTAGTTTTGCTAATTGTGGTATAGACTCAGAAAAAAGCCACATGGTTGAGAATGATTAAGGTAGTAGCCTTAAAAGAAGAAAAATTGCTTTGATAAAGTAGATTCCAACAGTTGCAACACCACAGCATTGGCTGCCCAATGCTGTTGCATTAAGAACCCCTTATGGCTAGAAAGCACAAGTAAGTTGTGAGTGGCATGAAGATGAAATTCATAAGTTGAATTCTGGTCATTGATCTTAATGTTGAGCTTTTTATTTGGAGTTTTGAGTACGTTAGGGAAGTATTAAGATAAAGATGATGAGTGAATTGAAAAGTTTCTTTATTGCTTTATATATTGGCATGTGAGTAAAAGAAAAGTTAAAGAGTTCTCGAGACGACTACGTTGAGATAAATTACCATGTGAAGCATTAAGGTGAATAATATGTTGACTAAAGTCAAACCCCCAAGAAGTAAAGAAGATAAGAGATTAAGCCTTGTTAAAGGCTAAAAAAAAATGAAAATGAGTGAAGAGTTAGATGAATATATGAGAGATGGGTAAGTGTCACAGCTCAATTTTAGGGCCATGACCGGCGCAAGGGACTAATGGGCTCATCCCATTAAGCCTAAGCAAGCCTATTTATAGAATCTGATACTTTAATCCATGTTTCTTTAAAATCCAAAATTTTGTAACATTCAAATGTAGTTCCTTTGAAAACAATTCATAAAACCCAATCATGCATTCATAATGGCATCATCAACCATTGTATACATATATAGATTAACAAATAAATCCTAACATTCACATCAAGTATTCATATACACATAATTGGACTTTGATCGTCAGCAGAGTGACTTTGGGCACGGTTGCTAACATCTAATGTCATGGTAAACCTACCGAGCAATGGATAGGGAGGAGCACCTCATCCTAGGATCCAATCACCTTTAACTCAAGAAACCTAAAACATGAATTTTAAAAACGTGAGTACAAACTCAGTGAGTGAACATAGGAAGGGAACAAGCATAAACATAAGAAGACTTAGAAAACATGATGTACTTATGTTGAAACTATGCAATTTAGCTTAACTTCTTACTAAAACCCTTTATTTCAAACATTGATTAGTAAACTCTTAGTGTTGCAAAAAACACATGCTCAATCATGAAGATAAAAGAGTGAAAGAAAAATTATATTAAAACTAAGCAATGTAGCAACGTGACAACACATTTCTTGTTGCATCAAAAGGCATTCTTGGTTTGCATATATTTTAGTTTTTCAAGTATATTTCTCACTAAATGAGTCCAATTGACATTATTTTTGGACCATTAGAAAGATAAGAGGCTGGGATACATCTTTTATGTTGACCACTTTGCCCAGTTATCTAGAAGGTGGTTAAAATATTTTTCAAAGTGAAAGCATTCTCACTACAGTAGAAAGGTATTCTATGTTTACATATGTTTCTGTTTTGCTAGAATATCTCAAGCTACAGAGATTCAATTGACATGATTTTTGTACCATTGGAAAGCTAAGAGACTGGGCTACAACTTTTATGTTTTCTACTACGCTCAGTTCTAAGTAAAAGGTAGTCAAAATCATTGTTAAAGAAAAAGTAGTGCATAGAATTCTGGAACCACCAGAGAGATTTTGTTGAACACAAAGGAAACCATTTTTGCTGCAATTAACTCAAATTAAAATACTTAGCATTTCTCAAGGTACAACATGCATGATTCACACACATTACAGTGATAAACCATATCCATAAACTTTTTATTTCATAAGTATAGTTACGCATATATAACCACAAATACCACCACCACATTACCAGCTCATGTGCAACCCCCACATTGCGTACAACTAATGTCATCCTCCACACTCCCACACCCTGTCATCATCGGCATTTGCATCCCCCCACATCGTGCACACACACAATCATACTTAGTCATCACTAGCATGTGTATCCCCCCACATCGTGCACACGCACGGTCATATTCATTACACAATATCACCCATAGATGTACAATACATATATATACATATCGACATATAAAGGAATTTTGCAAATTCATTACCATAACATTTCGTAACGTATAAATGTATCAATAAAAGCTTATTCCCGTGCATGTTTTAACGATAAAACAGTTAAATCATTTTCAAGTGATACAATCAACATACAAGCATTTATTTTCCAAGCAATTTTAATGCAAGTTCACTCACCTTATGATAGCGGGATATTACATCACTATTTATTCAGACGCATGTCTAGCTATTCCTACTTGCCGGTAACTCATTATTTCCTCCAGCACCACCACCACCATACTCTAACTTTACCTTTGCACTTCCTAGCAATAATACAAATGCAATACCTTTAGTGTACATCATTGCTACTTTTTTTTTCCTTCCATCATGAATCCTTATTCAACTAACTTACATCTTCATAAATTTTTACCAAAGTTGCCTTTTTCCCTTACTTGCGAAATTCTTTGGATTATAGATACCAACAACTTATTTATAACTCTAACACATATATTAATATTGTCTAAGGATATTTATCATGTTCAACCATTATTTCCACAACAATCATAATTCTTCACAACATGCCACTTAAAATGTCAACTACACAGCAATATCCATTTTCTCAAGATTTCTCAACTACACTTAAAACATCATTTGTTTTTACCTTTATGGTTGCTTGACCCATACTTGCACTCCAATATTCCTTCAAAACATTTATCATCTGGCTGCCAAAATGATTCACACATTATTTCTCCAAAGATTTAACCAACTATGAGCTTAAAGCACAAAAATCCTTACCTATGCTTGCTTGAATTACAAAACCAAGCTTTTCTTCCTTTCTCTCCTTTTTCCTTTTCTTTTCCTAGGGTTTTAAAGGTGCTGGAAATTGGGGTTAAAGGCTGTAACTTTGGTGCCCAAAAAGTTAGGAGAAGAAATAAGCAAGAAAAGAAAAGAAACGAAAAGAAAACAAGGAAAGAAAATGAAGAAAAATCAAATTTTTTTCTTTCCACCATGAAAATGGCGTTGGGAAATGAGGAAGAAGAAAGGTGCTGCTCTTGAAAATGATGGCCGGCCATGGGATAAACATGAAAAAGTCAAAGCTTCCTTTGGAAGCTTTGACCAAGCTTTATGACAAAATTACCATTTTGCCCTCTAAGTTTCTTCCCTTTTTAATTTAGTCCTCCCAACACTCTTTTAACTCTAATTTCTTTTTATTATCTTCTATTACACATGTACAAACAAAATATAAAGTTCGTACTCCAATGCGGTGTCTCCATAATATTTAAAATATTTATTTACCTACATTGTCTTTATTTAATAAAGACACGTGGGCTCCATTAACATCATTTTTCTCCAAAATTTTCTCATTCTTCTTCTCCCCCACTTATATTGACCATATGCTCCTTCTTCCTAAAAAAATTTCTATACTGAATAAAATATTAATATTTTAATATTATTTTATTAATAAAATATTATTTTGTTTCAAATTTTTCCACTTGTATCTTTGGTACCCAAAATACTTTATTATGTCTCAATTCACTTCCGAATCACTTTTTTTCTCACAAATTCTTCCCCAATAAAAATATTATTATTTTATTATTATTTCATCACGTGCGAAATATTTTATCTTAAAATACTCCTTTCACCTTTCATTACCTTTAAACATTATAATTAACCTCAATTGGCATCCAATAAGCTTTATTAGCCACCATATCAAAGTACGGACTATTATAGTCTCCCTCACTTAAATAGAATTCGTCCTCGAATTTTCCTCAACATCGGATTGTCAATCTCATCCAATGATCATATTCCATTTCTTCGTAGGAAATTTTGATTTACGCACCTCATTACCTTCAATTTGACTAGAACACTTTACAAGGTCAGGGTACGTAACTTATATCTGTTACCATCTTTGAGTCAAAACCACGGTACCCTTCTCAATTGTTCTTTCTTATCATTAAGATCCCAAGTATGCCTTTAATTCCATCACTGACCTCAAACATATCTTTATTTCAATTCTTGTCAAATCTCTAATAATTTATTCACCTTGTTTACCTTCAATTCGACGAGAATATCTCACTTATGTCTATTATCATCCTTTAGAACCAAATCGGCTGTACCCATCGCAATCATTATCTCCTATTTTAAGACATCGAGTATGCCATTATCACCATCATTGAATTTGAACCATATCTCCATCTCAATCATGCCTATTTCAATCACATATTATACTTGCTTACACATACCTAATCATCATCTTATTACTTCATTCTTTGTCAACTTCTCGACATTCATTACTTTATTTTATCCCCATACACTGTTGCATAACTTATGGCATTATAAACATGCCCTATTTATTCCTATATATATTTCCAATATTAGGGGAAGTTGAATCTTTCAACCACTCTCTCATTATTCATGCTCATCTTGTACTTATGCAACTTAAATCTTCTTAATCATATTAGTCCATCTCATATGGCTTAACCGTGCTACAGTAATCACATTTCCTTGATATCATTTCCTTGACTAGTTCCCCAAAATTCCTTATGTCACCATAAGTCAACTTCTTGATAGGATTTTTGATCGTTGTACTATCTATACAACTCATCAAATATATTGAGTTCAAATCTTGAATCACTAAAAACAATTCTTCACCTTCGTTGATCATATTATCAACTCCACACATATGTATGTACACTCACATTCAGATGTCCATATTCCTCATCATGTGTAAGGGTTCTTGTTTTCAAGTGCCTTCAGACTAATTTCTCTTTGTTCGTTCCCATCCATAACCAAGATTCAATATAATAATCTTCATAATTCATGCCAACATTTTCATAATTAACTTACGAACATTGGGGTATAATCAATTTCAGATTGCCCTTTTCCAGTTGTTTAAACTGTCGTTAAACTTGCTTCTTGCCACAAATTATCTCTAACGTAATCCATACGAATTCTCATCATGCCTGTGCAAAGTCCTTTATCATTTACATGCTTATACTCATTTCTTATCATTTCCAATTATATGCTTAAGTTTCCTTGTATTGTATGTCCTTGCATCACAATGTCGTTTTCATTAAATTGTAATCTAATATGTGTATATTCTTTATAATCTCCTTGATGCTTCAAAGATTCACCTTGACTTGATCATTGCATCTTATGCAACACCACAATTCCTAAAAGTCATCTTTATTTCTCGATTATCTTTCATGCCTCTAACATATGTTGTATCTTTATTACATTTCAATATTGATTAGTCACTTAAGACTTAGACTCATTCGAATCATGCATGCCTCACGCATTTTTGAATTCTAATTTTCCATACCACATTAAGAAGTTTTCATTATCAACTTCATTATCAAGGTTACCTTCAATCATCTTTTGTTCCATTCTTTATTTGAATATAACATCATTCTCCTTAAGCCAATTTACAAATTGTACTTGAAATTGCAAGACTTAAAACAAAGTCTTCCTCAAGTACTTGTCATTGTCAACATGAATATCACTCTCAGCTTACAACTTATTTCTTTTTTTTTTTTTTATAACCACATAACTTAATGCTTGCTTTCACAAGATCCATAGTAGAACTCCTCTTGAGTATTTCTTTAGGGATACCTATCTTAAACTTATGTCTCATAGTATGTGATCACTTAACCCATGAATTAGCCGTTAGGCTCCTTAGCAAGTTTCAAAATCACACATCTTATACTCATTGCGTATGATTTGTAATTTCTTTCTCAAAGGTGTTTAAGCATTCTTGAAACACTTAATCACTTGTTTGCTCTTTCATACTTCGAGCATATCATTTCCATAAAGGCATGCACTTACTCATAAGATATTTAAAGGCATGCTCAACTATCCATACTTCAATTTATCTCCAAGGGTTTCTAGCATGCCACATAATCGGCCTTGTGTTGTTACCAATCCTTTTCATTCAACTGAGTCAAGACAAGAATTGTTAATTCTCATAGCAATATTCTATATAAACTCATTTGGTATACCACCCTTGTAATCCATCATTCACAATTTCATCACTCGGCGTTGATGTCCCTTGTCAATATCTCATACATTCATCTAACTCTTCACTTGTTTCTTCCTTAGCCTTTAACAAGGCTTAATCTCTTTTTTTTTTTTTTTTCATTTCTTAGGATTTGACTTTAATCAACATATTTTTCATCTTAACACTTCACATGGCAATTTATCTCAATGTGGCGATGTCAAGAACTCTTTAACTTCTCTTTCTCTTACATGCCAATATATAAGGCAATAAAGAAATCTTTCAATTCCCTCATCATCTTTATCTTGATACTTCTCCAATGAACTTAAGATTCCATATAACAAAGCTCAGCATCAAAACCAGTGACCATACTTCAACTTGTGAGTTTTATCTTTATGCCACTCATAATTTGTTCGCTCTTTTTAGCCATGAGGAATTCTTAACGTGACAGCGTTGGGCAATCAACGCTATGGCGTTACAGCTATGGGAATTTACTTTATCAAATTGATTCTTCTAGCTTTAAGGCTATTATACTAATCATTTTCAATCGCATGGCTTTCCTTTAAGATTGTACCACAACTTCCATAATTATATGTATCTTCTCTTTGTTGGTTGTATGCACTAGGCCGAATTAATACTTTTAATTCACATTATCTTTTGACTTTTATCATTAGTAATTAAGTCCTACCTTAAGGCATATTTTCCTTATTGTGTAATGAATTTACAATATATATATCACCACACACATAATTATTCATTACTAATTGTCTTTCTTGTCTTGTAACTCTAATAATTTATTGACTTTCAATACAAAAGACCATAAAAATAGTTTATCTTTCTCCACACTCTACATTCACAATCTTTTTTAAATCAAGAATTCATCTTTCTCACTTTCCACAATTTATCTCCATTGGTCTATATTTGAGTCAAATTGTCATGTTATAGTGTCATGGCATCACGTGCCTCAATCTTTACTATGTATCATACATTTATAAGAAACAATTAAAAGACTCACATACCTTTTTTTTCTTTGTACATTTCACAACTCTTCAGAACCTACTTACACACTACAGCCATTTGACCAATGAGTTATCATTTCGACTATTTCCTATTTATCCAGAATATATCTGTGAGACCCTGTCTAAGTTGTTAGAAAACCGGTATTGTACCTAATGGTACAATTAAGTTAAATCGAGCTTCAACCTAGTTTAATGGAAATTCTAAGGGAAATTTCAAAATTCTGAGACCCACAGGACAGCTCAGAATAGTGATTTGGAGTTCAAGGTCCAGTTTGGAGTTAATCGGGAAAATTGACCGGTTAAGGACAAAACGGTCATTTTCTCATTTGTTGATTTATAGAGATTTTTAACCAAGATTTGATCACAGTGGACTAAAAATAATTATGTGACATACAGTTATGATCCCATAATCATAAAATGATGTTTAGCAGTGTAAAATGGTGATTTTCGGTGTTTTTGGAGCACAAGGGCAAAATGGTAATTTTGCCACCGGAGTGCTAAATGTGAATTTTTTTGAAAGGATTTTGCCCCAATTGGGTAATATTGATTTATATTGATGTTATTTGAGGTTGGACAGTGAAAATAATGAAATTCCGGGACATTTCGGAGTATAGGGGCAAAATCGTAATTTTGCCATCCCGGGGGCATTTCGGTAATTTTCCACTACCAGAATAAATTTTTCCAGCCATGGTCAACCTTGGATCAGATGTTGACTTGATGAATCAAGTGGTGGAGATCAAATGGGAGAAAAAGTCAAAAAGTCAAAAAAACGGGCCAATTACGTGATGCCACGTGGCAAGCTTTTATATTTTATTATTTAAGCTATAAAAATCAGCCTTAGCCTCATTTTCTCTCTCTAATTTCTGGAACAAAAACCGATTGAAGGAAAAACAAGAAGAACCAAAGAGAAAAACATAAAACCTAGGCCAAAATCCATAGATTTGAAGTGTTTTTCCAAGATTCAAACAAAATAAAGGTAATCAATCTTTACTTTGGCTTGCGATTTACCTTACCAATGCTTTTGTTCTTGATTTCTATGGTTTATTATGGAGATATCATGAAGAGTTTAATTCTGAAAAATGGGTATGGATGAGGAAGGATTGTTGGATTGGATTGAATTTAGACTATGTTAGTAGTTAGAGGTAGTTAAGCATGATTATGGAAGAAAAATGAAAGAAAGAAATTGATTCCATGGTTGTTCTTTGTTAGGCCGAACCTAGTGTGAAGAGAATGTGTGAGAAATTGTTTCATTTCAAATGAAATGATTTCATTTGAAATGAAAGAAAATAGAAAATGACAAATGCAAGTGAAAAATGTAGTAGAAAAATTTTCAGTGCAAATGCACTGCATTGGCCGAATTTTCCATAAGGAATTGGAAAAGATTGGATGCTGAAATTGGCATTAAATTGAATGATTTGTGGTGAATTAAAGTATTAGAAAAAGAATGGGCCAATTCGGAATCGAATTGGGCATAATAGCCGATTTATCGGGTAATCGGTCGAAGTTAGGCAATACCGCGTAAATGCGATAATCGGACGCGATTTTGCTCTTACGTATCACACGCTAGTAATTTAAATTAGTTTATATTAGTTGGGGGCATTATAGTAAATTTCTTGATTTTATTTTGTGTTAAGGTGGTGAGAAGACCGAGAAAGGCAAATGGATCGTGACTAAGGATTTTTAATCCGAAAGCATCCGAAATCTGGATATTTGTGAGACGGTGAGTGAACTTGCATTTCAAATTATTTGGGGAATGCAAATTGTATTGATGTGGATAATTAAATGATTTATCCAAAGTTTTTAAAAATACGTGCCGGGAACAAGCCTTTGAGGAAAATGATTTTATGTGGTAAATTATGTGTTATGCGTGAAGGCATAAAAATTATGTGTGATGCTTGAAAGCATGAAATTATGTGATATGCATGAAGGCATGAAATATTATTTATTTGATCTGAAATTTGAGTGTGATAAATGTGTACATTGTGATGATGTTTACATGGATGGTTGAGAAGTGTTGTGAAAGTGTTATCACCGTGCACGTGTGAAGAAGGAAAGTGCATATGCCTGAATGGTATGCATAGTGGGGACCGCGAGACGTAACGCCCACTAATTCCTTCAAAGTCAGAATGGAGCAAAGTGGGGACCGCGAGACGTAACGCCCACTAACTCCTTGAAATTCTGAATTGAGCAAAGTGGGGACCGCGAGACGTAACGCCCACGATTCCTGGAAGTGTTCACGCATGAACTGTGGTAAGACGTGATTTGAAGTCCGGGAGCTTGGCAGCGACGCTGAGTGATACCGCTTGCCGAGTGCTCTGATACTCCAGCTATGTGCACGATGTGAGGGTTGCACATGAGCTGGTGAGAAATTGGTGATATTTGTGTGATTGCATGTGAAATTGAATGTTATTCAATTATTGATTAAATTAAAATGAGGGGAAGGGTTGGGAAACAATTGGATAAAAATGTATGTGTTCCAAATGTTTGCATCATATTTTTATAACCCTTCCGGACATTATTGCTTGTTCCTATCTAATGTTTGCTTACTGAGTTTTATACTCACCGTTTTCAAAAATTCATGTTTTCAGATCAGGAGGTTGTAGATTCCTAGATCATGGGATCGTTGTAGTCCATCTCCTGGTAGGTGTCTGGCATTCGATAGCTGCCTGTTTTTATTGTATATGTCTCCGCTGGTAGTCATGGGTTTTTGTATGATGGATATGTACATGTAATGTACATTGTCAGAATTTATATTTGACTGATTATGTGTATATGTGTAAGCAATGTGAATTGCTAAATACATGACTGGCATGGTGCATGTATGTTAATGTTGATTATGTCATTGTGAATTGGCTGTGTCCACACCCGGAAAGGGTGTGTGTGTGTATGTGTGACTGGATGTGCCATGGTTAACTGGCATTTATGCGCACTGGGTGCATTACGTGTGGATGTCCCACACGAGCATGTATGGAATAAAGTCAGTGGGAATAGGCTTGCTTGGGCTTAGTGAGCTATGCTCATTGGGTCCTTGCGCCGGTCATGGCCCGGGAATTGGGTCGTGACAAAGTTGGTATCAGAGCCCTAGGTTGTTTAGGTCCTAGGGTGTTATGGTCAAGTCCAGCGGAGAGTCGGGTCTTTATGTGGGATCATTAATTATGAACTGTGAGCCGCGGCACATTTCATAATTGAGAAACCGCATAAATTCCCAATGTTAGAAGCCACCTTGTTTTTAATTGTGTTTATTAATTGGTGTTGCTCTTGTCTAGGTAAGAATGCCACCTAAGACACGAGCCACCTGGAGACGAGTGGGGGAGCAGGATGTCCCCATTGAGATGACCGATAGGCCACGGGCACCCACCCGCAGAGGTCGAGGTAGACGTGGTAGGGTCACTAGGCCAGTGAGGGCAGATACGCCCGAAGGTAGGAGAGAGGCTGGACAGCCTGTAGGTGAGGCGGATAGGCCACCTACTAGAGGCGTTACTGTTGAGGACTTGGTGACTGGCCTGCAGGGAGTTAGTCGGGTTGTAGAGATGATGGCAGCCCGAATGGAGGATATGCAGAAAGTAATGGAGGGGAGGCATGTGGAGCCAGAGTCCCCTAGTTCCCAAGGCCAGACAGATCGCCAACCTCCCGAGAGTGACAGAGGTCAGGTTGAGGTTTCACTCACTGACTTCCTGAAACTCAAGCCTCCATCGTTTACGGGGTCAGATGCATCGGAGAAACCCCAGGTTTTCTTGGACAAGATGGAGAAGATTTGTAATGCTATGTGATGCTCTAGTTCCAGATCAGTGGAACTAGTAGCCTTTCAGCTGGAGGATGTGGCACAGGAATGGTACGACTCCTTGCGAAGGGGTAGGCCGACAGGTGCTGCACCGTTGAGTTGGACTGAAATTAGTATCGCCTTCCTGGATCGATTTTTATCGCACAGTGTGCGAAATGCCAGGGCTAGAGAGTTTGAGGCATTGGTGCAGACTTCAGGCATGACGGTGTCGGAGTACGACATCAAGTTTACACAGCTGTCTCGATATGCACCATATCTGGTTTCCACCGAAGAGATGAAAGTCCAAAGGTTTGTGGATGGACTGGTGGAACCATTATTTAAGGCTGTGGCTTCCCGAGATTTCCATACATACTCGGCGGCAGTAGACTGTGCCCAAAGGATTGAGATGAGGACCAGTGAGAGTAGGGCCGCAAGAGATGTAGCAAAAAGGGCCAAAACAGAGGGCTACAAAGGCCGTAGAGACTTCAGTGGCAGAAGTTCATTCTCAAGCCATCAAGGACCACCGAGGGGATCGAGGTTTCCCCAACGGGGCGGTGATGTGACGAGTGCCAGCGTCGGATCGGGGCAGAACACTTTTAGCGGAAGGAGGCAGCCACAGGACTCCAGACAGAGCGGTCAAGTTATTCCGCCCTGTGATAATTGTGGGAAACCGCACAAAGGACAATGTTATCGTCCTGTAAGAACTTGTTTTAACTGTGGCCAGCCTGGACACACATGGAAGTACTGCCCGACAGCTCAGCAACCGCAAGGTTCGGTTCGCGGTTCTACTCGACCAGCTTTGTCTGCTCCTTCAGCAGCTGTTTCATCTGGCCAGGGGGTTAGCGAGACACGAGGTAGAGGTGTTGGTACTTCTTCTCGAGGTAGACCAGCTGGGTCTGGACAACAAAGTTCTGCAGGAAGAGGCCAGGCAAGGGTATATGCCTTAACCCATCAAGATGCCCAGACATCCAATGCAGTAGTTTCAGGTACTCTTTCCATTTGTGATATGGATGCTAGAGTATTGTTTGATCCTGGATCTACTCATTCTTTTATCTCTCCATGCTTTGCATTTCGATTGGATAGAGACTGTGTTAGGAGAGAAGAACAATTAGTGGTGTCTACTCCTTTGAAGGAGGCATTTGTGGCTGAGTGGGAATATCAGTCTTGCATAGTGCGAATTAAGGATAAGAACACCCTAGTGAATTTAGTGGTGTTAGACACCTTGGACTTTGATGTGATATTGGGAATGGACTGGCTGTCACCTTGTCATGCCAGTGTAGACTGTTACCATAAGATAGTTAGATTTGATTTCCCGGATGAGCCATCATTTAGCATCCAAGGGGATAAAAGTAATGTTCCGACCAACTTGATATCTGCCATGTCTGCTAGGAGGTTATTGAGGCAGGGCTGTCAAGGTTACCTAGCAGTGGTGAGGGATAACCAGGCAGAGGTCGGAGATATAAGTCAAGTGTCGGTAGTGAATGAGTTTGTGGATGTATTTCCTGAGGAACTGCCAGGATTACCTCCGGAGCGGGAGATTGAGTTTTGCATAGACTTGATTCCGGATACTAGACCCATATCTATACCTCCATATCGGATGGCACCGGCAGAGCTCAAGGAGCTCAAGGATCAGTTGGAGGACCTGCTAGACAAAGGGTTCGTCCGCCCCAGTGTTTCACCATGGGGAGCACCGGTGTTATTCGTAAAGAAGAAAGATGGGTCACTTAGATTATGCATTGACTACCGACAACTTAATAAGGTAACGGTGAAGAATAAATACCCACTCCCAAGAATAGATGACTTGTTTGATCAGTTACAAGGGGCACAATGTTTTTCTAAGATAGATTTGCGATCTGGGTATCATCAATTGAGAATCCGAGATGAGGATGTGCCAAAGACAGCATTTCGGACCAGGTATGGTCATTATGAGTTCTTGGCAATGTCGTTTGGACTTACCAATGCCCCTGCAGCCTTTATGGACTTGATGAACAGAGTGTTCAAACCCTACCTGGACAAGTTTGTAGTGGTGTTCATTGATGATATCCTGATCTACTCGAGGAGTCGAGAGGAGCATGAGCAGCATCTTAAGATAGTGCTCCAGATTTTAAGAGAACATCGATTATATGCCAAGTTCTCCAAATGTGAGTTTTGGCTTGAAAGTGTTGCATTCTTGGGACATGTAGTTTCTAAGGATGGGGTACAAGTGGATCCAAAGAAAGTCGAAGCGGTGGAGAAATGGTCAAGGCCAACCTCGGTTACAGAGATTAGGAGCTTTTTAGGGTTGGCAGGTTACTATCGTCGCTTTGTTAAGGATTTCTCCAGAATAGCTGCTCCTCTAACCAAGCTGACACGAAAGGATACAAAGTTTGTGTGGTCAAATACTTGTGAAGATAGCTTTGAGAAGCTTAAGACATGTCTCACCACAGCTCCAGTGTTGAGCCTACCACAGGGCACAAGGGGTTATACAGTATATTGTGATGCCTCGTTGGTTGGTTTAGGATGCGTGTTAATGCAACACGGGAAGGTGATTGCATATGCATCAAGACAACTTAAAAGGCATGAACAGAATTACCCCGCCCATGATCTGGAGATGGCAGCGATTGTATTTGCTTTAAAGATCTGGAGACATTATTTGTATGGTGAGACTTGTGAGATATATACAGACCACAAGAGCTTAAAGTATATATTCCAGCAGAGGGATTTGAATCTGCGGCAACGTAGATGGATGGAGTTGCTGAAGGATTATGATTGTACTATTCTTTACCATCCCGGTAAAGCTAATGTGGTGGCGGATGCCCTGAGTCAAAAGTCGATGGGTAGCCTAGCACATATCTCCATAGATAGGAGATTATTGGTTAGAGAGATGCATAGCTTGGGAGACATGGACGTGCATTTGGAGGTTTCTGAGGCAGATGCACTGCTAGCTCATTTCAGAGTGAGGCCTGTCTTAATAGACCGAATTAAAGAGGCCCAAGGTAAAGATGAGTTCGTAACTACGGTCTTAGAGGATCCTCAAGGAAAGAAGGAGAAGATGTTTACCAGCGGCACTGATGGAGTGTTGAGATATGGAACCAGACTCTATGTGCCAGATATCGATGGGTTGAGGAGAGAGATATTGGAGGAGGCTCACATGGCAGCCTATGTGATACATCCAGGTGCTACAAAGATGTATCAATATTTAAAGGAAGTGTACTGGTGGGAAGGACTTAAAAGAGATGTGGCTGAGTTTGTTTCCAAGTGCTTAGTGTGTCAACAAGTAAAAGCAGAGCACCAAAGGCCTGCAGGATTACTACAGCCATTACCAGTTCCCGAATGGAAGTGGGAGCATATTGCCATGGATTTTGTGACAGGTTTGCCTCGAACTAGCGGGGGTTATGACTCGATTTGGGTCATAATAGACCGGTTGACGAAGTCAGCTCATTTTCTTCCGGTCAAGACCACTTATGGGGCTGCTCAGTATGCCCAGCTTTATGTGGATGAGATAATACGGTTGCATGGCATTCCTGTTTCCATAGTGTCGGATAGAGGGACACAGTTTACCAGTAGATTCTGGGAAAAGTTACAGGAAGCATTGGGCACTAAATTGAATTTTAGTACAGCTTTTCATCCTCAGACTGATGGACAGTCTGAACGAACCACCCAGACTTTGGAAGACATGTTGAGGGCATGTGTAGTAGACCTTGGAGTCAAATGGGGTCGGTATTTACCTTTAGTGGAGTTTGCTTACAATAATAGTTTCCAGACTAGCATCCAAATGGCACCATTTGAAGCACTATATGGAAGAAGGTGCAGATCACCCATTGGATGGCTAGAGGTAGGTGAAAGGAAACTATTGGGGCCTGAGTTGGTGCAGGACGCCACTGATAAAATCCCTATGATTCGTCAACGGATGCTTACAGCCCAAAGTAGGCAAAAGTCTTATGCTGATAACCGACGGAGGGATTTGGAATTTCAGGTGGGAGACCATGTGTTTCTAAAAGTCTCGCCAACCAAAGGGGTAATGAGGTTTGGTAAGAAAGGGAAATTAAGCCCTCGGTATATAGGACCCTTTGAGATCTTAGAGAGGGTCGGAGTAGTGGCATATCGATTGGCATTACCACCAGACCTTTCGAGTATTCACCCTGTGTTCCATGTGTCTATGTTGAGGAAGTATAATCCAGATCCTTCTCATGTGATACGGTATGAAACCGTTCAGATACAAGATGATTTGACTTATGAGGAGCAACCAGTAGCTATCTTGGACAGGCAAGTCAAGAGGCTCCGATCGAAGGATGTGGCTTCAGTAAAAGTGTTGTGGCAAAATCACACCAGTGAAGAGGTAACGTGGGAAGCTGAGGAGGAAATGTGGACAAAGTATCCACACCTCTTCGATATGTAAAGGTAAGCCACTCTGCTTTGAATTTAAATTCGGGGACCGAATTTCTATTAGTGGGGGAGAGTGTGAGACCCTGTCTAAGTTGTTAGAAAACCGGTATTGTACCTAATGGTACAATTAAGTTAAATCGAGCTTCAACCTAGTTTAATGGAAATTCTAAGGGGAATTTCAAAATTCTGAGACACACAGGACAGCTCAGAATAGTGATTTGGAGTTCAAGGTCCAGTTTGGAGTTAATCGGGAAAATTGACCGGTTAAGGACAAAACGGTCATTTTCTTATTTGATGATTTATAGAGATTTTTAACCAAGATTTGATCACAGTGGACTAAAAATAATTATGTGACATACAGTTATAATCCCATAATCATAAAATGATGTTTAGCAGTGTAAAATGGTGATTTTCGGTGTTTTTGGAGCACAAGGGCAAAATGGTAATTTTGCCACCGGAGTGCTAAATGTGAATTTTTTTGAAAGGATTTTGCCCCAATTGGGTAATATTGATTTATATTGATGTTATTTGAGGTTGGATAGTGAAAATAATGAAATTCCGGGACATTTCGGAGTATAGGGGCAAAATCGTAATTTTGCCATCCCGGGGGCATTTCGGTAATTTTCCACTACCAGAATAAATTTTTCCAGCCATGGTCAACCTTGGATCAGATGTTGACTTGATGAATCAAGTGGTGGAGATCAAATGAGAGAAAAAGTCAAAAAGTCAAAAAAACGGGCCAATTACGTGATGCCACGTGGCAAGCTTTTATATTTTATTATTTAAGCTATAAAAATCAGCCTTAGCCTCATTTTCTCTCTCTAATTTCTGGAACAAAAACCGATTGAAGGAAAAACAAGAAGAACCAAAGTGAAAAACATAAAACCTAGGCCAAAATCCATAGATTTGAAGTGTTTTTCCAAGATTCAAACAAAATAAAGGTAATCAATCTTTACTTTGGCTTGCGATTTACCTTACCAATGCTTTTGTTCTTGATTTCTATGGTTTATTATGGAGATATCATGAAGAGTTTAATTCTGAAAAATGGGTATGGATGAGGAAGGATTGTTGGATTGGATTGAATTTAGACTATGTTAGTAGTTAGAGGTAGTTAAGCATGATTATGGAAGAAAAATGAAAGAAAGAAATTGATTCCATGGTTGTTCTTTGTTAGGCCGAACCTAGTGTGAAGAGAATGTGTGAGAAATTGTTTCATTTCAAATGAAATGATTTCATTTGAAATGAAAGAAAATAGAAAATGACAAATGCAAGTGAAAAATGTAGTAGAAAAATTTTCAGTGCAAATGCACTGCATTGGCCGAATTTTCCATAAGGAATTGGAAAAGATTGGATGCTGAAATTGGCATTAAATTGAATGATTTGTGGTGAATTAAAGTATTAGAAAAAGAATGGGCCAATTCGGAATCGAATTGGGCATAATAGCCGATTTATCGGGTAATCGGTCGAAGTTAGGCAATACCGCGTAAATGCGATAATCGGACGCGATTTTGCTCTTACGTATCACACGCTAGTAATTTAAATTAGTTTATATTAGTTGGGGGCATTATAGTAAATTTCTTGATTTTATTTTGTGTTAAGGTGGTGAGAAGACCGAGAAAGGCAAATGGATCGTGACTAAGGATTTTTAATCCGAAAGCATCCGAAATCCGGATATTTGTGAGACGGTGAGTGAACTTGCATTTCAAATTATTTGGGGAATGCAAATTGTATTGATGTGGATAATTAAATGATTTATCCAAAGTTTTTAAAAATACGTGCCAGGAACAAGCCTTTGAGGAAAATGATTTTATGTGGTAAATTATGTGTTATGCGTGAAGGCATAAAAATTATGTGTGATGCTTGAAAGCATGAAATTATGTGATATGCATGAAGGCATGAAATATTATTTATTTGATCTGAAATTTGAGTGTGATAAATGTGTACATTGTGATGATGTTTACATGGATGGTTGAGAAGTGTTGTGAAAGTGTTATCACCGTGCACGTGTGAAGAAGGAAAGTGCATATGCCTGAATGGTATGCATAGTGGGGACCGCGAGACGTAACGCCCACTAATTCCTTCAAAGTCAGAATGGAGCAAAGTGGGGACCGCGAGACGTAACGCCCACTAACTCCTTGAAATTCTGAATTGAGCAAAGTGGGGACCGCGAGACGTAACGCCCACGATTCCTGGAAGTGTTCACGCACGAACTGTGGTAAGACGTGATTTGAAGTCCGGGAGCTTGGCAGCGACGCTGAGTGATACCGCTTGCCGAGTGCTCTGATACTCCAGCTATGTGCACGATGTGAGGGTTGCACATGAGCTGGTGAGAAATTGGTGATATTTGTGTGATTGCATGTGAAATTGAATGTTATTCAATTATTGATTAAATTAAAATGAGGGGAAGGGTTGGGAAACAATTGGATAAAAATGTATGTGTTCCAAATGTTTGCATCATATTTTTATAACCCTTCCGGACATTATTGCTTGTTCCTATCTAATGTTTGCTCACTGAGTTTTATACTCACCGTTTTCAAAAATTCATGTTTTCAGATCAGGAGGTTGTAGATTCCTAGATCACGGGATCGTTGTAGTCCATCTCCTGGTAGGTGTCTGGCATTCGATAGCTGCCTGTTTTTATTGTATATGTCTCCGCTGGTAGTCATGGGTTTTTGTATGATGGATATGTACATGTAATGTACATTGTCAGAATTTATATTTGACTGATTATGTGTATATGTGTAAGCAATGTGAATTGCTAAATACATGACTGGCATGGTGCATGTATGTTAATGTTGATTATGTCATTGTGAATTGGCTGTGTCCACACCCGGAAAGGGTGTGTGTGTGTATGTGTGACTGGATGTGCCATGGTTAACTGGCATTTATGTGCACTGGGTGCATTACGTGTGGATGTCCCACACGAGCATGTATGGAATAAAGTCAGTGGGAATAGGCTTGCTTGGGCTTAGTGAGCTATGCTCATTGGGTCCTTGCGCCGGTCATGGCCCGGGAATTGGGTCGTGACAATATCTCTTAACATTTCTCATCCACAAGCATATTAAGTTATAATTCCCTCAATACTCAAGTTTACAATCTTCGACATTAAGTACATTAGTGTCATAAACTAAGACTTTATTTATTCAATTTGCATTCGGAATCATGTCAAAACCCACATACCCCAATAAATAATAATTTATAACAAACATTATTAATTCAAATGACATTTTACACCTTATCAAAATCTAGGGTTACCACTCCAAAATCCATCGCGTTCATTGGTAACCATTGCATAATGTCACCAAATATGGTTCCTGCCAGATCTTATAGTTGCTTGCATCATTAATGACTTCCCACATCGATCTTAAATAATCCTCTAAAATGACCAACCACCCACTAAAGGGAATATCTTTCCTCAACCATTATATTACTAATCTATATCGACAAAAAATGAAGATTCCAATATGCCTCAGATCATGAAAATAGCCACTTCATAATACATTTGAGTCATGCAAAAAGACAAATCAAACTCTTAAATCCTTCGTATAGTTAGCAACTACTACTTAATTTACACCACATTTGTTTAGGCTTAAAATAGTACGAAATCCAACAAAAATATTATGTGTCATTAAAAATCATCATCACCCTAATCTAAACACATTAAAGGATCTTACTTTAGGTCTTTCTCAAGATCTTCTTTCGGGCCCTCTTCTATCTCTTGAGGTTTCCCCATTTTATCTTTAATCCAAGCTTGTTGCATTCTCCTGCATTCTTCACTACTCATAGGCGTAGTGCCTTTTCTCCAACCAAGGGGAAAATGTCGTACAGTAAACACCTTCCTACGGTGGTAATTTGCAACAATTACTTTTCCTTTATTCTCTTCTTGTTGTCCCATTATGTATTTCCCCAAGTTAAGAGTTGTGACATCTCTCCCACAACCTAGAGGAAAGTGTCGGACAACAGATACGTTTCTGAGACAATAACTTCCCTTTGCAATTACCTTTTTTTTCGTATTTTCCTTATGAGATTCCTCAAGGTATTTTTTTCACGCAATTCCAGAAAATTAATGTCATCCTCACTTTCAAGGCTTTCACTACTTTCAAGGTTTTCTCTACTGTGACACAGTATTTCCAAATTCGATGGAATCCCTCCACTAGGAACTTAGGAGGGGACGCTTTCCTAACTCCTTGGGTTAGGGCACCATTGGTTCCTAGCAGTGGAATCTAGCGATCCCTCGTTAGTACTATGTAGGGTATTGGGACTACCATTTCTTCTAGACATGGTGTATATAATAGGCGCACCTCTAAACCTATACGTAATCAAGCATTAATTACTCAGCCACTCATACATCACAGAAATAGGTAGGTTTCTAATGAAGTAGGGGCCTATGTAGCTTCATGTCCTTGACTTGGGTTACGCACCCATAATCCAAGGACAATACTCTACACGGACTCCAACAACTCCGCTAACAGACAGAAGAATCCCTATGACTCACTAAACCTAGGGCTCTGATACCAACTTTGTCACAGCTCAATTTTCGGGCCATGACTGGCGCAAGTGCCTAATGGGCTCAGCCCACTAAGCCCAAGCAAGCCTATTTATAGAATCTTATACTTTAATCCATGTTTCTTTAAAATCCAAAATTTCGTAATATTTCAATATAGTTCCTTTGAAAACAATTCATAAAACCCAATCATGCATTCATAATGACATCATCAACCATTGTATACATATATAGATTAGTAATTAAATCCTAACATTCACATCAAGTATTCATATAAACATAATTGGACTTTGACCATCAGCGGAGTGACTCTGGGCACGGTTGCTAACATCTAATGTCATGGTAAACCTACAAAGCAATGGATAGGGAGGAGCACCTTGTCCTAGGATCTAGTCACCTTTAACTCAAGAAACCTAAAACATGAATTTTAAAAAATATGAGTGCAAACTCAGTGAGTGAACATAGGAAGGGAACATGCTTAAACACAAGAAGACTTATAAAACATGATGTACTTATGTTGAAAACTATGCAATTTAGCTTAACTTCTTACTAAAACCCGTTATTTAAAATATTGATTAGTAAACTCTTAGTATTGAAAAAACACATGCTCAATCATGAAGATAAAGGACTGAAAGAAAAATTGTATTAGAACTAAGCAAGGTAGCAACGTGACAGCACATTTCTCGCTGTAGGAAAAGGCATTCTTAGAAAAATTTTCAAGTTTATTTCTCACTAAAGAAGTCCAATTGACATTATTTTTAGACCATTAGAAAGATAAGAGGCTGGGCTACGTCTTTTATGTTGACTACTTAGCCCAGTTCTAACTAGAAGGTGGTTAAAATATTTTTCAAACTGAAAGCACTCTCACTGCAGTAGAAAGGTATTCTGGTTTACATATGTTTCTGTTTTTCAAGCATATCTCATGCTACAGAGGTCTAATTGACATGATTTTTGAACCATTGGAAAGATAATAGATTAGGATTCAACTTTTGTGCTTACTACTTTGCCCAGTTCTAAGTAAATGCAGTCAAAATCATTGTTAAAGTGAAAGTAGTGTATAGAATTCTGGAACCACTTGAGAGTTTTTGTTGAACACAAAGGAAACCATTTTTGCTGCAATAAACTCAAATTACAATACCTAGCATTTTTGAAGGTACAACATGCATGATTCACACACATTACAACCATAAACCATATCCATAAAATTTTTATTTCATAAGTATATTTACACATATATAACCATAAATACCACCACCACATTACTAGCTCATGTGAAATCCCCACATCGTGCACAACTAATGTCATTCTCCACACTCCCACACCCTGTCATCATCTGCATGTGCATCCCCCCATATCATGCACATGCACGGTCATACTTATTCATCACCGACATGTGCATCCCCCCACATCGTGCACATGCACGATCATATCCATTACAAAATATCAGCCATAAATGTACAATACATATATATACATATCGACATATAAAGAAATTCTGCAAATTCATTACCATCACATTTTGTAACGCATAAACGTTTCAATAAAAGCTTGTTCCCGTGCATGTTTCGAAGATAAAACAATTAAAACATTTGCAAGTGATACAATCAACATATATGCGTTTATTTTCCAAGCAATTTTAATGCAAGTTCACTCACCTTACGATAGCGGGATATTACATCGCTATTTATTCGAAGGCATGTCTAGCTATTCCTACTTGTCGGTCACTCATTCTTTCCTCTAGCACCACCACCACCGTACTCTAACTTTACCTTTACACTTCCTAGCAATTATACAAATGCAATACCTTTAGTGTACATCATTGCTACTTCTTTTTTTCTTTCCATCATGAATCTTTATTCAATTAACTTGCATCTTGACACATTTTTACCAAAGTTATCTTTATCCCTTACTTGCGAAATTCTTTGGATTATAGATACCAGTAACTTATTTATAACTCTAACACATATATTAATCTTGTCTAAGGATATTTATCATGTTCAACCATTATTTCCACAATAATCATAATTCCTCACAACATGCCACCTAAAATGTCAACTACACAACAATATCCATTTTCTCAAGATTTCTCAATTACACTTAAAACATCATTTATTTTTACCTTTATGGTTGCTTGACCCATACTTTGTGAGGCCTCAACCTCTATAGACCCGTAGATAGAATGCTTTCATACTTGAAATACCTTAGAAAAATTTTCAAAGGATCGATATTGTACCTAGTGGTATAATCAAGTGGATTTAAACCTCGAACTAGTTCCAATAGAGATTCTAAGATGAATTTGAGAATTTTAAAACCCACAGAATATTTTAAAATTATGATTTGGTGTTCGAGGTATATTTTGGAGTCAATCAAGAATATTGACTATATAGGGGTAAAATAGTTATTTTAACACCCAAGGATAAAATGGGAATTTTTAGAAAAGATTTTGACCACATTTGATTAAGATAGATCAGTTAGAGTATAATATGAGGTTTAGCAGTGAAAAATTTTAATTCTTGATATTTTTGGAGCATAGGGGCAAAATGATAATTTTGTCATCCTAGGGGTAAAATGGTAATTTTGAACCCCCAACACTGATTATGCTTATAGATTTTATTCATTGTGGGAATGGATAAATATGACAATTTATGTGGTGGAAAATTTAAGTGTAAAAGCCAAATATTTAAATTAAGGACCAATTATAGTGTGACACGTGGCAAGCTTGGATTTATTTAATAGTTAACTTAAAAATCAGCCTATAAAATCCTTATTTTCCCCCTCATGATCGGCCAAACAAGAGGAAAGGAAGAACAAAGGAAGAACAAAACCCTAGGAGGAGAAAATCAAAGCGAAAGTGTGAGAATTAAAGGAATTAAAGAAGATAAAGTAAAATTTCTTTATTTTTACTTTAGATCTACAATACCCATGCTTTATTTTCTCATTTCCATGGTTGAATGACATGTTTTCATGATGAATGAGTGGCTGACCGAATGGGTATGGAGAGAAATTCATGATAGAATTGGCTTGAATTTAAGTTATGTTAGTGTTTTCGGTTAGTTACTGATATGTAGTATGAAAACAAGTGAAGAAAAACACCTATACTGTCAAGCTTGAACCTAAAATATCTATCATGACATTTATATATTTGACATGATACTTGTATACTAAAATATCTCAAGAAAATAGATAAAAGTCGATATTATACTTAGAAGTACAACTAAGTTGATCTATACCTCGGGCTAGTTAAAATAGGGATTTTAAGGTGAAATTGGAAATTTCATAATCCAGGGATGACTTAAAATGGTGATTTGGAATTCGAGGTCCAATTTGGAGTCAATCGGGAAAATTGACTGATTAGGGGAAAAATGGTCATTTTGCCATTTAAGGACAAAATGGAGATTTTTATAAAAGATTTTGACCACATTTGATCAAGATTGATCATATGGAGTATACTATAAGGTTTAGCAGTGAAAGATTTTCAATTTTCAATATTTTTGGAGAATAAGAGAGAAATGGTAATTTTGCCTTACCGTGGGCAAAATGGTAATTTCCACCACCCAACACTTGACAAATTTGTGGATTTTAATTATTGTGGGAATGGATAAACATGGCATAAATATGTGGTGAAAAATTTAAGTAAAAAGTCAAATAATTAAAATTTTAGACCAATGACACTGTGCCACTTGTCGATCTTTTAATTATTTAATATTTTCTTTATAAAGACATAAAAATCAGCCCACACACTCCCTATTCACTCAAGCTGGTCAGCCAAAGGAAGAAAAGCAAAGAAAGGAAGAGAAACAAGAAACCTAGGTAAGAAAATCAAGAAAATTCATTGAATTTTTCAAGGATTAAGTGACAAAAGGTAAAATCTTTCAATTTTTGCTTGAAACCTAGCTTACTCATGCTTTATTCCTTTATTTCCATGGCTGAAAATTTAGTTAGCATGATGAAACCCATGAAGGCCAAATGGGTATGGCAAGGATTTGATTATGGAAATGACTTGATTTTGAGTTATGTTGATGTTTAGAGATAGTTAATCATGTTTAGAAGGAAAACCATAAGAAAAATATTCATTTTCTCTAGAATCCTTCATTGGCTGAACCTAGCATGTTGTGTGTGTGTGTGTGATGAATTGTTGTTATTTCAAGAGAAATGGCTTAGAAAATGATGAATTATGGTGAGAAAATCGTGTAGGAAAAATTCTAGTGAAAATGCACTGTGATGGCCCAATTATCCAAAAAGAATTGTGAAGGTGGATTGAGCTGAAATTTTGGGTTAATTGGCATATGTTGGTAATTTGAAATATTGGAAAAAGGAATAGAGCAATTTGGAAGAAAAAATTGGATGCATTAGTCATTTTATCGGGTAATCGGCCTAATTATGTCAACACCGCGCTTCGATAATATTCGGATGAATTTTTGCATTTTATATCATGCATTAGTAGTTTAACTTAGTTTATATCAATTTAGGGGCAATATAGTAAATTCCTTGATTTTATATTGTGTCAAGGTGGTTAGACCTCTGACAACGGCAAGGAAATTTCACCTGAGGATCACTAGTCCGAGTACACTAAAAATTCTAACTTCTGAAAAACAGTGAGTAAACTATTTATTGCATTATTTCTCTAAAGTAATTTTTATTTAATTTGATAATTTTATGATAAGATTAATTGCTTTGGTGAATTGCCGATTTTATGTGAAAAATGTAGATTTTCTAAATTAATTCAATTTATAAAATTAATTTCATCTTTCTAAATTAAATTGAAAATTGTATAATTGATTTCAAAATTTGAGTAATTGGAGACCCTACGTTTTATTGTAAAGTATAAATTGAATCAATTGGCTTATGATATTATGGCATGATAGGTTGTCTTGTTAATTATGTTGAAAATTGTGAATTGTCCGTTCTACTTTGATAAATTGATTAGAAATTAAAATTGCCAAATCATGCGGTTAAATGTTTTATTTACTTGGTGGATTATTATCTACTGCAGTAGATGGATTTTCGTGGATCGGCCTATTTAGAGGTGTCACGGTAAAACCCCCCATATATATCTTTATCTCAGTTGTAGAGGAGTACAGGGTTGTCCTGAGGTATGACAGAGTTCACTTCATGCCCAACCACCACGTGAAGGCGAACTCAGCTAACAGCAAGGATCGACTGATTTTTGGAAAAAATTATAAAATTTTAACAGCCTTGGTGGACTCGGTTAAATGCCTCGGCCAAGGTATCCTCGAGCATGAATTTTTATGGCACGAGCCATAATTTTCGAGAAATCATAAGCCTCCTTATTATTATTACTAATATTTGAGCGAAATGAATTTACGATAATTGATTTAAATGAAATTGATGATATGAAACCCTTTCGAGAGGAATAAATTTCATTGTCTCTTATTACTTGCTTTTAGATATTTTCGGTGATGTTTGTTTACTCACTGAGTTGTGTAAACTCACCGCTCTCCTTTCCACCCTTTCAGGACTAGAATAGTTAGTAGATAGCTATGTTTGCCGAGGACGACAGTTGATTTTGCAACCTCATCAACAGTAGGTTTCTGTCCTCTTTACTTTTGATTATTCGAGGGCCCACGTGTCAATGTAAATGTATTACGTACTCTGTTTATGTGTATTACAGTATGTACGATTTTATTTTGTTTTTACACTATAAAAATTATTTACCGATAACTCTATAAATATTGTTTTATAAGAAATTTCAATATTTCATTGAATATTTTTCTTATATTCTAATATTTACTAATTCATTTAAAATAAAATGTTTTAGTTAGCGAAACTCATTTCTGACTTCGAACTATGTGATTTCCATATAATTGCTACGTATTTATTTGGACTCGAAATTTTCGATGAAAATGACCGGAACGCCCTTGTGAGTCAAAAATTTATTGCTGACCGTTCTGGTTTGATAATGACTTGTGACTTTTTATGACATGATGTTTGGTAATGATCAGTCACAAGGGAGACGAGAAAAATGGTACTAAAGCCTTGTAAGGTTCTGGTAGGCATTCTAGGGTATGAATGTCTATCAGGACGTCGCGACGGTTGTCATGGGCCTAATAGGAGTTTTGGGTCGTGATATATACCTTGGAAACCTTCAATGGCTGAATGTCCCATTTTGTGTGGATGATGAATTGATTTTGTTTCAAAAGAAATTGGTTAGAAAATGATGATTTATGGTGAGAAAACTAAGTAGGAAAAATCATGGTGTTAGTACACCACAATGGTCGAAATTTTCAAGAAGAATTGTGAAGGTTGTTAAGCTGGATTTTATGTTATTTGACTTGTGTTTGAGGAATTAGAAGTGTTGGAAAAGAAATGGAATTAATTGGAATTGAATTGGATGTATTGGCCATTTAAGCGGGTGACAGATCGAATTAGGCCAATACCGATTTATTTAAGTGAACAATTGAAATTATGTAGAATACCGATTTTAATTAGCTATCTGAATACACTTATGCACCTATATAGAGCTTAAAATAGTTTTATAATGGTATGACACAATATATTGAATTGTGTGTCGTGTATTGTGTATAGGTGTTGAACCCTCAAACAAAGGCAAAGGCATTGTACCAAAGGGTCGAGAATAAGAGCATTTTGAACTCCTAATACTGTGAGTGAATTTGCATTTCAAAATGATTTTGTGAATATGAACATATTTGAATAAAATGTTTGAATGATTTTATTCAATTTTCTTAAAAAAAAAACGAGTACCATGGGAAAAGCTTTTAGTGAAATATTTTTAGTGATGTGAAAATTGATTGTACTGAATCTGTGTACCTTTATATTATGTTGATGTTCATTATTAATAAATTTTACCAAATTTGATGTAACCGTGCATATGCGAAGTGGGAAGTGCAATGCCGGTAATGATGTATGAGTAGGGAGTGCACACATGGTCATACTACTATGTACGAGTGGGGGATGTACCCATGATGACTAGGGAATTGTGCGAGTACGGAGAGCACACATGGTCATATTGCTATGTACGAGTGGGGGATGTACCCATGACGACTAGGGGATTGTGCGAGTAGGGAGTACAAACATGGTCACATTGTTATGTGCGAGTAAAGAGGGCAGCAAAGTGGATAAGAATAGTGTAGTATATGTAATTGCACGTGATTTTATATATATGCGTGATATAATGTGCATAATGGAAAATGTGATTTGTACGGTATGTGAAACCTTGTTCTGCGACAGTTTGTGATGAACCGTCGATTTTGCTATCTTGCTAGAATGACTGGTGTAAATCCATGGTTGCCTTATCCTTGAATGTAGAATAAATTCTGGGTTAAGTGGAAAGGGTTTAAATATTAGCTGCATTAAAATTATCTTGTTTTCAATCAGTGCATCATGATTATCAAATTTCCTGGCTATTATTGTTTGTTCCCTTCTAATGTTCGCTCACTGAGTTTCGTACTCACGGTTTTTAAAAAAAATTCATGTTTTCAGATCCGGAGACTATCAGATCCTAGATCAAGGAGTCCTGTAGTTTACCTCTTGGGAAGATGCTCGGCATTCGATAGCTTTCCTCTTTTTCAGTTGTCTCCGCTGGCAGTCTTGAGTCTTTTGTTATGTGAATATGCTCCTGTAATGTAATTACTGAGTTACATGTCATGAACAATGTATGTATGTATGTTTTAATCGTTAATGCCATCATTAATTGGCTATTTTCACATTGGTTGAAAATGCGTATCGCTGCATTAGTTGACACAATGTTGAGTAAATTAAATGGAATAGGCTTGCTTGGGCTTGGTGAGCTATGCTCATTGGCTAATGCGCCGGTCATGGCCCGACAATTTGGACTATGATAAAGTTGGTATTAGAGCCCTAGGTTGTTATGTCCTCTGATGTTCTTGTTTGGTCTAGCGGAGAGTCGGGTCTTTATGTGGGATCTTTGATTATGAACTGTGAACCACGGCACATTTCATAATCAAGGAACTGTGTAAATTCCCTATCTTAGAAACCACCTTATGTCTTTAATTGTGTTTAATAACAAGTGTTTTCCTTTGTCTAGGTAAGAATGCCACCTAAGACACGGGCTTCCTTAAGATGGATGGGGGAGCAAGATGTTCCCATTGAGATGGCTGATAGGCCACAGATCTCCATCCTCAGGGAGCGAGGTAGACATGGAAGGGCCACTAGGCCGGTGAGGGCGGATATGCCCGAGAGTAGGAGAGATGAGGGAAACCTATAGGTGAGGCAAATAGGCCACCAACTATAGGTATTACTGTTGAAAAATTGACGATAGGTCTGCAGGGAGTTAATCGGGTTGTAGAGATGATGGTAGCCCGTATGGATGATATACAAAAGGTAGTAGAGGGGAGACATGTAGCGCAAGCATCCCTTAGTTCACAAGGCCACACCGACCGCCAACCTCCAAAGGGTGAAAGATGTCAGGTAGAGGTTTCACTTACTGACTTTCTTAAGCTTAAGCCTCCATCATTTACTGGATCGGATGCATCGGAGAAACCCTAGGTTTTCTAGGATAAGATGGAAAAGATTTGTAATGCCATGGGGTGTTCTAGCGTCAGATCAGTGGAGCTAACAACATTTCAATTGAAGGATGTAGCACAAGAATGGTATGACTCATTGTGGAGGGGTAAGCCGACAGAATTCAGTACGGCTTTCTTAGATCGATTTTTATCACATAGTGTACCAAATGCCAGAGTTAGAAAGTGTCAGAGTATGATATAAAATTCACGCAACTGTCTAGATATGCACTTTATTTAGTTTCCACCGAGGAGATGAAGATCCAAAGGTTTGTGGACGGACTGATGGAACCATTGTTCAAAGCTGTGGCTTCTAGAGATTTCAATACTTACTTTGCGACAGTAGATTGTGCTCAACGAATTGAGAGGATGACCAGTGAGAGTAGAGCCGCAAGAGATAGAGCAAAAAGGGCCAAGATAGAGGGTTATCAAGGTCATAGAGATTTCGGTAGTGGAATTTCATTTTCTAGCCATCAAGGCCCATAGAGGGAATTAAGGGTACCCTAACGTGGGAGTGAGGTGGTGAGTGTCAGTGTAGAAAACTTTTAGTAGAAGGAGGCAACAACAAGATTCAAAGCAGAGTGGTCAAGGTATTCCTTCCTATGATACTTGTGGAAAATGACGTAGAGGACGATGCTATCTTACTGTAGGAGTTTGTTTTAGTTGTGGCCAACCTGGACAGTTTGGAGGAACTGCTCGATGGTTCATCAACCGTAAGGTTCGAATAACGGTTCTACTCGTCCAGCTTTGTCTACTACTTCGACACCTGTCTCAACTGGCCAGGAGATTAGCGAGATGAGAGATAGAGGTGCTGGTGCTTGCTCTCGGGGTAGACCATCTGGGTCTGGATGTCAAGGTTCTGTAGGAGGAGACCAAGCAAGGGTATATGCTTTAACTCCCCAAAAGGCTCAAATGTCCAATGCAGTAGTTTCAGGCACTCTTTCCATTTGTAATATGGATGCTAGAGTATTGTTTGACCCTGGATCTACTCATTCTTTTATCTCTCCATGCTTTGCACTCCGATTGGATAAAGATTGTGTTAGGAAAGAATAACAACTAGCGGTGTTTATTCCTTTAAAAGAGGCATTTGTGGCTAAATGGGAATATAAGTCCTGCGTAGTTCGAATTAAGGAGAAGAATACCTTAGTGAATCTAGTGGTGTTAGATAGCTTAGATTTCAATGTGATCTTGGGAATGGACTGGTTGTCACCTTGCCATGCTAGTGTAGACTGTTACCATAAGATAGTTAGATTTGATTTCCCAGATGAGCCATCATTTAGCATTCAAAGGGTTAAAAGTAATGTTCCGACCAACTTGATATCATCCATATCTGCCAGAAGATTATTGACGCAGGGTAGTCCAGGTTACTTGCCTATCGTGAGGGATGTTGGCTCCATTAGTTTTTGATGATAATAAAACATTCCCATGTCATTTGTGTCTAACATTTCTACCTAATTGTGCAAGGGAAATATCTACAAAGTGATAATATTTCAATCTTCCTAATGAGAACTTAAAGATGTGATTTGAATAAGGATCAATGATGATTAATATAAAGGAAGTCCCCTAGTTGAACAAGGAAGATCATTAGTTTAACTAAAGTCAAAGTGGAGAAGTGGAAGGTTGAAGCTTGGTGAGAACAGGATCGAGTTAGTCGACCAAGAAAATGGGTTAGTCGACTAAGTGCTCTCTGGAATCTGTGTCTTAAACAGAACCAACTTAGTCAACCAAAGGAAAAATTTTAGTCGACTAAGTGCTCTCTGTTTGCAACATACACCAGACCACTACAAGACAGATTAACGGCTAGAACCTTACCCGAACTGTTTCTAACAGTCAGAAATGTTCCAACAGCCATCAAACAAGCCTCTCCAACTATAAAAGCATCTTCAAATGCCAAGGAACTAACTTTTGGTAACCCTTAGAGAGATTTCAATATATTCAAGCCAAAAAAGGAGTACCAAACTTATAAATTCTTTATACTCTTTTTTGCACTCAAACGCTTATCTTTTGTATTTGTGTTTAGCACTTAACCTTGTACCACTTAGAGCAACTGTGTGATCAATAGGTACTTTCTCTACCAATCTTTGTATTCTTAGAGTGAAGGTTTCACTCTAAGCGTTTACTTCAAGCAAGGTTTGCTTGAATGCTCATAGGTTCCAACTTAGACTTGAAAAGTTGAGTGTAAAGGTTATGGTTGAGCCTTAAAAACCACATTGGGGTTCTAGTTTAGCCCGTGAAAAACTAAAGTAAAGGTTGTGGTTGAACCTTGAAAAACCACATTGGGTTTTAGTTTAGCTCAGGAAAAACTAGTGATAGGTTATGGTTGAGCCTTGAAAAACCACATTGGGTTTTAGTTGATCTCGTGAAAAACTAGTGTAAAGGTTATGGCTAAGCCTTGGAAAAGCCATTGTAAAAGCTTGGTGGAAGCTTGTGAATTCCATTGTTTCAGTGTTTGGTTTGAAAATCCTTGGTTGGATAATCAAGGTAGTGGATGTAGGTCTTGGACTGAACCACTGTAAATACCTTGTCCATTGTCTCTCTTGCTTTGCATTCTTTGTTTTGAGATTAAGTCTCAATCCCACAAAAAGAGCCGAGATAATGCTATTCACCCCTTTTCTAACACTCACTTTGGGACCAACAATTGGTATCAGAGCTAGCTCTCTGCATACAAGGTCTAACACCCTTAGAGAGGATCCAAATGGCTCTACAAAAATTAGCTGTAGCTAAGGGATAATCTACAAACGGACCACCTCTGGTTGATGGCTCTAATTACTCTTATTAGAGCACTAGAATGTCAATATACATTAAGGTCATAGATTATGAAATGTGGGATGTCATCACTGATGGTCCCTTCATTCCCTGAACTGTAAATGTTGTTGCAAATGAGTTAATGCCTAAGTCAAGGTTTGAATAGACCGAGGCTGAAACCAAGAAAGTGCAGACTAACTTTAAGGCAATCAACACCTTACATTGTACCTTAACTCCTATTGAGTTTAACAAAGTCTCAAGCTGTACAACAGCTAAGCAAGTATGGGACAAGTTAAGAATAATTAATGAAGGGACTTCTCAAGTTAAGGAGTCTAAGATAGCCCTCCTGACCCACGGCCATGAGATGTTCAAAACAGAATCTGGTGAGGACATCACTAGCATGTTTGATAGGTTCACAAACATTACAAATAAACTTAACCAACTAGGAAAACCTATCCTCGAGCATGAGCTTGTAAAAAGACTTCTTAAAAGTCTACCTAAGTCATGGAAGCGAAAGGTGACTGCCATTAGAGAAGCCAAAGATTTGAACATCATCACACTCGATGAAATATGCAGGTCACTCCTCACACATGAGCTGGAGCTCAATGAAGAAGAAGAAGAGAATAGAAGAAAGGCAAAAGAAAAGAAGAAAAACATAGCATAAAATCTAGCATGCTTGAGGAAACGTTGGAAGAACTCTCATGCGATGATGATGATGAACTGGCACTTGTTGCAAGAAAATTCAGAAAACTGATGGGAACAAAGAATCGAAGATTTGTAAGAAAAATCCTTAAGAGAGACCAAGGTCTTTATTGGAAGGAAAACAAGATTGACAGTAGTAAAAAGGAATAAGTGATCTACTACAAATGAAAGAAACCAGGGCACTACAAGTCTGAATGTCCATTGCTAAAAGAAAAAACTCCAAAGAATAACAAAAAGTAAAAAAAGTCAATCGTTGCTGCAACTTGGTCAGATAGTGATTCAAGCACAGAATTAGATGAAGAAAGCTCAGAAGAAAAAGCAAACATTTGCTTAATGTCAAAGGATGATGAAATAGAGATATGTTCATCAACTTGTGATATTTCAATGAATGATTTACAAGATGAGTATGACAATTTATGTGATGAGTTTGAAAGCCTATTTTTAAAGTACAAAAACTTAAAGAAAAAGGCTACATCACTTGAAAAAGATTTGGAGAAAATAAAACATGAATTCAACCCTATTTTTGAGCAATAAAATCTTATACAAATTGAGTTTGAACATTCAAAAACAGATTCTGAAATTATGAAGGTAGAGCTGGAAAATAAATCTGTTACTTTGTAAAAATCTCTTGATGAAAATACAGCTTTTAAGTGTTTAAACAATGATACTTTAAAGAAAAATTCATATGGTAAGAAGAATCATCTTAAAGCACAATCTAGATGCTATTGTTGTGGAAAATATGGTCATCTATCATATGATTGTGTCAAAAATATAAATGTGCAGAAAACCAGAAAAATCTGGGTGCCAAAAGGCTATTTTATTGCCACTAACACTCAAAGACCCATCAAAGTATGGGTACCTATCAAGAATAACTGAATCATGTTTTTGTAGGTTGAGCTGCACCTAAAGGAAACATGTTCAAAAGCTCAACACAACAAGAAGAAGCAGCCATGGTGCATGGATAGTGGCTGCTCTCGACACATGACAGGAGATGAAATGCTGTTTGCTCAGCTAGATAAGAAAAAGGGAGGCACCGTGTCCTTTGCAGATGATTCAAAAGGTAGAATTCAATGGATAGGAACGGTTGGTAAGAACTCTCATACTCAAATCAGTCATGTGTTGCTTCTTAAAGGTTTAAAGCATAATCTGCTAAGCATCAATTAGCTATGTCATAAAGGATTCAAGGTTTGTTTTGATTCCAACAAATGTGAAGTAATAGATATAGGCACTAACAAGATTACCTTTATAGGAAAAAGATTGAAATACATGTATGTTATCTTTCTTGAAGATCTAGAAAAGGATAGTGAAATGTGCTTAGTAGCCAATGCTGAAAATGACAGCTGGTTGTGGCATAGGAGATTAGGACATGTGAGTTTAAACACCATGACAAAGCTGATCAAGAAAGATTTAGTTGTTGGACAACCTAGCATTAAATTTTAAAATGATAAAATATGTGGAGCTTGTCAATTAGGAAAACAAGTCAGAACTTCATTCAAAGCTAAGAATGTTATGTCAATATCTAGACCTCTTGAAATGCTGCACATTGATCTCTTTGGTCCTATTAGCACCACAAGTTTAGGTGGAAAATCTTATGACTTAGTGATAGTTGATGACTATTCTAGCTTTATTCGGGTTTATTCCCTTGCCCACAAGAATGATGCATTATCAGTTTTCATAGGCTACTGTAAGAAGGTTGGGAATGAAAAAGGTACACCCATTGTTAGGATTAGGAGTGACCATGGAAGAGAATTTAAGAATGATGAATTTGAAAAGATTTGCAATGAAAAAGGGTTGGAGCATAACTTCTCTGCTCCAAGAACACCCCAGCAAAATGGAGTTGTAGAGAGAAAGAATAGAACATTGAAAGAGATGGCTAGAACTATGCTTTGTGAGAACAACCTTCCTAAGTACTTTTGGGCTGAAGTTGTAAATACAGTAGCTTACATTCTTAATAGGGTCTCAATTAAAGCAATCATGTCAAAGACCCTATATGAGTTGTACAAAGGAAGAAAACCAAACATCTCCCACCTTAGGAGCTTTAGCTACAAATGCTTTGTTCTAAATAATGGAAAACAACCATTTAGGAAGTTTGATGCAAAAAGTGATGAAGCAATATTTTTGGGATATGCCTTGAACTCAAAAGCTTATAGAGTTTTCAACAAAAGGACACTAAATGTTGAAGAATCTATCCATACAATTTTTGATGAATCAATCCATGTTGAAAAGGAAATTCATGAGGATGATGAAGATTTAGAAAATCTAGAAAGACACATGGAAGAAATGAGTCTAAATGGTAACAAAAATAATGAGGAAGACTCATCTAAGGAAGAACCCGTGGCTCCACCTTTAGAAAATCTGCAAATATAAGAAATCCAACATAGTGACTTACCTAGAAACTGGAGATATGTGAGAGATCACCCACAAGATCAAATCATAGGTGACATATCTCATGGAGTTAAGACTAGGAAAGGAACTTGGGAAACATGTGAATTTTCAGCATTCATTTCTCAAGTTGAACCTAAAAGCTTTGATGAAGCTGAAAATGAGGAAAGTTGGATTTTAGCCATGCAAGAGAAGCTAGATCAATTCAAGAGAAACAATGTATGGTCACTAGTGCCTAAACCTTCAAATCATCCTATAGTTGGCACTAAATGGGTGTTTAGAAATAAGGTTAATGAACAAGGAAATGTGGTAAGAAATAAAGCAAGATTGGTAGCAAAAGGATATAATCAAGAAGAAGGAATAGATTATGAAAAAACCTTTGCTTCTGTTTCTAGAATAGAAGCCATAAGGTTATTAGTTGCCTTTGCTTGTCATATGAACTTCAAGCTATACCAAATGGATGTAAAGAGTGCATTCCTTAATGGACTAATTCAAGAGGAGGTATATGTTGAGCAACCTACTATCTTTGAAGATTTTGAGAAATCGGATCATGTTTTTAAACTTCACAAAGCCTTGTATGGATTGAAACAAGCTCCTAGAGCTTGGTATGAAAGGCTTTCTAAATTTCTGGTAGAAAAAGACTATGTTAGGGGTAATGTTAACACCACACTGTTTATCAAAAGATGCTCAACTAATTTGATCATAGTTCAAATATATGTAAATGACATTATATTTGGTGCTACTAATGAATCTCTTTGCAAGAACTTTGCTAAGGAAATGTTGGGAGAATTCGATATGAGCATGATGGGAGAATTGAAGTACTTTTTTGGCCTTCAAATTAAGCAATGCAAAGAAGGAATTTTTATTAGCCAAGATAGATATGTTCAAGACATGCTCAAAAAGTTTGACATGCTAAAACTAAAGCCCATCGGTGCACCAATGAGTCCATCTACAAAACTGGATGCTGATGAGAAAGGTAAAGATGTAGATCAAAAGCTCTATAGAGGTATGATCGGATCTCTTCTTTACGTAACATCTAGTATATCAGATATTTAGTTTAGTGTGTGTTTGTGTGCTAGATTTCAGTCTCAACCAAAAGAAATACACCTAACTACTATGAAAAGAATATTTAGATATCTCATTGAAATTCAAAGCTTAGGAATTTGGTATTCAAAAGAATCACCATTCAGCCTTGTAGGATATTCAGATGTTGACTTTGCAGGAAGTAGAACTGATAAGAAAAGCACTAGTGGAACATGTCAGTTCGTAGGTAGCATGCTTGTATGTTGGTCAAGCAAAAAGCAGAATTCTGTAGCATTGTCCACTGTTGAAGCTGAATATGTATCCTTAGGAAGTTGTTGTGCATAGGTTTTATGGATTAAAGCAACAATTGAAAGACTACGGGTTGTCCATGAATAACATTCCCATATATTGCGACAACACCAGTGCTATAAATATTTCAAAGAATCCTATATAACACTCAGGAACAAAACACATTGAGGTTAGAATCACTTTATTAAAGATTATGTAACTAAGGGAGAAATCAATATTGAATTTGTAAGCACATTGCATCAACTTGCTGACATATTTACGAAACCCCTTAATAAAGATAGATTCTATGAAATTAGAAGAAATCTAGGAATATGTTGTTTGGAAGATTTATAGGGAGAAGTCTGGACTAAATAGAGAAAAACAGAAGGAACTTAGTCGACTAAAGTTTGAAACTCAGTCAACTAAGAGCATTCTGTTTCATTAGAACAAAAGAACTGATAGTTGAATGATAAAGGATTAAATTAATGAAATTTTGTGCCTACCAGGTAATGAAAAGAAAGAGTGAAACCGAGATAGTAAATAGTTAACAGTTAAGAGAGAGTTTTGAAATTTCAAGAAAAATGAGGCAATTGATAAAGGGGGAGGCAGATGGTTTCTAAATTAGAAACCATCAATCACTTCTCTTCTTCACCTTTTGATAACCGATTCTCTCAAAACCCTAGCAATCTCATTTGCTTGTTCCTTGTCTGAAATCAACCGAGAATCTTTCCTTTCTCACAACTTGAAACTCCAAACTCAAAAACTACTCTCAGAACTCCAAATGGCCAAGTCAACTTTACTCAAGGAGTTACTGGAGAAGAAAAAAGGGAAAAGATCGATAAAGGAAAGCACCGAGATAGAAAATCCTCAAAAGAAATAAAAAAAGATGTCTGGTGCAGAAATACAGAAGAGTGAGAAAAATCCTAGCAAGAAGAAATAGACCAAAAACTAAGAAAAAATTTGGGAAAACAAAGAAGAAAGACAAGAAAAAAATGTCTTCAAAAGGTACTTCATCCTCCTCATCCCTGAAATTTAGAAACAGAATTCATGAAGAGAGATTTAGAAAAATCGAAAATGCTCTTATGACAGAAGAGTGAAACCCTTGAACTCCAAACAAGCTCAACAGACTATTTTATTGAGATGAGAATAAAGGAGTATAGCTCTTTCAAGGACAGGACATTTAGTGCTAGTTTAGTTAAAGAATTCTATGCTGGCATTGCATTTAGTGAGAAAGAACTTGATGATATAGAGGATTTTTCAAAGGATAACTTGAATGTATTTTTAAATGGAAAAGAGTTTTTAGTTACAACTTCAAACTTGAGAAATCTACTAGAAATTGAGGGAAAAGATGGAGAGTATGAAATGCCTGACAAGTATGATCCTGCATTTGTGTGGGAAATTGTCACGGGAAAAAAAGAAAAATTTTCTTCAAAAAGCAATGCAGGACTGATCATTAGTCCACAATTTAGAATCCTGCATTACTTTGCAGTAGCCAATCTGCATGGTAGGAGTGGTAGCTTAAGCTACATCAGCCTCCAAGATCTTTGACTGATGGAGCATGCATTTATTGGAGAAGTACTGAACCTTGGAAGGTTCATGATTGAAAGAATGAGGGCAGCATGTGAACTGGAAAAGATCCATTTGCCATACAGGAATGTAATCACATCCCTGGTTAAGAAGAAAAAAGTATGGGCCAAAAGATATGATATGGATGTGGTCAAAAGCAAAGATCAACTAATCTACCTAGGGAGCTTAATCAAGATGGGATACAAGGTATGTGGGGACACCTTCAGTAAGACCTCCAAGATTACTTCAGTGTAAACTCAACCAGAGGTAGCCCCTATACCACTAAAGACAACATCCCATCCTTTCTCCAAAGAGGTCATGTTTAATTTGCTGATGAGAATGGATGCCAAGCTCACTGATCAAGGAGAAAGACTGGTGAAAATTGAAGAAAGAATGAATGAAATTGAGGCCAGCCTAAAAGCAAAATCTAAAATACCATTTGGACCTGCTGATGCTGACTCCTTTGCTACTAAGAGCATGGCATCAGGAAGACAAGGTGCTAAAGGATCAGCCTGACAACTAGAAGGTTTTGAATTCAAAGATGCAAGCCCTAAATTTCAAGCTGAAAGGTCTACCTACAAGAGTGCAAGTGTTGGACATCAAGGCCCTGAACCAGGATTTGAGGAACCCCTCAAAACCACTTTAGCAGAAAAAGAAACATCTAATCAAAGTACTAAGGTAATTGGTTCACCACCTGGTCCTCCTGAGCATCAACCTTCACCACAATCTGAACAAGGAGCATCCCCTCCTCACTCTGATGAAGTGTCTGTCATGGGACTTTTCTATCAGATGATAAGAGAAGAGCAAGCAGAAAAAGAGGCAGCAGTAGCTCAAGCTGCCCAAGCAATGACTTCAGACAAAGAAGCTGTAGAAAAATGCAAAGTAAAAGGAAACACAAAAAATACAGCTCCAGCAACTAAGCCTCAACCACCTGCCATGGGATAGGAGAAGACAGCTAGAGAATCTGTAGCTCCAAGAACAAGGAAGTCTTCAAGATTGGCAGAGAAAGTAAAATCACCACCTGCAAGCACTCCTCAAGCCCCAATAGAAGTTTCTGATTAGGCAACTCCATAAAAAGCTACAAATACACCTTCATAATCCTCTCAGCAACCTCCGGACGCATCCACTCAACCACCTATAAGACCATATTTTCTTGTCCCTCTCAATCCTTGGTGGGAACAAACAATATCTCTTGAATCCATACCATCCCCCTCTGAAGATTAATGCCTCAAACCCCCCCTCTGATGATGACAAAAAAGAAGGAGTAGTAATTACAAGAAAAATAAAAAAAATCTGAGGGTAGAGGTACTGGACTTTTAGGTAAAACATCAAGAAAAACAAAAAAATCATAAGGGTAGAAGAACCAGACTTCTAGGATAGATAGGTAGCAAAAACAGGTCTAGAGGTATTTCTGGAACAAATTTTTGATTACTGTTTTGTTGGATATTTATGCCAAAATGGCATCATTTGGTAAGGGGTATCACTCAACATCCCTTCCAAGTTCTCGAGCCGAGAATTTCTCATTGAGGGGTATCACTCAGCATCCCTCTTTGCTCACCATTACAGGCATGTGTATTACCCATTCCACACGTGCACGATTACATCAAGTTCACATAATTTCTTAACAATACAAGTAAGCATCATATAGATGAGCAATATTTAACACAATCAAATTTCACATCAATAAAATAATATTTCATGAGAAACTTGTTCCCATGGTACCCGTTCTTTTTAAGGAAGATTAAATAAAATCATTCAAGCATTTTATTCAAATAGGTTCATATTCACCAAAACTATTTTTGAAATGCAAATTCACTCACAGTTGTCGAAAAATCTAGATTTTGGGTGTACTCGGACTAATGGTCCTCAAGCACAATGTCATTTGCCTTTTTCGAAAATCTCACCACCTTGACACAGAATAAAATTAGAGAATTTAGTATATTGCCCCTAAGCTAATATAAACTAATTTAAATTACTAATGCATGATATGTAAATGCAAAAATGTGTCAAAATATCGCTTAGTCACGATATCGACTAAATTCGACCGATCACCTGATTAATTGACAATTATGTCCCAATCACCTCTAAATTACTTCATTCCTCCTCTAATATCTCAATTCACTATTCACATTTCAAATAACTAAATTTCAGCATTGAAATCCCTCAATTCCTTCAGGTAAAAATTCGGTCATTATGGTGTACTTACATCGTAATTTTTCCTAGTCACATTTCTCTTTTAATTCTTCATTTTTTTCCAAGCCTTTTTTTCCTTGAAATACAAACAATTCCTCATTGATATTCAGCCTACGCGGTTCGGCAAATGAAGAATCCTAAAGAAATTGAATGTTTTTCTTATATTTTTGTTCATAACCATGTTTAACTACCTCTAAACATCAACATAGTCTAAAATCAAGCCAATCCAACATTAATTTTTCTTCCATACCCATTTTTCAGAATTGAATTCATCATGATAACTCACTATTCAACCATGGAAATAAAGAAATAATGCATGGGTAGGCTAGGTATCAAGGAGAATTAAAGAAATTCTAACTTACCTAGCTTGTTTCCTTGATTTCTTTCACTTTCTCTTTGATTTTCCACCTAAGTTTTCTTGTTTTTTCCTTTCCTCTTCCTTTGTTCTTGTTGCTGGTTACTTAGGCCAAATATGGTGAGACAAAATGGGTTTTTATGGCTGATTTTTATGCTTTAATATTAAAACATTAAAGCTTGACACATGGCATAAAGCCGTTGGTCCATTATTTTAATTATTTGACTTTTTCTATTGAATTTTCCACCACAATTAATCTTATACTTATCAAATCCCATGAGGAAAACAATCCCTTAGTCTTGACAAGTGCTAGCACAAAAAATTTACCGATTTGCCCCTAGGGTGAAAAAATTATGATTTTATCCCTATACTCCGAAATGTACCGGAATTACATTATTTTCACTTTTCAACCTCAAATAACACTAATATTGATCAATCTTAATCAAATGGGGAAAAAATCATTTTCTAAAAATTCTCATTTGGTCATCTAGTGGCAAAATTACCATTTTGCCCTTGTGCTCCAAAAATACTAGAAATCACAACTTTTCTTCGCTAAACTTCATTTTATACTCCAATATTCATATTATATTTTATATAATTATTCTTGGTCAAATGTGGTCAAATCTTTGCTAAAAATCTCCATTTTGTCCTTAAATGACAAAATGGCTGTTTTGTCCATAATCGATCAATTTTCCCGATTAACTCCAAACTGGACTTTGAACTCCGAATCACCATTCTAAGTCATTCTATGGGTTTTAAAATTTCAAATTCCTCTTAGAATTTCTACTTGAACTAGGTTAAGGCTCGATTTAACTTGGTTGTACCACTCGATACAATATCGTCTTTTAATCGAGCTTAACAAGGTCTCACATTTTCGTTCGATTTTCTCCACCTAGGATTTTGTTCTTCCTATGTTCTTCCTTTCCTCTTGTTTGGCCGACCATGGGGGTGAAAATAAGGGTTTTATGCGCTAATTTTTAAGTTAAATATTAAATAAATCCAAGCTTGCCTTGTGTCACACTATAATTGGTCCATAATTTAAATATTTGACTTTTACACTTAAATTTTCCAGCACATAAATTGGCATATTTATCCATTCCCATAATGAATAAAATCTATAAGTTTAACCAGTGTTGGGGTGAAAAATTACAATTTTGCCCTCGGGGTGACAAAATTATCGTTTTGCCCCTATGCTCCAAAATACCGAGAATTAAAATTTTTCACTACTAAACCTCATATTATACTTCAAATGATCAATGTTGATCAAATGTGGTCAAAATCGTTTTTAAAAATTCCCATTTTGTCCTTGGGTGGCAAAATGACCATTTTACCCCTACATAGTCAATATTCTCGATTGACTCCAATTCAGACCTCGAACTCCAAATCACCATTTTAAATCATTTTGTGGGTTTTTAAATTATCAAATTCATCTTAGAATCTCTATTGGAACTAGTTTGATGTTTAAATCCACTTGATTGTAGTAGTACGTACAATATCGATCCTTTGAAAATTTTTTCGAGGTGTTTGAAGTATGCAAGCATTCTATCTACGGGTCTATAGAGGTTGAGGCCTCACATTATTACACAATATTGTCATTTAACCGGCAAGTGCACATGCCCACTCCACACGTGAACGGTTACACCAATTTTAGATTCCCAAAACAATTTCGAAATGCAAGTTCACTCACAATTTTCGGGAGTCGAATTTGGGTACTTCGACTACTGATCCTCGGGTACAATTTCTTTGCCCCTATCAGAGGATTCACCACCTAGACATATTGCACAATCAAACAATTCACTGAATTGCTGCCAAAGCGGTATAAAACCAAATCATACTCTATATTGATGCATAAAATGGAATGTGAAATGCTTGGGTGACTATCTAAATACGGTGTCCTTTCTAATTTCCATTATGTACCTAAATAAGTTGGTATTCGCCTCATTTAATTTTTCACCCGATTAATTGGCCAATTTACCCAATTCAACTTCAATTAATTCCATTTCTTTTCCAATACTCCAATTCATCAAATACTAGTCAATTAACATGAAATGTGTCAAAATTACCTTCACATTCCATTTTGAAATATTCGGCCATGGTGGACTTACTAACACTAAAATTTTTCAAGCTAAATTTTTACATCACAAATCTTTCATTTTCATCCAATTCACTTGAAATAAAATCAATCCACAATCAATACTCCACATGTAAGGTTCGACCATGAAGATTTACCAAGGATTATGTGATTTTCTTCACTTGTTTTCATACTACACATCACTAATCATCTAAAAACACTAATCTAGTAAGAAATCTATCCAAATTCAAGCATAAAAACCCTCCCCCCATGTTTGGCCAGCCATAGTTCCCTCATGCAAACCTTGATTTCAACCATGGAAATGAGAAAATAAAGCATAAGAAAGGCAGATCACAAGCAAAAATCAAGAAATTTTACCTTTACTAGCTTGATTTCTTGGAATCCAACAATTTCCCTTTGAATTTCTCCTCCTAGGGCTTTCTTTCTTTCTTTTCTCTTTTGATCTTGCTTTGGGCGAATATGGGAGTGAAATGAGGAAGATATGGGCTGATTTTTAAGTTAAGTATTAAAGAAATCAAGACTTGACACTTGTCACACTACCATTGGTCCATTTTTTTAATACTTATCCATTCAACTTTATTTCACCACCACATAAAATACCATATTTATCCACACCAATAATGAATAAAATCTATAAATTTGACAAGTGTTGGGTGGTGAAAATTACAATTTTGTCCCTAGGGTGGCAAAATGACTTTTTTGCCCTTATGTTCCAAAAAATATACTCTAAATGATCAATCTTGGTCAAAATTTCATCCAACATCCAAATCTCAACCTTGGGTGGGAAAATGACCATTTTGCCTCTACGTAGTCAATATTCCCGAGTAACTCCAAATTAGACCTCGAACTCCGAATCACCGTATTAAATGATTCTGGGCTTTTGAAATTTTTAATTTCATGTTAAAACCTCTATTTTGACTAGTTTGAGGCTTAATTCAAATTAGTTGTACCACTTGGTACACTGGCAATTTTCAACTATTTTTCTGAGGCTTTCAAGTATGCAAGCATTCTATCTATGAGTCTATAGAGGTCTAGGCCTCACATTTATGTTGATGACATTCTACTCATTGGGAATAATGTAGGAATGTTATCAACAATTAAAGATTGGCTGAACAAACAATTTAATATAAAAAACTTGGTAGAAGCTTCCTATGTTCTTGGAATCAAACTTATAAGGGATCGTAAGAACAAGAAAATAGCAGTAACTCAAGCATCCTACATAGGCAAGATTTTGGCCGAGTTTGCTATGGAGGATTCCAAAAAAAGATTCCAAAAAATTTTTCAACCTAAATTTTTACGTCAGAAATCTTTCATTCTCATCCAATTCACTTGAAATAAAATCAATCCACCATCAATACTGCACATGTAAGGTTCAACCGTGAAGGTTTATTGAGGATTATGTGATTTTCTTCACTTGTTTTCATACTAAACATCACTAATCATCTAAAAACACTAATCTAGCAAGAAATCTATCCAAATTCAAGCATAAAAACCCTCCCCCATGTTCGGCCAGCCATAGTTCCCACATGCAAACCTTGATTTCGACCATGGAAATGAGAAAATAAAGCATAGGAAAGGTAGATCACAAGCCAAAATCAAAAAATTTTACCTTTACTAGCTTGGTTACTTGGAATCCAACAATTTTCATTTCAATTTCTCCTCCTAAGGTTTTGTTTCTTTCTTTTCTCTTTCGTTCTTGCTTTGGTCGAATATGGGAGTGAAATGGGGAAGATGTGGGCTGATTTTTAAGTTAAATATTAAAGAAATCTAGACTAGACACTTGTCAGACTACCATTGGTCCATTTTTTTAATACTTATCCAGTCAACTTTTTTTCACCACCACATAAAATGCCATATTTATCCACACCAATAATGAATGAAATCTATAAATTTGACAAGTGTTGGGTGGTGAAAATTACAATTTTGTCCCTAGGGTGGCAAAATGACTTTTTTGCCCTTATGTTCCAAAAAATTACCAAAAATAAAATTTTCACTTCTAAACCTCAAAATATACTCTAAATGATCTATCTTGATCAAAATTTCATCCAACATCCAAATCTCAACCTTGGGTGGCAAAATGACCATTTTACCTCTACGTAGTCAATATTCCCGAGTAACTCCAAATTAGACCTCGAACTCCAAATCATCGTATTAAATGATTTTGGGCTTTTGAAATTTTTAATTTCATGTTAAAACCCCTATTTTGACTAGTTCGAGGCTTTATTCAAATTAGTTGTACCACTTGGTACACTGGCGATTTTCAACTATTTTTCTGAGGCTTTCAAGTATGCATGCATTCTATCTACGAGTCTATGAGGTCGAGGCCTCACATTTATGTTGATGACATTCTACTCATTGGGAATAATGTAGGAATGTTATCAACAATTAAAAGTTGGCTGAACAAACAATTTAATATAAAAAACTTGGTAGAAGCTTCCTATATTCTTGGAATCAAACTTATAAGGGATCGTAAGAACAAGAAAATAGCAGTAACTCAAGCATCCTACATAGGCAAGATTTTGGCCAAGTTTGCTATGGGGGATTCCAAAAAAAGATTCCAAAAAATTTTTCAACCTAAATTTTTACGTCAGAAATCTTTCATTCTCATCCAATTCACTTGAAATAAAATCAATCCACCATCAATACTCCACATGTAAGGTTCGACCGTGAAGGTTTACCAAGGATTATGTGATTTTCTTCACTTGTTTTCATACTACACATCACTAATAATCTAAAAACACTAATCTAGCAAGAAATCTATCCAAATTCAAGCATAAAAACCGTCCCCCATGTTCGACCAACCATAGTTCCCACATGCAAACCTTGATTTGAACCTTGGAAATGAGAAAATAAAGCATAGGAAAGGTAGATCACAAGCAAAAATCTAGAAATTTTACCTTTACTAGCTTGATTGCTTGGAATCCAATAATTTCCCTTTCAATTTCTCCTCATTGGGTTTTGTTTCTTTCTTTTCTCTTTCCTTCTTGCTTTGGCCGAATATGGGAGTGAAATGGGCTGATTTTAAAGTTAAATATTAAAGAAATCTAGACTTGACACTTGTCACACTACCATTGGTCCATTTTTTTAATACTTATCCAGTCAACTTTTTTTTACCACCACATAAAATGCAATATTTATCCATACCAATAATGAATAAAATCTATAAATTTGACAAGTGTTGGGTGGTGAAAATTATAATTTTGTCCCCGAGGTGGCAAAATGACTATTTTGCCGTTATGTTCCAAAAAATGACTGGAAACAAAATTTTCACTTCTAAACCTCAAATTATACTCTAAATGAATAATCTTGGTCAAAATTCCATCTAACATCCAAATCTCAACCTTGGGTGGCAAAATGACCATTTTGCCCCTACATAGTCAATATTCTCGATTGACTCCAAATTAAACCTCGTAGTCCGAATCATCGTAATAAATAATTATGGGCTTTTGAAGTTTTCAGTTTCATCTTAAAACCCCTATTTTCACTAGTTCGAGGCTTAATTCAACTTAGTTGTACCACTAGGTACACTACCGATTTTCAACTATTTTTTCGAGGCATTCAACTATCTACGTGTCTATAGAGGTCGAGGCCTCACATTTATGTGGATGACATTCTACTTATTATGAATAATGTAGGAATGTTATCCACAATTAAAGGTTGGCTAAACAAACAATTTAATATAAAAACCTTGGCAGAAGCTTCCTATGTTCTCAGGATTAAACTTATAAGGGATCATAAGAACAAGAAAATAGTAGTAACTCAAGCATCGTACATAGGCAAGATTTTGGCCAAGTTTGCTATGCAGGATTCCAAAAAAGGTTTTATGCCTTTTAGACATGGAATCAAACTTTCTAAGGATATGTCACCTAAAACTCCAAAGGAAGTTGAAAACATGGGATAGATTCCATATGCATCTATTGTTGGAAATCTCATGTATGCTATATTGTGTTGTCACGACCCAATTTTCAAGCCATGACCGGCGCATGGACCCAATGAGCATAGCTCACCAAGAACAAGCAAGCCTATTTTACCTTCACTTTACTCCACGTATGATCGTGTGAGGCATCCACACGCAATGCACCCAGTGCACACAAAGCCAACTCATATTTGCATTATCAACAAAATATGCATATACATACTGGTCAAACATAAAATTTGACAATTTACATTACATGTACATATTCACATTAGAAAAGGCCCATAACTTCCAGCGGAGAATTTACAAAATACGGGCAACTATTGAATGCTGGACACCTACCAGAAGACGAACTACAATGATCCCTCGATCTAGGATTCAACAATCTCCTGATCTGAACACATGAATTTTTGAAAACGGTAAGTACAATACTCAGTGCACGAACATTAGGTGGGAACAAGCAAAATATCCAAGAAGGATTTAAAACCATGATGCACATACTTGGAACAAAACTCTTTTGATTCAATTTAATATCAACTCTTTCCCCTCAATTCAAATTAATTTACAATGAAAGAGTACTCAAGTTCACACATATTTACACAGATAAAAAAATCACACACGATTACATGCACCACATTTTTTTTCTTTCAATTTAGTCCACTATCTACTCGTATAGGCATATATAAACACATATATAAACACAAGTATCATCACGATCTCACCAGCTCATGTGCAACCCCCACATCGCGCACATAGCTGGAGTTATCGTGTGCATCCACCCACATCGTGCACATATCTACATTTATCGCATGCATCCACCCACGTCGTGCACAGGCTATATCATTGCCTGACATGTGCTCCCCTACATCGTGCACATGTATGGTTATAATTCTCACACAAGATTATTTGTCAATACATATCACACATCTACACATATATAGCAGCATAATATGGGGGCACATGAATTCATGCCTTTATGCATATCAGATTTCACAACATCAAACATTTTTATTAAGGGCTTGTTCCCAGCACGCATTTAAAAAAAAATACGGATAAAATCATTCAAATATTTCATCTCAATATATGTGCATTTCCCAAAACAATTTTGAAACACAAGTTTACTCACTGTACTAGGAGTCATTAAACTCCTAATCCAAATCTTCAAGTACAATTTTTGTACTTCCACTAGTAGTTTGCTTACCACATATCCATAATTCATGACATAAAATTCAATAAATTGTGTCAATTTATCATAAATTATTTCAGGCTCTAAAAATCTACATAAATGCATAAAACACTATGCAATTGTCCGAAAAATCATTTAAACGCGATATTCGGCCTAACTCGTACGGTACGCGAATTAATTCTCTAAAATCTCCAAACAAGCTCTAAATTGATTTCTTTCAATTTCTATACATCAATTATACCCAAATTAACTTAATGTCCACAAATATGGTGCAAATTATTAGTATAGGCCACAAATTATAAAATTACCCCTATTATGTAAAAATTTATATTTTTACATCGAAAATTCCCACTTAATTTCTATATCCTTAATTCATCATAATACACTTAAATACCATGAAATATCATCCAAACCAATAGCCAATTTACCTAAAATTTAGTTTGAAAAATCTTCACAAATTTTCTTGAAAATTTCGACCATGGTGTGGCATTCACACTAAAATTCATCCTACTTCGTTTTCTCACCCTAATTCGTCATTTCTCAACCATTTTACTTGAATGAAAACCAATCCATCATCAATACACATTAGGCAAGATTCGGCTATTGAAGATTCATGGGGAAAATGAATATTTTTCCTATAGTTTTGCTTCTAAACATGGTTAACTACCTCTAAACATCAACATAGTCCAAAATCAAGCCAATCCAGCATCAATTTCTCTTCCATACCCATTTTTCAGAATTGAATTCATCATGATAACTCAATATTCAACCATGGAAAATAAGGAATAAAGCATACGTAGGCTAGGATTAAAGTAAAACTAAAGAAATTTTACCTTTATTTTGCTTGATTCTTGAAAAACACTTGAAATCTCTTGATTTTTGGCTAGGTTTTTGCTTTTCTCCCTTTGTTTCCTTTCTTTTCTCTTCAATTCTGGTTCATGCCAATTTTGGTGAGAGAAAGTGAAGGTTATAAACTGATTTTTATAGTTTTATATTAAAATATAATGGCTTGCCACATGTCATAAAGCCATTGGTCCATTTTTTTAATTATTTGACTTTTTCTATTGAATTTTCCACCACAATTATTCTTGTATTTATCCAATCCTACCATAAATAAAATCCTTTGCTCTTCAGAAATGATGGGGTTAAAAAATTACTGATTTGCCCCCGAGGTAAAAAAATTATGATTTTGCCCCTATACTCTGAAATGTATCGGAATTACATTTTTTTCACTTTTCAACCTCAAATAACACTTCAATTTATCAATCTTAATCAAATGAGGCCAAAATATTTTCTAAAAATTCCCGTTTGGTCTTCTAGTGGCAAAATTACCATTTTGCCCTTGTGCTCCAAAAATATCGAGAATCATAATTTTTCTCTGCTAAACTTCATTTTATACTCCAATAATCATATTGTATTTCATATAATTATTCTTGGTCAAATGTGATCAAATCTTTGCTAAAAATTCCCATTTTGTCCTTAAATGGCAAAATGACCGTTTTGTTCCTAATCGGTTAATTTTTTCGATTAAGTCCAAACTGGACCTTAAACTCTGAATCACTATTCTAAGTCATTCTGTGGGTTTTAAAATTTTTAAATTCCTCTTAGAATTTCTATTTGAATGAGTTCAAGGCTAGATTTAACTTAGTTGTACTACTCGGTACAATACCGTCTTCTAATTGAGTTGGACAAGGTCTCACATTCTCCCCCACTAATAGAAATTTGGTGCCCGAATTTAAATTCAATGTAAGATAGCTTACCTTTATGTATCAAAAAGGTGTAGATACTTTGTCCACATATCCTCTTCCTCAATCAATCACTATCTGGCACATAAAACCTAGTTTTATACCTCAACACTTCATCTGTGCCTTTGGTAAACATATTTTCTTTCTTTCTATAAGGATCCTCCAACTGATCCTTAAGCTCTTTAAAGTGTCTAACACCACTAAATTCACTAAGGTGTTTTTGTCCTTGATTCGAGCTACGCATGATTTATTTTCTTATTCAATCACAAACACCTCATTTAAAGGAATAGGTACCACCAAGTGTTCTTCTCTCCTAACACAATTCTTACTCAATCGATGTGCAAAACATGTAGAAATAAGCAGATAGGTTAAACCAAGCTCAAACAACTCTCAAGCATTCATATCACAGCTAGGAAAAATACTTGAAACCACTGCATTGGAGGTCTGGGCCTCTTGGGGATTTAATGCATACACTCTCACTTGGGTCACTCCCACTGAGCCCTAACGTCCCGACTCAGATGGTTTGCCCCGAAAGGAAGCACCGGTACCTCTCTTTCGTGTCTCGCTAACCTCTTGGCCAGTTGAGACAGCTATTAAAGGGGCAAACGGAGCTAGATGAGTAGAACCGTGAACAGAACCTTACGGTTGTTGGGCCATTGGGCAATTCCTCCATATATGTCCAGGCTGGCCACAATTAAAACAAGTCCTTACAGGACGATAGCATTGTCCTCTATGTGGTCTTCCACAATTATCACAGGAAGGGATAGCCTGACTACTCTGCCTGGAATCTTGTGGCTGCCTCATTCCACTAAAAGTGTTCTACCCTGACCTAACACTGGCACTCGCCACATCACTCCCTTGTTGGGGTAACCTTAATTCCCTCTATGGGCCTTGACGGCTAGAAAATGAAATCCCACTGCTAAAGTCTTTGCAACCCTGATAACCCTCCGTCTTGGCCTTTTTTGCTACATCTCTTACGGCCCTACTTTCACTGGTCTTCATCTCAATTCGTTGAGCACAATCCACAGTCGCAGAGTAAGTATTGGAATCTCGGGAGGCCATAACCTGAAACAATGGTTTCACTAATCCATCCACAAACCTTTGGATTTTCATCTCTTTTGTGGAAACTAAATAAGGTGCATATATAGATAGTTGTGTAAATTTAATATCATACTCGAATACTGTCATATTCGGAGTCTGTACTAATGCTTCAAACTCTCTAGCTTTGGCATTTTGTACACTATGTGATAAAAATTGATCTAGGAATGTTGTACTGAATTCAATCCAAGCCAGTGGTGTAGCACTTGTCGACCTACCCTTTGGCAATGAGTCATACCATTCCTATGCTACATCCTCCTATTGAAAAGCTACTAGCTCCACTGACCTAACGCTAGAACACCCCATAGCATTACAAATCTTCTCCATCTTGTCTATGTTTTGTCTTAATCTAGATAAGAAAACATCTTTGTCTCAATTTAGATAAGAAAAAATGTTTTATTTTAATTAAAAACAAGAGCTGTCTTAAATTATGGTAATATCAAGAGGATTCTTGCGAAATGAATCTAGACATCCATGTTGATAAAAGAAGACTTCATGTTTAATTAGTACTCTTTTATTTATTATTAATTCTTCTTAAATAAAGATGGATAATAATAAAATAAGAGTTATTTTTCAACAAGGAGTTTTATTATATCAAGAACTCTAAATGATAATTAAAGAATTAAATTATTTATTCTTTGATTTTAACTTTGATAATTATGGAACATGTTTGATGCATCCATAGCTCTAAATGGATGTTCAAGATTGATTCAAAGATATTTGATTTTGATTAAATTTTTGAGGCAAGAGTTTTTATAAAAGAGAATAGATTGGAATAAAAGAAACATACGTATCTCTCTTGAGAAAGTCTCTCTAATCATTTCACTCCTCCTCCTCTTCCTCCTAACTTTGCTGCATCTATCTTCCTCTCTCATATTCTTGGTTGATTTCTTGAAGGAAAAACAGCCATTAATTTTTTTTAAAAAAGAGAAACAAAATCAATTGACATCTTGTAGTCTAGCATTTTGTACCTTGTCTACTCAAGGTTCAAATTGCAAACATTCTTGAAGAATAAGTGGTAAGTTTGTTTGGTTGAGAAATCAATCGTTAATGTGGTAGTAAATTTACTATAATTCACTAGATCTTCAAAAATAAGACATTTATTCTACTTTAATAGATTTTTATATTTTTAGGATGTGAATATGTTATTCGTAATATGAATGATGTGTTTTTTTGCTTGTGTAATTGCATTACTTACTTCTTTTACAAAAGAAAATTTTTGAAATCCATGTTTTACACAAACACATCAATCCATTTAAATCCAACTCCATCAATTGATTGTGTTTGCTTTTTTTTTTCAAAAATTGATTTCATGTTATTGTTCTTAAGGAAAAATGCTTTTTTTTTGGCATATTTTCAAGCATAAAAGATTTGATGGCATGTGAAGTGGCTAATGTGATTTATCAAATGATTTACTTAATTGCCTATTCTAGTAGCATAAATAAGGAAACGTGATTTTAAAATGTTGAGTTTTTTAAATTTCCCTCTATCGAAGATAATTTAACCACTTGAACAACCTTGTTTTGTCATTTCAAACTTATTTGAAGGGTTCAAGTTGGTAAAAATTGAGCATGATAAGCTTTGGCTACTTGAATTAGTATTCTGAATGCAAAATGTGCTTACGTGAGAAAAATGCAAGCCATCCTTAAACTTATAATGATTTATGATTTGAAGAAGTTTACCTCATGGTGAAAATACTGATCAACTTGTTATTGTTGGATGTTCATGCAAGCTTGAATGGTCATAGGGGTATTTTTGGTACATGATTATGGGAAAATTGAAAATGACCCTTGACATGCATAAATATGATTCATTATACTCATTACATTTTTCATAAATCATTTAGAGCATAATTAAACAAAATTAAGTGACACTGAGCTCATGACTCTACACAAAGCATGTCAAACTCTAATCTTGTATGCTTCAAATGCAAATATTTATCAAATGATTTTCTTGCAAAACCTTTGTTGATTTATAAATTCTTTGATTTTGATGATATAGCTTAGTTGAACCAAATTGATTTGATATATGTTCATATATAGCACAGATTTATTTTTGCTTCATACACTACCAAAAACTAGCCTATTTCCAATGGAAAATTTTCGCTAGAAATAGGCTGATTTTCGCTGACAATATCATTTTTCGATAGATTTCCAACAAAAAATTTCGTTGAAAATTCTGTCGGTGAAAGCCTCGTCGATAATACTTTCCGTTAGAAATCCATTAGAAAAATATGATTTTTGTTGGCTATCCCATTGGAATTCCGTTGGAAACAATTGTGAAAAAAATTCCGTTGGAAATTTCCAACGGAATATTCCATTGGAAAAAAAATTCCGACGGAAAATTTTGTTGGAAATAATTCCATAGGAAATGAATTTCCAATGGAATTTTCGGTTGAAATTTTTTTCTTGATGGAAAATTCTGTTAGAAATGCCTTTCCAACAAAAAAACATTGACAATTTCCAATGGAATTTTCCGTTGGAAAAACATTTTTGACAAAATATTCCATTGGAAAGGCAATCCTAACAAAAAAATTCTGTTGGAAGTTTCTAACAAACATTTTTGTTAGAAACGCATTTCCAATGGAATTTTCCGTTGGTGATGCATTTCCAATAGAAATTATGTTACTAATTTTTAATTGCATATGCTTTTAATAATGCTTTTCCAACAAAAATTGCCAATTTTCATTTCAATAATAAATTATCAATTCACATCCACATTTAACTTTCAAAATATATAAAACAAACACACATTAAAAATCGAGATTCAAAGTCAAATTCATACAATTAAAAATTACCCTAAATACACAATATAAAGCTAAATGTGCTATTAAACAGCTATACGAAAAAGTATCCAAGTGTAGTAGTGAAAAATAGACATCATCTCATGAAATGTTGTGTTCTTACTTGTCAAGATTTTTGCTTAAAGGTCTCGCATTTCCTTGTTTTGAAAGCGCATTAATCCTGGTCATGGTTTCCATACGTGCCATAAATTCACTCATGCTTTCTGCCATTGCATTCTTAATTTCTTCACGTATTTCCCCATGTATTTCCTCACGTATCTTATCCAAGTTTTTTGAAAGATTTTCCATTTTTTCTTCCAATGCAATTGCGGGACTAGTAGCATTTGAGTTGATAGGGCCACATGTAGACTCAAATGTTGCTACATTGCCGTGTGTTCCAGCAAGTAAAGTTCTAGCAGGCACCCAAGTAGCAAATCCATGCACGTGAGTGCTTGTAGTCTCCATCCCTCCAATGGCTTCAGTCCAAGCATGTGGATCGAATTCTGGCTGAGAAAATGAATCCTCACCATACTTCTGCGATAGTACAGAATTATACATTTCCTCTATTAAAAATTAAATAAGATTATTATTCAAGTAGATCGTCAACTTTAAAGTAAAAATTAATCAATTTTGTACGTACACTCGTAGACTTAGACTTGCTATCTATAAAATCACCATGACCGCCTAAACGCCTATGAGTGCGGTTGACCACTTCCAAAAAGCGAGCATCTCGTTTCATCTCAATTGCCTGCATTTATTTACAACTATATATACTCAATCATAATCGATATATATAAATAACATGTAAGGAAAAACCAAAGTCAAACTACTAAACATACAATTTAAATGTAGTTTGAAAGAAAATCGTACATATAAATGCGAAGTAAGATTAATTCATACCATCCTTTCTGCATGAACCAAAAATGCAACTGAACTACAAATGTGCTTTGGAATACTTCCTTCTTTTGGCGTTAAACGATTTTGCCTTGCTTTTCTTGATTTGTTTTGCCATTCTTCTGTACTCTATACCGTATCGATAAGGGTATCACAAATTTCATTTGTGATCCATTCCCTTGACATGCCTTTGCAATCCTTAATGTTGTTTCTTTTGGCTTCTGTCATTGATTTATTCCTTTCTTCTGAAAGTATGTCTCTTAGCTGATCAGAACAAATTTTACCTCATATACATCGAACCAAAACATCTTGATTTGTAGACCAAACACATTTTTCCTACAGCAAAATAATAAAGTAACTAAAAAATTGATACAAATTAATTAAAAACAAAAAGTTCTAATTTAATTGAATAACAAACATAGTACCTAAAACTTTTAAAACATGAACTCCTTTATATCATTAGGGACTTTCCTCCATTTCGACTATAGACCATGAAAGTGATTTTTAGTGGTCTTTGTTATTGTAGCAGTGACCCCTTGCTCGAAAAAAGTACTTGTAGAATATAAAAGAAAATTTTGATATATGAAAATTTATAACAAATATAACAATTTCATTATAATACAAGATGACATACTTGTCCCCAATAGGAGTTATACGCAATCTGTCGGATGGATCTACAGGAGTCCATAATCCTACATTAAGCCATTTATCTCTTGAACTTGAAGATGTATCATCTACACTTGAACCTAAATCAATAGATGGGGATCTATGAGAATTATGAGTGGATGTCTCATTTTCTACTTGCTCTGTAGTTGAACCCAATAAAGAAGGTGGCTTAGATGACACATCATTATACTCATGCTGCATCTGTGGTTGAATGGATAGATCAGCTGATGCACTAGCATTTGTTGGCAAGGACTTACTTCCAGAGCCATTTGTTGATCTAGGTCTCGGTTTTGAATGCTTGCCTTTAACCATCGTTCCTGTAATATTTTTTTTTTGTTAAAATTTAGACACAAATTATTTTCAATAAAATTGAAACAAAGTTAAAAAATCATCAATTTACAACAATCACAAGAATGATTATTCATTTATACAATCAGCTGCAATTATATAGTATTAATTTCAACATTCATAAACATATACTTTCCGTTATAATTTTATAACATGTCAATATCTTTGAATGTTATAAAATGAAAGTTAAACAACTATGTAACAAAAAATATAAAACCAATATCATATATGCGTACCATCATCAATCACTTTCAAAATAAGCAAACTCATGTTATTCATTATTATGACTATCATCACTAAACGTTTTGCAGTCATTGTATTCAAGTTCATCTTCATCTTCATTTTCATCTCTTTCCATCTCATATTCTTCATCTTTATCTCTTTGCATGTCATCTTCTTCATCCTCAATCAAGAGATTAACCTCTTCATAATCACCGCTTACTAAAACTGTAAGGTTATCAAGTTCTTCTGATGGAGTACCATTAATTAAAATAGACACATCTTCTTGGTATACTTCTTCATTCAAATCAATTTCATTTTCTCTATCTCCACTGTTAGGAATGTGAAATCTACTTTTAACTTTTGTTTTAAATACTACCTATAAATCATGTCGATCTCTTTTGGTTGATGGATAACTACTATAATAAACTTGATGAGCTTGTGCAGCTAAAACAAATGGTTCATTAGTGGCAAGTATTAAGTTGTATTTAATTTCAATAAGACCATGCAAAGGATCTACCTTAATACCTTTTTCAATGTCAAACTAATGACACTTAAATAGCACAACTCTATTTTCGATACCAAAATACTCCAACTCGATTATATCCACTAAAATACCATAAAAGTCACACTCATAATCATTATGAAAACTCCCTTTTATGCAAACCCCACTATTCATTGTCTTATGATTTTCGCCGTAATATAAGGTGTGAAACTTGAAACCATTCACAAAGTATCCTTTGTAATACCTTATCATACGTCCTATACCATGAGAGATTTCAAGTACACGTGGGTCAATTCATCCTTACGTTTTGCAACCTACGAACATGACATACAAGACCAAAAATTAATAATTATATAATTAATGCCTCAATGTTATGAAAAGTTCACTTCTAATTTACATAAACTTACATAATTTTTAAAACATTTCATGAATCTTGCATCACGTAGTTTCTCCAATTCATCTTCTGATATATATAGAACATCTCCCTTTACCATTTCATCTAATATCCTATCATCATATCCATAATTTACGGATTAAGTTCATTCTTATGATCAATCGTTTGAGCTTCTGGTAGAATGGTACTTACTTAATATATGGGAGCATCTCTTCATAATTCATTAAAACATATAGCTCAGTAGCATAAAACTCATCCTCATTTAAAAATCGAGATTTATCTAATGGACCAAAAGCTCACCTAAGATGAGTGAAAATTAAAAGATGACTAAGAGAGTCCACGTCTTCCCCATCATCATTACGTGGCACTCGATTTAATCTTGTTCGCACAGTAGGTTCAAAATACCATGAGCAAAATGAAGAGATTTCCTTGATAATAGAAGCCTCACATATAGATCCTTCAACAAAGGCTCGATTTTTTACTCTCTTCTTCAAATGTTGCAAAAACCTAAAAATCACAATGTTCATCAAACTTAATAAGTACCTTAAACTCTTGTAATAAACTATTTGAAAACAAATAACAATTATAGTACCTCTAAAATGGATACATCCATGATATTGGATGGGCCCAACAACCTTTACCTCGTAAGGTAAAAGAATCGACAAATGCTCCATAGAGTCAAAGAAACCAAGAGGAAAGATCTTTTCTAGTTTGCATATAATTTCACATATTTTTCCTTGTAAAGCTTCCATATGATCTACAAGTATTTCAGTTGTGCACAAATCCCCAAAAAAATGAGATATCTTAGTAATCACATCCCAAATTGAGTAAGGCACCATATCATGGAACACAATTGAGAGCAAATGTTACAAAAAAACATGACAATTATGACTTTTCATCCCATAAAATTTGCAATCAATCTCATTAACACATCGAGATATGTTCGATGCAAAGCCATCAGGTAATCTCAATTGTTTCACTCAAGCACCAACATTTTTTTCCTCCTTATTTAAGGTGTATGCAACCTCAGGCTTGAAAAATTTTCTATTATTTTCCACTAATTCTAATTCTAGCGGCTTGCAATACACCTTTAAATCTTGTCATGCCTTTAAGTTGTCTTTCGTTTTTCCCTTAACATCCATCATTGTGTTGAATATATTCTCAAATACATGACGTTCAATATGCATCACATCTAGATTGTGACGAATAAGAAGTGTATGACGATAAGACAAATCCCAAAATATACTTTTATTCACCCAATTATGACTTACACCATAACTTGAAATCTTTTGGTCACCACATTTCGTTATGAATGAGAGATGATAAAGCGAATTCAAAACTGACAATATTTTCTCACTTGATAATCGAGGAAATGGTAAGTCATGCTCAACTCTTTTTTTAATAAATTTGTCTCTTTGCCTTTTAAAAGGATGATTAGGTCGCAAGAACTGCTGATGACAAGCAAAAGAACAAGGTTTCCTACCATGATCCAATAGGAAAGACTTAGAATGTTCCATGCAAAAGGGACATGATAATCATCCATGAATACTCCACCCTGACAACATACCGTAAGCAGGAAAACCATTAATTGTCCATAATAATGTTGCCTTGATATGAAAATTTTGTTTCCTATATGCATCATACGTGACAACACCCTAGGTCCACAATACTTTCAATTCATCTATCAAAGGCCCTAAGAAAACATCTATGTTTTGACTTGGATTTTTCTTCCCTGGAATAGCCATATTAAGAAATATATATTATTGTTTCATACACATCTATGGGGTAAATTGTACACACAAAACATTACTGGTCAAATAGAATAAGGTTTCTCAATCAGTCTAAAAGGATTGAAATCGTCAGCACAAAACCCTAGTCTGACATTTTGAGGTTCCATTGCAAAAAACTCATATGTGCGGTTGAAATGTTGCCAAGCGTCACCATCAACAAGGTTTTTTAGGACTCCATCATCACTTTGGTTTTATGTATGCCATGTCATATGTTCAGTAGTTTTGCATGACAACATCTTGTAATGTATGTTCTTCTGCCTTTTAACACTTGATTTCCTCAGTTTATATTGAGGATGCCCACATATCATATAATGCTCAAAATTAGCAGTTTCCTTATAAAATAACATGCAATTGCTTTTGAAACCATGAATTTTGATATATCCCAATCCAAGTTTTGCTACCTTTTTTTCCATCCTATAAAAGTCAGTAGGTAAAGTTTCATTTGATGACAACATATTCTTTATTATATCCAACAGCCGATCAAAACATGTTTCACTCAAATTAAACTCTGACATAACATTTAAAAGTTGCAACACATTTGAAAGCATTGTTTGCTTTGTGCAACCTGACCACAAAGGTTCCTTTGCATTACTTAACAAAGAGAAAAAGCTAGCTGCATTTCGATTTGGATCTTTTTCGACAAACCTTGACTGATTATCGTGACTATAATTGGAAGCAACTTCTGGACTTATAACATCCATAACCATTCTAGTATATGGATTTTCAATTTCCTCTTCATATGTGGGTTCTCCATATTCCCCATGTTCATCATTACTAGCATATGGTTCAACTCTATCTCTACTTCTTGATGATTGTCTAACATCATGTTCCCCGTGTAAACTCCAAATTGTGTAAGCACCAGCATAACCCTTTTTAAGGATGTGCTTTTTCACCTTATTAGAATTTAGAAACTTGTTGTTACTACATTGATAGCAAGGGCATTTGATTTTATTCTCCCACATAAATGTAGAGTTAGAATATCCAAAATGAATGAATTCATTAACTCTATTTACAAATTCATCTCTAGTGAATCCATTAGAAGTTAAGCAACGGTACATCCAAGATCGATCGCCCGTTATTTTGTAATCCTAAGCGTCATAGAATATAACAGTCAAGAGTTATTTCCAATGTTGTTTAAAATAAAATGTGATAACAACCACATTCTAATATTTAACCAGCAAACTTCTCTAGCTTTTGGCTAAAAGTGATTTACATGAGGAAAGAAAGCAATATTTAAGCTTAGACGACATTTTTTCATGGAAATTGCTAATTGCTTAACTATAATCTTGTTATGTATAAAAGTTACCTAGACAATAAGGAATCAAGTTAGCAAAGTACTTGTCATAGCACAATTTCCAAGCCATGACCGGCGCATGGGCCCAATGAGCATAGCTCACCAAGCCCAAGCAAGCCTATCCACTTATATTGCTTAACGTCTTATCAACCAATGCATCCACATGCATTCCAACGGGTGTGAACATAGCCAACTCACGATGGCATTATCGATTAAAATATACATGTTCTATTCAAAACATGTAACTCATAAATTTACATTACAGGAACATATTCACAAACAAAAGTACCCGTGACTTCCAGCGGAGGAAATTACAAAAAAAGGATAGTTGTTGAATGCCAAGCACTTACCCAAGAGACGTACTACGGGGACTCCTCGATCTAGGATCCAATAGTCTCTTGATCTGAAAACATGATTTTTTTTAAAACTATGAGTACGAAACTCAATGAGCGAACATTAAAAGGGAACAAGCAATAATAACAAGGAAAGTTGAGAACCATGATGCATTTATTTGGAAACAACACAATTTACATCAATTAATATTAAAACCCCTTTCACTTAACCTAGAGTTATTAAACATTTAATGATAAAGCAACTATGAAATTACGTCAATCATTCTAGCTAGATAGCAAAATCGACGATTTATCATAAACTGTCATGGAACAAGGGTTTCACTCAACCATACGAGGGTTTTATGTTAGAACCCTTTTTTTTCTCAATTTAAAACAATTTGCAATAAAGGAAAATTTCTCAAGGTTCACATACTATACAAATCACATTTTCCATCATGCACACTATATCATGCATATATATATAAAATCATGTGCAATTACATACACCACACCATTTTCTTCCACTCTGGTGCACTCCCTACTCACACATCATTACCGGCATTACACTACCCACTCCGCACATGCACAGTCGTAATTATCACAACATTGTCATTCAACCGACATGTGCACTGCCCACTCCTCACACGTAAGGTTACATCAATTTCACAAAAAAAAAAACTTCTTAACAATACATATCAACATCATATAGAGGTACATAGATTCATCACAATCATGTTCCACGTCACAACAATATTTCACTAAAGGCTTGTTCCCATGGTACTTGTTGTTTTTAAAGAAAAGTTGGATAAAGTTATTCAAATGTTTTGTTCAAATACATTCACATTCCCAAAACAATTTTGAAATGCAAGGCCACTCACAATTTTCGAGAGTCGAATTCAGGTACTTCAACTACTAATCCTCAAGTACAATTTCTTTGCCCTTATCGGAGGATTCACCACCTAGACATATTGCACAATTAAACAATTACTACATTTGTGCTAAATCGTATTAAAACTACTTTAAACTCTATATGAATGCATGAAATGGGATGAAAATCCTCGAGTAACTGTCTAAATATGGTATTGACCTAATTTGATCCGTCATCGATTAATTGGCCAATACATCCAATTTAATTCCAATTAACTCCATTTCTCTTCCAATACTTCTAATTCATCAAACACAAGTCAAATAACATAAAATTTGGCAAGATCACCTTCACATTTACTCATGGAAATTTCGGCCATGGTGCGTCCATCAACACTACGATTTTTCCTACTTAATTTCTACACCATAATTCATTATTTCCTAACGAAATCACTTGAAATAAAAATCAATTCCACGATCAACACACCACAAGGAATATTCAGCCAATGATGAACTCGTAAGGAATGTGTGATTTTCAAGCTTGATTCTTACACTTAACACCATAAACAACTAAAAACATGCATATAACTTAAAAATCTATCTAAATCATCATCAAATCTTCTCTCTACATGTTCGGTCCGCCATGAATCCTTCATGATATTTTGTGATTCAGCCATGGAAAATGCAAAAGAATGCATGGGTAAGATAGATCACAAGCTAGAATTGAAAAATCTTACCTTTTGTCACTTGATTCCTTGAAATTTCACACTTTTCTCTTGAATTTTGCTATCTAGGGTTTTGTTCTTTCTTTTTCTTGCTTTTCCTTGGTGAAGCTAACCATAATGAGGAGAAATAGGCTAGTTTTATGCTAATTTATAAGGAAAATAATAAAGAAATGAAAGTTTGGCATTTGTCACCTTACCATTGACCCATTTTTTTCAAACTTAATAACTAAGCTTTCATTCTCCATCACATAAAATCCTTCAATTTCCATTATATAAAATGCTAATGGCTACAATTTATGGGCGTGGCAAGTGTTGGGGATGTAAAATTACAATTTTGCCCTTGAGGTGGCAAGATGACTATTTTGCCCCTTATGCTTGGAAAAATATCGGAATTAAAATTTTTCACTTCCAAATGTCAAATTATACTCCAAAAGATCAATCTTGATCAAAAACTTCTTCCAATATCCCAATTTTATCCTCGGGTGGCAAAATGACCATTTTGACCCCAGATCATGAAAATTCTGATTCGACTCCAAATCGACCTCCGAACTCCGAATCACCATAGTGAGTTATTCTGAGGTTTTAAAATTCTAAATTTCATCTTTAAATCTCTTTTTGATCTAGTTCGAGGCTTAAATCAACTTAATTGTACCGGATGGCAAATATTTTATAGTGTTGGCAAATATTTTATAGTGTTAGGCTTAACAAGATCTCACATTCTCCCCCACTAAAAGAAATTTGATCCCCAAATTTAAATCCAACTATAAGGTAGCTTACCTTTATGTATCAAAGAGGTGTGGATACTTTGTCCACATCTCGTTTTCAGCTTCCTATATTATCTCTTCACTAGTGTGATTTCACCAGAACACTTTCACTAAGGCCATATCCTTTGATTAGAGCTTTTTAACTTGCCTATCAAGGATAGCTATCGGTTGTTCCTCATAAGTCAAATCATCTCACAACTGAATGGTTTCATACAATATTACATGAGAAGGATCCGGATTATACTTCCTTAACATTGACACATGGAACACGGGGTGAATATTAGAAAGGTATAGCGATAATGCTAATCGATATGCCACTGTTCCAACCTTCTCTAAGATCTCGAAGGGTTCTATATATCGAGGACTTAATTTTCCCTTCTTGCCAAACCTTATTACCCTTTTGGTTGGTGAGACCTTTAAAAATACATGGTCTCCCACTTGAAACTCCAACTCCCTCCGTTGGTTAGCAACATAGGACTTTTGTCTACTTTATGTTGTAGACATCCTTTGACGAATCATACGTATTTTATCGGTGGTGTCCTGCACCAACTCAGGCCCTCAAAGTTTCCTTTCTCCTACCTCTAGCCATCCAATGGGTGACCTACACCTCCTTCTATATAATGCTTCAAATGGTGCCATTTGGATTCTAGTTTGGAAACATTTATTGTATGCAAACTTCACTAAGGGTAGATACCAATCCCATTTGACTCCAAGGTCTATTACACATACCGTCAACATATCTTCCAACACATTTATTGTCTGTTCAGACTGTCCATCAGTATGGGGGTGAAAAGCTGTACTAAAATCCAACTTAGTGCCTAACGCTTCCTATAACTTTTCCCAAAATCTACTAGTGAATGTGTCCCTCTATCCGACACTATAGAAATAGGAGTGTCATGCAACCGTATTATCTCATCTAAATAAAGCTGGGCATATTGGACAGCCTCGTATGTAGTTTTAACTAGAAGGAAATGAGATGATTTCGTTAACCAATCCACTATGACCCAGACCGAGTCATAACCCCCACTAGTTCAAGGAAAACCCATTACAATGTCCATTGCTACATGCTCTCACTTCTATTCGGGCATTGGTAACGGCTATAGTGATCCTGCAGGCCTTTGGTGTTCTACTTTAACTTGTTCACACAACAGGCACTTAGAGACAAACTCAGCCACATCTTCTTACGTCCTTCCCACCAATACACCTCCTTTAAATCTTGATACATCTTTGTAGCTCCTGGATGCACCACATAAGCTGCCATATGCACCTCCTCCAATATCTCTCTCCTTAATCTATCACTATCTGACACATAAAGCCTAGTTCCATACCTCGACACTTCATTCGTACCTTTGGTAAACATATTTTCTTTCTTTCCCTGAGGATCCTCTAAGGTCTTAGCTACGAACTCATCTTTACTTTGTGCTCTTTTAATTCAATCCATTAGGACAGGCCTTACTCTAAAATGTGCTAGCAATGCATCTGCCTCAGAAACTTCCAAATGCACATCCATGTCTCCCAAGCTATGTATCTCTCCAATAAAAAATCTCCTGTCTATAGAGATATGTGCCAAGCTCCCCATCGATTTTTGACTCAAGGCATCAGCCACTACATTTGCCTTATAGGGATGGTAAAGAATAGTGCAATCATAATCTTTTAACAACTCCATCCACTTGTTGCCGCGAGCTAAGATCTCTCTGCTAAAATATATATCTCAAACTTTTGTGGTCCATATATAAGTAATGTCTCACCATACAAGTAATGTCTCCATATTTTTAAGGCAAACACGATTGCTGCCATCTCCAAATCGTGTGCAAGGTAATTTTGCTAATGCCTTTTAAGTTGTCTCAATGCATATGCAATCACTTTCACATGTTGCATTAATACACACCCTAAACCAACCAATGATGCATCACAAAATACTGTATAACCCCCTATGCCTTGTAGTAGGCTTAACACTGGAGCTGTCATGAGACATATCTAAAGCTTTTCAAAGCTATCCTCACAAGCATTTGACCACTCAAAATTTGTGTCTTTACGTGTCAGCTTGGTTAGAGGGGCAGCTATTCTCGAGAAATCCTTGGCAAAGCGACGATAGTAGCCTACCAACATTAAAAAGCTTCTAATTTTTGTAACTGATGTTAGCCTTGGCTACTTTTCCACTGCCTCAACTTTATTTGGAACAACTTGTACCCCATCCTTAGATACCACATGTCCCAAAAATGCAACACTTTCAAGCCAGAACTCACATTTGGAGAACTTGGCATACAATCAATGTTCTCTCAAAGTTAAGAACACTATCTTAAGATGCTGCTCATGCTCCTCTCGACTCCTCGAGTAGATGAAGATATCATCAATGAACACCACTACAAACTTGTCCAAATAAGGCTTGAACACTTGGTTATTCAAATCCATAAAGGCCGCAGGGGCATTAGTAAGCCCAAACGACATCACCAAAAACTCATAATGTCCATATCTTGTTCAGGATGCAGTCTTGGGTATGTATCCCTTTCGAATCCTCAATTGATGATACCCAGATTGCAAATCTATCTAAGAGAAACATTGTGCCCCTTGTAGATGATCAAACAGGTAATCTATTCTTGGGAGGGGGTACTTATTCTTCACCGATACCTTGTTAAGTTGTCGGTAGTCAATGCATAGTCTAAGTGACCCATCTTTCTTCTTTACAAATAGCATCGATGCTCCTTATGGTGAGACACTAAGGCGAATGAAGCCTTTATCTAGCAGATCCTCCAACTAATCCTTAAGCTTCTTAAGCTCTACTGGAGCCATCTGATACGGGGGTATGGATATAGGTCTAGTATCAGAAATCAAATCTATATAGAATTCAATCTCCCTCTTTGGAGGTAAACCCGGTAATTCCTCGAGAAATACATCCACAAACTCATTCACTATCGACACTTGGCTTATATCTCTGACCTTCACTTGGGTATCCCTCACAACAACCAAGTAACCTTGACAACCCTACCTTAACAGCATTCTGGTAGATATGGCTGATATCAAATTGGTCGGAGCATTGCTTTTATCCCTTTGGATGTTAAATGATGGCTCATCCAGGAAATCAAATCTAACTAACTTATGGTAACAGTCTACACTGGCATGGCAAGGTGATAGCCAGTCCATTCCCAATATCACGTCAAAATCCAAGGTGTCTAACACCACTAAATTCACTAAGGTGTTCTTATCCTTGATTGGAACTACGCAGGATTTATATTCCCATTCAACCATAAATGCCTCCTTTAAAAGAGTAGACACCACTAGTTATTTTTTTCTCCTAACACATTCTTTACCCATTCGAAGTGCAAAGCATGGAGTAATAAAAGAATGGGTAGCACCAGGGTTAAACAACACTCGAGCATCCATATTACAAATAGAAAGAGTACCTGAGACTACTGCATTGGACTTTTGAGCCTCTTGGGGAGTGTCACAGCCCAAATTTCATAGGCCATGACTAGCGCATGAGCTCAATAAGCGTAGCTCACTAAGCCCAAGCAAGCCTATCCATTTACGTTGCTTAACAGATTTATCGAATCATGCATACACATACACTTCTCCAGGTGTGAACATAGCCAAATCACAATGGCCTTATTAGCAACAGTATACATGTACTATTCTAGTCATGTATTTAGCAATTTACATTGCATACCCATATTTATAATACAAAAGGACCCGTGATTTCCAGCAAAGACATTTACAAGAAAAAGGATTACTATCAAATGCCAGACACATACCTAGGAGACGAACTCACGAGGACTCCTCGATCTATGATCCAATAGTCTCTTGATTTGAAAATATGAATTTTTTTAAAATAGTGAGTACGAAACTCAGTGAGTGAATATTAGAGGGGAACAAGCACTAACAACAGGAAGAGGTAAGAATCATGATGCACTCATTTAAAAACGAGTCAATTTTCATCAAAACCTCATTTTTCCTCAATTCAATTATATTTACAATGATAGCAAAATTAACGGTTTATCACAAACCGTTACAGAACAGGAGTTTCACAAACCATATAATCATGTTTTCTATCATGCACATTATATCACATACAATTTTATTCACCAGTTGTTCAATTTCATTCACCATCCCATATTTTCCTCCACTTTGGTGCACTCCCTACTCACACTAGGCAATGAGATCACGTGTGCACTCCCTCTCTCACAAAGTGATATCATTAGGTGTACACTCCTTACTCGGACATCATTATCTGCATGTGTATTATCCACTTTGCACACCATTATAGGCATATGCATTATCCACTTTATTATCGACATTGCACTTTCCAATCCATACATGTGCGGTTACATCAAAATTGCCAAAACTTATTAATAATGCATATCATCATAATATAAGGGTACACAGATTCAGTACACTCAAATTTCACATAAATTTCTCAACAATACATGTAGGCATCATATAGATATACACAAGTGTATCGCAATCATATTTAACATCAAAGAAATATTTTTCACTAAAGGCTTGTTCCTAAGTTCCCTTTCTTTTTAAAGAGAGTTGAATAAAATTATTCAAGCATTTTATTCAATTACGTTCATATTTCCCAAAACCAATTTGAAATGCAAATTCACTCACAAATTTTCGAGAGTCGAATTCGGGCACTTCAACTACTAGTTCTCGGGTGCGACTTCCTTGCCTTTATCTGAGGGCTCACCACCTTAACAAATTGCACAATCAATAAATCACTACGATTGTGCTAATTAGGCATAAAATTCACCTAATTTCTATATAAATGCAAGGAATACTCAGTTAACCTCTTAAATGCGGAGTTGACCTAATTCGATCGATTACCTAGTAAATTAGCCAATGTGTCCAATTTAATTCTAAATTGCTCCACTCTTTTTCTAATACCTCAATTCACCGAACACCATTTAAATAATGCCAATTTCAGCATTAAAACCTTTCCATTTCTTCACGGAAAAATTCGGCCATTATAGTGCACTAAAACCGTGATTTTTCCTATTTAATTTCCTCACTTTAATTCATCATTTTCCAAACCATTTTTCTTGAAACAAGAATCAATCCATCAACACACACAATATGCTAGGTTCGGCCAATGAAGGATTCTAGGGCAAATGAATATTTTTCTTGTTCTTTTGTTTACAAACATGATTAACTAAATCTAAATATCAACATAACTCAAAATCAAGCTAATCCTACATCATTTCTCTTACTAAACCCATTCGGCCAGCCCTTAATTCCTCATGAAAACATGTTATTCATTCATGCAAATATAGAAATAATACATTGGTAGTGTAGAGATCAAGCAAAACTTAAAAAATCATACCTTATCTTGCTTGATTCTTTGAAAAATCACACTTTCTCTTTGATTTTTCCACCTAGGTTTTCATTTTCTCTTTGTTTTTCCCTTTTCTTCCTTTTGTTCTTCCTTTGGCCGATTATGGAGAGAGAAATGGGGATTTAATGGGCTGATTTTTATAGAAAATAATAAAATAATAAATCTTGACATGTGTCACTTTCTTATTGGCCTATTTTTCTTTTTATTTTTAAAATATTTGACTTTGTATTCTTTAATTCTCAACCACAAAATTTCCATATTTATCCATTCCCACCACAAATAAAGTCCACCAATTTGACAAGTGCTGGGGGTGAAAAATTACTGATTTGCCCCCGGGGTGGTAAAATTATCATTTTGCCCCTATACTCCAAAAACACTAGGAATTAAAATTTTTTCACTTATAAACTTCATATTATACTCCAAATAATTAATCTTGATTAAATATAACCAAAATCTTTCCTAAAAATCCTTGTTTTGTCATTAAATGGTAAAATGATCATTTTACCCCTAATCGGTCAATTTTCCCGATTGACTCTAAATTAGACCTCGAACTCCAAATAACCATTCTAAGTCATTCTATAGCCTTTAGAATTCTCAAATTCCTCTTAGAATTTCTCTTTGAACTAGTTCGAGGCTTGATTTCACTTGGTTGTACCACTTGGTACAATACCATCTTTTAACGAGCTTGACAAGGTCTCACAGAGAGTTAGAGCATATATTCTTGCTTGACCTCTCCTTGCGGGACTTTGACGTCCAGACCAAGATGGTCTACCCCAAGAGGAAGCACCAACACCTCTATCTTTTGTCTTGCTAACCTCCTGGCTAGTTGAGACAACTGCCGAAAGAGTAGACAAAGCTGACTGAGTAGAACCGCGAATAGAACCTTGCGGTTGTTGAGCCATCGTGCAGTTCCTCCAAATATGTCTAGGCTAGCCATAACTACAACAAGTTTTTATAGGAAGATGGCATCGTTCTCTGTGTCGTCTTCCATAATTATCACAAGAAGGAATATCCTGACTACTCTGACTTGAATCTTGTTGTTGCCTCATTCCACTAAAAATTTTCTACCCTGACCCAATGCTGGCACTCACCACGTCACTCCCTCGTTGGGGTAACCTTGATTCCCTCTGTGGGCCTTGACAACTAGAAAATGAAATCCCACTACTGAAATCTATACGACCTTGATAACCTTCTGTTTTAGCCCTTTTTGCACTATCTCTTGCGGCCCTACTCTCATCCTCTAAAGGTTGGCGGTCGGTCTGGCCTTGTAAACTAGGGGACGCTTGCATTACATATTTCCCCTATACTACCTTTTGTATCTGATCCATATGGGCTGCCATCATCTCTACAACCAGATTAACTCTCTGCAAACCTGCTGCCAAATCCTCAACAGTAATGCCTCTAGTTGGTGGCCTATCTGCCTCACCTAAAGGTTGTCCCTTCACTCTCTACTCACAAGCGTATCTGCCCTCACCGTCCTAGTGGCCCTGCAACGTCTACCTCGCCCCCTAAGGGTGGATACCCGTAGCCTATCAGTCATCTGAATGGAGGCATCTTCCTCCCCAATCCATCTTAAGGTAACCTGTGTCTCAGGCAGCATTCTTACCTAGACAAGAGCAAACAGTTATTATTAAACACATTTCACAGTCACGATTAAAGAAATAAGGTAGTTTCTAAGATAAGGAATTTTTGTGATTCCTTGATTATGAGATGTCTCGTAGTTCGCAGTTCATAATCAAAGATCCCACATAAAGACCCAACTCTTTACTAGACAAAACAAGAACATCTTAGGACCTAAACAACCTAGGGCTTTGATACCAACTTTGTCACAGCCCAATTTTTGGGCCATGACCGGCGCATGGGCTCAATGAGCATAGCTCACCAATCCCAAGCAAGCCTATCCACTTACATTGCTTAACATCTTATCAACCAATGCATCCACATGTATTCCAACGAGTGTGAACATAGCCAACTCACGATGGCATTATCGATTAAAATATACATGTTCTATTCAAAACATGTAACTCAGTAATTTACATTACAGGGACATATTCACAAACAAAAGGACACGTGACTTCCAGCGAAGGAAATTACAAAAAAAAGGATAGCTATTGAATGCCAAGCACCTACTCAAGAGACGTACTATGGGGACTCCTCTATCTAGGATCCAACAGTCTCTTGATCTGAAAACATGAATTTTTTTTAAAACTGTGAGTACGAAACTCAATGAGTGAACATTAGAAGGGAACAAGCAATAATAACAAGGAAAATTGAGAACCATGATGCACTTATTTGGAAACAAGACAATTTACATCAATTAATATTAAAACCCCTTCCATTTAACCCAGAGTTATTAAACATTCAATGATAAAGCAACTAAGAAATTACATCAATCATTCTAGCAAGATAGCAAAATCGAAGGCTTATCACAAATCGTCATAGAACAAGGGTTTCACTCAACCATACGAGGGTTTCATGTTAGAATCATTTTTTCTCAATTTAAAACAATTTGCAATAAAGGAAAATTTATCAAGGTTCACATACCATACACATCACATTTTCCATCACGCACACTATATCACGCATATATATAAAATCATGTGCAATTACATACACCACACCATTTTCTTCCACTTTGGTGCATTCCCTACTCGCACATCATTACCGGCATTGCATTACCCACTCCGCACATGCACGATCGTAATTATCACAACATTGTCATTCAACGGACATGTGCATTGCCCACTCCGCACACGCACGGTTACATCAATTTAAAAAAAAAACTTCTTAACAATACATATCAGGATCATATAGAGGTATATAGATTCATCACAATCTTGTTCCACATCACAACAACATTTCACTAAAGGCTAGTTCCCATGGTACCCGTTCTTTTTAAAGAAAAGTTGGATAAAGTCATTTAAACGTTTTGTTCAAATACATTCACATTCCCACAACAATTTTGAAATGCAAGTTCACTCATAATTTTTGAGTCGAATTCAGGTACTTCGACTACTAATCCTCGAGTACAATTTCTTTACCCTTATCAGAGGATTCACCACCTAGACATATTGCACAATCAAACAATTACTACATTTGTGCTAAAATCGTATTAAAACTAATTTAAACTCTATATGAATGCATGAAATGAGATGAAAATCCTCGGGTAACTATCTAAATACGGTATTGACCTAATTCGATTCGTCACCCGATTAATTGGCCAATACGTCCAATTTAATTCCAATTAACTCCATTTCTCTTCCAATACTTCTAATTCATCAAACACAAGTCAAATAACATAAAATTTGGCAATATCACCTTCATATTTTCTCATGGAAATTTCAGCCATGGTGGGTGCATCAACACTACGATTTTTCTTACTTAATTTTTACACCATAATTCATTATTTCCTAACCAAATCACTTGAAATAAAAATCAATTCAACCATCAACACACCACAAGAAAGATTCGGCCAATGATGAACTCATAAGGAATGTCTAATTTTCAAGCTTGATTCTTACACTTAACAGCATAAACAACTAAAAATGTCCATATAACTTAAAAATCTATCTAAATCATCATCAAATCTTTTCTCTACATGTTCGGTCAGCCATGAATCCTTCATGATATTTTGTGATTCAACCATGGAAAATGCAAAAGAATGCGTGGGTAAGATAGATCACAAGCTAGAATTGAAAAATCTTACCTTTTGTCATTTGATTCCTTGAAATTTCACACTTTTCTCTTGAATTTTGGTATCTAGGGTTTTGTTCTTTCTTTTTCTTGCTTTTCCTTGCTGAGGCCGACCATAATGAGGAGAAATGGGCTAGTTTTATGCTAATTTATAAGGAAAGTAATAAATAAATGAAAGCTTGACACTTGTCACCTTACTATTAGCCCATTTTTTTCAAACTTAATAATTAAGGTTTCATTCTCCACCACATAAAATCCTTCAATTATCCATGATATAAAATGCAATTGGCTACAATTTATAGGCTTTACATGTGTTAAGGGTGTAAAATTACAATTTTGCCCCTTAGGTGGCAAAATGACTATTTTGCCCCTTATGCTTGGAAAAATATCAAAATTAAAGTTATTCACTTCCAAATCTCAAATTATACTCCAAATGATCAATCTTGATCAAAAACTTCTTCCAATTTTATCCTCAGGTGGCAAAATGACCATTTTACCTCTAGATCATGAAAATTCTGATTCGACTCCAAATCGATTCTCGAACTCCGAATCACCATACTAAGTCATTCTGAGGTTTTAAAATTCTAAATTTCATCTTAAAATCTCTATTTGATCTAGTTCGAGGCTTAAATGAACTTAATTATAACACATGGTAAATATTTTATAGTGTTGGGCTTAACAAGATCTCACAGTACTCACAGTTTAAGAGAATCAAAAGAAGAAGGATAAAGTTTATTACAGTAGGATTATACTTCCTAAAAAGAAGAAGAAAAGAGCTTCTTGGTTAATTGATTGTTAGTTGTATTCGTTTATTTTATTGTAGCATCAGCAAAAATTTTTCTTACTAAAAATGTTTTCAAAGTAACCCTAAATCCTAAACTTTATCCATTAATTGCACTCTTATTGACTAATCACAGAGTAATAAAGCATAGAAAACTCCTAATTCATATGTATATATCAATGAATATATATTAGAAAACAAAATATGGGTCATTGTTTTGCTTATGTAAATTATTGTTATGATTAGAAAAGCCAAATGAGAATTTGGATGGTAGTATGGATTTTGGAGAAATTAAAGTTGAAAAAGCAAAGCTGCACTAAATTATGATGCTTTTAGTTTTCCCCTTGCTCAATAACAAAGCAAAAAAAAAAAAGTCTAGTCTTTGAAATCTAGAACTGTGTTCAACGCTTCAAACAAGATTGATTCCTATGAAACATGGTTCAAATCAATTGATGCTAAAAATCAACATTAAAAGAGCATATTGACAAATCAAGACCTTAACAATGGTTAAAAGTAATATGACAAGCTAAACCAAATTGACCAACAGAATCAGTAGTTCATGATTACAAACTCTATCATCTGGGAAACTACTACTATAAATGAATGTGATCTAGGCACACTGAGAATTATATGATTACCTCTTGGCCCAATAGTGAGTGATGAGTTGTTGTTATAAACTGCAGCACTAGAAATTATGGTTTAAAATGGAGAATTAAAGGCACTTGATGCATGAAACTGCATTAAAAATAGCTTCAATAAGAAGAAAAATGAATAGATGCAGGCAAAATAATTGAAGATTCTACAATATAAATGGTCATGTTAATTGTATTAGAGGAGAATATAAGAGTTAGACTCCAAAACTCTGAAAGAGATTGTTGGCTCCATTAGTTTTTGATGATTATAAAACATTTCCATCTTTGTGTGTCTAATATCTCTACCTAAGTGTGTAGGATAAAATCTTATAAAGAAACAATAATTCAATCTTCCTAATAAGCACTTAATGAGTTGATATGAATAAGGAATAAGAATGATCAACATAAAGGAAGCTCCTTGGTTGAATAATGAAGATCATTGGTTAGGCAAAACTTAAAGTGGAGAAGTAAAAGATTAAAACTTAGTGAAAAATAGAATCGACTTGGTCGACCAAGAAAATGGGTTAGTCGTTTAAGTGCTCTCTGCCAAATCTGTGACCTAGACAGAACCAACTTAGTCGACAAAAAGAAAAATGTTAGTCGACTAAGAGCTCTCTGTCTGCAACTTACACCAAGCCACTATAAGTTAGATTAACAACTAGAACCTTCCCCAAACTGTTTCCAACGGTCAAAAATGGTCCAACAGTCATCAGACTTGCTTCTCTAACTATAAAAGGATTTTCAAATGGTAAGGAATCAACTTTTGGCACCTTTAGAAAGATTTCATCATATTCAAGCCAAGAAAGAGCATAAAGCTTAGAAATTCTCTTGTATTTCACTAAATCTAAACGTCTATCTTCTATCATTGTGTTTAGCATTAAATCGTGTACCACTTAGATCAATTTGTGATCATAGGTACTTTCTCTTCTACTCATCTTTGTAGTCTTAGAGTGAGAGATTCACTCTAAATGGTTGTTTTAAGTTAGGTTGCTTGAAAAAGTAAAGGTTCCAACTTAGCCTTGGAAAGTTGGGTGTTGGGTTTTGGTTGAGCCCTTGAAAAACCATTGTAAAGGTTGTGGTTGAGCCTTGGAAAACCACCTTGGGGTTTTAGTTGAGCCCGAGAAAAACTAGTGTAAAGGTCGTGGCTAAGCCTTGTAAAAGCCATTGTAAAAGCTTGGTGGAAGCTTGTGAATTCCATTAGTTTTAGTGATTGATTTGAAAATCCTTGGTTGGAAAATCAAGGTAGTGGATGTATGTCTTGGACCGAACCACTCTAAATACTTTCTCTATTATCTTTCTAGTTTTTACCTTCTTTATTTCAAGATTATATCTTAATCTTGCTAAAGAGTCGAATTAGTGCTATTTACCCTCCTTCTAGCACTTATATTTGGGACCAACAATTGGTATCAAAGCTAGTGCCTTGTTCTTAAAGGTCTAACACCTTTAGGAATGATCCTATAGTTATTCAAAAATCAATTGTAATTAAAGGACAATCTACAAACAGACCACCTCTGTTTGATGCCTCTAATTACCCTATTGGAGCACTAGAATGTTTATATACATTAGAGCTATGGATTATGAAATGTGGGATGTCATCACTAATGGTCCTTTTATTCCCTCAACTGTAAATGCAGTCACATATGAGTTGATGCCTAAACCAAGGACTGAATGGACTGAGGTTGAAACTAAGAAAGTCCAAACCAATTTTAAGGCAATCAACACCTTGCATTGTGCCTTGACCCCCTATAGAATTCAATAAAGTCTCAAGCTGTACAACAGCTAAGCAAGTGTGGGACAAACTTAGGATCATTCATGAAGGGATTTCTCAAGTTAAGGAGTCCAAGATAGCCCTCCTAACACATAACTATGAGATGTTTAAAATGGAGCCTGGTGAAGACATCACCACCATGTTTGGTAGGTTTACAAACATCACCAATAAACTCAATCAACTAGGAAAGCTTATGCCCCAGCATGAACTAGTAAAAAAACTTCTTAGAAGTTTACCTAAATCATGGAAACCAAAAGTGACTACCATCAGAAAAGCCAAAGATTTAAATATTATCACACTTGATGAAATATGCGGGTCTCTCTTCACTCATGAGTTGAAACTAAAGGAAGAAGAAGAGGAAAATAGGAAAGAAGCAAAAGAGAAGAAGAAAAACATTACACTTAAGGCCAACATTCTTGAAGAGGAGCTGCAAGAGCTCTCATGCGATGATGATGATGAGCTAGCACTTGTTGCAAGAAAATTTAGAAAATTGATGGGCAGAAGAAACAGGAGATTAGCGAGAAAAGGCTTCATAAAAGGTTCAAGCTCTTCATGGAAAAGAAGCAAAAATAATTCCAATAAAAAGGAGGAACTGATCTGCTATGAGTGCAAGAAACCAGGTCACTTCAAGTCTAAATGTCCATTGCTAAAACAAGAAACTCCAAAGAAAAACAGAAAATCGAAAACGGTAATGGTTGCTACAGCCTAGTTAGATAGTGACTCGAGCACTGAAACTGATGAGGAAAGCTTAAAAGAAAAAGCAAACATTTGCCTAATGGCTAGTTATGACGAAATAGTGGTATGCTCATCACCTTATGATATCTCAATGGATGATTTAGAAGATGAGTATGACAGCTTGTGTGATGAATTTGAAAGTCTGTTTTCAAAGTATAAAATCTTGAAGAAAAAGGTTGCATTCTTTGAAAATGATATGAAAAAGATAAAACAAGATTTCAACTATGTTTTTGAGCAAAGAAATTTTTTGCAAATTGGGTTAGAACATTCAAACATAAATTTTGAAATTATGAAAGTAGAGATAGAAAACAAATCTGCTGCTTTGCAAAAAACTCTCGATGAAAATGTAGCACTCAAGAGTTTGAAAAACGATACTTTAAAGCAAAACTCTTACGTTAAAAAAAATCATCACAATGCATCATCTAGATGTTATTGTTGTGGAAAATATGGTCAGTTATCTTATGAATGTGTAAAAGGTAAAAACTAAGAGAAAACCAAAAAAATTTTGGTACAAAAAAGTTCCTATATTGCCACTAACACTCAAGGACCCATCAAAGTATGGGTACCTATCAAGAAGAACTGAACAACTGTTTTGTAGGTTGAGCTGAACCTAAAGGAGAGATGCTCAAAAGCTCAACTCAAGAGAAAACAGCCATGGTACATGGATAGTGGCTGCTTTCAACACATGATAGGGGATCAAATGTTGTTTGCTTAGCTGAACAAGAAAAAGGGAGGCACCGTGTCTTTTGGAGATGATTTAGAAGGTAGAAGCCAAGGGATAGGAACGGTTGGTAAGAACTCTCACACTCAAATCAGTCATGTGTTGCTTGTTAAAGGCTTGAAGCATAATCTGTTAAGCATCAGTCAGCTGTGTGATAAAGGAGTTAAGGTTTGTTTTGATTCCAACAAATATGAAGTAATAGATATAGGCATTAACAAAATCACCTTCATAGGAAAAATGTTGAAAAATATGTATGTTATCTTTCTTGAATATCTAGAAAAGAATAGTGAAATGTGCTTAATAGCAAATGTTGAAAATGACAGCTGGTTATGGCATAGAAGACTAGGACATGTAAGTTTGAACACCATGTCAAAGCTGATTAAGAAAAACTTAGTTATTGGATTACCTAGTATATAGTTTGAAAATGATAGAATGTGTGAAGCTTGTCAACTAGGAAAGCAAGTCAAAACTTCTTTCAAAGCTAAGAATGTTGTGTCAACATCTAGACCTCTTGAATGCTGCATATTGATCTTTTTGGTCCAATTAGCACCACAAGTCTAGGAGGAAAATCTTATGGCTTAGTGATGGTTGATGATTACTCTAGGTATACTTGGCTCTATTTCCTTGCTCATAAAAGTGATGCACTATCAGCTTTCATAGGCTATTGTAAGAGAGTTGAGAATGAAAAAGGTACAACCGTTGTAAGCATTAAGAGTGGCCATGGAGGAGAATTTGAAAATGATGAGTTTGAGAAGTTTTGCAATGAAAAGGGGCTGGATCACAATTTTTCTGCACTAAGAACACCTCAGCAAAATGGAGTTGTGGAAAGAAAGAATTGAACATTAAAAGAAATGGCTAGGACTATGCTTTGTGAGAATAATCTTCCTAAGTACTTTTGGGCTGAAGTTGTGAACACTACAGCTTATATTCTTAATAGGGTCTCAATTAGAGCAATTATCTCAAAGACACCTTATGAGCTGTACAAAGGAAGAAAACCAAACATCTCTCACCTTAAGAGCTTTGGCTGCAAGTGCTTTGTTCTAAATAATGGGAAACAGCCACTAGGAAAATTTGATACAAAAAGTGATGAAGCAATATTTTTAGGATATGCCATGAACTCGAAGGCCTATAGAGTTTTCAACAAAAGAACATTGAATGTTGAAGAATCTGTCCATATTGTTTTTGATGAATCAATTCATTTCGAAAAAGAGATTGATGATGATTTAGAGAACTTAGAAAAACACATGGATAAAATGAGCCTAAATGATAGCAAGAACAATGAAAAAGGCTCATCTAGAGAAGAAACCATGGCTCCACCTCTTGAAAATCTGCAAAGACAAGAAATCCAAAATGGTGATTTACCTAGAAGCTGGAGGTATGTGAAAGATCACCTACAAGAATAAATCATTGGTGACATATCTCATGCAATTAAAACTAAGAAAGGAACTAGGGAGACGTTAATTTTCAGCTTTCATTTCTCAAATTGAACCTAAAAGTTTTGAAGAAGCTGAAAAAGAGGAAAGTTGGATTTTAGTCATGCAAGAGGAGCTAGATCAGTTTAAGAGAAATAATGTATGGTCACTAGTGCCTAAACCCTCAAACCATCCTATAGTTGGAACTAAATAGGTATTTAGAAATAAAGTTGATGAACAAGGAAATGTAGTTAGAAACAAAGCAAGATTTGGTAGCAAAGGGATATAATCAAGAGGAAGGCATAGACTATGATGAAACCTTTGCTCCGTTAGTTAGAATAGAAGCCATAAGGTTATTAGTGGCATTTGCTTGTCATATGAACTTCAAGTTGTATCAAATGGATGTAAAGAGTGCATTTGTCAAGCCCAATCCTAAAATAATTGCCATGTCATACATGTGATGGACAATATGTTTGCATACTTGGAGAGCCCCAAAAAATCAACAAAAGTCGATATTGTACCTAGAAATACAACTAAGTCGATTTATGCCTCGAATTAGTTAAAATAGGGATTTTAAGGTAAAATTGAGAATTTCACAGTCCAAGGATGACTTAAAATGGAAATTCGGAGTTCGAGGGTCGATTTGGAGTCAAATGGGAAAATTGACCGATTAGGGGTAAAATGGTCATTTTTCAATTTAAGGACAAAAAGGAAATTTTTAGAAAGATTTTGACCACATTTGACCAAGATTTATCATATGGAGAATGATATTAGGTTTAGCAGTGAAAAATTTTAATTCTTGATATTTTCGGAGTATATGGGTAAAATGGTAATTTTGCCATTCCGATGGCAAAATGGTAAATTTTCACCTCCAACACTTGTCAAATTTGTGGATTTTATTCATCATGGAAATGGATAAATATGAGAAATTGTGTGGTGGAGAATTAAAGAATTAAAAGAAAAATATTTAAAAGTTAGACCAATAAGAGAGTGCCACGTGTCAAGCTTTGACTTTTTAATTTTTAACTTGAAAATCAGCCCATAAATCCCCATTTTTCCCTTCCCATATTTGGCCAAAGCAAGAACAAAAGCAAGAAAGAAAAAATAAAACCCTAGGTGGAGAAATTCAAAGAGAAATTATGAAAATTCAAGCAATCAAGTGGAAAAATGAGAGATTTCTTAATTTTTACTTGAGATCTATCATACCCATGCTTTATTTTCTCATTTCCATGGTTGAATAGCATGTTTTCATAATATGTTTGATGTTGACCGAAATGGTATGGTGAAGAAATGATGTTGAAATTGGTTTGATTTTGAGGTATGTTAGTGTTTTTAGGTGATTAATGATGTGTACCATGAAAACAAGTGAAGAAAACCATAAAATCTTTGGTATTCTTTAATGGCCAAACCCTATGTGAAGTGTGGGAATAATGAATTGATTTTGCAATCAAGTGAATTGGTTGAGAATTGATGAATTGTGGTGTGAAAGTCAAATAGGAAAAATTTTAGTACAAATGTACCACAATGGCCGAATTTCTCATGAGGAATTGTGAAGGTGATTAAGCTGAATTTTTGGTAATTTGGCTTGTATTTGGTGATTTGAAGTATTAGAAAAGAAATGAAGCAATTTGGAATTGAATTGGACGCATTGGCCATTTAATCAGGTGATAGGCCGAATTAGGTCAACACCGCGTTTAAGCGATATTCGGACAATGTGCATTTCATACCATGCATATTTATAGATAAGAGCCTGATTTGGTTTTATATCAATTTAACACTAATTCAATGAATTGTTTGCTATGCATTATGGATAGGTGGTGAGCCAGTTGATACAGGTAAGAGATTCTACTCGAGAATCGAGAATAAGGGTATTTCGAACTCCTAGTACTGTGAGTAACCTTACTATCATCTTAATTATCTAAAGTAGGTTTTATCCGATTTTGTATTTTGTGGGAAAATGATTTTAAAGGGTGAATTGCTTTGTTTTATAAGCAAAATGTGAAATTATAAAGTGAAATGAATTTTATGAATTTTTCAAAAATTAAATGATGATTTTGGAAAATAGAGTAATTGGAGAATTTTTATTTGTTGTATTATAAATTGTGTTTAAATTGAATGGCTTACAGCAATATGTGAGCAAGATTGGCTGGACTGGTATTTATGTTGAAATGGTTAATGGTGTTCCCTTCGGGGAAAGTTTGAAAAGATCTAGGGTTCGAAACTTGGTGAGAAAGTTCTGTGGGACCTATGGCGTTACTAATAAGTCTAGTAAGTCAAGTGATGGGAACCTAGACCTAGCAAAAAATTACCATGTCATGCAGTTGGAATTTTTATGAATTTGGTGGTAGATAAAATAATCCCTGCAGTGGAAGATTTTGTGGACCAGCCTATGAGAGGGGGCACAGGATCAGATATATCTTACCTCAATTGGAGAGCCGTGTGAAGGGTTTCTCCCAAGGTAAAAATTTGAGTGCACTTCACGCGAACCACCACATGACAGTGAGACTCAGCCAACGCTAAGGAATGGCTAGATTTCCAGATGTAAAATATATATATATGTTCATGTGTATATTACACTGAATAGACTTGGCTGTCTCGGTTAGATGTTTCAGTCGGGGTATCCCCAAGAATGATTTTGGCAGAAGCCAACCTTTTTAAAAGATGCATAAGCCAGGTTAATTGTTCGAGTAAAATGATTCTATTTTACTAGATTGAAATGAGTTGAGACAAGATGAATTGTAATACAAAGAACGAATTTGAATTTGTCTCCATTTACTCGACTTTAGATAGTTTAGATGGTATTTGTTTACTCACTGGCATTTTATAATCTCACCACCCTAATTTCCTCGCATTTCAGGCTCAGGATAGACTGTGAATAGTCAATCACGTCGAGAAATAATCTCAGAGTTGCATCCTTAGAAAGCAAAGGTATACGGGCTCATACCTTCTTGGTCATCTGAGGGCCCCGTGTCATTGTAAAAGTAATTGCGTACTCTATTTATCTGTAATACAATATGTAAGATTTTATTTGTCTTTTATGTCCTAAAAAAATATTTATTTACTGATGCTTCTACAAAAATTGTTTTATAAAACAAATAAATATTTTATTCAATATTTGTATTATATTCAAGTAGTTACGTCTTAGTTTTAAACGGACGTTTTAGATAGCCAAACGTATTTATGATTATGAAATATGTATTTTCTACTTATGTAGTATGTTTTTAATCGGATTCGAAATTTTTGAAGAAAAATTACCAAATTGCCCCTGTGAGGCGAAAATTATTTTTCGATAACTGTTGCTCACAAGGAAAGTAAGAAAATTGATATGGAAGCCTTGCGAGGTTTCGGTCGGCATTTGGGGTAGGAATGTCTATCGAGACATCGCGACGGTTGTCACGGGCTCGATGGGAGTTACGGGTCGTGACAGCATTTCTCAATGGACTTGTTCAAGAGGAAGTATATGTTGAACAACCTACTGGTTTTGAGGATTTTGAGAAAGCAAATTATGTTTTTAGACTTCACAAAGCCTTGTATGGATTGAAGCAAGCTCCTAGAGCTTGGTAGGAAAGGCTTTCGAAATTTCTGGTAGAAAAAGACTATGTTAGGGGCAGCATAGATAGTACATTGTTTATCAAAAGATACTTAAATGATTTGATCATAGTTCAAATATATGTAGATGACATTATATTTGATGCTACTAATGAATCTCTTTACAAGAACTTTGCTAAGGAAATGTAGGGAGAATTCGAGATGAGCGTGATGGGAGAATTGAAGTACTTTCTTGGCCTTCAAATCAAGCAATGCAAGGAAGGAATTTTTATTAGCCAAGATAGATACATTCAAGACATGCTCAAGAAGTGTGACATGCTGAAACTAAAGCACATCAGCACACCAGTGAGTCCATCTACAAAACTTGATGCTGATGAAAAAAGTAAAGATGTAGATCAAAAGCTCTATAGAGGTATGATTGGATCTCTTATTTACTTAACAACAATTAAACTAGCTATTCAGTTTAGCGTGTGTTTGTGTGCTATCTTTTAATCAATCCACATCACCCTCAATCTTTAAATATTTGGATCATAATCCAGTCCTTGCTACTCTCATCCATTAATTTACTCTGAAAATTCCTCCAATAGACTGAAATTCATGAGGGAAAATATACTTTATCATTTCCACTTCCATCAATAAATATCTTTAAAACTCTTTATACTCCATACTTTATTGGAAGACATCCTTCCCAGAGGGTCACCTATCCTACTATTACTCTCACTCAAGAACGCTTAACTTTGGAGTGCTGATGGGATCCGGTGCATCGGTATTGATATGATCGCACCCCACTACTATTTTTATTATTCATATTTGATTATTCTTCCTGTCTGATGACTTCGATAATTTATTCACCTCTAATACCATAAACCACAGAGTAGTTCATCTTTCGGTACATTCTCCTCTTTAGTCCTTATTAATCAAGGATTTAATATTTTTTTTTTGCCAAACTCCATTGTTTACCTTTAATAAACCATATTTATACTAAATTCTCATCTTAAAACTTTGTGGTATCACTCTTTAATTTCCTCCATATTCCAATAGTACAATCCTGGACTTAATTTCGTTATCTAAGGACCAATTACGCCACTACAGAAAATGTTCAGTCTTACTACTTATATTGCCAATCCACTTTTGTTATACCAAAAGATCTCCGAATATATATCTTAAGTCAGTAAGCAACTATGCTACAATCCATCCATTTTATACAGAACAAAAGTCGACTCTTAGTTCCTTTATACAGTTATTTATAGCTATTTCCACTTACATTGTTTCTGTCAAAATTTGTAGTTGTGGGTAGCCTAACTAACTCATTAGGTATCACTCGAATCATCTTCTTCGGTATCCTCCTCCTTCATTTGGGACTTTCCTTTCTATTTTTCCATCCAAGCTTGTTGGATCCTCCGACGTTCTTCATCACTTATTGGTGCAACATTCCTTTCGCACCCAGGAGGAAAATCTCGTATCACAAGCTTCTTTCCAGGAGAACGATCAATCACAGACATTCTTGGTTTATTTTTTCCTTGTCAACCACTTACACTTGGTCCACCGCCAAAAGGAAAAGGTCTAATTACTAACGAATGAGGTCTTTTAGTAGCGAAAGTCTCTCTTAATCTCCTTGTTCTTTCCCTCTCCTCAACGCACCTCTCAGCTTCCTTGATGAGGGAATTTCTTATACACAGATTAGTATCATTAGTGCTAATGCTCTCATCGGTCTCACTATCACTAGAACTCTCAAGTGTCCGAACTTGTGCTCTCAATCTTGAAGGATCCCAATTATCAGGAACTTTGAAAGGATACCTCTCTAGGCTACTGGGTACCGAGCGTCTACGACTCCTAGCTGTGGATTCTAATGATCCCTCACTAGTGCTCCAAGAAATGTTAATATCATCACTCTCACTAACGCTCGCAGAAAGGTCAAGGTCATCACTTTCACTAGACATGGTGATCTATAAAAAATAAAATCAATTTAGCAATTTCTTAGATATTATATGCTAATGCACACCCTTGACCTAATCTTGACTCGGGCCACGCTGTGTCAATGTGGATTTCTTAAAACATCTTTAAAACGCAAAACTTTAAAATCCAAAGCTTGAAAATCTAAAATCTTTGATCTTTAAACCATGCTTTGATACCAATTGAATTGTCACGACCCGCAACTCCCCATCAGGCTCATGACAACCGTCGCGATGTCCCAATTAGCACTCATTACTCGAAATGTTGATCAGAACCCTACAAGCCTTAGCATTAGCTCTCGCACTTCCCCAGTGAGTGACAGTTATTAAATACCACACTTCAAGTACCAAAGTCATTTTCAATTTAAAAATGCTAAAATAATTTTCGTCTGGCTCACAAAGGCATTTTCGTCGTTTTTAGCTGAAAACTTCTGAAATTTATTGAAAACGTTGTAAAGGCGTAGAAAGCACATATATCATGATAAAAATAAATTTAAGTGTCTAAAACGATTATTTGGGATAAAATTTAATTATTTGAATATAATAAAAATATTTAATAAAATAATATATTTCTCATAAAACAATTTTGATAAAACTATTGATAAATAACCTTCGCAGCGTAAAAATTAATTATGTTTTTACATACCATAATATAAACAACTAAAGTGTGAAATTTAAATTACAGTGACCGGTGGCCCATAACTAATCGAAATGCATAGAGAATGTGAACCTACAATTCTTGTCGATTCAAGTCCATACCTTGATCGAATCCACTAGCTACAAGCTACTCAGATCTTGAAATGTGAGGAAATGAGGGGTGAGATTATAAAATCCTAATGAGTAAACAATTACCATCGAAACTATCTAAAGTCGAGTAAAAGGAGACGATTAACATAAACTAGGGTAAGATACTAATAACACTTTATTTCCTTTTTGCTAAGTGGATTAATTTTATTTCACTTGAAATTTTACGTGGCTTATGATTATTCATAAAATCGTGGTTCGTGCTATAAAATCTTGTGATCGGTGACAGTTTGATCAGAGGCATTCAACCAATCCTGCCAAGGTTGTCAAAAATTCTCATAATTGTTCAAAATTAGCCATTCCTTGGCGTTAGATGAGTTCGCCTTCACGTGGTGCTTTGCTGTGAAGTGAACTCTATCTTATCTAAGGATAATTAAATAACCCTATACACCTTTACAACTGAGATAAAGATATATTTGGGTTTTTACCGTGCCACCTCTAATTAGACCGGTCCACGGAAACCCATCTACTACAGTAGATAACAATTCACCAATTAAATAAATATTTCAATAGCATAAATTGGCAATTTTTATTGCTAAACATTTCATCAGTACAAAGCAGATTGTATACATTTTCAACATAATAAACAATTAGCCAATCATGCCATAAACATCATAAGCCAATTAATTTAAAACATAATTCACAATAATACAAGTAGTCTCCGATTACTCTAGTTTCAAAATCAATTGTTCAATTTTTCAAATCAATTTATAAAAATTCAATTTATTTCATAAATCTAATTTATTTTATAAATTTCATAATTTTCTAGTAAAATAAGCAATTTACTAAATAAAATAATTTTTCATTAAATCATCAAATTGAATAAAATTCCTCTAGATAATTAAGGCAATAAATAATTTACTCACTGTATTAGGAGTAGAAATACTCCTATTTTTCGTCCACGGGTGCAGTCTCTTACCCGAATCAATTTACTCACCACCTATCCATAATCCATGACACTGTCACGACCCAATTCCCGGGTCATGACCGGCGCAAGGACCCAATGAGCATAGCTCACTAAGCCCAAGCAAGCCTATTTTCACTTACTTGATCCCATACATGCTCGTGTGAGGCATCGACACGTAATGCACCCCGTGTGCATACAATGCCAACTAATAGTGACATATCCAGTCACACACATACACACACACACCCTTTCCGGGGGTGGACACAGCCAAAGCACAATGGCATTATTAATCACAATATACATGCACTGTTCCAGTCATGTATTTAGCAATTCACGTTGCTTACACATATACACATAATCAGTCAAATATAAATTCTGACAATGTACATTACATGTACATATCCATCATACAAAAACCCATGACTACCAGCGGAGACATGTACAATAAAACGGGCAGCTATTGAATGCCAGACACCTACCAGGAGATGGACTACTGTGATCCTGCAATCTAGGAATCTACAACCTCCTGATCTGAAAACATGAATTTTTGAAAACGGTGAGTATAAAACTCAGTGAGCAAACATAAGATAGGAACAAGCCATAATATCAGGAAGGGTTAAAATATGATGCATACATTTGAAACACGTTCATTTTTATCCAATTTATTACCAACCCCTTCCCCTCATTTCATTTAATTTATAATGAAGGAATAATCGATTTCATACAAATATACTCGGAGAAATGAACAATCACATGTGTACACAAACACACATATCTGAGCACTCGCAGGCGTTACGTATCGCCGTCCCTGCAAGCCCCTGGATAACCAATCACACTTCACCACTGTTCACGTGTAATGGTTTCCAGGAATCGTGGGCGTTACGTATCGCCGTCCCCACTTTGCTCAATTTCTAAAATTTATAGTAATAGTGGGCGTTACGTATCGCCGTCCCCACTTTACTAAATTTTCAATCTCTAGGAAATAGTGGGCATTACGTATCGCCGTCCCCACTTTGCACACCATTTCAGGCCTGTGCATTTTCCTCTTCACACGTGCACGGTGGTAACAATTTCACAACACTTCTCAACAATGTACACAAACATCATAACAATGTACATATCCAGCACAATTAAATTTCATCTCAATGAAATAATATTTCATGCCTTTATGCATAACACAAAGTTTTATGCCCTCATGCATAACATATAATTTTATGCTTTTATGCATAACTCATATTTTTATGCTTTCATGCATAACACATATTTTTATGCTTTCATGCATAACACATATTTTTATGCTCTCATGCATAACACATAATTCATCACATAAAATCATTTTAATCAAAGGCTTGTTCCCAGCACATATTTTTTTAAAACTTTGAATAAATCATTTAATTATCCAAATCAATACAATGTGCATTTCCCCAAACAATTTTGAAATGCAAGTTCACTCACCGTCTCACAAATATCCGGATTCCGGATGCTCTCGGATTAAAAATCCTCAGTCACGATCCCTTTGCCTTTCTCGGTCTTCTCACCACCTTAACACAAAATAAAATCAAGAAATTTACTATAATGCCTCCAACTAATATAAACTAATTTAAATTACTAGCGTGTGATACGTAAGAGCAAAATCGCGTCCGATTATCGCATTAACGCGGTATTGCCTAATTTCGACCGATTACCCGATTAATCGGCTATTATGTCCAATTTAATTCTGAATTGGTCCATTCTTTTTCTAATACCTTAATTCATCCCATATCATGTAATTGATGCCAATTTCAGCATCCTACCCTTTCCAATTCCTTATGGAAAAATTCGGCCAATGCAGTGCATTAGCACTGAAAATTTTTCTACTACATTTTTCACTTTAATTTATCATTTTCCAATTTCTTTCATTTCAAATGGAATCATTTCATTTGAAATGAGACAATTCCTCATGCATTCACTACACACTAGGTTCGGCCAAGGAAGAACAACCATGGAATTCAATTTCTTTCTTCCATATTTCTTCATAATCATGCTTAACTACCTCTAACTACTAACATAGTCTAAATTCAATCCAATCCAACAATCCTTCCTCATCCATACCCATTTTTCAGAATTAAACTCTTCATGATATTTCCATATTTAACCATTGAAATCAAGAACAAAAGCATTGGTAAGGTAAATCACAAGCCAAAGTAAAGATTTATTACCCTTTTTCACTTGAATCCTCCTTGAAATCACACTTGTCTTGAATTTTCCCTAGGTTTTTGTGTGTTTCTCCTTTGTTCTTCTTTTTTTTGCTTAAATTCTGGTGGGTGCCGACTTTGAGAGAGAAAATGAGGCTTAAATGCTGATTTTTATGGCTTAAATAATAAAATATAAAAGCTTGCCACGTGTCATCACGCCATTGGTCCATTTTTTTTGACTTTTTGACTTTTTCTCCCATTTGATCTCCACCACTTGATTCATCAAGTCAACATCTAATCCAAGGTTGACCATGGCTGGAAAAATTTATTCTGGTAGTGAAAAATTACTGAAATGCCCCCGGGATGGTAAAATTACGATTTTGCCCCTATACTCCGAAATGTCCCGGAATTTCATTATTTTCACTGTCCAACCTCAAATATCACTAATATAAATCAATATTACCCATTTGGGGTAAAATCCTTTCAAAAAAATTCACATTTAGCACTCAGGTGGCAAAATTACCATTTTGCCCTTGTGCTCCAAAAACACTGGAAATCACCTTTTTTACACTGCTAAACATCATTTTATGATTATGGGATCATAACTGTGTGTCACATAATTATTTTTTTGTCCACTGTGATCAAATCTTGGTTAAAAATCTCCATAAATCAACAAATGAGAAAATGACCGTTTTGTCCCTAACCGGTCAATTTTCCCGATTAACTCCAGACTGGACCTTGAACTCCGATTCACTATTCTGAGCTATTCTGTGGGTCTCAGAATTTTGAAATTCCTCTTAGAATTTCCATTAAACTAGGTTGAAGCTCGATTTAACTTAATTGTACCATTAGGTACAATACCGGTTTTCTAACAACTTAGACAGGGTCTCACAGACACAAAATTCAATAAATTGTGTCAATTAATCCCAATTAATTTCAGGCTCCATAAATCTACATGAATGCATAAAATGCTATCCAATTGTTCAAAAAATTGCTTAAACGCGATATTCGGCCTAACGCTTGCAGTGCGAGATTTAATTCTGTAAAATATCCAAATAAATTCTAAATTGATTTCCTTCAATTCCTATACCTCAATTATACCCAAATTAACTTAATGTCAACAAATATAGTGCAAATTATCAGTCTAGGCCACAAATTACGAAATTACCCCTATTAGGTAAAAATTCATATTTTCGCACCGAAAATTCCTATTTAATTTCTATATCCTTAATTCATCATAATACACATAAATACCATGAAAGATCATCAAAATCAGCAACCAATCTTACCCTAGAATATCCGGCATAAATGGGTTCAATGAGGGAAAATGCCATTTCTTGCCAAATTTCAATATTTTTCATTATAACCTAACTAAACAACACTAGATTCACCTAAATCTACCAAAATAATCACTCAAAATCATTCCTTGAAGATTCAACCAGCAAGGGTGGGTGATACCCACTTTCAATTCTTGCATGAAAATGGAAAACAATGCTTGGGTAATGAAAAACACTATAAGAAATCAAAAAATTTTACCTTGATTTGTGACTTTGCTTAGATTTCCGCACTTTTTCCCAAAACTTTCCACCTAGGGTTCATGTGTTTCTCTTCTCCCCTCTTTGCTGGGTTTAGGCCGACGCTCCTAAGGGTTCTTGTTTGAAAATGTTGGCTATTTATAAGCCAAACAAAATATTATTATTTTATTATACTTTTTAATTTTTTATTAATTTTTTATTTTTTTTCTTTTCCATTTGACTTTTTATCCACCATACTATTTTCTTCACTTATGCAGCCATTAAAAGAAGTTTCTAGACTTGTCCAAAAATCTTGGTAGAGTAATTTTGCAAAATTACACTTTTTCCCCCCGTCAAAGTGAAAAATTACATTTTTACCTCAAAAACTAAAAATTTGTCAAAATGCATATTTTTCACTCATTATACTCATACTATTCTCCAATTTGTCAAATTCGATCCAAATCCTCTCAAAAAATCAAATTTTGTCCTCAGGTGGTAAAATTATGATTTTACCCCTATACTCCAAAATGTATTGGAATTACAGCTTTTTCCACTTTTCAACCTCAAATAACACTTCAATTAACCATTATTAACCGAATGGGGCCAAAACCTTCTCTAAAAATTTCTGTTTCGTCCTTTCATGATAAAATTACTGTTTTGCCCTTCTATCTCAAAAATACTGAGCATTATAATTTTTCACTATTAAACTTCATATTATGCTCTAATAATCATATTATACTTCAAATGATTAATCTTAGTCAAATGTGATCAAAATCTTTTATAAAAATCTCCATTTTGTCCTTAAATGGCAAAATGACCGTTATGTCCCTAATCGATCAATTTTCTCGATTGACTCCAAACCAGACGTCGAACTCCGAATCACTGTTTTAAGTAATCCCTAGACTGTGAAATTCTCAATTTCACTCTTAGAATCTTTATTTGAACTCATTCGAGGTTAACCGACTTAATAGTAGCATTAGGGGCAATATCGTCTTTTAACGATTTCTCGAACTTCCCAAATATTCAAACATTCCATTGAGCATGTAAATGACATCGTAGTTATTTTATTATTTTATAGAGCAGGGTTTGACACAGTTCTAACCGGAAGATGGTCAAAAAAATTATCAAATTAAAAGTAGGGCACAAGACTTTAGAGCCACCCGAGAGTTTCTGGCTGCAATAAACTCCAATTGAAATACTCAGCAATTCTCAAAGTACAACATGCATGAATCACATACATTACAACCATAAACCATATTCATAAACTTTCTATTACATAAGTATATTTACACATATATAAACACAAATACCACCACCACCTCATTCAACTAGCGTGCACTCCTTACTTGCACATTTCAATATCATCACCATGTGCACTCCCTACTTGCACATCATTACCGGCATGTGCACTGCCCACTCCGCACATGGACGATTGTAATTAGCACAACATTATCATTCAACTAGCATGTACACTTCCCACTCCGCACATGCAGGGTTCTAATTATTACATAATCTTGTCATTCAACCGGCATGTGCACTGCCCACTTTGCACACGCACGGTTACATTAATTTCATAAAATTTCTTAACAATACATATAATATATTCCCATATACGTATCAGCATCATATAGAGGTACATAGATTCATCACAATCATGTTCCGCATCACAAAAATGTTTCACTAAAGGCTTGTTCCCATGGCACCCTTTTTTTTTTAAGAAAAGTTGGATAAAATCATTCAAACGTTTTGTTCAAACAGATTCACATTCCCAAAGCAATTTTTAAATGCAAGTTCACTCACCGATTTTGTTGATTCTTTTGCTTAACTCTAACTTAAAGTAATGTTTCAAATGGGGATGTGAGGTCTTGTTGGAACCTATCACACTATCATGAACCAGTACTCCTATCGGGCCCATGACAACCGCTGCGATATCCCGATAGGCACTCATGCTCGGAATGCCGAATGGAACCCTGCAAGGCTTAGCATCAGTTTCCACTTCTCCCCAGTGAGCAATAATTATTAGGCATCATATTTCAAAGAATTATAAGACATTTCCAAACCAAAAACATTAAAATTTTATTTTTCGTCTCATAGAGGCGTTTTCATCATTTTTCTTCAAAAATCTCAAAACCAACTAAAAACATAGTGGGTGAGTAGAAAACATATATTTTATAATTTAAAATAATTTTAGAAGTCTAAAATGTCCGTTTGAAGTAAAATTACAACTATTTTAATGTAATAAAAATATTCAATAAAATAAGCTATTTTCTTATCAAATAATTTTTTTTATATAGCTATTGGTAAATAATTTTCGCAGCGTAAAAGCTAAATATATTTTTAGATACTATGATACAAACTACCAAAGTACGAAATTTAAATTACAGTGACAATGGGCCCACAACTAACCAAAATGTGTTGAAAGCTGGAAATCTATAGCTTTTGCAGATTCAAGTCCAATTGATGGTCCTTGACAAAATCTGCTAACTATGGAATTCTCTGAGCCTGAAATGTTAGGAAATGAAGGGGTGAGATTATAAAATCCCAGTGAGTAAACAGACCCCATCTAAACTATCTAAAGGCGAGTAAATGGAGACGACTAAATAAATCCTCATAAAATAGTTCGTAATATTTCAGTTCTTTTCACTAGGTAAAGTAAATTCATTTTGCACGAAAAATTATTATGGCTTATGAATTTATGAAAACTTGGCTTATGCCAACAAAATCATACTCGGTGACACCTTGATCAGAGGTATCCGACCGAGACCGCTAAGGTTGTTGAGATTTCATAATTTCTCAAAATTCAGCCATTCCTTGGCGTTGGCCAAGTTCACTACCACCTGGTGGTTTGGCGTGAAATGAACTATGGTATACCTCAGGAGTTACCCTCTGTGCCTCTCATTAGAGGTATAATATATGGGGTTTACCGTGCCCTTCTAAATAGGCCTGGTCCACGGAAGCCCATATACTACAGTAGATAACAATCCACCAATTAAATAAAAATTTAATAGCATGACTTGGCAGTTATTGATAGATTTGGGATCCTATCACTTGACTACTGGCCAGCCGCATTATCGCAACAGCTCCACAACCCTCGGCAGGGACACCTCGCCAAGCTTCGAATCCTAGATCTTTTTGAAATCTCCCCCGAAGAAGATACTTATAAGCATTTCAAATCAAATCATTCAAGGCAAAGCAAACAATTTATATAATTTCAAGACAGTTTCGATTCAGCCATTCATGTAAATTTATCATAAGCCATATAATACAAATCATAATTTATAACATAGCAAATGTCTCCAATTACTCTAATTTCACAACCATTGTTCGATTTTCAAATCAATTTATAAAATTTCATTTTATTTTATAAATCTAATTTATTTTATAAATTTCACATTTTTCACTGAAAATAAGCAATTCACCAAATAAAATGATTTTTCATAAAATCATCAAATTGAATAAAATCTAGTCTAGATAATAAAGACGATAATATGTTTACTCACTGTATCAGGAGTAGAAATACTCCTATTCTTGGTCGTCCGACACTATTTCTTTTCCCTTATCGGATGGTTCACCACCTATACATCATGCGTGACACAAAATTCAATCAATTGTGTCTATCTATTATAAACTATTCAGGTTCTATAAATCTACATGAATGTAAAAAATGTGATGCAAAATGTCCGAATAACTGGTTAAATACGGTATTCGACCTAATTCGCACTACACTCGGTCTAATTGGCTAAAATCTCAACTTCAACTCCAAATCAATTCCTTTCACTTTCTAAACTCCAATTATACCTAAATTACCTCAATGGCCGTGAATGTGGTTCAATTTATCAGTCCGAACCACAAATACACCGGTCTATAAACTAGGCAGAAATTTAGATTTTTATGTCAAAAATCCCCATTTAATTTCTAGTCTCACCAAACATCAAATATCATCAAAATATCATGAAATATCATCAATTTCAGCCACAATATTCCCCCTAGAAAATTCTGCCAAAATGGGTTAAATGAAGAACAAATTGTTTTTTTGCTTGTTTTGTTCAGAAACATGTTAAAGTAGCTAAAAACATTAACATAACTCAAAATCAAATCAAACCAACATCATTTCTCTCTCCATACCCATTTGGCCAGCCATGAATCCCTTAAGAAACCATGCAATTCAGCCATGGAAATGAGAAAATAAAGTATGTGTATTGTAGATCTCAAGTAAAAATAAAGAATTTTCACTTTACCTTCCTTGATTCCATGGATTTTCAAAATTTCTCCTTCATTTTTTGCACCTAGGGTTTGGTTTCGTTTCTTTCTCTTTTGTTCTGGTTTTAGCCAACCATGGGGTTAAAATGAGAAGAAATGGGCTGATTTTTATAGTATAATAATAAAGAATTAAAAACTTGCCACGTGTTACAACCCTATTAGTCCATTTTTTAAATATTTGACTTTTAAACTTAAATTCTCCGCCACACATTTGTCATATTTATCCACACTAATAATAAATACATTCCTTGGTCTTGACAAGTCTTGGTGGTGAAAATTTACGATTTTGCCCCCAAGATGGCAAAATTACAATTTTACCCATATACTCCGAAAAGTACCATAATTACATTTTTTCACTTTCCAACCTCAAATTACACTCTAATTGATCAATCCTAGTCAAATGGGGTCAAAATCTTTTCTAAATATTCATGTTTTGTCCTCTAGCGACAAAATTACTGTTTTGCACCTATGCTCCAAAAATACCCAAACTTAAAATTTTTCACCACTAAACCTCATATTATATTTCAAATGATTAATCTTGATCAAAATTTTCATTAAATAACCCAATTTCAACTTTGGGTGGCAAAATGACAATTTTGCCCTCAATCGGTCAATCTTCCTGATTGACTCTAAATCAGCCTTCGAACTCCGAATCATTACTTTAAGTCATCCCTAGACTGTGAAATTTCCAATTTCACCTTAAAATCCATATTTTAACTAGTTCGAGGTTTAATTCCACTTAGTCATACCTCTCGTTATACTAACGACTCTTAATGCATTTTCGAGACATTCAAGTATACAAACATTCCATCCAGTATATGGATAACACTACATATAATTTATATAGTCGGGTTTTGCATACGCACACGACATCACAATCAACCCCAAATTGGCATTAATATGATTTTAAAAGCTATTTCCTAAATCAAGCTTTACTAGTTACTCCAAACTAGTTTCTAATTGCTATTTGACTAGCCATTCATTTATACTACTCTAGTTACATTAGAAATAATAGCAACTTTCCACAATAAAACAACCCACATATCAACTTATTAACCTTCATCAACAACTAAAGGAATTAACCTTAACTCATACTCACCTTGGTGATCTTTGTAGTTGAATTCTCTTTCAAACATTTTCAAGCTAATAAGGGAAATCACTATCTTTCTCTCTCTAAAATACCTACTAGTGAGAGAAAGTATTGAGGGAAGAGTTTTGAGGGTTTTAAGGTGAAAGAGTAAGAAAGCACAAAAGGTTCTATGAAAAAGTGCACAAAAGCATGAAAATTGGAGTTAACTTGAGAAAAATTGTGGAGGTTCCAAGGCAAGCTCCCATGGAAGGTGAGAAAATGAGAGAAAGGGAGAAGAAGAAGAAGAAAAAATGTTGGAAATTTGAGGAAGTTACTAGAAACTTAGATATTTATGCCTTATGTTTATCCATTTTCTCACATAATTACCAAAATGCCTTTAACAAGGTCATTTTATCTTCCCCTTGCCTTTACACAATCCTTTTTACTTCCTTGACACTAAGACAAGATCCATAATAGTCTAAAAATGCTCGAGTTCATGAAAACTTAAAATTTTTACTTGAGATGCAAAATGATCGTTTTGCCCCTACCATGGAAATTATCATTATTTTTATCTTCTTCATTTATTTTACCATCATAAACATCATTCATTCATTCCTTAGGCCTATTTAGAGCTTAATAGCATCAAAAAACCCACTAGGAGGAGCTCACCAAGAGAAATTATGAAATTACCCTTGGTCTGTATTATCCCGTCTATTTCTAGTTACGTGTCTATAGAGGTCGAGATTTCACAGGTTCACTTCTGAATTACCCTTTTTAACTTGGTAATTAACTTCAATTGGCATCCGTAAACTTTATTAGCCATCATATCAAAATATAGGATACTACACCAACTTTCCAAGGCTAAGTTGGAACCTTTACTCTTTCAATCAACCTAGCTTGAAATAATCACTTAGAGTGAATCCCTCACTCTAGGAATACAAATATAAGTAGAAAAGAAAGTACCTATGATCACAAATTGATATAAGTGGTAAACGGTTCAGGGCTGAATGCAAATATAAAAGATAGGCATTTGAGTGCAGTAAAGAGTACAAAGAATTTCTAAGTCTTCTACTCTTTCTTAGATTGAATACGGTGAAATCTCTCAATAATCTTCCAAAAGTTGGTTCCTAACCATTTGAAGATCCTTTTATACTTGAAGAGGCATGTCTAATGGTTGTTGGGTAGTTTGTGACAATTAAAAATAGTTCGGGGTTGGTTCTAGCTGTTAATTTGTCTTGTAGTGGTCTGGTGCAAGTTTCAAACAAAGAGCTCTTAGTCGACTAACATTTTGCCTTGGTCAACTAAGTTGGTTTGTCTCAGTCACAGATTTTGAAAGAGAGCACTTAGTCGACTAACTCATTTTCTTAGTCGACTAAATCGGTTCTGTTTCTCAATATGCTTTAGCTCGCCAATTCTCCAATTTGAATTTTAGCCAACCAATGTTCTTCATTATTCAACTAGGGAGCTTCTTCAATGTTGGTCACTCTTATTCTTTATCCATATCAATCTCTTATGTGCACATTTGAAAACTTGACTTGTTGTTTCTTTATTAATATTTGTCCTGCACACTTGGATAGAAATATTAAACACACAAGGATAGGAATATTTTATAATCATCAAAAACTAATGGAGCCAACAACATGAAGGAAAACCTCTATCACATATAGTTATTTGATTAAGTATCAATTAAATGACAATCTATATTCCTTGACCAATCCAATTAGCTTAAAGGCATATACCAATATTGATGGCCCATGGCTACTACCCTTCACACTAATAACTTATGCCTTTCTTTTCTTTTTATTTGATGTGCTATAATTTTCCATGTTACTAACACTGTTCTCTTTAATTTTACCCTCTTGAATTGCATTTTCCATCATCTCTTCTAAAATCTCTACGTCGACAAATTTCTTGGTAACATTGTTGATTAACTTATCATAGTATGGTGGCTACAAAGCACTGATAAACAACATTGTTGCTTATTTTCAGTGAGAGCCCATTGAACTTGTTCAGCACTATCTCTCCATTTTTGAGCATATTCTTAAAAACTCTTAGTGTCTGTCTTTTCCATGTTTTGCAAGGAGAGCCTATTCGAGTCCATGCCCATGTCATGTTTGTATTGGACTAGGATTACTCTTGCAAGATCTTTCCAAGAACTAGTATGATCTTTACCCAATTGAACATATCATTTAGTTATGAATTTTGTTAAACTATCTTGGAAATAATGAATCAAGAGTTTATCATCATGCGCATGTGCAACCATCTTCTAATAATACATAGTGATATTGTCCTTTGGGCATTTGGTTCCATCATACCTCTCAAAATCTAGTACTTTGAACTTGGGTGGGATAATCACATTAGATATCAAACATAAGTCTATTGCATTAACAGATCTATAGATATTCATCCTTTCAATGGCTTTAAGGCGTTCATCCAAAAGATCATGCTTTTGTTATTTTTTCAATCCTTTTCTTGACTTAGACGAGTTTATTTTCAATTTTCCTTGCTTTCCAAAGCCATCTTAGTCAAGAAAAGGGATCGAGTTAAAAAGACTTGTCCCTTGAATCAACATAGTTTGCCCTTGCACAAGTAATTGGCTTTGTCTTTGCAAATCTAAAGATCTTTTGAAAGAAATTTCCCTTGTATTGGAATCATTATCTCCATTAGCTTTGCAAACTATTCCCTTATCTCTTCTTAACATTTCTTGATCTTGTCCATCCATTTTGACTACTCATCTCCGATGATACTAACTTGAGTCCATATATCACACATACAGTAAATGGACTTCTTTAAGCTTTTATCTTTTAGCAAGATGGAAACAAATTAGATTGAGGACAAACTGTATCTTAATGAAAATCTTTTCAAACATATCCTTCTTCATAAGAGACTTGGGAAAAGATCTCTTATCTTATGGAATCAACAACATCATTGCCTTTCTTTTCATTGAATGTAGAAGGTGGAATGATACTTTTATGAAAAAAATGAGTGAATGATAGATGCATGTGTGACAAAATTGAATGCATGGTAGGATGATTGTATGTATGAGTGTAATGATGATGAATGATTTAGGGCATTTTTTATACATAACAAGATTACAACAAAATATAAGTTGTGTAACACATTTTGTTTTTAAACCAACTTTTTTTCTATTCATTTTTCTTTTTGAGAAATCCTCCTTGTTATTATGAAACAAAATTAGAATATGCTTAAACAAAATCTGAAAAGTCAATCCTTGATACATTCAATCCAATCCATGACAATTATTTGCGTCATTCAAAGAACACATTCCTTTCCTAATTATTGTTCACAAACATGATTCTGTTTGTACAAACTTCAAAAGATATTAATAACTACTATGTCAGAACATTAAATATTCTAAAGTCTTAAAAACTTTTACTCCAAAGGGAAAAGTCCCAATAAAGCTGACTTTTTTGTCACCTAGACACCTAATTGGACATCCTATCACCATGCTCGACCATCTTCACTATATCAAGCCACTTTGCATCTATTAATGTTTGCATCTTATGCTTGAAAGTAGTACAATCTTCAATAGAATGTTCCATAACTCGACCATCATAATCGTATCTTGCACTTGGGTTGTACCACTTTGGATATAAAAGTCCCAAGGTTTCCATAAGCATAACAGTAACAAGGTGATCTTGAACCAACTAGTGAAAAAGTTCTCTATAAGTAATGGGAATAGGATCCAACTGTTTGTGGATTTTTTGTTTTGGATTGTTTTTGGATGACACCTTGACTAGGAGCAAGGGTGGTTGACAATGGTGTGAACAATTGGGCCTGAAGAGCTTGTTAAAAAAATGGTTGAAAAAAAGTTAGGCAAAGGTATGAGTTTGGATGTAGATTAATATTCATGGGTTGAAAATTTTGAAGATATGTGCTTGGTGGCAAACTGTCACGACCCGAAACTCCCATCGAGCTCGTGACAACCGTCGCAACGTCTCGATAGGTATTCATACCCCGAATACCGATCGAAACCTCACAAGGCTTTTGTACCAATTTTCTTGCCTCCCCTGTGAGCAATCATTGCCAAACTTCATGTCTTGAAGGATTTTAAACCTTTTCCAGCTCAAAACAGTAGAAAAATAATTTTCGCCTCATAGGGGCATTTTGGCATTTTTCCTCAAAATTTTTGAACCCGACCAAAAACATAGTAGATGAGTGGAAAACACATAATTCATGATTAAAATTAAATTTTGATGTCTAAAACGTTCTTTTAGATTAAAATTATAACTATTTGAAGATAATAAAAATATTCAAGAATATATTCTAATTTCTTATACAACAATTTTTATAGAGATATTAAACAAATTTTCGGACATAAAAGTAAAAGAAATTCTTACATGCAATAATAAAGTTAACTAGAGTATACAATTTCGTTCACAGTGACACGTGGGCCCCCAAATACTCAAAAGTAAAAAGGACAGTGAACCCACTGTTGGTGAGGTTGCAAAGCCAACTGTAGTCCTCGGTAAACTCAGTTATCTACAACTATTTTGGGCCTAAAAGGGTGGAAAGAAGAGTGGTGAGTTTACACAGCTCAGTGAGTAAACAAATATCACTTAAAATATCTAAAGGCGAGTAAAAGGAGACAATGAAAACTGTCCATCTCAAAAGGGTTTCATATCATGAAAATTCACTTAAATCAGTTAAAGTAAATTCATTTCACCAAAACAATTAATAAGGCTTATGATTTTCTTTAAAAATTGGCTTATGCCAAAACCAATACATGAGGACACTAAATCGTCATCAGAGTCCGACCAAGTCTGCCAAGGCTATAAATGTTTCATATATGCATGAAACATATTTTTACATTTGGAAATATAGTCGTTCCTTGGCGTTGGCTGAGTTTGCCTTCACGTGGTGGTTTGGTGTGAAGTGAACTTTGTCATACCTCAAGACAACCCTTTATGCCTCTACAGCTAAGATAAAGATATATATGGTGGGTTTTTACCATGCCGCCTCTAAATAGGCTTGTCACAACTCGGAACTCCTATCGGGCCCATGACAACTGTCGCGACGTCCCGATAGGCACTCATTACCCAGAATGCCGACTGGAACTTCGCAAGGCTTAGCATCAACTTTCGCATCACCCCGGTGAGCAAGAGTTATAAAATATCATATTTCAAAGAATCATATATCATTTTAGATCAAAACATTAAAATATTATATTCTGGCTCATAGGGGCATTTTCATCATTTTTCTTTGAAAATATCGAAACCCGTTAAAAACATAGTATGTGGGTGAAAAACACATGTTTCATAATTAGAAATAAATTTAGATGTCTAAAATAATTATTTGAAATGAAATTATAATTGTTTGAATAAAATAATAATATTCTATAAAATATTCTATTTTCTTATAAAACAATACTTATAGAGAAATTCGTAAATAATTTCTGTGGCGTAAAAGCTAAATATATTCATACATACTTTAAAGTAGATAATCGAAGCATAAAATTCAAATTACAATGACACGTGGGCCCCCAACTAACCAATAAGGTGCAAGTCTATGAGCCTACAATTTTGTTGATGCAAAGCTAACTGTAGTCCTTGATGCAATCGGCTATCTACCGACTATTCTGAGCCTGAAAGGGATGGAAAGAAGGGTAGTGAGATTGTGAAATCCCAGTGAGTAAACAAATACCATCTAAACTATCTAAAGTTGAGTAAATGGAGACGAGTAAAATAAATTAGTGTAAAATGTTTCATAACATTTCATTTCCTTTCGCTAAGTGAATTAATTTCATTTCACTTGAAAATTTACATGGCTTATGAATTTTCAGAAAACTTAGCTCGTGCCAACAAAATCATACACGGTGACACCTTGATCAGAGGTATCCATCTGAGCTCGCCAAGGCTATTAAAGTTTCATAATTTTTCCAAAACTCAGCCGATCCTTGGCGTTAGTTGAGTTCGCCTTCACGTGACGGTTTGCGTGAAGTGAACTCTGTCATATCTCAGGACAACCCTGTACGCCTCTACAATTGAGATAAAAGTATATAATAGGGTTTTACCGTGCCACCTCTAAATAGGCTAGTCCACAGAAACCCATCTACTGCAGTAGTTCATGTCCCACCAATTCAATAAACAATTCAATAGCATGATTTGGGAATTTTATGGCTAAACAATTTATTAGTACAAAACAGGAAATTCACATTTTTCAATACAATTCACAAGTCAGCCAAATATGCCATAGTATCAGAAGCCACTTAATTCAAAGCATAATTTATAACACAACAAGTAAACAGTCTCCAATTACTCTAATTTGAAATCAGTCATCTAGTTTTCAAATCAATTTATAAAAATTCAATTTATTTTATAAATTCGTATTTTTCTCATAAAACCCAACAATTCTCTTTTTAAAATAAATTTTCACAGAATTATCAAATTGCATAAAAATTATTCTAGATAATTAAGATGATAATAAGTTTACTCACTGTTTTTGGAACCTTGATTCAGGTACTTTGACTAGTGATCCTCAGGTGCAATTCCTCTGCCTTTCTTGGAGGGCTCACCACCTTGACACAGTACAAAGTCAAGAAATTTACCACGTTGCCCCTAAATTGTAATAAACTAATTTTGACCCTATACTAATGCATGATAGGCAATGCAATTGTCTGAACATCACCTAAACGCAATGTTGACCCAATTCGGCCTATTGCCCGATGAAATGGCCAACGCGTCCAATTTAATTCCAAATCAATTTCTTTCACTTTATACACTCCAATTATACCTAAATTACCTCAATGACTACGAATGAGATTCAATTTATCACTTCGAACCACAAAATACACTAGTTTATACACTAGGCAAAAATTCAGATTTTTATGCCAAAAATTTCCATTTAATTTCTAGTCTCACCAATCATCAAATATCACCAAAATATTATGAATTATCATCATTTCTAGCATCAATTCTCCCCCTAGAAAATTCGGCCAAAATGGGTTAAATAAAGAACAAGCATTTTTCTTGCTAAATTTTCACACTTAACTTTACTAATCAACTAAAAACACCAAATTCCATTGAAATCTAGCAAAATCAAGACTCAAAACTCCTCCATGAATGTTTAGTCAGCATGGGTTCAGCATGAGATCTCAAATTCTAAGTATGGAAAATGGAAAAATTTGCATGTGTAAGGTAGATCACTAGACAAAGTGAAGAAATTTTACCTTTAAACACTAGTTTCCTTGAATCTCCACACTTTCCCCTTGAAATTCTCCACCTAGGGTTCTTGTTTCCTTTCTTTCTCTTTTGTTCTGGTTTTGGCCGACCATGGGGTTGAAATGGGCTGATTTTTTTATGCTTTTTATAAAGAAAATATTAAATAACTAAAAGCTTGACACGTGGTGACATTCTTTTGGTCCAGAGTTTAAATATCTTTTTTTTTTACTTTAATTCTCCACCACTTATATTATCATATTTATCCATTCTCATATTGAATAAAACCCACAAATTTGACAAGTGCTGGGAGGTGAAAATTAACGTTTTACCCCCGAGGTGGTAAAATTTTGATTTTGCCCTTATACTCTGAAAAGTATCGAAAATACATTTGTTTCACTTTTCAACCTCAAATTACCCTCCAATTGATCAATCCTAGCCAAGTGGGGTCAAAATCGTTTCTAAAAATTTCCATTTTGTTATCAGGCGGTAAAATTATCGTTTTACCCCTGTGCTCTAAAAATATCGAGAATCAAAAATTTTCACCGCTAAACCTCATATTATACTTCGAATGATTAATCTTGGTCAAAATTTTCATTAAATAACCAATTTCAACTTTGGGTGGCAAAATGACCATTTTGCCCCCAATCAGTCAATATTCCCGATTAACTCCAAATTAGCCCTCAAACTCCGAATTACCATTTTAAGTCATCCTTGGACTGTGAAATTCTTAATTTCATCTTCAAAATCCTTATTTTTACTAGTTTAAGGTTTAATTCCACTTAGCCATACATTTAGGTGCAATACCGACTTTTAATACCTTTCCGAGCCATTCAAGTATACCAACTTTCCATCCAGTATATGGATAACACGACATATACTTTATATAGTTGAGTTTTACAAGGTTGGCCCATGAAAACCCGGCTACTGTAATAGTTAATAATCCACCAATTAAATAAAAATTTCAATAGCATGACTTGGCAATTTTATTGCAAAGCAATTTATCAGTACAAAGTAGACAATTCACATTTCTCAATACAATGATCAAATCAGCCAATCATGCCAAAATATCATAAGCCATTTGGTTCAAATCACAATTTACAAAACAGTGTGGGGTCTCCAATTACTCTAATTTTCAAATCCATTGTCTAATTTTCAATTCAATTTATAAAAATTCAATTTTATTTTATAATTCCAATTTATTTTATAAATTTATAATTTTCTCATAAAACAAACAATTCACCATCTAAAATAATTTTTCACAAAATCATCAAATTGAGTAAAATTACTCTAGATAATTAAGGTGATAATAAGTTTATTCACAGTTTTTGAGAATCAAACTCAGGTACTTCGACTATAAATCCTCAAGTGCAATTTCCTTACCTTTGTCAGAGGATTGACCACCTAGACATATTGCACACTCAATCAATTACTACATTTGTGCTAATTCGGTATAATATTAACCTAAATTCTATATGAATGCATGAAATGCTTGGGTAACCATTTAATTACGATGTTGGACTAATTTCGTCTATCACCCGGTTAAATGGCCAATGCGTCCAATTCAATTCCAAATAACACCATTTCTTTTCCAATACTTCAATTCACCAAATAAGGCCAAATAACCTAAAATTCAGCACAATCACCTTCACATATCTTCATAGAAAAATTCAGCCATAGTGGTGTATTCACAATAGCATTTTTTCTACTTGACTTTTACACCACAAATCATCAATTCTCAACCAATTCACTTGATACAAAATCAATCCACCATCAATACTCAACATGTAAGGTTCGTCCATTGAAAGGTACCAAAGATTATGTGGTTTTCTTCACTTGTTTTCATACTACACATCATTAATCACCTAAAAACACTAATATAGCAAAAAATTTAACTAAATTCAAGCACAAATTCTCTTCCCTCATGTACGGTCAGCATAATACCCATTTGTAAACTTGCATCTCAACCATGGAAAATGGAAAGAAATGCATGGGTATGATAGATCTCAAGTAAAAATAAAGAAATTTTACCTTACCTTACTTGATTCCTGGAATTTTAACACTTTCCTTTTGAATTTCTCTTCCTAGGGTTTCGTTCTTCTTTTGTTTTTCCATTCCTCTTGTTTGGCCGACCATGGGGGTTGAAATGGGGAATTATCGACTGATTTTCCAAGTTTAAATATTAAAGAAATCAAGCTCGACAAATGGCATGATACCATTGGCCTATAATTTAAATATTTAACTTTTAACCTTTAATTCTTCACCACATAAATTGTCATATTTATCCATCCCCATAATGAATAAAATCCTCGATTTTTTATAAGTGTTAGGGGTGAAAATTACCATTTTGCCCCTATGCTTCCAAAAATGTCGAAATTAAAATTTTTCACTTCTAAACCTCAAATTATACTCCAAATGATCAATCTCAGTCAAAAATTTCATCAAAAATCCAAATTAAATTCTTGGGTGCCAAAATGACCATTTTGCCCCTAGATCTCAAAAATTTCAAATTGACTCCAAATCAGTCCTCGAACTCTGAATTACCATTTTAAGTAATCCCCAGACTGTGAAATTCCTAATTTCACCTTAAAATCCCTATTTTAACTAGTTCGAGGCTTAATTCAACTTAATTGCACCTCTAGGTACCATACAGACTTTTGTTGATTTTTCGGGGCTTTCTAGATATGCAAGCATTCTATCACTCATATGTATGCCATGGCAAATACTTTGTAAGGTCGGGCTTAACAGCACCACCCCCCTTAAAATAAAATTTTGACCTCAAAATTTCACTTATCGAATTTAGAGAAAAATAAAGGTATTAGTTTCTCATTTGATGTTCAATTACCATGTCATCACCTTTTATAGGAAATCTCAATTTGTTCACTTCGTTTACCTCCAATTCAACTTAAGTACTTTACTTATGTTTATCATTATCTTTCAACATCATATCTGTAATACCTTTCACAAGCATGATCTTTCATGTCGAGACTCTAAACATGTTTCTATTACTATCATTAAACTTGAACCATAACTCCATCTTAATCATACCAATTTCGATCGCATTTTATACTTATATATATACTAATTACCATCTCATTACTTCATTCCTTATCAAAATTCTCGACACTCATTCATTCATCCTATCCTTATACACTATTGTGTAGTTTACGGCATCATTAACATGTCAAACGTATTCTTGTACATATCCTCAACATTAAGGAAGGTTAGTGGCTTCAATTATTTCCACATACTTCATGTTACTTTGCATTTAAGAAATTTTGATCTTCTCAATCCTATGAGTCCATCTCATATGGCTTATAGTATGGCTAAGCCATAAATTCCCCAAATTCAACTCCCAATACGATTCTTGACTGTTACATTATCTATACAACTTTTCAAATATATCGAGTTGAAGTCTTGGACCATTAAGAACCATTCTTCATTTTAGATAGGTACATCAATAACTCCACATATACGTATGCATACGCACTATCAGATGTCCATATTCCTCATCATGTGTAAGTGCTTTTGTTCTCAAATGCCTTTGGTCTAATTTCTCTTTATTCGTTCTCCTCTATAACCAAGATTCGATAGAATAATCTACATAATTCTTGTCAACATTCTTATCATGTCCGTGCATAGTTCCACATCATTCGCATACTTATACTCTTTTCTTATCATTCCCAATTATATGCTTAAGTTTCCTGGTATTACATATCATTACATCACACGTCATTTTTATCGAACTGTAATCAAATACGCGTGTATGTTTTATAATGTCATTAGTGATTCAAAGATTTTCCTTGACTTGATCATTACATTTTATGCAATGTCACAATTCCTAAGAGTGATCATTTTTCCTCAATTATCTTTCATGCCTCTACATTACCTTGTATCCTTCTTGCATCCTGACATTAATTTGTCACTTAAGACTTAAACTCATTTGAAGCTTGTATGCCTCAAGGACTTTTGAATTTCAATTCTCGCAATATATCAAGAGATTCTCATTATCTGACTTCATCATCTGGGTTAACTTCAATCATCTTTTGTTCCACTTTTTAATATGAACCTAACATCATTTTCCTTTTAGCCAATTTGCAATTCCACATGAAATTGTAAAACTTAAAACTGGGTTCCTCTCAAGTATTTTTCAATACCAACATAAATATCACTATCAGCTTATGACTCCTTTTATAATCGCATAATTTAATGCTTATGAAAGAAAGCATGTAATTACTTAATCCGTAACTTAGCCATTTGGCTCCTTAGTAAGTTTCAAAATCACCTGTTTGATACACATTGCATATAATTTGTAGTTCCTTCTCACGGGTGTCTAAACATTCTCGAAGCACTTAATCATTTATTTGCTTTTACATAACCCAAGCATATCATTTTCATAAAGGCATGCACTTTCTCATCAAAATATTTAAATGCATGTTCAATTACTCATGCTTCAATTTATCTCCAAGGCTTTCTAGCATGCCACATAGTTTACTTGTGTTGTCACTAATCATCTCCTTTCAACAAAGTCAAAACAATATTTGTAATTTCTCGTAACAGTATTCTATATAAACCTATTTGCTATATCATTCTTGAAACCTTCATCCACACTTTAATCACTTAGTATTTACATCTCTTATCAATATTTCATACAGTCATCTAACCTTTCCCTCATTCTCTCTTTAATCTTTAACAAGGCCTAATCTCTTGTCTTCTTTATTTCTTAAGATTTGACTTTAGTCAACATATTATTTATCTTGACACTCCACCTGTTAATTTATCTTTATGTAATCATCTCAAATTTTCTCTAACTTTTCCTTTCTGTTATATGCCAAAATATAAGGCAATATAGAAACTTTTCAATTCACTCCTTATCTTTTTCTTAATACTTCCCCATTGCACATAAGACTCCAAATGTCAAAGCTTAGCATCAAAACCAATAACCATATTCCAACTTATGACTCCACTCTTTATGTCGCTTATAGTTTGCTCATACTTTCTAGCCATAAGGGGTTCTTAACGCGATAGCATTTGGTAGTCGATGCTGTAGCCTTGCGGATGTTAAAATTTACTTTATCAAAGCAATTCTTCTACCTTTAAGACTGCTATCACAATCATTCATGATCCTGTGGCTTCCCTCTCAATCCATACCACAATTAGTAAAGTTAACTTTTCACTACAGGTACGTGATTAGAACATTGATTTAACATATTTATTTTGCCACTAACATTCATGCATCCTTGCCATAACATTTAGTACGAGTTCAATTAAGCAAAATCTCCAAATAACTCCTAAAGACATAAGTACTAATTTGTACAGTTAACTACAATTTCTTTATTAATCAAAATTTTATCTTTCTCCAGTTCCTTCATTTATCTCCACATCAGATCGTATAACTACTCCTTGTCTCGATTGTAATCCAGAGGAATCTCTCCTCTGCATATCCGTATGAGTTGGTGGAGATGGAGCAGTTGTAGTAGCTCGTTTGGACTGTGGACAATTACTCCGAATGTGACCCAGTTGACCATAGCGATAACATCGTATAGGTCTTTGGCATAGTCCAACATGATATCTCTCACAATTTCTGCATCTATTAGAACCTCCAGAACTTTTCCCAGAAATATCCATCGCAAATCCGTTAGATCTCGGAGGCCTCTGTTGTGTTTGCGAAAATGGTGGTCGGGAAGATGTTACTGATATTGATGAGTCTTTGCCCCTTTTTTGTGGCTGACTAGGAGATACACTCGGATTTCTCCTTTTTACTAACTCAACTCGCATTCTCTTATTTTCATTCTCAAGCTTCTCAACTCTTAAAGCTAATTGCACCACCTCTTTAGCTATGGTTGCGTCCAACTCACTCATAGAAGAGCTACAATCGACCAGCCTAACCTCTTCAAGCTTCTTAGAAATAGAAACATCCGGCACTGGTGGTGGAACAGGAAATGGGTGTGGTGGTACTAAATGAGCAGCTGGAGGAAATATGGGAGGAGTTTGACCAGCCTGAATTTGGCCAGCAAGAGCAATAAAGAAAGCTGCCAATGCCTGAACCACCTTAGGTGGCATGGCAAGAATATCAGTAGGTGGCGGAGGAGGTGGAGGATGTGAAAGGGTTTCGTCCTGCTCAGCAGTAGGTGCTGCTCTAAAGGTGGACGCAGTCGTTTCTCCTTCTATCAGGTCTGGCTGACAAGGTTGCGAACAACCTCTTCCCTTCTCGGCCGATCTAGTAACAGGTGGGTGTTCGCGTCTAGGAGGCATGGTAATTTATAAAGATAAATAGCGCAGGTTTAGGCAACCTTAGGTTCTATATGCAAATGCATCCTATTCAATCTAACCTAACTTAACCTAACTTGGGGCCACACTGACATTGTAAATTTTTAAAACCATTTTGAAACCAAAAACTCTGATCTTTAAAACCAAAAGCTTTAAAATCAAAAGCTTTAAAACCAAAAGCTCTGATACCAATAGAATTGTCATGACACGGAACTCCCATCGAGCCCGTGACAATTGCCGCGACGTCTTAAAAGGTATTCATAACCCGAATACCGACTGAAACCTCGCAAGGCTTTTGTACTAGTTTTCTTGCCTCCCCTGTGAGCAATCATTGCCAAACTTCATGTCTTGAAGGATTTTAAACTTTTCCAACTCAAAACAGTAGAAAAATAATTTTCGCCTCATAGAGGCATTTTGGTCATTTTTCCTTAAAATTTTTGAACTCGACCAAAAACATAATAGATGAGTGAAAAACACATAATTCATGATTAAAATTAAATTTTGATGTCTAAAACGTTCTTTTAGATTAAAATTATAACTATTTGAATATAATAAAAATATTCAATAATATATTCTAATTTCTTATAAAATAATTTTTATAGAGATATCAATAAACAAAATTTGGGACGTAAAAGTAAAAAAAATTCTTACATGCAATATTAAAGTTAACCAGAGTATACAATTTCTTTTACAGCGACACGTGGGCCCCCAAATATTCAAAAGTAAAGAGGACAATGAACCTACTATTGGTGAGGTTGCAAAGCCAACTGTAGTCCTCGATAAACTCAATTATCTACAACTATTCTGGGCCAAAAAGGGTGGGAAGGAGAGTGGTGAGTTTACACAACTCAGTGAGTAAACAAATATCACCTAAAATATCTAAAGGCGAGTAAAATGAGATAATGAAAACTGTCCATCTCAAAAGGGTTTCATATCATGAAAATTCACTTAAATCAGTTAAAGTAAATTCATTTCACCCAAACAATTAATAAGGCTTATGATTTTCTTTAAAACGTGGCTTATGCCAAAACCAATACTCGAGGACACTTGACCGTCATTAGAGTCCGACCGAGTCTGCCAAGGCTATAAATGCTTCATATATGCATGAAACATATTTTTACATTTGGAAATATAGTCGTTCCTTGGCGTTGACTGAGTTCGCCTTCACGTGGTGGTTTGGCGTGAAGTGAAATCTGTCATACCTCAAGACAACCCTTTACGCCTCTACAACTGAGATAAAGATATATATAGTGAGTTTTTACTGTGCCACCTCTAAATAGGCTGGTCCACGGAAACCCGGCTACCGCAGTAGTTAATAATCCACTAATTAAATCAAAATTTCAATAACATGCTTAGTAATTTTATTGCTAAGCAATTTATCAGTACAAAGTAGACAATTCACATTTCTTAATATAATGATCAAATTAGCCAATCACGCCATAATATCATAAGCCATTTGGTTCAAATCACAATCTATAAAACAATGTGGGGTCTCCAATTACTCTAATTTTCAAATCCATTGTCCAATTTTCAATTTTATTTTATAAATCTAATTTATTTTATAAATTTACAATTTTCTCATAAAACAAGCAATTCACCATTTAAAATAATTTTTGACAAAATCATCAAATTGAGTAAAATTACTCTAGATAATTAAGACGATAATAAGTTTACTCACAGTTTTCGAGAATCAAACTCGGGTACTTCGACTATAAATCCTTAGGTGCAATTCCCTTGGCTTTGTTAGAGGATTCACCACCTAGACATTTTGCACACTCAATCAATTACTACATTTGTGCTAATTCAGTATAAAATTAACCTAAATTCTATATGAATGCATGAAATGATTGGGTAACCGTTTAATTACGGTGTTGGCCTAATTCCGTCTATCACCCGGTTAAATGGCTAACGCGTCCAATTCAATTCCAAATAACACCATTTCTTTTCCAATACTTCAATTCACCAAATACAAGCCAAATAACCTAAAATTCAACATAACCACCTTCACATTTCTTCATGGAAAAATTCGACCATAGTGGTGCATTCACACCAATATTTTTCCTACTTGATTTTTAAACCACAAATCATCAATTCTCAACCAATTCACTTGATACAAAATCAATCCACCATCAATACTCAACATGTAAGGTTCGCCCATTGAAGGGTACCAAAGATTATGTGATTTTCTTCACTTGTTTTCATACTACACATCATTAATCACCTAAAAACACTAATCTAGCAAGAAATTTAACTAAATTCAAGCACAAATTCTCTTCCCTCATGTACGGTCAGCATAATACCCATTTGCAAACTTGGTTCTCAACCATGGAAAATGGAAAGAAATGCATGGGTATGATAGATGTCAAGTAAAAATAAAGAAATTTTACCCTATCTTGCTTCATTCCTTGAATTTTTACACTTTTCCTTTGAATTTCTCCTCCTAGGGTTTTGTTCTTCCTTTGTTTTTCCATTCCTCTTGTTTGGTCGACCATGGGGGTTGAAATGGGGAATTATGGGCTGATTTTTTGAGTTTAAATATCAAAGAAATCAAGCTTGACACGTGGCATGATACCATTGGCCCATAATTTAAATATTTAACTTTTAAGCTTTAATTCTTCACCACATAAATTGTCATATTTATCCATCCCCATAATGAATAAAATCCTTGGTTTTTGATAAGTGTTGGGGGTAAAAATTACAATTTTACCCCCGAGGTGGCAAAATTACCATTTTGCCCTTATGTTTCAAAAACTACCGAAATTAAAAATTTTCACTTATAAACCTCAAATTATACTCCAAATGATCAATCTCAGTAAAAAATTTCATCAAAAATCCAAATTAAATTCTTCGGTGGCAAAATGACCATTTTGCCCTTAGATATCAAAGTTTTCAAATTGACTCCAAATCAGTCCTTGAACTCCAAATTACCATTTGAAGTCAACCCTGGACTGTGAAATTCCCAATTTCACCTGAAAATCTCTATTTTCACTAGTTCGAGGCTTAATTCAACGTAGTTGCACCTCTAGATACCATACCGACTTTTATCAATTTTTCGAAGCTTTCCAGATATGCAAGCATTCTATCACTCATATGTATGACATGGTAACTACTCTGTAAGGTCAGACTTGACACAAACCATTGTTTGAACATTGTGTGGGGCCTAGAGATCCCATCTTGGATGTAGAGCTCTTCAATTTGGTCATTTGTGTATTCAGCTCATCCATCCCTTTCATTATTTTTTCCAAACCTTAATCTTTACTTGGGTTACTAAGTAAGGCGTTGGATCTATCAAGGACAAATTGGTTTTCATTCAATGGTTGCTTGAGGTGTGGTTTAGCTTGAAGCAATAGGAATTCTTGAAGGTGAATTCCATTGGCTTTGTTGAGACGTTCAACCATTTCCATCAATTTGGAAATTTGTCTTTTCATCTCTCGAAGATCATGTCCAAACTCTTCTTAATTGCGCTCTAGTGCACTTATCCTTGCTTCCGATTAATGTTCCATATCCCTCGACCCCCTTGACTCAAATCAAACAAATTAGAAACAAAACTAAAATTTGACTAAAACTTTATAGATGTTTTTCATAAAAGTGGATTTGTTCTATATTTTTCAAACCTAATAACATTATGTGGTTCTTTATTATGGGAATAGATATGGTGAGAATTAAACATGAGATGAATATATGCATACAAATATAAATATGTCATGAGCCTGAATGCATAAAATGCAATGATGCCTGGATAGATGGATGAAATGATATAAAAGGAAGTGCCCATAAAATGCGAGAAAATTTAAACATTGTATACTTAATGTGAATATAACAAACAAAAACCACATTATTAAAAATCATGTAAAGTAAGAAGTGGAAAATTTATTCAATTCTAAAATCTTTCTCTCTCTATCCTCTTTCATGAGAAAGAAAAAAGTTGAAAGAAATATCATTTTTTTATTCTTTTTCCATTTTCATAATTTTTCAAAGGATAAATGAAATAAAAGAAAATACTTTATTTGTTTATCAAAATAGAGAGATTGGGAAGTGGTCCTTCACATGTCCCTAACCAAAGGTTATATTATCACAAGTAAGGCTTTACCTAAGAAAAGGCTGCCCATTATATTCTATATGTTGTGTCAAATCATGCTCTATAAAATAATTACGATGTCATTTACAAGCTCAATAGAATATTTGCATATTTGGGAAGTTCGAGAAATCGTTAAAAGACAATATTGCCCTTAATGATACCATTAAGTTGATTAAACCTCAAACAAGTTCAAATAAGGATTTTAAGAGTGAAATTGAGGATTTCATAGACCAAGGATTACTCAAAACAGTGATTCGGAGTTTCAGGTCCAGTTTGGAGTCAATCGAGAAAATTGACCGATTAGGGACAAAACAGTCATTTTGCCATTTAAGAACAAAATGGAGATTGCTATAAAAGATTTTGATCACATTCGACCAAGATTAATCATTTGAAGCATAATATGATTATTGGAGCATAAAATGAAGTTTGGCAGTGATAAATTTAATTTCTCGGTAGTTTTGGAGTACAAGGGCAAAATGGTAATTTTACCCCTAGAGGACAAAACGAGAATTTTTAGAAAAGATTTTAACCCCACTTGATTAAGATTGATCAATTGAAGTGTAATTTGAGGTTGAAAAGTGAAAAAAATGTAATTTCGGTACTTTTCGGAGTATAGGGGCAAAATCGTAATTTTACCACCCAAGGACAAAAATTGAATTTTTAGGAGGAATTGGATCAAATTTGATTTATTGAAGTATGATATGAGTATGAGGAGTAAAAAATATGTATTTTGGATATTTTTCAAATTTTGGGATAAAAATGTAATTTTTCACTTTTACGAGGGTAAAAGTGTAATTTTACAAAATTACTCCACCAAGACTTTGGAAAAGTCTGAAAATTTCATCCAAGTCATGGATAAGAGAAGAAAAATTTATGGTGGAAAAAGAAAGTCAAAGGAAGACTAATAAAAAAATTAATAAAATATTAAAAAGTGTTAATAAAATAGTATTATTTTATTTGGCTTATAAAAAGCCATAAAAATCAGCCATTTCTTCCCCAATATTCGGCCAAACCAGAAGAGAGAGAGAGAGAAACCAAAAATGAAACCCTAGAGTGAGAAAATCAAAGAAAAGTAAGGAAATTCAAGGAAAACAAGTGGAAAAAAGTATGATTTTTCAGTTTTGCTTGAAATCTTTTATTTCTAAGCAATTTCCCTTATTTTTCCATGCTTGAAATGCATGTTTTCATGGTTAATCAAGGGCTGGTCAAATGGGTTTAGAGAGAGAAAGATGTTAGAATGATTTAATTTTGAATTATGTTAGTGATTTAGGTTAGTTTAGCATGTTTGTAAGTAAAACAACTAGAAAAAATTTAATTTTTCCTATGGTTCTTCATAGCTGAATTTCATAAGGAATATGTTGAAAATGAAATGATTCCATTTCAAATGAAATGGTTTTGAAATTGATCAATTATGGAGAAAAAAAATTAAATAGGAAAATTTCAGTATTAGTGCACCATTTTTAGCTGAATTTTTTGAGAGAAATTGACTGCTGGAAATTGAGGAAATCGATGAGATTTTAGGGCATTTTGGTAATATTTGATGAATTATGAAGGTAGGAATTAAATGGGAATTTTTGGTGCAAAAATATGAATTTTTACCTAATAGGGGTAAAAGTGTAATTTGTCATCTAAGACTGATAAATTGACCTGTGTTCGCTGTCATTGAGTACTGTGGATATAATTGGATTGTTAGAAATTGAAATGGGTTAAATCGAGAGTTTTAGCAAATTAGGCCAAGTGTAGGCAAATTTATCGGACACCGTGATTAAATGACTGTCCGAACAATTTTTGTCTCATTTCCATTGCATGTAGAGCCTGAAATAATTTATGATAAATTGACACAATTTATTGAATTTTGTGTCATGGATTATGGATAGGTAGTGAGCCAATTGATTCGGGTAAGAGACTGCACCCGAGGATGAAGGATAGGAGTATTTCTACTCCTAATACAGTGAGTAAACTTACTATCATCTTAATTATCTAGAGTAGTTTTATTTAATTGTGTAATTTTATGGAAAAATGGTTTAACTGGAAAATTATTGTGTTTTATGGGAAAATGTGATTTTGTGAAATGATTTTATAAATTTTTTGAAAAATTAAATGGTGATTTCGAAAAATAGAGTAATTGGAGACTTCCTATTTGTGTTGCAAATTGATGATTTAAATCAGATGGCTTATGATAAATGTGGGTATGACTGGTTATTTTTATGATTTCGAGAATATGTGAACTGCTTTGATTTGCCTTGAATGTGTTATGTGAGCCATGTCATAGTATTGTGATTTTATTGGTGGTGGATTATAAAGTGGGCACTGTAGTGATGGGGGTTTCGTGGACCAGCCTATGAGAGGGGCACAGTTCCTAATTATTGTGCTTACCTCATTTGGAGAAGCACGTAGGGTAACTCCTGAGGTAGGATTTGAGTGCACTTCACGTCGGCCACCACGGAAAGTGAGACTCAGCCAACACTAAGGAATGACTGTGTTGTCAGAGGTGAAATATGTTTGTGTGTGTGTGACAATAAACAACCTTGGCGGTCTCGGTAAGATGCCTCCGCGGGGTATCCCCGAGAATGGATTTTTGGCAAGGGCCAAGTTTTTGAATAGTGCATAAGCCATGTTGAGTAATTGGATGAAATCTAATTATTTATATGGGTTGGGATGAATTTCCAAGTTGTGAAACTCATGCTGGGATGAATTATTTTAATTGTCTCCTATTACGTGACTTTAGATTATTTGGATGGTGTTTGTTTACTCATTGGGATTATATAATCTCACCCATTTTTCTTATACATTTTTCAGGGTCGAGATAGTCTATAGGCAGTTGATTTGGTAGAGAGACGATCTTGGAGTTACATCCTAGAAAGTAAGAGTTCATAGTCCAGCATCTCCTTGGTCAGTTAGGGGCCCGTGTGTCACTGTAACTGAAATTTTATACTTTACTTATCTTTATTATTGTATGAATGAATTTATTTTATCTTTATGCTACAAAAATGATTTTTGAAAGACTTTGTGAATATTGTGTTTTAAGAAAATAAAAAACTTTATCGAATATTTTTGTTGTATTTAAATAGTTGAAATTTTACTTTAAATAAATGTTTTAGACCTCTAGATTATTTTTAACTATGAAATATGTGTCTTCCACTCGCATGTTACATTTTTAATCGGGTTCAAAAAATTAAAAAAAATATTTCACTACGGGTTGCTCACAAGGGAGATGAAAAACTGATACAAAAGCCTTGCGAGGTCTCGATGGGCATTCGGGGAATTGAATCTCTATCAAGACATCGCGGTGGTTGTCACGAGCTAAAGGTTCCCACATTGTTCCTCACTGTCATCCACTTGAGCTAGTAAAAACCCTAGTCCTCACTCATTATAACCTTCAAATGGACTGGGTTTAGTTTGAATGGGAGTCTTCACTGGCCCATGCAGAGGTTATCATTTCATAAGAGTGTCGTCACTAAACCCCCTCCTAACAATGGATAAAGCCCAAGAAGAAAGCTTATGCATGATGTCTCATGTGTGTGTGAAGGAACGTTCCAACCTTTGATCGATAGTCTCACATCCCTCTATCCTAAATTCCCCACAATTATCCAAAAGTAATAAAATAACAACACCAAAACAATAAATGCATCAAACAAAAATGAGTAAAATAAATACTTGATACTAAAGGAAACACTAAATTATTCAATGCTTAGGATAACATAAGATTAATTAATGGTTTGACTCTCAAAGCGTCCCAAGTGGAGTAGCCAAGCTATTATATTGTGCAGGTCCTGGAACCTAACCGTTGGACGTGGAGATTTGGGAGTTGCCACCAATCTCTTTTTTATCAAAGTGTGATTGGTCACCAATTTATTTTGTTTTAGTCAATGACGTCCTAAATTGATTTTAGGTCCATCTAAAGAACAATAAACTAGTTTGTAAATTTTAGAGTGGGTTCGGGAGTATAGTTATGCACGGGGAAGCAACCTTGTGGCATCCGTTCCACGAACGGTACTATTTAATAATTTTTATCCTATTTGAACCTCAATTTATTTATTTCCTATGTTTCTTTATATAGTTTTTTAGTCTTGATTTTACAAGTCTTGCCTTCTTTCTAATCTTTCTTTCTAATTTATTATTATTATTTATATTTATTTTTTTTTATTATTTAAAAAAACTAAAGTTTGATTATTCTGCTTTACGAATACACATGATGCAATTATAGAATGATGTCATAATTTACCAATTTAAAATAATAGTAAGTGAAAACCTTATATTGGAAAATCATTCCTAGACTATCCCAATGCTTTAGTAAAGTCTAAAAATTCTTCTCACCTAGGAATGTCCTCAGAAGAACTAATCTCTACAAGTCATTCAAGAAAATCCCATTATTGAGATTCTCGTCCCATTAGCAAAATAAACGTGTTGTATGCTATGTCAAGATAAAATCGTGAATGATGCCAAAATGAGCGTATTTATGAATATAATTTTGTTGATTACAATTTCTATACTAATATATTTAATATTTTAATATAATTAAATACCTAATTTATTTTTATTATATATCTTTTAAAGAAATATTTTATTTAAATCGATAATTTTTTATGGGTTACTACTATTATTATTTTTTCGAGTTATTGTTATTGAATAAACAACTAGGTTCCACTAATCTTTTATTTGCAATAATTGTTTGAATTAATTAATAACTATATTAGTTTTAATTTTAGATAGAATATTATATGAATTTATTCATTTACATATTTAAGATAACTACTTGCATTAACAAGATATTGGAATATAAAATTAGAATTTATCCCAACGCTTCGATAAAAACCCTAATTGAATTCTGCACTTAGAAAAGTCATTCCGAAAATAGCAACTCTTTGCCTTTTCGAGTGAAATTCCATCATTAGAGTTAATCCAAAACAACTGCTCTATTTTTATATTTTCTCATATTTTCTTTTTTTCATTGTTTATGTATACCTAGATATAAATTACTGTAGCTAAGTATTTCATTTCTCATACCTATCCAATTTATTTTTATTTATGATTGAATATATATTATAATTTTCTTATCTTTTCTTTCATCTATATAAATCTATTTCTTTATAACTAGGTATTTTCCATTTTTCCTATTTAAATGTCATGACCCGGAACTCCCTATCGAGCCCGTCACAATCGTCGCGAAATCTCGATAGGTATTCATACCCTGAACACCAACCGAAACCTCGCAAGGCTTTTGTATCAGCTTTCTTACCTCCCTTATGAGCATTCGTCACCAAACATCCCTTTTCAAAGGATTTTAAACTTTTTCCTACTCGAAACGGTGGAAAAATAATTTTTGCCTCACAGGGGTATTTTGGTCATTTTCTTTTTCAAAAATTTTGAACTTGACCAAAATGTAGTGCGTGAGTGGAAAACACATATTTCGTAACCGAAAATAATTTTAAATGTCTAAAACTATCATTTTAGAAGAAATTATAACTAGTTGATTAAAATAAAAATATTTAATAAATTATTTCCTTTTCTTATAAAACAATATTTATAGAAATATCCGTAAATCATTTTTACAGTGTAAAAGCAAAATAAATTCTTTCATACAATGCTATAGATAACTAGAGTATGAGGTTTCCTTTACAGTGACACGTGGGCCCCCAATTGACTATGAAGGTATTGGACTGTGAACTCCTACTTTTTAGGGTGCAACTCCGAGATTAATTCTCGGCTTAATCGACTATCAACAAACTGTCTTTAGCCTAAAAAATGGATAGGAAGAGGGGTGAGATTACATAATCCCAGTGAGTAAACAGACACCATCTAAAGTATTTAAAGCCGAGTAAAAATGAGACAAATAAAATATTCAAATCCAATATATTTTTCATAGCATCAATACTCAGTTTACTCAAATAATTCACTTGGCTTATGCACAATCTTTAAAACTTGGCTTATGCCAAAACCTGTACTCGGGGATGCCTTGTACAGGGGCATCCGTTCGAGTCTGCCAAGGCTATAAAATTTCATATTTCTCAAAGTTGAGCCATTCCTTGGCATTGGCTGAGTTCACTACCGCAAGGTGGTTAGGCGTGAAGTGAACTCATATCCTACCTTAGGAGATACCCTACGTGCCTCTCTACCGAGGTAAACACAATAATTGGGTTTCCATGCCCCTCTTATAGGCTGGACCACGGAACCGCCACTGCAGCGACCACAATTATCCCACCAATTAAATAAAAATTATCATAGCATAACATGGCCCACAATCCTTACCTTGCCTATCAAGGCAAATCGAAGCAGTTCACGTATTTATCAAATCATAAAAACAGCTAGTCATGCCCACAATCATCATAAGCCATACAATTCAAACAAGAATTTGCAATACAAGTAAGCAGTCTCCCATTACTCTATTTTTGAAACCATTATTCAATTTTCCACAAAATTTATAAAACCATTTTATAAAATCACAATTTTTCTTAAAATAGAGCAATTTACCATTTAAACCCATTTTCTATAAAATTACACAATTGAATAAAACTACTCTAGATAATTAAGACAATAATAAGTTTACTCACAGTATTAGGAGTAGAAATACTCCTATTCTCGGTCCGCGGGTGTAGTCTCCTACCCGTGTCAAATGGCTCACCACCTATCCATAGTACGTGACGCAGAATTCAATAATTTGTGTCAAACCATTATTAATTAATTCAAGCTCATATCTATATGTATGCATGAGATTGGGTATGAAATGTCTGGACAATCGCTTAATCGCGGTGTTCGACTCAACTCGCCTATACACGATGTAAATTCCTAAAACCTCCAATTCAACTCCAATTTGACTCCAATTCGATCCATTTCACTTTCAATGCTCCAATTATATCAACAATATCTCAAATCACCAAACACAAGCCAAATAACCTAAAATTTGGCAAAACCATCTTCACTTTTCTTCTTGAAATTTTCAACCAATAATGGTGCATTAACACCATGATTTTTCCTATTACTTTTCCACACTAAAATTCATCTTTTTCTAATCCATTTCACTTGAAATGAAATCATTTCATTATCAACACACTCACTATGAAATTCGGCCTATGAAGGATTGGGGGAAATGGAATTTTTCTTATTGTTTTATTTCCTAAACATGATTAACTAACTAAATTCACTAACATGCCTAAAAATCAAACCAATCCAAGATCATTCTCTCTCCATACCCATTTTGACCAGCCATGAATTCACCATGAAAGCATGCTTTTCAACCATGAAAATTAAGGAAAAATGCATGGGAAATATAAATCTCAAGTTTAATTGGAGAAATCTTACCTTTTTCACTTGATTTTTTTAAAAATCCACAATTTTCTCTTGAATTTCCCACGTAGGGTTTGTGTTTCTATTCTTTTTTCTCTCTTGCTGGTTTTGGCCGACTCCCATGAAAAAAATGGGACTTTATGGGCTGATTTTATATGGAAAAGAATAAAATATCTAAAGCTTGACACATGGCACCCATTCATTGGTCCATTTTTAAATTCTTATCTTTTAAGCTTTAAATCTCCACCACATATTATTCAAAGGTCAAAAATGATGATGGGTGAAGACCATGTGCTGGAAAAATGCTCTGGGGGTGCAAAATTACCGTTTTACCCTCGATGTGGCAAAATTACCATTTTGCCTCTATACTCCAAATTATACCGAAATTAAAATTTTCTTCACTTTTAAACCTCAAATCATACTCCAATACCCAAATGATACTCCAATAAGTCAAATGGGGCCAAAAAATCTTTTGTAAAAAAAATTCTTGTTTTGTCCTTAAATGGCAAAATTACCGTTTTACCCTTATGTTTCAAAAATACCGGGAATTTAAATTTTTCACTGCAAAACCTCATATTATGCTTCAAATGATCATATTATACTTCAAATGATTAATCTTGGTCATAATTTTCATCAAATAACTAAATTTAAATTTTAAGTGGCAAAATGAGCATTTTGCCCCTAATCGGTCAATATTCTCAATTGACTCCAAACCGGACCTCGAACTCCGAATCACTGTTTCGAGTAATCCCTGAACTGTGAAATCCTCAATTCTACTCTTAAAATCCTTATTTGAACTTATTCGACGTCTAAATCATCTCAGTTGTACTTCTAGTTATAATACCGACTTTTAAATATTTTTTCGGGCTGTTCAAATATACAATCACTCTATCAATCACATGTCTAACATGGCAAATATTTTAGGGCTGGGCTTGATATTAAATATCTCTTTTTTTTACAAAATATTTATTTACTTTATATATATATTACTTTAACTAAATCTATCATTATAAATATATTTTTTATTTCAACATTTGTTTTCTCCTTATATATGTATTCTACTAACCTAAACCTATTTTTTTATAACAAATATTCATTTGTGTTTATATTCTTTTATAGCTAAACATATTTTAAACATTTTTATTATTTTTGTTATTATTATTTTTCATAGTTTTCTGCTTGTTTTAATTTCCTAACCTTAAAATATAATTTAGAATTTTTATAACACTTTTCTAAAATAATTTAAATTAATCCTACATCTTTAAACAAGATAATTACAACCAAATGAAATGAGCTAGCCTCAAATAACCCAATCCATAACAGATCCATTCAAATAAAAGGGAAAGGCTTGACCTTACTAGGCTAAGAGTGGCCCAAGATAAGGTAGCATGAGCATGCTGAAGACCACCAAGCTTTCAAAATGCACCATTTAGGAGCTTGTACAACAACTTCTCCTTTCTCAAAACTAGGTCGTTTTGGGCTAAAACCTACTTCACCTTTTACTTCCCTAAAATGACATCGTTGAGCTCTAAACCCTACATATCAAAGCTCTTTTTCCTCTTTTCTCTCCACATTACTCTCCTTCACCTTCTCTACTTACCAACTGAAGCTCTCTTTTCTCTCTAACACCCTAAGGCTTCTTCCTTAAACCTTATCCCCTTTCCTTTTTCAAACGTTGATCGATAACCCAAAACCTTCAACCTCTTCCCTTTCTCTCTCTCTCAAACATAGATCAGAGAGCCCAAACAAAACCACCAAACCTTAAACTCTCTGAACCCAAAAACTATCTTTTTCCCTATTACCGACCTCTATTTCTCTCCAGCTTTCATTGCTTTGTTTTTGTTTTAGTGATTTAATGTTTAGTTTTTTTATTATCGCTAAGTATTTGGCTACTAGAGTAAAAATTAGGTATTTTTGGTTTTTTTTATTTTAGGGATTTTTAGGGTATTCAAAGGCTTTTTGAGATTAGCTGCTAGGGGGTTTTTGAAATATGGTTGTTAAGGTTTTTTTTGGGGTTTTTTAAGATTTCCAAGGCTCTCTTTTTTACCTTTTATATGAGTAAAGGATTTGTAGATTCCCCAATTTTTGGCTCTGACAATCATTGGATGCACTCCATAACTGGTGGAGCAACTAGGTGGCCTTTACTAGGATGTCAAGGCACTCTTAGTAAAGGCCTTGTACAGTGCCAATTTGTTTTTGGCTTTTTTGATTTTAGGCCAACTGACCAATTTTCCAAGTTGTTCTTGTTGTTTCCACATTGTTCTTCAGTTTATTTGGTTTTGATCTTGATTTATTAAACTTAATTATGTTTACTTAGTTTGATTTGACATTTTGGCCTTATTTACTTTTGGGTTTATTTTTAGGCCACAAACTCAAGTACAAAGCTCAACTTTTAAACTTGTTGGACATGTAGCATTCAACTTCACATAAGGTCTAAGATTCCCAATGGCCCAAAAGCTTGAAAAGCCCTAGCAAAGCCCTAAAGAAGCTCATTTGGTCTTGGACTAATAATTAACCTTGACTATAAAATAAAATAATTAAAATAAGGTAAAGATAAATAACAAAATAAAATAATACCATAAAAATAAAAGCACATATAAATATTAATTACTTATGTATATAAAAATTGTGTCTACAATTATGTAGCAGAAAGAAAATTAAAACTTTAAAAAACAAAACATACCTTCACCCACAAATCACCATGGTAATATTTTAACACATAAAATGACATTTTAAATCATAAAATCAAAAACTATTCTTACCAACTTTCTTCATATTGAAATTGCAATATCTTCAATGCAAGCTGCAAACACCATAATAAACTAAAACCCAAGCCAATCAAGCTTTTGGCCTCCAACAATAGTAAACACAATTTCAATTGAACCTTTCAACAAAGAAGGGAGATTTTAACTATGCTTTTATGCTAGCAAAAGGGGACAACATTTGTCCTTTTCCACTTCTCACGAGGATGGCCAAATCACACATTTGAAAAATTGTTTCGAAAACAATTTTTTCTTCTTCACAAAGTAAATGACGACACACAAGGAGAAAACCCCTTTTTCCTTTTCTAACAACTTATTTTTTTCATGTGTGGAAAAATAGTTAAATGTGATTTACATATCTAGGTTAACATTGACTTAAATTTGCAATAAGCCCTTCCAAATTATAACATATTACAATATTGGCCCATGGCTTAATTATACTATTTCAATTAAGCCTAATGGAAATTAAATTGAAATAATTTCCCTTATATTATTGCAATATCAAAATTATAATTATAACTATTTATATATTATGCACAAAACTTAATTAAACACTTTTTTAATTAAGTTTATAGAAGTTAATTACATAGCATATGATTTAAGTCTAACTTAAATTATCGCTCTTTTAATTTAATTCAAATGCGATCAATATATACAATCTAGCAATGCATCATGTTGGCAATGGAACTGAATAATGACTTAATTGATCAATACAAATTTCAATCAATTAATTTATAATCAATTCTATAAAACAAAGATTGGATTCTTGCAATGCATCATGGCCACCTAATTGTTAAGAAAGTCAAAGGGTCCTTTGACAACCTTTTAGTGTATAGTCTAGCAGTGTAATTCATTCCCTTATCATATATCTCGAAGATGATAAGAGCTTGGTATAGCATCTACTCTTATTGACCTCCATATTTGTTCCTACAATTATAGCATTAGCTTTATAAAGAATTATGAAACCTTTTTCTTAATCTCCAAGTCACCTTGGCTAAGGACTTCAATAAGCTAATGTTAACCAAGAACTAATAGGATATGTTCTCTAAAACCACTTAAGGTGATGATTACTATCTTGACTACCCATTTGCCTTCACATGCTTCACACTATACCCAAAAACAACCTATTTAGGCATATTTGGCTAGGCAACCATAAGGATGAAATTAAAGCATAACATTTCATATATAAGACAACCTAGTGTCTCAAGTTTAGAGAGTATTTACATGACTGATACATGAAAAGTGTTGCATATATACTGGAGTGAATTATGAAATGCACTTCTCATGTTGAGTCATGTTTAGTGACATGCTCACCAAGGCAAGCACCTACATTCTAGTTCTAGGTATCTCTATACTTCAATCTATGAGATCAATTACTTATTTCCAAACTAAAGAACATAAAATGTACCAGTCTCTAAGCATCATTGATGTCTAATCTTAATGTTACATTGACCAGGAATATTTTGAGATTATACTTTGATGCATAGGGATCTCATAACTATAATCCATTATTGATCTCAAATATGAGTGCTAGAGGGGGGTGAATAGCACTAATTCGGCTCTTTTAGCAAGATTGAGACCTACTCTGAAAACAAGGAAAGTAAAACAATGAAGACGATAGACAAAGGATTTATAGTGGTTCGGTCCAAGACCTACATCCACTACCTTGATTATCCAACCAAGGATTTTCAAACCAATCACTAAAAACAGTGGAATTCACAAGCTTCCACCAAGCTTTTACAATGGCTTTTACAAGGCTTAGCCACAACCTTTACACTAGTTTTTCTCGAGCTCAACTAAAACCCCAAAGTAGTTTTCCAAGGCTCAACCATAACCTTTACAGTGGTTTTTCAAGGGCTCAACCAAAACCCAACGCCCAACTTTCCAAGGCTAAGTGAGAACCTTTACTCTTTAAAGTAACCTAGCTTGAAACAATCACTTAGAGTGAATCCCTCACTCTAAAAATACAAAGATGAGTAGAAAAAAAGTACCTATGATCACAAATTGATCTAAACGGTACATAGTTCAGAGCTAAACACAATAACAGAAGATAAATGTTTAGGTTCAGTGAAATATAAGAGAATTTCTAAGCTTTCTACTCTTTTCTTGGCTTATATATGATGGAATCTTTGTAAATGAAGCCCCAAGTTGATTCCTTGCCATTTGAATATCCTTTTATAGTTGGATAAACGTGTTTGATGGATGTTGGAACATTTTTGACCGTTAAAAACCATTTGGGGAAGGTCTAGCCGTTAATCTGTCTTGTAGTGGCTTGGTGTAAGTTGTAGACAAAGAGCTCTTAGTTGACTAACATTTTTCCCTTGGTCGACTAAGTTGGCTTTATCTTAGTTGCAGATTTGAAAGAGAACAGTTAGTCGACTAACCCATTTTCTTGGTCAACTAAGTTGGTTTTGTTTCTCACTAAGCTTCAGCCTTCCACATCTCCATTTTGAGTTTTACCCAACCAATGATCTTCCTTGTTCAACCAATGAGCTTCCTTTATGTTGATCATTCTTATTCCTTATTCATATCAAATCTTTAGGTGCTCATTAGGAAGATTTAATTATTGTTTCTTTATGAGATTTTATCCTGCACGCTTAGGTAGAGATATTAGACACACAAAGATAGGAATGTTTAATAATCATCAAAAACTAATGGAGCCAACAATCTCCCCCTTTTTGATAATGACAAAACATCCCTTGGTTAACAGCATGATGGCTTTTTAATTCTTTTTTAGTTTTTGCAGAAAATAAGGATTGCTCCTCTTAAGTGCATGCTCCCCCTTTTTTTGTGTGTATTTTGTTTATTTATTTAAGCACATTTTTACTCATGTCATATAGGAAGTGACATTATACATTCAGAGTGTATATATGCAGAACTCTTTAAGGTAAATTGTAGCAAAAAAATGTTGACAGATTATTATCAGAACTTTGCAATGTTTGTCAACATGTTTTTATTAGATTTTGTATATACCATTCATCATTTATCTGATATACTTTCTAGCATTTTCACTCATTCACAAACACATTTTATTTACTTCACAATGATTCTTAGTTATCAATATGCATTCCAAATTATCAGATCATCAGCATAAATTATGAACAACATTAGATTTTATCAGCAAAAAAGAAATTTACAACAACATTCCACAATATCCCAAGCAGCAGAATATAGCAACATTTTCAAAGATCTCAAACCATAAATAAAGATCAACATGCATATTTCACACATAGCCAAAGTAGCAAATGATAAATATGGTACCTCTAAACTTAAATTTTTTATTTTTCTTGTAATTTTACTATTCTCTCTTTTTGTCATCATCAGAGGAGGGGTTGAGGCATCATTCCTCAAAGCCAGATGGTGTGGATTCAAGGGACATTGTCTGCTCCCACCAAGGATTCAGAAGAACAAGAGAGGGTGGTCGTAAAGGTGGTTGAATGGATGCTTCAAGAGCTTGTTAAGAAGGTTGATGGGGTGTATGTGTAGTTCTCTAAGGAGTGGTCTGATTAGAGATTTTTATTGGTGGTTGAGGAGAGGTTGCAGAAGGTGATTTAGCTTTCTCTGTTAATCTGGAAGACTTCCTTGTTCTTGGAGGTACAGACTTTTTGGCCAATGTCTTCTTTCTCATGGCAAGTGGTTGAGGCTTAGTTGCAGAAGCTGTTTCTTTTGTTTTTCCTTTTCCTTTTGCTACAGTTTCTGGTTCTGAGGGCATTGCCTAGGCAGCTTGAGCTGCTACTGCCTCTTTCTCGGATTGCTATTCTCTTACCATTTGATAGAACAAGCCCATGATAGAAACTTCTTCTGAGTCAAAAGGGAATGCTTCTTGTTCAGGCTGTGTTTGAAGTTGAGCCTCAAATGGACTAAGAGGTGAACCAATTACCTTAGTTCATTGATTAGATGTTTTTTTTTTGTTTGGGGTTTTGTTGAGGGGGATTTGAGAGGTTCATCAAATCCTAGTTCAAGGTCTCGATGTCCAAGATTGGTACTCTTGTAGGCAGAGCTTTCAACTTGAAAATTAGAGCTAGCATCATGAAATGTAGAACCCTATGGCTGTAGAGCTGACCCTTCAACAACTTGTTCTTCTGGTGCCATGCTTTGAGTGGCAAATGAGTCAACTGTTGTAAGTTCAAATGGTATTACTGATTTTTCCTTCAGGCTAGTAACTATTTCATTCATATTTTCCTCCATTTTTAAGAGCCTTGCTCCTTGGTCAGTTAACTTGGTAGCCATTCTCATCAGCAGGTTAAACATGATTTCATTTGAGAAATGAGAGGATCCTATCTCAAGTGGTGTAGGGGTTGTCTCTAGTTGGGTTTGCACCGAAGTGATCTTGGATGTGTTGGTGAAAGTGTCCCCATACACTTTGTATCCCATCTTAATCAAGCTTCCCAAATAAATGGGCTGGTCTTTACTATTCACCATGTCCAGATCATATTTTTTAGCCCATACTCTCTTCTTCTTTACTAGGGATGTGATTACATTCCCATATGGTAGATAAATCTTATCGAATTTGTAGGCTGCTCTCATTTTCTCAATCATGAACCTTCCAAGGTTCATAACCTCTCCAGTAAATGCATGCTCCATCAGCCAAAGATCCTGGAGGCTGATATAGCTTAAACTTCCACCTTTTCCATGTAGGTTTACAACCATAAAATAATGCAAGATTCTAAACTGTGGACTGATTATCAGTCCTGCATTGTTTTTTGATGAAAATTTTCCTTTCTTCCTAGTTATAATTTCCTACACAGATGAAGGATCATATTTCTCTAGCATTTCAAATTCATTTTCTTCACCTTGAATCTCCAACATGTTGCTCAAATTAGAGGCAATGACCATAAATTCCTTTCCATTCAAGAATACATTCATATTATTATTTGAAAAATCCTCGGGATCATTAAGTTCTCTTTCGCTTAATGTAATGCTAGCATAGAATTCCTTCACTAGACTGGCATTATATGCTCTATCCTTGAAAGAACTATAATCCTTAATTCTCATCTTATTGAAATAAATTGGTTAAATTGATCTGAAGTTCTAGGGTTTAATTAAAGTTATCCTAATCAATAAACGTCTCGTAGGTAATGAGAGCATTCTCTTTTTTCCTAAATCTCTCCTCATGAAATTTATTTATAAACTTAAGTGATGAGGAGGATAAAATACCTTTTTGAGCCATTTTTTCCTTGTTTTTCTTTTCTGTTTCTTAGATTTCTTCTTTTTCTCTTTTTGTTTCTTCTTGTTAGAATCTTTCCCAGTCTTTTTTATCTTTGGACTCGATACCTCTTTTTGCTTCTTTTAAGGACGTTTTGTTTCAGGGCTCTCTTCCATTTGTCTCTTCCCCTTTTTCTTCTCAAGTAGCTCTTTGAGTAGAGTCAATTTTGCCATTGGTTGTTTTGAGAGTGGTTTTACATTTAGAGTTTCAAGCTGTGAGAGGAGAATAGTTCCTAGTTGATTTTAGATGAGAGAATGCAAAGGAGATTACTTAAATTTTGAGGGAACGGTTATCAGAAGATGATGAGTAGAAGTATTTGACAGTTTCTAATTCAAGAACCGTCTACCTCCCCCTTAAAATTTGGTTAAATTTCTCAAAATTTCAAAACTCCCTATCAAATATTCACTATTTGCTACCTCAGGTTTTCCTATTTTCTTTTATTACCCGGTAGGTATAAAATTCCATTATTTTAATCTTTCATCATTCAACCAACAGTTCTTTGGTTTTAATGAAACAGAATCTTCTTAGTTGACTAAGTTTCACACTTTAGTCAACTTAGTGCCTTATGTTTTTCACTACTTAATCCAGACATCACCATATAACTCTTCTAAACAACCCATTCTTAGATTTCTTCTAATTTCACAAAATCTATCTTCACTAAGGTGTTTGGTAAATATGTTAGCAAGTTGATGCACAGTTGTAAAACCCAACTCAATAAAATAGATACCATGCCATCTATGTGCTTGAGAACATGCTGACATACTCGGGTATGCTATTGGGTATCTCAAAAAATCGTCAAAAGTCGATAGTGCACCTAGTGATACAACTAAGTTAATTTAGGCCTCGAACTAGTCTAAATGGAGATTTTAAATTGAAATTGAAAATTTCAAAATCCAAGAATGACTTAAAATGGTGATTCGGAGTTCGAGGACCGATTGGGAGTCAATTTGAAATTTTCGAGATCTAGGGACAAAATGGTAATTTTGCCACCCAAAGGAAAAATTGAAATGTGGGATGAGATTTTTTACTAAGATTGATCAATTGGAGTATCATTTGAGGTTGAAAACTGAAAATTTTTAATTTTGGTATTTTTCAGAGCATGGGGCAAAATCGTCATTTTGCCACCTGAGGGGTAAAATTGTAATTTTGCACCACCCAATATATGTCCAACACATGAATTACACTTATTATTATTATGGATGAGTGAGGAATTATGTGTTGTGGAGATGGAATACTTAATTATTAAGTTATGAAAAGTGGACCAATAAAAAAATGAGACGTGGCACATTTTGGTCCATTTAAATGTTTTCTTTAAAAATCCAATTTAAACCCATTCTCTTCACTTCATTTGGCCGGCCATTGCTAAGCACAAAGAGGGAAAGAAGAACAAAAACCCTAGCCACCAAGATTCAAGAGAAAAGTATGAGAATTCAAGGAAACAAGTGAAAAAGGTAAAATTTCTTGATTTTGGTTAGTGATTTATCATTCTTGTGCATTATTTTCCACTTTCAACGGTTGAGAATCAAGATTTCATGATGGTGTTCTTGCTGGTCAAAGCTTTGGAGAGAGGTTTTGATGCTTGAATTGCTTAGATTTCAATAGATTTTAGTGTTTTTAGTTAGTTATTAATGTGTAGTATTACAAACAACTAAGAAAAATTTTTTTTCTCCTATTACCCATCATTGGCCGAATTCTTCATGTAATGTGTTGATGTTGAAATTGATTTTATTCTAAGTGAATATGGTTAGGAATTGATGAATTATGGTGTGAGAATGAAGCTTGAAAAATTTTATTGGTAGTGGACATTTCATGGCCAAATTTCACTAAAGAACATGTGAGGATGATTTTGCCATATTTCAAGTTATCTAAATTGTGTTTGATGATTTGAAATATTGAAGGAAAAATGGAATTATTTGGAGTTGAAGTGGGTATATTGGCCAATTAATCGGGTGAAAAATCAAATGAGGCCAATACCGATTTATTTAGGTATACAATGGAATTTAGAAAAGATACCATATCTAGATAGTCATCCGAGCATTTCATTTTCATTTTACGCATTAGCATAGAGCCTGATTTGGTTTTATATCAATTTAGCATCAATTCAGTTAATTGTTTACTGTGCATTATGGATAAGTGGTGAGCAAACTATACTAGTAAAAGTAAAGATATTGTGCCTGAGGATCGAGAATAGGAGTATTTCAAACTCCTAGTACTGTGAGTAACCTTATTATCGCCTTAATTACCTAGAGTAATTTTATTCAATGTGGTGATTTTGTGGAAAAATTATTTTAAATGGTGAATTGCTTGTTTTATGAGAAAAATGTGAATTTATAAAATAAATTGAATTTTTATAAATTGAATTGAAAATTGGATGACTGATTTGAAATTAGAGTAATTGGATACCACACACTGTTTTGTAAATTATGACTTGAATCAAATGGCTTATGATATTATAGCATGATTGGCTTAATTGATAATTGTATTGAAAAATGTGAACTGTTTCCTCTGTCCTAATAAAGTGGTTAGCAATGAAATTGCCAAGTCATGCTATTGAAATTTTTATTGAATTGGTGGGTTATTAACTATTACAGTAGTCAGGTTTCCATGGACCAGCCTATTTAGAGGGGGCACGGTAAACCCCATTATATACTTTTATCTCAGTTGTAGAGGCGTAAAGGGTATGTCCTGAGGTATGACAGAGTTCACTTCACATCAGACCATCGCGTGAAGGTGAACTCAGCTAATGCCAAGGAACGATTGTATTTTCAATTGTAAAATATGTTTTACGTGTATATGAAATTTTTAACATCCTTGGCGGGCTCGGATGGATGCCTCTAATCAAGGTGTCGCCGAGCATGAGTTTTGGCAAAAGCCAAGTTTTAAGAAATTCATAAGCATATTGATTATTTGAGTAAAAATGAATTTATTTCATCTAGTTGAAATGAGTTTGGAATGTTATAAATCAAAGTATGATGGAATGTTTTGATTATCTCCATTAACTCGACTTTAGATATTTTAGGTGATATTTGTTTACTCACTGGGATTATAAAATCTCACCATCCTCCTTTCCTTCCATCTCAAGCTCAAGATAGTTAGTAGTTAGCCGATATCGTCAAGAGACAATTTTTTGAGTTGCAACCTTGGAAATCAAAGGTTTACCAACTCACAGCTTTAGTTCAATTTTGTCGTTCAGGGGCTCACGTGTCATTGTAAATTTAACTCCATACTCTGGTTAACTTTGTTACTATATGTAAGAATTTATTTTGCTTTTACGTCCCAAAAATTATTTATGGATTGTTCCATAAAAAAATTATTTTACAAGAAAATGGAATATTTTATGAAATCTTTTTATTATATTCTAATAGCTAAAATTTGATTTCAAATGAAGGTTTTAGATAGCAAAAACTTTTTTTTTTGTTATGAAATATGTGTTTTTACTCACATATTACATTTTTAGACGGTTTTGAAAATTTTAGGAAAAAATGACAAAAATACCCTTGTGTAGTAAAAATTTCTTTTTGACTAATTTTGACTTGAAAATGATTACTAATTCTTCAAAATATGATTTTTATAACTATTGCTCACAGAGGGAGTGAGGAAACTGATATTAAAGCCTTGCGAGGTTTTGGTCGGCATTATGGGAAATGAATGTTTATCGGGACATCGCGACCGTTGTCACGGGCTCGATGGGAGTTCGGGTCATGACAATTAAATTGGTATAAGAGCTTTTGGTTTTAAAGATCATAGCCTTTGGTTTGAAAGATATCAGAGTTTTTGGTTTTAAAGAGATTTTAAAAGTTGCAATGTTAGTGTGGCCCCAAGTTAAGTTAAGTTAGATTGGATCGAGTTAGACATGTGCATCTACATATAGAAATTTACTTACTCTTACGGTGCATATATGATTAAGAAATTATCATTTGGCTACGTATAGGTTTTGTGGTGCGTCGTGTACTCACACACCATGTCTAAGAGGAATGAAGATTTCGATACCTCCCATAGTATTAGCGAAGAATCGTTAGACTCTACTGCTAGGAGTAGATGGCGCTCGAAATCAAGCAGTCCAGAAAGATATACATTTAGAGTCCCTATTAATTGGACCCTATCGGATTTGGGAACGAAGGTTCAGAGACAAGAAAGCTCTAGCACTAGTGAGACTGATGGAAGTGCTAGTAGTAATGACGTCAATATAAGCATAAGAAATTCCCTCTTGAAAGAGTCTGAGGCGTATGCTAAGGAAAGAACGAAAGTGATGATAGCTAAAGGTAGGTGTTGTCCAAGGAAGGTGACATTCGTACGACATTTTCCTCTTGGGTGCAGAAGGAATGCTGCGCTAGTGAGTGACGAGGAATGTCGGAGGATCCAACAAGCTTGGATTAGAGAATAAAAAGAAAAATCTCAAGAGATGGAAAAGGATTTGGAAAAGGATTTTGAGGAAAAACGGGAGTAGAATCTTAACACTCTCATTGAATTTTGTACTATCTTGACCTTAGGAAGTTGTAGTGAAAAAAGAAATAGCAATAGTTATCTATACAAAAGAATTAAGAGTTTGTTTTGTTTTGTACGGCTTGTGCGGACTATAAGGTAGCTGTTTAAATGGTTTGATCTATGTAGTACTCTTTTGGTATGATAAAAGTAGATTGGTAAAATCGTTATTGCGGAAGAATATTCATTTTAGCAGTACGATTGATCATCTTATATAATTATGGTGGACTGATAAATGAAGTCAATAATGAATTAAGCAACTACAAGGTATGACAATGAACTATTCGCTTTATAAACGTAATTAGTCAATAACTGATAAGTAAGGTTGAGCTTTTGACAACGAGTGGTACGTAATCTGATGGATACACAACTAAGAGTAAATTTGGAGATCATGATTTAATAAAATTGCACTGAATGTTGCGATGAAAATATATGAATGTCAGTAGAGAAAAATATTCAAAGCGAGATATATGGGAACTCAGGTTTTGATCGAAAACTTGTGATAGAAAGTTAGTTTTGTAAATTGCGGTTTCCATAATCATAACACGTATGGAGGTTATCAATATATAGACATACGTTGAATTGTTAAAGTTTTAAATGGAGGTTATCAATATAAAGTGAAAGCATAAGAGAATATCACGTGAATTGAAAAACTTCCTCATGAATTTAGATATTGGGAACGACATAAAGATAAGACTCACGAGTTGAAATATGGTCATTGGTTTGGATGCTAAGCTTCGTTATTTGGAGTCTTCAATACGTTAGGGAAATGTTAAGATAAAGATGATCTGTAATGGATGATGGAAATAGAGATATACCGTAAGCAATAAGTAATTGTGTGTGTGATGATATATACATATAAAGATTATTAATATGTGGACATACACTTGGAGTTGTAATTTACAAATTTGAAGTATTTAAGATATGATTAAATGGAATTAGTATTAGTCAAGATACGTAAACCTTTTAATTAATTTTTGTGGAGTATGCATGATAGTAGAATGGAGAAACATAATGCCGTGATAATATATGGTGAAGTTACTATACATTAGGGAAAGAATGTTCTAAAGAGGAATTTGGTGATTGTTGACAAGTGTTATAGGATAATATGAATTTGAAAATATTGACCGTATCTATCATTTGTGATAAGCACAAGGGAATATAAATGGTTATGGAAAGTGTAATGGAAGCTTGGAGGAAAACCAAACAGTTAAGGACGATTAAGGTAGTAATTTGAAATTTGGATGAATAACATTGATAAAGTAAACTCCAACAGTCACCATACCACGATGCTAGGAACATTTCATGTCTAGGACCTGTTTGGGACACATGAATAAAATGTGGCAGATGTGAAATTGGACGTATGAGTTGAACTAAAGTCATTGAACTTGATTCAAAATCTTGTCAATTGGAGTTTTAAGGTTTCTAAAAGGTATCGATACGAATGAATTGAAAAATTGTCTTTATTGCCCTATATATTGGCATATAAGAGAAGGAAAAGTTAGAGAAATTTTGATATGGATACATAAAGATAAATTAATATATGGAGTGCCGAGACGAATAATGTGTGACTAAAGTCAAATCTTAAGAAATAAGGAAGAGAAAAAATTAAACCTTGTTAAAGGCTAAAGAGAAAGTGAGGGAAATATTAGATAAATGTATGAGATATTGATAAGTGATGTTAATACCAAGTGATAAAGGTGTGAATGGAGATTTCAAGAATGATATAGCAACTAAATTTATATAGAATATATGGCTATGAAAATTTACAAATATTAACTTAATTTTGTTGAAAGGAAAGGGTTAAAAACAACATAAGCAAACTAAGTGGCATGCTAGAAACCTTTGGAGAAAAATTGAAGCATGAGTAGTGAGTATGCAATTAGAGAATTTGGTGAGCAAGTGCCTGCCTTTATGAAATGATATGCTCGAAGTATGAAAAAACAAATAAATGATTAAGTGTCTCCAGAATGTTTAAGCACTTTTAAGAAAAGAATTATAAATTATATGCAATAAGTATAAAGTGTATGATTTGAAACTGGTTAAGGAGCCCAACGGCTAAGTCACAGGGTAAGTGGTCACATGCTGGCTTCCACGAGCATTAAGTTATGTGGTTATAAAAAGGAAGCTGTAAGCTAAAAGTGATATTCATATTGACATAGAAAAGTGCTTGAGGTATGCCTGACTTAGACGAATTTAAGCTTTAAAGGAGAAATCAACATAGGAATACAAGAAGGATACAATAGAATATAGATGCGTGAAAGATAATCGAGGAAAAAGGGATGATCCTCAAGAACTGTGGTGTTGCATAAGATGCAATGATTAAGTTAAGGCAGATCTCTGAAGCATCAATGATATTATAAAGCATTCCCACATATTAGATTGCAGTTCAATGAAAATGACATTGTGATACAACGATATATAGTACAAGGAAACTTAAGTATATAATTGGAAATGATGTGAAAAGAGTATAAGTATGTAGATAATGTGGAATTATGCACAGGCATGGTGAAAATTCATATGGATTACGTGAGAGATAATTTTAGGTAAGGAACAAGTTGAATGGCATTTAAAAAATATAATGAGGAATATGGACATCTGAATGTGCGTGTGCATACGTATACGTGGAGTTAGTAATGTATCCATTTAAAGTGATGAATGGTTCGTAATGGTCCAAGATTTGAACTAAATATATTTGAAGAGTTGTATAGATAATGTAACAGTCAGGAATCCTATTGGGAGTTGAGTTTTGGGGAATTTATGGCTTAACCATACTATAAGCCATATATGATGGACTAGTCTGATTAAAAAGATTGGGATTTCATAAATGTGAGGTAACTATGAAGTATGTGGAAATTATTGAAGCCATAAATCTTCTCTAAAGCCTGACTCAATAAAATACTTACCATGTCATCTATGTGCTTGACAACATGCCGGCATACTCGGGTATGGTATTAGGTATCTCAAAAAATCGTCAAAAGCCGATAATGCACTCAGTGATACAACTAAGTTGATTTAGGCCTCAAACTAGTCTAAATGGAGATTTTAAGATGAAATTGAAAATTTCAAATTCCAAGAATGACTTAAAATGGTGATTCGGAGTTCGAGGAACGATTTGGAGTCAATCTGAATTTTTTTAGATTTAGGGGCAAAATGGTAAATTTTGCTACCCGAAGGAAAAATTGAAATGTGGGATGAAATTTTTGACTAAGATTGATCAATTGGAGTATAATTTGAGGTTGAGAAGTGAAAAATTTTAATTTCGGTATTTTTCAGAGCATAGGGGCAAAATCATCATTTTGCCACCCTGGGGGTCAAATTCTAATTTTACATCACCCAACACATGTCCAGCACATGAATTACACTTATTATTATTGTGGATGAGTGAGGAATTATGTGTGGTGGAGATGGAATACTTAATTATTAGGTTATGAAAAATGGACCAATAAAAAACTGACACGTGGCACATTTTAGTTCATTTAAGTATTTTCTTTAAAAGGCCAATTTAAACCCATTCTCATCACTTCATTTGGTCGGCCATAGCTAAGCACAAAGAGGGAAAGAATAACAAAAACCCTAGCCACCAAGATTCAAGAGAAAAGTATGAGAATTTAAGGAAACAAGTGAAAAAGGTAAAATTTCTTGATTTTGGCTAGTGATTTATCATTCTTGTGCATTAGTTTCCATTTTAAACGGTTGAGAATCAAGATTTCATGATGATGTTCTTGCTGGTCAAAGCTTTGGAGAGAGGTTTTGATGCTTTAATTGGTTAGATTTCAATAGATTTTAGTGTTTTTAGTTAGTTAGTTATGTGCAGTATGAAAAACAACCAAAAAAATATTCATTTTCTCCTATTACCCATCATTGGTCGAATTCTTCATGTAGTGTGTTGATGTTGGAATTGATTTTATTCTAAGTGAATTTGGTTAGGAATTGATGAATTATGGTGTGAGAATCAAGCTTGAAAATTTTATTGGTAGTGGACATTTCATGGTCGAATTTCACTAAAGAACATGTGAGGATGATTTTGCCATATTTCAAGTTATCTAAATTGTGTTTAATGATTTGGAATGTTGAAGGAAAAATGGAATTATTTGGAGTTGAATTGGGTATATTGGCCAATTAATCGGGTGAAAAATCAAATGAGGCCAATACCGATTTATTTAGGTATACAATGGAATTTAGAAAAGATACCATATCTTGATAGTAACCCGAACATTTCATATTTCATTTTACACATTAATATAGAGCCTGATTTCGTTTTATATCGATTTAGCACCAATTTAGTGAATTGTTTACTATACATTATGGGTAGGTGGTGAGCAAACTATAATGGTAAAAGTAAAGACATTGTGCTTGAGGATCGAGAATAGGAGTATTTCGAACTCCTAGTACTGTGAGTAACCTTATTATCACCTTAATTATCTAGAGTAATTTTATTCAATGTGGTGATTTTGTGAAATAATTATTTTAAATGGTGAATTGCTTGTTTTATGAGAAAAATGTGAATTTATAAAATAGATTGAATTTTTATAAATTGAATTGAAAATTGGATGACTGATTTGAAATTAGAGTAATTGGATACCACACGCTGTATTGTAAATTGTTTATTGTGCATTATGGGTAGGTGGTGAGCAAACTATACTGGTAAAAGTAAAGACATTGTGCTTGAGGATCGAGAATAGAAGTATTTCGAACTCCTAGTACTGTGAGTAACCTTATTATCGCCTTAATTATCTAGAGTAATTTTATTCAATGTGGTGATTTTGTGAAAAAATTATTTTAAATGGTGAATTGCTTGTTTTATGAGAAAAATGTGAATTTATAAAATAAATTAAATTTTTATAAATTGAATTGAAAATTGGATGACTGATTTGAAATTAGAGTAATTGGATACCACACGCTGTATTGTAAATTATGACTTGAATCAAATGGCTTATGATATTATAACATGATTGGTTGAATTGGCAATTGTATTGAAAAATGTGAACTGTTTGCTTTGTCCAAATAAATTGGTTAGCAACGAAATTGCCAAGTCATGTTATTGAAATTTTTATAGAATTAGTGGGTTATTAAAAACTACAGTAGTTGGGTTTCCGTAGACCAGCCTATTTAGAGAAGGCACGGTAAACCCCATTATATACTTTTATCTCAGTTGTAGAGACGTAAAGGGTATGTCCTGAGGTATGACAAAGTTCACTTCACATCAAACCACCACGTGAAGGCGAACTCAGCTAACGCTAAGAAACGATTGTATTTTCAAATGTAAAAATATGTTTTATGTGTATATGAAATTTTTAAAAGCCTTGGGGGGCTCGAATGGATGCCTCTGATCAAAGTGTCGCTGAGTATGAGATTTGGTAGAAGCCAAGTTTTAAGAAATTCATAAGCCATATTGATTATTTGAGTAAAAATGATTTTTTTTTCATATAGTTGAAATGAGTTTGGAATGTTATAAATCAAAGTATGATGGAATGTTTTGATTGTCTCCATTTACTCGACTTTATATATTTTGGGTGATATTTGTTTAGTCATTGGGATTATAAAATCTCACCACCCTCATTTCCCTCCATTTTAGGCTTAGGATAATCAGTAGTTAGCCAATATCGTCAAGAGACAAATTTTGGAGTTGCAACCTTGGAAATCAAAGGTTTACCGACTCGCAGCCTTAGTTCAATTTAATCGTTCCGGGGCCCACGTGTCATTGTAATTTAACTACAGTCTCTAGTTAACTTTATTACTGTATGTAAGAATTTATTTTACTTTTATGTCCAAAAAATTATTTACAGATTATTCTATAAAAAAATTATTTTACAAGAAAATGGAATATTTTATTAAATATTTTTATTATATTCTAGTAGCTAAAATTTTATTTCAAATGAAGGTTTTAGATAGCAAAAACTTATTTTTTTGTTATGAAATATGTGTTTTTACTCACATACTACATTTTTTGACGGTTTCGACAATTTCGGGGAAAAATGATGAAAATACCCCTGTGTAGTAGAAAATTTTTTTTCACTAATTTTGACTTGAAAATGATTACTAATTCTTCAAAATATGATTTTTATAGCTTTTGCTTACAGGGAGAGCGAGGAAACTGATATTAAAGCATTGCGAGGTTTCAGTCAGCATTCTGGGAAATAAATGTCTATCGAGACATTGCGGCAGTTGTCACGGGCTCAATGGGAGTTCCGAGTCGTGACAAAAGTGCTCACAAATTCAATATTAATTTCACCCTTAGTTACATAATCTCTAATGAAGTGGTGTCAAACCTCAATGTGTTTAGTTCTTGAGTGTTGTACATGATTTTTTGAAATGTTTATAGCATTGGTGTTGTCACAATATATGAGAGTGTTATTCATTGACAATCCATAGTCTTTCAATTGTTGTTTGATCCATAAAAATTGTGCACAACAACTGCCTAAGGATATATATTCAGCTTCAGCAGTGGACAATGCTACAAAATTTTGCTTCTTACTTGACCAGGACACAAGCATGCTACCTAGGAATTGACATGTTCCACTAGTGCTTTTCCTATCAGTTCTACTTCCTGCAAAATCTGCATCTGAATACCCTACAAGACTAAATGATGATTCTTTTGAATACCAAATTCATAAGGTTTGAGTTCCTAAAATATATCTAACTATTCTTTTTATAGCTGCTAGGTGTGTTTCTTTAGGTTGGGACCGAAATCTGGCACACAAACACACACTAAACTGAATATCTGGTCTACTTGATGTTAAGTAAAGATGAAATCCGATCATACCTCTATAAAGCTTTTGATCTGCATCTTTTCCTTTTTCATCGTCATCAAGTTTTCTAGATAGACTCATTGGTGTGCTGATGGGCTTTAGTTTCAGCATGTCAAACTTCTTGAGCATGTCTTGAATGTATCTATCTTGGCTGATAAAAATTCCTTCCTTGCATTGCTTGATTTAAAGGCCAAGAAAGTACTTCAATTCTCCCATTATGCTCATCTCGAATTCTCCCTACATTTCCTTAGCAAAGTTCTTGCAAAGAGATTCATTAGTAGCACCAAAGATAATATCATCTACATATATTTGAACTATGATCAAATCATTTAAGCATCTTTTGATAAATAATGTAGTGTCTATGCTACCCTTAACAAAGTCTTTTTCTACCAGAAATTTAGATAGCCTTTCATACCAAGCTCTAGGAGCTTGCTTCTATCTATACAAGGCTTTGTGAAGTCTAAAAACATAATCGGGTTTCTCAAAATCTTCAAAACTAGTAGGTTGTTCAACATATACTTCCTCTTGAATAAGTCCATTAAGAAATGCACTCTTTACATCCATTTCATATAGCTTGAAGTTCATGTGACAAGCAAAGGCTACTAATAACCTTATGGCTTCTATTCTAGCTACCAGAGCAAATGTTTCCTCATAGTCTATGCCTTTTTCTGGATCATATCCTTTTGCTACCAATCTTGCTTTATTTCTAACCACATTTCCTTGTTCATCAACTTTATTTCTAAATACCAATTTAGTTCAAACTATAGGATGGTTAAAGGGTTTAGGCACTAGTGACCATATATTATTTCTTTTGAACTGATATAACTCTTCTTGCATGGCTAAAATCCAGCTTTCTTTTTTTTCAACTTCTTCAAAACTTTTAGGTTCAACTTGGGAAATGAAGGCTGAAAATTCACATGTCTCCCCAGTTCCTTTTCTAGTTTTAACTCCATGAGATATGTCACCTATGATTTGTTCTTGTGGGTGATCTCTCACATACCTCCAGCTTTTAGGTAAGTCACTATGCTGGATTTCTTGTCTTTGCATATTTTCTAGAGGTGGAGCCATGGTTTTTTCTCTAGATGAGCCTTCTTCGTTGTTCTTGCTATCATTTAGGCTCATTTTATCCATGTGTTTTTCTAAGTTCTCTAAATCTTCATTATCATCATTAATCTTTTTTTGTAAATGAATTGATTCATCAAAAACTATATGGGCAGATTCTTCAACATTCAATGTCCTTTTATTGAAAACTCTATAAGCCTTGGAGTTCATGGCATATCTTAAAAATATGGCTTCATCACTTTTGGCATCAAATTTTGCTAATGGTTGTTTTCCATTATTTAGAACAAAGCATTTGCAGCCAAAGCTCTTAAGGTGAAAGATGTTTGGTTTTTTTCCTTTGTACAGCTCATAAGGTGTTTTTGAGATAATTGCTTTAATTGAGACCCTATTAAGAACGTAAGCTTCTGTGTTTACAGCTTCAACCCAGAAGTACTTAGGAAGATTGTTCTCACAAAGCATAGTCCTAGCCATCTCTTTTAATGTTTGATTCTTTCTCTCCACAACTCTATTTTGCTAAGGTGTTCTTGGTGCAGAAAAGTTATGTTACAGCCCCTTTCCATTGCAAAACTTCTCAAACTCATCATTTTCAAATTCTCTTCCATTGTTACTCTTAATACTAACAATGGCTGTACCTTTTCATTCTTAACTCCCTTATAATAGCCTATGAAAGCTGATAGTGCATCACTTTTATGAGCAAGGAAACAGACCCAAGTGTACCTAGAGTAATCATCCACTATCACTAAGCCATAAGATTTTCTACCTAGAATTGTGGTGCTAATTAGACCAAAGAGATCAATGTGCAGCATTTCAAGAGGTCTTGATGTTGACACAACATTCTTAGCTTTGAAAAAAGTTCTGACTTGCTTTCCTAATTGACAAGCTTCACATATTCTATCATTTTCAAACTTTATACTGGGTGATCCAACAACTAAGTTTTTCTTAATCAGTTTTGTCATGGTGTTTAAACTTACATGTACTAGTCTTCTATGCCATAACCAGCTATCATTTTTAGTATTTGCTACTCAACACATTTCACTATTCTTTTCTAGATCTTCAAGAAAGATAACATACATATTTTTCAACCTTTTTCCTATGAAGGTGATTTTGTTAGTGCCTATATCTATTACTTCACATTTATTGGAATAAAAAAAACCTTAAATCCTTTATCACACAGCTGACTGATGCTCAACAGATTATGCTTTAAGCCTTTAACAAGCAACACATGACTGATTTGAGTATGAGAGTTCTTATCAATTATTCTTATCCCTAGGATTCTACCTTTTGAATCATCTCCAAAGGACACGGTGCCCCTATTTTTCTTGTCTAGCTGAGCAAACAACATTTCATCCCCTGTCATGTGTCAAGAGTAGCCATTATCCATGTACCATGGCTGATTTTTCTTAAGTTGAGCTTTTGAGCATGTCTCTTTTAGGTGCAGCTTAACCTACAAAATAGTTATTCAGTTCTTCTTGATAGGTACCCATACTTTGATGATGGGTCCTTAAGTGTTAGTGACAATATAGGAACCTTTTGGCACCCACATTTTTCTAGTTTTCTATTGGTTTTTACCTTTAGCACATTCATAAGATAAATGACCATATTTTTCATAGCAATAGCATCTAGATGATGGATTATGATGATTTTTTTTAACATAAGAGTTTTTCTTTACAGTATCATTTTTCAAACACTTAAGTGTTGCATTTTCATCAAGAACCTTTTGCAAAGTAGCAGATTTGTTTTCCAACTCTATTTTCATAATTTCAAAATTTGTTTTGAATGTTCTAACTCAATTTGCAAAAAATTTCTTTGCTCAAAAATAAAGCTGAAATCTTGTATTATCTTCTCCAAATCTTTTTCAAAGAATGCAGTCTTTTTCTTCCAGGTTTTGTACTTTATAAATAGGCTTTCAAATTCATCACATAAACGGTCATATTCATCTTGTAAATCATTCATTGAAATATCACAAGGTGATGAGCATACCTTTGTTTCTTCATCTCTGGCCATTAGACAAATGTTTGCTCTTTCTTCTGAGCTTTCCTCATCAACTTCAGTGCTCGAGTCACTATCAGACCAGGCTGCTGCAAACATTGCCTTTTTCAATTTTTTGTTTTTCTTTGGTGTTTCTTCTTTTAGCAATGGACATTCAAACTTGAAGTGACCTGGTTTCTTGCATTCATAGCAAATTAGTTCCTCCTTTTTATTGGAATCATTTTTGTTTCTTTTCCATGAAAATCTTGAATCTTTTCCAAAGCCTTTTCTTGCTAATCTCATGTTTTTTCTGCCCGTTAGTTTTTTAAATTTTCTTACAATAAGTGCCAGCTCATCATCATCATCGCATGAGAGCTCTTCTAATTCTTTTTCAAGGATGCTAGCCTTAATTGCAATGTTTTTCTTATTCTCTTTTACTTTTCTCTTATCTTCTTTTTCTTCTTTTTTTAGTTCCAGCTCTTGAATGAGGAAAGACCCGCATATTTCATCAAGTGTGATGATATTTAAATCTTTGGCTTCTCTCATGGTAGTTCTTTTTGGCTTCCATGATTTAGGTAAACTTTTAAGAAGTCTTTTTACTAGTTCAAGCTCAAGGATAGGCTTTCCTAGTTGGCTGAGTTTATTTGTAATGTTTGTGAACCTATCAAACATGCTAGTGATGTCTTCACTAGGCTCCATTTTGAATATGTCATAGTTATGTGTTAGGAGGGCTATCTTGGACTCCTTAACTTAGGAAGTCCCTTTATGAATGATCCTAAGTTTTTCCCACACTTGCTTAGCTATTGTACAGCTTGAGACTTTATTAAACTCAGTAAGAGTTAAGGCATAATGCAAGGTGTTGAATGCCTTAAAGTTGGTTTGAACTTTCTTGGTTTCAGCCTCGGTCTATTAAGTCCTTGGCTAAGGCATTAACTCATTTGTGACTACATTTATAGTCGAGAGAATAAAGGGACCATCAGTGATGACATCCCATATTTCATAATCTATAACTCTAATGTATATAAACATTCTAGTGCTCCAATAAAGGTAATTAGAGCCATCAAATAGAGTAGGTCGGTTTGTATATTGTCTTTCAACTACAACTAATTTTTGAAGAGCCATTAGATCTTCCCTAAGGGTGTTAGACCTTTAAGAACAAGGGACTAGCTCTGATACTAATTGTTAGTCCCAAATATGAGTGCTAAAAGGGGGTGAATAGCACTAATTCGGCACTTTTAGCAAGATTGAGACCAAATCTCAAAACAAGGAAAGTAAAACAATGAAGACAATAGACAAAGGATTTATAGTGGTTCGGTCCAAGACCTACATCCACTACCTTGATTATCCAACCAAGGATTTTCAAACCAATCACTAAAAACAGTGAAATTCACAAGCTTCCACCAAGCTTTTACAATGGCTTTTACAAAGCTTAGCCATAAACCTTTACACTAGTTTTTCCCGGGCTCAACTCAAACCCCAAAGTGGTTTTCCAAAGCTCAACCACAACCTTTACAATGGTTTTTCAAGGGCTCAACCAAAACCCAACACCCAACTTTCCAAGGCTAAGTTGGAACCTTTACTCTTTCAAGCAACCTAGCTTGAACTAATCACTTAAAGTGAATCCCTCACTCCAAGAATACAAAGATGAGTAGAAGAGAAAGTACCTATGATCACAAATTGATCTAAGTGGTACACGATTCAAAGCTAAACATAATGATAGAAGATAGACGTTTAGGTTTAGTGAAATACAAGAGATTTTCTAAGCTTTCTGCTCTTTCTTAGCTTATATATGATGGAATCTTTGTAAATAAAGCTAAAAGTTGATTCCTTGCCATTTGAAGATCCTTTTATAGTTGGAGTAGCTTATCTGATGGCTGTTGGAATGTTTTTGACCATTAGAAACAGTTTGGGGAAGGTTCTAGCCGTTAATCTGTCTTGTAATGGCTTGGTGTAAGTTATAGACAGAGAGCTCTTAGTCGACTAACATTTTTCCCTTGGTCAACTAAGTTGGTTCTGTCTCAGTCACAGATTTGGCAGAGAACACTTAGTCGACTAACCCATTTTCTTAGTCGACTAAGTCAGTTCTATTTCTCACTAAGTTTTAGCCTTCCATTTCTCCACTTTGAGTTTTGCCCAACCAATGATCTTTCTTGTTCAACTAGGGAGCTTCCTTTATGTTGATCATTCTTATTCCTTATTCATGTCAAATTTTTAGGTGTTCATTAGGAAGATTGAATTATTGTTTCTTTATGAGCTTTTATCCTACACACTTAAGTAGAGATATTAGACACACAAATATGGAAATTTTTTATAATCATCAAAAACTAATGGAGCCAACACCCATTACAATTCCCTTGCAAATATTAATCTCATGGACTTCATCTAATTATGTTTATACCTCATTATAATTAATGTCTTATTGATGAAGAAAAGCCTCTAATCATTTAGTATGAATGATATCGTTGCATGATTGGAACCAAGCCTTGAGCAATCTCAATTGGTTGTAGGGCTCATCCTAACAAAATTTACTCCTCTCTCTAATATATTTTAATAAATCAACTTAGCATTTAAAATTGCATTATTTTCTAAGGAAGAAACTCAGGCTACATATTCAAAAAAAAATTTTCTCCAAGCTCAACAAAGGGTTTACTATTCTACCTTTTAAGTTAATGTTGAGATTTCTCATAAAATGACTTTGGTTGAACTTGAATTATTCAATTAAGTTTGAAACAATCCTCTTTGAAGGTTTTGGAGTAAAATTGATGATTATTTCTAAATTTATGTTTATATCAAAAATGTGGTTTATGTAAAAACTCACGCACTATGGCTTGTCCCTTTCCCCGTGTTTGCTCACTTAGTATTATAACTTAGACATGAAAAATGTACTTGTTCAGTTTCAAACTAGTAGATTGCTCAACTTTCCTTTTTTTAGAGAGGTTTTTTAGCCTTGTCTTGGTTAGTGTGCTAAAGCTTTTCTTGTAGCTTACAATGTCAAGTCATGCTCCATTGTCAAGTCAAGTCTTACATGTTTGTTTACTTTATTATGTTGAGATATATGGTTATGTAGCCAAGGTGGGCAATATTTATGTTTATCTACACATGCTATGTGATATTTTTGTTAAGTACCAAAAAAGGTGCAAATGACTTATGATGCAAATGGTATGAGGTCATAGGAGTTAATGAGTAGGAGAAACCATACAAAGCTATTGACAAATGTGATAAATGTGGATATTGGTGAATGAATACATACATATATTTATGCATGTCTTGGGCTATATGATTTATTTGAATGGTGTATACGAGCACCCTTATCTATACAGTGAATAATATAATTATGATGATGAGGTGTGCAAGACTTACTTACATTGAGTGCGCTATACCTATATAGACCCCTACACCGGTCATGGCTCAAGATTAAGTTGTGACACATTGACATCACAAGAGGCTTAAACTCTAATACGATTGCTTCAGGTATGATGCCTTTCAGTTTTTTAGAAATTATGTTATATTGAATCCTACTTTCATGCATCCACTATAAATCAAGATAAAGGATTGAACCTCATAAATCAAGTTTGCAACTTTCTCAACCCTTCACTATTTATCTTTATTGCATTTAATGTCTATTAAATTTCTATTGAATTGGTTACCAACTCTTTTTTCATATATGTTTATTGATAACTCATTTTGTGAAAAATATTTTTTTTAAATCCAAGTCACCCTGCCACTTAGATTATTCATGCTAACGCTAGGGCATTGTGAAGACACTAATCATGGTGAATGTTGAAAACCCCATTAAAGTGAATCACCAATCTTTTGGCAAGGTTGAAAACCTCACTAAGGTGAAAAAAAAACCAAAATCTCACTTTGGTTGGTTAGGCGAAAGATACTAAAAACTTCTTAATATTTAAAAAGAACCTAGAGAAATAAACACTATTACTTAAAAAAAAATTATTTATTAACTCTCGACTTGAATGTCTCATAACTAAGCCTAAGGGTTCTATTTATAGTGTTATAAGCTCACATCCCAATAAAACTCTACTTCTAGTTGTTTGATACAATTACAATAGTTAACAAGAGTTTAAATAAAATACAACATTACCGTCAAGCCCAGCCCTAAAATATCTACCATGTTATACATGTGACTGATAGAGTGATTGTATATTTGAACAGCCCGGAAAAGTATTTAAAAGTCGGTATTATAACTAGAAGTACAACTGAGATGATTTAAACCTCGAACAAGTTCAAATAAGGATTTCACAGTCCAGGGATGACTCAAAATAGTGATTCGGAGTTCGAGGTTCGATTTTGGGTTAATTTGAAATTTTCAAAATTCATGGGCAAAATGATCATTTTGCCACCTAAAAATTCAATTTGGATATTTAATGAAATTTTTAACCAAGATTAATCATTTGGAGTATAATTTGAGGTTTAGAAGTGAAAAATATTAATTTCGGTATTTTTAGAGCATAGGGGTAAAACGGTAATTTTGTCACCTCGAGGGCAAAACGGTAAATTTTCACCCCCAACACTTGTCAAGACCAAGGGATTTTATTCATCATGGAAATGGATAAATATGACAAATGTGTGGTGGAGAGTTAAAGGATAAAAGTTAAATATTTAGAATTTTGGACTGATCATGCTTTGCCACGTGTCAAGCCTTTATTATTTAATATTAAACATATAAAAATCAGCCCATAAACCCCATTTTCACTCCCATATTTGTCCAAGCAGGGAAGAAAAGAAACCAAAGGAAGAACAAACCCTACGTGGAGATAAATCAAGGGGCAATTATGAAATTCCTAGGAATCAAGCAAGGTAAAGTGAAAATTCCTTAATTTTTCTTGAGATCTACACTATCCATACATTATTTTCTCATTTCCATGGCTCAATTGCATGATTTCATGATGAATGAGTGGCTGGCCGAATGGGTTTGATGAGAGAAATGATGTTAGAATTGTTTGATTTTAAGTTATGTTGGTGTTTTTAGTTAGTTGAATATGTTTAGAAGCGAAACAACAAGAAAAGAATCCATTTTCCCCATGAATCTTCAATGGTCAAATGTCTCATGATGTGTGTGTGTGGTGAATTGATTTTGATTCAAGAGAAATGGCTTAGAAAATGATCAATTATGGTGAAAAAATTAAGTAGGAAAAATCACGGTGTTAGTGCACTATAATAGCTGAAATTTTTAAGGAGAATTGTGGAAATTGATGTGCTGAATTTTTAGTAAATTGGCTTGTATTTGGTGAATTGAGGTATTAGAAAAAAAATAGAGCAATTTGGAATTAAATTGGACGCGTTAGCAATTTAATCGAGTGATAAGCCGAATTAGGTCAACACCGCACTTAAGCAGTTAACCAAACATTCCATACATTCATATAGAAATTAGGTTAATTTTATGCCTAATTAGTATAAATGTATTGATTAAATTATTATGCGATTTGTCAAGGTGGTGAGTTCTCTGATAAAGGCAAGGAAATCGCACTAGAGGATTAGTAGTCGGAGTACCCAGAATTGATTTCTGAAAACCGTGAGTAAACTTATTATCATCTTAATTATCTAGAGTAGTTTTTATTCAATTGTGTGATTTTATAGAAAATGGGTTTAAATGGTAAATTGCTATGTTTTAAGAGAAATTGTGGTTTTATAAAATGATTTTATAAATTTTTTGAAAAATTGAATACTGGTTTTGAAATTAGAGTAATTGGAGATAGCCTGCTTGTTTTATAAATTGTGTTTTAAATTACATGGCTTATAGCAATATGTGAGCATGAATGGCTAAATTGGTTTTCGTGTTGAAAATTATATGTACTGTGTATTCAGCCTCGAATTAATGTTTCGAGTAATCCCTGGACTGTGAAATTCCTTATTTCACTTTAAAATCCCTATTTTATTAGTTTGAGGCATAAATCAACTTATTTGTACTTCTAAGTACAATACCGGCTTTTATCAACTCTACCGAGCTATTCAGATATGCAAGCATGATGTCACATATGTAAATGTCATGTTCGATAATTTAGGGTCGGGCTTGACAACACTACCCCCTTTAAAATAAAATTTTATCCTCAAAATTTCACTTATCAAACTCCAAGAAAAGATGGAGGTATCATCTTTAATTATCCCCACATATTCCATATTTACCTCACATTTATGAAATGTTATTCTTCTTAATCATATTAGTCCATCTTATACAACTTAATCACAATATTAATCCTTACCTATGTGGGGTTGTACTTTCAATCCCACTGATACTCCCAAGATTTATCTTTTATGTCTCTACATTAATTTGCATCCTTCTCGTATTTCGACATCAATTTGTCACTTAAGATTTAAACTCATTTCAATCATGTATACTCCAAGCATTTTTGAGTTTCAATTTCCATAATATATATCAAGAAATTTTCATGGTGATATTCTACATAAACTCGTTGGCTACATTATTCTTAAAGTCTTTATTTACATTCTCAGCACTTGGTATTTACATTTCTTAACATTATCTTACTTTTTTGTCTAACTTTTCATTAATTTTCTTCAGGTTGGACTCATGCTTCATCCTTCGTTACAGTGAAAACTCTTGTTGAAGAACGAGTTTGTGGCCTGGTAGGTGGGTATACCGGGGCGTTACTTTCCACATCGGACCGTATAGCTACTCTTTGTCTCGATTGTACTCTGAGGAATCTCTCTTTTGCAAATCCGTACGAGCTGGTAGAGATGGAGCAGCTACAGTGGCCTGTCTTAACTGCGAGCAATTAGTCCTAAAGTGACCTGTTTGACCACAATGAAAACATCGCAAATGCCCCGAACACACCCCAACATGAAATCTTCCACACTCTCTGTATCTATCAAAACATTCGGAACTCTTTCTAGAAGTAGTCACCGCAGGCCCCCTAAATCTCGAAGGCCTCTGCTATGTTTGTAAAAATAGAGGTCGGGAAGATGTCACTGGGGCAGAAGTAGTACCTCTTGAATTAGACAAGTCTCTACCCCTCTTGGGTGGTTGACTAGAAGATGCACTCGTGTTTTTCCTCTTTACAAACTCAGCTTGCATTCTCTTATTTTCATTTGCGAGCTTTTCGGCCCTTAAAGCCATTTGTACTACCTCTTTATGGGGTTCTCGGCCTGTCACAGTCATTCGCTCTCTTATCTCATTGTGGAGCCCTTCCTCGAAATAATCAACATGATTTTGTTCAATCCTCACTAAACCAGGCACATAAGACAGTAGCTCATTAAATTGAGTCTCGTACTCCTCCACAGTTAAATTCCCCTGCTTCAGACTCAGAAATTCTCTTTTCTTCTCTTTCTTATGGAAATGGGTATAATATTGACCGTCAAATTCCCTCAAAAAGTCTGACCAAGTTGAAAGAGTAGTGGAACGGGACTTTACTGAATTCCACCATGTACGAGCCCTACTTTCCAATAATTGGGTGGCCACAATCAATTTCATATCCTCATCCAACCTCATATAGGAGAGTGTCTCCGAGACTTGATTAATCCAAACCTTCACTGCGGTGGCATCCAATTCTCCCACAAAAGAAACGCAGCCGAGCTGCCTAGCTTCTTTCAGCTTTTTATAAATAGATACATCCTGTTCCGATGGTGGAACAGGAGGTGCAACTGGAAGCACTATCAGAGGAGTCTGACTAGCTTGAGCTTGGCTAGCCATAGCGGCAAAGAAAGCTGCCATCGCCAGAATTGCCTCAGAAGGCATGGCAGGAATACACGTGGGTGGCGGAGGAACTTCGGCCTACTCAGTAGGAGGTGCTGCTCGAAAGGGAGACGCAACTGATTCCTCTGCTATAGGGTCTAGCTGACTTTGCCTAGGACGATTTCTTCCCATCCCAACTGATCTAGTGGGGGATAGGCTTACACGTCTAGGAGGCATGTCGATCTAGAAATGAAACGAGGCAAATTTAGTCAACCCTAGACTCTATATGCATACTTATACAATCTAATTGACCTAGCTTAACTCGGGGCCACACTGTGTCAGTGTGAATTTTTAAAACAACTTTAAAACCAAAAACTTTAAAACCATGCTCCGATACCAATACAATTGTCACGACCCGGAACTCCCCATCGAGCCCATGACAACCATCGCGATGTCCCAACAGACATTCAATTCCTCGAATGCCCCTTGAGACCTCGTAACGCTTTCGTATCAGTTTTCGCACTTCCCAGGTGAGCTATAGGTATAAATTTTTTTTTTACAGTAGAAAAACAGTCTTGGCCTCATAGGGGCATTTCGATCATTTTTCACCAAAATTTCAAAATCTATTTAAAAACGTAGTATATAAGTGAAAAATACATATTTTATAATCAAAATATGTTTTGAAATTTTGATGAAAAATGACTGAAATGCCCCTGTGAGGCAAAGACTATTTTTCTACTATAAAAAAAAATTTATAACCGTCGCTCACTTGGGAAGTGCGAAAACTGATACGAAAGCCTTGCGAGGTGCCGAGGGGCATTCAGGGAATTGAATGTCTATCGAGACATCACGACAGTTGTCATGGGCCCGATGGGGAGTTCCGGATCACTACAAAATGAAATACAATCCTAGAAGATCCTGCCTCACATCGTTTTTGAGCCAACACATCATTATATCCAGTGCTAGTTGGTGTTTTCTGTACATGTGGCTTGATGACATGAGCACTTGGTAAAATCAAAATCTAGAATCATCAATCATAGGTTTCTGTTCAACATCAAAATTAAAAAAATATATATTTTTTATTCCTTTCTTTCTTCTCTTGCCTCTAATCGAAGTAGTTTTGTAAAAATCTCCCTTTTTTCTCAAAATCTAAAAAAAAAAGAATTTTGAAGATTTATGATTTCTAGATCATTGGTATTTTTAGATTTGGAGAAAAAGAAAGGAATTTTAAGAAAATTACTCTAATTAAAGGAAATAGACAACAAAAAATGGGTTTTTTTGTGATTCAAATGTGGATGATCAACAATCAATTATTTTGGGTTCTAGTTTCATCACATGACTATGTTAACTAGCAGGTGTTGGGTGAAGGTTGATCATGTATCAAATACAAAAAAAATTATAGTGGAAAAAAATTTAAAAATTAAATAACACCTCACGTTCCCAGGATCTCTTTTATGCCAAATCGAGTATGAAATTAAATGAAATTGAAAGTATATGATTGTATCACTTTACCTAAATAACAAAGGTTGATGAATCCTTTGTTAAACCACCAAATCAGCCTTCAAAAAGCTCAACTGCCTCAGCTCGGTCGTTGCAAACCAAAGCTATCCAAGGAATCCTTGTGCAGCCTCTAATGGTGATCAACACCAATGAATGAGAAAAATCCTTCTTTAAGGATTGGGAGTGTTATGCCTTAACAATGTGCTACCAAAGATGAGTTTCAAAAACTCATAATCCACACAAATTTGTGGTGCTGAACACACAAAAAGTGATGTGAATAAAAAACTATTTTTCTTCACACAAGGAACAACAAGACAAACGAATTTTTAATGTGTTGTTCGTCTTTTTTTTTTTTTGTTTAGCCGTTCTCTCCAATTTTGTTTGAAAGCTATAGCAAGTTATTTACATGTTGGATTAATTCTAAACCCTAATTACAAAACTATTTTTGTAATTACGAATTAATCCAATAATTTGAATAAATAATTTAATTAAGTCCTTTAGAAGCCCAATTAACTTAATTGTTTAATTTAATCAATTAGGCCTAATAATTTAATTAAGCCCAATGACTCAATTAAACAAATTTAATCAATTAGACCCAATAACTTAATTGTTAATTTAATTAATTAGGCCCAATGACTTAATTAAACAATTTAATTAATTAGGTCCTATGATTTAATTAAACAATTTAATTAATTAAGCACAACTTAATTAAACAATTTTAATCAAGTGCTTGAGAAGCTCATAACTTTTAATTTGATTAAGTCCAACTTAATCACCTCTCCCATTTTATTTTCAACATTTATTTTAGGTGTGTGACTCATTAGACTTCTAACATGTTGGCAATGAACTCAACAAATAATTCTTAAGTTAAACTTAGAATTATATAAATTTAAACTACTTTAAATTTATCATTAATTAACTTAACTACTTAGAGTTCATAGACCAAGATTGGGATCTAGCAATCCATCATGACCACCCAAATGTTAGAAGAGTCAAGATGGTTTGACTCAATCTTTCAGTGATCAGCCTTTCAGTGTAATTCATTCCCTTATCATATATCCCGTAGATGATAAGAGCATGGTGTAGTGCTTACTCTTATTGATCTCCATATTTGTTCTTAAAGTTTGATCATCAGCTTTATAAAGACTTATGAAACTCCTTTCATAATCTTCAAGTCGCCTTAGCCAAAGACTTCAATAAACTAATATCAACAAAGAACAATCAGGATATGTCCCATCATCACTTGGGGTGATGATTCCTATCTTGACCACTTATTTGCCTTCACATGGTTCATGCTATACCCAAAGCATCCTATTTTGGCATCCTTGGTTAGGCACCTTGTCACGACCCAAATTTCACTGGCCATGACCGACGCATGGGCCCAATGGGCATAGCCCACTAAACCCAAGCAAGCATTTTTCTTTCATTTTACTCCATGTATGATCGTGTGAGGCATCCACATGCAAGGCACCCAGTGCACACAAAGCCAACTCATATTGGCATTACCAACAAAATATGCATATACATACCAATCAAACATAAAATTTGACAATGTACATTACATGTACATAATCACAATACAAAAGTCCCATGACTTTCAACGGAGAATTTACAAAATACGGGCAACTATTGAATGCCGGACACCTACCAGGAAACGAACTACAGTGATCCCTTGATCTAGGATTCAACAATCTCTTGATCTGAAAACATGAATTTTTGAAAAACGGTGAGTACAATACTGAGTGAGCGAACATTAAGTGGGAACAAGCAATAATATCTAGGGATCATTTAAAACCATGATGCACACACTTGGAACAAACCATTTTGATTCAGTTTAATATCAAACCCTTTCTCTCAATTCAAATTAATTTACAATGAAAAAGTACTCAAGTTCACGCATATTTACAAAGATAAAAATCACACACGATTACATACACCACGCCTTTTTTTTTTCTTTCAATCTAATCCACTCTCTACTCGCATAGGCATATATAAACACAAAAACCACCACTATCTCACCAGCTCATGTGCAATCCCCACATCACACACATAGCTGGAGTTATCGTGTGCATCCACCCACATCATGCATATATCTGGATTTATCATGTGCATCCACCCATATCGTGCACAGGCAATATCATTATCCATATCTCCACACCTATCATCACCGACATGTGCTCCCCCACATCGTGCACATGTACGGTTATTATTCTCACATAATATTACTTGTCAAGACATATCACACATCTACACATATATAGCAGCATAATATAGGGGCACATGAATTCATGCCTTCATGCATATCACATTTCACAATATCAAATATTTTTATCAAGGGCTTGTTCCCCAGCACATATTTTAAGAAAATACGGATAAAATCATTCAAACATTTCATCTCAATATATGTGTTTTTCCCAAAATAATTTTGAAATGCAAGTTCACTCACAGTATTAGGAGTAGAAATACTCATATTCTCGATCCACGGGTGCAGTCTCCTACCCGTACCAAATAGCTCACCACCTATCCATAGTACATGACACAGAATTCAATAATTTGTGTCAAACCATTATTAATTAATTAAGGCTCTACATTGATGCATGTAATGAGGTGCACAATGCTCAGTAATTATCTAAACTCGGTGTTCACTATAAATTTAATTATGTACCTCAATAAATCGGTATTGACCTATTTCAATCCATTACCTGATTAATTGGCCAATATGCCCAATTTAACTCCAAATCGATTTCTTTCACTTTCTATACTCCAAATATATTTCTCATACTCCCAATGTCCTATAATGCACCAAAATGCTCTACTGCACTTAACTTTCCCATTGAATTTTTTTTTTCAATTTGCTTGTTAAAGACACTATGCTTAAAATTTACTATTTTTCGATTTCCATTGCCTATTTCAGTGTCTATTACGACAATCCATTAAATTCTATCCATTTAGCATAAAACATCATAAAAATCTTTACTACTAATTTCACTATAAAATTCGACCAGATATGGGTTCTTGAACAACATGAAAATTTTCCATAATAAACATTATCACTTTTGGTTTCTCCCACCATCAACAACTAAGATATCCAATTAATTTCATTTCCTTTCTAATACTTCAAAATCAAACCAATTTCATCATCAATTTCTTTCCATCTCAATTGAAATGAAATCATTTCATTATCAACCCATTCTCCATAAAATTCGGCCATGCAGGGCATTAACCATAAAATTTTCCTATTTAAGTTTCCCACCATAAATCATCATTTCCTTGACTAATTCACTTGAAGCAAATCAAATCCATCATCCTCACACACCATGGAAGATTCGGCCTATGATGATTAATGGGGAAAATGAAATTTTTCTTGTTGTTTTACTTCCTAAACATAATAAACTAACTAAAAATACTAATATAACTCAAAATCAAATCATTCCAACATATTTTCTCTCTTCATACCCATTTGACCAGGTTTGAATCCACCATAAAAACATGCAATCTAACCATGGAAAGTAAGGGAAAATGCATGGGTAAGGTAGAAGTCAATCTAGAAATGAAAAACCTTACCTTTTTCCATTGGTTTCCATGAAAATCACACTTTTTCCACTGATTTCTCCCACCTAGGGTTCTTATTTTTGTTTTTCCTCTCTTCCTCTTGTGAAAGCCGTCCATGATGAGAGAGAAATGAAGGCTTATGGCTGATTTTTATGTTCTAATAATAAAATACTAAAGCTTGACACATGGCATAAAGCCATTAGTCCATTATTTTAATTATTTGACTTTTTCTCTTTATTTCTCGACCACACATTTGTCATTTTGATCCAATTCCATGCTGAATAAAATCTCTTGGTCTTGATAAGTGTTGGCGTGAAAAATTTACCAATTTGCCCTCAGGGTAAAAAAATTACGATTTTGCCCCTATGCTCCGAAATATACCGAAATTGAATTTTTCTCACTTTTCAACCTCAAATAACACTTCAATTGATTAATCTACATCAAATGGGGCCAAAATCTTTTCTAAAAATTCTCATTTTGTCCTCAGGTGGTAAAATTACCATTTTGCCCTTATGCTCCAAAAATATCGAGAAATTAAATTTATCACTGCTAAACTTCATATTATGCTCCAATAATCATATTATACTTCCAATAATTAATCTTGGTCAAATGTGATCAAAATCTTTTATAGAAATCTCCATTTGGTCCTTAAATGGCAAAATGATCGTTTTGTCCCTAATCGATCAATTTTCCCGATTGACTCTAAAATGGACCTCGAACTCCGAATCACCATTCTAAGTCATTCTGTGGGTTTTAGAATTCTCAAATTCCTTTTAGAATTTCTATTTGAACTAGTTCGAGGCTCGAATTAACTTGGTTGTAGCACTCGGTACAATATCGAACCCCTTACAAACTTTTCTGAAGGGTCTCAAGTATACAAGCATTCTATCTACAAGTCTATAGAGAATGAGGCCTCACACACCCGTAGGGATGAAATCAAAGCATAACACTCCACACATAAGACAACCTTGTCATGACCTGGAACTCTCATCGAGCCCGTGACAACCGCCGCGATGTTTCGATAGACATTCATTACCTGAAATGCCAATCGAAACCTCGCAAGGCTTTAATATCAGTTTTCCACTTCCTTTATGAGTACTAATTACTAAATATCATATTTAGAGGAATATAGATTAATTTCAAATCAAAAACAGTCAAAAAAAATTTCTACTACACGGGGGTATTTTGATCATTTTTCTTCAAAATTTTGAAATTCGGAAAAAATACAGTATACAAGTAATGAACATTCATTTCATGTGTAAAAATAAATTTAGTTGTCTAAATCATTAGTTTAAAGTGAAATTTTAGCTACTCAAGCTAAATAAAAATAATAAATAAAATATTCTATTTTCTTATAAAATAATATTTTTAGAACTTTGCGTAAACAATTTTGTAACGTAAAAGCAAAATAAATTCATACATACAGTGGCACACATAGCCAGGCATTCAAAATATTGTACAATGACACGTGGGCCCTCGAATGATCAAAATGAATGAGTCTGTAGAGCTACTATCTCAAAGGATGCAAATCCACAAGCAACCCTCAGTAAAGTCTACTATCTACAGATGACTCAGAGCCTGAAATGGGTGGAAATGAGGGTGGTGAGTTTATATAAACCCAATGAGTAAACAAATATCATCTAAAATATCTAAAGCCGAGTAAATGGAGACAGTTAAAATAGATTAGCATAAAATGATTCATAGCATTTTGAACTCATTTCAATCAGATAAAATAGATTCATTTCACCCAAATAATCAACAAGGCTTATGATGCCCTGAAAACTTGGCTCGTGCCAAAAATTCATACTCGGTGAGACCTTGATCAGAGGAATCAAACCAAGCTCGCCAAGGCTGTTAAAAAGTCGTGTTTGCATAAAACATGTTTTTATTTTGAAAACATAGCCGTTCCTTGGCGTTAGCTGAGTTTCACCCTCACGTGGTGGTTCGGCGTGAAGTGCACTCAAACCTCACCTCAGGAAATACCCTCCACGCCTCTCTACCGAGGTAAGATATAACGGGGTTACTATGGCCCTCTAATAGGGTCACGACCTGAAACTCCTATTGAGCCCATGACAACCGCCGCGATGTACCAATAGACATTCATTTCCCAAAATGCTGACCGAAGCCTTGCAAGGCTTTAATATCATTTCCTCACTCCTCCTATGAACAATAGTTATAAAAATCATATTTTGAAGAATTAGCAATCATTTTCAAGTCAAAATTAGTCAAAAAGAAATTTCTACTACACAGGGGTATTTTCGTCATTTTTTCTTGAAATTTTTGAAACTGTCTAAAAATGTAGTATGTGAGTAAAAACACATATTTCATAACAAAAAATAAGTTTTGCTATCTAAAGCCTTCATTTAAAATGAAATTTTAGCTATTAGAATATAATAAAAATATTTAATAAAATATTCCATTTTCTTATAAAATAATTTTTTTATAGAATAATCCGTAAATAATTTTTGGGATGTAAAATCAAAATAAATTCTTACATACAGTAATAAAGTTAATCAGAGTATGCAGTTAAATTTACAATGACACGTGGGCCCCCGAACGACAAAATTGAACTAAGGCTAGGAGTCAGTAAACCTTTGATTTCCAAGGTTACAACTCCAAAATTTGTCTCTTGACGATATCGACTAACTACTAACTATCCTGAGCCTGAAATGGATGGAAATGATGGTGGTGAGATTTTATAGTCCAGTGAGTAAATAAATATCACCCAAAATATCTAATGTCGAGTAAATATAGACGATCAAAACATTCCATCGTACTTTGATTTATAACATTCCAAACTCATTTCAACTAGATGAAATAAATTCATTTTTACTCAAATAATCAATATGGCTTATGAATTTCTTAAAACTTGGCTTCTACTAAAACTCATGCTCGGTGACACCTTGATCAAAGGCATCCATCCGAGCCCGCCAAGGCTGTTAAAATTTCATATACATGTAAAACATATTTTTACATTTCAAAATATAGATGTTCCTTGGCATTAGCTGAGTTCGCCTTCACGCATTGGTTTGACGTGAAGTGAACTCTATCATACCTCAGGACATACCCTTTACCCCTCTACAATTGAGATAAAAGTATATAATGGGGTTTACCGTGCCCCCTCTAAGTAAGCTAGTCCACAAAAACCCGACTACTGCAGTAGTTCACATCCCACCAATTCAATAAAAGTTTCAATAGCATGACTTGGCAATTTCACTATTAACCAATTTATCAGGACAAAGCAAACAATTCACATTTTTCAATAAAATTATCAGTTCAGCCAATCATGCCATAATATCATAAGCCATTTGATTCAAATCATAATTTACAATACAACGTGTGGTCTCCAATTACTCTAATTTTAAATCAGTCATCCAATTTTCAATTCAATTTATAAAAGTTCAATTTATTTTATAAATTCACATTTTTCTCATAAAACAAGCAATTCACCATTTGAAATCATTTTTCCACAAAATCACCAAATTGAGTAAAATTAACTCTAGATAATTAAGATGATAGTAAGGTTACTCATAGTATTAGGAGTTCAAAAAACTTCTATTCTCATTCCTCAGGCACAATGTCTTTACTTTTACCAGTATAATTTGCTCACCACCTATCCATAAGGCATAGAAAACAATTCACTGAATTGGTGCTAAATTGATATAAAACCAAATCAGGCTCTGTACTAATGCGTAAAATGAAATATGAAATGCTCGGGTGGCTATCTAGATACGGTATCTTTTCTAAATTCTATTGTATACCTAAATAAATCTGTATTGGCCTCATTTCATTTTTCACCCGATTAATTGGCCAATATACCCAATTCAACTCCAAATAATTCCATTTTTCCTTCAATATTCCAAATCATCAAACACTATTTAGATAACTTGAAATGTGGCAAAATCATCCTCACATATTCTTTAGTGAAATTCAGCCATGAAATGTCTACTACCAATAAAATTTTTCAAGCTTGATTCTCACACCATAATTCATCAATTCCTAACCAAATTCACTAAGAATAAAATCAATTTCAACATCAACACACTATATGAAGAATTCGGCCAATGATGGGTAATAGGAGAAAATGAATTTTTACTGGTTGTTTTTAATACTACACATAACTAACTAACTAAAGACACTAAAATGTATTGAAATCTAACCAATTTAAGCATCAAAACCTCTGTCTAAAACTTTGACCAGCAAGAACACCATCATCAAATCTTGATTCTCAACCGTTTAAAATGAAAAATAATGCACAAGAATGATAGATCACTAGCCAAAATCATGAAAATTTACCTTTTTCACTTGTTTCCTTGAATTTTCACACTTTTCTCTTGAATCTTGGTGGCTAGGGTTTTTGTTCTTCTTTCCTTCTTTGTGCTTAGCTATGCTCGGCCAAATGAAGTGAAGAGAATAGGTTTAAATTGGCTTTTCAAAGAAAATATTTAAATGGACCAAAATATGCCACGTGTCACTTTTTTATTGGTTCACTTTTCATAACTTAATAATTAAGTATTCCATCTCCACCACACATAATTCCTCACTCATCCACAATAATAATAAGTGTAATTCATGTGCTGGACATGTATTGGGTGGTTCAAAATTACAATTTTGCCCCCAAGGTGGCAAAATGACGATTTTGCCCCTATGGTCCAAAAAATACCGAAATTAAAATTTTTCACTTCTTAACCTCAAATTATACTCCAATTGATCAATATTAGTCAAAAATTTCATCCCACATTTTAATTTTTCCTTCAAGTGGCAAAATTATCATTTTGCCCCTAGATCTTGAAAATTTTAGATTGACTCCAAATTGGTCCTTGAACTCCGAATCACCATTTTAAGTCATTCTTGGAATTTGAAATTTTCAATTTCATCTTAAAATCTCCATTTAGACTAGTTCGAGACCTAAATCAACTTAGTTGTATCACTAGGTGCATTATCGGCTTTTCATGATTTTTCGGGATACCCAATACCGTACCCTAGTATGCCAGCATGTTATCAAGCACATAGATGACATGGTAAGTATTTTATTGAGTCGAGCTTTACAGCACTACCCCTCTTAAAAATAAAATTTTGACCTGAAAATTTCACTTATCAAATTCGAAAAAAAGATGAGGGCATTAATCTTTCATTTGATGCTTAATTTCCTATATTATCACCTTTCATAGGAAATTTTGATTCGTTCACCTCATTTACCTTCAGTTCGACTTGTGTACATTCTTCATGTCTATCATTATCCTCTGAATCATATTTACAGAACATTGTACAATCATGATCTCTTATATCAAGACATCAAGCATGTTTCTATTACTATCATTAAGTTGGAACCATAACTCCATATCAATCGTGTCAATTTCAACGGTATTTTATACTTATTGATGTATATCGATTATCATCTTATTACTTCATTCCTTTCAACTTCTCAATATTCATTCCTGTACATATCCTCGGCTTTAGAGAAGATTTATGGCTTCAATCATTTCCACATACTTCATATTTACCTCGCATTTATGAAATCCCAATCTTCTTAATCATACTAGTCCATCTCATATGGCTTATAGTATGGTTAAGCCATAAATTCCCCAAAACTCAACTCCCAATAGGATTCTTGACTGTTACATCATCTATACAACTCTTCAAATATATTTAGTTCAAATCTTGGACCATTACGAACCATTCATCACTTTAAATGGGTACATTACTAACTCCACGTATACGTATGCACACGCATATTCAGATGTCCATATTCCTCATTATGTGTTTTAAATGCCATTCAACTTGTTCCTTACCTCAAATTATCTCTCACATAATCCATATGAATTTTGATTATGCTTGTGCATAATTCCACATTATCTACATACTTATACTATCTTCTCATCATTTCCATTTATATACTTAAGTTTCCCTATACTATATATCATTGTATCACAATGTCATTTTCATTGAATTGCAATCTAATATATAGGTATGCTTTATAATATCATTGATGCTTCAAAGGGCTACCTTAACTTAATTATTGCATCTTATGCAACACCACAGTTCCTGAGGGCCATCCCTTTTTCCTCTATTATCTTTCACGCATCTACATTATATTATATCCTTCTTGTATTCCTATGTTGATTTGTCCTTTAAAGCTTAAATTGGTCTAAGTCAGGCATACCTCAAGCACTTTTCTATGTCAATATGAATATCACTTTTAGCTTACGGCTTCCTTTTTATAACCACATAACTTACTGCTCGTGGAAGCCAGCATGTAACCACTTACCCTGTGACTTAGCCGTTGGGCTCTTTAACTAGTTTCAAATCATACACTTTATACTTATTGCATGTAATTTATAATTCTCTTCTTAAAGGTGCTTAAACATTCTAGTGACACTTAATCATTTATTTATTCTTTCGTACTTTAAGAATATCATTTCCATAAAGGCAGGCATTTGTTCACCAAATTATCTAATTACATATTCACTACTCATGCTTCAATTTTTCTCCAAAGGTTTCTAGCATGCCACTTAGTTTTCTTATGTTGTTTTTAACCTTTTTTTTTCAACAAAATCAAGACAATATTTATAAATTTTCATAGCCATATATTTTATATAAATTCAGTTGCTATATCGTTCTTGAAATCTCCATTCACACCTTTATCACTTGGTATTAACATCACTTACCAATATCTCATACATTTAGCTAATCTTTCCCCCACTTTCTATTTAGCCTTTAACAAGGTCTAATCTCTTGTCTTCCTTATTTCTTAAGACTAGACTTTAGTCACATATTATTCGTCTCAGCACTCCACATATTAATTTATCTTTATGTATCCATCTCAAAATTTCTCTAACTTTTCCTTCTCTTATTGCCAATATATAGGGCAATAAAGACAAATTTTCAATTCATTCGTATCGATACCTTTTAGAAACCTTAAAACTCTAATTAACAAGATTTTGAATCAAGTTCAATGACTTTAGTTCAACTCATACGTCCAATTTCACAACTGCCACATTTTATTCATGTGTCCCAGATAGGTCCTAGACATGAAGTGTTCTTAGCATCGCGGTACGGTAACTGTTGGAGTTTACTTTATCAATGTTATTCATCCAAATTTAAAATTACTACCTTAATCGTCCTTAACCGTTTGGTTTTCCTCCAAGCTTACATTACACTTTCCATAACCATTTATATTCCCTTGTGCTTATCACAAATGATAGATAAGGTCAATATTTTCAAATTCATATTATCCTATAACACTTGTCAATAATCACCAAATGCCTCTTTAGAATATTATTTCCCTAATGTATAGTAACTTCACCATATACTATCACGGCATTATGTTTCTCCATTCTACTATCATGCATACTCCACAAAAATTAATTAAAAGGTTTACGTATCTTGACTAATACTAATTCCATTTAATCATATCTTAAATACTTCGAATTTCTAAATTACAACTCCAAGTGTATGTCCACATATTAATAATCTTTATATGTATATATCATCAGACACATAATTACTTATTACTTACGGTATATCTCTATTTCCATCATCCATTACCGATCATCTTTATCTTAATATTTCCCTAATGCACTGAAGACTCCAAATAATGAAGCTTAGCATCCAAACCAATGACCATATTTCAACTCATGAGTCTTATCTTTACGTCATTCCCAATATCTAAATTCACAAGGAAGCTTTTCAATTCACGTAATATTCTCTTTTGCTTTCACTGTATATTGATAACCTCCATTTATAACTTTAACAATTCAACGTATGTCTATATATTGATAGCCTCCATACGTGTTATGATTATGGAAATCGCAATTTGCAAAACTAACTTTCTATCATAAATTTCGATCAGAACCTTCGTTCCAATATATTTTGCTTTGAATAGTTTTCACTACTGACATTCATATATTTTCATCGCAACACTCAGTTCAATTTTATTCAATCATGATCTCCAAATTTACTCTTAGCTATGTATCCATCAGATTGCGTACCACTTGTTGTCAAAAGCTCAACCTTACTCATCAGCTCTTGACTAATTACGTTTATAAAATGAATAGTTCATTGTCATACCTTGTAGTTGCTTAATTCATTATTGACTTCCTTCATCAGTCCACCATAATTATATAAGATGATCAATCATACCGCTAAAATGAATATTCTTCCATAATAACGATTTTACCAGTCTACTTTTATCATACCAAAAGATTGCTATATAGATCAAACCATTTAAACAGCTACCTTATAGTCTGCACAAGTCATACAAAACAAAACCAACTCTTAATTCTTTTATACAGATAACTACTGCTATTTCCTTTTTCACTACAACTTCCTAAGGTCAAGATGGTACAAAATTCAACGAGAATGCTAAGATTTTACTCCCATTTTTCCTCAGGATCCTCTTCCAAATCCTTTTCCATCTCTTGAGAGTTTTCTTTTTGTTCTCTAATCCAAGCTTGTTGGATCCTCTGACATTCCTCGTCACTCACTGGTGCAGCATTCCTTCTACACCCAAGAGGAAAATGGCATACGGCTATCACCTTCCTCGGACGACACCTACCTTCAGCTATCATCACTTTCGTTCTTTCCTTAGCATACGCCTCAGACTCTTTCAAGAGGGAATTTCTTATGCTTACATTGACATCATTACTACTAACACTTTCATCAATCTCACTAGTGCTAGAGCTTTCTTGTCTTTGAACCTTCGCTCCCAAATCCGATAGGGTCTAATTAATAGGGACTCTAAAAGGATATCTTTCTGGACTGCTCAGTTCTGAGCGCCATCTACTCCTAGTAGTAGAGTCTAACGATTCTTCGCTAATACTATGAGAGGTATCGGAATCTCCATTCCTCCTAGATATGGTGTGTGAGTACACGGCACACCACAAAACCTAGACGTAGCCAAATGATAATTTCTTAATCATCTATGCACCGTAAGAGTAAGTAAATTTCTATATATAGATGCACACGTCTAACTCGATCCAATCTAACTTAACCTAACTTGGGGCCACAATGACATTGCAACTTTTAAAATCTCTTTAAAACCAAAGGCTATGATCTTTAAAACCAAAAGCCCTTATATCAATTTAATTGTCATGACCCGGAACACCCATCGAGCCCATGACAATCGTCGCAATGTCCTGAAGACATTCATTTCCCAGAATGCTGACTGAAACCTCGTAAGGCTTTAATATCAGTTTCCTCACTCCCTCTATGAGCAATAGTTACAAAAATAATATTTCGAAGAATTAGTAATCATTTTCAAGTAAAAATTAGTCATAAAGAAATTTTTACTACATAGGGGTATTTTCATCATTTTTCCTCAAAATTTTCAAAACCGTCTAAAAATGCAGTATGTGAGTAAAATCACATATTTCATAACAAAAAATAAGTTTTTGATATCTAAAACCTTCATTTGAAATGAAATTTTAGCTACTAGAATATAATAAAAATATTTAATAAAATATTCCATTTTCTTGTAAAACAATTTTTTATAGAACAATCCGTAAAAAATTTTTGGGACGTAAAAGAAAAATAAATTCTTACATACAGTAATAAAGTTAACCAGAGTATGCAGTTAAATTTACAATGACACGTGGGCCCCTAAACGACAAAATTGAACTAAGGCTATGAGTCGGTAAACCTTTGATTTCCAAGGTTGCAACTCCAAAATTTGTCTCTTGACAATATCGGCTAACTACTGACTATCTTGAGCCTAAAATGGATGGAAATAAGGGTGGTGAGATTTTATAATCCCAATGAGTAAACAAATATGACCTAAAATATCTAAAGTCAAGTAAATGGAGACGATGAAAACATTCCATCGTACTTTGATTTATAACATTCCAAACTCATTTCAACTAGATGAAATAAATTCAATTTTACTCATATAATCAATATGGCTTGTGAATTCCTTAAAACTTGGCTTCTGCCAAAACTCATACTTAGCAACACCTTGATCAAAGGCATCCATCCGAGCCCGCCAAGGCTGTTAGAACTTTCATATACACGTAAAACATATTTTTTACATTTGAAAATACAGCCGTTCCTTGAGTTCGCCTTCACACGGTGGTTTGACGTTAAGTGAACTTTGTCATCCCTCAGGACATACCCTTTACGCCTCTACAATTGAGATAAAAGTATATAATGGGGTTTACCGTGCCCCCTCTATATAAAAGTTTCAATAGCATGACTTGGCAATTTCATTCCTAACCAATTTATCAGGACAAAGCAAATAGTTCACATTTTTCAATATAATTATCAATTCAGCCAATCATGCCATAATATCATAAGCCATTTGATTCAAATCATAATTTGCAATATAGTGCGTGGTCTCCAATTACTCTAATTTCAAATCAGTCATCCAATTTTTGATTCAATTTATAAATATTCAATTTATTTTATAAATTCATATTTTTCTCATAAAACAAGCAATTCACCATTTAAAATAATTTTTCCACAAAATCATCAAATTGAGTAAAATTTACTCTAGATAATTAAGATGATAGTAAGGTTACTCACAGTATTAGGAGTTCGAAATACTCTTATTCTCGATCCTCAAACACAATGTCTTTACATTTACCAGTATAGTTTGCTCACCACCTATCCATAATGCATAGCAAACAATTCACTGAATTGGTCCTAAATTGATATAAACTCAAATCAGGCTCTGTACTAATGCGTAAAATGAAAGATGAAATTGCTCGAGTAACTATCTAGATACGTTATCTTTTCTAAATTCCATTGTATACCTAAATAAATCGGTATTGGCCTCATTTGATTTTTCACCCGATTAATTGGCCAATATACCCAATTCAACTCCAAATAATTCCATTTTTCCTTCAATATTCCAAATCATCAAACACTATTTAGATAACTTGAAATATGGCAAAATCATCCTCACATATTCTTTAGTGAAATTCGGCCGTGAAATGTCCACTACTAATAAAATTTTTCAAGCTTGATTCTCACACCATAATTCGTCAATTCCTAACCAAATTCACTTAGAATAAAATCAATTTCGACATCAACACACTACATGAAGAATTCGGCCAATGATGGGTAATAGGAGAAAATGAATTTTTCTTGGTTGTTTTTCATACTACACATCACTAACTAACTAAAAACACTAAAATCTATTGAAATCTAACCAATTAAAGCATCAAAACTTCTCTCCAAAGGTTTGACCAGCAAGAACACCATTATGAAATCTTGATTCTCAACCGTTTAAAATGGAAAATAATACACAAGAATGATAGATCACTAGCCAAAATCAAGAAATTTTACCTTTTTCACTTGTTTCCTTGTATTTTCACACTTTTCTCTTGAATCTTGGTGGTTAGGATTTTGGTTCTTCTTTCCCTCTTTGTGCTTAGCTATGGCCGGCCAAATGAAGTGAAGATAATGGGTTTAAATTGGCTTTTTAAAGAAAATATTTAAATGGTTAAAAATGTACCACGTGTCACTTTTTTATTGGTTCACTTTTCATAACTTAATAATTAAGTATTCCATCTCCACCACACATAATTCCTCAGTCATCCACAATAATAATAAGTGTAATTCATGTGCTGGACATTTATTGGGTGGTGCAAAATTACAATTTTACCCCTAAGGTGGCAAAATGACAATTTTACCCCTATGCTCCGAAAAATACCATAATTAAAATTTTTCACTTCTCAACCTCAAATTATACTCCAATTAATCAATCTTGGTCAAAAATTTCATCCCACATTTCAATTTTTCCTTCTGGTGGCAAAATTACCATTTTGCCCCTAGATTTCAAAATTTTAATATTAACTCCAAATCGGCCCTCGAACTCCGAATCACCATTTTAAGTCATTCCTGAAATTTGAAATTTTCAATTTCATCTTAAAATCTCCATTTAGACTAGTTCGAGGCCTAAATCAACTTAGTTGTATTTTGACGATTTTTTGAGATACCCAATACCATACCCAAGCATGCCAGCATGTTGTCAAGCACATAGATGACATGGTAAGTATTTTATTGAGTCGAGTTTTACAAATAGGCTGGTCCACGGAACCTGCCCACTGCAGTAAGCTAATCAATATCCACCAAATCAATAAAAGTTTTGACAACATGACATGGCAATTACATTACTACCCAGCCTGTCAAGGCAAAACAAACATTTCATATAGTTTCAACACAATTTCCAATTCAGCCATTCATGCCCACATTATCATAAGTCATTCAATTCAACCCATAATTTACAACAGAGCAAGTAGTCTCCAATTGCTCCATTTTCAAAGCAATCATTCAATTTCAAGACAATTTATAAAATCATTTCATTTAATCACATTTTGCTTATAAAATATAAAGATTTACCATATAAACTCATTTTTTCATAAAATCACAAAAACGAATTAAAATTCACTTTCGATAATCAAGATGATCATAAGGTGTCAAACCCTGCTCTATAAAATAATTACGATGTCATTTACATGCTCAATAGAATATTTGCATATTTAGAAAGTTCGAGAAATCGTTAAAAGACGATATTACCCCTAATGATACCATTAAGTCGATTAAGCCTCAAATGAGTTCAAATAAGAATTTTAAAAATAAAACCGAGAATTTCACAGTCCAGGGATTACTTAAAACAGTGATTCGGAGTTTGAGGTCCAATTTGGAGTCAATCAGAAAAATTGACCGATTTGGGACAAAACGATCATTTTATCATTTAAGGACAAAATGGATATTTTTATAAAAGATTTTGACTACATTTGACCAAGAATAATTATATGAATATAATATGATTATTGGAGCACAAAATTAAATTTAGCAGTGAAAAAATATAATTCTCGAAATTTTTGGAGCACAATAGTAAAATGGTAATTTTGCCACCTGAGGATAAAATCATAATTTTTAGAGAAGATTTAAGCCCCATTTGATTAAGATTGTTCAATTGAAGTATTATTTGAAGTTGAAAAGTGAAAATAATGTAATTTCGATACTTTTCAGAGTATAAGGGCAAAATCGTAATTTTGCCACCCAAGGACAAAAATTGAATTTTCAAGAGGAATTGGATCAAATTTGATTTATTGGAGTATGATATGAGTATGATGAGTGAAAAATATGAATATTGGTAATTTTTCAATTTTTGAGGAAAAAAGTAATTTTTCACTTTTATGGGGGCAAAAGTGCAATTTTTGAAAATTTACTCCACCGAGACTTTGAAAAAATCTAGAAATTTCATCTAAGACATGGATAAGAGAAGAGGAATGTATGGTGGAAAAAAAAGTCAAAAGGATGGCTAGAAAAAAATAAATTAATAAAATATTTAAAATGTAAATAAAATAATATTATTTTATTTAGCTTTTAAAAAGCCATACAATTCAGCCCATTCATCCCTTTGGTCAGCCAAAAACCAGAAAAGAGAGAAAGAAACCAAAAACAAACCCTAGAGTGAGAAAATTCAAAGAAAAAGTGTAGAAAATCAAGGAAAACAAGTGGAAAAAGGTATGATTTTTCATTTTTGCTTGAGATTTTTTATTTCTAAGCAATTTCCCTTATTTTTCCACGCTTGAAATGCATGTTTTCATGGTGAATCAGGGGTTGGTCAAATAGGTTTAGAGAGAGAAAGAGGTTAGATTGAATTGATTTTGAACTATGTTAGTGTTTAAGGCTAGTTTAGCATGTTAGTAAGCAAAACAACAAGAAAAAAATTGATTTTCCCCATGAATCTTCAATGACCGAATGCCTTAAGGAATGTGTGTGAAACGAAATGATTTCATTTCAAATGAAATGGTTTTGAAATTGATCAATTATGGAAAAAAAATTAAATAGGAAAATTTCAGTATTAGTGCACCATTTTTAGCCAAATTTTTTGAGAGAAATTGACTATTGGAAATTGAGGAAATTGATGAGATTTTAGGGCATTTTGGTAATATTTGATGAATTATGAAGGTAGGAATTAAATGAGAATTTTTATTCCAAAATATGAATTTTTACCTAATAGGGGTAAAAGCGTAATTTGTAGTCTAAGACTGACAAATTGACCCGTGTTCACTGTCATTGAGTATTATGGATATAATTGGATTGTTAGAAATTGAAATGGGTCAAATCGGAGTTAAATCGAGTATTTTAGCAAATTAGGCCGGGTGTAGGCAAATTGGCCGGACACTACGATTAAATGACTGTCCGAACAATTTCCATCCCATTTCCATGCATGTAGAGCCTAAAACAATTTATGATAAATTGACACAATTTATTGAATTTTGTGTCATGGATTATGGATAGGTGGTGAGCAAATTGATTCTGGTAAGAGATTGCACCTGAGGACGGAGGATAGGAGTATTTCTACTCCTAGTACTGTTAGTAAACTTATTATCATCTTAATTATCTAGAGTAGATTTTATTAAATTTAATGGTTTTATGAAAAATCATTTTATTGGGTGAATTGTTGATTTTACGAGAAAATTGTGAAATTTATAAAATAAATTGGATTTACAAAATAAATTGAATTTTTATAAATTGATTTGAAAATTGAACAATTGGTTTTGAAATTAGAGTAATTGGAGACTGTTTGATTGTGTTATAAATTGTGTTTTAAATCACATGGCTTATAGCAATATATGAGCATGAATGGCTAGACTGGTTGGTGCAAAAATTATATATAATGTGTATTCAGCCTTGAGAGGCTAGATTGTGACAAATTGCCATATCATGCTAGTTAAGATTTTATAAATACGATGGTAGATAAAACAATCCCTACACTGGAAGTTCTGTGGGCTAGCCTAAGAGAGAGGGCATAAAATCAGATTTATCTTACCTCGATCGAAGAGCCGTGTGTGGGGTATCTCCGGAGGTAAAGTTTGAGTGCACTTGATGTGGACCACCGCGTGAGAGTGAGACTCAGCCAACGTCAAGGCGTGGCTAGATAATTATATGTAAAAATATGTTCAGTTGTATACTACACTGAACAGCCTTGGCGGTCTAGGTCAGATGCTTCGGCCGGGGCATCCCCGAGAATGATTTTGGCATAAGCCAAGTTAAGTTTTTAAGATATACATAAGCCATACTAAATATTAATTTAATCGAGTAAAATAATTCTATTTTGCTCAATAAAATATTTTATTTGTCTCTACTCAATTGCAATGAGTTGAGATAAGATGAACAGTAGTACAAAGAAAGAATTTGAAATTTGTCTCCATTTACTCGACTTTAGATATTTTTGATGCTGTTTGTTTACTCACTGGGATCTTATAATCTCACCCCTCTTCTTATTCACATTTCAGGCTCAAGATAAGCTGTAGATAGCCAGTTGCATCGAGGACCGCAATTGGATTGCATTCCCAGGAAGGCTGTAGGTTTCCAGCTTTCACTATATTTTGGTTAGTTGTGGGCCCGCGTGTCACTGTAATTTAAGTTTCACACTCTGATCTGTATACTAGTATGTAAAAATATATTTATATTTTACGTTGAGAAAATTTTATTTTCAATAGCATTATAAAAATGTTTTATAAGGAATTATAATATTTTCGTGAATATGTTGATTATATTCAAATAATTATTCTTTTAATTTAAAAGATTGTTTTAGATACTTAAATTTGTTTTTAATCCTTAAGTATATGTTTTCTATTCATCTTCTATATTTTCACTTGGTTTTGGAGTTTTCGAGGAGAAAAGAGGGAAATGCCCTGTGAGGTTAAAATTATTTTTCTATTGTTTAAAAAAATTTAAATCCCTTAAAATACGATATTTGGCAATGACTACTCACAGGGGAGGTAAGAAAACTGATACGAATGCCTTACAGGGTTTCGGTCGGTATTCAACGTGTGAATACCTATCTAGACTTTGTGGCAGTTGTCAGGGGCCCGATGGGGAGTTTCGGAGCGTGACATAAGGTTGCTCACTGTAATGGGAATCGAGTTCAAGATACTCCGATTCTTAATCCTCGGGTACTACCTCTTTACTCTTACTAGAATGCTCACCACCTAGACATAATGCACAATAAGCAATTTGCTACATTTGTGCTAAACCGTTATAAAACCAATTCAGGCTTTATATGAATGCATGAGGTTGTTTAGATAGTCACTTAAAATCTGTATTCCACTTAGGTTTAATTGTGATCGGAATAAATTTGTATTTGACCTAATTTGTACTATACACTATTAAATGGACTAAAACATCCAATTCAATTCCAAATATATTCATTTCACCTCCAATATTCCAATTACATCAATGTACCTCAAAGAACTTGATTTTTGATGAACTTCACCATACCCAAGATTCATTCCAATTTTGAACTAACTTGCAAATCAATGTCAACACAGTCCAATAAATCCATCCATATCATTAGAATTTAAATCTAAGTCCACTCACCATGTTTTCCTCATTATGGTCCAAGTTGTTCACTAAATGAATTATACTTTTCACTAACCATTTTCAACATCCAACACCAAAATCATCAATTTCAAGCTAAATAACATGAAGTATAATCAAAATTCATCATTAATATTCCATGTGGAAAATTCAGCCAATGAAGAGTGATTGAAGAACACGTTATTTTCATACCTAACATCACCAAACAACTAAAAATACTAAGATATCTTGAAATCTAACCAAATAAATCATCAAATATTCTCTCTCTAATTTCGTTCAACCATGAATCCTTCATGAGATCTTGAATTTCAACCATGGTAATTGAAAAAGAATTCATAGGAAAGGTATATCACAAGCTAGAATTAAGAAATTTTACCTTTAATCACTTGTTTACTTGAAATCCAACAATTTCTCTCGAATTTTTCCTTCCTAGGGTTTGTTCTTCCTTTTTTCCTCTTTGTTCCTCACTTAGCCGGCCATGAAGAATGAGTTTGGAGTGTTTTAAGTGAGCTAATAAAGGTAAAGAAAATAATATTAAAGCTTGACACTTGTCACCATATAATTGGTCCATGTTTAAAAATTTAATAATTAAGCTTTCTTTCACCACCACATAAAATATCTCAATTATCCATAAAATAAAATGTTAATGGATAAAATCCATGGGCATGACAAGTGTTGGGTGGTGTAAAATTCCAAATTTACCCTTGGGTGGCAAAATGACTATTTTGCCCTTATGCTCGAAAAAATGTCGAAATTAAAATTTTTCACTTCTCAAACTCAAATTATTTTCTAATTAGTCAATCTCGGTCAAAAACCTCTTCCAACATTTCAATCTTAACCTTGGGTGGCAAAATGACAATTTTGCGCCTACGTTATGAAAATTCCAATTTGACTCCAAATCAGTCCTTAAACTCCAAATCACTATATTAAGTCATTCTGGGGTTTTAAAAATTCTCAATTTCATCTTAAAATCTCTATTTGGACTAGTTCGAGGCTTAATTCAACCTAATTATACCACTAGGTACACTACCAACTTTTAACGATTTTTGAGGTTTCTAGTATGCAGACATGGTTTCTAATGTATAAATGGCATAATAAATATATTGTAGAGCTGGGCTTGACAAACCTAGTGTCTCAAGTCTATGGAATATTTAAACAACTGACACATGAGAAGTATTTCATATACACTTGAGTGAAATACCAAATGCACTTCTCATGGCGGGTCATGTTCAGTGAACTTGCTCTCCTAGGCAAGCACTAACATTCTAGTTCCAAGTATCTCTGTATTGCAACCTATGAGATCGATTGCTTACTTCTCAAGTAAAAATCATAGAATATACTAGTCTCTAAGCATCATTGATGTCCAGTCTTAAGTATACATTGACTAGGAACATTTTGAGATTATGCTTAGATGCATAAGAATCTCATAACTGCAACCTATTACAATTTCCTTGCAAGGCATATTAATCTCATGGACTTCACCCAATTAGACTTATAACTCATTATAATTGATGTCTTATTGATGATGGAAAACCTCTAACCATTCAACATGAATGATATTGTTGCATGATTGGAATCAAGCCTTAACCAATCCTAATTGGCTACAAAGCTCATCCCAACGTTTCCCACTAGCACAAAGCTAATTACTACCTCATCTTATGTGGATTCAAATCCATCCAGCAATCGTGTCTCCATGTAGACTCGCTTATGCCCTTTAATGCGGTTAATTGTTTTTATCTATCTTTAAAATGTCTATGCATCACATCATGTCATATTACTATATCTAGATCTAATAAGACTCGAGTTATATTATTATGGCTCCATTGTTACATTAACAATGTTTAGAACCCTTTATTAGTTCCATGAACTAATGATCTAAATATCTTACTATTTAAGACCTTTATAATAGGATCCATATGACTTTATTTATATACACGTATAATCCATTTTGCTCCTTGGGACCATTCCAACTAGACTATGATGTATGCATCATATGCATTTGTCACTTTTCATTGTGTTATCTACCCTTTTTAAATTTTGGCACTTTCTTTGTGTACACATTTGCATCCCATGTAATTGTATCACTAAAGAATTGTATTCACTCCTACTAACCTCTTTTGTGTATGAGATGAGAACACTTATACATTTTATTAAATCCAACCCTTTAGATCCCATTTAATAGAACAAAATGTATAACTTTAATGAAAAATATATTTAGTAGTCCATCTCATATGAATAATAGATCCTCAATGTATCCTACTAAATCCATGGAGTTCTCATACATATGATTATGTATCTCTATGCAAAATCTTAAGAGTTAAATTCCAATGTAACTATATAATAACTAAAAAACTCATTTCTTAGTGTTACCATGCTCCCACTAAATCCAAGATCCTTTGTGAGAGTAATAATCAAACTTTTTTCAATTTTTTGTGATGTTACATACATACATCTCAATGTATGCTTGGAATCATATTGGTTTGAAATAATATAATTGGCTACATATATATTGGAGAGATATGGACCAAATCATATCACTATATGAATTTGCTTTCTTCTTTGAACAAACTTCTTTATGTTTTATTCATAAGAAAGTTCCATTTCACATGAATCTACATTCATCTTTTGAATAATTAATTAATAAGTAAAGGTAATCTTCACTAAGGTCATATCTTAATAAGAGTACTGCATACTATATAGCTCATATGATCTTATATTTGAATTCTCTGCACATTTCACGATTTCAAATTTTATTTCTTTAAGGATACAAGACAAAATCTCAATTTGGTCTTTTTTAAACTTAATGAATTAGGAACATTTTCCATAACATTTTATGTTCAATGGTTCGTTTACATCTATATGTATAAGATCTTTTGAACATACCAAGTCATTCACTTTTGCATGAAAATTGACTTTGTCATATAAGAATTACTAGCTTGTTTATGATTCCCAATCAAAAGGATCTAAGTATCTTCATACTTTAATTCTTACTTCAATGACCAAGACAAAAATGCCATAATTGAGATCATATGCAATTAGTTTTCTTGACATTTATTTTGAGCATTGACTTACTATTATTGTTTTGTGCTTTATGTCATTACATAAATGCATTCAACATCTAGTATCAAATACTTATGATGTTAATACAACAGTAGTAACTTCTAGCTGAATTATAAACTTTGGTGAATTAAAAGCTTCTATAAGCTTCATCTTCTTTAACTCTATCAAGGAAACATTTTTTGTTTTAGTCCTTCCTTTGTCCATCTTTACCATAAAGATGTTTGAGAACATTTCCTAGTTAGTGCCATTGTCGTGGTTGTCTTCCCAATTCATAATTAAGGCAATATAAATTCCATCTCATGGAAGTACACTTCTAATTATGAATTTGTATTTGGTAGAAATTACAATACGAACAACCTTTTGCTTGAAAACATTTTTCAAATCTTGGTACCTTTAAAAAGGGTTTAGTCTAATAAGTTTGATTTACATCCAAGATGCACCATAGTGACAGATTATTACCCATGTATATAAATTATGTCTAAGCAGATAAAATAAAGCAATAAGTAAATATCATGCATAAACTATTTGAAACAAGGTTTTAACATTTTAAATAGTTCTCCCATTATTTTCTACAAGATGATAACCTTCCATATCACCTCGAGAGATCTCTACTAGGATTCTCTTAGTGGGCTAGGATCCCATCCATCTAGTCATGGCCTTGAATGTGCTCAACAAACCACGATAAGTGGATTAGGTAGGTAAATGAGCTGACCAATTGTATCTCTATACAACTCCTAGATCGGCTAGGTGACAACACATTGCCTAAACATATCATATATATTTCACCTAGCCTTTGCCTCTAGTTTCATAATAACCAAGTTTCCAAGCATCCGGATTTTATGAAACTAGTTTAGTAAAACCCACCAATAGCTCAAACATGTGACCTTGAGTGTGCTCAACAAGTCTCCAATTAAAAGAGCAGCCAGGTTATCTTGCTATATGGTGGAAGGCAACTTAATCATACGTGGTATGTGACTCAATATTTACCGAGGGATTTTATACTTTTCGTTTTATTAAGGTCTCATTTGATTAGCATGCATAGCATTTAATATATCGCATAAAATTAAATCTATCACATGCTATTCTACTATGATGGTTATGGGCTTTTCTACTCTAGTTAGAAACATAAAGAGTAAACATGCTCAATATGATGATGATCTTGCATTTCATTTGAAAAATGTTACTCAACAATCGATGATCATAGTTCAAAATCATTTGGTGCTTAGGTTTGAAAAGATTTAGTATTTTTTTTTAAATTTCTTAGTAAAGGAATTGATCATATCAAGGCCTTTAGCTAGCTCAAATCATATTTGAATTAATTCAATTAGTAAGTTCTTTATAATTAAACTTCTTTAATTATAAACCTAAACCAATTTAGGAAACTTCCTAATTTGAGTATCTATCATAAATCGTTTTAAAAGGTTTTGTCAAGCCCAGCTCTATTATATACTTGCCATGTCATTCATATACTTGATAGCATGTCTGCATATTTGAATGCTTCAAAAATCGTTAAAAGTCGGTATCGTACCTAGTGGTACAATTAAGTCAATTAAAGCCTCGAACTAGTCCAAATAAAGATTTTAGGATGTATTTGAGAGTTATTGAACCTTAGAATGTCTTAATATGGTGATTTGGAGTTAGAATATTGAATTGGAGTCCAATCGAGAATTTTCATAACATGGGGGCAAAATGGTTATTTTGCCACCCAAGGATAGAATTTGAATTTTGAATGACATGTTTGACCAATTTTAACTATTTGGAACATAATTTGAATTTGAGAAGTGAAAATTTTCAATTCTGACGTTTTTTCAAGCATAAGGGCAAAACAGTCATTTCAAGTGTCTATGAAGACGTAATTGGAATTTTTAAAATTTTACACCACCATGACACTTGTCAAGCCCATGAATTTCACCTATTATTATATTATACTTGTCCAGCCTGACCCTAAAATATCTTACATGACATTTATATGTGTGACATCATATATGCATATTAAAATATCTCGAAAAAGTGGATAAAAGCCGGTATTGTACTTAGAAGTACAATTAAGTCAAATTAAACATTGAACAAGTTAAAATAAGGATTGTAAAGTGAAATTTGGAATTTCACAGTGTATGGATAACTAAAAATGGTAATTCAAAGTTTGAGAGCCAATTTAAGGTCAATCGAGAAAATTGACCGGTTATGGGTAAAATGGTCATTTTGCCATTTAAGGACAAAATGAGAATTTTTAACAAAGATTTTGATCACATTTGATCAAGAATGATTATTTGGAGCAAAATATGAGGTTTAGCAATGAAAGATTTTCAATTTTCGATATTTTTGGAGTATAGATGTAAAACAGTAATTTTGCCTTACAGGGGCAAAACGGTAAATTTCACCACCAAAACTTGTCAAAGACCAAGGATTTTGTTTATCATTGGAATGGATAAATAGAAGAATAATTGTGGTGGGAAAGTTATTAGCAAAAGTCAAATAATTAAAATTTTAGACGAATTGGGTAGTAACACGTGGCAAGTCATTATATTTTATGATTAAACTATAAAAATCAGCTTATAACCTTCATTTTCTCTCACCAAAGTCGGCCTAAACCAGAACCAAAGGAAAAGAAAAAAAACAAAGGGGAAAAGCAAAAACCTAGCCAAGGAATCAAGAGATTTCAAGGATTCTTCAAAGATCAAGCAACATAAAGGTAAAATTTCTTTAGTTTTGCTTGAAACCTAGCCTACCCATGCTTTAGTTCTTATTTTCCATAGTTGAATATTAAGTTATCATGCTGAAATCACTAAGGCTGAATGGGTATGGAAGAGAAATTGACGTTGGATTAGCTTGATTTTGAACTATATTGATGTTTAGAGATAGTTAAGCATGTTTATAAGCAAAACCATAAGAAAAAAATTGATCCTCCTTAGTATTCTTCATTGGCCAAACCTGATGTGTTGAGTATCAATGAGGGATTGTTTGAATTTCAAGAGATATGGTTTAGAAAATGATGAATTAAGGTGAAAAGGTTAAATAGGAAAAATTACGGTGTTAGTGCACCAAATGATCGAATTTTTCTATAAGGAAATGTGAGGGTTCTAATGCTGAATTTAGTATTATTTGAATGATATTTGGTGAATCAAGGCATTAAAAGAGAAATGGAGCAATTTGGAAGTGATTTGGACACAATCGTCAATTAATCAAGTAATTAGTCGAATTTAGTCGATAATGTGTTTAAGCGATATTCAGATGAATTTTTGCATTACATATCATGCATTAGTAGTTTAAATTAGCTTATTTCAATTTAGGGGCAATATCATAAATTCCTTAACTTTATCATGTGTCAAGGTTGTGAGACTTCCAAAAAAGGCAAAGAGATTGCGCTTGAAGACCACTAGTCCGAGTACACCCGAAATCTGATTTTTTGACAACTATGAGTGAACTTACTATCACCTCAATTATCTGAAGTGATTTTTATCTATTTTGGTAAATTCTATGAAAAATGGATTTCAAAGATGAATTTTTATATTTTATAAATAAATGTGTTAAATGAAATTATGTCATAAATTATTTAAAAATCTACCGTGGTTTTGAAAATAGAGTACTGGGAGACCACTGTTTGTTGCATGGTAAATTGTATTTTGAAATTGATATGGCTTATGAAAGTGTGGCATGATTGGCTGTTGGTTTATTGTGTTGGAAAATATATGAAATGTTGTTTACCGTGCAGGCTGGATAGAAAAAAAATAGCCCAGTCATGCTGCTAACTTTCTGTTAATTTGGTGGATAATTATCTACTGCAGTAGATAGGTTTCCATGGACCAGCCTACATAGAGGTGGCACGATAAAACCCTATATACTTTTATCTTAGTTGTAAAGACGTACAGGGTTGTCTTGAGGTATGACAAAGTTCACTTCACACTAAACCACCACGTGAAAGCGAACTCAACTAACGCCAAGGATCGGCTGCATTTTTGGAAAAATTATAAATTTGAACAGCCTTGGTGGACTCGGTTAGATGGCTCGGCCAAGGTATCCCCGAGTACGTATTTTATGGCACGAGCCACGATTTTGATAAATCATAAGCCTTATTATTATTATTATATTTGTTATTATTTGGATGAATTGAAATTACTTGCACTGATTTAAATAAGGTTTCATGTTATGAAACCCTTGAGATAAAAAGGTTTTCATTGTCTCCTATTACTCGCCTTTAGATATTTTAGGAGATATTTGTTTACTCACTTAGTTGTGTAAACTCACCACTCTCCCTTCCAACATTTCAGAATCTGACTAGTTGTAGATAGTCGTGTTTACTGAGGATGACAGTTGATTTTACAACCTCATCAACAGTAGGTTTCCGTCCTCTTTACTTTTGTATATTCGTGGGCACACGAGCCACTGTAAATGTATCTATACACTTTGTTTATTGGTATCTCAATATATATGAATTTATTTTGTGCTTACACCATAAAAATTATATACCGAACACTTTATAAACATTGTTTTATAAGATATTGCAATATTTTATTAAATATTTCTATTATATTCTAAAAATTTCTATTTCTTTTAAAATGAATGTTTTAGTTAAAGAAACGTGTCTCTGATTTCAAAATATGTGTTTTCCATATATTTGCCTTGAAATTATCGGGGTTCGAAATTTTTTGATAAAAATGATGAAAATGCCCCTGTGAGTCAAAAGTCATTTTATGAATGTTTTGGTTTGGAAATGACTGGTAATTTGTAAAAATGTGATGTTCAACGACTGTCGCTTACAGGGGAGGTAAGAAAACTGATACGATAGCCTTGCGGGGTTTCGTTTGGTATTCGGGGTATGGATGCCTATCGAGACGTCGCGGTGGTTGTCATGGGCCCGATGGGAGTTCCGAGTCATGACAATACTTTAGATAATTGAGGTATTTTATGTGGTGGTGAGAAAAGGCTTAATAATTAAGTTTTAAATATGAACCAATTATGTAATGACATGTCTCCACCTTTAATTCTTCTATAATTTCCTTTATAAACTCAACATAAACTCTCCCATTCACTCTCCCATTTCCATGCAAACCAAAGGAGAAAGGGGAAACGAATAGAAACAAACCCTAAAGAAGAAATTCAAGAGAAAATTCATCGATTATCGAAAGACGACGCAATCTGAGGTGAGATTTCACGATTTAGCTCAAGATCTACATTTCCTATGCTTTCTTTTTCATTTCTATGGTTGAAACCCAAATTTTCATGAAGGAATTCTTGCTAGCCGAACATAAGGGGGGAGGTTTTGATGATGGATTTTGCTAGCTTTCATGCTATCTAGGTGTATTTAGTTGTTTTGTGATATTCGGTATGAAAAACAAGCATGAAAACCACATGTTCTTCACCAAACCCTCTTTGGTCGAATTTGATAGGTGATATGTTGATGATGAATTTAGTCATATTTCATGTTATTTAGCTCGTATTTAATGATTGGTGGTGCCAGAAATTGAAAAGGAAAAATCGGACATGAAAATCATATTTTGACCAATTATATATATACATGTTATATGGTTCAAATGTGATAAAATAAGTCACAATCAAGTTCATTGAGGTACTTTGATTATAATTGGAGTATGGGAAGTGCAATGAATATATTTGGAATTGAATCAGATGATTTGGTTAATTCAGTAGTGTATAGTTCGAGTTAGGTCGTATATCATTTTAGTTCGATGACAATTGAACCTACATAGAACACCATTTTTAAGTGATTATTCGAACGTTTCTCATTCAATTTCATGCATTCATATAGAGCCTGAAACAATTTTACAACAGTTTTGCACAAATGTATTGAATTACTTGTTGTGTATTATGTATATGTGGTGAGCCCTCTGATAAGGGTAAAGATATCATACCCGAGGACTAGAAGTAGGAGTACTCCCGTTATTGTGAGTAAACAGAGCATCATCTTAATAATGTAAAGTAGTTTATACTCGTTTTTATGATTTTAAAGAATAATGAATTTAAACGGTAAATTATTATGTTTTACAATTAAAATGTTGGTTAAATGAAATAAGATTCAAATATTGTTTTGAAACTTAATGTAGGTTTTGGAAATTTAGTAAGTGGAAACTATATACTTGTAATATATATGTGTGTTTTGACTATTTTTCATTATGCCAACCTTGCTTTGTAATGAATGTTTTGGCATAACGAGAATTTTAAATGATATATGGTTTGAATTGATGGCTTATGACAATGTGATGGCATGAATGGCTGGATTTGTGGTTGTGTGAAATATATGAACTGTTTTGTTTTACCTTGATAGACTGGGTAATATCATATTAGCCATGTCATGCTGTCGAAATTTTATTGATTTGGTGGATTATTTGATTAGCTTACTACAGTGGGCGGGTTTTCGTGCACCGGACTATTAGAGAGGCACGGTAAACTCTGTTATATTTTACCTTAGTATGAGACGCGCAGAGGGTATCTCCTAAGGTAGTTTAGAGTTCACTTCACGCCAAACCACCACGTAAGGATGAAACTCAGCCAACGCCAAGGAACGGCTATGTTTTTAAACGTAAAAACATGTTTTATGTGTATATATCTTTTTAACAACCTTGGTGGACTCGATTGGATGCCCGAGCCAAGGTGTCACTGAGTATGAGTTTTGGCATGAGCTAAGTTTTTAAGAGAGTCATAAGCCTTGTTGATTATTTTGATGAAATGTAATTGTTTTATATGGGTTGAAATGAGTTTTAATGTTAAGAATTATATTATGATTAAATGTTTTAATTGTTTTCATTTACTAGGCTTTAGATGTTATACACGATCTTTTCTTACTCACTGGGTTTATAAAAACTCACCACCCTTCTTTCACTCATTTCAGGCTCAGGACAATTTGTAGATAGTTGATTTTGTCAAAGGTTTGCTGTTGGATTCATGTTGACTCCATTAGTTTTTGATGGTAATAAAACATTCCCATGTCATTTGTGTCAACATTTCTAACTAATTGTGCAGGGGAAACAACTACAAAGAAATAATATTTCAATCTTCCTAATGAGCACTTAAAGATATGATTTGGATAAGGAACAATGATGACCATTATAAAGGAAGTCCCTTGATATGACAAGGAAGATCATTGGTTGAATAAAGGTCAAAATGGAGAAGTGAAAGGGTGAAGCTTGGTGAGAAACAGAATCAAGTTAGTCGACCAAGAAAATAGGGTTAGTCCATTAAGCACTCACTGGAATCTGCGTCTGAAACAGAACCAACTTAGTCGACCAAGGGAAAACTTTTAGTCGACTAAGTGCTCTCTATCTGCTACATCTGCCAGGCCACTACAAGACAAGAAAACGGCTAGAATCTTCCCCAAACTGTTTCTAACGGTCCTAAACGTCCCAACAGCCATCAGACAAGCTTCTCCAACTATAAAAGGATCTTAAAATGCCAAGGAACCAACTTTTGGCTTCATTAACAAAGACTCCATCATATTCAAGCCAAGAAAGAGTAGCAAACTTAAAAATCCTTCGTACTCTCGATTGAACCTCAACGCATATTCTTTGTATTTGTGTTTCGCACTCAAACTTGTACCACACAGATCAACCGTGTGATCACTAGGTACTTTCCTCTTTCTATCTTTGTATTCTTAGAGTGAGTGTTTCACTCTAAGTGTTTGCATCAAGCAAGGTGTGCTTGGATACTTGTGGGTTCTAGTTTAGCCCGTGAAAAACTAAGGTAAAGGTTGTGGTTAAGCCTTGAAAAACCAAATTGGGGTTTTAGTTTAGCTCAGGAAAAACTAGTGATAGGCTGTGGTTGAGCCTTGGAAAGCCACATTGGGTTTTAGTTGATCCCGTGAAAAACTAGTGTAAAGGTTGTGGCTAAGCCTTAGAAAAGCCATTGTAAAAGCTTGGTGGAAGCTTGTGAATTCCACCATCTTAGTGTTTGATTTAAAAATCCTTGGTTGGATAATCAAGGTAGTGGATGTAGGTCTTGGACCGAACCACTATAAATACCTTGTCCATTGTTTTCATTGCTTCATCATCTTCATTTTGAGATCAAGTCTCAATCATCCCAAAAGAGCCGAGATAGTGCTATTCACCCCCCCTCTAGCACCTATATTTGGGACCAACAATTGGTATCAGAGCTAGCTCTCGCATATAAGGTCTAACACCCTTAGAGAGGATCAAAATGGCTCAACAAAAATCAGTTGTAGCTGAAGGACAATCAACAAATAGACCACCTTTGTTTGATGGCTCTAATTACCCTTATTAGAGCACTAGAATGTCAATTTACATTAGGGCCATAGATTATGAAATGTGGGATGTCATCATTGATGGTTCTTTTACTCCCTCAATTGTGAATGTTGTCACAAATGAGTTGATGCCTAAGCCAAGGTCTGAATAGACCGAGGCTGAAACTAAGAAAGTGCAGACAAATTTCAAGGCAATCAACACCCTGCATTGTGCCTTAACTCTCACTAAGTTTAACAAAGTCTCAAGTTGTACAACAACTAAGCAAGTGTAGGACAAGTTAAGAATAATTCATGAAGGGACTTCCCAAATTAAAGAGTCCAAGATAGCCCTCCTGACCCATAGCTATGAGATGTTCAAAATGGAACCTGGTGAGGACATCACCAGCATGTTTGATTGGTTCACAAACATTACAAATAAACTTAACCAACTAGGAAAACCTATCCTTGAGCATGAGCTTCTAAAAAAACTTCTTAAGAGTCTACCTAAGTCCTGGAATCCAAAGGTGACTGCCATCCGAGAAGCCAAAGATTTGAACATCATCACACTCGATGAAATATGCAAGTCACTCCTCACACATGAGCTGGCGCTCAAGGAATAAGAAGAAGAGGACAAAAGAGAGGCAAAAGAGAAGAAGAAGGACATAGCACTTAAAGCTAGCATCCTTGAAGAAGAGTTGGAAGAACTCTCATGCGATGACAATGATGAACTTGCACTTGTTGCAAGAAGATTGAGAAAACTGATGGGAAGAAAGGACCAAAAATTTGTAAGAAAATTCTTTAAAAAGGATCAAGGTCCTTCATGAAAGAAAAACAAGAACGAAAACAGTAACAAGGAATAAGTATCTGCTGCGAATGCAAAAAGCCAAGGCACTACAAATCTAAATGTCCATTGCCAAAGGAAGAAACTCTAAGAAAAAATAGAAAATCAAAAAGGGCAATGGTTGCTGCAACCTGGTCAGACAATGATTCAAGCACAAAATTCGATGAAGGAAGCTCAGAAAAAAGAGCAAACATTTTCCTGATGGCAAAGGATGATTAAATAGAGGTATGCTCATTGACTTGTGATATATCTATGAATGATTTGCAAGATGAATATGATGAGTTATGTGATGAGTTTGAAAGTTTATTTTTAAGTACAAAATCTGAAGAAAAAGCGCTACATTACATGGAAAAGATTTGGAGAAAATAAAACATGAATTCAATTCTGTTTTTGAACAAAGAAATTTACTTCAAACTGAATTGGAACACTCAAAAACAAATTTTGAAATCATGAGAGTAGAGCTGGAAAACAAAACTAATGATTTGCAAAAAGCTCTTAATGAAAATACAGCTCTTAAGTGTTTAAACAATCATCTTTGAAAGAAAAATTCATATAGGAAGAAGAATCATCATAATGCATCATCTAGATGCTATTGTTGTGGAAAATATGGTCATTTATCATATGATTGTGTCAAAAACATTAATGTGCAGAAAACCAAAAAAATTTGAGCGCCAAAAGGTTATTTTATTGACACTAACACTCAAAAACCCATCAAAGCATGGGTACCTATCAAGAAGAACTGAATCATATTTTTGTAGGTTGAGTTGCACCTAAAGGAGACATGTTTAAAGGCCCAACACAAGAAGAAGCAGCCATGGTACATGGATAGTGGCTGCTCTCGACACATGACAGGGGATGAAATGCTATTTGCACAGCTGGATAAGAAAAAGGGAGGCACCATATCCTTTGGAGATAATTCAAAAGGAAGAATTCAAGGTATAGGTACGGTTGGTAAGAACTCCTGTACACAAATCAGTCATGTGTTATTTGTTCAAGGCTTAAAGCATAATCTGCTAAGCATAAGTCAGCTATGTGGCAAAAGGTTTAAGGTTTGTTTTGATTCTAACAAATGTGAAGTAATAGACATAGGCACTAACAAGACTACCTTCATAGGAAATAGATTGAAAAACATGTATGTCATTTTCCTTGAAGATCTAGAAAAGGATAGTGAAATGTGCCTAGTAGCTAAGGCTGAAAATGATAGCTGGTTGTGGCATAGGAGACTAAGACATGTTAGTTTGAACACTATGTCGAAACTAATTAAGAAAGACTTAGTTGTTGGACTACCCAGCATTATATTTGAAAATGATAAAGTATGTGAAGCATGTCAACTAGGAAAACAAGTGAGAACATCATTCAAAGCTAAGAATGTTGTGTCAACATCGAAACCTCTTGAAATGCTTCATATTGACCTTTTTGGTCCAATTAACACCACAAGTCTAGGTGGTAAATCTTATGGTTTAGTGATTGTTGATGATTACTCAAGATTCACTTGGGTTTATTTTCTTACTCACAAGAATGATGCATTATCAAGTTTCATAGGATATTGCAAGAAAGTTGAGAATGAAAGAGGTACATCCATTATTAAGATTAGAAGTGACCATGGAGGAGAATTTGAGAATGATAAGTTCAAGAAATATTGCAATGAAAAGGGGTTGGAACACAACTTTTCAACACCTAGAACACCCCAGCAAAATGAAGTTGTGGAGAGAAAGAATAGAACATTGAAAGAGATGGCAAGAACTATGCTTTGTGAGAACAACCTTCCTAAATACTTATGGGCAAAAGCTGTCAATACAGCAGCTTATATACTTAATAGAGTTTCAATTAGAGCAATCATATCAAAGACCCCATATGAGCTGTACAAAGGAAGAAAACCAAACATCTCTCACCTTAGGAGCTTTGGCTGCAAATGCTTTGTGTTGAACAATGGAAAACAACCATTAGGGAAGTTTGATGCTAAAAGTGATGAAGCAATATTCTTGGGATATGCCATGAACTCAAAAGCTTATAGAGTTTTCAACAAAAAGACATTGAATGTTGAAGAATCTGTCCATATAGTTTTTGATGAATCAATCCATGTTGAAAAGGAAGTTCATGAGGATGATGAAGATTTAGAAAATCTAGAAAAACACATGGATGAAATGAGTCTAAATGATAGCAAAAACAATGAGGAAGACTCATCAAGAGAAGAAACCGTAGCTCCACTTCTTGAAAATTTACAAAGACAAGAAATCTAGCATAGTGACTTACTTAGAAGCTGGAGATATGTGAAAGATCACCCACAAGATCAAATCATAGAAGACATATCTCATGGAGTTAAGACTAGGAAATGAACTAGGGAAACTTGTGAATTTTCAGCCTTCATTTCTCAAATTGAACCTAAAAGCTTTGAAAAAGCTGAAAAAAAAGAAAGCTGGATTTTAGCCATGCAAGAGGAGCTTGATCAATTCAAGAGAAATAATGTATGGTCACTAGTGCCTAAGCCTTCAAATCATCCTATTGTTGGCACTAAATGGGTGTTTAGAAATAAAATTGATGAACAAGGAAATGTAGTAAGAAACAAAGCAAGATTGGTGGCAAAGGGATATAATCAAGAGGAAGGAATAGATTATGAAGAAACCTTTGCTCCGGTAGCTAGAATTGAAGCCATAAGATTATTAGTTGCCTTTGCTTGTCATATGAACTTCAAACTATACCAAATGAATGTGAAAAGTGCATTCCTTAATGGAATTATTCAAGAAGAGGTATATGTTGAACAACTTACTGGTTTTGAAGACTTCGAGAAACCAGATCATGTCCTTAAACTTCACAAAGCCTTGTATGGATTGAAACAAGCTCCTAGAGCTTGGTATGAAAGGCTTTCTAAATTTTTGGTAGAAAAAGACTATGTTAGGGGTAGCATTGACACCACACTGTTTATCAAGAAATACCTAAATGATCTAATCATAGTTCAAATCTATGTTGATGACATAATATTTGGTGCTACTAATGAATCTCTTTGTAAGAACTTTGCTAAGGAAATGTAGGGAGAATTCGAGATGAGCATGATGGGAGAATTGAAGTACTTTCTTGGCCTTCAAATCAAGCAATGCAAAGAAAGAACCTTTGTCAGCCAAGACAGATACATTCAAGACATGCTCAAAAAGTTTGATATGCTGAAATTGAAATCCATCAGCACACCAATGAGTACATCTACAAAGCTTGATGTTGATGAGAAAGGTAAAGATGTAGATCAAAAGCTCTATAGAGGTATGATTGGATCTCTTCTTTACTTATGTGAGACCTTGTCAAGCTCGATTAAAAAACGGTATTGTACCGAGTGGTACAACCAAGTTAAATCGAGCCTTGAACTAGTTCAAATAGAAATTCTAAGAGGAATTTGAGAATTCTGAAACCCACAGAATGACTTAGAATAGTGATTCGGAGTTCAAGGTCCAGTTTGGAGTCAATCGGGAAAATTGACTGATTAGGGACAAAACGGTCATTTTACCATTTGATGATAAAATCGAGGTTTTTAGCCAAGATTTGATCACATTGAACCAAAAATAATTATATGAAATATAATTAAGATTATTGGAGTATAAAATGAAGTTTAGTAGTGAAAAATTATAATTCTTGGTATTTTTGGAGCACAAGGGCAAAATGGTAATTTTGCCACTAGGGGACCAAACGAGAATTCTTTTGAAAAGATTTTTGCCCCATTTGGTTAATATTGATCAATATTAGTGTTATTTGAGGTTAGAAAGTCAAAATAATGTGATTTCGATACATTTCGAAGTATAAGGGTAAAATCATAATTTTTCACCCCGGGGGTAAATCGGTAAATTTTTTGCCCCAACACTTGTCAAGACCAAGGGATTTTATTCCTCCTAGGATTGGATAAATACAAAATGAATGAAATTGAAGCCAGCCTGAATGCTAAAACTGAAATACCAACTGGACCCGCTGATGCTGACTCCTCTACTACTGAGAACATGGCACTAGAAAGACAAGGTGCTGAAGGATTAGCCTTGCAACCAAAAGGTTATGAATTCCAAGATGCAAGCCCTGAATTTCAAGCTGAAAGTTCAGCCTACCAGAGTCCAAGTCCTGGTCATCATGACCTTCAACAAGAACTTGAAGAACCCTACAAAACCACCTCAGTAGAAAGGGAAGCGTCTAAACAAGGCACTAAGGTAGTTGGTTCACCACCTAGTTCTCCTGAGCATGAATCTTCACCACAGCTTGAACATGAAGCACCACCTCCTCATTCGAATGAAGTGTTCGTCATGGGACTATTCTATGAGATGGTATGAGAAGAGCAGGCAAAAAAGGAGGCAGCAGCAGCTCAAGCTGCTCAAGCTCTGACCTCAGAATAGGAAGTTGCAGAAAAAAGGAAGAACAAAGGAAAAGTAAAAGCAAAAGACACAACTCCTGTATCTAAGCCTCAGCCACCTGCCATGAGATAGAAGAAGATAGCAAGAAAATCAGTTCCTCCAAGAACAAGGAAGTCTTCAAGATTGGCAGAAAAGCCAAAATCACCACTTGCAAGCACTCTTTAAGCCCCAATAGAAGTCTCTGATCAAACAACTCTTGAGAAAGCTACAGAGATACCTCCTTAGCCTCCTCAGCAAACTCCTGAAGCAGCCTCTCAACCCTCTCTGAGACCACCATCTCCTGTTCCCTTAAATTCTTAGTGGGAACAAACTATGTCCCTTGAATCCAGACCATCTCTCTTTGAGAATTAATACCTCAGCCCCCCCTCCCTGATGATGACAAAAAAGGGGAGTAGTATTTACAAGAAAAATAAAAAAATCTGAGGGTAAAGGTATTGGACCTTTAGGGAAAATATCAACAAAAACAAAAAATCCTGAGGGTTGAGGTATCAGACTTCTAGGGTAGATAGGTAGCAAAAACAAGACAAGGGGTATTTCTGGAACAATATTTCTGATTATTGTTTTGTTGGATATCCATGCCACAATGGCATTTAAACAATGATCTTAATCTTGGCTGACTTTATGAATGTTTAGAATATGCTTGTTGATAATTGTTTGAAATGCTTGAACTGTGAAAAAGATATCTATGACATTATGAAGCATGGCTGGAAACTTATTTGCTAATGTTGTGCAAAACTGCTACAATTTTCTGATATTATGCTGATATTGAGTTATCATGTTGATAAATCATTTATGAGACAATAATGCAAAGTAAAATATGTGCTTGAGTACTTATGGATGATGATTTATAGAGAGTTTGCTGGAAAAATGTTGGTTTGAATGAAATCTGGAGCTGACATGATGAAATATGGAAATTATAAGCTATTGACAGAATTCTACAGAAGTAGAAAATTTGATAAAATCTGTTAACATGTCATTAGCTCTAAAATTTGCATATATGAACAGTTTCTAATAGAAGCAAGTATGTACAAGGTCACTAAGAATGTAACTAAGGTAAAAACTTGCTAGAATGGATGAAAAATATACACACACTTAGGAGGAGCATGAACTTAGGGGGAGCAATCCTCATTTTCTGCAGAAACTGAAAAAGGAATTAAAAAGCCACCATGCTATTAACCAAGGGATGTTTTGTCATCATCAAAAAGGGGGAGATTGTTGACTCCATTAGTTTTTGATGATAATAAAACATTCCCATGTCATTTGTGTCTAACATTTCTAACTAAGTGTGCAAGGGAAACAACTACAAAGAAATAATATTTCAATCTTCCTAATGAGCACTTAAAGATATGATTTGGATAAGGAAAAAGGATGATCATTATAAAGGAAGTTCCCTGATATGACAAGGAAGATTATTGGTTGAACAAAGGTCAAAATGGAGAAGTGAAAGGGTGAAGCTTGGTGAGAAACAGAATCAAGTTAGTCGACCAAGAAAATGGGGTTAGTCGACGAAGTGCTCACTGGAATCTGCGTTTGAAACAGAACCAACTTAGTCGACCAAGAGAAAAATTTTAGTCGACTAAGTGCTCTTTGTCTGCTACATCTGCCAGGCCATTACAAGACAAGAAAACGGCTAGAATCTTCCTCAAACTGTTTCTAACGGTCATAAGCGTCCCAACAGCCATCAGACAAGCTTCTTTAACTATAAAAGGATCTTAAAATGCCAAGGAACCAACTTTTGGCTTCATTAACAAAGACTCCATCATATTCAAGCCAAGAAAGAGTAGCGAACCTGAAAATCCTTTGTACTCTTCATTGAACCTCAACACATATTCTTTGTATATGTGTTTAGCACTCAAACTTGTACCACATAGATCAACCGTGTGATCACTAAGTACTTTCCTCTTTCTATCTTCGTATTCTTAGAGTGAGTGTTTCACTCTAAGTTTTTGCATCAAGCAAGGTGTGCTTGGATGCTTGTGGGTTCTAGTTTAGCCCGTGAAAAACTAGAGTAAAGGTTGTGGTTGAGCCTTGAAAAACCAAATTGGGGTTTTAGTTTAGCCCGGGAAAAACTAGTGATAGGTTGTGGTTGAGCCTTGTAAAGCCACATTGGGTTTTAGTTGATCCCGTGAAAAACTAGTGTAAAGGTTGTGGCTAAGCCTTGGAAAAGCCATTGTAAAGCCTTGGTGGAAGCTTGTGAATTCCACCATCTTAGTGTTTGATTTAAAAATCCTTGGTTGGATAATCAAGGTAGTGGATGTAGGTCTTGGACCGAACCACTATAAATACCTTGTCCATTATTTTCATTGCTTCATCATTTTCATTTTGAGATCAAGTCTCAATCCTCCCAAAAGAGCTGAGATAATGCTATTCACCCCCCTCTAGCACCTATATTTGGGACCAACAATTCGCAACCTTCGAAATCGTAGGCCTACAGTCTTGTTTATTTTTGTTATTTTTGGGCTCACATGTCATTGTAGAATATTTTGTATACCCTGGCACAGTGTGCTATTATATATGAGTTTATTTTGTTATTACGTTACAAAAATTGTTTACGTAAGATTCTACAAATATTGTTTTATATGAAAATGGAATATTTTTATTCAATATTTTTATTTAGTTTGAGTAGCCATAATTTCATTTTAAATGGATGATTTAGATTACTAAACTTATTTTTAGAAATGAAATGTATATTTTTCATTTATATCCTATATTTTTAGCAGGTTTTGAAATTTTTTGGTAAAATGACCAAAATACCCCTGTGCTGTAGAAATTAATTTTTGACTGTTTTTTATTTGAAAATAGTCTATTCCTTTAAAACATGATATTTAGTAACTATTGCTCACAAGGGAGATGCAAAACTAATGCTAGAGCCTTGCGAGGTTTCGGTTGACATTCCGGGTAAGGTATGTCTATCGAGATATCGCGGCGGTTGTCACGGGCTCGAAGAGAGTACCAGGTCGTGACAGGTTTCATGATCCAAATTTTGTATCCCAAATAGGTCCTAATCCACCTTTTAATCTTGTATTATCCATTCACTAATTGTAGAGTTCTAATCATTATTAGAAGTCCTAATTTATTAGTAAATTTATCTTAATTAAAATCTATCTTAATCGGATCAAGATGTCATCTACTCAAGTTGACTTTCAATTTTAATTAAAACTATCTAACCTAATTAGATGTGGATAAATTTAAATCATAATCCCTTATCTTAGGGAGTTCTCATCAAATGAGGATGACTTAATATTTTGGATATTTAATATCAATCAATTTTTGATTGATTCCACCAAGGATTCAAACTCTTTGATTTTAGGCATGTATCCTTAACATTTAGAGTCAATGATCAACTAAGGAAATAATCCTTCTTGATCATTGAGTATCCAATTTCTCCAGCAAACAACCTTTTTCCATAAAGCAGTTGCATCCATGGCAATGGGAGGCACAGCATCCATGTGTGGCAGCACCATGCACAACCTTTGTCATGTGTGTTGTTTCACATGTAAAGGATATTCCTTTAATTTAGTTAAATGTCCAGCCACTCAAAAATTAATTCAAATTCAAAATTTTATCACTTAATTGAACCTTTCAAATAAGGATAATATTCTGAAATTTTCAAAATTAATTTTTGCAAGATTATCTTACCATTCAAAACCAATTTCCAACCTATAACTATTCTCTGAAATGTTTTCAAACTTTCAATAATTAATAGCCTAAATCAGATTTTTTGGCCATGAAAATTTCCAGAAATAATCCTCATTGAACATTTTATTAAAGATAATTTTTCTGGAATTTTTAGATTTAATTTTCAAGAGTTTCTTGTCAATTAAATCCAAAATTGATGCCAAAACAGTGAGCTGGACAGACTTATATTTGCACCAGTTTTCTTGCTTGAAATCAGCATATTTGACCATGATATTTTCCAGAAATAATCCTTATTGAACATTTTACTAAAGATAATTTTTCTGGAATTTTTTCAGAATAAATTTCCAAGACTTTCTTGTTAATTAAAACTGAAATTCATGTCATCACAGTAAGCTGGACTGCTTTCACTTTTTGCTCCAATTTCTTGCTTAAAATCAGCCTATTCAATCATGAACTTTTCATGATTTTACTGTCCGCATATCCAGCAATAAATGTGTAACAATTACATGTTTTATTTGCTAGAAATTAAGCACAAATGGAAGCAAAATTCTGCACCTTAAACCATGTGTGTGCTGCCTTGCAAGACTGCCTCCAAAACCGTGCCTTATGGTGTCCCTTTTTTCTTGTGCTTCCTTTGCATAATGCAAAACACAAATTAGTTAAGTCTATATATGATTTAAATAAGTTAAAAAAAATTAAAAGAGGCTACAAATGTTGCTGGAAAGAATTAAATGAAATTGGCAAAGCAGATTTTTGAAAAATCAATTTTAACAAAATCACACCAAATCAAAATGCAAAGCAACTATTTGTTAATCAAGCATCCATTGAACATTTACAAGCACTCAAATGGCATGAAAGGGGCTCTGATACCACTGTTGGGTGAGGGCTGATCATGTATCAAATACAAATAAAATTACAGCAAAAATAAATTTAAAAATTAAATTACGCCTCATCTTCTTATGAACTCTTTCATGCCAAATCGAGTACGAAATTAAATGAAATTGAAATTATATGATTGTATCACTTTACCTAAATAACCAAGCTTGATGAATCCTTTGTTAAACCACCAAATCAGCCTTCAAAAAGCTCAACCACCTCAGCTCGATTATTGTAAACCAAAGCTGTCCAAGGAATCCTTATGTAGCCTTTAATGGTGATCCACACCAATGAATGAGAAAAATCCTTCTTTAAGGATTGGGAGTGCTATGCCTTGATATTGTGCTAACAAAGATGAGTTTCATAAACTCATAATCCACACAAAATTGTGGGCCTGAACACACAAAAAGTGAAGTGAATGAAAAACTATTTTTCTTCACACAAGGAACGGCAAGACAAAAGAATTTCTAATGTGCCGTTCGTCCTTTTTGTTTTTTCAGTTGTTCTCTCCAATTTTGTTCGAAGGCTATAGCAAGATATTTATACCTTGGATTAATTCTAAACCCTAATTACAAAACTATTTTAGTAATTGCCAATTAATCTAATAATTTGAATAAATAATTTAATTAATTCCTTTAAATGCCCAATTAACTTAATTGTTTAATTTAATCAATTAGGCTCAATAACTTAATTAAGAAATTTAATTAATTAAGCCCAATGACTTAGTTAAACAATTTTAATCAATTAAGCCCAATGACTCAATTAAACAAATTTAATCAATTAGGCCCAATAACTTAATTGTTTAATTTAATTAATTAGGCTCAATGACTCAATTAAACAATTTAATTAATTAGGCCCAATGATTTAATTAAACAATTTAATTAATTAGGCACAACTTAATTAAACAATTTTAATCAATTGCTTGAGAAGCTTATAACTTGTAATTTGATTAAGTCCAGCTTAATCATCTTTATCATTTTATTTTTAACATTCATTTTAGGTGTGTGACTCATTAGGTTTCTAATATGTTGGTAATAAACTCAACATATAACTCTTAAGTTAAACTTAGAATTAGATAAATTTAAACTACTTTAAATTTATCATTAATTAAGTTCACTGTCTAGAGTTCATAGAACAAGATTGGGATCTAGCAATCCATCATGGCCACCCAAATATTAGAAGAGTCAAGATGGTTTGACTTAACTTTTTTGTAATCAACCTTTCAGTATAATTCATTCCCTCATCATATATCCCGAAGATGATAAGAGCATGGTGAAATGTCTACTCTTATTGATCTCCATATTCATTCTTAAAGTATGATCATCAACTTTATAAAGACTTATGAAACTCTTTTCATAATCTTCAAGTCACCTTGTCCAAGGACTTCAATAAACTAATATCAACCAAGAAGAATCAGGATATGTCCCTTACATCACTTGGGGTGATGATTCCTATCATGACCATTCATTTGCCTTCACATGCTTCATGCTGTATCCAAAAGCATCATGTTTTGGCATTCTTGGTTAGGCACCTGTAGGAATGAAATCAAAGCATAGCACTCCAAACATAAGACAACCTGGTGTCTCAAGTCTAAGGAGTATTTACATAATTGACACATGAGAAGTATTGCATAGGCACTTGAGTGAAATACCAAATGCACTTCTCATGATGGGTCATGTTCAGTGAACTTGCTTTCCTAGGCAAGCACCTACATTCTAGTTCCAAGTATCTCTATACTTCAACCTATAAGATCGGTTGCTTACTTTTCAACTAAGGAACATGGGATATACCAGTCTTTTAAGCATCATTGATGTCCAGTCTCAATGATACATTGACCAAGAACATTTTGAGATTATGCTTTGATACATAGGAATCTGATAACTGCAACTCATTACAATTTCCTTGCAATGCATATTAATCTCATGGACTTCATCCAATTAGACTTATAACTCATTATAATTGATGTCTTATTAATGAAAAAAACTTTTAATCATTCAACATGAATGATATTGTTGCATGATTGGAATCAAGCCTTAACCAATCCCAACTGATAGCAGGGCTTATCCCAACAGCAAGATCATATGTTATGTGGATGAAAAGATAGTTGGCACTGAATCTAACAATGGTTACATTTTTAAATGGTTGAAAAGTTTGTTTAACTCAAAATTAAAACTTAAGAATTTATTTCAATGCAATAAAAAATAAAAGACTTTGTCAATTAAAATTTCACTACGCAAGTATATGTATCGAATAGACAGTATATTAGCAAGCAGAGTGTCGATTCCACAGGGAATTGATCTAAAATTTTACTAATTACTAAAATTAGAACAATTTGATCTTATCCAAACAATCAAAATTAATTAATTAACTAAAACTAATTAACTAAAATTTAAACTAACAAGAAAAACCAAAATAATAATAACTTGAGAAAATATCAAATCAAACAAGCATAGGATTACAATATCCCTCACACTTAATCTAAATCTTACCTCTCTTCCTTAAGTTATTTCAATGGCTTGAATTACTAACCTAGATTCTTAACTTATTTATAAGGGTCTCTTGACTCATCTTATAAAAATATCTATTTTAACCAAAACACTATATCCTTATGTGAATTGAAATTAAAACAGGTCCATTAAATTCAGGCTCTAATCTGGCTACATATGGCCTATAGGTATTTCCCTATCCTATACATAAATCAATTAATATGATCATATGTTATTCCAATTTTAGTCTACTTTAAACTCCCTTTCCTAAGTTTGTTTAGGTTCCTAGATCAATTTAATTGGTGATCATGCAATTAAAAGCATTAAGAACAAATTGGAATAAACAATTCAAATCCCATTAAAAGATAAGAAAGAAAAAGAGTAAAAATTCAAATTACATATGAGTTCAATTGCAATCCTAGAAAAAAAATTAGAGCCATGCATGATTGTAAAAATAAATAACATTATAATAAATTCAACCATTAAGAGTAACAAAAAAAAAATAAAAGCCAAGAAAGAAAGCAAAACAATATTTGCCACCTTGATCTCCAAGTTTCAACCTCAAGTTCTATCTTCTTGAGTCTCTTAAAAGTTGTCTCCCTATAATGGTCTTAAAATATCCTATTTGTAAAACTCGATTATATAAAATATATGCCATGTTATCCATGTGCTGGATGAAATGTTTGTATACTTGAAGGCCTCGAAAAGGTATCAAAAGTCAATATTATAACAAGAGGTATGACTAAGTCAATTTAAACCTCAAACTAATTGAAATAGGATTTTAAGGTGAAATTACAAATTTCACAGTCCAGGGATGACTTAAAACAGTAATTCAGAGTACGAGGGCTGATTTGGGGTCAATCGAAAATATTGATTGATTAAGGGCAAAATGGTCATTTTGCCACCTAAAGTTGAAATTTGGTTATTTAATGAAATTTTTGATCAAGATTAATCATTTGAAGTATAATATGGTGTTTGGCAATGAAAAATTTTAATTCTCGGTATTTTTTTAGCATAGGGGTAAAACGATAATTTTGCCACTCGAGGACAAAATGAGAATTTTTAGAAAAGATTTTAACCCCATTTGACTAAGATTGATCAATTGGAATGTAATTTGAGGTTGGAAAGTGAAAAAGATGTAATTTCGGTACTTTTCAGAGTATAGGGGTAAAATCGTAATTTTGCCACACCGGGGGCAGAATGGTAATTTTCAACCCCCAGCACTTGTCAAATTTGTGGGTTTTATTCAATATGGGAACGGATAAATATGATAATATAAGTGGTGGAGAATTAAAGTCAAAAAGAAAGATATTTAAACTTTGGACCAATGAAAGCTTGCCACGTGTCATGCCTTTATTACTTTATTATTTTCTTTATAAAAAGGCATAAAAATCAGCCCATTTCTCCCATAATGGTCAGCCAAACAAGAGGAGAAGAGAAACCAAAGAAGAACAAACCCTTGGTGGGGAAAATCAAAGAGAAAGTGTAAAAATTCAAGGAATCAAGCTAGATAAGGTGAAATTTCTTTACTTTTACTTGAGATTTACAATACACATGCTTTATTTTCTCATTTCCATGCTTGAAATCAAAGTTTGAAAATGGTATCATGCTGACCGTACATGGGGGAAGTTAGGCTTGAATTTAGTTAGATTGCTTGCTAGATTCGTATTTTTGGTTAGTTAGTTATGTGTAGGGTGAAAACAAGTGAAGAAAATCATAATATTTTTGGTATCCAACAATGGCCGAATGTCACTTGTAGTGTGTTGATGATGGATTAATTTTGTTTCAAGGAAAATGGGTTAGGAAATGATGAATTATGGTGAGAAAATGATGTAGGAAAAATTTTAGTGATAATGCCCCATTATAGCCGAATTTTCCATGAAGCAATGGGAAGGTGATTAAGCTAAATTTTAAGGTTATTTGGTTTGCATTTAATGATTTGAAGTATTAGAAGTGAAATGGACCAATTTGGAATTTAATTAGATGCGTTAACCATTTAATCGGGTAATAGACCGAATTAGATCAACACCGTGTTTAAAGAAGATTCAGACAATTTTTGCATCTCATAGCATGCATTAATGGTCTAAATTAGTTTATTACAATTTAAGGGCAATGTGATAAATTTCTCGATTTTGTATTGTGTCAAGGTAGTGAGTCCTTCGAGAAAGGCAAGGAATGGCACTCGAGGATCACTAGTCAAAGTACCTCGAGAATTCAAACTTCTGAAAAACAGTTAGTAAACTTATTATCGCCTTAATTATCTAGAGTAGTTTTATTCAATTTGGTGATTTTGTGAAAAATGAATTTAAATGATGAATTTTTTTGTTTTATGAGAAAAATATGAATTTATAAAATAAAAAATAAATTTTTCTAAATTGATTTGGAAATTGGACAATAGTTTTGAAATTAGAGTACTTGGAGACTACAAATAGTTGCTTGATAAATTGTATTTTTGGTCTAAATGGCTTATGACAATTGTGCATGATTGACTGATTAGTTATTGTGTTGTAAATATATATGAAATGTTGTTTGCCGTGCAGGCTGGTTAGTATTAAAATGGCCTAGTCATGCTGCTAAATTTTTTGAATTATTGCTGCAGTTTATGAGCTACTGTAGTCGGCGGGTTTCCGTGCACCTGTGAAACCCTATCAAGCTCGATTAAAAGACGGTATTGTACCGAGTGGTACAACCAAGTTAAATCGAGCCTTGAACTAGTTCAAATAGAAATTCTAAGAGGAATTTGAAAATTCTAAAACCCACAGAATGGCTTAGAATGGTGATACGGAGTTCGAGGTTTAATTTGGAGTCAATCGAAAAAATTGACAGATCAGGGGTAAAATGGTCATTTTGCCATTTAAGGACAAAACGGGGATTTTAGGAAAAGATTTTGATCATATTTAATCAAGATTGATTATATGGAGTATAATATGAGGTCTACTAGTGATAAATTTTAAATTCTCGATATTTTTGGAGAATATGGGCAAAATCGTCATTTTGCCATCTGAGGGCAAAACGGTAATTTTGCACCCCCAGAACATTTTTTTCAGCCATCGTCTTTCTTTATCATCATCTTGACTTTTGACTAATCATGTGGTGGAGATTAAAAGTCAAGGTTTAAAGAATAGAAAGAAAAATGGGCCAATAAGCATGTGACACGTGGCATGCTTAATTATTTTATTATTTTTCCATAAAAATCAGCTTATAAACCCCATTTCTCTATCTCAATATTCGGCCTAAGCGTGAGCATGAGCAAGGAAGAAAAGAAAAAAAAACCCTAGAGTGAGAATTCAAAGAAAAAGTGTGGTTAATTAAGGAAAATCAAGTGAAAAAGGTATGGTTTTTCATTTTTGCTTAAGATCTTTTATTTCTAAGCAATTTTCCTCATTTTTCCATGCTTGAAATGCATGTTTTCATGGTGAATCAAGGGCTGGTCAAATGGGTTTAGAGAGAGAAAGATGTTGGAATAATTTGATTTTGGACTATGTTAGTGTTTTAGGTTAGTTTAACATATTTATAAACAAAATAACAAGAAAAAAGTTCATTTTAGCCCAATAATCTTCATTGGCCAAATATTCTAGGTTGTGTGTGGAAAATGAAATGATTTCATTTCAAATGAAATGAATTGGAAAATGATGATTTATGGTGAGAAAATTGAGTAGGAAAATTTTCAGTATTGTTGCACCATTGTTGGCCGAATTTTTCCATGAAGAAATGGAAATGTTTTAATGCTGAAATTGGCATTATTTAAATGGTATTTGATGAATTGACGTATTAGAAAGAGAATGGAAGAATTTGGAGTCAAATCGGATGCGTTGACTAATTTATCGGGTAATCGGCCGAATTAGATCGACATCGCGTTTAAGCGATTAATCGAGTAATCTATGCATCCATATAGAAATTAGGTTAATTTTATACCTAATTAGCACCAATATAGTAATTAAATTATTGTGCAATTTGTCAAGGTGGTGAGCCCTCGGATAAAGGTAAAAAAATCACACCCGAGGATTAGCAGTCGAAGTGCTCAAATTCGACTCCGAAAACCTGTGAGTGAATTTGCAATTCAAAATGGTTTTGGGAAATATGAACCTATTTCAATAAAATGCTTGAATGATTTTAATCAACCTTCTTTAAAAAGAACGGGTACCATGGGAACAAGCTTTTCGTGAAATATTATTTTTACTGATGTGAAATTTGATTGTGCTGAAATTGTGTACCTTTATGTGATGCTTACATGTATTGTGAAGAAATTATGTGAACTTGATGTAATCGTGCACGTGTGGAGTGGGAAATGCACATGCTTGTAATGGTGTGCAAAGTGGGGACGGCGATACGTAGTGCCCACGATTCTTAGAAACTCAGAGTTAAGCAAAATGGTGACGGTGACACGTAACGTGCACGGTTCCTGGAAATTTTCACGCGTGAACTTTAGTGAAGCGTGATTCTCCGTCCAGGGGCTTGCAAGGACGGCGATACGTAATGCCTGCAAGTGTTCTGATAAATGTCTCTTTTACCACCAAGGACAGTGAAGACTCGGCAGTGTATATGATTGATCATGTCTTTGTGTATATATGTGTGATTGTATGGTATGCGAATTGCTTTAAATTGAGGAAAAAAGGTTTAACACGAAACCCTCGTACGGTTGAGCGAAACCCTCGTTCAGCGACGGGTTATGATTACGCTTCGTTGTAGCAAGAACGCTTTCCCGTTGCAGCGATAATCGTCGATTTTGCTATCTGGCTAGAATAAATTTCAAGTTAAGTGGAAAGGGTTTAAATATTAGCTAGATCAAAAGTTGTCTCATTTTCGACCGGTGCATCATGATTGTCAAATTTCCTGGTTGAGATTGCTTGTTCCTTTCTAACATTCACTCACTGAGTATTGTACTCACCGTTTTAAAAATTCATGTTTTCAGATCAGGAAACTGTTAGACCCTAGATCGAGTAGTCCCCGTAGTGCATCTCCTGGTTAAAAGGTGGGCATTCAGTAGCAACCCATTTCTTTCACTGTAAATTTCTCTGCTGGAAGTCATGGGTCTTTTGTATTGTGAATATGTACATGTAATGTACATTATCAAGTTACATGCTTGAACAGTATGTATTTGCATATTTTATTGATAATGCCATTGTGAATTGGCTTTGTGTGCACTGAGTACATTGCATGTGGATATCTCACACGGTCATACGTGGAGTAAACTAAATGAAAATAGGCTTGCTTGGGCTTGGTGAGCCATGCTCATTGGGCCCATGCGTCGGTCATTGCCCAAAAAATTAAGTCGTGACAGACTTGGTATCAGAGCCCTAGGTTGTTACGTCCTAAGGTGTTCTTGTTTAGTCCAGAGAAGAGTCGAGTCTTTATGTACGATCATTGATTATGAATTGTGAGCCACAGCACATTTCGTAACCAAGTAACTGTATAAATTCCCTGTCTTAGAAACCACTTTATTTTCTTAACAGTGTTTAATAACAGGTGTTACTATTGTCTAAGTAAGAATGCCACCTAAGACATGGGCCGCCTCGAGACAAGTGGGGGAGCAAGATGTTCCCACTGAGATGACTAATAAACCACGGGCACCCACCCGTGGGGGGCGAGGTAGATGTGGCAGGGCCACTAGGTCAATGAGGGCAAATACGCTTGAAAGTTGGAGAGAGGAGGGATAGCCTGCAGGTGAAACTGATAAGCCATCGACTAGAGGCATTACTGTTGAGGATTTGGCAGCAGGTCTATGGGAGTTAATTAGGTTGTAGAAATAATGGTAGCCCGTATGGATGATATGCAAAAAGTGATAGAGGGAAAACATATAGTGCAAGCGTCCCCCAACTCCCAAGGCCAAACCGACCGCCAACCTTCTAAGGGTGAAAGAGGTCAGGTAGAGGTCCCACTCACTAACTTTCTTAAGCTTAAGCCTCTATCATTTACGAGGTCAGCTGCATCGGAGAAACCCCGGGTTTTCTTGGATAAGATGGAAAAGATTTGTAATGCCCTGGGATGTTCTAGTGTTAGATCAATGGAGTTAGCAGCCTTCCAATTGGAGGATGTAGCACAAGAATGGTATGACTCCTTGCGAAGGGGTAGGCCGACAGATGCTGCACCGCTGACTTGGAATGAATTCAGTGCAGCTTTCTTAGATCGATTTTTAGCACATAGTGTACGAAATGCCAAAGCTAGAGAGTTTAAGGCATTGGTGCAAACTCTGAGTATGATAGTGTCGGAGTACGACAAGAAATTCACGCAACTATCTCGATATGCACCCTATCTAGTTTCCACCGAGGAGATGAAGGTCCAAAGGTTTGTGGATAGACTGGTGGAACCATTGTTCAAAGTTGTGGCTTCCTGAGATTTCCATACTTACTCTACGGTTGTGGATTGTGCTCAATGAATTGAGATGAGGACCAGTGAGAGTGGGGCCACAAGAGATAGAGCAAAACGGGCCAAGACAGATAGTTATCAAGGTCGTCAAGATTTTAGCAGTGGGATTTCATCTTTTAGCCGTCAAGGCCCACAGAGGGAATCAAGGGTACCCCAACATGGGAGTGAAGTGGCGAGTGCCAACATTGGGCTAGAATAGATAACTTTTAATGCTAAGATAGAAAACTTTTAATGGAAGGAGGTTGCAACAGGATTCAAGGTAAAGTAGTCAGCCTATTCCTTCCTGTGATACCTGTGGGAAACGACATAGAGGACGATGTTATCGTACTACATGATCTTGTTTTAATTGTTGCTAGCCTGGACATATTTGGAGAAACTACCCGACAACTCAACAACCACAAGGTTCGATTCGCGGTTCTACTTGGCCAGCTTTGTCTGCTCCTTCGGCAACTGTCTCAACTGGCCAAGAGGTTAGCGGGATGAAAGACAGAGGTACTGGTGCTTCCTCTCGGGGTAGACCTTCTAGCTCTGGACATCCAGGTTCTGCAAGAGGAGGCCAAGCAAGGGAATATGCCTTAACTCCCCAAGATGTTCAAACATCCAATGTAGTAGTTTTAGGTACTTTTTTCATTTGTAATATCGATGCTAGAGTATTGTTGACCCTGGATCTACTCACTCTTTTATCTCTCCATGCTTTGCACTTCGATTGGGTAAAAAATGTGTTAGGAGAGAAGAACAATTAGTGGTGTCTACTCCTTTAAAGGAGGCATTTGTGGCTGAATGGGAATACCAATCCTACGTAGTCCGAATCAAGGATAAAAACACCTTAGTGAATTTAGTGGTTTTAGACACCTTGGATTTTGATGTGATATTGGGAATGGACTGGCTGTCACCTTGTCATGCCAGTGTAGACTGTTACCATAACATAGTTAGATTTGATTTCCCTAATGAGCCATCATTTAACGTCCAAGGGGCTAAAAGTAATGTTCCGACCAACTTGATATCAGCCAAATCTACCAGAAAGTTATTGAGGCAAGGCTGTGAAGGTTACTTGGTTGTCGTGAGGGATACCCAAGCAAAGGTCAGAGATATAAGTTAAGTGTCGGTAGTGAACGAGTTTGTGGATGTATTTCTTGAGGAATTACCAGGTTTACCTCTAGAACGAGAGATTGAGTTTTGTATAGATTTGATTCTTGATATTCGACCCATATCCATACCCTCATATCAAATGGCACTGACAGAGCTAAAGGAGCTCAATGATCAGTTGGAGGATCTGTTAGCTAAAGGTTTCATTCGCCCCAGTGTCTCACCATGGGGAACACCGGTGCTATTCGTAAAGAAGAAAGATGGGTCACTTAGATTATGTATTGACAACAGACAACTTAATAAGGTAACAATGAAGAATAAGTACCCACTTCCAAGAATAGATGACTTGTTTGATCCGTTACAAGGGGCACAATGTTTTTCTAAGATAGATCTGCGATCTGGGTATCATCAATTGAGGATCCAGAGTGAATATGTGCCAAAGACCACATTTTGAACTAGATATGGGCATTATGAGTTCTTAGTAATGTCGTTCGGGCTTACAATGCCCTTGTAGCCTTTATGGATTTGATGAACCGAGTGTTCAAGCCCTTCCTGGACAAGTTTGTAGTGGTGTTCATTGATGATATCCTGATCTATTCGAGGAGTCGGGAAGAGCACGAGCAGCATCTTAGGATAGTGCTCCAAACCTTGAAAGAACATCGATTGTATGCCAAGTTCTCCAAATGTGATTTTTGGCTTGAAAGTGTTGCATTCTTGGGACATGTGGTATCTAAGGATGGGGTACAAGTGGATCCAAAGAAAGTCGAAGCAGTGGAGAAGTGGCCAAGGCCAACATCAGTCACGAAGATTAGAAGCTTTTTAGGATTGGTAGGATACTATCGTCGCTTTGTCAAGGATTTCTCCAAAATAGACGCCCCTCTGACCAAGCTGACACGTAAGGATACAAAATTTATGTGGTCAAATACTTGTTAAGATAACTTTGAGAAGCTTAAGACATGTCTCACCACGGCTCCAGTGTTGAGCCTACCACAAGGCATAAGGGGTTATACAGTATTTTGTGATGCCTCATTGGTCAGTTTAGGATACGTGTTAATGCAACACGGGAAGGCGATTGCATATGCATCAAGACAACTTAAAAGGCATGAACAGAATTACCTCGCACACGATTTGGAGATGGCAGCAATCGTGTTTGCCTTAAAGATCTAAAGACATTATTTGTATGGTGAGACTTGTGAGATATATACGGACCACAAAAGTTTGAAATATATATTTCAACAGAGGGATTTGAACTTGTGGTGCCATAGATGGATGGAATTATTAAAGGATTATGATTGTACTATTCTTTACCATCCCGGTAAAGCTAATGTAGTGGCGGATGCCCTGAGTCGAAAATCGATGGGGAGCTTGGCACATATCTCTATAAACAAAAGATCTTTGATCAGAGAGATGCATAGCTTGGGAGATATGGATATGCATTTGGAGGTTTCCAAGGTAGATTCACTGCTAGCATATTTTAGAGTGAGGCCTGTCCTAATGGACTGAATTAAAGAAGCACAAAGTAAAGATCAATTCATAGTTAAGGTCTTAGAGGATCCCCAGGGAAAGAAAGAAAAGATGTTCATCAAAGGCACCGATGGAGTGTTGAGGTATGGAACTAACTTTCTGTGCCAAATAGTGATGGATTGAAGAGAGAGATATTGGAGGAGGCGCATATGGCAGCCTCTGTGATACATCCAGGAGCTACAAAGATGAATCAAGATTTAAAAGAGGTGTACTGGTGGGAAAAACTTAAAAAAGATGTGGCTGAGTTTGTCTCCAAGTCCTTAGTGTGTCAACAGGTTAAAGCAGAGCACCAAAGGCCTGCAAGATTACTACAACTGTTACCAGTGCCCAAATGGAAGTGGGAGCATATTGCAATGGATTTTGTAACTAGTTTACCTCGAACTAGTGGGGGTTATGACTCAATTGGGGTCATAGTGGATCGGTTAACAAAATCATCTCATTTTCTTCCAGTTAAAACTACATATGGAGTTGCCCAGTATGCCTAGCTCTATGTGGATGAGATAATATGGTTGCATGGCATTCTTATTTCTATAGTGTCAGACAGAGGGACACAGTTCGCTAGTAGATTTTGGGAAAAATTGCAAAAAGCATTAGGCACTAAGTTGCATTTTAGCACGACTTTTCACCCTCAAACTGATGGACAATCTGAACGAACCATACAGACTTTGGAAGATATGTTGAGGGCATGTGTAATAGACCTTGGAGTCAAATGGGGTCGATATCTACCCTTAGTAGAGTTTACTTACAATAACAGTTTCCAATCTAGCATCCAAATGGCACTATTTGAAGCACTATTGGAAAGAGGTGCAGGTCACCCATTATATGGCTAGAAGTAGGGGAAAGGAAACTGTTGGGGCCTAAGTTGGTGTAGGACACCACCGATAAAATACGAATGATTTGCCAAAGGATGCTTACAGTACAAAGTAAGCAAAAGTCTTATGCTAATAACCGACGGAGGGATTTGGAGTTTCAAGTGGGAGACCACGTATTTCGAAAGGTCTCACCAACCAAAGGGGTAATGAGGTTTGGCAAGAAAGGGAAATTAAGTGCTCGGTATATAAGACCCTTCGAGATCTTAGAAAAGGTCGGAGCAGTGGCATACCGATTGGCATTACCACAAGACCTTTCAAATATTCACCACGTGTTCCATGTATCAATGTTGAGGAAGTATAATCTGGATCCTTCTCACGTAACACGATATGAAACAATTCAGTTGCAAGATGATTTGACTTATGAGGAGCAACCGGTAGCTATTCTTGATAGGCAAGTCAAAAAGCTCCGATCGAAAGATGTGGCCTTAGTGAAAGTGTTATGGCAAAATCACTCTAGTGAAGTGGTCACGTGGGAAGCGGAGGAGGAAATGTGGACAAAGTATCCACACCTCTTCGATATGTAAAGGTAAGCCACTCTACTTTGAATTTAAACTCGGGGATCGAATTTTTATTAGTGGGGGAGAATGTGAGACCCTGTCAAGCTCGATTAAAAGACGGTATTGTACCGAGTGGTACAACCAATTTAAATCGAGCCTTGAACTAGTTTAAATAGAAATTCTAAGAGGAATTTAAAAATTCTAAAACCCACAGAATGACTTAGAATGGTGATACGAAGTTCGAGGTTTAATTTGGAGTCAATCGAAAAAATTGATTGATCAGGGGTAAAATGGTCATTTTGCCATTTAAGGATAAAACGGGGATTTTAGGGAAAGATTTTGATCATATTTAATCAAGATTGATTATATAGAGTATAATATGAGGTCTACCAGTGAAAAATTTTAAATTCTCGGTATTTTTGAAGTATAGGGGTAAAATCGTAATTTTACTATACTTGGGGCAAAATGGTAATTTTGCACCCCCAGAACATTTTTTTCAGCCATCGTCTTTCTTTATCATCATCTTGACTTTTGACTAATCATGTGGTGGAGATTAAAAGTCAAGATTTAAAAAATAAAAAGAAAAATGGGCCAATAAGCATGTGACACGTGGCATGCTTAATTATTTTATTATTTTTCCATAAAAATCAGCTTATAAACCCCATTTCTCTATCTCAATATTCGGCCTAAGCGTGAGCATGAGCAAGGAAGAAAAGAAAAAAAACCCTAGAGTGAGAATTCAAAGAAAAAGTGTGGGAAATTAAGGAAAATCAAGTGAAAAAGGTATGGTTTTTCATTTTTGCTTAAGATCTTTTATTTCTAAGCAATTTTCCTTATTTTTCCATGCTTGAAATGCATGTTTTCATGGTGAATCAAGGGCTGGTCAAATGGGTTTAGAGAGAGAAAGATGTTGGAATAATTTGATTTTGGACTATGTTAGTGTTTTAGGTTAGTTTAACATATTTATAAACAAAATAACAAGAAAAAAGTTCATTTTAGCCCATTAATCTTCATTGGCCGAATATTATAGGTTGTGTGTGGAAAATGAAATGATTTCATTTCAAATGAAATCATTTCATTTTCCACACACAAATGAATTGGAAAATGATGATTTATGGTGAGAAAACCGAGTAGGAAAAATTTCGGTATTGTTGCACCATTGTTGGCTAAATTTTTCCATGAAGAAATGGAAATATTTTAATGCTGAAATTGGTATTATTTAAATGGTATTTGATAAATTGAGGTATAAGAAAGAGAATAGAGCAATTTGGAGTCAAATCAGACACATTGGCTAATTTATCGGGTAATCGACCGAATTAGATCGACACCGCGTTTAAGTGATTAATCGAGTAATCTATTCATCCTTATAAAAATTAGGTTAATTTTATACCTAATTAGTACCAATATAGTAATTAAATTATTGTGCAATTTGTCAAGGTGGGAAGCCCTCGGATAAAGGCAAGAAAATCACACCCGAGGATTAGCAGTCGAAGTGCTTGAATTCGACTCCTGAAAACCTGTGAGTGAATTTGCAATTCAAAATGGTTTTGGGAAATATGAACCTACTTCAATAAAATGCTTGAATGATTTTATTCAACCTTCTTTAAAAAGAATGGGTACCATGGGAACAAGCTTTTCGTGAAATATTATCTTTACTAATGTGAAATTTGATTGTGCTGAAATTGTGTACCTTTATGTGATGCTTACATGTATTGTTAAGAAATTATGTGAACTTGATGTAATCGTGCACGTGTGGAGTGGGAAATGCACATGCTTGTAATGGTGTGCAAAGTGGGGCCGACGATACGTAACGCCCACGATTCCTAGAAACTCAGAGTTGAGCAAAGTGGAGACGACGACACGTAACGCGTACGGTTCCTGGAAATTTTCACACGTGAACTTTGGTGAAGCGTGATTCTCCGTCCAAGGGCTTGCAGGGATGGCGATACATAACGCCTGCAAGTGCTCTGATAAATGTCTCTTTTACCACTAAGGACAGTGAAGACTTGGCGGTGTATATGATTGCTCATGTCTTTGTGTATATATGTGTGATTGTATGGTATGCGAATTGCTTTAAATTGAGGAAAAAAGGTTTAACACGAAACCCTCGTATGGTTGGGCGAAACCCTCGTTCAGCGATAATCATCGACTTTGCTATCTGTCTAGAATAAATTCCGGGTTAAGTGGAAAGGGTTTAAATATTAGCTAGATCAAAAGCTATATCGTTTTCAACCAGTGCATCATGATTGTCAAATTTCATAGTTCGGATTGCTTGTTCCCTTCTAATACTGACTCACTGAGTATTGTACTCACCGTTTTAAAAATTCATGTTTTCAGATCAGGAGGCTGTTAGACCCTAGATTGAGGAGTCCCCGTAGTGCATCTCTTGGTTAGAAGGTGGGCATTCAGTAGCAACCCATTTCTTTTACTGTAAATTTCTCCGTTGGAAGTCATGGGTCTTTTGTATTGTGAATATGTACATGTAATGTACATTATCAAGTTACATGCTTGAACAGTATCTATTTGCATATTTTATTGATAATGCCATTTTGAATTGGCTTTGTGTGCATTGGGTGCATTGCGTGTGGATGTCTCACACGGTCATACGTGGAGTAAAGTAAATGAAAATAAGTTTGCTTGGGCTTGGTGACCCATGCTCATTGGGCCCATGCGTCAGTCATGGCCCGAAAAATTGGGTCGTGATAGGACCTAGCCTATTTAGAAGGGCACGGTAAACCCCGTATGATATACCTCTGATGAGAGGTGCGGAGGTAACTCCGGAGGTATGATAGAGTTCATCTCACGCCGAGCCACCACGTGAGGTTGAACTCTGCTAAAGCCAAGGAATGGTTGCATTTTGAGAAATTATGGAATTTAAACAGCCTTGGCGGTCTCGGTCGGATACCTCTGATCAAGGTGTCACCGAGTATGATTTTGTTGGCATAAGCCAATTTTTCAGAAATTCATAAGCCATAATAATAATATTTCGTGCAAAGTGAATTTATTTTACCCAGTGAAAAGAACTGAAATATTACGAATTCTTTTATGAAGAGTTATTTATTTGTCTCCATTTACTCGCATTTAGATAGTTTATATGGTATCTGTTTACTCGTTGGGATTTTATAATCTCACCAGCCCTTTTTCCTCACATTTCAGGCTCAGAATAACCCGTAGTTAGTGGATTCGATCAAGGACCACAGTGGACTTGAATCGACAAGAATTGTAGGTTCACAGTTCCCAATGCATTTTGGTTAGTTGTGAGCCCACGTGTCACTGGAATTTAAATTTCATACTTTGGCTGTTTGTATTATAGTATGTAAAAATATATTTAGCTTTTACGCTACGAAAATTATTTACCGATGGCTTTATAAAAATTGTTTTATAAGAAAATAGATTTTTTATTGAATATTTTTATTGTATTCAAATAGTCAAATTTTTACTTCAAACGAACATTTTAGATACTTAAATTTGTTTTTAATCACTAAATATATGTTTTCAACTCACCTACTATATTTTTAACCAGTTTCGAGGTGTTAGAGGAAAAATGACGAAAATGCCCCTATGAGCTAGAAATTAATATTTTATTATTTTGATTTGGAAATGTCTTATACTTCTTTGAAATATTATATTTAATAACTATTGCTTAACGGGGAAGTGCGAAAATTGATGCTAAGCCTTGCGGGGTTCCGGTCATTATTCAGGGTATGAGTGCCTATCGGGCAGTCGTGGTGGTTGTCACGGGCCCGATGGGGAGTTCTGGGTCGTGACAATTCTAGTGGTATCAGAGCATTTAGGTATTAAAAGATCAGAGTTTTGGTTTTAAAGTGTTTTGAAAATTTACAGTGTCAGTGTGGCCCGAGTTAAGTCGGGTTAAGGGAATGTATTAGCATATAGCACTTAAAATTATCTAAACTCACTTTGTTTGTTTCATAGATCACCATGTCTAGAAAGGATGAAAATACTGATACTTCTGGGAACGTTAGTGAGCAATCATTAGACTCTACAGCTAGGAGTCGTAGGCTCTCGGTACCTAGTAGCCCAGGAAGATATCTTTTTAGAGTTCCTCTTAACTGGACTCCTTCAGATTTGAGAGCACAAGTTCGGACACCAGAAAGCTCTAGCACTAGTGATACCGATGAAAGTGCTAGCAGCAATGATGTTAATGTAAGTATAAGGAATTCCCTCTTGAGAGAGGTTGAGAGATGTGTTGAAGCAAGGGAAAGAAGAAGAATGGCAAGAGAAGATTTTCTTAATAGGAGACCATCTCCATCGGTTGTTAGACATTTTCCTCCTGGGTGCGGAAGAAACGCAGCCCCGGTAAGTGATGAGGAATGTCGAAGGATCCAACAAGCTTGGATTAGGGAACAAAGAGAAAAATCTCAAGAAATGAAAAAGAATTTGGAAAAGGATCCTAAGGAAAAATGAGAGTAAAATTTTAACACTTTCGTTGAGTTTTGTGCTGACCTAACTTTATGGAGTGGCAGTAAACAAGGAAATAGTCGTAACTATCTTTGTAAAAGAACTAAGAGCTTGTTTTGTTTAGTATAACTTGTACAAATTATAGGGTAGTTGTTTAAAAGGTTTGATATGTATAGTAATCTTCTGATATGACAAACGTAAACTAGTAAAATCGTTATTATGGAAAAATAGTTATTTGAGCTACCTGGTCAAATATCTTACATCATTAGGGTGGACTGATGAAAGAAGATAATAATGAATTAAGCAACTACAAAGTCTGATAAGAAATTATTCATTTTATAAATGTGATTGATCAAGAATTGATTAATAAGGTCGAACTCTTGATGATAGGTGATATGTAATCTGGGGTATACATAACTAAGAGCAAATTGGAAATCAGTATTTAATAAAATTGCACTGAATATTGCAGTAAAGGTATATGAATGCCAACAGTAAAATATATTCAAAGCAAGATATGTGGAGACTAAGGACTTTGATCGAGAATTGTAATAGGAAGTTAACTTTACAAATGGCAGTCTCCACGATTATAACGAGCATGAGAGAACATAACGCTGTGATACGATATAGTGAAGTTATCATATATTATGGAAAGAATATTCTAAAAAGGAATTTGGTGATTGATGACAAGTGTTATAGGATAAAATGAAGTTGAAAATATTTACCACACCTATCAATTGTGATAAGCACAAGGAAATATAAATGGTTATAGAAAAATTGGAATGTAAGCTTGGAGAAGAACCAATCAGAGAAGGATAACTAAGGTAATAACCTTAGATTGGAATGCAATGTGACAAATGTGAAGTTGAACGTATGAATTGGATTGAAGTTATTGAAATGGATTTAAAATCTTGTTAATAGGAGTTTTAAAGTTTTTGAAAAGTATCGATATGAAGGAATTATAGATTGTCTTTATTGGTTTACATATTTATTGGCACATAAGAAAAAGGAAATTAAAGGATTTCTAACATGAATAAGTACGAATGAATTAATATGTGGAATGTCAAGATGAATAATATGATTAATAAAGTCAAATCTTAAGAAATAAAGGACAGAAGAAATTAAGCCTTATTAAAAGTTAAAGAGAAAGTGACGAAAAGGTTAGACGAATGTACGGGATATCGATAAGAAATAATGATACCAAGTAATGAAAATGTAAATGGAAACTTCTAAATATTGTTTTGACCCTGTTGGAAGGAAAGGATTAGTAACAACACAAGTAAACCAATACTTATGTGCATGAAGGTAAATGCACTATGTAAATTGAGTTTGTTATGCCCATATATAAATGGTGTTGAGATTTCAAAATATTTTATATGTGAATAAGTGATGAAAATGTATAGTAGCTTAGAGGAAACTAGTGTTGATTTCAAGTAAGCGACTATAAGATTCCAAAAATTAATTGGATCTATTATGGTTTTCAGATATAAGCCCATGAATTAACTCAAGAGTGAGCATCAATGGTTACTATAATTGATGTGGGGTCATGAAGTAAAATGTTAGTGAATAAATTTATTCAAAGGGTGAGCTTAAATTTTGCTATGCACAGTATGGAGAGTTACATGATTAAAGGACTAGTTGTGGTGAAATGGTTAAAGGCGTTCCTTTCAGGGTAAGAAAAAGTCTTGGGTTCGAACCTTCCTGTCCCAAACTGCAGGCTGCAGACTACAAAGAAGACCGAGCTGAAGGGATGGGGACCTAGTCATAACAATATCCTAGAGAGATAATCTTTCAAAGAGGATGCCACATGTGAAATTGACAGCTTGAGATTAAATGACTCGGGAATGTTGGATCTAGTCTAAGTGTCATATAGAGTTTTATAATTGAGATTGATATATATATTACTTGAAAGATCAATTTAAAAGTCTATTTGGTTCAAAGAGTGACTTATGACACAAATGATCAAGTTAAGGCACATCTTTGAAGTATAAATGATATTATAATGCAATGACATATAATACAATGAAACTTAAGTGTATGATTGGAAACGATAAGAAAGGAGTATAAACACGTAAATGATGTGAAGCTATGAGGGATGTGGATATCCAGATATGTATGCACATACGTACATATGGAGTCGATAATGTAACACCCCGTACTTTCGTTAGACGCCAATAAGGCTTTGTTGATTAAACGAAGGATTAATTAATGCGAATTAGCGTGTTAAAGAACGACAGAGTGTGAAACAAACGCTCAAAAGAAAAATATTTCGCACGCGTAAAAATAATAATTAAATAATAATATTTTTGTCGAAGGTGAATTAGTGAGCTAAAAGATGATTCGGAGGTAAACCGAGACATAATAATGTGTTTCGGGACCAAAGAAAGTAAGTGAAAAAAATTTTAAATAAAATAATATTAAAATATTAATATTTTATATGTTATCTAAATTAGTCATGAAAAATGAAATATGACTAATTTAAGTGAGGGAGGAACAGTAAATAAGAATTTTGGACGAAAATTGTGAAAATCGTACGACACGTATTTTAGTCGAGTTAACGCGGTAAGAAAATATTTGAACGTTATGGAGACACTGCGTTAAAATACGATTTTAATATTTTGGTTATACACATGTAAGAGAATGAAGATAGATGGAAATTGGAATTTTTACACGTGTTGGAGGAATTAATTTTAAATTATGAAAATTTGATGAAAATGTGTTAAATAAAAATAAAATTAAGGTATAGTATGTAAATTTTATTAGTTTGGAGAAAAAAATAAAATGAAGAACAAATGGATGATAAATAATGAAATAAAAGTGTTGAAAAGTCAAATAAATTTTTAAGTGTAAAGACATGGCCACATGACAAAGAAATAAAAGACAAGAAAACAAACAAAACAAAAATGGAATGAATGAGCAATGAATAAAAAGAAGACAAGTCAAACAAATTTTTTTAGTATGAAAGATGGGCCAGCCATAACAATTAAAAAGAAGTGAAAGAGAAGAGTTAAGCAATTTAAAGGATGGTGGGGGCCGGCCATAGAAATCCAAGAGAAAAAGAGATAAAAGAAGATAAAAGAAAGGTCTAGAAGAGGAAGGAAAAATCTAGTGAAAAGCTCGGTCAAAGAAAGCAAAAAGGATAAAAGAAACATAAAGGAAGAAAAAGGAGAAGGAAAGAACAAGGAAAAGAGGAAAAAAGAAAGGCAAGGCTCGGCTGAAGAGAGAGCCAAAAACCGTGAGAAAGAGAGGAGAGAAAGGATGGAAGAAAAACAGGAAAAACCAAGCCAATGAGAGAAAGGAAAGGGCGGAAGAAAGGGGGAGAAATGGAAGGCCGAAAATCCAAAAAATTTTGGAGGTGAAAGAGCTGAAAATTTCCAGGTTTTTGAGTTAAAATTTGAGGTAAGGAAAGCTGATTTTTTATTGAGGCTTTAAGGCTGAAAATTCTGCACTTTTAAGGCTAAAAATGATGAGGATTAATTGCTGAAAATTTGGGCAGAAATGGAGCTAAAACTAGCTAATTTTTTTTTAGGTTTCATGGCTGATTTTTGAGTTGGAAATTTGAAAGATTTGAAGGTGGAAAATGGGTAGTTTGGCTGCTGAAAATAGGAGGAAATGGAGGTGGATTGTGAATGGAAAGAGAGAAGGGAAAAGGTGGCCGTTTGGTGAGTGAAGGACAGAGGAACGGAAGAGCCACCGCCGGCGGCGGTGGAGAGGACGGGCTGCCACGGAGAAAGGAGGAGGCCACGGGCTGGAAGAAGGAGAAAAAAAAGGAAAAAAACTTGAAAAAGAAAGAAAGAAAAAGAAAAGAGAAAAACGAAAAAGAAAAATAGAAAATGGACAAAATAAAATTGGGCAAGGCCTAAAAGAAAAAAAACATTGGGCAAAGCCCACTAGAAAAAAATAAATGGGCCTAGTCCAATGGAAGATGTAGAGAAGCCCATGGAAAGGGGAGCCCAAAAAGGAAATAAGGAAATGGAAAAGGCCAATGGTAAGCGATTGTATATTTTAAGGTGATGGTGTCACGACCCAATTCCCGGGCCATGACCGGCGCAAGGACCCAATGAGCATAGCTCACTAAGCCCAAGCAAGCCTATTTTCACTTACTTGATTCCATACACGCTCGTGTGAGGCATCCACACGTAATGCACCCAGTGTGCATCCAACGCCAATTAACAGTGACATATCCAGTCACACATACACACACACCCTTTCCGGGGGTGAACACAGCCAAAACACAATGGCATTATTAATCACAATATACATGCACTATGCCAGTCATGTATTTAGCAATTCACATTGCTTACACATATTTACATTCATACCAGTCAGAAATAAACTTTAACAGTGTACATTACATGTACATAACCAGCATACAAAACCCATGACTACCAGCGGAGACATGTACAATAAAACAGGCAGCTACCGAATGCCAGACACCTACCAGGAGATGAACTACAACGATCCCGTGATCTAGGAATCTACAACCTCCTGATCTGAAAACATGAATTTTTGAAAACGTGAGTATAAAACTCAGTGAGCAAACATTAGACAGGAACAAGCAATAATGTCCGGAAGGGTTATAAAAATATGATGCAAACATTTGGAACACATACATTTTTATCCAATTGTTTCCCAACCCTTCCCCTCATTTTAATTTAATTTATAACACAGAAATAATCCTTTTCATACATATGCACACATATACTCACAAATGCATATGCAATCATATATACTGCTAAATATTCACTATCCTTAGTGGAAAACATTTATTAGGGAACTTGGCAAGCAGTATCACTCAGCCTTGCTGCCAAGTACCTGAACGAGCATCATTTGGTAAGGGGTATCACTCAGCGTCCCTTCCAAGCTCGTGGGCGGAAATTAATTGGTAAGGGGTATCACTCAGCATCCCTTCCAATTTTCCGGGCGAAAATTTCTCGGTGAGGGGTATCACTCAGCATCCCTCTTTACACACCATTTCAGGCATGTGCATTTTCCTCTCTTCACGCGTGCACGGTGATAACACTTTCACAACACTTTTCAACCATCCATGTAAACATCATCACAATGTACACATTTATCACACTCAAATTTCACATCAAATAAATAATATTTCATGCCTTCATGCATATCACATAATTTCATGCTTTCAAGCATAACACATAATTTACCACATAAAAAAAAATCATTTTTATCAAGGCTTGTTCCCGGCATGTACTTTTAAAAACTTTGGATAAATCATTTAATTATCCACATCAATACAATTTGCATTCCCCGAATAATTTGAAATGCAAGTTCACTCACCGTCTCACAAATATCCGGATTCCGGATGCTCTCGGATTAATCGCCCTCAATTACGATTCCCTTGCTTTTTCCGGACTTCTCACCACCTTAACACAGAATAAAATTAAGAAATTACTATAATGCCCCAAACCAATACAAATTAATTTAAATTGCTAGCGTGTGATACGTAAGAGCAAAATCGCGTCCGATTATCGCTTTAACGCGGTATTGCCTAATTTCGACCGATTACCCGATAAATCGGCTATTATGCCCAATTCGATTCCGAATTGGCCCATTTTTTTTTTCTAATACCTTAATTCATCCCATATCATGTAATTGATGCCAATTTCAGCATCCTACCCTTTCCAATTCCTTATGGAAAAATTCGGCCAATGCAGTGCATTAGCACTGAAAATTTTCTACTACACTTTCTCACTTGCATTTGTCATTTTTCTATTTTCCTTTATTTCAAATGAAATCATTTCATTTGAAATGAACCAATTCCTCATGCATTCTCTACACACTAGGTTCGGCCTAACAAAGAACAACCATGGAATCAATTTCTTTCTTTCATTTTTCTTCCATAATCATGCTTAACTACCTCTAACTACTAACATAGTCCAAAATCAATTCAATCCAACATCAAACCCATACTCAAACCCATTTTTCAGAATTAAACTCTTCATGATATCTCCATATTTAACCATAGAATTCAAGAACAAATGCATAGATAAGCTAGGGTTAGAGGAAATCTAAAGAAAAGTTACCTTTGTTTTGTTTGAATCTTGAAAAACTCTTGAAATCTAAGGATTTTTGGCTAGGTTTTATGGTTTTCCCCCTTGGTTCATCTTTTCCTCCTTCAATTCTGGTGTGAGCCGATTATAGAGAGAGAAATGAGGCTTAAATGCTGATTTTTATAGCTTTTATAATAAAATAACCAAGGTTGCCACGTGGCACCATGTGATTGGCCCGTTTTTTGACTTTTTTGACTTTTTCTTCCATTTATTCTCCACCATTTGATTCATCAAGTCAACATCTGATCCAAGGTTGACCATGGCTGGAAAAATTTATTCTGGTGTTGGAAAATTACCGAAATGCCCCCGGGATGGCAAAATTACGATTTTACCCCTATACTCCGAAATGTCCCGGAATTTCATTATTTTCACTGTCCAACCTCAAATATCACTAATATAAATCAATATTACCCAATTGGGGTAAAATCCTTTCAAAAAAATTCACATTTAGCACTCCGGTGGCAAAATTACTATTTTGCCCTTGTGCTCCAAAAACACTGAAAATCACCATTTTACACTGCTAAACATCATTTTATAATCCCCTAATCATAACTGTATGTCATATAATTATTTTTAGTCCACTGTGATCAAATCTTGGTTAAAAATCTCCATAAATCAACAAATGAGAAAATGACCGTTTTGTCCTTAACCGGTCAATTTTCCCGATTAACTCCAGACTGGACCTTGAACTCCGAATCACTATTCTGAGCTATTCTGTGGGTCTCAGAATTTTGAAATTCCCCTTAGAATTTCCATTAAACTAGATTGAAGCTCGATTTCACTTAATTGTACCAATAGGTACAATACCGGTTTTCTAACAACTCAGACAGGGTCTCACAGATGGTAATGTAATATTATGCATATTTTAGAAGAAAAATATGCAAGTTATTTAATTTTAATTAAATTAATACCCATACAAATGTATGATTAAGTATATTGGATTTAAATGATTACTAGGAACGTTGTCGAGGAGGCGAGCCGAGCGAAATACGTGATCGATAAATAGGAACAATTATCGATACGCGAACAAATAAATAGTGAGGAAAAATCCCACTATTACGAGGTGAGTAGGAGGTGTCGATTTTAAAATTTTCATATATATATATATATTCGCATGATTTATTACACGCGAATTACTGTGAAAAGCATGAGATGGTAAAATTTGAAGAAAATTGTGGTTATAAATTATTTTAGAAATTGTTTTGAATATGTATAAGTATGCTGTATACGTAAAGCGTTTCAAAAACGGGAAACAAGCTTTTCAACCCGATTTATCTCCAAAAATCGTCCCTTATATACTTGTGAATGTGCATACATGATTTCAAGGTTTGAATTCCTTATGCTCAGTGCTTTATGAAGCACGCATTAAACTTTATGTTGTGAGCATAATCATAGATTTTTATGACTTTTATATTGTATGGCTTATGATGAATGTGGGCATGACTGGTTCTTTTTATGATGTGATAAATATGTAAACTGCTCTGAATTGCCTTGATAAGCAAGGTAAGGATTGTGGGCCATGTCATGTTGTAATAATTTTATTAAATTGGTAGGATATAATTGTGGTCACTGCAGTGATGGGGGCTTTTCGTGGACTGCCTTTAGGAGGGGCACGGAAACCTAACTATTGTGCTTACCTCGGTAGAGAGGCGCGTAGAGTAACTCCTGAGGTAGGATTTGAGTTCACTTCATGCCTAACCACCACGTAGAAGTGAGACTCAGCCAACGCCAAGGATTGGCTGCGTTTTCGAGAAATATGAAATTTTAACAACCTTTGTAAATTCGGTTGAATACCCCAACGCAAGGTATCACCGAATATGAGTTTTTAGCACGAGCCAAGTTTTTATAAAGTCATAAGCCTTGTTGTTTGTTTTTGATAAAATATAATTGTTTTACATGGATCGAAATCAATTTTAACATTTTGATTCATGTTTCTGGGCATAGTGAGAAAATTGAATTAAAAGGTTTTTCCCAGCTCCCCTATTTGTTTTCAGTGAACTAAATCAGTAATTCCTTGCGTATAGGTGAGCTATGATTTGTATATGATTTTGAATAATATTTGGTTTCACGGGAACTGGCTCGATTTTATCAATTTAATGCAAAAGAAATGGTTATATGGCAATGGTTATATGGCACAAAACCCCTATTTGAAATAAATTGCTTTTATGATTCTATGTTTCATATTCAACTGATCTGTCGTTTGCTTGTTTCCTATCTACGCTCTACTCACGGAGTCGATGATATTCACTGAGTCTATGAGACTCACACCCCTTTATTTCCCTTTTTACAAACAAGGGTCGATCTAGCTTGTTAGCATCAGCGTGTTCAGTTTCCTACGGATAGGTAAAGGCATCTTCTAGCTTTTTCAAGTCGCTCCGCTAGTCTGTTAGAGGTCAAGTCATTGTGCTGTATTTATTAAGTTATAAACATATTGTAAATTTTATATAAGCACTAATTTGGAGATTATAGATTTTAGAGCATTTTAAATGCGAATGAAATGCAAAAAGTTTGTATTGAATTTTTTATATTTACGATTTAATTTAGAATATGGAAATATCAATATCATGTGGTGATTGAATGTAGTGGAATAACGAGCAATTTTAGAAAGGCTTGTTCGAAACTTTGTGGGATCTCCCGGAGGTCTCGGATGCCAGTAGTGACTGGAAAGGGGTCGTTACAGATAATATAATCAACTAGGGTAAAGAATTACTCTTAGAGATTCAAAAATTGAACTCGATATATTTAATGAGTTATATAGAAAATAAAATGATCAGAAGTTTTATCAGAAGCATAATTATAGAGACCTAAAGGAATTTTGGAAAATAATTAAAGAAATGTAATCTATGGCAGGATCAAGCCATATGAGATGGACTAATATGATTAAAAAAGGTGGAAGTTATATAAATGTGAGACAAATGCGAAATATGTGGAAATAATTAAAACTATTAATCTTCTTTAAGGTTGAGAATACGTACAGAAATGAATATGCCATGCTAATGATACTGCAAGCTATATAATAGAGTGGGAGGATAGGAATGAATGAATGTTGAAAGGTTAATATGGAATGAAGAAATAAATTGGTGATTGATATACAGAAATAGGTATAAAAGGAGATCGAAATTGGTATGATTGAGATAGACTTATGGTTGCGAACTTAATGATGGTAACAGAGATCATGGCTGTGAAAGATACTGCATATATGATTTTGAAGGATAACGGTAAACAAGAGTGAAGTACTCAAGTTGACTTGGAGGTAAACAAATTGAAGTTCCCTATAATAGGAGATGACATGGGAAAGTGAATATCAGAGGATAAACCGGTACCCCCATCTTCTCTTTAAGTTTGATCAGTGAAATTTTGAGGACAAAATTTTATTTTAAGGGGGGTAGTGCTGTAAAACCGAGCTATACAAAATATATGCCAAGTTATCCATGTGTTGGATGAAATGCTTGTATACTTGAAGGCCTCAGAAAGGTATTCAAAGTTGATATTATAACTAGAGGTACGACTAAGTTGATTTAAGCCTCAAACTAATTGAAATAAGATTTTAAGGTGAAATTAGGCATTTCACAGTCAAGGGATGACTTAAAATGGCAATTCAGAGTTCGATGGCTGATTTGGGGTCAATCAAGAATATTGATCAAATAGGGGCAAAATGGTCATTTTGACACCTAAAGTTGAAATTTGGTTATTTAATGAAATTTTTGACCAAGATTAATCATTTGAAGTATAATATGGGGTTTGGCAGTGAAAAATTTTAATTCTCGATATTTTTGGTGCATAGAGGTAAAATAGTAATTTTACCATTTGAGGACAAAATGAGAATTTTTAGAAAAGATTTTGATCCCATTTGACCAAGATTGATCAATTGGAGTGTAATTTGAGGTTGAAAAGTGAAAAAAATATAATTTCGGTACTTTTCGGAGTATAGAGGCAAAATAGGAATTTTATCACATCGGGGGCAGAGTGGTAATTTTCACCCCCAACACTTGTCAAATTTATGGGTTTTATTCAATATGGGAATGAATAAATATGATAATATAAGTGGTGGAGAATTAAAGTAAAAAAGAAAGATATTTAAACTTTGGACCAATGAAAGCTTGCCACGTGTCATGCCTTTATTACTTTATTATTTTCTTTATAAAAAGGCATTAAAATCAGCCCATTTCTCCCATAATGGTCGGCCAAACAAGAGAAGAAGAGAAACCAAAGAAGAACAAACCCTAGGCGGGGAAAATCAAAGAGAAAGTGTGAAAATTCAAGGAATCATGCTAGATAAGGTGAAATTTCTTTACTTTTACTTGAGACTTACAATACCCATGCTTTATTTTCTCATTTCCATAGCTTAAATCAAAGTTTGAAAATAGTATCATGCTGACCGTATATACAAAAAGGATTTTTAAGCTTGAATTTAGTTAGATTTCTTGCTAGATTAGTGTTTTCGGTTAGTTAGTTATGTGTAGGGTGAAAGCAAGTGAAGAAAATCACAATATTTTTGGTATCCATCAATGGCCGAATGTCTCTTGTAGTGTGTTGATGATGGATTAATTTTGTTTCAAGGAAAATGGGTTAGGAAATGATGAATTATGGTGAGAAAATGATGTAGGAAAAATTTTAGTGATAATGCCCCATTATAGCTGAATTTTCCATGAAGCAATGGGAAGGTGATTAAGCTGAATTTTAAGGTTATTTCGTTTGCATTTAATGATTTGAAGTATTAGAAGTGAAATGGAGCAATTTGGAATTTAATTAGACGCGTTAACCATTTAATCGGGTACTAGGCCGAATTAGGTCAACATCGTGTTTAAGCAAGGTTCGGACAATTTTTGCATCTCATAGCATGCATTAGTGGTCTAAATTAGTTTATTACAATTTAGGGGCAATGTGGTAAATTTTTCAATTTTGTATTGTGTCAAGGTAGTGAGTCTTCCGAGAAAGGCAAAAAATGGCACCCGAAGATCACTTGTCAAAGTACCTCGAGAATTCGAACTTTTGAAAAACAGTGAGTAAACTTATTATCGCCTTAATTATCTAGAGTAGTTTTATTCAATTTTGGTGATTTTTGTGAAAAATGAATTTAAATGATGAATTGTTTTGTTTTATGAGAAAAATATGAATTTATAAAATAAAAAATAATTTTTTATAAATTGATTTGGAAATCAGACAATAGTTTTGAAATTAGAGTACTTGGAGACTGCAAATAGTTGCTTGATAAATTGTCTTTTTGGTCTAAATGGCTTATGACAATTGTGCATGATTGGCTAATTGGTTATTGTGTTGTAAATATATATGAAATGTTGTTTGCCGTGCAGGCTGGTTAGTATTAAAATGGCCTAATCATGCTACTAAATTTTTTGATTTATTGGTGAGGTTTATGAGCTACTACAGTAGGTGAGTTTTCGTGGACCGGGCCTATTTAAAGGGGCACGGTAAACCCCATATGATATACCTCTGATGAAAGGCACGGAGGGTAACTCCAAAGATATGACAGAGTTCATCTCACGCCAAACTACCACGTAAGGTTGAACTCCGCTAACGTCAAGGAATGATTGTATTTTGAGAAATTATGGAATTTAAACAGCCTTGACGGTCTCGGTTGGATACCTCTGATGAAGGTGTCACCGAGTATGATTTTGTTGGCATAAGCCAAGTTTTCAAAAATGCATAAGCCATAATAATAATCTTTCGTGTAAAGTGAATTTATTTTACCCAGTGAAAAGAACTGAAATATTACGAATTCCTTTATGAGGAGGTATTTATTTGTCTCTATTTACTCGCCTTTAGATAGTTTAGATGGTATCTGTTTACTCACTAGGATTTTATAATCTCACCACTCCTTTTTCCTCACATTTTAGGCTCAGAATAACCCGTAGTTAGCGGATTCGATCAAGGACCACAGTGGACTTGAATCGGCAAGAACTGTTGGTTCACAATTCCTGATGCATTTTGGTTAGTTGTGGGCCCATGTGTCATTGGAATTTAAATTTCATACTTTGGTTGTTTGTATTATAGTATGTAAAAATATATTTAGCTTTTACGCTACAAAAATTATTTACCGATGGCTTTATCAAAATTGTTTTATAAGAAAATAGATTATTTTATTGAATATTTTTATTGTATTCAAATAGTCAAATTTTTACTTTAAACGAACGTTTTAGATACTTAAAATTTGTTTTTAATCACTAAATATATGTTTTCTACTCACCTACTATATTTTTAGTCGGTTTCGAGGTTTTAGAGGAAAAATGATGAAAATACCCCTGTGAGCTGGAAATTAATATTTTATTGTGTTGATTTGGAAATGTCTTATATTTCTTTGAAATATTATATTTAATAACTATTGCTCACTGGGGAAGTGCGAAAGCTGATGATAAGTCTTGCGGGGTTCCGGTTGACATTCCGGGTATGAGTACCTATCGAGACGTCGCAGTGGTTGTCACGGGCCAAATAGGGAGTTTCGGGTCGTAACATTATTTATAGTAATAAACTTAACCTATACTTCTTTAAGTTGACCTAGGGTTTAATTGAGTTTAAAAGAGTAATGAGAGGCTTAAAAAATCAATTGCCATTCTTAAAAATTTTCATTCCTAGCACAGTACGTTCAACCACATTCCAACATAATTTTCTCTATCTTTGATGCAAAATTGGATAAAGTTATTTTCATAAAAGTTGCAGCTCTGTTTCTTAGCTTTCCAATGGTACAAGAATTGTAGAAATTAGAATTCTGTAGCGCGAGATATGACTAAAACACTGAAACATATGTAAGTAGACTTTTGAATCTTTCAATACTTTACTTTCCAAAATTAAGTCTAATATCTTTTATTCTTATAAGAGATATAAAAACTAATAAATATCAATCAAATTAAAAAGAATAACATAAAATTAAAATAACTCAGTTAAAAATAAATTAATTATAAAAATAACTAAAAATTAAGTAAATTATATTTGAAAATTGAAGACTTTGTTAATATTTAATAATAAAATTAAAATAAAATAATTCTATAAAAATATAATTATCAGATTTAATAGCAAGTCTAACACAAAAGTTTTTTAGAATTTATGCCTAATATGTTTTATTATTTTTACTCTTATATTTCTATTTTTTTGAAATAAAAACTTTTCCATTTTCTTAAAATAAAAGTTGAAAATTTAAACTCCTTAATGGAAATGAATAAAAATTTTAAACATTTAATTTATTCTTAAAAAAAAAAAAAACAAGAGGAAAACTTTGCGTTCGCTACTCTGCGTAAAAGTAGAGTTTTCAGCAGAGTTTTCAGTTAAGAAAGGATTCCGGGGAACCTAAATTGAGAAGCATTTTTCTTTTCTCGAGTGCTCTATATATATAGGTGCGCTGCTAAAGATTTGTAGACATGACTACTCTAAGATGAGATGCTGGCGGTACAGATAACTATACCACTTCTCAGCATAAAGATGGCAGTAAAATCTTGGTTTTCCAAAAAGAAAGAAAAAGAAAAAACTGAACCAAAAAGCTGGGAGAAACTTGAGGCATGTAGAATTTGTTGAGTCACAGTTAAGGAAGGTGTAGACAGATAAAGAAGCAGTTTAGGGGCCTATGAGAAGTCTACAACTGTTGCCTAATAGCCCTAGAAGAAACTTTGACCAAACTAACACTCTTCGTAGACACCAATTTTTAGTGTTTATTTGCGTGCTTATAATTATTCACTGCAGCCTTTCGCGCGTTCTTCAGTTTGGCATAATTGATTCCCTGACTCCGGAATTTGAATTGAAAAGAAGATTTATTCTCATATTTGCGATTTTTTAGTACGGTTCTTGAATCCATTCTATAACCGTACAATCTTTTTGTTTCAAGATTTAAAATCAGGACTCTAGTAATCGGAATTATGTTTAAAAGTTGTGTGAATTTATGGATGAGAAGTAAAGAATCAATCAATTGCCTCTAACATCCCTGATATAATTAAATTGCTTCCAATAGCCATGGTAATTCTTCTTAACCTATCAGAAGAAGAAACAAATAGAGACAAACGGATAGGATCGGAGCTTGACTTAATTAGATATTGCCATTAGTAAGTTATTCTTATTGTAATTTTCATTGATTTAAACTCTGATATATTAATATTTTTATTTTTATTTTTTGATAAACATTAATAATAAATATAATAAAAAGAAAAAAATGCGAAATCTTAATTGTATGTATAAAACGGAAAATAATAAATAATAACCAAATTCACTATACGGTGAATGTAGCCTGGTTTTCCAAGTTGCAATGTGAAGGCGCAAGTGGCTGGGGTTTTGTGTAGTAAGCGGAGTTCTTTGTACGCGCATTTGTTTCGTCTCCAGAAGTTTGATGTCAGATACAGGATCTCTGATAGTACTCTGTTGCAGTTAGTCAAGATAAGAGAAAGTGTATATTCGTTGCTGATAATTTTCAGCCTTGTTTTCTCAGGTGCTTCGTTCACACTCTAGCAGGAAAAGAGCAAATAAAAAACAGTGCCAGATTCTCCTGTTTGTGGATACAATATATATATATAATATGTTTATACTAAAGCGGGTTAAATTTCGTGGTTAATTTATGCAATGGAAAAATATTGAAGAAATGAAAACATCACTGATCTTCGGCGGAAGGCACGTACGCCAAAGTCAAATAATGCTGGCCTGGGTTCAGCATACAAGATATATTGTCCAATGAAGGTCTAATCAGAAATGGGATTGAGATTTGATCTTGGCTAAAATTCCCGACAAAAATGCTGCCAAAATGACTGGTAATTGAGTTTACAACAATCGATGGGTAGCATGGGTTACTCAAAAACAAAGACTTCTTAGAAAACGACGTATTTAAAAAGCATGGGTTATTCTTCCACTCCCAATCAAGACAAAATCTAAAAAGCATGGGGCATATGATCACGATCTTTTAGTGAAGGACAGATTCTGCACGCCTGCATATGAGTAAAGACACCACATCAGCATTACCAAATAAAAAAAAGCCACTATATTTTTCTATTTTCCCAGACAACAAAAGAGAGACAGATGAACGGATGAGACAGGCACGGTTGTTGGTACTGGAGTGAAGAGATCCGACGCCTGTAATCTAATGACATAATGTTTCATTTATGTTAAAAACAGATTATTCTTTCAATTTCTAAAGAACGTACACTTGAGGACATATTTATTTTAATATTTGTTATTTTCATTTTATTTTGTTAATATATTTTAGGTTACATATTCACTTTTTGTAATTATATTCTAAATTTATTCCATTTCCATTAAGTTAATAATAAAATATAGTAAAAATTACGAAAAAAAGTCAACTTCATAAGTCCATTTCAAAAATAACCTTGAATATAAAATTAATTGTTTATACTTAACTTTTACCATGACTTGATAAAAATATTTTTAAAATTTTTTCAAACAAATTAAATAGTCTTGATTTCTCTCTTACACCAGCTAGAACACTGTTCATCTAACTTTCCCATATCTCTCATGCCATTTAAACCATTCAAAATGATGTTTTGGGTTTGCTCATCTTCCCTTCCTAAAATCTTAATAATAAAAAGAATTTAAATAGAGGAATGGAAATGAATGGTTTAAGATTTTCCATCCATCTTGAAATAAACAAAATATTTCAATTTTTTCAAATTTGGTGCGAAATTGAAATAAAGAGAAAACAGAAAAAAGAAAAAAGAAGAAGGTAAAAATGAAATAGAGGAAAGAAAACATTTTTTGTGTTTTGGTTGTAGAGGAAAGGAAAGGAATGGTTCAAGATTTCCATCTATTTTGAAATAAATACAAGGTTTCAATTTTTTTCAATTTTGATGCAAAATTTTAATCAAAAGAATGTGGAAAAAAAAAAGAAAAAAGAAAAAAGTGAAAAAGATCTGTAGGGAAGAAAATAGTTTTTGCTTTTTGATTGCTTCCATCCATCTTTGATTTGGTAAAATCTCATAAAAAAGTCTACAAAAGTCATTACTAGATGATTTTGTTGATGAATTGCAAAACTTTGTGTCACTTCCTAATGATTTCATAAAGAAAACTTTCAAAAGCTTTGCTTGAAAAATGTTCTTTACAGTCTGGAGAGGCCTTAGGAGAAGACTACAACATTTTTTCAACATGGTGTGTAACAACTTTTTTTCAACATAACATGTAACAACAATATTTTTTCAATATAGTGTGTAACATCTTTGTTTTTAATATGGCGTGTAACAATATTTTTTTTCCAACATAGTGTGTAGCAGCTTTCTTTTCAACACGATGTGCAACAACTTATTGTTTTCAACAATGCATGTAACAACATTTTTTTCATGTGTGCTTGTGTCATGACCCGTAACTCCCATCGAGCCCGTGACAACCGCCGCAAAGCCTCGACAGACATTCTTCGCCCAAAATATCCATCGAAACCTCGCAAGGCTTTCGTATCAGTTTTCTTGCCTTCCTTGTGAGTAATCATTTCCAAACATCTTTTCTTAAAGGATTTTAAACTTTTTTCAACTCAAAACAGTAGAAAAATAATTTTCGCCTCATTGGGGCATTTTCGTCATTTTTTCTCGAAATTTTCAAAATTGGCTAAAAAAATAGTAGGTGAGTAGAAAACACATTTTTCATAAAAAAAATAAGTTTTTGTTGTTTAAAACCTTCATTTGGAATGAAATATTAACTATTAGAATATAATAAAAATATTTAATAAAATATTCCTTTTTCTTGTAAAACAATTTTTATATAATAAACCGTAAATGATTTTTGGGACGTAAAAGCAAAATAAATTCTTTCATACAATAATAAAGATAACCAGAGTATACAATCTCATTTACAGTGACACGTGGGCCCCCGACTGACCAAATGTAATAGAAGCAGTGCACCTATGGTCTCAAGAAGTGCAACTCCACAAGTAACCCTCTACCAAGTCTGCTATCTACAAACAACTTCGAGCCCGTAATGTGGGGAAAAGAGGGTGGTGAGATTATAAAATCCCAGTAAGTAAACAAACACTATCAAAAATATCTAAAGTCGAGTAAATTGAGACAAATAAAATATTCTATCCCAATATGTGTTTCATAACATAAATCTTCGATTTAGTCAAATAGTCAACTTCGCTTATGAATTTCACGAAACTCGGCTCTTGCCAAAATCAGTACTCGTCGATGCCTTGCACAGGGCATCCACCTGAGTCCGCCAAGGCTGTCAAATACCATATACTCATAAAATATGTTTTTATTTTGATCACACAACCGTTCCTTGGCATTGGCTGAGTCTTACCTTCACGTGATGGGTCAGCGTGAAGTGCACTCAAATCCCACCTTAAGAGATATCCTCTGCGCCTCTCAAATTGAGGTGAGCACATTTAATTAGGTTTTCGTGCCCCTCTTATAGGATGGTCTACGGAACCCGCCATTGCAGTGACCACTCTAATCCCACCAATTCAATAAAATAGCAATAGCATGACATGGCAATTATTTTGTGCACAGCCTCTCATGGCTAAATAGACAGTTTAGATAATTTCAACACAAATATCAATTAAGTCATTCATGCTCACATTTAATCATAAGCCATTTAAATTAAACACAATTTATAACACAACACGTGGTCTCCAATTACTCTAATTTTCAAATCAATCATACAATTTTCAATTCAATTTATAGAAATTCAATTTAATTTATAAATTCACATTTTTCTATAAATCAAGTAATTCACCAATTTAAATCATTTTTCACAAAATCATCAAATTGAGTAAAAATTACTCTAGATAATTAAGATGATAGTAAGTTTACTCATTGTATTCGAAAATCAATTCCGAGTACTCCGACTATTAATCCTCGGATGCGATTTCCTTACCTTTATTAGAGGACTCACCACCTTGACAAATTGCACAATAAATTAATTACTACATTTGTGCTAATTCAATATAAAACTAACCTAAATTCTATATGAATGCATGAAATACTTGATTAACCGCTTAAATTCGGTGTTGACCTAATTTGGCCTATCACCCAATTTAATAGCCACCGTGTTCAATTTAACTCCAATTAACACCATTTCTTTTCCTATATTTCAATTCATCAAATACAAGCCAAATTACCAAAAATTCAGCTTAATCACCTTCAAAATATTTTTTGAAAATTTCGGGCATCGGGGGTGCATTCACACCAAAATTTTTCCTATTTGATTTTCACACCACAATTCATCAATTCTTAACCAATTCACTTGAATCAAAACCAATTCATCATCAATACTCAACATACAAGATTCGGCCATTAAAGGGTACCAAAGATTTTGTGGTTTTCTTCACTTGTTTTCATGGTACTCATCATTAATCACCTAAAAACACTAACCTAACAAGATTTCTAACTAAATTCAAGCAGAAATTCTCCTCCCTCATGTACGGTCAGCATAATACCCATTTGCAAACTTTGATTTTCAGCCATGGAAATGAGAAAATAAGTCATGGGTAATGTAAACCTCAAGTAAAAATAAAGAAATTTTACCTTACCTTGCTTAATTCCTTGAATTTTTACACTTTCTCTTTGATTTTCTCCACCTAGGGTTTTATTCTTTGTTCTTGCTTGGCCGACCATTATGGGGGAAAATGGACTGATTTTTATGCCTTTTATAAGGAAAATAATAAATAACTAAAAGCTTGACACATGGCATATCATGATTGGTCCATAATTTTAAATATTTATCTTTTTATCTTTATTTCTCCACCACACATTTTGTCATACTTATCCATTTTCATAATGAATAAAATCCACAAATTTGACAAATGTTGGGGGTGAAAATTACCGTTTTACCTTCGGACTAGCAAAATTATCATTTTGCCTCTGTACTCCAAAAATATTGAGAATTAAAATTTTTCACTGCTAAACCTCATATTATACTCCAAATGATCAATCTTAATCAAAATTTTCATCAAATATCCAAATCTAATTCTTGGGTGACAAAATGATCATTTTGCCCCTAGATTTCGAATATTCTCGATTGACTCCAATTCAATCCTCGAACTCCGAATTACAATTTTAAGTAATCCTTGGACTGTGAAATTCTCAATTTCACCTTAAAATTCCTATTTTAACTAGTTCGAGGTATAAATCAACTTAATTGTACTTTTAAGGGTAATACCGACTTTTTTCGATTTTTCGGAGCTCTCTAAATATGCAAACATGTTGTCCATCACATGTATGACATGACAAGTATTTTAGGGCTGGGCTTGACAACTTGAATATAAAGAGGTTTCATTAAGGGCATTTTTATCCAAAAATCTTTAACCTTGGCTAAAAATAGTTAAAATTAAAAAGAATGCTATTTTCAAAAACATCTTATCTTTAAGGACTAAAAAAAATTGTTCCCAAAATATATCTACTTACTATGGACCTAGATAGCAAATAATATTAGAAGTCAATGGCTTTACATTTAACTGTTACATTTAACTAGTAGTTAAATTACTTTTATAATCTGAGACGTAATATATGTGTATTTTAAAATTATATATTTTATTACTTATTTTTTAAATAAGTAAAGATTTTAATTATATAAATATTATATTTAAATTTTTTATTTTTTATATAAAAATACAAAGAAAATAATTTTCTTGATAATAGAAAAGAGAAATTGATGTATAAAATATATGTGTTATACAACTTTTTTTCATGAATATACAATTTCTTTCAAAAGAATTGAAAAATAATAAAGAATAATATGCTTTTAGATACAAATGTATAAGGGCAAGGGTTGGATTGTTCATCCAAAACTATAAATCTTACCCACTTGAGTTGAGTTTGCGCAAAAATTTCTAAAATATATTTAACAATATTAAAATATTAAAATAACGGGACCTTATTTGACTTTTGAAAAGAGAGACTCAAAACCTGACTCATGGATAGCTCTAATTCTAGATATTTTAAAGTTAAACCCTAATTTAAATTAATTAATTTAATTTTACATTAAAAAACCAATTTAATTATAACAAGTTTGTAAGTGTCAATATCAAATTCAATTCTTTCAGCAACATAATTTTTTGTAGGTAAAGAACAAAATTTTATCAATAACAAAAATCATTGACAGAATGTCTAAGGAGTATTACATCAATTTTTAGTTGAAAATATTGTAGTCGGTTAGGCTTTGTCATGACCCAAATTTCAAACTATGATCAACATATGAGCTTAATAGGCAAAGCCCACTAGACCTAAATCAACCTTTTTCTCCTTTATATCCATGGACTTGTTACATCATAAATATCCTTCTCATATCATCCATTCATAGTGTTGGTCCCAAAGTGAGTGCTAGAGGGGGGTGAATAGCACTATCTCGGCTCTTTTTCAAGATTGAGACTTAATCTCAAAACGAAGAATGCAAAACAAGGGAGATAATGGACAAGGTATTTATAAGGATTCGCTCCAAGACCTACATCCACTATCTTGATTATCCAACCAAGGATTTTCAAACCAAACACTAAAACGGTGGAATTCACAAGCTTCCACCAAGCTTTTACAATGGCTTTTCCAAGGCTTAGCCACAACCTTTACACTAGTTTTTCACGAGATCAACTAAAACCCAATGTGATTTTTCAAGGCTCAACCACAACTTATCACTAGTTTTTCACGGGCTAAACTAAAACCCCAATGTGGTTTTTCAAGGCTCAACCACAACCTTTATACTAGCTTTTCACGGGCTAAACTAGAATCCAACACCCAACTTTTCAAGGCTGAGTTGGAACCTGCAAGCATTCAAGCAAACCTTGCTTGAAGCAAACACTTAGAGTGAAACACTCACTCTAAGAATACAAAGAGAAGTAGAAAAAGTACCTAATGATCACACGATTGATCTATGTGGTACAAGTTTAAGTGCTAAACACAAATACAAAGAATGGGCGTTGAAGTTCAGTGAAGAGTACAAAAGATATTCAAGTTTGCTACTCTTTTTGGCTTGAATATGATGGTGTCTTTGTGTATGAAGCCAAAGGGTGTTCAAAGTTCTCTAAAGTTATCAAAAGTTGGTTCCTTGGCATTTAAAGATCCTTTTATAGTTGGAGAGGCTTGGCTGATGACTGTTGGGACATTTATGACTGTTAGAAACAGTTTGGGGAAGGTTCTAGTCGTTATTCTATCTTGTAATGGCCTGGCGGATGTTGCAGATAGAGATCACTTAGTCAACTAAACTTTTTCCCTTGGTCGACTGAGTTAGTTCTATTTCTAACGTAGATTCCAGAGAGCACTTAGTTGACTAACCCATTTTCTTGGTCGACTAACTCGATTTTGTTCCTCATCAAGCTCTTGCCTTCCATTTCTCCACTTTGATTTTAATTCAACTAATGATCTTCCTTGTCCAACTAGGGGACTTCCTTTATATTAATCATCCTCGTTCTTTATTCAAATCACATCTTTAAGTGCTCATTAGGAAGATTGAAATATTAATACTTTGTAGATATTTCCCTTGCACACTTAGGTAGAAATGTTAGATACAAATGACATGGGAATGTTTTATTATCATCAAAAACTTATGGAGCCAACAATCTCCTCCTTTTTGATGATGACAAAACATCCCTTGGTTAACAACATAGTGTCTTTTTAGTTCCTTTTTGGTTTCTGCAGAGAATAGGAATAACTCCCCCTAAGTGTATGCTCCCGTTAAATTTGTGCATATCTTTCATCTATTTCAGCAGGTTTTTATCCAAGTTATGTTCATAGTGACATTGTACATTCTTGCTTTGGATAGAAAATGTTCATATATGCAAGTTTAAGAGCAAATGACATGTTGACAGATTTTATCAGTTTTCAATTTCTGTAGATTTCTGTCAATTGTTTGTAATTTCCAGATTTCATCATGTTAGCTCCAAATTTCATTCAAACCATCATTTTTCAGCAAACTCTTTGTAAATCATCATCCATATGTACTCAAACACATATTCAGCTTTGCCTTATCATGTCAAAAGTGATTTATCAGCATAATTACTCAATATCAGCAAAACATAAGAAAATTACAACAGTATTGCACAATATCAGCAAAAAATTTTCAGCCACACCTCATAACATCACAAGCATCATTTTCAAAGGTTAAACACTACAAACAACTATCAGCAAGCATATTCTAAACATCCATAAAGTCAGCCAAAATTAAAATCCAATGTTTGAATGCCATTTTGGCATAAATATCCAACAAAAATAGTAATTGCATATTTGTTCCTAAAATGCCCCTGAGTCAATTTTCCTTCCTAGCAACCCTAGAAGTCTGGTACCTCTACCCTCATGATTTTTGTTTTTCTTGATGTTTTTCCCTAAAGGTCCAATACCTCTACCCTCAAGATTTTTTATTTTTCTTTGATTTTTCTACTCCCCCTTTTTGTCATCATTAGAGAGGGGTTTGAGGCATTAATCTTTAAAGGAAGATGGTGTGGATTTAGGGGAATCTGACTATTGTTCCCAAAAAGTATTCAGAGGAAGAAAAGAGGGTGGTTTTGAAGGTGGTTGAGTGGATGCTTTAGGAGGTTGTTGAGAGGACTGTGAAGGTGTCTCTGTAGCTTTTTCTGGAGTTGCTTAGTCAGAAAATTCTATTAGGGCTTGAGGAGTGCTTGTAGGTGGTGATTTTTGCTTTCTCTACCAATCTTGAAGACTTCTTTGTTCTCGGAGCTACAGATTTTCTGGCTGTCTTTTTCTGTCTCATGGCAAGTGGCTGAGGCTTAGTTGCTGGGGCTGCATCTTTTGTTTTTCCTTTTCCTTTGCCTTTTTTTGCAGCTTCTTTTTTTGAAGTCATTGCTTGGTCAGCTTGAGCTACTGTTGCCTCTTTTTCTGCTTGCTCTTATCTTACCATCTAATAGAAGAGTCCCATGATAGACACTTTATCAGAGTGAGGAAGGGATGCTTCTTGTTCAGGCTGTGGTGAAGGTTGATGCTTAGGAAGACCAGGTGGAGAACCAACTACCCCAGTTCTTTGATCATATGTTTCTTTTTCTACTGAGCTGGTTTTGAGAGGTTCCTCAAATCTTGGTTTAGGGACTTGATGACTTTGGTGAGCTAATCCTTCAGCTTGAAATTCAGGACTTGCATCTTGGAATTTAGAACTTTCTGGTTGCAAGGCTGATCCTTCAACACCTTGTCCTTCTGGTGCCATTCTTTAAGTGGCAGAAGAGTCAGCTTTAGTAGGTCCAGTTGGCATTTCAGATTTTTCTTTCAAGCTAGCCTCAATCTAATTCATCATTTCCTCAATTTTTACAAGCCTTGCTTCTTGATTAGTGAGCTTGGCATCCATCCTCATAAGCAGATTGAACATAACTTCATTGGAAAATGGAGGTACTGTTATTTCTGGTGGTGTGGGGGCTGCCTCTAGCTAGGTTTGCACTAAAGTAATCTTGGAGGTCTTATTGAAAGTGTCCTCATACACCTTGTATCCCATCTTGATTAAGCTTCTTAGGTAGATTGGTTGGTCTCTGCTTTTGACCATGTCCATATCATACCTCTTGGCCTATACTCATTTCTTCTTAACAAGGGATGTGATTACATTCCCATATGGCAGATGAATTTTGTCCAACTTGCAGGCAGTTCTCATCTTTTCAATCACGAACCTTCCAAGGTTCAGAACTTCTCCAGTGAATGCATGCTCCATCAGCCAAAGATCTTGGAGGCTGATGTAGCTTAGGCTACCACTCCTACCATGCAGATTGGCTGCCACAAAGTAATGTAAGATTTTGAATTGTGGACTAATGATCAGTCCTGCATTGCTCTTTGAAGAAAACTTTTCTTTCTTTCCTGTAACTATTTTCCACACAGATGCAATATCATACTTGTCAGGCATTTCATACTCTCTATCTTCACCTTCAATTCTTAACAGATTACTCAAATCTGAAGCTATAACTAAAAACTCTTTTCCATTCAAAAATAAATTTAGGTTATCCTTTGAAAAATCCTCTGAATCATCAAGTTCTCTCTCACTACATGCAATGCTAGCATAGAATTCTTTAACTAAACTAGCACTATAAGTTCTGTCCTTGAAAGAACTATACTCCTTACTCCTTAATTCATTAAAATAGTCTGTTAAGCTTGTTTGGAGTTCAGGGGTTTCATTGAAACTTTCCCAATCAATTTACGTCCCGCATGTAATGGGAACATTTTCAATTTTCTTAAACCTCTCTTAATGAATTTTGTTCCTAAATTTTAGGGATGAAGCAAATGATGCGCCTTTTTCTCCTTTGCTCTTCTTTCCCAGTTTCTCAGTCTTCTTCTCTTTCTCTCTTTGTTTCTTCTTCTCAGAATCTTTCCCAGTCTTCTTTGTTATAGAACTCGATGCTCTTTTTTGTTTCTTCTTTGGGTGCTTAGCTTCGGGGTTTTCTTCTGTCGGTCTCTTCCCTTTTATCTTTGCTAGAAAATCCTTAAGCAGGGTCGACTTGGCCATTACAATTTCTGAAGATGATTTTTACTTAGGGTTCCAAGATGTGATGGAAGAAGGGTTCTCGGTTAGTTTTAGAGGAAGAAGAAAAGCAAATGAGATGCTAGGGTTGAGAGAATCGGTTATCAGAAGATGAAGAGGTGATTGACAGTTTCTAACTTAGAAACCATCTACCTTCCCTTTTATCAATTGCCTCATTTTCCTAAATTTCAAAACTTCCTCTAATATTTTTATTATTTACTGCTTTAGGTTTTCCCTTTTTATTTCATCACCCGGTAAGCACAAAATTCCATTACTTTAATCCATTAATACTCAGCTGTCAGTTCTTTTATTCTAATGAAACAGAATGCTCTCAGTTGACTGAGTTTCACACTTTAGTGGACTAAGTCCCTTTTATTTTTCTTTATTTAGTCCAGAATTCTCACTATAACTCTTCCAAACAACACATTCCTAGATTTCTTCTAATCTCGCAGAATCTATCCTCACTAAGGGGTTTTGTGAATATGTCAGCAAGTTGATGCAATGTGCTTAGAAATTCAATATTGATTTCTCCCTTAGTTACATAATCTCTAATAAAGTGATGTCTAACCTCAATGCGTTTTGTTCTTGAGTGTTGTGCAAGATTCTTTGAAATATTTATAGCACTGGTGTTGTCGCAATATATGGGAGTGTTATTAATGGACAACCCGTAGTCTTTCAATTGTTGCTTAATCCATAAAACCTGTGCATAACAACTTCCTAAGGATACATATTCAACTTCAGCTATGGACAATGCTACAGAATTCTACTATTTGCTTGACCAACATATAAGCATGCTACCTAGGAGCTGACATGTTCCACTAGTGCTTTTCCTATCAATTCTACTTCCTACATAGTTAGCATCTGAATATCTTACAAGGCTGAATGGTGATTCTTTTGAATACGAAATTCCTAAGCTTTGAGTTTCTATGAGATATCTAAATATTCTTTTCATGGCAGTTAGGTGTTTCTTTAGGTTGAGACTAAAATCTAGCACACAAACACACACTAAACTGAATATCTGGTCTACTTGATGTTAAGTAAAGAAAAGATCCAATCATACCTTTATAGACCTTTTGATATACATATTTACCTTTCTCATCAGCATCAAGCTTTGTAGATGTACTCATTGGTGTGCTGATGGATTTCAATTTTAACATATCAAACTTTTTGAGCATGTCTTGAATGTATCTATCTTGGCTGATAAAGGTTCCTCCTTTGAATTGCTTGATTTGAAGGCCAAGAAAGTACTTCAATTCTCCCATCATGCTAATCTCGAATTCTCCTTGCATTTCCTTAGCAAAGTTCTTGCAAAGAGATTCATTAGTAGCACCAAATATAATGTCATCTACATATATTTGAACTATGATCAAATCATTTGAGCATCTTTTGATAAACAGTGTGGTGTCTATGCCACCCCTAACATAGTCTTTTTCTACTAGAAACTTTGATAGCCTCTCATACCAAGCTCTAGGAGCTTGCTTCAATCCATGTAAGGCTTTGTGAAGTCTAAACACGTAGTCTGATTTTTCAAAGTTTTCAAAACCAGTAGGTTGTTCAACATATACCTTATCTTGAATAATTCCATTAAGGAATGCACTCTTCACATCCAATTGGTATAGCTTGAAGTTCATATGACAAGCAAAGGCAACTAATAACCTTATGGCTTCTATTCTAGCTACCGGAGCAAAGGTTTCTTCATAATCTATGCCTTCCTCTTGATTATATCCCTTTGCCACCAATCTTGCTTTGTTTCTTACTACATTTCCTTATTCATCAACCTTATTTCTAAATACCCATTTAGTGCCAACTATAGGATGATTTGAGGGCTTAGGCACTAGTGACCATACATTGTTTCTCTTGAATTGATCCAGCTATTCTTGCTTGGCTAAAATCTAACTTTTCGCTTTATCAACTTCTTCATAGCTTTTAGGTTCAACTTGAGAAATGAATGTTGAAAATTCACATGTCTCTCTAGTTCCTTTCCTAGTCTTAACACCATGAGATAAGTCACCTATGGTTTGCTCTTGTGGGTGATCTCTCACATATCTCCAGCTTCTAGGTAAGTCACTATGCTGGATTTCTTGTCTTTGTAAATTTTCAAGAGGTGGAGCCACGATTTCTTCATTAGATAAACCTTCCTCATTATTCTTGCTATCATTTAGGCTCATTTCTTCCATGTGTTTCTCTAAATTTTCCAAATCTTCATCATCCTCATGAACTTCCTTTTCAACATGAATTGATTCATGAAAAACTATATGGATAGATTCTTCAACTTTTAGTGTCCTTTTATTGAAAATTCTATAAGCCTTGGAGTTCATGGCATATCTTAAAAAGATTGCTTCATCACTTTTGGCATTAAACTTTCCTAATGGCTGTTTTCCATTATTCAAAACAAAGCATTAGCAACCAAAGCTTCTACGATGAGAGATGTTTGGTTTTCTTCCTTTGTACAACTCATAGGGAGTCTTTGACATGATTACTCTAGTCGAAACTCTATTAAGCATACATGCTGCTGTGTTGACAACTTCAGCCTAAAAATACTTAGGAAGTTTGTTCTCACAAAGCATGGTCTTAGCCATCTCTTTCAATGTTCTATTATTTCTCTTCATAACTCCATTTTGTTGGTGTGTTCTTGGTGCAGAAAAATTATGATCCAGCCCCTTTTCATTGCAAAACTTTTCAAATTCATCATTCTCAAATTTTCCTCCATGGTCACTCCTAATCCTAACAATGGGTGTACCTTTTTCATTCTTAACCTTCTTACAATAGCCTATGAAAGCTGATAATGCATGATTATTGTGGGTAAGGAAATAAACCCAAGTAAACCTAGAATAGTCATAAACTATCACTAAGCCATAAGATTTTCCACCTAAACTTGTGGTGCTAATAGGACCAAAGAGATCAATATGCAGCATTTCAAGAGGTCTAGATGTTGACATATCATTCTTAGCTTTGAATGAAGTTCTAACTTGTTTTCCTAATTGACAAGCTTCACATATTCTATCATTTTCAAGTTTAATGCTAGGTAGTCCAACAACTAAATCTTTCTTGATCAACTTTGTCATGGTGTTTAAACTTACATGTCCTAATCTCTTATGCCACAACTAGTTGTCATTTTTAGCATTGGCTACTAAGCACATTTCATTATCCTTTTCTAGGTCTTCAAAAAAAATATCATAAATATTTTTCAATCTTTTTCCTATGAAGGTAGTCTTGTTAGTGCCTATATCTATTACTTCACATTTGTGGATATCAAAACAAACCTTGAATCCTTTATCACAAAGCTGACTGATGCGTAGCAGATTATGCTTTAAACCTTTAACAAGAAACACATGACTGATTTGAGCATGAGAGTTCTTACAAACCGTTCCTATCCCTTGAATTCTTCTTTTTGAATCATCTCCAAAGGACACAGTGCCTCCCTTTTTCTTGTCTAGTTGAGCAAACAACATTTCATCCCCTGTCATGTGTCGAGAGCAGCCACTGTCCATGTACCAAAGCTGCTTCTTCTTGCTGTGTTGAGCTTTTGAACATGTTTCCTTTAGGTGCAGCTCAACCTACAAAAGCATGGTTCAGTTCTTCTTGATAGGTACCCATACTTTGATGGGTCCTCGAGTGTTAGTGGCAATAAAATAGCCTTTTGGCACTCAGATTTTTCTAGTTTTTTGCACATTTATATTTTTGATACAATTATATGATAGATGACCATATTTTCCACAACAATAGCATCTAGATGATGCTTTATGATGATTCTGCTTACCATATGAATTTTTCTTTAAAGTATCATTGTTTAAGCACTTAAGAGCTGTATTTTTATCAAGAGATTTTTGCAAAGCAGTAGATTTATTTTTCAGCTCTACCTTCATAATTTCAAAATCTGTTTTTGAATATTCCAACTCAATTTGCATAAGATTTCTTTGCTCAAAAACATAATTGAATTAATGTTTTATTTTTTCCAAATTTTTTTTAAGTGATGCAGCCTTTTTCTTTAAATTTTTGTACTTTAAAAATAGGCTTTCAAATTCATCACATAAATTGTCATACTCATCTTGTAAATCATTCATAGATATATCACAAGTCGATGAGCATACCTTTGTTTCATCATCCTTTGCCATTAAGTAGATGTTATTCTTCATCAGTTTCTATGGTCGAGTCACTGTCAAACCAGGTTGCAGCAACTATTGTCTTTTTCGACTTTTTGTACCTCATAGGTGTCTCTTTTTTCAGCAATGGACATTCAGATTTATAGTGCCTTGGTTTCTTGCATTCGTAGCAGATTACTTCTTCCTTGTTATTGTTGTCAATTTTGTTTTTCTTCCAAGAAAGACCTTGGTCTCTCTTAAGGATTTTTCTTGCAAATCTTCGATTCTTTTTTCCCATCAATTTTTTGAATTTTCTTGCAACAAGTGCCAGTTCATCATCATCATCGCATGAGAGCTCTTCCAGCTCTTCCTCAAGCATGCTGGCTTTTAGTGCTATGTTTTTCTTCTTTTTTTTTGCCTCTCTTCTATCCTCTTCTTCTTCTTCCTTGAGCTCCAGCTCATGTGTGAGGAATGACCCGCATATTTCATCGAGTGTGATGATGTTCAAATCTTTGGCTTTTCTAATGGCAATCACTTTTGGCTTCCATGACTTAGGTAGACTTCTAACAAGTCTTTTTACAAGCTCATGCTTGGGGATAGGTTTTCCTAGTTGGTTAAGTTTATTTGTAATGTTTGTGAACCTATCAAACATGCTGGTGATGTCCTCACCAGGTTCCATTTTGAACATCTCATAGTTGTGGGTCAGGAGGGCTATCTTGAACTCTTTAACTTGAGAAGTCCTTTCATGAATTATTCTTAACTTGTCCCACACTTGCTTAGCTGTTGTACAGCTTAAGACTTTGTTAAACTCAGTAGGAGTTAAGGCACAATGTTAGGTGTTGATTGCCTTAAAGTTGGTCTGCACTTTCTTAGTTTTAGCCTCGGTTCATTCAGACCTTGGCTTAGGCATCAACTCATTTGTAACAACATTTACAGTTGAAGGAATAAAGGGACCATCAGTGATGACATCCCACATTTCATAATCTATGGCCCTAATGTATATTGACATTCTAGTACTCCAATAAGGGTAATTAGAGCCATCAAACAAAGGTGGTCTGTTTGTAGACCGTCCCTCAACTACAACTGATTTTTGTAGAGCCATTTGGATCCTCTCCAAGGGTGTTAGACCTTATATGCAAATAGCTAGCTTTGATACTAATTGTTGGTCCCAAAGTGAGTGCTAGAAGAGGGTGAATAGCACTATCTCAGCTCTTTTTCGAGATTGAGACTTAATCTTAAAACCAAGAATGCAAAACAAGGGAGACAATGGACAATGTATTTATAGTGGTTTAGTCCAAGACCTACATCCACTACCTTGTTTATCCAACCAAGGATTTTCAAACCAAACACTAAAACGGTGAAATTCACAAGCTTCCACCAAGCTTTTACAATGGCTTTTCCAAGGCTTAGCCACAACCTTTACACTAGTTTTTCACAGGATCAACTAAAACCCAATGTGGTTTTTCAAGGCTTAACCACAGCCTATCACTAGTTTTTCACGGGCTAAACTAAAACCCTAATGTGGTTTTTCAAGGCTCAACCACAACCTTTACACTAGTTTTTCACGGACTAAATTGGAACCTAACACCCAACTTTTCAAGGCTGAGTTGGAACCTACAAGCATTCAAGCAAACCTTGCTTGAAGCAAACACTTAAAGTGAAACACTCACTCTAAGAATACAAAGAGAAGTAGAGAAAGTACCTAATGATCACACGGTTGATCTATGTGGTACAAGTTTAAGTGCTAAACACAAATACAAAGAATGGACGTTGAAGTTCAGTGAAGAGTACAAAAGATATTCAAGTTTGCTATTCTTTTTGGCTTGAATATGATGGTGTCTTTATGTATGAAGCCAAAGGGTGTTCAAAGTTCTCTAAAGTTATCAAAAGTTGGTTCCTTGGCATTTGAAGATCCTTTTATAGTTGGAGAGGCTTGTCTGATGGCTGTTGGGATGTTTATGACTGTTATAAATAGTTTAGGGAAGGTTCTAGCCGTTATTCTGTCTTGTAGTGGCCTAGCAGATGTTACAAACAGTGAGCACTTAGTCGACTAAAATTTTTCTCTTGGTCGATTAAGTTGGTTCTGTTTCTGACGCAGATTCCAGAGAGCACTTAGTCGACTAACCCATTTTCTTGGTCGACTAACTCGATTTTGTTTCTCATCAAGGTTCATCCTTCCACTTCTCCACTTTGATTTTAGTTCAACTAATGATCTTCCTTGTTCAACTAGAGGACTTCTTTTATATTAATAATCCTTGTTCCTTATTCAAATCACATTTTTAAGTGCTCATTAGGAAGATTGAAATATTAATACTTTGTAGATATTTCCCCTGCACACTTAGATAGAAATGTTAGACACAAATGACATGGGAATATTTTATTATCATCAAAAACTAATGGAGCCAACACATAGTTATTACTTATCATATATATATTTATGTCTATATCATCTCCAAAATATCATATATGAAACATATCATAATATTCGTAATATTCATTAAAGTCTCAAATCAGTGCAACTCATGGCTACATCACTATTTATATAGACATCTAACATATACAAAATAACCCACAACTAACACATGAACAATGGAGTGACTTAAAGTAAGTGTCACCTAGTGAATGCCAAAATCAACCTACCAACAATTGGGGTGTAGATATCCTTAAAGTTATGATCCAACTACCTTTAGATTTAAAAACCAAAAACTTGAATTTTGAAAGGTAAGCATAAAACTCAATGAGGGACATAAAAGAGGGAACATGCATATACTTGGAAGATCACTTTGTAAACTATGGCATTTCTTTTGAAAACATGCACTTTTGGTTTTCAAACCAAATCAATGATGCATTGTGTCCTTTGTTGGTATATGCCCTATATCTAATCAGATTAGATAAGGGATATTGTAATGACCTTTATCCTGATTATTACCGGCATCCGAGACTTGCGAGTAAACCCACCAAATCCCGAACAAGCCTAAGTTGAGATTCCCTTTAATTTCATCAAATGCACTTTTATGTATATATTTGACTAGTAGTAATGTTACTATTGTTTACTTAATCTAGATAAACATTCGTAATTAATATTTCTAACACTTTTAACGTTACACTTAATGTTCATTACACAACCGCAAAGTCTTTAACATAATACACATCCAAAAGGTTAATGATACTTTATACCATCTAGCAGTTTTACTTGACACCACCCTAGGCAGCGGAGTGACTTGGAGTGGAAGTCTAAAATATGCCATTACCTACGTCATAGCAAACCAAGATATGCTGGACAACATGCTTGCGTTGATCACTTATCTGCAAAGGAAGATAAAGGGAATGAGTCTCACAGACTTAATGATCATCAACTCTGTGAGTAAGGTGTAGATGGGAAACAAGCTAAAGGTAGAGAATTTGAATGTTAAAAATATAAGAATATATAAACAATTTAACATAAAGAGGGGAGTGTGCCTTATATCTAAAACCAAGAATTTTCAATACAAGATAATTATTTCAAACCGTATATATCAAATCCATTGCGAATAAAAGTTTCTACCATTGAAACCCTTTTATAACTTTACTCAAATCAAATCTGTATATACACGCATGCTCTTGTAAACTTAGACATTTTGAAAGCCTATAGACAAGTCCACAAATCACCTCATACGCAAGGAGTTAAATCCACATCATTGTATAAATAAGAGAATTGTCAAAAATCTTATAATTCTCACCATGCGTAGAAATGTGAGTTGAAAACCCAAAGAGATTTTAGTCCAGAGTAGGTGATAAAAATAAAAACTCATGGACTCGCTTCAACTTAATAACATCTGGGAGCCTTGCTCCATCAGATCCCACAGCTAAGGCAGTCTCAATGATGTTGGCTGACATAAGAGAAATCAAGCGGTCGTAACCGTGTATAACATCTTGTGGCTTAGCCACATACGTACAACACAAACCATGGCTCTAACCATGTTTAATAGCCCATCAACGATCCAAATGTTCTCTAGCTAGAGCTCACTTGTACACAAGGGTCACACTTTTTTGATGTGACATTCAACCTACTATCGAATCTTCTGGTTTAGTAAAACAATTTAAAAATTGAGTTAAATTCTCAAATGTTCATTTCCATAACCTTTTTCAGAAACGTTCAACCTGGTAATACGATGAAATCTTTTACAAAACTTCCTAACATAAAATCGTTGCATGAGGTTAAAGCATAAATCCGCATGGTCAATATGTGTTTTATTCATAAATGCACACTACACAAACTATAAGGCACATTTAGATAGGAATCGCATTAAAATGCTTGTTTCCCGGTTTAAAAATCCTTTACGTATATAGCTTATATAGGTAATTAAAGCAATTTCAAACGTTTAAGCATCCATAAAATACCTAGGATTTCTACTAGCTCATGTTTTCCATAAATTTGTATTTAAAATAAATCATCACATGTATATATGTCACGACTTAAATTTCGGGCCATGATTAATGCATGGGTTTGATGAGCATAGCCCACTAAGCCTAAGCAAGCCTCTTTACGTGATCCTGTTCATTGTCTCATCAATTATACATCACCATTACTAGACCACAATTTATAATTTGCAACTAGACTTATTTTCAGAATACAACATGGATATCAAATATTTACATTTGTATTATCTCAAAATAAAGTCATTCATAGCCATCTCATAATGGCACCATCAATCCAAACTATATATGCATTGTTTGCAAAAATGAATCCTAGAAATTTATGTTTAATGTACATGTACTCATATAAAAGACTTTTGATGACCAGTGGAGTGACTTTGGTGAGGGTACGGCTATCGAATGCCATGATACCTACCATGGGTGACTGCAAGTGGACGCCATAATCTTGGTCCCAACTATCTATGGATCTAAAAACATGCAATTTAAAAGAGTGAGTATAAACCTAGTGAGCGAACATAGGAAGGGAACAAGCAAAGATAAGGAATGTTTTTAGAAAATGTGATGCACTTGTAACAAAACAATGTAGTTTAGTTCAAGTTCTTGTTAAAACCCCTCATTCTAAACTTAGATTTAATAAATCTCTTAGTATTGAAAAATCCATGATTAACCATGAAGTGGAATAGAATGAAATTTCAATAATGACCAAGCAAGACAAGCAAACAAAGGGTTTCTCGCTGTAAAGAAAAGGCATTCTCGATTTTCATATATTTCAGTTTTTCAAGCATATCTCCCACTACAGAAGTCGAATTGACATGATTTTTAGATCATTAAAAGGTTAAGAGGCTAGGATACAACTTTTATATTTACCACTTTGCCTAGTTCTGATCGGAAGCTAGTCAAAATCTTTACAAAATGGAAGCACTGTACCACAAATTTAGAACCACTCGAAAGTTTCTCGCTACAACGGGAATGAAATCACGCTGTAGCAAGAAGCTTCAAGAAATTTCTCACTGCAGCGAGAATACATTCTCGTTGTAGTGAGAACTAAGCCAATATAAACCCCTGAAGGTTTTCTGTCTTAACCCAATGCTAGCATTAAATGAGCCACTCCCTAATTAGGGCAACCGTGAGTCCTTTTGTAGGCCCTAGTGGTCAAAATATGTAGTACTACTACTAAAATCTCTATGACCTTGATGGCCATCTGTCTTAACCTTTTCGGCTTTATCCCTAGCAGCCCTACTCTCATTGGTCCTCATCTCAATCCATTGGGCATAGTCTACGGATGCAGAGTAGGTGTCAAAATTTTGAGATGCTATAACTCTAAATAATGGCTCCACTAGCCCATCCACAAATCTTCAAATGTTCATCTTTTCTATAGAGACTAGATAGGGGGTGTACCAAGCCAGCTATGTAAATTTGATGTTGTATTCTGACATCATCATACTTGAGGTCTGTACTAATGCCTCGAACTCCTTGGCTCTTGCATGTTGCACACTGATTGGTAAGAGTCGATTCAACAAGGTTGTGCTAAACTCATTCCAAGCCAATAGTGCTGCATCCACTGCCATACCTCTCCTCAAGGAGCCATACCATTCTTGTGCCATATCTTCTAAGCGGAATGTGGCTAGCTCAACTGACCTAGTGGTAGAGTATCCCAAGATATTACAAATTTTCTCCATGCTATCCAAGAAAACCTGGGGTTTCTCCGATGTATCTGACCTCGTAAACGATGGAGGATTAAGCTTTAGAAAGTTAGGGAGTGAAACCTCTATGTGACCCCTCTCAACCTCTTAATATTAGCGATCAACTTACCTTTAGGAGTTAGAGGATTCTTGTACTGTAGGCCTCCCTTCCACTATCCTCTATATATCATCCATACAGGTTGCCATCATTTCTATAACTCGATGAACTCCTTGTAGGCCTGCTGCCAAATCCTTGATGGTAATGCCCCCAGTCGATTTTTTATCTGTATCACCTGAAGTCTATCCTTCCCCATGCCTACTCATAGACGTATTCGCCCTCATCAGCCTAGTGGCTCTACCATGTCTACCTCGCCCCTTAGAAGTGGAAGCTTGTGTCTTACCTATCATCTCATTAGGAGTATCTTGCTCCCCCGTCCTTTTTGACGTGGCTCGTGTCTTAGATGACATTCTTACCTAGACAAAAGCAAACACCTATTATTAAACTTATTTTATATTAGACCTAAGAGAAAATGTGGTTTCTAGAATAGTGAATCTATGCGGTCCCTTGATTGTAAAATGCGTCGCGGTTCATGCTTCACTACCAAAGTTTCCATATAGAGACTTGACACTTTGCTGGACCAACAAAAGGATCCTAAGACCTAGACAGTTTAAGGGTCTGATACCAAGTCTATCATGACCCAAAATTTGAGCCATGACCGGTGCATGGGCCTGATGAGCGTAGCCTACTAAGCCCAAGAAAGCCTCTTTACGTGATCTCGTTCACTATCTTATCAGTTATACATCACCATTACTAGACCACAATTTATAATTTGCAACTAGACGTATTTTCAGAATACAACATGGATATCAAATATTTACATTTGCATGATTTCAAAATAAAGTCATTCATAGCTATCTCATAATGGCACCATCAATCCAAACTATACATGCATCGTTTGCAAAATGAATCCTAGCAATTTATGCTTAACGTATATGTACTCGTACAAAAGAATTATGGCGACTAGCGGAGTGACTTTGGTGAGGGTATGACTACCGAATGCCATGATACCTATCACGGGTGAATGCAAGTGGACACCTTAATCTTGGTCCCAACTATCTTCGGATTTGAAAACATGTAATTTAAAAGAGTGAGTATAAACCTAGTGAGTGAACATAGGAAGGGAACAAGCAACGATAAGGAATGTTTTTAGGAAACGTGATGCACTTGTAATAAAACAATGCAATTTAGTTCAAATTCTTGTTAAAACCCCTCATTCCAAACTTAGAGTTAATAAATCTCTTAGCATTGAAAAATCCATGATTAACCATGAAGTTGAATAGAATAAAAAATTTCACAATGACCAAGCAAGACAAGTAAACAGAGGGTTTCTCACTACAGTGAAAAGGCATTCATAGTTTACATATGTTTTGGTTTATCAAGCATATCTCCCACTACAGAAGTCCAATTGACATGATTTTTAGATCATTAGAAAGTAAGAGGTTGGGCTACAACTTTTGTGTTTACCATTTTACTCAGTTCTTATGGGAAGGTGGTTAAAATCTTTGTCAAAGTGAAAGCATTAAACCACAAATTTAGAACCACCCAAGAGTTTCTTGCTGCAGTAAGAATGAAATCTCTCTGTAGCAAGAAGCTTCAAGAAATTTCTTACTGCAACAAAAACCAGGCTAGTGTAAACCCCCTCCAATTCTAGAGTTTCGCTACAGCGAGAATGAATCTCGCTGCAGGAAGAAATAGAGCAATTTAGTTAAAGGGGTCTTGTTACATCAAAAAGCCATTTTCTTACTGAAATGAAAAGCAATTTGGGAGCAATTAACAATGCCAACATACAACACAGTCACAAATATTTTCATAAACTTTCTATAGCATATATATATATACATCATGATGCATACCATCTTGGCACACTTAGCTCATGTGCACTCCCTACACGCACAAGGCAACATCAGTATCATGTGCACTCGTTGCTCACACATTTCAATATCATCATCATGTGCACTCCCTACACACGTATTTCAATATCATCATTAAGTGCACTCCCTACATGCACATTTCAATATCATCACATGCACTTTTGCCCACATCATTACTAGCATGTGCTCTCCCACACCATACACGCATAGTCATATTTATTACACGATATTATCTATCAAGGCATAACACATATATTTGTATACCAACATAATAAAGGATTACATGGACTCATCACAATCACCTTTCACAATGCAAAACGTTTCATTAAAAGCTTGTTCTCATACATTTTAAAGAAAAATACAATTAAAACCTTTCAAGTGATTCACTCAAACATTTGAACATTTCCCCCAAAACATTTTAATATAAGTTCACTCACTGGTATTTGCTGAATCTTAGATCAAATCCAACTTCCACTAATGCTCCGAATAGGGATGTGGGGTTTCGTTGGAACCTATCATACATAATAGCATCACAAATTAACTCAATGCACATAACCATAATTCTAAAAGCTATCTCCTAAAATATGTTCTACTTGTTATTCCTAACTAGCTTGCAATTGCCATTGAGTGGCTTTTTACTTTCATTATTCTAATCACACTGAAGATGAATAAATAACCACAACTACAAAACATTCACAAATCTATCCACTAGCCATTCCTAACAACATAAAAATCAACTCTAATTCACTACTCACCTTGGTAGCTTTGAAATTGGATTCCTTTCCAAAAACTTTCAAGCTATTATAAAGCTCCCTCTTTCTCTCTCTAAAACACCTAGCTAGTGAGGGGAAGTATGGAATTAAGACTTTTAAGGGTTTTAGGGTGAGAGAGTGAAAGAGCACAAAAGGTTCTATGAAAAGGTGTATAAAAGTATGAAAATTAAGGTTAATTTGAGAGAATGATGAAAACTTTAAGGGAGGCTTCCATGGAGGACGAAAGATGTCAAGCCCGACCTTACAGAGTATTTGCCATGTCATACATATGAGTGATAGGATTTAATAGGAAATTTGTGGTTTCATGCTAAATATCATCATTTTCGGTTTCCATCACCACCATTTATTAAAACCATTAAATCCTAACCAATTAACATAAATAGTCACAAAATTCCTTTCCAATATTCACTCCATAAAATTCGACCTTGATGGGTAAAAAGAGAAAATGAATTTTTCTTGGTTCTTTTTCATGCTACACATTACTAACTAAAAACACTAAAATCTATTGAAATCTAACCAATTCAAGCATCAAAACCTCTCTCTAAAGCTTTGACCAGTAAGAACACCATCATGAGATCTTGATTCTCAATTGTTTAAAATGGAAAATAATGCACAAGAATGATAGATCACTAGCCAAAGTCAAGAAATTTTACCTTTTCCATTTGTTTCCTTGAATTCTCACACTTTCCTCCTGAATCTTGGTGGCTAGGGTTTTTGTTCTTCTTTCCCTTTTTGTGCTTAGCTATGGCCAATCAAATGAAGTGAAGAAAATGGGTTTAAAGTGGCTTTTTAAAGGATAATATTAAAATGGTTAAAAATGTACCACGTGTCACTTTTTTATTGGTCCACTTTCCATAGCTTAATAATTAAGTATTCCATCTCCGCCACACATAATTCCTCACTTATCCACAATAATAATAAGTGTAATTCATGTGCTGGACATGTGTTGGGTGGTGCAAAATTACAATTTTACCCCCGGACTGGCAAAATGATGATTTTGCCCTTATGCTCCGAAAAAAACTAGAATTACAATTTTTCACTTCTCCACCTCAAATCATACTCCAATAAGTCAAATGTGGTCAAAATCTTTTCTAAACATTCCCATTTTATCCTCGGATGGCAAAATTACCATTTTACCCCTAGAACTTGAAATTTTTTATTTAAGTCCAAATCAATCCTCGAACTCCGAATCATCATTTTAAGTTATTCTTAGACTGTAAAATTTTTAATTTCACCTTAAAATTTCTATTTGGACTAGTTCGAGGCTTAAATCGACTTAGTTGTACTTCTAGTTGTAACACTGACTTTTAATGCTTTTTTGAGGCATTCGAGTATGCAAACCTTCCATCCAGCACATGGATAACATGGCACATATTTTATAAAGTCAGGCTTTACAGCTTGCATACTTGGAAAGCCTCAAAAAATTGACAAAATTCAGTATTGTACCTAGAGGTACAACAAAGTTGATTTAAGCCTCAAACTAGATCAAATGGAGATTTTAAGATGAAATTAGAAATTTCACATTCCTAGAATGATTTAAAATGGTGATTCAGAGTTGGAAGATCGATTTGGAGTCAAACTGAAATTTTGGAGATCTAAGGGCAAAATGGTTATTTTACCACCCGAAGACAAAATGAGAATTTTTAGAAATGATTTTGATCACATTTGACTTATTGGAGTATGATTTGAGTTTGAGAGGTGAAAATTTTAAATTTTGACAGTTTTTCGAGCATAGGGGCAAAATGGTAATTTTACCATATTAGGGGCAAACGTGGAATTTCCATTGCCCAACAGTTATCAAATTTATGGATTTTACTCATTATTGGTATGGATAATTATGGCATTTTATGTGGTGGTGAAATAAAGTTTAAAGGATAAGTATTAAAAAAATGGACCAATTAAATGATGACATGTGGCAAGTTTAGATTATTTTATTATTTTGCTATAAAAATCAGCCCACACCATCCCATTCTCTTCATCATGGTCGGCCATGGCAAGAAGAAAAGAGGGAAAGAAAGAAAAGAAACCCTAGGAGGAAAAATTGAAGAAAAAGTGTGGGATTTCAAGGGATTTAGCAAGTAAAGGTAAAATTTCTTGATTTTTACTTGTGATATACTTTCCCCATGATTTCTTTCTCATTTTCCATGCTTAGAACTCAAGTTTGCATGATGAACCCATGCTGGCCAAACATGTAAAGAGAGAGAATGATGGTTGATTTGGTTAGATTTTAGTTAAATCTAGTGTTTTTAGTTAGTAATGTGTAGCACGAAAAACAACCAAGAAAAGTTCATTTTCTCCCATTACCCATCATTGGCTGAATTTTCCAAGTAGGGTGTTGATGTTGGAATTGATTTTATTTTAAGTGAATTTGGTTAGAAATTGATGAATTATGGTGTGAGAATCAAGCAAGAAAATTTAGCAAGAAAATAATTTATTTTTCATTAAATCTTTTATAGCCGAATTTCATAGGGAGAATATTGAGGTTGGAAATTGTGATATTTTATGGTATTTTGATGGAATTTGATGATTGGTGATGTTAAAAATTAAATGAGAAAAATTGGCATGAAAATTCAAAATTTTACCTAATGTATAGACATATGTGTTTTGTGGTTTAGGACTAATAAATTAAATTGCATTCACAATCATTGAGGTGTTTTGGGTATAATTGGAGTATTGAAAGTAAAATGAATTGAATTGGAGTTGAATTGAAGGTTTTAGCAATTTATGCTGTGTATAGGCAAGTTAGGTCAAACACCATAATTAAGCGATTATCCCAAACCTTTCACATCCTATCTCATGCATATATATAGATAAGCGCCTGAAATAGTTTATAATGGTTTGATCCAAATTATTGAATTTCGTGTCATGTATTATGGATAGGCGGTGAGCCATTTGATATGGGTAAGAGATTGTAATCGAGAATCGAGAATAAGAGTATTTCGAACTCCTAGTAATGTGAGTAACCTTACTATCATCTTAATTATCTAGAGTAATTTTACTCAATTTGGTGATTTTGTGGAAAAATGATTTTAAATGGTGAATTGCTTGTTTTATGAGCAAAATGTGAATTTATAAAATAAAATGAATTTTTTTATAAATCGATTTGGAAATCCGATGATGGATTTGAAATTATAGTAATTGGAGACCACATGCTGTATTGTAAATTATGATTCGAATCAAATGGCTTATGATATGATGGCATGATTGGCTGAATTGATAATTGTGTTGAAAATGTGAACTGTCTACTTTGTGTTGATAAATTGGTTAGCAATGAAATTGCCAAGTCATGCTATTGAAACTTTTATTGAATTGGTGGGATATTAACTACTGTAGTAGACGGGTTTCCGTGGACCAGCCTATTTAGAGGGGGCATAGTAAACCCCACTATATATTTTTTTATCTCAGTTGTAGAGGCGTAAAGGGTATGTCCTGAGATATGACAGAGTTCACTTCACGCCAAACCACCACGTGAAGGCGAACTCAACCAACGCCAAGGAACGATTGTATTTCCAAATGTAAAAATGTGTTTTATGTGTATATGAAACTGTTAGTCCTAAATATAGGTGCTAGAGGGGGGTGAATAGCACTATCTTGGCTCTTTTTGGTGGGATTGAGACTTCGTCTCAAACTAAGGAAGATAAGGTAATGAAAACAATTGACAAGGTATTTATAGTGGTTGGGTCTAAGACCTACATCCACTACCTTGATTATCCAACCAAGGATTTTCAAATCAAACACTAAGACGGTGGAATTCACAAGCTTCCACTAAGCTTTTACAATGGCTTTTCCAAGGCTTAGCCACAACCTTTACACTAGTTTTTCATTGGATCAACTAAAACCCAATGTGGCTTTCCAAGGCTCAACCACAACCTATCACTAGTTTTTCCCGGGCTAAACTAAACCCAATGTGGTTTTCCAAGGCTCAACCACAACCTTTAACTCTAGTTTTTCACGAGCTAAACTAGAACCCACCCCAACTTTTCAAGGCTAAGTTAGAACCTACAAGCATCCAAGCAAACCTTGCTTGATGCAAACACTTAGAGTGAAACACTCACTCTAAGAATACAAAGATAGAAGAAGAAAAGTACCTAGTGATCACACGGTTGATCTATATGGTACAAGTTGAAGTACTGAACATAGATACAAAGAATAGGCGTTGAGGTTCAATGAAGAGTACAAAGGATTTTCGGTTTTCTACTCTCTTTGGCTTGAATATGATGGTATCTTTTTGTATAAAGCCAAAAGTTTTTTCTTTGGCATTTGAAGATCCTTTTATAGTTGAAGAAGCTGGTTTGATGGCTGTTGGGACGTTTTTGACCGTTAGAAACAGTTTGGGGAAGGTTCTAGCCGTTTTCATGTCTTGTAGTGGCCTGACGGATGAAGTAGACAAAGAACACTTAGTCGGCTAAGATTTTTTCTGTGGTCGACTAATTAGGTTCTGTTTCAGATGCAGATTCCAGTGATCGCTTAGTTGACTAACCCCATTATCTTGATCGACTAACTTGATTCTGTTTCTCCTCAAACTTTACCCTTACACTTTCTCCATTTCAACTTTTATTCAACCAATGACCTTCCTTGGTTCACCAGGGAGCTTCATCAATACTGATCTTCCTTGTTCTTTATCTAAATCACATCTTTAGATGTTCAATAGGAAGATTGTCATATTGTCTTATTTGTGATCATTTGCCCTGCACATTTGGTTAGAAGTATTCGACACAAATAACATGGGAATGTTTTATTATCATAAAAAACTAATGGAGCCAACAATCTCTCCTTTTTTGATGATGACAAAACATCCCTTGATTAACAACATGGTGTCTATTCAGTTCATTTTTTAGTTTCTGCAGAGAATGAGGATTGCTCCCCCTAAGTTCATGCTCCCCCTAAGTGTGTGCATATCTTTCATCCATTTTAGCAAGTTTTTATCCAAGTTATATTCTTGGTGACATTGTATATTCTTGCTTTGCGTAGACAATGTTTATATATGCAGATTTTAAGAGTCAATGGCATGTTGACAGATTGTTATCAGCTTTTTATTTTCTGTCAACTAGCATGTAGGTTTAGATTTCATTCACACCATGATTTATCCAGCAAACTCTCATGAATCATCATTCATATGTACTCAAGCATATGTTTTACTTTGCATAATTGTCTCAGAAATGATTTATCAATCTAATAGCTCAATATTAGCATAATATCAAAAAATTGTAGCAGTTTTGCACAGTGTCAGCAGATAAGTTTCCAGCCATGCTTCATATTGCCATAAACATCATTTTCAGAGTTCAAGTACTTTAAGCAACTATCAGCAAGCATATTCAAGACATTTATAAAGTCAACTAAACTTAAAACCATTGTTTGAATGCTATTTTGGCATTGATATCCAACAAAAGAGTAACTAGAAAAATTATTCTAAAAATACCCCTAGTCCTGTTTTTACTACCTATCTACCCTAGAAGTCTGGTACCTCTACCCTCTGGATTTTTGTTTTCCTTGATATTCTCCCTAAAGGTCTCGTACCTTTACCTTCAGATTTTTTTTTTCTTGTAAATACTAATCCCCATTTTTGTTATCATTATGGAGGGGGCTGAGGTGACAATCTTCAGATGGAGATGGTGTAGACTCAGGGGACATAGTTTGTTCCCACCAAGGATTTAGGGGAAAAGGAGAGGGTGGTCTTAGAGGGGGTTGAGAAGTTGCTTCTGGAGTCTGCTGAGGAGATGTTCCTGTAGCTTTTTCTGGAGTTACCTGATCAAAGACTCCTATTGGGGCTTAAGGAGTGCTTGCAGGAGGTGATTTTGCCTTTTCTGTTAATCTTGAAGACTTCCTTATTTTTAGAGGAACTGATTTTCTTGCTGTCTTCTTTTGTCTCATGGCAAGTGGCTGATGCTTATATGCAGGAGTTGTGTCTTTTGCTTTTGTTTTTCCTTTCTTCTTCCCTTTTTCTGCAGCTTCCTGTTCTGAGGTCATTGCTTGAGCAGCTTGAGCTGTTGTTGCCTCTTTTTCTGCTTGCTTTTCCCTGACCATTTCATAGAAAAGTCCCATAATAGATACTTCTTCAGAATGTGGAGGGGATGCTTCATGTTCAGGCTGAGATGGAGGCTGGTGCTCAGGAGAACCAAGTTGTGAACCAACTACCTCAGTCCCTTGATCAGATGTTTCTTTTCTTGCTGAGGTGGTTTTTCAAGTTCTGGTTCAAGGTCATGATGACCAGGACTTGCACTATGATAGGCTGATCTTTCAGCTTGAAATTCAGGGCTTGCATCTTGGAATTCAGAACCTTCTGGTTGCAATGCTGATCCTTCAGCACCTTGTCCTTCTGGTGCCATGCTCTTAGTAGCAGATGAGTCAGCATTTGCAGGTCCTGTTGGCATTTCAGATCTGGCTTACAAGCTAGCTTCAATTTCATTCATTTTTTTTTCAATTTTAACAAGCTTAGCTCCCTGATCAGTGAGCTTGGCATCCATTCTCATCAACGGTTGAACATTACTTCATTGGAGAATGGAGGGGCAATTGTTTCTGGTTGTGTGGGGGCTGCCTCTGGTTGAGTCTGAACTGAGGTGATCTTAGAGCTCTTGCTGAAGGTTTCCCCATACACTTCGTATCCTATTTTGATCAAACTTCCTAAGTAGATTGGTTGGTCTCTACTCTTGACCATATCCATATCATACCTTTTTGCCCATACACCTTTCTTCTTGACAAGAAATGTAATCATATTTCCATAGGGCAAATGGATCTTTTCCAGCTTACATGCTGCCCTCATTCTTTCAATCATGAACTGTTCAAGGTTCAGAACTTTACCAGTGAATGCATGCTCCATCAGCCAAAGGTCTTGAAGGCTGATATAGCTTAGGCTACCACTTCTGCCATGCAGATTTGCAGCAACAAAGTAATGCAGGATCCTAAATTATGGACTAATGATCAGTCCTGCATTGCTCTTTAAAGAGAATTTTTCCTTCTTCCCGGTGACAATTTCCCACATAGAAGCAAGATCATACTTGTTAGACATCTCATATTCTCTATTCTCACCTTCGATTCCTAGCAAGTTACTTAAGTTTGAGGCAGTAACTAGGAATTCTTTTCCATTAAGAAAGACATTCAGATTTTCTTCAGAGTACTCATCTGAATCATCAAGCTCTCTTTCACTAAATGCAATGCTAGAATAGAATTCTTTAACTAAACTAGCACTATATGCTCTGCTCTTAAAAGAGCTAAACTCCTTGATACTTAGTTCATTAAAATAATCTATCAGGCTCGTTTGCAGTTTAAGAGTTTCGCTGAAACTCTCCCAGTCAATATACTTCCTACATGTAATGGGGGCATTTTCGATTTTCTTAAGTCTCTCTTCATGAATTTTGTTCCTATATTTTAGGGAAGAAGCAGATGAAATACGCTTTTCTTCTTTGCTCTTCTTTCCCAGTTTCTCAGTCTTCTTCTTCTTTTCTTTTTGTTTCTTCTTCTCGGACCCGTTCTCAGTCTTCTTTGTTGCAGAACTCGATGCCCCTTTTTGTTTCTTTCTTGGGTGCTCAGTTTCAGGGTTTTGTTCTGCTGGTCTCTTCCCTTTTTTCTTTGCTAGTAAATCCTTCAGAAGGGTCGACTTGGCCATTGTAATTTCTGAAGATGTTTTTCACTTAGGGCTCCAAGAGGTGTCATAAATAGGGTTCTCAGTTGATTTCAGAAGATGGAGAGAAGCAACTAAGACTGATAGAGATGAGAGAGTCAGTTTTCAGAGGATTAGGAAGTGAATGGTAGTTTCTAACTTAGGGAACCGTTTGTCTCCCCCTTAACTAATGCCTCATTTTCCCAAATTTCAAAACTCCCTCTCATATTTTTACTATTTACTGCATCAGGTTTCCCTCTTTCATTTTGTCACCCGGTAGGCACAAAATTTCCTTAGTTTAATCCTATATTACTCAGCTATCTGTTCTTTTGATCCAATAAAACAGAATGCTCTTAGTTGATTGAGTTTCATACATTAGTCGACTAAGTTTCTTCTGTTTTCCTTTTTTTGGTTCAGACTTCTTCCTATAATTCTTCCAAACAACACATTCCTAGATTCCTTCTAATTTCATCGAATCTATCCTCATTAAGGGGTTTTGTAAATATGTCAGCGAGTTGGTGCAATGTGCTCACAAATTCAATATTGATTTCTCCCTTAGTTACATAATCTCTAATAAAATGATGTCTAATTTCAATGTGCTTAGTTCTTGAGTGTTGCATAGGATTCTTTGAAATATTTATAGCACTGGTGTTGTCATAATATATGGGTGTGTTATTCATGGATAACCCGTAGTCTCTCAATTGTTGCTTAATCCATAAAACATGTGCACAACAACTTCCTAGGGACACTTTGTCTGCTTTAGCAGTGGATAAGGCTACAGAATTTTGCTTCTTGCTTGACCAGCATACAAGCATGCTTCCTAGCAGCTGACATGTTCCACTTGTGCTCTTCCTATCAGTTCTACTTCCAGCAAAGTCAGCATCTGAATATCCTACAAGGCTGAATGATGATTCTTTTGAATACCATAATCCTAGGCCTTGAGTTTCAATGAGATATCTAAATATTCTTTTTACAGCAGTGAGGTGTGTTTCTTTAGGTTGAGACTGAAATCTAGCACACAAACACACACTAAACTGAATATCTGGTCTACTTGTAGTTAAGTAAAGAAGAGATGCAATCATACCTCTATAGAGCTTTTGATCAACATCTTTACCTTTCTCATCAGCATCAAGCTTTGTAGATGTACTCATTGGTGTGCTGATGGATTTCAATTTCAGCATGTCATACTTTTTGAGCATGTCTTGAATGTATCTGTCTTGGCTAACAAAGGTTTCTCCTTTGCATTGCTTGATTTGAAGGCCAAGAAAGTACTTCAATTCTCCCATCATGCTCATTTCGAATTCTCCCTGCATTTCCTTAGCAAAGTTCTTGCAAAGAGATTCATTAGTAGCACCAAATATTATGTCATCAACATAGATTTGAACTATGATTAGATAATTTAGGTATCTCTTGATAAACAGTGTGGTGTCAATGCTGCCCCTAGCATAGTCTTTTTCCACTAGGAATTTTGAAAGCCTTTTATACCAAGCTCTAAGAGCTTGTTTCAAACCATATAAGGTTTTATGAAGCTTAAGGACATGATCTGGTTTTTCGAAATCTTCAAAACCAGTAGGTTGTTCAACATATACCTCTTCTTGAATAATTTCATTTAGGAATGCACTCTTCACATCCATTTGGTATAGTTTGAAGTTCATATGACAAGCAAAGGCAATTAGCAATCTTATGGCTTCTATTCTTGCTACTGGAGCAAAGGTTTTTTCATAATCTATTCCTTCCTCTTGATTATACCCCTTTGCTACCAATCTTGCTTTATTTCTCATAACATTTCCTTGTTCATCAATGTTGTTTCTAAACACCCATTTAGTGCCAACAATAGGGTGATTTGAAGGCTTAGGCACTAGTGACCATACATTATTTCTCTCGAATTGATTCAGCTCCTCTTGCATGGCTAAAATCCAGCTTTCCTCTTTTTCAGCTTCTTCAAAACTTTTAGGTTCAATTTGAGAAATGAAAGCTGAAAATTCACAAGTTTCCCTAGTTTCTTTCCTAGTCTTAACTCCATAAGATATGCCACCTATGATTTGATCTTGTGGATGATCTTTCACATATCTCCAGCTCCTAGGTAAGTCACTATGCTGGATTTCTTGTCTTTGTAAATTTTCAAGAGGTGGAGTTACGTTTCTTCTCTTGAGGAGTCTTCCTCATTGTTCTTGCTATCATTTAGACTCATTTCATCCATGTGTTTTCCTAGATTTTCAAAATCTTCATCATCTTCATGAACTTCCTTTTCAACATGGATTGATTCATCAAAAACTATATGGACAGATTCTTCAACAGTTAGTGTCCTTTTGTTGAAAACTCTATATGCTTTTGAGTTTATGGCATATCTCAAGAATATTGCTTCATCACTTTTAGCATCAAACTTCCCTAATGGCTATTTTCTATTGTTCAACACAAAGCATTTATAGCCAAAGCTCCTAAGGTGAGAGATGTTTTGTTTTCTTCCTTTGTACAACTCATATGGGGGTTTTTGACATGATTGCTCTAATTGAAACTCTATTAAGTATATAAGCTGCTGTATTGACAGCTTCAACCCAAAAAAGATTTAGGGAGGTTGTTCTCACAAAGCATAGTTCTTGCCATCTCTTTCAATGTTCTATTATTTCTTTCCACAACTCCATTTTGCTGGGGTGTTCTAGGTGCTGAAAAGTTGTGTTCCAACCTTTTTTCATTGCAATATCTCTCGAACTCATCATTCTCAAATTCACCTCCATGGTCACTTCTAATCCTAATAATGGATGTACCTTTTTCATTCTCAACTTTCTTGCAATATCCTATGAAAGTTGATAATGCATCATTCTTGTGAGCAAGGAAATAAACCCAAGTAAATCTTGAGTAATCATCAACAATCACTAAACCATAAGATTTACCACCTAGATTTGTGGTGCTAATTGGACCAAAGAGATCCATGTGGAGCATTTCAAGAGGTTTCAATGTTGACACAACATTCTTAGCTTTGAATGATGTTCTGACTTGTTTTCCTAGCTGACATGCTTCATATAATCTATCATCCTCAAACATAATGCTAGGTAGTCCAATAACTAGATCTTTCTTAATTAGTTTTGACATGGTGTTCAAGCTAATATGTCATAGTCTCCTATGCCACAACCAGCTGTTGTTTTCAGCCTTGGCTACTAGGCACACTTCACTATCCTTCTCTAGATCTTCAAGGAAAATTACATACATGTTTTTCAATCAATTTCCTATGAAGGTAGTCTTGTTAGTGCCTATGTCTATCACTTCACATTTGTTGGAATCAAAGCAAACCTTAAACCCTTTGTCACATAGCTGACTTATGCTCAACAGATTATGCTTTAGACCTTGAACAAATAACACATGGCTAATTTGTGTGCAGGAGTTCTTACCAACCGTACCTATACCTTGAATTCTTCCTTTTGAATTATCTCCAAAGGATACGGTGCCTCCCTTTTTCTTGTCCAGCTGTGCAAACATCATTTCATCTCTTGTCATGTGTCGAGAGCAGCCACTATCCATGTACCATGGCTGTTTCTTTATGTGTTGAGCCTTTGAGCATGTTTCCTTTAGGTGTAGCTCAACCTACAAAATATGGTTCAGTTCTTCTTGATAGGTACCCATGCTTTGATGGGTCCTTGAGTCTTAGTATCAATAAAATAACCTTTTGGCACCCAGATTTTTCTGGTTTTCTGCACATAAATGTTTTTGACACACTCATATGATAGATGACTATATTTTCCACAACTATAGCATCGAGATGATGCATTATGATGATTCTTCTTGCTATATGAATTTTTCTTTAAAAGATCATTGTTTAAACATTTAAGAGCTGCATTTTCATTAAGAACTTTTTGCAACGCATCGGTTTTATTTTCCAGCTCTACTCTTATGATTTCAAAATCTATTTTTGAGTGTTCCAGTTCAGTTTGAATTAAATTTCTTTGTTCAAAAACAGAGTTGAAATCAAGGTTAATTTTCTCCAAATCTTTTTCAAGTGATGCAGCCTTTTTCTTCAGATTTTTGTACTTTAAAAACAGGTTTTCAAACTCATCACATAACTCATCATACTCATCTTGCAAATCATTCATTGATATATCACAAGTCGATGAGCATACCTCTGTTCCATCATCCTTTGCCATCAGGCAAATGTTTGCTCTTTCTTTTGAGCTTCCTCCATTAGATTCTGTGCTTGAATCACTATCTGACCAAGCTGCAGCAACCATTGCCTTTTTTGATTTTCTGTTTTTCCTTGGAGTTTCTTTTTTCAGCAATGGACATTCAGATTTGTAGTGTCCTGATTTTTTGCATTCGTAGCATATCACTTCTTCTTTGTTACTGCTTTCATTCTTGTTTTCTTCCATGAAGGACCTTGATCCCTTTTAAAGAATTTTCTTGCAATTCTTCTATTCTTTCTTCCTATCAGTTTTATCAGTCTTCTTGCAACAAGTGCAAGTTCATCGTTGTCATCAAATGAGAGTTCTTCCAGCTCTTCTTCAAGGATGCTGGCCTTGAGTGCTATGTTTTTTTTCTTCTCTTTTGCCTCTGTTTTATCCTTTTCTTCTTCTTCCTTGAGCTCCAGCTCATGTGTGAGGAGTGACTCGCAAATTTCATCAAGTGTGATGATGTTCAAATCTTTGGCTTCTCGGATGGCAGTCACCTTTGGCTTCCAAGACTTAGGTAGACTCTTAAGAAGTCTTTTTACAAGCTCATGCTCAGGGATAGGTTTTCCTAGCTAGTTAAGCTTATTTGTAATGTTTGTGAACCTATCAAACATGCTAGTGATGTCCTCACCAAGTTCTATTTTGAACATCTCATAGTTGTGGGTCAAGAGGGCAATTTTGGACTCTTTAACTTGAGAAGTCCCTTCATGAATTATTCTTAACTTATCCCACACTTGCTTGGCTGTTGTACAGCTAGAGACTTTGTTGAACTCAGTGGGAGTTAAGGCACAATACAGAGTGTTGATTGCTTTGAAATTTGTCTGCACTTTCTTAGTTTCAGACTCGGTCCATTCAGACTTTGGCTTATACATCAACTCATTTGTGATAGTATTCACAGTTGAGGAAGTAAAGGGACCGTCAGTGATGACATCCCACATTTCATAATCTATGGCTCTAATGAAACTTGACATTCTAGTGCTCCAATAAGGGTAATTAGAGCCATCAAACAGAGGTGGTCTGTTTGTTGATAGTCCCTCAGCTACAACTGATTTATGTTGAGCCATTTGGATCCTCTCTAAGGGTGTTAGACCTTATATTCAGAGAGCAAGCTCTGATACCAATTGTTGGTCCCAAATATAGGTGCTAGAGGGGGGGTGAATAGCACTATCTTGGGTCTTTTTGGTGGGATTGAGACTTGGTCTCAAACTAAGGAAGATAAGGCAATGAAAACAATTGACAATGTATTTATAGTAGTTCGGTCTAAGACCTACATCCACTACCTTGATTATCCAACCAATGATTTTCAAATCAAACACTAAGACGGTGGAATTCACAAGCTTCCACCAAGCTTTTACAATGGCTTTTCCAAGGCTTAGCCATAACCTTTACACTAGTTTTTCACGAGATCAACTAAAACCCAATGTGGCTTTCTAAGGCTCAACCACAACCTATCACTAGTTTTTCCCAGGCTAAACTAAAACGCAATGTGGTTTTCCGAGGCTCAACCACAACCTTTAACTCTAGTTTTTCACGGGCTAAACTAGAACCCAACCCGAACTTTTCAAGGCTAAGTTGGAACCTACAAGCATCCAAGCAAACCTTGCTTGATGCAAACACTTAGAGTGAAACACTCACTCTAAAAATACAAAGATAGAAGAAGGAAAGTACCTAGTGATCACACGATTGGTCTATATGGTACAAGTTGAAGTACTGAACATAGATACAAAGAATAGGCGCTGAGGTTCAATGAAGAGTACAAAGGATTTTCAGGTTTTCTACTCTCTTTGGCTTGAATATGATGGTATCTTTTTGTATAAAGTCAAAAGTTTTTTTCTTTGGTATTTGAAGATCCTTTTATAGTTGGAGAAGCTGGTCTGATGGCTGTTGGGACGTTTATGACTGTTAGAAACAGTTTAGGAAAGGTTCTAGCCATTTTCTTGTCTTGTAGTGGCTTGACGGATGAAGCAGACAAAGAGCACTTAGTCGACTAAGATTTTTTCTTTGGTCGACTAAGTTGGTTCTGTTTCAGATGCAGATTCCAGTGATCGCTTAGTCGACTAACCCCATTATCTTGGTCGACTAACTTGATTTTGTTTCTCCCCAAGCTTTACCCTTACACTTTCTCCATTTCAACTTTTATTCGACTAATGACCTTCCTTGGTTCACCAGGGAGCTTCATCAATACTGATCTTCCTTGTTCTTTATCCAAATCACATCTTTAGCTGTTCAATAGGAAGATTGTCATATTGTCTTATTTGTTATCATTTGCCCTGCACACTTGGTTAGAAGTATTAGACACAAATGACATGGGAATGTTTTATTATCATCAAAAACTAATGGAGCCAACAGAAACTTTTATAGCCTTGGCGGACTCGATCGGAGACTCTGATGACGATCAAGTGTCCTCGAGTATTGGCTTTGGCATGAGCCAAGTTTTAAAGAAAATCAGAAGCCTTATTAATTGTTTGGACAAAACACAATTATTTATATGGATTGGGATAAATCTTTATGTTATGAAACCTATAGTGATGGGAAGATTTCATTGTCTCTATTTACTCGACTTTAGATATTTTAGATGATATCTGTTTACTTACTGGGATTTTATAATCTCACCACCCTCATTTCCTCACATTTCAGGCTCAAGATAGTCAGTAGTTAGCCAATATCATCGATATATGAATTTTGGAGTTGCAACCTTGAAAATCAAAGGTTTTTCCGACTCACGGCCTTAGATAAATTTCATTGTTCGGGGCCCACTGGTCAATGTATATCAAATTGCATACTCTAGTTATTCTTACTACTGTATGTATGAATTTATTTTGCTTTGACGTCTCAAAAATTATTTACCGATACTTCTATAAAATTGTTTTATAAGAAAATAGATTATTTTATTTAATATTTTTATTATATTCAAGAAGTCATAATTTTATTTCAAATGAATGTTTTAGACATCTAAATTTATTTTTAATCATGAAACATGTGTTTTCTACTCACCTCCTATGTTTTTAGCTAGTTTCGAGATTTTTGAAGAAAAATGACCAAAAACCCATGTGAGAGAAATTATTTTTCTATTGTTTTCAATTGGAAAAAGCTCAAAATTTTTTGAAACATGAGATTTGACAACTGTTGCTCACCGGGGAGGTGCGAAAACTAGTATTAAAGCCTTGCGAGGTTTCGGTCGACATTCGAGAAAGGAATTTCTATCGAGACATCGCGGCGGTTGTCACAGGCTCGATGGGAGTTTCAGGTTGTGACAAATGAAACGTGAGATGGAAGAAAGAATAAGAAGAAGCTACTGGAAAAATGAGAAAAAGCTATTGGAAATTAGATATTTATAGCCAAAGCTTATCTAAATTTCATTTAAAATACGAAAATGCACTTAACAAAGTGGCTTTGTCTTCTTTCAATCCTTTGAGCAATCTTTTTACTCTTTTGACATTGAGACAAAGTCCATAATAGTCTAAAAATACTCGAGTTCACGAAAACTTAAAAATTTCAACTAGAAATAATAATGACGATTTTGCCCCTACTATGGAAATTATCATAATTTCTATTTTCTTCATTTATTCATCACTATATACATCATTCATTTATTCCTTAGGCCTACTTAGGCCTTAATAATATTTGAAAACCAACTTCTAGGGGCTCACTAAGAAAATAATGAAATTACCCCTAGTCCGTGTTATCGCGTCTACTTCTAGTTACGTGTCTTTGGAAGTTGAGGCTTCACAATATATATATATATATATATAATTATGAAAATTTTAAAATGGACACCCCTTACTCACCTTACAATAGCAAAACGCTACATCGTTATTGATTCGAGTGCGTATATAACTAATCTTACTTGCCGGTCACCTGTTACCTTATCTGGCTCGCCACCACAGTACATTTCCTCTACTTATACGTTTCCCAGCAACCATTCAAACCCAATTCATTTAATTGTGCTTGTGCATGGCAGCAAATCAACTAATAAATTTTTAACCAAATTTCATAGTTAATCTTAAGCTTACACAATCATATATGGTAGCAACTTTACCAAAGAAGTCTTAAATCTTTCCATGCATAATTCTCATCCTTTATTTTCTTCAACATTACATTCTCACTATCACGATCGGGAACTCCCATCGAGCCCATGAGAACTGTCATGATGTTTCGATAGACATTCATTACCCGAAATGCCAATTGAAACTTCGCAAAGCTTGAACATCAGTTTTCCACTTCCCCTGTGAGTAGCAATTATTAAATATCATATTTAAAGGAATATAAACTAATTCCAAATAAAAAACATTCAAAAAATGATTTCTTTCACATAGGGGTATTTTGGTTTTTTACCCAAAAATTTCAAAACCTGGTGAAAACATGATATACAAGTGAAAAACATTCATTTCATGTTTAAACATAAGTTTTGTTGTCTAAATCATCATTTAGAAGAGAAATTATCATTAATCAATTTGAATAAAAATATTAAATAAAATGTTCTGTTTTCTTATAAAACAATATTTATAGAATTATTCATAAATAATTTTTGTAGTGTAAAAGCAAAATAAATTCATATATATAGTGGTACACTAAACCAGGTATACAAAATATTCTACAATGACATGTGGGCCCCCAATATAACCAAGAATGTATAAGTCTGTAAACATTTGCTTTTGAAGGATGCAACTCCAAAAGTATTCCTCGACGAAATCGACTGTCTACAAACTATCCTGAGCTTGAAATGGATAGGAAGAAAGGGTGAGTTTTTATAAACTTAGTGAGTAAGCAACGTTCATCTATAACATCTAAAGCTAAGTAAATGGAGATAGTTAAATCATCCATCAAAATATGATTCATAACATTAAAACTCATTTTCATCCATATAAAACAATTTTATTTCACCAAACATATCAACAAGGCTTATAACTTTCTTAAAAACTTGGCTCATGCCAAAACCTGTACTAGGTGACACTTTGGCCCGGGGCATCCAACCAAGTCCACCAAGGCTGTTAAAAAGACATATGCACATAAAACATATTTGTACATTTAAAAACATAGTCGTTCCTTGACGTTGACTGAGTTCACCCTTACGTGGTGGCTTGGCGTGAAGTGAACTCTAAATGTCTACCTTAGGAGATACCCTCCGTGCCTCTCGTACCAAGGTAGAATATAACGGGGTTTACCATGCCCCTCTCATAGGCTGGTCCACGAAAACCCACCCACTACAGTAAGCTAATCAAATAACCCACCAAATCAATAAAATTTTGGCAGCATGACATGGCTAATATAACATTACCCAACCTGTTAAGATAAAACAAATAGTTCATATATTCCACAAAAGCACAAATCCAGCCATTCATGCCATCACATTGTCATAAGCCATCAATTCAAACCATATATCAATTGTAAGTATACAGTCTCCACTTACTCAATTTCCAAAATCAGAAATCAATTTCAAAATAATTTATAAGTCTTATTTCATTTAACCAATACATAAATTGTAAAACATCATAATTCATAGTTTAAGTTCATTATTCTTTGAAATCAGAAAAACAAGTATAAACTACTTTAGATAGTTAAGATAATACTCTGTTTACTCACAATAATGGGAATTTGGAGTGGTAGGAGTACTCCTATTCTCGATCCTCTGGCACGATATCTTTGCCCTTATCGGAAGGCTCTCCACCTATACATAATACACGACATGTAATTCAATATATTTTTGCCAAATTGTTGTAAGACTATTTCAGGCTCTATATGAATGCATGAGATTGCATGAGAATTGTTCGGATAGTCACTTAAAGACGGTGTTCTCCGTAGGTTCAATTGTGATCAGAATGAATTTGTACTCGACCTAATTCGAACTACACACTACTGATTTAACCAAAGCATCTGATTCAACTCCAAATATACTCGTTACACTTTCAATAATCCAATACATCAATGTATTACAATGAGCTTGATTTTTGACTAACTTCACCATTTTCAAAATTCATTCGATTCCAAACTAACGTGCAATTCAGTGTCAACACAGTCCAAGAAATCCATCTATATTATTAGGATTCAAATCCAAGTCCATTTACTATGATTTTCTCATTTTCCATCAAGCCATTTACTAAAAGGACTATACTTTTTGATAACTGATTTTGATATCCAACACCATAAATCATTAATTCCTAGCTAAATAACATGAAATACAACCAAATCCATCATCAACATGCCATATGGAAAATTCGGCCAATGAAGGTGGTTGAAGAACATGAAATTTTCTTGCTTGTTTTTCATTCTACACATCACAAAACAACTAAAAACACTAAGATATCATGTAATCTAACTAAATTCATCATCAAAACTCGTCCCTCTAGGTTCAGCCAATAAAGGTGTCCTCATGAAAACTTGAATTTCAGCCATGGAAAATGAAAAAGAATGCATAGGAAAGGTAGATCATAAGCTAAAAACAATAATTCTTACCTTTAATTGCTTGATTCCTTGAAATCCAACAATTTTCTCTTGAATTTTCTCACTAGGGTTTGTTCTTTCCGTTTCCTCTTTGTTCCCTTGTTTGGCCAGGCATGAGAGTGTGAATGGGAGGGTTTCAAGTGGGTTTATAAAGGAAATTAAAATAATATTAAAGCTTGACACTTGTCCACATTTAATTGGTCCATGTTTAATACTTAATAATTAAGCATTTCATTTCCACCACATATAATTTCTCACTTAAAAAATGATGGGTGAAATTCATGAGCTTGATAAGTGTCATGGTGATAAAGAATTTCAAAAGTTCCAATTATGTCCCCATGGACACATAAAATGACCGTTTTGCCCTTATGTTCGAAAAATGTCGAAATTGAAAATTTTCACTTCTCCAATTCAAATTATGCTCCAAGTAGTCAAACTTGGTCAAAATTTCATCGAACATTCCAATTTTGACCTCAAATGGCAAAATGACCATTTTGTCCATACGTTATAAAACTTCTCGATTAGACTCCAAATCCATCCTCGAACTCCGAATCACCATATTAGGATATTTTAAGATTCAATAACTCTTAAATACATCTTAAAATCTTTATTCCAACTAGTTCGAAGCTTTAATCGACTTAATTGTACCACAAGGTACTATACTGACTTTTAACGATTTTTCGAAACATCCATGTATGCAAACATGTTATCAAGTACATGAATGACTTGGCAAATATATGATAGATTTGGGCTTGACACTCACAGCATCAACTATCACGACCGTTATAGACATTTTTCTTAACCCATAATCATATAGCATAAACAATCAATAATTAGGCCACGATTGTCTTACGTTTCCTCAATAATTCAACTTAAACTAAAACCAAGAAATCTCAAGCTCCTTGGTAGCAAAAATCTCAAATTCCTTGCGATTCACCAACATGCATAGTTTTTCTTGGTACCCATTTTGTATTCTTTTGCTACCACAAACATTTTCACACATTATAATCAGTTCAAAAACATGCATTCTATCAAACTAAAAATTTGTACCTTCCTTACCTTGAGATCTTTAAGCCAAACTACCAGGCTGTCCTTAAATTTCAACAATGGCATATGGGTGGGAGGAAAAACCTCTCGATTTTTCTCTAGCTCCTCCTACCGAAACTTCCTTCCTTTCCCTCTTTTTCTTTCTTTTTTTTTTCCTGTCTTTTCTTTTCTCTTCTTCGTTATGGGCGGACTCCTCATGGCCAAGCCTTGAAAATGGCTTTCATTTTTTTTATTTTGCCCACCCATGGGCAGATTGCCTAAAGTCATGTTTTTTTCCATTATTTTTCTTCTCCTTTAATTTTACTTTCTTCATGGGCAGATTGCCCAAGGCTTAATGGCTTTTTGGCTTTTCTTCCCCTTATTTTATGTGATAAAATTACAAGGCAAAAGGCTTGCAACCTTTCAGCCGCCACCTTGCATTTCCATTCTTTCTTTTCATTTTTTATTCCATGCACTACATTTACTTCATATTTTATTTAGACACTCTTTGACCTATTCAAATCACATGCAACTCACTTTTTTCTTTCTTCATTTGGCCACAAATGCACCAATCACATTACATGCAAATAAATTTTAGTCTTTTTCTTTCTTTTACTGCAAATGGTGGGGTTCCCACATGTCTCTTAGTAACTTCTCCTTTTTGCCTGTTGTGATTGCATGTAGTAGTAACTTCCACATGTATATCTCATATTCCTCATAATTCAACCTTCCTTGGTTAGGAAATTTCCCTTTTCAACTTCAAATATCGAAATTACAAATGAGTCCTCAAACTTTTCCTTATTTACCATGTGACCCCTCCAAACTTTCATCCTTTACAATTGAGTCCTTCCAACATTCTTTAATTTCAATTTCCTCATATTTTCTTTCCTTTTACATATGTACAAACAAAACATAAAATTCACGCTTCACGGAGGTGTAATACCTCGTACTTTGATATAGTGACTAATAAAGCTTATCGGATGCCAATTGAGGTTAATTATAATGTTTAAAAATAATGGAAGATGAAAAGAATAGTTTCAGATAAAATATTTCGCACGCGAGGAAATAATAATAAAATAAGAATATTTTTATCAGAGAACAATTTACAAGATAAAAAGTGATTTGAAAGGCAATTAAGGCATAATAAGGTATTTTGAGTACTAAGGATACAAGAGGAGATAAGAGGAAACTTTTGGAATAAAATAATATTAAAATATTATTATTTTATTCAGTGTCAAAATTTTTCATGAAAAAGGAGTATATGGTTAATCTAAGTGGGGGAGAGGAAGAATGAGGAAATTTTGAAGAAAAATGTAGTTAGTGGGACCCACGTGTTGTGATTAAATAATGACAACGTTGGTAAATAAATATTTTAAATATTATGGGGACATCGCGTTCGAGTACAAACTTTATATTTCATTTGTACATGTGTAATAGAAGATAATAGAAGGAAACTGGAGTTAAAAAGAGTGTTGGGAGGACTAAATTGATAAGATGAGAACCTTGAGGGGCAAAATAGTAATTTTACCATAAAGCTTAGTCAAAGCTTTTAAAGGGAGCTTTGACTCTTCTTCTTGTTTCTCATGGTCAGCTATCATTGCTGGAAATGTAAGATATGTACAAAAAAAAGAAGAAGAAGAAAGGAAAAGACAAAATTTTTACCATGCATTATTTGACTAAATGAATAAACTAATGCCTTCCTTGTTGGACTTTTCTTCCTTCCCCATTTGGCTGGCCAACTTTTCTCACTTTTTTTCTTCTTCTTATCCACATGGTTCAAGAGATAAAATAAGAGAGAGTTTGTGTATTTGTGCCGACAAAATGACATGGAGAAAGGAAATAAAAGATATAAGGAGAGAGAGTGAGAGTCAGTTTTCCCCCCACAAATTTGTAGCTCATAGAAAGAAAATTTAAAGGTCTTTTTATTTCCTTGCTTCAACTGAGCATGAGGTAAAGAAAAGAGAAAAGAGAAAAAGCTGAGAAAGTGAAAGAAGAAGAAAAGAAAGTTGAAGAATTTTTACAAGTTTGAAGAGGGAAAGAATGTTGATTTTTTTACAATTTTGAGAGAGGATAGGAGCTGATTTTGTTACTGCTTTTAGAGGTTCAAATGGGCAGTGTGGCTGTTGAAAATTTTTGAGATTTGTTGCTGAGCTTTATGGAGGCTGAAAAGCTGTAATTTTGGCTACTGGTGGCAAGAGAAAGTGATAAGGAAGTGGAGCAAAGGAGAAAGAGAAAAGAACGAGAAAATAAGGAGAAAATAAGGCTGAAAGAAATAGTGAACGACTTATGAAAAGGAATAACAAGATACATTTATGAATTAATAGCAACGTAACATCCTGCTATCGTAAGGTGAGTGAACTTGCATTAAAATTGCTTGGAAAATAAATGCATGTATGTTGATTGTATTACTTGAAATGTGTTAATTGTTTTAGCTTCAAAACGTGCACGGGAACAAGCTTTTATTGAAATGTTTATCCATTATGAAATGTGATTGTAATAAATTTGCAAAATCCATTTATATGTCAATACGTATATATATATATATGTATTGTACATTTGTGGATGATATTGTGTAATGAATATGATCGTGCGTGTTCACGATGTGGGGGAATGCACATGCCGGTGATGACTAAGTATGACTGTGCGTGTGCATGATGTGGGAGGATGCATTCACCGGTGATGACAGGGTGTGGGAGTGTGGAGAATGACATTAGTTGTGAGCGATGTGAGGGTTGCACATGAGCTGGTAATGTGGTGATGATATTTGTGGTAATATATGTGTAAATATACTTATGAAATGGAAAGTTTATGAATATGGTTTATGGTTGTAATGTATATGAATCATGCATGTTGTACATTGAGATATTTTTGAAAAACCGAACGAAATGCAAACCCAGAATACCTTTCTGCTATAATGAGAGTGCTTTTATTTTGAAAAATATTTTAACCACCTTCTAGTTAGAACTGGGCAAAGTGGTCAACATCAAAGATGTATCCCAACCTCTTATCCTTTAAATGGTTCAGGAATAATGTCGATTGGACTTCTCTAGTGAGAAATATACTTGAAAAACTGAAATATATGCAAACCAAGAATGCCTTTCGCTGCAGCGAGAAATGTGCTGTCATGTTGCTACCTTGCTTAGTTCTAATATAATTTTTCTTGCACTCCTTTTTCTTCACAATTGAGCATGTGTTTTTGCAACACTACAAGTTTACTAATCAATGTTTGAAATAAAGGGTTTTAGTAAGAAGTTAAGCAAAATTGCATAGTTTTCAACATAAGTGCATTATGTTTTCTAAGTCTCTTGTGTTTATGCTTGTTCCTTTTTTATGTTCACTCACTGAGTTTATACTCACGTTTTTAAACTTTATGTTTTAGGTTTTTTGAATTAAAAGAGGATTGGATCCTAGAACGAGGCACTTTTCTCTATCCACTGTTTGATAGGTTTGTTATGACAATAAGTGTTAGCAACCATGCCCAAAGTCACTCCGCTGACTATTAGAGTCTTGAATGTGTGCATGTAACCTAAATGGAAAAAAAAATTGTTAAAAGTCGTTTGACAAACTATTGGTGTATATTATAATTAAGGAGTATCATTATGAATAAAGACTAGGACTTTATATATGGATTTCAATGAAGTTATTATTTGAATATTGTGATTTATAGATCATAAAGGGAACATGGATGATAAATGGGCTAATGTGCAGGTGTATGTAAATAGGGTTGCTTGGGCTTAGTGGACTATGCCTATTGGGCCCTTGAGCCGGTCATGGTCTAGAAATTAGGCTATGACAGGAGGTATCACCAAAATATTTAAATATATACTTACCCACGCTAGCTTTATTTAATAAAGACACATAGGCCCCACTAACTTCATTTTTGTGAGACCCTGTCTAATTTGTTAAAAAGCCGGTATTGTACCTAATGGTACAATTAAGTTAAATCGAGCTTCAAACAAGTTTAATAGAAATTCTAAGAGGAATTTTAAAATTTTGAGACCCACAGAATAGCTCAGAATAGTGATTCAGAGTTCAAGGTCCAGTTTGGAGTCAATCGGGAAAATTGACCGGTTAGGGACAAAACGGTCATTTTCTCATTTGTTGATTAATGGAGATTTTTAACCAAGATTTGATCACATTGGACCAAAAATAATTTTTATGAAATACAGTTACGATTATTGGAGTATAAAACGATGTTTAGCAGTGTAAAATGGTGATTCCCGGTGTTTTTGGAGCACAAGGGCAAAATGGTAATTTTACCACCGGAGTACTAAACGTGAATTTTTTTGAAAGGATTTTGTCCCATTTGGTTAATATGGATTAATATTAGTGTTCTTTGAGGGTGGACAGTGAAAAGAATGAAATTTCGGTACATTTCGGAGTATTGGGGCAGAATCGTAATTTTTACCATCTCGGGGACAAAATCGTAATTTTCCACCACCAGAATAATTTTTCCAGCCATGATCATCTTTGGATCAGATTTTGACTTGATTAATCAAGTGGTGGAAAAAGAATGAGAAGAAAAGTCAAAAAGTAAAGAAAATGAGCCAATGGCATAATGCCATGTGGCAATTTGTTTATTTTATTATAAAGGCCATAAAAATCAGCCTTAACCCTCATTTTCTCTCTCTAATTTCGGCTCACATCAGAATTGAGGGGAAAAAAAGAAGAACAAAAAGAAAAAAACATAAAACCTAGGTGGAAATTCAAGGAAAAGTGTGATTTTCAAGGGAAATCACTTGAAAAAGGTAATAAATCTTCACTTTGGCTTATGATCTACAATATCTATGCTTTTGTTCTTGAATTCTATGGTTAAATATTGAGATATCATAATGAAATAAATTCTGAAAAATGGGTATGGATAAGGATTTGATGTTGGATTGGATTGATTTTAGACTATGTTAGTGTTTAGAGGTAGTTAAGCATGATTATGAACAAAAGTGTAAGAAAGAAATTGAATCTCATGGTGGTTCTTCATTGGCCGAACCTAGGGTGTAGAGAAACCATGAAGAAATTGTTTCATTTCAAATGAAATGATTCCATTTGAAATGAAATAAATTAGAAAATGACAATTTAAAGTGAGAAAGTGTAGTAGGAAAATTTTGGTGTTAATACACCGTAATGTCTGAATTTTTATATGAAGAATTTTAAGGATTTCAAGCTGGAATTTTAGTTATTTAGAATGGCATGTGATGAATTAAAGTGTTAGAAAAAGAATGGGTCAATTTGGAATCAAATTGGACCTAATAGCCGATTAATCGGATAATCGGTCGAAATTAGGCAATACCGCGTTAAACCAATAATCGGACACATTTTTGCCTTTGCGTATCATGCGCTAGCAATTTAAATTAGTTTATATTAGTTTGGGGGCAATATAGTAAATTTCCTAATTTTATTCTGTGTTAAGGTGGTGAGAAGTCCGAGAAAGGCAAAGGAATCGTGATTTAGGACTGTTAATCCGAGTGCATCTAGATTTGTGAGGCGGTGAGTGAACTTGCATTTCAAATTATTTGGGGAATGCACATTGTATTGAAATAGATGATTAAACGATTTATTCAAAGTTTTTAAAAATACGTCCCGGGAACAAGCCCTTGATAAAAATGATTTTATGTGATGAAATTATGTGGTATGCATGAAGGCATGAAATTATGTGTTCTTATAACATGTTGTCACATATGTGTGAATATGTGTGATGTATTGACATTTGATATTGTTGATATATATATGTAAATGTACATGTGCACGATGTGGGGAAAAGCATGTGTCTGAGAAATTGGATGAGAAAAATATGGTTTGTGCACGATGTGGGGGAATGCACATGATAACTCCAGCTATGTGCACGATGTGGGGGGATGCACATGAGCTGGTGAGATTGAGTGATATTGTTAGTGCACGAGGTGCACATGATAACTCCAGCTATGTGCGCGATGTGGGGGTTGCACATGAGCTGGTGAGATTGAATAATATTGTTAGTGCACGAGGTGCACATGATAACTCCAGCTATGTGCACGATGTGGGGGGATGCACATGAGCTAGTGAGATGGTGGGATATTGTATTTATCTGTGTGCATATGTATGAAATCGATTATTCCTTCATTATAAATTAAATTAAAGTGAGGGGAAGGGTTTGATAATAAATTGGATCAAAATGAATGTGTTCCAAATGTATGCATCATATTTTTAACCCTTCCTGATATTATGGCTTGTTCCTACCTAATGTTTGCTCACTGAGTTTTGTACTCACTGTTTTCAAAAATTCATGTTTTCAGATCAGGAGATTGTAGATTCCTAGATCGCGGGATCATTGTAGTTCATCTTCTGGTAGGTGTCTGGCATTCAATAGTTGCCCGTTTTTATTGTAAATGTCTCCGCTGGAAGTCGTGGGTGTTTATTGTATTGTGAATACAATATAATTTTGTGGAAATATGTGAGCAATGTGAATTGCTAAATACATGACTGATATAGTGCATGTATATTAATGTCGATAATGCCATTGTGAATTGGCTGTGTTCACACCTGGGAAAAGGTGTGTGTGTGTATGTGTGATTGGATATGCCATTGTTAATTGGCATTGTATGCACACTGGGTGCATTACGTGTGGATGCCTCACACGAGCATGTATGGAATAAAGTAAGTGAAAAATAGGCTTGCTTGGGCTTAGTGAGCTATGCTCATTAGGTCCTTGAGCCGGTCATGGCCCGAGAATTGGGTCGTGACAATTTTTCTCCTTCAAAATCCTTTCTTACTTCTTCTCCTTACATAGATTAGTCATATAACCTTCTTTTCTGACTAATTTCAATAATAAATAAAATATTAATATTTTAATATTATTTTATTTTTAAATATTCTTTTCACTTGTCACCACTCTTTGGCACTTAAATTTATGTCAAGTGACCCTTTGCCTCATCAATAGGATTTTATTGGCTTCTAAACGAGGGTACGAGGTGTTAAAGATATATTGTTATTTATGCGTAATCATTTAGTTAAATCCAAGTACTAAAGGTTTCCCTCTTTAATAAGTTCAATGATAAAAAAGTTATCATGTACTTGTTAGATGTAGCCCTAGGAATTAAATATGCTTTGCAAATGAATTGTAAAGAGTTATAATTATGAGATCTTTATGCATCAAAGCATTATTCTTAAATAGTTCCTTGTCATTGTATTATCAAGACTAGGCATCGATAATACTCAAAGACCAACACATGTCATGTTCCTTACTTGTGAACTAAGTAATCGATCTCATAGGTTGAAGTATAGGGATACTTGGAACTGACATGTGAGTGTTTTCCTAGGAAAGCAAGTTCATTGAATATGACTTGTCATGAAAAGTCAATTTGGTATCTCATTAAGTGTTTATGGAGTACTTTCATGTGTCAGTTGTGTAAGTAGTCCTTTGACATGTGACATCAAGTTGTCTTATATGTAGAGTGATATACTTTGATTTCATCCTTATGGGTCTTACCAAGGATTCCTAAATAGGATATTGTAGGGTATAGCATGAAACATATGAAGGTAAATGAATGGTCCAAAAAAGATTCATCAGCCCATGTGAACTGTTAGTGGATTGATAATTCTATTTTATAGAATTCTTTTTACCTTAAATTGTTCTTAAAAGTTAGCTAGGTTCTTAAGTTTAAATTAGGATTTAGTTGTTTTTTTAATTAGTTTATTTTTATTAAGTTATTTATTTTATGCTAATTTTATGTTTCTTTGTGTTAGTTTAGTAATATTTATAAGTTTTATGTTTTTGTAGCTCTCTAAAGGAATAAGGTTTAATTTTGTGAAGAAAAGTGTTTAAAGAGCCTAGGCCATGTTCATACATGTTGCATTATTTTTAGCATTACGTCCACTCTAGATGTCCAAATGAGATGATTCTTAGATTGTTGGAAAACTAATAGACATAGCTACAACTTTCATGCGAATTATTTTGCCCAGTTTTGCCTTGAAAATGGAGAACATCACATTGGAAGTTGATGGAGTGCAATAGTTGGCAAGAAAAGGCCTAAATTCAAGGGAGCATTGCAGCTTAGATGGCATGTGTTGTGGCGTCGAAGAGGTAAATCTTTTTTTTAAAAAATACTATGGGAAAGAAAAGACTGCAGGCTGATTTAAGTCTTATGGGCTCTACACTTATTCTAAGCCTATATCAAGAATCATTGGGCTAAAGTAGTTTAGTTTAGGGAATATTAGGTTAGGTTTTGAGCATAAATAGATAGTTTGAGGAGAAGTTAGCCGTAAGAAGAAAATCCTAAGAGAGATTCAAGAAATTAAAAGTTGAGGCTAAAGATTGAAAATCAAAGTTACAAATTTTGTTTATTTTCTTCTTCTTTAGCTTATATTATTTTTGTTACTCTTGATGGCTAAACTTCATATGCTTTTATTTGTTATTGAAATTATGAGTAGCTAAATTTTTTTCTCTAAGATTGCAATTGTAGTCACATGTAGTCTAAATTTTTAATCTCACTTATTTTCAATGGTATTAGATTGTTTATTCTAATTTGTTCATAATGCTTTTAATTGACCGATCACTAATTAAATTGATTTGGCAACCCAAACATAACTTGAGAAAGGAAGTGTAGTGTAAACCAAGGTTGGAATAGCACATGATCATATTTTAATTGCTTGAATGAATAAATTGATTTGTGTGTAGGATAAAGATATGCCTATATGCTGTATGCAGCCAACATTAGAGCTTGAACTTAATAAGTCTGTTTTAATTTTAATTCACATAGAGCTATAGTGTTTTGATTAAAATAGATTTTTTTATAAGAGTATCAAGAGAGCCTTATAAATAACTGAGAACTCTAAGTTAGCAATTCAACTCATTGGAATAAGTTAAGAGAGAGAGAGGTAAGATTTAGATGAAGTGTGAAGGATATTGTAATCCTATGCTTGTTTCATTTGATTTTTATCCAATTATATTCTTGCTTTGATTTTAAATCTCTGTTAGTTAGTTTTTGCTAATTAATTTCTAGTTTAATTATCTACTTTTAATTGATTGGATAAGATTAAATTGTTCTAATTTTAGTACTTAGTATAATTTTTGATCAATTTTCTATGGGATCAACACTCTACTTTCCAATATATAATACTTGCATGGGTATAAAATTAGAACAATAAGTTTTTGGCATCGTTACTGAGGAATTGTTTTCTAGAATTTTTACTAATACTAATACCAAGCAAATTAAGTCTTAATTGAAACCTTTTTTTTTCTTTATAGGCATATTTAGTCATTGTAGGAAAATGAGGAGCTTAAATCTTATTCCTTTTGATCCAGAGATAGAAAGAACTTTTAGAATGCTTTGAAGGAAAAATTTGCAACTTCAAACTCTAAACGAAACAATGGCAGAAGATAATAATAATCATTGCAACAATGCTGTCAATCACATTCTTGAAGAGAACAAAGCCTTGTGGGATTATGCTGTTCCCCTCTTACAAGGCTTGCATTAAAGCATTAGAAGACCTTTTATCAATGCAAATAATTTTGAGATCAACCTTGCTTACATTTAAATGATTCAGTTTTCCTTTCAATTTGCCCAATGATGATCTTAATTCTCAACTGGTTAATTTTTTGGAAATTTGGGACACTTTCAAATATAATAAGGTGATTGATGATGCTATCAAACTTAAACTCTTTCCTTTTTTAATGAGGGATAAGGCAAAGAGTTGGTTGAATTTACTACCCACTAGATCTATTACTACATGAGAGGACTTGGCAAAATTCTTCCCACCTGCAAAGACTTCAAAGTTGAGGAATGATATTTCATTCACGTAATTTGATGGTGAATCCTTACATGAGGCTTGGGAAGGATTTAGGGATTTGCTTAAAAGATGTCAACACCATGGGCTTGCTCAATAGCTTCAAGTTCAGACATTCATTAATGGGTTGGTCAGTTTAATCAAATCTACAATTGATGCTATTTGTCACGACCTGGTACTCTCCTCGGACCTGTGACAACTGCCAAGACGCCCTAGTGGACATTCATCACCCCGAATGCCAACCGGAACCCCGCAAGGCTTTAGTATCATTTTTCTCAACTCCCTTGTGAGTAAACATAGCTAAATATCATGTTTTAAAGAATTTTACTCCGTTCTCCAACTCAAAATTGTAGAAACATAATTTTCACCTCATAGTGGTATTTTTGTCATTTTTCACAAAAATTTTAAAATCTGCTCAAATACAATATATGGATGGAAACTATGCTTTTCGTAACTGGAAATAATTTTAGAAATCTCAAACATTCATTTAAAAGCGATTTTATGACTAATAACACTATTCAAAAATATTAAATAAAATATTATGATTTCTTATAAAACAATATTTATCGATATATTTGAAAATAGTTTTTCACATGTGAAAGCAAAATAAATTCGTACATACTGTATTACAAATAACCATAGTTTGTATTTTAATTTACAATGACATGTGGGCCCCACAAAAAATAGATAGGTACAAGCAGATAAACCTTTAATTTCTAAGGTTGTCACACCGAGCGTACATTTCGATAAAATTTGCTGTCTACGAATGCCTTTGAGCCTGAAATGGGTGGAAAAGAGGGTGGTGAGATTAAATAATCCCAATGAGTAAACAGATACCATCAAAAATATCTAAAGTCGAGTAAATGGAGATAAATTCAAACTCATTTTTTGCATTATAGTTCACCTTATCTTAACTCATTTAAATCGAGTAAAATAGAATCGTTTTACTCGAATAATTAACATGGCTTATGAATCTCTTAAAAACTTGGCTTGTGCCACACCCGTACTCAGTGACACCTAGACCAAGGGTGTCCAACGGAGTCTGCTAAGGCTATAAAAATTCATGTACACATAAAACATATTTTTATTTTTAAAATACAACCGTCCCTTGGCGTTGGCTGAGTCTCACTCTCACGTTGTGGTCCACATGAGGTGCACTCAAATCTTTACCTCTAGAGAGACCTTCCACACGACTCTCCGATCGAGGTAAGATATAACTGATTCTGTGCCCCCTCTCTTTGGCTAGCCCACAGAACCTCCATTGCAGGGATTATAGATTATTTTATCTACCACCTGATTTATAAAATCTTTATTTGCATGACATGGCAATTTATCGCAATCTAGCCTTTCAAGGCTGAATACACAGTACAAATAATTTCAACACAAAAGTCAGTTTAGCCATTCACGCTCACATATCGCCATAAGCCATTCAATTTAAACACAATTTATAACACCACAAACAAACAATCTCCAATTACTCTATTTTCCAAAATCATCATTTAATTTATGAGAAATTCATAAAATTCATTTCTTTAAATCACATTTTGTTTATAAAACATAAAGATTTTTCCATTTAAAGTCATTTTCCATAAAATCATAGAATCGGATAAAAACCTACTTTAGATAATTAAGTTGATAGTAAGGTTACTCATAGAATCAGGAGTAGAAATACTCCTAGTCCCGGTCTTTGGTGTAATCTCTTTATCCTTATCAAATAGTTCACCACCTATACATCATATATGACACAAAATTTAATAATTTGTGCCAATTTGTCATAATCTATTTCAGGCTCTCTAAATCTAAATGAATGCATGCGATGGGATACAAAATGTCCGATTAATCGCTTAAATGTGGTATTCGACCTAAGTCGCACTATACTCGGTCTAATCGGCTAAAATCTCCAATTGAACTCCAAATCAATTCTTTTCACTTTCTACACTCCAATTATACCTAAATTACCTCAATGACTATGAATGAGATTCAATTTATCAGTCCCGAGTCAATAATCACACATGTCTATACGTTGAGCAAAAATTTGAATTTTCACACAAAAATTTCCCATTTAATTTCTAGCCTCACCAAACATCAAATATCACCAAAATATCATGAAATATCATCAATTTAGCCACAATATCCTCCCTAGAAAATTTGGCCAATGAAGAACACATAAGGAATGGGTGATTTTCAAGCTTGATTCTTACACTAAACACCATAAATCATTGAAAACATCCATATAACTTAAAATCCAACCAAACCATCACCAAACTTTCTCTCTCTAGAATTCAACCTTCATGGGTTTCCTCATGCCAACTCAATTTTCAGTCTTGGAAATAAGAAAATAAAGCATGGGTATGCTAGATCTCAAGCAAAAATTGAAAAATCATACCTTATTTTGCTTGATTCCTTGAATTGCCATAATTTTTCTTGAAATTCTCTTAACTAGGGTTTGTTCTAGTTTTTGTTTTTTTTCCTTTGTCTTGAACAAATATGGAGAAGAAGAATGGGATAAATATGGGCTAATTTTTATAAAAAATAATAAAATATTCTTGCTTGACAGGTGTCACATGCTTATTAGTCTATTTTTTTTTATACTTTAATAATTATGCTTCCATTCTCCACCACATGATTAGTCAAAGGTCAAAATGAGGATAAGGGAAGACCATGTGCTCGACAAGTGTCCTGGTGGTGGAAAATTATCGTTTTGCCCCTAGGGTGGCAAAATTACCATTTCGCTCATTTGCTCCAAAAATATCGAAATTATAACTTTTTCACTTCTCAACCTCAAATTATACTCCAATAAGTCAAATGTGATCAATCTTTATCAAAAACTTTTTCCAATATTCCAATTTTATCCTCGGGTGGCAAAATTACGATTTTACCCTTAGATAGTGAAAATTTCAGTTTGACTCCAAATTGATCCTCGAATTCCGAATCACCATTTTAAGTCATTCATGAATTGTAAAATTTTGAATTTCACCTTAAAATCCCTATTTGACCTAGTTTGAGGCTTAGATCAACTTTGTTGTACCTCTAGGTACAATATCGACTTTTATCAATTTTCGGGGCTAATCTTAGTATGCAAACATGCTATCCATCACATGTTTGTCATGACAAGTATTTTATAAGATCGGGCTTTACACTATTGCTATTGGTGGGGCATTGATGGTAAAACTCCTAATGAAGCTTATAATTTGTTGGAAGAGATGGCATCTAATAATTACCAATAGCTTTTAGAAAGATCATGTTCTAGAAACTGTTGGTGTTTATGAAATTGATGCATTGAATGCCTTGACTGCACAAGTAGTACTTTGACAAAGAGATTTGATACAATAGGAGTTAATGTTGTCCAAAACTCTTTCATACATTGTGATTTTTATGGAGATAGCCATTCAAGTGATCAATGTCCATCTAATCCTGAATCAGTTCAATTTGTTGGGAACTTCAATAGGTAACAAAATAATGCATATTCCATAACTTATAATTCCAGTTGGAGGAACCACCCAAACTTTTCATGGAATAATAAACTAGGATTTTCAAACCCAAGGCCAAATAACCCTATTGGCTTTCCAGAAAAAGCAAAACCTTTTATCCTTGAAAAGAAGCCTACTTTGGAAGATATTCTCATGCAATATATCACAAAGAATGATGCCATTATTCAGAATCAAGTAGCATTATTAATTCACAATTTTGATACTCAAGTGGGACAACTTGCTATCTCCATTAATAATAGACCCTAAGGTACTTTGCTAAGTGATGCTCAAGTCAATCTCAAAGGTAGGGAGCAATGTAAGGCAATGATTCTATGGAGTGGAAAAGAAGTTGAAGAGGTAAGTGAAAAATCAATTGAATCTTCAAAAGAACATGTGGATGATAAAGAGGTAATTGTCGAGAAAAAAGTTGAAGTTTAGAAGAAAGATGATGGAAAAGCTAAAATATTAAATGTGGTAAGTGGTCTAACAAATGAAGTATTTTTAGAAGAATATCCCAGTGAACCACTTGAAGCGTACTTAATTGCTAATTTTGATAGGGATAATGCTAAATTTCTTGAATATTTGAATTTGTTAGATGCTCACTTAAGATTTAATACTAATCATCAATTTGAGTCTTTAGATATTTCAGCTTCGTTAGTGCTAGTTACTAAGTCCTCAATTAAAGAACCATCTATTTTGGATCGTAAGCCTTTGCCAAAACATTTGAAGTATGTTTTTATTGCAAACTCTTCTACTCTTCTAGTTATTATTTCTACTTCCCTAACTAAATTGTAGGAAGGCAAGCTTCTAAGGACACTTAAAAAGTTTAAGAAAGCTATAGGATAGAACATTGTAGATATTAAAGCAATAAGCCTTTCCATATGTATGCACAAAATCCTTTCTAAAGACAACCACAAGGACACCATTGAACATCAAAGACAACTTAATCCGATCATGGAAGAAGTGGTCAAGAAAGAAATCATTTAGTGGCTGGATGCTGGAGTGATTTATCCATTCTCTAATAGCACTTTGGTAAGTTCCATCCAATGTGTACCAAAGAAAAGGGGTATGACTGCGGTCTCCAATGACAACAATAAGCTAATTCCTACCAAAAGAGTGACTAGGTGAAGAGTTTGCATGGATTATTGTAAGCTTAACAAAGTTACAAGGAAAGATCACTTTCTTTTTCTTTTCAGTAATCAAATGCTATATCGATTGGCTGGTAACGAATATTATTGTTTATTGGATGGTAATTTTGTGTACAAACAAATTACTATTGCCCTGAAGATCAAGAGAAGACTACATTCACATGTCTTTATGGTACCTTTGCTTTTAGAATAATGCTATTTGAATTATGTAATGCCCTTGACACTTTTCAAAGATGCATGATGGCTATATTCATAGAGACGATGGAACAATGTTTGGAGGTATTCATGGATGATTGTTTTATTTTTGGAAATACTTTTGTTGATTGTCTCATGAATCTTGGTAGGGTACTCAAAAGATATGAGGAAACAAATCTAGTGCTAAATTTGGAAAAAAGTCACTTCATGTTATTGTTTTGAGTCATAAAATTTCTAGGAGAGGCGTTGAGGTAGACAAGGCAAAAATTGAGACAATTGACAAGCTTCCACCACCAATAAATATCAAGGTGTCCGATTTCTTGGCCATGTTGGTTTTTATTGAAGATTTATTAAGAAATTTTCAAAGATTTCAAAACCACTTTGCAATCTTTTGGATAAAGATGTGCTATTTAAATTTGATGATGCTTACCTTGAGGCATTTGATGAATTGAAGAAAAGATTGATTTTTGACTTATCTGTTAGTATAAGCCATACAAGCCAATCTCTGACCGTATGAGAATTACATTTTGAGTTATTCATGTATTACATTTTATTAATTTATAATATTTACGAGATAGTTCTTTATCCATAAGTTTCTAATTTAATTAATTTTTGTACTTATGTAGATAACGCCTATGGAACTATTTATGCCTTACAAAGGAATTGTATTGGGATACAATTATGAAATCCTTATGCATCAAAGCATTATTCCCAAAAGTTCATGATCATTGTATTATTGAGATAAAGCATCAATAATGCTCAAAGATCGAAAAATGCTATATTCCTTCCTTGTGAAGTAAGCAACTGCTCTCATAGGTTGAAGTATTGAGATAATTAGATCTAGCATGTGTGTGCTTACCATGGGAGAGTGAGTTTACTGAACATGACTTGCGATGAGCAGTGCATCTGGTGCCCCACTCAACAATCAATGTGATACTTCTCATGTGTTAGTTGTGTAACCACTCCCTAGACTTGAGGCACCGGGTTGTCTTGTATGTGGAGTACTATACTTTGATTTCATCCCTACGAGAGCTTAATCAAAGATGCCAAAATAGGATGTTTTCGGGTATAGTATGAAGTATATGAAAGCAGATGAGTGGTTGAGATAGGAATCATTACACCAAGTGATTTAAGGGAAAGTATCTCATTAGTTCTTGTTTGACATTAGGTTAATCAAATCCTTGGCCAAGGTGATTCAAAGATTATGAAATGAGTTTCATAGTCTCTATAAAGCTAATGATTTAAGTACAAGAACAAATATACAGGTCAATAAATGTATGCAATGCACCAAGCTTTTATTATCTCCAAGATATATGATGAAGGAATGAATTACAATAATAAACTGTACACTGAAAGGTTGTCAAAGAATCCTTTGACTATCCTAGCAATTCGGTGGCTTTAATACATTACTAGATGCCAATCTTGGTCTATAGAATTGAATTAATTAATTTAAAATTTAATATGATTCATTTTAATTAATTAATTAATAAAATTATAGTTCAATGCCATTGCCAACATGTTAGGAACCTAATGGGTCACACACAAAGGTAGCAATTTGGATTAAATTGAGAGTGTAATGATTTAAGTTAGACTTAAATCAAATTATAGATTTTAACTACTAAGGACTTAATTAAAAGAGTTTAATTAGACGTTAGTTAAATATTATAACGGTTATGATATTAAAGACTTATTTTGAAAAGTTTTAATAAGTCTAATAATAAAATTAAACCTAGATATAAATATCACATTATAGTCGTCTTTTTCGTAGACAACAATGTTGACTTCATTAGTTTTTGATGATAATAAAACATTCCTATGTCATTTGTGTCTAATATTTCTACCTAAGTGTGTAGGGCAAAATGTATGCAAAGAAACAATATTCCAATTTTCCTAATAAGCACTTAAAGATGTGATTTGGATAAGGAACAAGGAAGATTAATATAAAAGAAGGTTCCTTATATGATAAGGAAGATCATTGGTTGAACAAAGGTGAAAGTGGAGAAGTGGAAGGTTAAAGCATAGTGAGAAATAGAATCGAGTTAGTCAACCAAGAAAATGGGTTAGTCGACTAAGTGTTCTCTGCCAAATCTGCGTCTAAGATAGAACCAACTTAATCGACCAAGAATAAAAAAAGGGACCTGAAAAAAAAAACGTTCTGAACTTCCCCATCTGCCACCCCATCACCACTTCCACGGGATGGCTGCCGACAGGTCGCCGGAGCCCTCTCGCACCCCCCCTCCGAGTGATACACCACCCCCTTCCAACCTTCCACTATCTAATATCAGCTAGCCACGACCCCACCCCAACCTCCCACAAGCAATCCCAACAGAAAACCCCAAGTCACCACTCTCCCTAAATCACCCACAAGAAGTACAAGACAAAAATCAGCCACAAGTGTCTCCCCGAGCTCAAAGAAAGTCTTTCCTAGCGGTGGCGACAGGAGAACAAACATCTCTCATCCCATTCAATCACGAACCTTTCTGGTATAAAGACCTGCCAGTTGCTTCATTCTTTGAAGATGAGATCTCAGCCCTTGCGAAGCCCTTCAAGTTTTCCATGGTAGGAAAGTTTTCTCGGATGCCGCGTATGCAGGAGGTCCATTTGGCATTCAAGGGGATCGGTTTGACAAGCGCCTATGAGATTAGATGGCTTGACTACAAGCATATTTTGATCCAGCTTACCAATGAATATGACCTTAACAGGATCTAGTTGAAGCAGGTTTGGTTCATCTCACACTAGAAAATACGCGTGTTTAAATGGAGTCTAGAGTTCCAGCCGGAGAAGGAATCCTCGATGGTTCCTGTTTGGATATCTTTCCCTAACCTTAGGGCTCACCTGTTTGAAAAATCTACCCTCCTGGCGATTGCGAAGACTGTCGGACAACCTTTGATGGTTGACAAAGCAACAGCAAACGGAACTCGCCCAAGTGTAGCAAGGGTATGTGTGGAATATGATTGTTAAAAACTTCCTATCGACCAAGTCTGGATTGTCACAGGGGACAGGCAAATAGGATCGGTTACGGGGAGTTACATGCAAATAGTAGAGTTCACAAGGCTACCAAAATACTGTATCCACTGTTGTCACGTTGGGCATGGTGTTTCCTCATGCATGGTGAGGGGACAAAGACCAGAGAAAAAGCCACAGTCTATGGGATTCAAGCCACAATCCACAGGAGAAAATAATAAAGAGCAAAATCCGCGTGATGGTGAACAACAAAAGGAAAAGGAACAGACGGACCAAAATTCAGCTCAAAATACAACGTTAAGAAAAGACGAGACAGGATGGGCTGGGGAACAGAGATCAACGGGGGAGGGGAACAGTGATAATGGAAAGAAACAAAGATCGTCTGCTGAAGGAGCGGTAGTCGGTAGAATATAGGCAGACGCAGAAGCTTGGCATCGGGATGGGTCAGTTGGCAGCAATGAATAGCGAAAAGCGGAGAAGGTGGCAGAAAGCGCTGCAACCCCACAGGCTTTGGGGAACGAGATACATGAGACTTTGCATGAAAATGGTATAAACAACCAAAATCAAACAATCGAGAGGCAAAGAGAAGGAATAGAGACCACAGGGTTTGACGCCCAGGTCTGCGCAGATAAGCGTTGTAGGAAGTTAGCTATTTGAACAAGCAAAAAACAAAAAAAAATAGAAAGAAATTAGCAAAAGCTGAACGCCCACGTTGTAGAACCCGGTCTGCATGGGGTAGACGTGCCAACCCCAATGAGAGCCATTGACCAAAGCCTTCTAGATATGACAACACTGGGCAATACCGTGGGGCACCTGACAACAGCAGCAGGAAATTTTGCTGCAATGTAAGACCAGTTGGGCCCATTACATGATGGAATGGAAGAAAGACAATGTGTGCATGGGGGCACGGATAAGCCAGCAAATTGTGAGGACCCAAGCGGACAAACGGACAAGGGAGAAAATTCAAAAAATATTTCTTCTCAACCACTAATGCAGACATCACATGGGGAAGAACTGTCGATGGAAAGAAGTGGGCCCGAGGGTCTGAACAGGACAACAAGTTAGCCCCTTGCAGCAAGGACCAGCCAGTGGGACCCAATAGAGGATAGCAAGGTTGACAAGCAAACTCTGCATGGGAAAGCCAAGCCGCAACCAAAAAATAGAAAACCACATGGGGAGAGAGACACGACAGATCAACAAGGAAAAAAAATTTTAGAAAATTCAAATAAAAAAAATAAAAAAGAAGCAGTGCATGGGGACGAGCAGCAGAAGGTAGCTAGTGGGTCTGTGCACCAAAACATTTCAGTAGAAGAGAGGGAAAAAGAAATAACGATATTAGCAGAAGGGCAACAAAAGATCGTGCATGGAGCTGCACGTCAAAAATTTAAAAATTCCCATAATGTCACAACGACGCAAGTAGCTGATTTACATCAAATGGAATGACAGGGAGACCCCACAAGTTAGCGCATGGGTACAAACAATACGAAACTTGACGTGTTAGTTGAGAATGATGGGAGTTTGGAGCAGATTTCTTCACAAACAAATGCTCCAGTGCCGGTGTCTGTAGGAAATTATGCCCCATCGGACCTAGCAACAAGACAACCAGCAACGTGTCCTGCTCTCCCCTTGCCATGTCAACGGGACCCCACATGCCAACCAATGGACAAAGGCGACACGGAACTAGAGACTTTAGTAGAAACCGATGAGAATTTTGAACAGAAATCTACACAAGCAAAGGCAGAAGGAAAAATTAAAAAGTATTATACTTCGAAGCCATTAGCTCAACAAACAAATATCTCAAGGCCAGATGGAGAGACAGAAAGCAAAAACAAGTCAGGAAGTATGGAGGAAGGTAGCGACGACTACAACCCAACCGTGGACACGTGTCACACCAAGAAAACAAATGGGCACAATCAGGACATTGCAGCAACACCATGCCCACATGAAAGTATGGAAGATCAAGAGGATAATCCCCCAACCCAACAGTCCGCTTCAGGCAAGTGCAAATATAACAAATAGTCAATTGAAGTTCTTCTACCTTCAGAAACTAACTTCATAGAGCTAGAAATCCATCCACGAGAGCGACGTAGGAGACACTCAGATACTGAAGCTTCAATCGATAGATTTCTCAATTTAACATCAGAAAAAGCAGTAGACATAGGGGAAAATGATTTGGACTCGGATGAATACTCTATCTCGATGATTTATTCAGCAAGAACCCAATCATGATCAGTATATTACCTTGGAATTTAAGAGGTTTTTCCAGTGCTACGATCCAATAAAGAATAAAAAATTATAGCTAAAGTTTAAAATTTTAGGTACTCTCTGTCATCCTTATCGAGCTTATGTAATTTTGGAGGTCAAGACTATACCCCCTCCCTTGTGTACTTAAATTTCATTAGTATTAATAAAACTTTTACAAGGTAGTTGGGCCCTGCGTGATGTTCCAGCTTTAAAAAAAAAAAACATAATCGACCAAGAGAAAAATTTTAGTTGACTAAGTGGTCTCTGTCTACAACACTCACTAGACCACTATAAGACAGATTAACGACTAGAACATTCCCCAAACTATTTCCAACAATCAAAAATGTCCCAACAACCATCAGACAAGCTTATTGAAGTATAAAAGGATCTTTAAATGCCATGGAACCAACATTTGGAAGATTATTGAGAGAATTCATGATATTCAAGCCAAAAAGAGCAACAAACTCAGAAATTCTTTGTGCTCTTCATTGCCCTCCAACACTTATCTTTTGTAATTGTGTTTAGCACTTAAACTTGTACCACTTAGATCAACCGTGTGATTAATAGGTACTTTATCTACTTATCTTTGTATTCTTAGAGTGAGGGTTTCACTCTAAGTGATTGATTCAAGCAAGGTTTGCTTGGATGCTTGTAGGTTCTAACTTAGCCTTGGAAAATTGGGTGTTGGGTTTTAGTTGAGCCCATGAAAAACTAGTGTAACGGTTGTGGTTGAGCCTTGAAAAACCACCTTGGGGTTTTAGTTTAGCTCAGGAAAAACTAGTGTAGGTTGTGGTTGAGCCTTTGAAAAACCACCTCATGGTTTTAGTTGAACCCGTGAAAAACTAGTGTAAAGGTTTTGGCTAAGCCTTGAAAAGCCATTGTAAAAGCTCGGTGGAAGCTTGTGAATTTCACTGTTTTAGTGATTTGTTCAAAAATCTTTTGTTGGATAATCAAGGTAGTGGATGTAGATCTTGGACCAAACCACTATAAATACTTTGTCTATTATCTCTCTAGTTATGCTTTCTTTGTTTTGAGATCAAGTCTTAATCTTGCAAAAAGAGTCGAGATAGTGCTATTCACCCCCCTCTAGCACTTATATTTGAGACCAACAATTGGAATCAGAGCTAGTCCCTTGCGTATAAGGTCTAACACCCTTAGGAATGATCTAAATTACTCTACAAAAATCAGTTGTAATTGAGAGACAATCTACAAATAGACCACTTCTGATTGATGGCTCTAATTACCTTTATTAGAGCACTAGGATGCCAATATACATTAGGGCCATAGATTATGAAATGTGGGATGTCATCACTGATGGTTCCTTTATTCCCTCAACTGTAAATGTAGTTACAAATGAGTTGATGTCTAAGCCAATGTCTGAATGGACTGAGACTGAAACCAAGAAAGCGCAGACTAATTTTAATGTAAGCAACACCTTATATTATGCCTTAACTCCCACTGAGTTTAACAAAGTCTTAAGCTGTACAATAGCTAAGCAAGTATGGGACAAGTTAAGAATAATTCATGAAAAGACTTTTCAAGTTAAGGAGTCCAAGATAGCCTTCATGACCCACAACTATGAGATGTTCAAAATAGAGCCTGGTGAGGACATCACCAATATGTTTGATAGGTTCACGAACATTACAAATAAACTTAACAAACTAGGAAAACCTATCCCCGAACATGAACTTGTAAAAAGACTTCTTAGAAGTTTACCTAAGTCATGGAAGCCAAATGTGACTGCCATTAGAAGATTTGAACATCATCTCACTCGATGAAATATGCGGATCACTCCTAACATATGAGCTGGAGCTCAAGGAAGAAGAAGAAGAGGATAGAAGGGAGGTAAAAGAAAAGAAGAAAAACATAGCACTAAAAACTAGCATGCTTGAGGAAGAGCTAAAAGAGCTCTCATGTGATGATGATGATGAACTTGCACTTGTTGCAAGAAAATTCAGAAAACTGATGGGAAGAAAGAGTCGAAGATTTGCAAGAAAAATCCTTAAGAGAAACCAAGGTCCTTCTTAGAAGAAAAACAAGATTGACAGTAGTAAAAAAGAAGAAGTTATTTGCTACGAATGTAAGAAACCATGGCACTACAAATCTGAATGTCCATTGCTGAAAGAAGAAACTCCAAAAAAAAAAACAAAAAAATTGAAAAAGGCAATGGCTGTTGTAGCCTGGTCAGATAGTGACTCAAACAAAGAATTTGATGAAGAAAGCTCAGAAGAAAGAGCAAACATTTGCTTTATGGCAAAGGACGATGAAACAAAAGTTGAGTTGCACCTAAAAGAGACATGTTCAAAGGCTCAACATAAGAAGAAGCAACTATGGTACATGGATAGTGGTTGCTCTCGACACATGACAGGGGATGAAATGTTGTTTGCTTAGCTGGACAAGAAAAAGGGAGGCACCATGTCCTTTGGAGTTGATTCAAAAGGTAAAATTCAAGGGATAAAAACGGTTGGTAAGAACTCTCATACTCAAATCAATCATGTATTGCTTGTTAAAGGCTTAAAGCATAATCTGCTAAGTGTCAGTCAGCTATGTGATAAAGGGTTCAAGGTTTGTTTTGATTCCAACAAATGTGAAGTAATAGATATAAGCACTAACAAGATTACCTTCATAGGAAAAAGATTAAAAAAAATATACATTATCTTTCTTGAAGACCTAGAAAAGAATAGTGAAATGTGCTTAGTAGCCAATGCTGAAAATAACAGCTGGTTGTGGCGTAGAAGACTAAGACATGTTAGTTTGAACACCATGTCAAAATTGATTAAGAAAGATTTAGTGGTTGGATTGCCTACACTAAAATTTAAAAATAATAAGATGTGTGAAGCTTGCCAATTAGGAAAACAAGTGAAGACTGCTTTCAAAACTAAGAATGTTGTTTCAACATCAAGACCTCTTGAAATGTTGCATATTGATCTTTTTGGTCCAATTAGCATAACAAGTCTAGGTGGAAAATCTTATGGCTTAGTGATAGTGGATGATTACTCTAGGTATACTTGGGTATATTTCCTTGCTCATAAAAGTGATGCATTACCAGCTTTCATAAGCTATTGTAAGAGAGTTGAGAATGAAAAAGCTGCAACCATTGTTAGGATTAGGAGTAACCATGGGGGAGAATTTGAAAATGATGAGTTTGGGAAGTTCTGCAATGAAAAGGGGTTGGAACATAACTTTTCTGCACCGAGAACACCCCAGCAAAATGGAGTTGTGGAGAGAAAGAATAGAATACGAAAAGAGATGGCTAGAACTATGCTTTGTGAGAACAACTGTCACAACTTGGAACTCCCCATCGGGCCCATGACAACCGCCGCGATGTCCTAATAGGCATTCATACCCGAAATGCTGACCAGAACCCCGTAAGGCTTAGCATCAATTTCCATATCTCCCCGGTGAGCAATAATTATTAAATGACATACTTCGAGGAATTATAAAACATTCTCTGATCATAACATTAAAATATTATTTTTTGACTCATGGGGGTATTTTCGTCATTTTTCTTTGAAAACTCGAAATCAACTAAAAACATAATAAGTGAGTTAAAAACATATATTTCATAATCAAAAATAGTTTTAAAAGTCTAAAATGTTCGTTTGAAGTAAAATTGTAACTATTTTATTATAATAAAAAATATTTAATAAAATAAACTATTTTCTTATAAAACAATTTTTATAAAGTTATTGATAATAATTTTCGTAGCGTAAAAGCTAAATATACTATTACATACTATATTACAAACAACCAAAATATGAAATTCAAATTACAGTGACACGTGGGCCCACAACCAACCAAAATGTGTCAGAAGTTAGAAACCTACAGCTTTTGTCGATTCAAGTCTAATTGACGGTCATTGACTAAATCCGCTAACTAAGGAATACTTTAAGCCTGAAATGTGAGGAGATGAGGGGGTGAGATTATAAAATCCCAGTGAGTAAACAGATACAAGCTAAATTATCTAAAGTCGAGTAAATGGAGATAAATTCAAACTCATTCTTCGTAATACAGTTCATATTATCTTAACTCATTTCAATCGAGTAAAATAGAATCATTTTACTCAAATAATTAATATGGTTTATGCTCGAATAAATAATATGGCTTATGAATTTCTCAAAATCTTAACTTGGCTCCTGCCAAAATCCTTCTTGGGGATACCCCGGCCGAGGCATTTGACCGAGACCGCCAAGGCTGTTTAGTGTAGTATACACATGAACATATTTTGATATTTTAAAAAAATCTAGCCATTCTTTAGTGTTGGCTGAGTCTCACTCTCACTCTGTGGTCCACGTGAAGCGCACTCAAACTTTACCTCTAGAGACACCCTACACACGGCTCTCCGATCGAGGTAAGGTAAATCTGATTCTGTGCCCCCTCTTTAGGCTGGTCCACAGAACCTCCACTGTAGGGATTATGGATTATTTTATCTACCATCTGATTTATAAAATCTTTATCTGCATGACATGGCAATTTATTGCAACCTAGCCTCTCAAGGCTGAATACATAGTACGTATAATTCTAACTTAAAATTAGTTTAGCCATTCATGCTCATATATTGTGATAAGCCATTAAATTGAAACACACTTTATAATACAACAAATAATCAATCTCCAATTACTCAATTTTTCCAAAATCATTATTTAATTGCTAAAAATTTATAAAATCATTTTATAAAATCACATTTATTCACAAAGCATAACAATTTATCATTTAAACCAATTTTACCATAAAATTTCAAAATTTAATAAAACTACTCTAGATAATTAAGACGATAGTAAGTTTACTCACAGTACTAGGAGTTCGAAAAACTTATATTCTCAGTTCTCGGGTACAGTCTCTCACTCATATCAAATGGCTCACCACCTATCCATATTGCATAATACATAATTCACCACATTAATGCTTGACCATTATAAATCAATTTAGGCTCAGTGTATATGCATGATATGATATGCATTTTGTCTGACTATCGCTTAAACGTGGTATCGACTTAATTCGGCCTATCACCTGATTAAATGACAAATATATCCAAATCAATTCCAAATTGCTCCATTTCTTTTCTAATACCTCAATTCACTAAACATAATTCCAATAATACCAATTTCAGCATCAAAACTCTTACACTTCTTCATAGAAAAATTCGACCATTTGGTGCACTAGCACCGCGATTTTTCCTACACGATTTTCTCACCATAATTCATCATTTTCCAAGCAATTTCCCTTGAAATGAAAACAATCCCTCATTGACACTCAACATACAAGGTTTGACCAATGAAGGATTCTAGGGAAAATAAATATTTTTCTTGTGGTTTTGCTTCTAGACATGATTAATTATCTCTAAACATCAACATAACTCAAAATCAAGTCATTTCCATCATCAAATCCTTTCCATACCCATTCGCCCTTCAAGGTTTCATCATGCAACTCAATTTTCAGCCATGGAAAATAAGAAATAAAGCATGGGTAAGCTAGGTTTGAAGCAAAAATTAAAAGATTTTACCTTTTTCTTGCTTAATCCTTAAAAAATAAAAGAAATCTCTTGATTTTTTTTTGGCTAGGTTGCTTGTTTCCTTTCTTTTCTTTGCTTTTCTTCCCTTGGCCGACCAGCTTGAGTGAATGGTGAGTGTGTGGGCTGATCTTTATGGTTTAATAATAAAATAATATAACTTGCCACGTGTCACATGCTTATTAGTCCAAAATTTTAATATTTATCCATTTTCACCTTATTTCTCCACCACAATTATTCTTATATTTATCCATTCCTATGATAAACATAATCCTTGATTTTTAACAAGTGTTGGTGGTGGAAATTACTGTTTTGCCCCTGATAAGGTAAAATTACCGTTTTGCCCTTATACTCTAAAAATACCGAGAATTGAAAATCTTTCACTGCTAAACATCATATTATACTCCAAATAATTATTCTTATTCCAATGTGATCAAAATCTTTTCTAAAAATCCTCATTTTGTCCTTAAATGGCAAAATGACCATTTTGCCCTTAATCGGTTAATTTTTCCAATTGACTCCAAATCGGACCTCGAACTCCATATTGCCATTTTTAGTCATCCCTGGATTGTGAAATTCCCAATTTCACCTTAAAATCCCTATTTTAATTTGTTCGAGGTATAAATCGATTTAGTTGTACTTCTAAGTACAATATCGGCTTTTATCCATTTTTTTGAAGTATTTTAATATGCAGGCATAATGTCAAATATATAAATGTCATGACAAACATTTTAGAGCTGGGCCTGACAACAACCTTCCTAAGTACTTTTGGGCTGAAGTCGCAAACACAGCAGCTTACATTCTTAACAGGGTTTCAATCAGAGCAATTATCTCAAAGAACCCTTATGAGCTGTACAAAGGAAGAAAACCAAACATCTCTCACCTTGGGAGCTTTGGCTGCAAATGCTTTGTTCTAAATAATGGAAAACAGTCATTAGGAAAGTTTAATGCAAAAAATGATGAAGCAATATTTTTAGGATATGCCATGAACTCCAAGGCTTATAGAGTGTTCAACAAAAAGACATTGAAGAAGCTATCCACATAGTTTATGATGAATCAATTTGTTTAGAAAAAGAAATAGATAATAATGATGATGATGAAGACTTAGAGAACCTAGGAAAACACATGGATCAAATGAGCCTAAATGATAGCAAGAACAATGAATAAGGCTCATCTAGAGAAGAAACCATGGCTCGTCCTCTTGAAAATGTACAAAAACAAGAAATCCAGCTTAGTGACTTACCTAGAAGCTGAAAATATGTAAGAGATCACCCACAAGAACAAATCATAGGTGAAATATCTCATGGAGTCAAGACTAGGAAAGGAACTAGAGAGATATGTTAACTTTCAGCCTTCATTTCTCAAGTTGAACCTAAAAATTTTGAAGAAGCTGAAAAAGAAGAAAGTTGGATTTTAGCCATGCAATAGGAGCTTGATCAATTCAAGAGAAACAATGTATGGTCACTAGTGCCTAAACCCTCTAACCATTCTATAGTTGGAACTAAATGGGTATTTAGAAATAAAGTCGATGAACAAGGAAATGTGGTTAGAAACAAAGCAAAGTTGGTAGTAAAGGGATATAATCAAGAAGAAGGAATAGATTATGAAGAAACCTTTGCTCCGATTGTTAAAATAGAAGCCATAAGGTTATTAGTTGCATTTGCTTGTCATATGAACTTCAAGTTATACCAAATGGATGTAAATAGTGCATTTCTTAATGGACTCATTCAAGAGGAAGTATATGTCGAACAACCTACTGATTTTGAAGACTTTGAGAAACCAAACTAAGCCTTTAAACTTCATAAAGCCTTATATGGATTGAAGCAAGCTCCTAGAGCTTCGTATGAACAACTATCTAAATTTTTGAAAGAAAAAGACTATGTTAGGGGTAGCATAGATACCACACTATTTATAAAAAGGTGCTAAAATGATTTAATCATAGTTCAAATATATGTAGATGACATTGTATTTGGTGCTACTAATGAATCTCTTTACAAGAACTTTGCTAAGGAAATGCAGAGAGAATTCGAAATGAGCATGACGGGAGAATTGAAGTACTTTCTTGGCCTTCAAATCAAGCAATGTGTCACGACCCCATTTCCCGGGCCATGACCGGCGCAAGGACCCAATGTGCATAGCTCACTAAGCCCAAGTAAGCCTATTTTCACTTACTTTATTCCATACATGCTCGTGTGAGGCATCCACACGTAATGCACCCAGTGTGCATACAATGCCAATTAACCACGGCACATCCAATTATACAGACACACACACACACCTTTTCCCAGGTGTGAACACAGCCAATTCACAATGGCATTATCAACATTAATATACATGCACTATATCAGTCATGTATTTAGCAACTCACATTGCTTACACATATACACATAATTAGATTGCATTCACAATACAATAAACACCCACGACTTCCAGCGGAGATATTTACAATAAAAACGGGTAGCTATTGAATGCCGGACACTTACCAGGAGATGAACTACAGTGATCTCGCGATCTAGAAATCTATAATCTCCCGATCTGAAAACATGAATTTTTGAAAACGATGAGTACAAAACTCAGTGAGTGAATATTAGAAGGGAACAAGCAATATTAGCCAGGACATTTGATAACCATGATGCACTGGTTAAAAACGAGACAGTTTTTGATCTATCTAATATTTAAACCCCTTTTTCTAAATTTACGGTAATTCATATGCCATACAATCTCACACATATATACTCGAAGACATGAGCAATCATATATATACACAAACACATTTATCTGAGCACTCGCAGGCGTTACGTATCGCCGTCCCTGCAAGCCCCTGGACAACAAATCACGCTTCACCAATGTTCACGCGTGATAATTTCCAGGAATCGTGGGCGTTACGTATCGCCGTCCCCACTTTGCTTAATTTTCAGAATTTCTAGTAAATAATGGGCGTTACGTATCGCCGTCCCAACTTTACTCAATTCTGAATTTCTAGGAAATAGTGGGCGTTACGTATCGCCGTCCCCACTTTGCACACCATTTCAGGCATGTGCATTTTCCTCTTCACACGTGCACGGTGGTAATAATTTCACAACACTTCTTAACAATACATATAAACATCATAACAATGTACATACTTAGCACAATTAAATTTCACCGTAATAAAATAATATTTCATGCTTTCATGCATAACACATAATTTTATGCTTTCATGCATAACAGATAATTTCATCGCATAAAATCATTTTTATCAAGGACTTGTTCCCGGCACGTATTTTTAAAAACTTTGAATAAATCATTTGATCATCTATTTCAATACAATGTGCATTCCCCAAATAATTTGAAATGCAAATTCACTCACAGTCTCACAAATCCGGATTCTGGATGCTCTCAGATTAAAAATCCTTAATCACGATTCCCTTGCCTTTCTTGGACTTCTCACCACCTTAACACAGAATAAAATTAAGAAATTTACTATATTGCCCCCAAATTAATATAACTAATTTAAATTGCTAACGTATGATACGCAAAGGCAAAAATGCGTCCGATTATCGCTTTAATGCGGTATTGCCTAATTTTGACCGATTACCCGATTAATCGGCTATTATGTCCAATTTGATTCCGAATTGGTCCATTCTTTTTCTAATACTTTAATTCATCACATGCCATTTGATTAATGCCAATTCCAGCATTCAACCGTTTCCATTTCTTCATGGAAAAATTCGGCCAATACAGTGCATTAGCACTGAAAATTTTTCTACTACATTTTTCTCTTTAAATTGTCATTTTCTAATTTATTTCATTTCAACTACACACTAGGTTCAGCCTAATGAAGAATAACCATGACAATCAATTTCTTTCTTACACTTTTGGTCATAATCATGCTTAACTACCTTTAAACACTAACATAGTCTAAAATCAATCCAATCCAACAATCTTTCCTCATCCATACCCATTTTTCAGAATTCATTCCATCATGATATCTCAATATTTATCCATATAATTCAAGAACAAAAGCATAGATATTGTAGATCATAAGCCAAAGTGAAGATTTATTACCTTTTTCAAGTGATTTCCCTTGAAAATCACACTTTTCCTTGAATTTCCACCTAGGTTTTATGTTTTTCTCCTTTGTTCTTCTTTCTTTCCCCTCAATTCTGATGTGAGCCGAAATTAGAGAGAGAAAATGAGGGCTAAGGCTGATTTTTATGGCCTTTATAATAAAATAAACAAGTTGCCACATGGCATTATGCCATTGGCCCATTTTCTTTACTTTTTTGACTTTTCTTCTCATTCTTTTTCCACCACTTGATTAATCAAGTCCAAATCTGATCCAAAGATGATCATGGCTGGAAAAATTTATTCTGGTAGTGGAAAATTACGGTTTTGCCCCCGGGATGGCAAAATTACGATTTTGCCCCTATACTCCGAAATGCACTGGAATTTCATTATTTCCACTGTCCAACCTCAAATAACACTAATATTAATCCATATTAACCAAATGGGGCAAAATCCTTTCAAAAAAATTCTCACTTAGTACTTCGGTGGCAAAATTACCATTTTGCCCTTGTGTTCCAAAAACTCTAGGAATCACCATTCTACACTGCTAAACTCCATTCTATAATCCCATAATCATAACTGTATGTCATATAATTATTTTTGGTCCAATGTGATCAAATCTTGGTTAAAAATCTCCATAAATCAACAAATGAGAAAATGACCGTTTTGTCCCTAATCGGTTAATTTTCCCGATTGACTCCAAACTAGACCTTGAACTCTGAATCACTATTCTGAGCTATTCTGTGGGTTTCAAAATTTTGAAATTTCCCTTAGAATTTCTATTAAACTAGTTTGAAGCTCGATTTAACTTAATTGTACTAATAGGTACAATATCGGCTTTTGACAAATTAGACAGGGTCTCAACAATGCAAGGAAGGAATCTTTATCAGCCAAGATAGATATATTCAATACATGCTTAAGAAGTTCGATATGCTGAAACTAAAACCCATTAGCATACCAATAAGACCATCTACAAAACTTGATGTTGATGAGAAAGGTAAATATATAAATCAAAAGCTTTATAGAGGTATGATTGGATCTCTTCTTTACTTGACATCAAGTAGACCAAATATTCAGTTTAGTGTTTGTTTGTGTGCTAGATTTCAATCTCAACCTAAAGAAACACACCTTACTGCTGTGAAAATAATATTTAGATATCTATTAGGAACTCAAAACCTAGGAATTTGGCATTCAAATGAATCATCATTCAATCTTGTAGGATATTTAGATGTTGACTTTGTAGGAAGTAGAATTGATAAGAAAAGCACCAGTGGAACATTTCAATTCCTAGGTTAGCATTCTTGTATCCTGGTCGAGTAAGAAGTAGAATTCTGTACCATTGTCCACTGCTGAAGCTGAATATATATCCTTAGAAAGTTGTTGTGCATAGGTTCTATGGATCAAGCAACAATTGAAAGACTATGGATTATCAATGAACAACACTCCCATATACTGTGACAACACCAGTATTATAAACATCTCAAGAAATCCTGTCCAACACTCAAGAACTAAACACATTGAGGTTAGGCACCACTTTATTAGAGATTATGTAACTAAGGAAGAAATTCATATCAAAATTGTGAGAACTTTGCATCAGCTTGCTAACATATTTACCAAACCCCTTAGCGAGGATAGATTTTGTGAAATTAGAAGAAATCTAGGAATATGTTGTTTGGAAAAGTTGTAGGGAGAAGCCTAGACTAAGTAGAGAAAAACAGAAAGCACTTAGTAGACTAAAGTGTGAAACATAGTCAACTAAAAGGATTCTATTTCATTAGAATCAAAGAACTGCTAGTCGAATGATAAAATGTCAAAATTAAGAAATTTTGTGCTTACCAGGTAATGAAAAGAAAAAGTAAAATTGAGACAGTAAATAGTTAATAATTGGGAGGGAGTTTTGAAATTTTAGAAAATTGAGGTAATTGTTAAGGGGGAGGCAAACGGCTCTCAAATTGGAAACTGTCAATCATTTATTTCCTTAATCTTCTGATAAGCAATTCTCTCAAAACCCTAGCAATCTCATCTGCATTCCCTCTTTAAAAATCAATTGAGAATCTTTCTTCTCTCACAACCCGAAACCTTAAATTTAAAAACCACTCTCAGAACTCCAAATGGCTAAATTGACCTTACTTAAAAAGCTACTAGAGAAGAAAGGGAAAAGACCAATGGAAGAAGGTCCCGAAATAGAACATCTTCACAAGAAGTAGAAGAAGGCATCGGGTTCTGGAAAGAAAAAGTCTGACAAAGATTCTGAACAGAAGAAATAGACACAAAAGAAGAAGAAATCTAAGAAAACAAAGAAGAAAGACAAAAAAAAAATATCTTCAAAAGGTATTTCATCTTCCTCATCCCTAAAATTTAGAAACAAAATTCTTGAGAAAAGATTTAGGAAGATCAAAAATGCTCCCATCACATGCGGGAAGTATATTGATTGGGAGAGTTTCAGTGAAACCCCTGAACTCCAAACAAGCTTAACAAACTATTTTAATGAATTGAGGATAAAAGAGTGTAGCTCTTTCAAGGATAGGACATATAGTGCTAGTTTAGTTAAAGAATTCTATGCTAGCATTGCATCAAGTGAGAGAGAACTAGATGATTAAGAAGACTTTTCTGAAGACAACTTGAATGCATTCTTAAATGGGAAAGAGTTTTTAGTTACAACTTAAGATTTGAGTAATCTATTAGGAATAGAAGGTGAAGATGGAGAGTATGAAATGCCTGACAAGTATGATCCTGCATCTGTGTGGGAAATTGTCACAGGAAAGAAAGAAACATTTTCTTCAAAGAGCAATGCAAGACTGATCATTAGTCCACAATTTAGAATCTTGCATTACTTTATAGCTGCTAATTTGTATGGTATGAGTGATAGCTTAAGCTACATCAGCATTCAAGATCTTTGGTTGATGGAGCATGCTTTTACTGGAGAAATTCTAAACCTTGGAAGGTTCATGATTGAAAGAATAAGGGTCGCATGTAAACTGGAAAATATTCACTTGCCATATGGTAATGTAGTCACATCCCTTGTCAAGAAGAAGTGAATTTGGGCTAAAAGGTATGACATGGACATGGTGAAGAGTAGAGATCAACCCATCTTCTTGAGAAGTCTGATTAAGATGGGAAATAAGGTGTATGGGGACAATTTCAACAAAACCTCCAAGATTACCTTAGTGCAAACTCAGCTAGAGGTAGCCCCCACACCATTAGAAATAGTAGCCCCTCTATTCTCCAATGAAGTAATGTTCAATCTGCTGATGAGGATGGATGCTAAGCTCACCAATCAATGAGCAACGTTTGTAAAAATTTAAGAAAGAATGAATGAAATTGAGGCCAGCTTGAAAGAAAAATCTAAAATACCATTTGGACCTACTGAAGTTGACTCATCTTCTACTCAGAGCATGGCACCAGAAGGACAAGGTGCTAAAGGATCAACCTTCCAACCAAAAGGTTCTGAATTCCAAGAACCAAACCCTGAATTTCAAGCGGATGGGTATGCTTACAAGAGTGCAAGTCCTGAACATCAAGGCCCTGAGGTAGTTGATTCACCATTTGGCCCTTCTAAACATCATCCTCTATCACACCCTGAACAAGAAGGATCCCCTCCTCACTTTGATGAAGTATCTATCATGGGACTTTTCTATCAAATTGTAAGAGAAGAGCAAGTAGAAAAAGAGGCAGCAGCAGCTCAAGCTACCCAAGCAATGACTTCAGAACAGAAAGCTGTAGAAAAAAAGAAAGACAAAGGAAAAGGAAAAACAAAAGAAACAGCTCCTGCAACTAAGCCATAACCACTTGCCATGAGACAGAAAAAGATAGCTAGAAAATTTATGCCTTCGAGACAAGGAAGTCTTCCAAACTGGAAGAGAAAGCAAAATCACCTCTTACAAGCTCTCCTTAACCCCCAATAAAAGTTTCTGATCAGGCCACTCTAGAAAAAGCTACAAAGACACCTTTACAGTCCTCTCAGCAGCCTCCTGAAGCATCTACTCAGCCATTTTTGAAAGGACCCTATCCCTTTCCTCTAAATCCTTGGTAGGAACAAACAATGTCCCTTGAATCCACTCTATCTCCCTCTGAAGATTAATGCCTCAACCCTTCCCTTTGATGATGACAAAAAGGGGGAGTAATAAATTGACAAGAAAAATAAAAAAATCTGAGGGTAGAGGTACTAGACCTTAAAGGAAAACATCAAGAAATACAAAAAAAAAAAAATCATGAGGGTAGCGGTACCAGGACTATAGGGTAGCTAGGAAGAAAATTTAGCTCAAGAGTATTTCTGGAATAAATTTATGGTTACTATTTTAATAGTTATTTTGTGCCAAAATGGCATTCAAACATTCGGTTTTAAATTTGGTTAACTTTATGGATGTATGAAATATGCTTGTTGACATCTCTCCATGGTTTTTGATCTCTAAAAATGGTGCTTATTGTATTGTGAAATGTTGCTGGAAATTTTCTGTTGATATGGTACAATGCTGCTGTCATATTTTTTGTTATGCTGATATTAAGATATTATGTTGATAAGCAGTTTCTGATATGATATTGCTAAGATAAACATGTTTTTAAACACATATGGATGATGATCTACAGAGAGTTTGCTAGAAAAATGATGTCTGAATGAAATCTGGAAACTTTCATGCTATTGACTAAAATCTGCAAAAATTGCAAAGTCTGATAAATGATCTGTCAATGTTTATCTGCTGCATATTATCTTGAAAAATTCTGCACAAACACATTCTGATTGTATGTGATCATTTTCTATATGACATGAATAAAAATGTGCTAAAATGAACAAACAAAATATGCACACAAAAGGGGAAGCATGCACTAGAGGGAGCAATCCTCATTCTCTACAAGAAACTAAAAAGGAACTAAAAAGAAACACTATGCTGTTAATCAAGGGATGTTTTGTCATCATAAAAAAAGGGGAAATTGTTGACTCCATTAGTTTTTGATGATAATAAAACATTCCCATGTCTTTTGTGTCTAATATTTCTAGCTAAGTGTGTAGGGCAACATCTCTATAAAGAAACAATATTCCAATCTCCTTAATAAGCACTTAAAGATATGATTTAGATAAGGAACAAGGAAGATTAATGTAAAGGAAGATTCCTTATATGACAAGGAAGATCATTGGTTGAACAAAGGTCAAAGTGGAGAAGTGGAAGGCTGAAGCATAGTGAGAAATAGAACCGAGTTAGTCGACCAAGAAAATGGGTTAGTCGACTAAGTGTTCTCTGCGAAATCTACATTTGAGACAGAGCTAACTTAGTCGACCAAGAGAAAAATTTTAGTTGACTAAGTGCTCTCTACCTATAGCACTCACCAGACCACTACAAGACAGATTAACAGCTAGAACCTTCCCCAAACTGTTTCCAACGGTCAAAAACATCCCAACAACCATCATACAGGCTTATTCAAGTATAAAAAGATCTTTAAATGCCAAGGAACCAACTTTTCGAAGATTATTGAGAGAATTCATCATATTCAAGCCAAAAAAAGTAGCAAACTTAGAAATTCTTTGTACTCTTCATTGCACTCAAACACTTATCTTTAGTAATTGTGTTTAGCACTTAAACTTGTACCACTTAGATCAACCGTATGATCAATAGATACTTTCTCTACTCATCTTTGTATTCTTAGAGTGAGGGTTTCACTCTAAGTGATTGATTGAAGCAAGGTTTGCTTGGATGCTTGTAGGTTTCAACTTAGCCTTGAAAAGTTGGGTGTTGGGTTTTAGTTGAGCCCGTGAAAAACTTGTGTAAAGGTTGTGGTTGAGCCTTGAAAAACCACCTTGGGGTTTTAGTTTAGCTTGGGAGAAACTACTATAGGTTGTGGTTGAGCCTTTGAAAAACCACCTTGGGGTTTTAGTTGAGCCCGTGAAAAACTAGTGTAAAGGTTTTGGCTAAGCCTTGAAAAGCCATTTTAAAAGCTTGGTGGAAGCTTGTGAATTCCACTATTTTAGTGATTTGTTCGAAAATCCTTGGTTGGATAATCAAGGATGTAGGTCTTGGACCAAACTACTATAAATACTTCATCTATTGTCTCTGTTGTTGTGCTTTCTTTGTTTTGAGATCAAGTCTCAATCTTGCAAAAAGAGCCGAGATAGTGCTATTCACTCCCCCTGTAGCACTTATATTTGGGACTAATAAACAAAAGACAAAAAACTAATAGTTGTTTTCTTAGATTTTTTTCTTTAGTGCCATTACTCTTGAGTGGTTTTTTCAAAAAAAATTTCTATTGATTTTTTTCCTGGAAAGAGGACAAATCATTGTCAATTTACTAGCACAAGCTCATGGCATAAAGCTCTTACCTTGAGAAAGATCTGCTGCAATTATGTGTGCAACACTGGAGGCTCAACAATTGAGTGGCTGGGATTCTTTCACACAAGAAGGTGTACACGTTTTTCAGCATCAAAAGGAATCTATTTGATTACAATATCATTTGGAAAGGTAAAAACCTTTTTCTTATTTTTTATGGTGTTTAACTTTGCATTAAACAACCAAGGTGATCCAAGGGTATGAGGCATGGCTTTTATTTTTTTCAATTTTTGTTAATCTATTGTGTAAATACTCTAATCATGTCGTTTCTAGCACTATCATCATAAGTCCAAATTGGAATCTCCATTTCGAGCTTATGTGTGATGCAAGTGACTATACGGTAAATGTTGTTCTAGGTCAAAGGAAAGACAAAATCTTTCATTCAATTTACTATGCCAACAAATTTTTAAATGAGGCACATAAATTACACAACAATAGAAAAGGAGCTTTTAGATGTAGTCTTTGCTTTTGTCAAATTTTGCTCCTATCTAGTTGGGACAACATGTTAATCTACACAGATCGTTCAACAATCAAGTACTTGATTGCTAAGAAGGATGTTAAGCCAAAACTGATAAGATGAATTCTTTTACGACAAGAGTTCGATTTGGAGATTCCTAATGGAAGAGGAATAGAAAATCAAGTAATAAAGCACCTATCAAGATTGGAAAATGAAACTCTAAGTACAGACTCAATCTCTATCAAGGAGACAATGCGACCTTTTTGGTTTAAAGGTGAGAACTAACCTTGTTGGAGAATGTGGCGCGAAAAGTTTAGATAGTCTATTGATCTGGATCTTTGGGATATTATTTTTGATGGACCTCACACTCTTAGCAAAACTATTGATGGTGTGAAACATAGTAAGACAAAAGCATAATAAGATGATAAGGATAAGAAATTAATACAGTTGAATCACAAAGTTGTTACAACACTTTTATGTGCTCTTAATGAGAATGAAATTAAAAGGGTAGCTATATGCTCTTTTGTAAAAAAGATTTGAGATACTTTAGAAAATTGTTATGAAAGCATTGGTCAAGTAAAGGAATCAAATATTAGCATGCTAAGACTTGACTATGAGCTACTTAAAATGAAAAGATGATGAATCTATTACAGAAATGTTTGAAAGATTCACAAAGATCATAGGAGGACTTAAGGCTTTAGGAAGAAAGTTCCCAAATGTGCAGCTTGTGAGGAAAATCCTACATTACTTAGCAAAGTCATGAAGACCTAAGGTGATTGCCATAGAGGAAGCTAAGGTCTTAAATTTTCTCAAGCTTGATGAACCCTTGGATCCTAGCTCACTTATGAGATGACTCTTAGGCATGAGAAAAGAAGAGATGAAGTAGTTAGAGGAGAAGCAAGAAAAAAGAACATTGCTCTCAAGGCAATTAAGGAAGAAAATTAAATGAATATTGAATGTGATGACGATGATGAGAAAGAAAATGGTGAGATAGCTCTGTTTACTAGAAGATTTAACAAATTCTTGAGAAGCACACAAAGGGACAACAGATAGTTGGTAATTCTATTTTATAGTATTATTTTAGTCTAATTTTGTTAATAAATATTGTTAAGTCTTTAATTTTTACTTATAATTTAATTATTTTTAGTTGTTTTTATAATTAGTTTATTTTTAATGAGTTATTTTAATTTTATGTTTGTTTACTTTGATCTTTATTAGTTTTTATACTTTTGTAGGATTTAAGGGAATTGGGCTTAATTTTGGAAAGTAAGGTGTTTGAAGGACACAAAATTCTGCTTGCATGTGTTTTAGTGTTTTTATCATAACTCACACTTCAAATGTCCAAATGATGTGATCCTTGCACCATTGGAAAGTTAAGAGATAGAGCCACAACCCTAATGTCAGATCAATTTGCCTAGTTTTTCCCTAAAGATAGAGAAAATTGCATTGGAAGATGACTAGGTGCAATGCTATGGGAATGGCAATTTTGAAAGATAATATTTGATGTTTGGGCCTCATTACACTTTTAAGCCCAAAAGTTAGAATCAGTAGGTTAACTTAAACAATTTTAGGTTAGGATTATTAGTATAAATAGGATACTTTTAGGAAAAATTAGGTGGGAAAACCCTCAAAGATTCAAGAAGTTGAAAGTTGAGACAGAAATTTGGAAAGCAAGACTGTAGATAATTTTTTTTGTTTTTTTCCTTAGCTTTTATTTCTCTTATTACTCTCAATGGTTGAAATTTATATAATGTTATTTGTATTTACAATTATGAGTGGCTAATTTTATTTTTCTAGGATCGCAATTGAACTCACATGTAATCCAAATTTTTTATCTCTTTCTTGCTTATCTTTAATAGAATTTGAATTGTTTATTCCAATTTGTTCTAAATGCTTTTTAATTGATTGGCTACCAATTAAATTGATTGAGGAATTTAAACAAACTTGGGAAAGGGTGTTTGGCGTAGACTAAAATTGGGATAGCATATGATCATATTAACTGGTTTGTGTATAGGATAGAGATATACCTATATGCCATATGTAGCCAGATTGGAGCTTGAATTTAATAAGTCTATTCTAATTTCAATTCACTTAGGGATATAGTGTTTTGGTTAAAGTAGATAATTTATAAGATGAGTTGGGAGACCCATAAAAATAATTGAGAATTCTACGTTAACAATTCAACCCATAAAAATAAGTTAACGAAGAGAATTAAGATTTAGATAACTTGTGAGGGATATTGTAATCTTAGGCTTATTTGATTTTATTTTTGCCCAAGTTATTATTACTTTGATTTTTCTTTTTAGTTTAAATTTTGGTTAATTAGCTTTAGTTAGTTAATTGATTTTGATTGTTCGAATAAGATTAAATCGTTCTAATTTTAGTACTTAGTAAACTTTTTGATCAATTCTCTATAAGATTGATACTCTGCTTACTGTTATACTATCTTTTCGATTTGTATACTTACATAGGTAGAAATTATAACTGATAACAGTCTAAAAGAAATGTACCAAACAAAAATGTGAAATGAGACATATCAAGGGATGATCAAGAAAATGATCATATAATCTGCCATAAGTGTGAAAAATCTGATCATGTTAGATTTAATTGTTCGAATTGCGAAAAGTGTCATTCTAAAGACTAAAAAAGAAAAACCATGATAAATCACTAAATGAACGAGAGGGCAATGTTGGAAACCTATGCTTTATGGGACATGAAAATGCCAAATCAAAAAATGCGTGCTTAAAGTCAAATGCTAAAGATAAAGGAATGTGGTATTTAGATAATCGTTGCTTAAGACACATGACACGATGCAAAGAGAATTTCAAACAATTAAAACCAAAAAAAAGAGGAGAGGTAACTTTTGGTGACAATTCAAAAGGTCACATTTAAGGAGTCGATACTATTGTGGAAAACTCATCTCATATTGTAAATATGTTATTTGTAAATTATCTTAAACATAATCTATTGAGTGTGAGTCGATTATATGATAAAGGTCTTAAAGTCATTTTTCAAACATTATACTGCTATGTTGTGTAAATAAAAAATAAAATAAAATTTTGCTTGTAAACAATAGAGAAAGTAATGTATATGTTGTTTATCTTGATAACTTGTCTATGGAAAAAAGTTGTTTCATGACAAATAAGAATCGGGATAGCTGGATGTGGTAGAGAAAGTTAAGACATGCTAGTATGCATGTGCTATCTAAATTGTCATCATTAAATTTAGTAAGAGAACTGGTTGAAAAGATTTATGAGAATGATAAATTATGTGATGCATGTGCTAGAGGTAAACATACAAGAACAACATTCAAACTTAAACATGAAGTAATAACCACTAGGCTACTGTAATTATTTCATGTAGATTTATTTGGACCCACTAGAACAACTAGTTTAGGAGGGAAGTCTTATGGGTTTGTGGTTGTTAATGACTACACCAGATATACTTGGGTGTTTTTCAAAGCATAGAACAATGAAGCCTTAGAAGTCTTTGCAAAATTTTATAAAAGGACAGGAAACGTAAAATGGTATTCAATTTCTAGCATTAAAAGTGATCATGGTAGAGAATTTGAAAATTTAGGCTTTGAAACCTCTACCATGAAAATGGATACAACCATAACTTTTCAGTAAGTAGAACTCCATCACAAAATGGAGTGGTAGAAAGGAAAAACAAAACACTCGAAGAAATGGTTAAGATTATGTTATGTGAAAATAATCTATGTAGGTATTTTTGGCCTGAAGCCATAAACACTGCATGCTATATGGTAAATAAAGCCATGATTAGTCCAATATTTAAAAAGACACTGTATGAGTTATATAGAGGAAAGAAACCGAATATTGGTTATTTTCATCCTTTTGGGTGTAAATGCTATGTTTTAAATAATGGTAAGGACAACTTAGGTAAATTTGATGTAAAGAGTGATGAAGCAAGTTTTCTTGGTTATTCAATGAATTCAAAAGCATACAAGGTGTTTAAGAAAAGAGCTTTGATTATTGAAGAATCCACACATGTTTTATTTGATTATGCTAATCCCTTTCCTAGAAAGAAAAGTGTTGTTCATGATAAAATAGAAATTCTTGAAGAAAAAATGGAGGAACTTGATCTTGACATTGAGAACAAAGGAGATGAATATCAAATTTAACTGTTGAGTGAGCAAGTTGATGATATCACAAAGAAGAAAGAATCTACTTATCCAAAAGAAATTAGGTATGTGGATTAAAGTAAAATTATTGGAAGGTATAGATTTTGATGAAACTTATGCACCAGTTACTAGAGTAGAGGCTATTAGGATGTTATTCTCTTTTGTATGTTACATGGATTTTAAATTGTTTCAAATGGGTGTTAAAAATGCATTTAGAATGGACTAATTAATGAAGAAGTATATGTAGAACAACCCCTTCGTTTTGAAAGTCTTGCATTTCCAAATCATGTTTTTAGATTAAGAAAAGCACTATATGGCTTAAAACAAGTTCTTAGAGCATCGTATGAGACTTTAGCAAATTTCTTAATAAAAATGACTTTAATAAGGGGAAAGTTGACAAAAACTCTTTTCATCAAAAGAAACGACAAAGATATCGTAATTGTGCAAGAATATGTTGTTGACACTGTTTTTGATGCCACTAATGAATCTTTATGTGAAGAATTTGCCAAGTCTATGAAAGAAGAATTCGAGATAGGTATAATGGGTGAGCTAAACTATTTTCTTCATCTCCAAATCAAACAGAGGCAAGATGGTGTTTGTCATGACCCGGAACTCCCCATCGGGCCCATGACAACCGCAGCGACGTTCCGATAGGCACTCATACTCGGAATGCCGACCGGAGCCCCACAAGGCTTAGCATCAATTTCCACATCTCCCCGGTGAGCAACAATTATTGAATATCACATTTCAAGAATCAAAAGTTTATTTTCGATTCAAAAACAAAAATATATTATCTTTTGGCTCACATGGGCATTTTTGTCATTTTTCTTCGAAAACCTCAAAACCGAGTAAAAATATAGAAAATGAGTACAAAACATATCTTTTATAATTGAAAATAATTTTAGAAGTCTAAAATGTTCATTTGAAGTAAAATTTTTTACTATTTTAACATAATAAAAATATTCGATAAAATAATTTATTTTTTTCTAAAACAATTTTTATAATGCTATTGATAATTAATTTTCGCAGCGTAAAGGATAAATATATTAATGAGTACTATGATCCAAATGACCAAAGTGTGAAATTTAAATTACAGTGACACATGGGCTCATAACTAACTAAAATGCATTGAAAGCTGGGAACCTACAGTTTTTCTGGGAATGCAATCCAATTGCAGTCCTCGATACAACCAGCTATCTATAGCTTATCCTGAGCCTGAAATGTGGATAGGAAGAGTGGTGAGATTATAAAATCCTAGTGTGTAAACAGACACCATCTAAAGTATCTAAAGCCAAGTAAAAGGAGACAAATTCAAATTCATTCTTTGTATTACAATTCACCTTATCTCAACTCATTTCAATTGAGTAGAGATAAATAAAATATTCTATCCCAATATACTTCATAGCATACTAATAATTTATATGGCTTATGAACCTCTTGAAAATTTAACTTGGCTCTTGCAAAAATCATTCCTGGGGATGCCTTGGCCTAGGCATCTGACCAAGACCACCAAGGCTATTAAATGTCTTTACATTCGAAATTCTAGCCATGCCTTGGTGTTGGCTAGTCTCACTCTCACGCGGTGGTCTACGTGATGTGCACTCAAATCTTTACCTCTGGAGATGCCCCACACATGGCTCTTCGATCGAGGTAAGGTAAATCTAATTTTGTGCCCCCTTTCTTAGGCTGGCCCACAGAATCGTCCACTGCAGGGATTATGGATTATTTTATCTACCACCTTATTTATAAAATCTTAACTAGCATGATATGGCAATTCATAACAATCTAGCCTATCCAAGCTGAAAACACAGTACATATAATTTTTAATACAAACTAGTTTAGCCATTCATGTTCACATATTTCTATAAGCCATATAATTTAAAACACAATTTATAACACAATCAAGCAGTCTCTAATTACTCTATTTTCAAAATCATCATCCAATTTCTAGAAAATTTATAAAATCATTTTATAAAAATCAAATTTATTTTATAATTTCAATTTATTTAGGAAATTTACATTTTTCTCATAAAATATGCATTTCTCCAAATCAAATAATTGTATCATAAAATCATCAAATTGCATAAAATCTACTCTAGATAATTAAGACGATAATAAGTTTACTCACAGTATTAGGAGTAGAGATACTCTTATTTTCAATCCGCGGGTACAGTCCTTTACTCGTATCCAATGGCTCACCACCTATACATAATTTTCGACACATTTTCAATTATTTGTGTCATACCATTATAAATTATTTCAAGCTCTACATGCATGGAAATAGGATGAAAATTGTTCAGACAGTCATTTAATCGCGATGTCCGACCAATTTGCCTACGCCCGACCTAATTTGCTAAAACCCTCAATTTAACTCTGATTTGACCCATTTCAATTTCTAACAATTCAATTATACCCACATTACTCAATGACAATGAACACGGGTCAATTTATCAATCTTAGACTACAAATTATGCTTTTACCCCTATAAGGTAAAAATTCTAATTTTTTTTGCACTAAAAATTCCATTTAATTCCTACCTTCATAATTCATAAAATATTACCATAATGCCTTAAAATCTCAACAATTTCCTCAATTTCCAGTAGCCAATTTCTTTCCAAAAATTTGACCATAAATGGGTTTTCATAGATTATGTGATTTTCTTCCGTAATTTTCTTCCTAAACATGGCTAACTAGCTAAAAACACTAACATATCTCAAAATCAATTAAATATAGCATCTTTCTCTCTCTAAACCCATTTGACCAACCCTTGATTCACCATGAAAACATGCATTTCAAGCATGGAAAAATAAGGGAAATTGCATAGAAATAAAAGATCTCAAGCAAAAATGAAAAATCATACATTTTTTCACTTGATTTTCTTGAATTTCTATACTCTGGGGTTTGTTCTTATTTCTCTCTCTCTCTTGCTGGTTTTGGCCGACCATGATAAAGGTGATGGGCTGATTTTATGCCTTTTTATAAGCTAATAAAATTATTTTATTTTATTTTTTTAACACATGTTAATTTTTTTATTAATTTATTATTTATTAATTTTTCATTTGACTTTCTTTCTCCACCACATATTTTTCTTCACTTATCCATAGGTTAAATGAAGTTTCTAGACTTTGCTAAGGTCTTGGTGAAGTAAATTTTTTAAAATTGCACTTTTACCCCTGTAAAAGTGGAATATTACATTTTTGCCCCAAAAATTGAAAAATTACCAAAATTCATATTTTTCACTCCTCATACTCATATAATCCTCCAATTAATCAAATTTGATCCAAATTCTCTCGAAATTTCAAATTTTGTTCACGGGTGGCAAAATTACCATTTTGCTCCTATGCTTCGAAATTATAGTTTTTCCACTTATCAAACCCCAAATCATACTCCAATAAGTCAAATGGGCTAAAAAAATCTTTTCTACAAATTTCCATTTCGGCCCCAATTGGCAAATGACCATTTTACCCCTGGATAGTGAAAATTCCTGTTTGACTCCAAATTGATCCTCGAACTCCGAATCACTATTTTGAGTCATCCCTAGATTGTGAAATTCCCAATTTCACCTTAAAATTTCTATTTGAACTAGTTCGAGGCTTAATCGACTTAATGGTATTATTAAGGGCAATATCATCTTTTAACGATTTCTCGAACTTCCCAAATATGCATACATTCTATTGAGCATGTAAATGCCATTGTAATTATTTTATAGAGCAGGGTTTGATAGTGTTGGTCGCAAATATAAGTGCTAGAGGGAGGGTGAATAGCACTATCTCGACTTTTTTGCAAGATTGAGACTTGATCTCAAAACAAAGAAAGCAAAACTTGAGAGACAATAGACAAAGTATTTATACTGGTTCGGTCCAAGACCTACATCCACTAGCTTGATTATCCAACCAAGGATTTTCAAACAAATCACTAAAACAGTGGAATTCACAAGCTTTCACCAAGCTTTTACAATGGCTTTTCAAGGCTTAGCCAAAACCTTTACACTAGTTTTTCACGGGTCAAACTAAAGCCCCAAGGTGGTTTTTCAAGGCTCAACCATAACCTTTACACTAGTTTTTCACGGGCTAAACTAAACCCCAATGTAGTTTTCCCAAGCTCAACCACAACCTATCACAATGGTCTTTCAAGGGCTCATCCAAAACCCAACACTCAACTTGTCAAGGCTAAGTTGGAACCTACAAGCATCCAAGCAAACCTTGCTTGAATCAATCACTTAAAGTGAATCCCTCACTCTAATAATACAAAGATGAGTAAAGAAAGTACCTATTCATCACATGGTTGATCTAAGTGGTACAAGTTTAAGTGCTAAACACAATTACTAAAGATAGGTGTTTGAGTGTAATGGAGTACAAAGAAATTTTGAGTTTGCTACTCTTTTTGGCTTGAATATGATGAATTCTCTCAAAAATCTTCCAAAAGTTGGTTCCTTGGCATTTGAAAATCCTTTTATAGTTGGAGAGGCTTGTTTGATGGTTGTTAGAACATTTTTGACCGTTCGAAACAGTTTGGGGAAGGTTCTAGCCTTTAATCTGTCTTGTAGTGGCCTGGTGTATGTTGCAGACGGAGAGCTTTTAGTCGACTAAAATTTTTCCCTTAGTTGACCAAGTTGATTCTGTCTCAGACGTAGATTCCAGAGAGCATTTAGTCAACTAACCCATCTTCTTGGTTGACTAACTCAGTTCTGTTTCTCACTAAGCTTCAGCATTTCGCTTCTCCATTTTGACCTTTATTCAACCAATGATCTTCCTTGTCATATCACGAATCTTGCTTTATATTAATTATCATTGCTCCTTATCCAAATCACAACTTTAAGTGCTCATTAGGAAGATTGAAATATTGTATCTTTGTAAATGTTTTACCCTGCACACTTAGGTAGAAATATTAGACACAAATGACATAGGAATGTTTTATTATCATCAAAAACTAATAGAGCCAACATATGGCACATTCATAAATCAAGGAAAATATACAAGAAACATGCTCAAAAGGTTTGGTGTCATGACCTGGAACTCCCATTGAGCCCGTGACAACCGCCATGATGTCCCAATAGACGTTCATTACCCGAAATGCCAATCGAAACTTCGCAAGGCTTTAATATCAGTTTTCCACTTCCCTTGTGAGTAACAGTTACTAAATATCATATTTAGAGGAATATAGATTAATTTCAAATTAAAAACAATAAAAAAAATAATTTCTACTACATAAGGGTATTTTGGTCATTTTTTTCAAAAATATCGAAATTGGGTAAAAATATTATATACAAGTAATAAACATTCATTTACATACTTATACTATGTAAGGGCCAAAGTCACTAACTCCACACATACGTATGCACACATACATTCAGATGTCCACATTCCTCATTATGTGTAAGGGTCTTTGTTGTCAAGTACCTTCAGACTAATTTCTGTTTGTTCATTCCCATCCATAACCAAGATTCAATAAAATAATCTTCATAATTCATATCAGCATTCTCATATTTAACTTACGAACATTAGGTATCATCCATTTCAAATTACTCTCATTATGTGTTTTAAATGCCATTCAACTTGCGTCTTACCCCAATTTACCCTTTACATAATCCATACAAATTCTCATCATGTCTATACATAGTCCCACATCATTTACATACTTATACTATTTTCTTATCATTTCCAATTATATGCTTAAGTTTCCTTGTACTATATATCATTGCATCACAATGTCATTTTCATTGAATTGTAATCTAATATGCGCGTATGCTTTATAATGTTATTGATGCTTCAAAGATTTGCCTTGACTTGATCATTGCATCTTATGCAATAGCACAATTCCTGAGGGTTATCTTTTTTCCTCGATTATCTTTCATGCCTCTACATTACATTATATCCCTATTGCATTCCGATATTGATTTGTCACTTAAGACTTAGACTCATTTGAATCATGTATGCCTCAAGCATTTTTGAATTTGAATTTCCATAATATATTATGAAATTTTCATTATCTAACTTCATTATCAAGGTTAACTTCAATCATCTTTTGTTCCACTCCTTCATATGAACATAGCATCATTCTCCCTTAGCCAATTTACAAATTGTGTTGAAATTGTAAGACTTGAAATTAGGTCCTCCTCGTGTACTTTTCAAGGTCAATACGAATATCACTCTCATCTTATGGCTTTCTTTTTATAACCATATAACTTAATGCTTGCTTTCACAAGATCCATACTAGAACTTCTCTTGAGTATTTCCTTAGGGATACATATCTTAAACTTATGTCTCGCAGCAGATGATCATTTAACCCGTGACTTAGCCGTTTGGCTCCTTAGCAAATTTCAAAATCACACATCTTATGCTCATCTCGTATAATTTATAATTTTTCTCAAAAGTGTTTAAACATTCTTGAAACACTTAATCACTTATTTGCTCTTTCATACTTCAAGCATATCATTTCCATAAAGGCATGCACTTACTCACTAAGATATTTAAATGCATACTCAACTATTCATACTTCAATTTATCTCCAAGGGTTTCAAGCATGCCACATAGTTTGCTTGTGTTGTTACTAATCCTTCCTTTTCAATAAGGTCAAGACAAGATTTGTAAATTCTCATAGCAATATTCTATATAAACTCATTTTCTATATCATTCTTGAAATCTTCATTCACACTTTCATCGCTTGGTATTAACATCTTTTATCAATATCTCATACATTCATCTAACTTTCTATTCACTTTCTCTTTAGTCTTTAACAAGGCTTAATCTCTTATCTTCTTTATTTCTTAAGATTTCACTTTAGTCAAATATTATTCATCTTAACACTCCACATGTTAATTTATCTTTATGTAGCCATCTCAAAAATTCACTAAATTTTCCTTCTCTTATATGCCAATATATATGGCAATAAAGAAACTTTTCAATTCACTCATTATCTTTATCTTAATACTTCCCCAATGCACTGAAGACTCCAAATAACGAAGCTCAGCACCAAAACCAATGACCATACTTCAACTCGTGAGTCTCATCTTCATGCCACTCACAATTTGCTCATGCTTTCTAGCCATAAGGGGTTCTTAATGCGACAACGTTTTGTAGTCAATATTGTGGCTTTGCAACTGTTAGAATTTACTTTATCAAATCAATTCTTCTACCTTTAAGGCTATTATCATGATCATTCACAATCGTGTAGCTTCCCTATGAGTTTATACCACAATTAGCGAGGCTAACTTTTTATCACAGGTACGTGATTAGAACATTGATTTAACATATTTATTTTGCCACTAAAATTCATGTATCTTTACCATAACATTTAGTACGAGTCTAATTAAGCAAAAATCTCCAAATTTACTCATAGTTACATATATATCAGATTGCACACCACTTATCGTCAAGAGCTCGACTTTACTCATCAGTTTTTAACCAAATACATTTATAAAATGGATAGTTCACTTAATTATTTCATCTCGCCCTTGTAGTTATAGGATCGAAATATCTTGAACTTAGGATGTAGAAGCTCCCTCCTAGAGCATATCCAAAAATCCTTATGCTCTAAGTACCACCTTAGGACATCCTTCCCATATGATTTAATGAATCACAACATATATCATCACACACCTAATTATTCATTATTTATGGCATCCCACCATTCTCATTATCCATACTAATCGTCTTTCTTGTCTTATAGCTCCAATACTTTATTAACCTCAAGTACAAAAGACCACAAAAGTAGTTCATCTTTTTCTACACTTATACTCACAATCCTTATGAATCAAGAATTTATCTTTCTCAAGTTCCATCATTTATCTCCAATGGGCCATATTTGTGTCAGATTATCATTCTATAATGTTATGACATCATTTTATAATTCCCTCTATACTCAAGTTTACAATCTTTGACTTAATCACGTTATTCGGTAGCCATTTCATAGTACTGCAATGTATATTCATTGTTAAATCTAGTAATTACTTGAATCATTAATGACTTTCCACATCAATCTTCAATAATTTTTTAAGGTGATCAACCATGCCACTAAGATAAATATCTTTCCTTAATAGTCATAGTGCTAGTCCACCTCTATCCTGCCAAAAGAATTTCCATATACATCCAGTGATTTAAACAACTACTTTATAATTCATTCTAGTCATACACTTTAAAAGTCAAACTCTTAACTTCTTTGTACAAATAACTATTATTTCCTTTACACTACCTCTTTCTAAAGATAAAGTAATACAAAATCCAACGGATATATTACATATCCTTAAGATTATCATTTTAATATGAACTTATCGAAAGATTCTACTCTTAGTCCTTTTTAAGATCCTCTTTCGCATCCTCTTCTTTCTCTTGAGACTTCCCTATATTATCTTTAATCCAAGCTTGTTGTATCCTCCTATATTCCTCATCACTCACAGGTGTAGCATTTCTTCCACAACTGGGAGGAAAATGTCATACAGCATGTTGGTCCCAAATATAGGTGCTAGAGGGGGGTGAATAGCATTATCTCGACTCTTTCTTGTGGGATTGAGACTTGATCTTAAAATGAAGAAGATAAGGCAATGAAAACAATGAACAATGTATTTATAGTGGTTCAGTCTAAGACCTACATCCACTACCTTGATTATCCAACTGAGGACTTTCAAATCAAACACTAAAACAGTGGAATTCACAAGCTTCCACCAAGCTTTCACAATGGCATTTCCAAGGCTTAGCCACAACCTTTGCACTAGTTTTTCATGGGATCAACTAAAACCCAATGTGGTTTTCCAAGGCTCAACCACAACCTTTCACTAATATTTCCCGAGCTAAACTAAAACCCAATGTGGTTTTCCAAGGCTCAACCACAACCTTTCACTAGTTTTTCTCGGGCTAAGCTAAAACCCAATGTGGTTTTCCAAGGCTCAACCACAACCTTTACTCTAGTTTTTCACGGGCTAAACTAGAACCGAACCATAACTTTTCAAGGCTAAGTTGGAACCTACTAGCATCCAAGCAAACCTTGCTTGATGCACAACATTTAGAGTGAAACATTCACTCTAAGAATACAAAGATTGAGAGTAGAAAGTACCTAGTGATCACACGGTTGATCTATGTGGTACAAGTTCTAGTGCAAAACACAAATACAAAGAATAGGCGTTGAAGTTCAATGAAGAGTACAAGGGATTTTCAGGTTTTGCTACTCTTCTTGGCTTGAATGTGATGGTGTCTTTTAGTATGAAGCCAAAGTTGTCAAGAGAGCTGTTCTTTGGCATTTGAAGATCCTTTTATAGTTGGAGAAGCTGGTCTGATGGCTGTTGGGACATTTATGACTGTTAGAAATAGTTTAGGGAAGATTCTAGCCATTTTCTTGTCTTGTAGTGGCTTGGCGGATGTAGCAGACAGAGAGCACTTAGTCGACTAAAATTTTTCCCTTGGTCGACTAAGTTGGTTCTGTTTGAGATGTAGATTCCAGTGATCGCTTAGTCGACTAACCCCATTATCTTGGTTGACTAACTTGATTTTGTTTCTCACCAAGCTTCACCCTTTCACTTCTCCACTTTGACCTTTGTTCAGCAAATGATCTTCCTTAACTTATCAGGAGACTCCATCAATACTGATCTTCTTTGTTCTTTATCCAAATCACATATTTGGGTGTTCAATAGGAAGATTGAAATATTTTCTCGTTTATGAACATTTGCCCTGCATACTTAGTTATAGATGTTAGACACAAATGACATGGGAACGTTTTATTATCAACAAAAACTAATGGAGCTAACAATCTCCCCTTTTTTGATGATGACAAAATATCCCTTAATTAATAGCATGGTGACTTTTTAGTATCTTTTTTCAATTTCTGCAGGAAATGAGGATTGCTCCCCTTAAGTTCATCATCCCCGTAAGTGTGTGCATTTTTCATCCATTCCAACAAGTTTTTATCCAAGTTATATTCTTAGTGAAATTGTATATTCTTGCTTTGGATAGAGAATGCTCATACATGCAGATTTTAAGAGTAAATGACATGTTGACAGATTGTTATCAGTTTTCTATGTTTGTAATTTTTTGTCAACTAGCATGCAGGTTCAGATTTCATCATGTTAGCTCCAAATTTCATTCACACCATCATTTTTCCAGCAAAACTCATATGAATCATCATTCATATGTACTCAAGCACATGTTTTACTTTGCATTATTGTCTCAGAAATGATTTATCAACATAATGACTCAATATTAGCACAGTATTAGAAAATTTTGACAGTTTTGCATAGTATCAGTAGACAAGTTTCCAGCCATGCTTCATAATGTCATAAATATCATTTTTAGAGTTCAAACACTTTAAGCAGTAATCAACAAGCATATTCAAGACATTCATAAAGTCAGCTAAGATTAAAATTATTGTTTGAATGCCATTTCGGCATAGATATCCAACAAAGCAATGATCAAAAATATTGTTCCAGAAATACCCCTAGTCCTATTTTTGCTACCTGTTTACCCTAGAAGTCTGGTACCTCTACCTTCAAGATTTTTATTTTTCTAATACTACTCTCCCTTTTTGTCAACATCAGGGAGGGGGCTGAGGCATCAATTTTCAGAAGTAGATGGTGTAGATTCAAGGGACATAGTTTGTTCCCACCAAGGATTTAGGGGAAGAGGAGAAGGTGGTCTTAAAGGGGGTTGAGAAGCTACTTCTGGAGCTTGTTGAGGAGATGTATATGTAGCTTTTTCTAGAGTTCCTTGATCCAAGACTTCTATTGGAGCTTGAGGAGTGCTTGCAGGAGGTGACTTTGCCTTTTCTGCCAATCTTGAAGACTTTCTTGTTCTTGGAGGAACTGATTTTCTTACTGTCTTCTTTTGTCTCATGGCAGGTGGTTGAGGCTTAGATGCAGGAGCTGTGTCTTTTGCTTTTACCTTTCTTGTTTTCTTTCCTTTTTCTGCAGCTCTCTGTTCTGAGGTCATTGCTTGAGCAATTTGAGCTGCTGCTGCCTCTTTTTCTGTTTGCTCTGCTCTTGTCATCTTGTTCAGACGTTTTCCTTTCTGCTGAGGTAGTTTTGTGGGGTTCTTCAATTTTTGGTTCAGGGTCATGATGCCTAGGGCTTGCACTCTGGTAGGCTGGTCCTTCAGCTTGAAATTTAGATCCCTCAGGTTGCAATGTTGATCCTTCAGCCCCTTGTCCTTCTGGTGCCATGCTCTCAGTAGTAGAGGAGTCAACATTAGTAGGTCTAGTTGAAATTTCAAATCTTGCTTTTAAGTTGACTTCAATTTCATTCATTCTTTTTTCAATTTTAACAAGCCTAGCTCCCTGATGAGTGAGCTTGGCATTCATTCTCATCAGCAGGTTGAACATTACTTCATTAGAGAATGAAGAGGCTGTTGTTTCTGGTTGAGTGAAGGCTGCCTCTGGCTGTGGTTGAACTGAAGTGATCTTTAAGTTCTTGCTGAAGTTGTCCCCATACACTATGTATCCCATTTTCATCAAACTTCCTAAGTAGATTTGTTGGTCTCTACTCTTGACCATATCCATATCATACCTCTTTGCCCATACTCCTTTCTTCTTGACAAGAGATGTGATTACATTCCCATAGGGCAAATGGAATTTTTCCAGTTTGCATGTTGCCCTCATCTTTTCAATCATGAACCGTCCAAGGTTTATAACTTCACCAGTGAATGCATGCTTCATCAGCCAAAGGTCTTGAAGGCTGATGTAGCTTAAGCTACCACTCCTACCATGCAGATTCGTAGCAACAAAGTAATGCAGGATTCTAAATTGTGGACTAATAATCAGTCCTGCATTGCTCTTTGAAGAGAATTTCTCTTTCTATCCAGTGACAATTTCCCACACAGAAGCAGGATCATACTTGTCAGGCATGTCATACTCTCCATTTTCTCCTTCAATTCCTAGCAAGCTACTCAAGTCTGAGGCTATAACTAAGAATTCCTTCCCATTTAGAAAAACATTCAGATTTTCTTCAGAATAGTCTTCTGAGTCATCAAGTTTCTTTTCACTATATGCAATGCTAGCATAGAATTGTTTAACTAAGCTAGCACTATATGTTTTGTCTTTGAAGAAGCTATATTCCTTAATGCTTAGTTTAATGAAATAATCTATCAGGCTTGTTTGGAGTTCAGGGGTTTCATTGAAACTTTCCCAATCAATGAATTTCCCACATGTAATGGGGGCATTTTCGATTTTCTTAAATCTCTCTCCATGAATTTTGTTTCTAAATTTCATGGAAGAGGTAGATGAAGTACCTTTTTCTCTTTTGTCTTTCTTTCTCAGTTTCTCGACTTTCTTCTTCTTCTCTTTTTGATTCTTCATCTCGAACCCTTTCCCAATCTTCTTTGTCGTAGAACTCGATGCCCCCTTTTGCTTCTTTCTTGGGTGCTCAACTTTGGGGTTTTCTTTTGCTGGTCTCTTCCCCTTTTTCTTTGCCAGCAAATCTTTGAGAAGGGTCGACTTAGCCATTATGGTTTCTGAGGATGTTTTTCACTTAGGGTTTCAAGAGATGATAGAAAGAGGGTCCTCGGTTGATTTCAGAAGATGGAGAGAAGCAAATAAGATTTATGGAATAGAGAGAGTCGGTGTTCAGAGAATTAAGAGTGAATGACGGTTTCTGGCATAGGGAACTGCCTGCCTCCCCCTTAACCGATGCCTTATTTTTCTAAATTTCAAAAACTCACTCTCATATTTTAACTATTTACTACATCAGGTTTTCCCCTTTTATTTTGTCACCCGGTAGGCACAAAATCCCGTCAATTTAATCCTATATTAGACTTCATCAGTTCTTTTGATTTAATGGAACAGAGTGTTCTTAGTTGGCTGAGTTTTACACTTTAGTTGACTAAGTCTCTTCTATTTTCCTCTATTCAGTATAGACTTCTTCTTTTAACTCTTCCATACAACACATTCCTATATTTCTTCTAATTTCATAGAACCTATCCTCACTAAGGGTTTTTGTGAATATATCTACAAGTTAGTGCAATGTGCTCACGAATTCAATATTGATTTCTCCTTTAGTTACATAGTCTCTAATGAAGTGATGCCTAATCTCAATGTGTTTTGTTCTTGAGTGTTGTACATGATTCTTTGAAATATTTATAGCACTGGTGTTGTCACAATATATGGGAATGTTATTCATGGACAACCCGTAGTCTCTCAATTGTTGCTTAATCCATAAGACTTGTGCACAACAACTTCCTAGGGACACATACTCTACTTTAGCAGTGGACAAGGCTACAGAATTTTGCTTCTTGCTCGACCAGTATACAAGCATGCTTCCTAGCAGCTGACATGTTCCACTTGTGCTCTTCCTATTAGTTCTACTTCCAGCAAAGTTAGCATTTGAATATCCTACAAGGCTAAATGGTGATTCTTTTGAATACCACAATCATAGGCCTTGAGTTTCTATGAGGTATCTAAATATTCTTTTCACAGTAGTGAGGTGTGTTTCTTTAGGTTGAGATTGAAATCTAGCACATAAACACACACTAAACTGAATATTTCGTCTACTTGCAGTTAAGTAAAGAAGAGATCCAATCATACCTCTATAGAGCTTTTGATCTACATCTTTACCTTTCTCATCAGCATCAAGCTTGTAGATGTACTCATTGGAGTGCTGATGGATTTCAATTTCAGCATATCATATTTTTTGAGCATGTCTTGAATTTATTTGTCTTCACTGACAAAGGTTCATTCTTTGCATTTCTTGATTTGAAGGCCAAGAAAGTACTTCAATTCTCCCATCATGCTCATCTCGAATTCTCCCTGCATTTCCTTAGCAAAATTCTTGCAGAGAGATTCATTAGTAGCACTAAATATTATGTCATCAACATAGATTTGGACAATGATTAGATCATTTAGGTATCTCTTGATAAACAATGTGGTGTCAATGCTGCCCCTAACATAGTCTTTTTCTACCAGAAATTTAGAAAGCCTTTCATACCAAGCTCTAGGAGCTTGTTTCAATCAATACAAGGCTTTGTGAAGTTTGAGGACGTCATCTGGTTTTTTGAAATCTTCAAAACCAGTAGGTTGTTCAACATATACCTCTTCTTGAATAATTCCATTAAGGAATGCACTCTTCACATCCATTTGGTATAGTTTGAAGTTTATATGACAAGCGAAGGCAACTAACAATCTTATGGCTTCTATTCTAGCTACCGGGGCAAAGGTTTCTTCATAATCTATTCCTTCCTCTTGATTATATCCCTTTGCCACTAATCTTGCTTTGTTCCTTACAACATTTCCTTGTTCATCAATCTTATTTCTAAACACCTATTTAGTGCCAACTATAAGATGATTTGAAGGCTTAGGCACTAGTGACCATACTTCATTTCTCTTGAATTACTCTAGCTCCTCTTGCATGGCTAAAATCCAGCTTTCCTATTTTTCAGCTTCTTCAAAACTTTTAGGTTCAATTTGAGAAATGAATGTTGAAAATTCACATGTCTCCCTAGTTCCTTTCCTAGTCTTAACTCCTTGAGATATATCACCTATGATTTGTTCTTGAGGGTGATCTCTTACATATCTCCAGCTTCTAGGTAAGTCACTATGCTGGATTTCTTGTCTTTGTAAGTTTTCAAGTGGTGGAGCTACGGGTTCTTCCCTAGATGAGTCTTCCTCATTATTTTTGCTATCATCTAGACTCATTTCTTCCATTTTTCTTTCTAGATTTTCTAAATCTTCATCATCCTCATAAGTTTCCTTTTCAACATGGATTGATTCATCAAAAACTATATAGGCAGATTCTTCAACATTTAGTGTCCTTTTATTGAAAACTCTATAAACTTTTGAGTTCATGGCATATCCCAAGAATATTGCTTCATCACTTTTAGCATCAAACTTCCCTAATGGCTGTTTTCCACTGTTCAACACAAAGCATTTGCAGCCAAAGCTCCTAAGGTGAGAGATGTTTGGTTTTCTGCCTTTGTACGACTCATAAGGGGTCTTTGACTTGATTGCTCTAATTGAAACTCTATTAAGTATATAAGCTGCTGTATTGATAGCTTCAGCCCAGAAATATTTAGAGAGATTGTTCTCACAAAGCATGGTTCTTGCCATCTCTTTCAAAGTTCTATTCTTTCTCTCCACAACTCCATTTTGTGGGGGTGTTCTAGGTGCTGAAAATTGTGTTCCAACCCCTTTTCCTTGCAAAATCTCTCGAACACATCATTTTCAAATTCACCTCCATGGTTACTCCTAATCCTAATAATAGATGTACCTCTTTCATTCTCAACTTTCTTGCAATATCCTATGAAAGCTGATAATGCATCATTCTTGTGAGCAAGGAAATAAGCCCAAGTAAATCTTGAGTAATCATCAACAATCACAAAACCATAAGATTTACCACCTAGACCTATGGTGCTAATTAGACCAAAAAGATCTATGTGCAACATTTCAAAAGGTTTCGATGTTGACACAACATTCTTAGCTTTGAATGATGTTCTGACTTGTTTTCCTAACTGACATGTTTCACATATTTTATCATTTTCAAACCTAATGTTGGGTAGTCGAATAACTAGATCTTTCTTAATTAGTTTCGACATAGTGTTCGAGCTAACATGTCCTAGTCTCCTATCCCACAACCAGCTATCATTTTCGACCTTGGCTACTAAGCACATTTCACTATCCTTTTCTAGATCTTCAAGGAAAATTACATACATGCTTTTCAATCTATTTCCTATGAAGGTAGTCTTGTTTGTGCCTATGTCTATTACTTCACCTTTGTTGGAATCAAAACAAACCTTAAACCCTTTGTCACATAGCTGACTTATGCTTAGCAGATTATGCTTTAATCCTTGAACAAATAACACATGACTGATTTGTGTACAGGAGTTCTTACCAACCGTACCTATACCTTGAATTCTTCCTTTTGAGTTATCTCCAAAGTATACGGTGCCTCCCTTTTTCTTGTCCAGTTGTGCAAATAACATTTCATCCCTTGTCATGTGTTGAGAGCAGCCACTATCCATGTACCATAGTTGTTTCTTCTTGTGTTGAGCCTTTGAGCATGTTTCCTTTAGGTGCAGCTCAACCTACAAAAATATGGTTCAGTTCTTCTTGATAGGTGCCCATGCTTTGATGGATCCTTAAGTGTTAGTGTCAATAAAATAACCTTTTGGCACTCAGATTTTCTAGTTTTCTGCACACTAACATTTTTGACACAATCATATGATAAATGACCATATTTTCCACAACAATAGCATCTAAATGATGCATTATGATGATTCTTCTTGCTATATGAATTTTTCTTTAAAATATCATTGTTTAAGCACTTAAGAGCTATATTTTCATTAAGAACTTTTTCCAAAGCATTTCTTTTATTTTCCAACTCTACTCTCATGATTTCAAAATCTGTTTTTGAATGTTCCAGTTCAGTTTGAAGTAAATTTCTTTATTCAAAAACAGAGTTGAAATCGAGTTTTATTTTTTCCAAATCTTTTTCAAGTGATGCAGCCTTCTACTTCATATTTTTATACTTTGAAAACAGGGTTTCAAACTCCTCACATAACTCATCATACTCATCTTGCAAATCATTCCTAGATATATCATTTGTCGATGAGCATACCTCTGTTTCATCATTCTTTGCTATCAGGTAGATGTTTGCTCTTTCTTTTGAGCTTCCTTCATCAGATTCGGTGCTTGAATCATTGTCTGACCAGGCTGCAGCAACCATTGTCTTTTTCGATTTTCTGTTTCTCCTTAGAGTTTCTTTCTTCAGCAATGGACATTCAGATTTGTAGTGTCCTGGTTTTTTGCATTCATAGCAGATCACCTCTTCCTTGTTACTGCTTTCATTCTTGTTTTGTTTCCATGAAGGACCTTGATCCTTTTTAAAGAATTTTCTTACAAATTTTCGATTCTTCCTTCCCATCAGTTTTCTCAATCTTCTTGCAACAAGTGCAAGTTCATCATTGTCATTGCATGAGAGTTCTTCCAGCTCATCTTCAAGGATGCTAGCTTTAAGTGCTATGTTCTTCTTCTTCTCTTTTGCCTCTCTTTTATCCTCTTTTTCTTCTTCCTTGAGCTCAAGCTCATGTGTGAGAAGTGACCTGCAAATTTCATTGAGTATGATGATGTTCAAATCTTTGGCTTATCGGATGGTAGTCACCTTTGGCTTCCATGACTTAGGTAGACTTCTAAGAAGTCTTTTTACATGCTAATGCTCCGGAATAGGTTTTCCTAGTTGGTTAAGTTTATTTGTAATGTTTGTGAACCTATCAAACATGCTGGTGATGTCCTCACCAGGTTCCATTTTGAACATCTCATAATTGTGGGTCAATAGGGCAATTTTGGACTCTTTAACTTGAGAAGTCCCTTCATGTATTATTCTTAACTTGTCCAACACTTGCTTAGCTATTGTACAGCTTGAGACTTTGTTGAATTCAGTGGGAGTTAAGGCACAATGCAAGGTGTTGATTGCCTTGAAATTGGTCTGCACTTTCTTAGTTTCAGCCTCGGTCCATTCAGACTTTGGCTTAGGCATCAACTCATTTGTGACAACATTCACAATTGAGGGAATAAATGGACCATCAGTGATGACATCCCACATTTCATAATCTATGGCCCTAATGAAAATTGACATTCTAGTGCTCCAATAAGGGTAATTACAGCCATCAAACAGAGGTAGTCTGTTTGTTGATTGTCCCTCAGCTACAACTGATTTTTGTAGAGCCATTTGGATCCTCTCTAAGGGTGTTAGACCTTGTAGCAGAGAACTAGCTCTGATACCAATTGTTGGCCCCAAATATAGGTGCTAGAGTGGGGGTGAATAGCACTATCTTGGCTCTTTCTTGTGGGATTGAGAACTTGATCTTGAAATGAAGAAGATAAGGCAATGAAAATAATGAACAAGGTATTTATAGCGGTTCGGTCCAATACCTACATCCATTACCATGATTATCCAACCAAGGATTTTCAAATCAAACACTAAAACGGTGGAATTCACAAGCTTCCACCAAGCTTTCACAATTGCTTTTCCAAGGCTTAGCCACAACTTTTACACTAGTTTTTCACAAGATCAACTAAAACCCAATGTGGTTTTTCAAGGCTCAACCACAACCTTTCACTATTTTTTCCCAAGCTAAACTAAAACCCAATGTGGTTTTTCAAGGCTCAACCACAACCTTTACTCTAGTTTTTCACAGGCTAAATTAGAACCCAATCCTAACATTTCAAGGCTAAGTTGGAACCTACTAGCATCCAAGCAAACCTTGCTTGATGCACAACACTTAGAGTGAAACACTCATTCTAAGAATACAAAGATTGAGAGTAAAAAGTACCTACTGATCATACGGTTGATCTATGTGGTACAAGTTCTGTGCTAAACACAAATACAAAGAATAGGTGTTGAAGTTCAATGAAGAGTACAAAGGATTTTCAAGTTTTGCTACTCTTCTTGGTTTGAATGTGATGGTGTCTTTTGGCATGAAGCCAAAGTTGTCAAGAGAGCTGTTCTTTGGCATTTGAAGATCCTTTTATAGTTGGAGAAGCTGGTCTGATGGCTGTTGGGACGTTTATGACCGTTAGAAACAATTTAGGGAAGATTTTAGCCGTTTTCTTGTCTTGCAGTGGCTTGGCGGATGTAGCAGATAGAGAGCACTTAGTCGACTAAACTTTTTCCCTTGGTCGACTAAGTTGGTTTTGTTTCAGATGCAGATTCCAGTGATTGCTTAGTCGACTAACCCCATTATCTTGGTCGACTAACTTGATTCTGTTTCTCACCAAGCTTCACCCTTTCACTTCTCCACTTTGACCTTTGTTCAGCAAATGATCTTCCTTAACATATTAGGGGACTCCATTAATACTGATCTTCCTTGTTCTTTATCAAAATCACATCTTTGGGTGTTCAATAAGAAGATTGAAATATTTTCTCATTTATAAACATTTGCCCTGCACACTTAGTTATAGATGTTAAACACAAATGACATGGGAACGTTTTATTATCATCAAAAACTAATAGAGCCAACATAGTAGACACCTTCCTAGGAGGATAATTTGCAACAGTTAATTTCTCTTTATTCTTTTCACGTTGTCCCCTTACATTTCTCCCACAACCTGGAGAAAAGTGTCGAACGACAAGTACAAATACCTTTTTAGGATGATAATTTCCTTCAACTATCATCACTTTCCCTCTCTCTTTAACATATTCCTCATACTCTTTCAAAAGGGAATTTCTTACACTTATTTTAAGGTCATTACTATCTTCACTTTTAATGGTCTTGCTAGTGTCGAGACTTATCTTTTCATGAAACCACCTTTCAAAATTCGGTGGAGTCCTAGATGAGTCACTTTTTGGACTACCTGGTTTAGGGCGCCATTGGCTCCTAGTCATGGAGTCTAGTGATCCCTCACTAAGACTATGAGACACATCGAGATTACCATTTCTCCTAGACATGATGTGGGCAACCAGCGCACCTCAAAACCAATACGCAATCAAACAGTAATTACTTGATCATTTATGTATCACAAAAATAGGTATGTTTCTATATGCAAATGCGTACATTCTATTCAATATAATTTAACTTAACTTGGGGCCACACTGACACTATAATTTTTAAAATATCTTTAAAACCAAAAGCTCTGATACCAATCAAATTGTCAGAATCCGAAACTCCCATCGAGCCCGTGACAACCACCGCGATGTCCAGATAGACATGCATTACCTAGAATGCCAATCGAAACCTCGCAAGGCTTTAATATCAATTTTCCACTTCCCCTGTGAGTAACAGTTACTAAATATCATATTTAGAGGAATATAGATTAGTTTCAAATCAAAAACAATGAAAAAAATAATTTCTACTACACAAGGGTATTTTGGTTATTTTTCTCGAAAATATCAAAATTGGGTAAAAATACGATATACAAGTAATAAACATTCATTTCATGTGTAAAAATAAATTTAGTTGTCTAAATCATCAGTTTAAAGTGAAATTTTAGCTACTCAAGCTAAATAAAAATAATAAATAAAATATTCTATTTTTTTATAAAACAGTATTTTTAGAATTCTGTGAAAATAATTTTTGTAGCGTAAAAGCAAAATAAATTCATACATACAGTGGCACACGCAGCCAGGTATTCAAAAGTTTTTACAATGACATATGGGACCCGCAGTAAAAAAATCTGTACAAAAGAGTAAACTTTCAGTTTCTCAAGATGTAAGTCCAAAAGTAGATCCTCGACGACATGGACTATCTACCGATTATCCTGAGCCTGAAATGGGTGGAAATGAGAGTGGTGAGTTAATATAAACCCAGTGAGTAAACAAATATCATCTAAAATATCTAAAGTTGAGAAATGGAGACAATTAAAATAGATTAGCATAAAATGGTTCATAACATTTCAAACTCATTTCAATCAAATAAAATAGATTTATTTCACCCAAATAATCAACAAGGCTTATGATTTCCTGAAAAACTTGGCTCGTGCCAAAACTCATTCTCGAGGATACCTTGATTAGTGGCATCTAACCAAGTCCACAAAGGTTGTTAAAAAGTCATGTACGCATTAAACATGTTTTTATTTTTAAACATAACCGTTCCTTGGCGTTGGCTGAGTCTCACCCTCATGTGGTGGTTCGGCGTGAAGTGCACTCAAACCTCACCTTAAGAGATACCTCCGTGCCTCTCTACCGAGGTAAGATATAGCTGGGTACCGTGCCCCTCTAATAGGCTGGTCCACGGAAGCCGCCACTGTAGTGACTAATTAATTAACCCACCATATCAATAAAAATTCAGCAGCATGACATGGCAATTACATTACTACCCAGCCTGTCAAGGCAAAACAAACAGTTCATATAATTTCAACGCAATTTCCAATTTAGCCACTCATGCCTATATTATCATAAGCCATTCAATTCAAACCATAATTTACAACATAGCAAGTAGTCTCCAATTACTCAATTTTCAAAGCCATCATTCAATTTCAAGAGAATTTATAAAATCATTTCATTTAATCACCTTTTGCTTATAAAACATAAAGATTTTCCATTTAACCTCATTTTTCATAAAATCATAGAAACGAATTAAAATTTACTTTAGATAATCAAGATGATTGTCACGACCTGGAACTCCCATCGGGCCCATGACAATCGTCGCGATGTCTCGATAGGCACTCATTACTCGGAATGCCGACTAGAACCCCGCAAGGCTTAGCATCAGCTTTCGCATGTCCTCGATGAGCGACAGTTATAAAATATCATATTTCGAAGAATCTTATATCATTTTCAGATCAAAACATTAAATTATTATTTTCTAGCTTACAGGGGCATTTTCGTCATTTTTCTTCAAAAATCTCGAAATCTGCCAAAAACTTAGTAGGTGAGTAGAAAACATATATTTCATGATTAAAAATAAATTTAAGAGTCTAAAACATTCGTTTGAAGTAAAAAATTGACTATTTGAATATAATAAAAATATTCAATAAAACAAACTATTTTCTTATAAAATAATTTTTATAAAGCTATCGGTAAATAATTTTTATAGCATAAAAGCTAAATAAACTCATTCATACTATAATACAGATAACCAAAGTATAAAATTTGATTTACAGTGACATGTGGGCCCACTACTAACCAGAATGCATCGGGAACTGTGAACCTACAGTTATTGATGATTCAAGTCCAATTGTTGTCCTTGATCAAATTCGCTAAGTACGGGCTATTCTGAGCCTGAAGTATGATGAAAGGAGGGTGGTGAGATTATAAAATCCCAGTGAGTAAACAAATACCATCTAAACTATCTAAAGTCGAGTAAATGGAGACAATTAAAATATATCATCATTAAATGATTCATAACATTTCAATTCCTTTTTACTTGATAAATTAAATTCATTATGCTCGAAAAATTTATATGGCTTATGATTCCCAGAAAATTGTGGCTCGTGCCATAAAAGCTCATACTCGGAGATACCTTGATCAGAGGTATTCAACCGAGTCCGCCAAGGCTGTTAAAATTTTCATAATTGTTTAAAACTCAGCTGTTCCTTGGCGTTAGTTGAGTTCGCCTTCACGTGGTGGTTTGACGTGAAGAGAACTCTAATTGTTACCTCGGGAGTTACCCTACTTGTTTCTACAACCGAGGTAGAAATATATATACCCAGATTCCGTGCCCCTCTAATAGGCTGATCCATAGAACCCTCCACTGCAGTGACCATTTAATAATCCACCAATTTAATTAAATTCCACTAGCATGACATGGTAATTATTTTATACACAACATCTCAAGGCTAAATACACAGTTTAGATAATTTCAACACAAATATCAATTAAGCCATTCATGCTCACATTTTATCATAAGCCATTCAATTCATGTCATAATTCACAACACAATACGTAGTTTCCAATTCCTCTAATTTCAAAATCATCGTCCGATTTTCAAATTAATTTATGAAAATTCATTTTGATTTTATAAATTCACATTTTTCCATAAAACAAGCAATTCACCAATTTAAAATCCTTTTTCACAAAATCACCACATTGAATAAAATTACTCTAGATAATTAAGACGATTGTAAGTTTATTCACTGTTTTCGAGAATCAAACTCGAGTACTTTGACTATGAATCCTCGGGTGCAATTTCCTTGCCTCTATCGGAGGTCTCACCACCTTGACACAGTATGAAATCAAGAAATTTACTACATTGCCCATAAATTGTAATAAACTAATTTAGACTATCAATGCATGATATGAAATGCAAATTTGTCCGAATATCGCTTAAACGTTGTGTTGACCTAATTCAGCCTATTACCCTATCAAATGACTAACGCGTCCAATTTAGTCCTAAATTGCTCCATTTCTTATCTAATTCTTCAACTCACTAAATACTAGCCAATTGACACAAAATGCAGCATCACAACTTTCACATTACCTCATGGAAAAATTCAGCCATTGTGGTGCACTAACACTGAAATTTTTCCTACTTAATTTTCACACCATAAATCATCATTTTCTAACCAATTTCTCTTCAAATAAAATCAATCCATCATCCACACACAACATGGGACATTCGGCCATTGAAGGATACCAAGGTATATGTGATTTTCTTCACTTGTTTTCATGCTACACATCACTAACTAATCGAAAACACTAACATAACTTAAAATCATATCAATTTCAACATCATTCTCTCTCCATACTGTGAGACCCTGTGTGAAACCCTGTCAAGCTCGTTAAAAGACGGTATTGTACTAAGTGGTACAATTAAGTGGATTTAAACCTTGAACTAGTTCCAGTAGAGATTTTAATATGAATTTGAGAATTCTAAAACCTATAGAATGATTTAAAAGGGTGATTCAGAGTTTGAGCTCCAATTTGGAGTCAATCGAAAAAATTGACAGATTAGGGGTAAAATGGTCATTTTATCATTTAACGACAAAATGGGAATTTTTAGAAAAGATTTTGACTACATTTGATCAAAATTGATTATATGGAGAATAATATGAGGTTTGGCAGTGAAAAATTTTAAATTCCTGGTATTTTTGGAGCATAGGGGAAAAACGGTAATTTTGTCACCTTAAGGGCAAATCGGTAATTTTTCACCCCCAGCACTTGTCAAATTGGTGGACTTTATTTGTGTTGAGAATGGATAAATATGGAAATTTTATGGTTGAGAATTTAATAATTTAAAAGTCAAATATTTAAAAATTGAGCCAATAAGGAAATGCCATTTGTCATGCCTTTAGTATTATATTATTTCTTTATAAAATGGCATAAATATCAGCCCACACCACGATTTCTCTCCCATAAGGGTCGGCCTTGGCAAGAAAACAAAGGGGAAGAAGAACAAACCCTAGGTGGAAAGAAATTCAAGAGAAAATTGTGGATCTTCAAGGAAATCAAGTGAAAAAAGTAAGATTTCTTCGATTAAGCTTGAGATTTATTTTTCCCATGCATTTTCCCTTAATTTTCATGGTTGAAAAGCATGCTTTTATGGAGAAACCATAGCTGGTCAAATGGGTATGGAGAGAGAAATGATGTTGGAATGACTTGATTTTGAGTTATGTTGATGTTTAGAGATAGTTTAGCATGTTTGAAAGCAAAACAACAAGAAAAGAATCCATTTTTCCTAGAATCCTTCATTGGCTGAACCTAACATGTTGTGTGTGTGTGATGGATTGTTTTTATTTCAAGGGAAATGGTTTGGAAAATGATGAATTAAGGTGAAAAAGTTAAGTAGGAAAAATGATGGTGCTAGTGCACCAAATGATCGAATTTTTCCATGGAGAAATGTGAGGGTTTTAATGCTGAAATTGATATTATTTGATTGGTGTTTGGTAAATTGGTTTGTATTTGGTGAATTGGGGTATTGGAAATGAAATGCTACAATTTGGAGCTAAATTGGACACGTAGTCTAATTTATCGGATGATGGATCGAATTAGGTCACCATCGAAATTAAGCGGTTATTCGAGCGTTCCATGCATTCATATAGAAATTGGGTTAATTTTATACCTAATTAACGTAAATATTGTAATTAAATTACTGTGCAAATTGTTAAGGTGGTGAGCCCTCGCATAAAGCCAAGAAAGTCACATCCGAGAATTAGCAGTCGAATTGCCCAAATTCGACTCCCAAAAATTTGTGAGTGAATTTGCATTTCAAAATGGTTTTGGGAATATGAACGTACTTGAATAAAATGCTTGAATGATTTTATTCAACTTTCTTTAAAAAGAAAGGGTACATGGGAACAAGTCTTTAGTGTAAAATATTTATGTGATTGTTAAATATGATTGCGATGCACCTGTGTATATCTATATGATGCCTACATGTATTGTTGAGAAATTTATGTGAAATTTGAGTGTACTGAATTTGTGTACCCTTATATTATGCTGATATGCATTATTAATAAATTTTGATGAATTTGATGTAATCGCGCATGTGCGGCATGAAAAATGAAATGCCAATAATGAGGTGTGAGTACGGAGTGCACAAATGATGATATTGCTTTGTGTGAGTAGGGAGTGCACACATGATGATATTGCTTGGTGTGAGTAGGGAGTGCACCAGAGTGGAGGAAAATATGGGATGGTGAATGAAATTGAATGACTGGTGAATTAAATTGTACGTAATATGATGTGCATGATGGAAAAACGTGATTGTATGCTATGTGAAACCCCTGTTTTGTGACGGTTTGTGATAAACCGTTAATTTTGCTACCACTACAAAGATATTTGAATCGAGGAAAAAAGAGGTTTTGATGAAAATTGACTCATTTTTAAATGAGTGCATCATGATTTTTAACTCTTCCTGTTGCTAGTACTTGTTCCCCTTTAATATTCACTCACTGAGTTTCGTACTCACAATTTTGAAAAATTCATGTTTTCAGATCAAGAGACCATTGGATCCTAGATCAAGGAGTCTCGGTAGTTCGTCTCCTGGGTATGTGTCCAGCATTCAATAACAATCCTTTTGTTGTAAATTCTCCATTAGAAGTCACGAGTCTTTTGTTCAGTGAATATATGTATGCAATGTAAATTGCTAAATACATGACTTGAATAGTACATGTATATTGTTGTTGATAATGCCATCGTGGATTGGCTATTTTCAAACTGATTGAGAATGCGTATGGCTGCATTGATTAACAAAATGTTTGGTAAAACAAATGGAGTAGGCTTGCTTGGGCTTGGTGAGCTACGCTCATTGAGCTCATGCGCTGGTCATGGCCCAGGAAATTGGGTCGTGACAGACTTAGTATCAGAGCCCTAGGTTGTTAGGTCCTAGGATGTTCTTGTTTGGTCTAGCGAAGAGTAGGGTTTTTATGTGGGATTTTTTATTATGAACTGTGAGTCATGGCACATTTCATACCAAGGAACTGTATAAATTTCCTATCCTAGAAACCACCTTATTTCCTTAACTGTGTTTGGTAATAGGTGTTTGCTCTTGTCTAGGTAAGAATGCCACCTAAGACATGGGCCACTTTAAGACAGATGGGGGATCAAGATGTCCCCATTGAGATGACTGATAGGCCATGGGTCTCCATTCGTAGAGGGTGAGGTAGACGTGGTAAGGCCACTAAGTCGGTGAGGGCGAATACGCCCAAGAGTAGGAGAGAAGAGGGACAGCATGTAAGTGAGACTAATAGGCCACCGACTGGAGGGGTTATTGTTGAGGACTTGGCGACAGTTCTACAGGGAGTTAATCGGGTTGTAGAAATGATGACAGCCCGTATGGATGATATGGAAAAAGTGATAGAGGGAAGACATGTAGCACAAGCATCCCGTAGCTCCCAAGGCTAGACCGACTACGAACCTCTAGAGGGCGAAAGAGGTCAGGTAAAGGTTTTACTCACTGATTTTTTAAAGCTTAAACCTCTATCGTTTGTGGGGTTGAATGCATCGAAGAAACCCCAGGTTTTCTTGGATAAGATAGAAAAAATTTGTAATGCCCTAGGATGTTCTAGCATTAGATCAGTGGAGCTAGCAGCTTTTCAGTTGAAGGACGTAGCACAAGAACGGTATGACTCCTTACGAAGGGGTAGGCTGACAAATGCTGCACCGTTGACCTGGAATGAATTTAATGCAGCTTTCTTAGATCTATTTTTAGCACATAGTGTACGAAATGCTAGAGCTAGAGAGTTTTAGGCATTGGTGTAGACTCCGAATATGACAGTGTCGGAGTATGATGTAAAATTCATGCATATGTCTAGATATGCATCTTATTTGGTTCCCACCGAGGAGATGAAGATCCAAAGGTTTGTGGGTGGGCTGGTGGAACCATTGTTCAAAGCTGTGGCTTCCCGAGATTTCCATACTTACTCCGTGGCAGTGGATTGTGCTTAACGAATTGAGATGAGGACTATTGAGAGTAGGGCCGCAAGAGATGGAGCAAAATGGGCCAAGACAGAAGGTTATCAAAGTCATCGAGATTTTGACAGTGGGATTTCATTATTTAGCCGTCAAGACCCACAGAGGGAATCAAGGTTACCCTAACAGGGGAGTGATATGGTGAGTGCCAATATTGGGTCAGGGCAAAAAACTTTTAGTGAAAAGAGGCAACAACAAGATTCAAGGTAAAGTAGTCCGGCCATTCCTCTTTGTGATAATTGTGGAGGACGACATAGAGGACGATGCTACTTTACTACAAGAGTTTGTTTTAAATGTGACCAGCTTGGACATGTTTAGAGGAACTGCCCGATGGCCGAACAACCGTAAGGTTCTGTTCGCAGTTTTACTCAGCTAGCTTTGTCTGCTCTTTCGGCAGTTGTCTCAACTAGCCAAGAGGTTAGCGGGATGAGAGACAGGGGTGCTGGTGTTTCCTCTCGAGGTAGACCATTTGGGTCCGGACGTCAAAGTTCTGCAAGGAGAGGCCAAGTAAGAGTATATGCCTTAACTCCCCAAGATGCTCAGACATCCAATGTAGTAGTTTCAAGTACTCTTTCCATTTGTAATATGGATGCTAGAGTATTCTTTGACCTTGGATTTACTCACTCTTTTATCTCTCCATGCTTTGCACTGTGATTGGGTAAAGAATGTGTTAGGAGAAAAGAACAATTAGTGGTGTCTACTTCTTTAAAGGAGGCGTTTATGGCTGACTAGGAATATAAGTCTTACGTAGTCCGAATAAAGGATAAAAACACCCTAGTGAATTTAGTGGTGTTAGACACCTTAGATTTTAATGTGATATTGGGAATGGACTAGCTATCACCTTGTCATGCCAGTGTAGACTGTTACCATAAGGTAGTTAAATTTGATTTCCCGGATGAGCCATTATTTAGCATCCAAGGGGATAAAAGTAATGTTCCGACCAACTTTATATCGGCCATATTTGCTAGAAGATTTTGGGGTAGGGTTGTCAAGGTTACTTGGCTATCGTGAGGGATACCCAAGCAGAGGTCGAAAATATAAGCCAAGTGTCGGTAGTGAATGAGTTTGTGGATGTATTTCCTGAGGAATTATCGAGTTTACCTCCTGAACGAGTGATTGAGTTTTGTATAGATTTAATTCCTAATACTAGACCCGTATTTATCCCCCCATATCGAATAGCACCAATAGAGCTTAAAAAGCTCAAAGATCAGTTGGGGGATCTACTAGATAAAGGTTTTATTCACCCCAGTGTCTCGCCATGGGGAGCACCGGTGCTATTTGTAAAGAAGAAAGATGGGTCACTTAGACTATGCATTGACTGTCGAAAACTTAATAAGGTAACGGTGAAGAATAAGTACCCACTCCCAAGAATAGATGATCTATTTGATCAACTAGAAGGGGCACAATGTTTCTCTAAGATATATTTGCGATTTAGGTATCATCAATTTAGGATCCGAAATGAAGATGTGCCAAAGACCGCATTTCGAACCAAGTATGGGCATTATGAGTTCTTGGTGATGTTGTTTGGGCTTACTAATGCCCCTGGGCCCTTTATGGATTTAATGAACTAAGTGTTCAAGCCTTATTTGGATAAGTTTGTAGTAGTGTTCATTGATGATATCTTGATCTACTCGAGGAGTCGAGAGGAGCATGAACAACATCTTAGGATAGTGCTCTAGATTTTAAGAGAACATTGGTTATATGCCAAGTTCTCCAAATGTCAGTTTTGGCATGAAATGTTGCATTCTTGGGACATGTGGCATCTAAGGATGGGGTACAAGTTGATCCGAAGACGATTGAGGCGGTGGAGAAGTGTAATACCTCGTACCCTCGTTAGACACAAATAAGACTTTATTGATCAAAGGAATGATCATTTGATGCGAATTAGCGTGCTAAGGAACGCTTAAGAATAAAATGTATCACACGCGCAGAACTCACAATTAAATAATAATATTTTTGTCGAAGACAAATTACTGAGTTAAAGGATGATTCGGAGGTAAACTGACACATAATATTGCGTTTCGAGACCAAAGAAAGCAAGTAAAAATTTTTTAAATAAAATAATATTTTATTCAATAACATAATATTAAAATATTAATATTTTATATGTTGTTGAAATTAGTCATGAAAAATAGAATATGACTAATTTAAGTGGGGGAGAAGAATTAAGAATGAATTTTTGGAAGGAAATACCGTAAGTGAGACCGCGTGATTTTTATTAAATTGAGTTAACGCAGTAAGTAAATATTTAAATATTATGGAGGCACCGCGTTGGAATGCGATCTCAATAATTTGATTTTATATATGTGAAGGAAGAATAATTTTGAAAGAAATTGAAATTTAATAAGTGTGGATAAGAATTAAAATATTGGACTTAATTTTTGGAGAGGAAAGTGTTGAAGAACTCAGAAATTTTCTTGTACATACTTGAGTATTTTGGCCATATTTTGAGCTACAAAACTCCAATTGTAGAAATTCTTAAACCATTGGAAAGCTAAGAGACAAAGCTACAACTTTGATGAAGATCACTTCACCCAGTTCTGTCTCTACACTAGAAAAATTTGTATTGGAAAATAATAAGGTGTCATATGTTAGGAATGAAAATTTCAAGGATTGACAATTAAATTTTTGGAGTCTCTTAGTACACTTTTAAGCCTAATTAAATTCTAGGATAATTAAAGGCTTAAATGAATATTTAGAAGGTGAAATGGATGATAAAATAATGAAATAAAGAGGTTAAAAAGTCAATTATATTTTTATGTGCATGAGTGGCTTGATGGGATGAAAACAAAGAAGAAGAAATAAGCAAAGAAAAGTCAAACCAAATTTTTGTTAGTGTGAAGTTGATGGCCGGCCAAAATGAGATGAAAGAGTTGAAAAAGAGAGGAAAAGACAAGACAAAGAAATGGGAGAAAGGAATGAAGTGGGGGCTGGCCATACAAAGAAAAATCAAAGGAAGAAAAGTCAAGAGAAAGGTGAAGAAAAGCTTGTAGCGGGTGGCAAAGTGGAAGTCAAATTTTTATGTGATTCTATCCCTTGAAACAAGTGTAAAAGAAGTCAAAAAGGGGATGACCTTGGGCAGTCCGCCCATGATAAAGAAAGAGAAAAAAATTTAAATAAATAATGAAAGGAATAGAAACGTGTGGAACCCGCCCTTGTAAGCTCATAAACAAATATGGATAGCAGGTGAAGGCCAAGCATTCGGCCATTAAAGGTGCAGACAAAGCCGAGAGAAAGGAAAAAAAGATATAGGTCTGTCATGTACGATGAGAGTGAAAAAATAGAAATGGAAAAGAGAGAGAGAGCTTGGTTTTGGTGATAAAATTACTGAATAAAAAGAGAGAAAAATCTAATTTTTTTTAGGTAAATTGCTGTCCGAATCTTTGTGAATTTTATTGCTGGAAATGGAGTTAAAAATCTGCTAGAATTTTGGAGTAGAAATTGGGTTGAGTTTGCTGCCAATTAAGTGCAGAAAATAGTGTAAAAATGTGCAGAAAATTGGAGCAAAAAAGTGCAAAAAAATGAGCAGAAAATAGTGTAGAAATATGAGCAAAAAATGTGCAGAAATTGGTGCAGGAAATTTGGGCAAAAAGATGCAAAAATTGCAACCAATTTGTGCAGAAATTGAACGCTGTTTTGATACCATTCAAAGAGGAAAAATGAGCAGCTTTAGCTACTGATTTTTGAAGCTAAAAAGGAGCTGAAAATGGCAACCAAGAAGAGGGAGGAGATGAGGTTTTAGTGACCGGTTTTGAAAGGAAAAAAAGGAAGAGAAAGGAGGAGGAATGATGGGACTGCCACCACTGGCGGTGGCGGAGGAGGGCTGCCAAGGTGAGAAGGCCACGGCTAGAGGAAAAAAAAAGAAAAGGGAGAAAGAAAAAAAAGAAAAAGAAAAAGAAAAAGAAAAGAAAACAGAATATAAAAAAGTAATAAAATGTGGGCATGGCCTAATGGAAAAAAATAGTTGGACATGGCCCAATAGAAAATAAAATTGGGCATGGCTCAATAGAGAAAGAACAAATGGGCTTAGCCCAAGTGAGAAAAGAATTGAAAAAGCCTATGGAAGAGGGCCCAAAGACCAAGAAGAAATGGACAAGGTCCAATGGTAAGATTAGTACAATATTTCAAGGTTTTATAGTGATTTAATGTTTTGTATATTTTGATAAGAATATATTCAAGTGTTTAAGGAATTTTTATTTAAATTATTATTCATACAAATGTATGATTAAGTATGTCAGAATTAAATTATTGCTAGGAAAGTCATCGAGGATGCGAGCCAAACAAAATAGGTGACTGAGAAATAGAAATAATTCTATATGTGTATAAAAATAGCGATGTAATATCCCGCTATTTAGAGGTGAGTAGGGGGTGTCGATTTTAAATTATTTCTAATTATATATGTATGGATATATATATATAATTTAATTTGCGCATAAATTACGAGAAGTATGAATTGATGAAAATTTATGAAATTGTGAAGTGGAAATTTATGAAAAGTATGCGTTGGTGAAATTTTAAGGAATTGTAGGTGCAAGCTATTTTAGAAATAATTTGAAATATATATGAATATTATACATAAAGTGTTATCAAATTAGGAAACAAGCTTTTTAAAATGATTCACATCAAAGAAATTGTGCCTTGTATGTTTGTGTAATGTACATACGTGAGTATGAGATTCAAATTTCTCTATGCTCGATGTTTCATGAATTGTGCATTGAACCTTATTTTGTGAACAAATGTTAGATTTTATGACTTTTATACTGGACATTTAGCAATAAATTGGAAATAAGATTTCTAAATTTATTTCAAATTTAAATGGCTTATGATTATGATAGCATGAATGGCTAGTCTAACGAGATGTTAAAATTATATGAACTGATGGTTTTGCCTGGATTGGCCCGGTAATAATTTGATTTCCATATCATGTTATTTAATTTTTATTGATTGGTGGGTTATAGGATAGTCACTGCAGTGGTTGGTGCCGTGGACTGCCTTTAGGAGGGGCACGGTTACCCAGTTATATTCATACCTTGGTAGTAGAGGCGCGGAGGGTATCTTCTGAGGTATGGTTAGAGTTCCCTTCGACCGACCCATCACGGGAAGGTGAAATTCGCTAACGCCAAGGAATGGCTGTGTTTTCTAAAATAAAAGTATGTTTTACATGTAAATGAGATTTTAACAGCCTTGGCGGATTCGGTTGGATACCCTGGTGCAAGGTATCACTGAATATGAGTTTTTATGGCACGAGCCATGCTTTTAAAAATATCATAAGCCTTACTAATCATTTTTGATAAAATGTAATCATTTTACATGGATTGAAATAAGTATTAATATTATGAGTTGTATTTCCTTGCATGGTGAAATTTGATTTAAACGGATTTTTGCAAATCCTTTATTTGTTTTTCTATGAAATGGATTTGAAATTCCTCGCGTAAAGGCGAGCTATGATTAGTGCATGACTTTAAATAATGTTGGTCTCACGAGAGCCTGCTTGATTTTATCAATTTGGTTTGAAATTTGTTATCAACATATTTTGATGAGAAAATATTATTATTTCAATTGATTATCCTTTCAAGAATTCTCGAATTTCGATATAAGGCACAAAACCCCTGTTTGAGACAAATTATTTTTATGATCTTGTATTTTACATTCAACCGATCCACCGTATGCTTGTTTCCTATCTACTCCCTATTCACTAAGTCGATGATATTCGCTGAATCGGTGATATTCATTGAGTCTATGAGACTCACACCCTATTTTATTTCCCTTTTTGCAGACAAGGAGCAATTTATTGTGAAGTCATTGAAGCGTTCGCGTTTGGTCTACCATGAATAGGTAAAGGCATCTCCTAGCTTACTACTTCGAGTCGCTCCGTTGTGTCCTGTACCTGTTATGTTAGAAGTCAAGTCGTAGTATCCTACTTATTAAGTTGTAAATAAATTTTAAATTTGTATATAAGCATTGGTTTGAAAATTATAGATTTTGGCATATATATATTTGTGGATAAATAAAGAAAAAGTTTTATTGATTTTTATATTTATGACTTAATTCAATATATGAAAGTTTTATTATCATATGGAGATTAAATGTAATGGTTTAACAAGCGATTCGAGATAGGCTTGTTCAAGACTTGGTGGGTTTTTTCTAGAAGTTTCGGACGCCGGTAGGGACCGGAGAGGAGTCGCTACAAGAAGTGGCCAAGGCCAACATCAGTTACGGAGATTAGAAGTATTTTAGGGTTGGCAGGCTACTATCGTCGCTTTGTTAATGATTTCTCAAGAATAGCCGCCCCTCTAACCAAACTGACATGTAAGGATACGAAATTTGAGTGGTCAATTGCTTGTGAGAATGGCTTTGAGAAGCTTAAGACATGTCTCACCATGGCTCCAGTGTTGAGCCTACCACAAGGCACAGGGGGTTATACAGTATTTTGTGATGCCTCGTTGGTTGGTTTAGGATGTGTGTTAATGCAACATGAAAAGGTGATTGCGTATGTGTCGAGACAACTAAAAAGGCATGAGAAAATTAGCCGCACAAGATTTAGAGATGGCAGCAATCCTGTTTGCCTTAAAAATATGGAGACACTATTTGTATGGTGAGACTTGTGAAATATACATAGACCGCAAAAGTCTGAAATATATATTTTAGCAGAGGGATCTTAACTTGTGGCAACGTAGGTGGATGAAGTTATTAAAAGATTATGATCGCCATATTCTTTACCATCCCGGTAAGGCGAATATAGTGGCTGATGCCTTGAGCCAAAAATCGATAAGGAGCTTGACATATATCTCTACAAACAGGAGATTTTTTATTAGAAAGATGCATAGCTTGGGAGACATTGGTGTGCATTTGGAGGTTTTGGAGGTAGATGCATTGCTAGCATATTTTAGAGTGAGGCTTGTCTTAATGGATCGAATTAAAGAAGCATAAAGTAAAGATGAATTCATAACTAAGGTCTTAGAGGATCCTCGGGGAAAGAAAGAAAAAATGTTTATCAAAAGCATCGATAGAGTGTTGAGGTATGGAACTAGGCTTTATGTGCCAGATAGTGACGGATGGAGGAGAGAGATATTGGAGGAGACTCACATGGCAGCCTATGTGATACATCCATGAGCTACAAAGATGTATCAAGATTTAAAATAGGTGTATTGGTGGGAAGGACTTAAGAAATATGTGGCTGAGTTTGTTTCCAAGTGCCTAGTGTGTCAACAAGTTAAAGCAGAGCACCAAAGGCTTGCAGGATTATTGCAGCCCTTACCAGTGTCCGAATGGAAGTGGGAGCACAATGTAATGGACTTTGTAACGGGTTTACCTCGAACTAGTGGAGGTTATGACTCGGTCTGGGTCATAATGGATTGGTTAACAAAATTGGCTCATTTCTTCCTAGTTAAAATTGCATACGGGGCTACCCAATATGCCCTGCTGTATGTAAAGGAGATAGTCTGATTGCATGACACTCTTGTTGCTATAGTGTCGGACAAAGGGACACAGTTCACTAGTAGATTTTAGAAAAAGTTATAGGAAACATTGGGTACTAAGTTGGATTTTAGTGAAGCTTTTCACCCCCAGACTAATGAACAGTCTGAATGGACAATACAGACGCTGGAAGATATGCTGAGGGCATGTGTAATAGACCTTAGAGTCAAATGGGATTGGTATTTACCCTTAATGGAGTTTGCTTACTGTAACAATTTCCAAACTAGCATCCAAATGGCACTATATGAAATATTATATCAAAGGAGGTGTAGATCACCCATTGGATGGCTAAAGGTGGGGGAAAGGAAATTGTTGGGGCTTGAGTTGGTGCAAGACGCCACTAATAAAATACGTATGATTCGCCAAAGGATGCTTACAGCCCAAAGTAGGCAAAAGTCCTATGCTGATAACCGCTGAAGGGACTTGGAGTTTCAAGTGGGAGATGTATTTTTAAAGGTCTCACCAACAAAATGGGCAATGAGGTTTGACAAGAAAGGGAAATTAAGTCCTCCATATATAGGACCCTTCGAGAACTTAGAAAGGGTCTGAGCAGTGGCATATCGATTGGCATTACCGCCAGACCTTTCGAATATTCACCCCGTGTTCCATGTGTCAATGTTGAGGAAGTATAATCCAAATCCTTCTCATGTGATACAGTATGAGACCATTCACTTGCAAGCTGACTTGACTTATGAGGACCAACCAGTTGCTATCTTTGATAGACAAGTCAAAAATCTACGATCAAAGGATGTGGCCTCAGTAAAAGTGTTGTGGTGGAATCACACTAGTGAAGAGGTAACGTGGGAAGCTGAGAAGGAAATGCGGACAAAGTATCCACACCTCTTTGATATATAAAAGTAAGCTATGTTACACTGAATTTAAATTTGGGGATTGAATTTTTATTAGTGGGGGAGAATGTGAGACCTTGTGTGAGACCCTATCAAGCTCGTTAAAAGACGGTATTGTACTAAGTGGTAAAATTAAATGGATTTAAACCTCGAACTAGTTCCAGTAGAGATTCGAAGATGAATTTGAAAATTCTAAAACCCACAAAATGATTTAAAAGGGTGATTCGGAGTTCAAGGTCCGATTTGGAGTCAATTAGAAAAATTGATCGATTAGGGGTAAAATGGTCATTTTGCAATTTAAGGACAAAATGAGAATTTTTAAAAACTATTTTGACTAGATTTGATCAAAATTGATTATATGGAGTATAATATGGGGGTTGGTAGTGAAAAATTTAAAATTCCTGATATTTTTGGAGTACAGGGGCAAAACGGTAATTATACCTCATCGGGAACAAATCTGTAATTTTTCACCCCCATCACTTGTCAAATTGGTGGATTTTATTTGTGGTGGGAATGGATAAATTTAGGAATTTTATAGTTGAGAATTTAAGAATTTAAAAGTCAAATATTAAAAAATTAAGCCAATAAGGAAATGCCATGTGTCATGCCTTTAGTATTTTATTATTTCTTTATAAAAAGGCATAAAAATCAGCCCACACCACCATTTCTCTCTCATAAGGGTCGGCCTTGGCAAGAAAACAAAGGGGAAAAGAAGAACAAACCGTAGGTGGAAAGAAATTCAAGAGAAAAGTGTGGATTTTCAAGGAAATCAAGTGAAAAATGTAATATTTCTCTAATTAAGCTTGAGATTTATTTTTCCCATGCATTTTCGCTTAATTTTCATGGTTGAAAAGCATGCTTTTATGGGAAAACCATGGCTGGTCAAATGGGTATGGAGAGAGAAATGATGTTGGAATGACTTGATTTTGAGTTATGTTGATGTTTAGAGATAGTTTAGCATGTTTGCAAGCAAAACAACGAGAAAAGAATCCATATTTCCTAGAATCCTTCATTGGCCGAACCTAGCATGTTGTGTGTGTGTGAAGGATTGTTTTTATTTCAAGAGAAATGGTTTGGAAAATGATGAATTAAGGTGAAAAGTTTAAGTAGGAAAACTTACAGTGCTAGTGCACCAAATGATCGAATTTTTCCATGGAGAAATGTGAGGGTTTTAATGCTGAAATTGATATTATTTGACCGATGTTTGGTAAATTGGTTTGTATTTGGTGAATTGGGGTATTGGGAATGAAATGCTATAATTCGGAGCTAAATTGGACACGTAGTCTATTTATCGGATGATCGACCGAATTAGGTCACCATCGAAATTAAGCGATTATTCGAGCATTCCATGCATTCATATAGAAATTGGGTTAATTTTATACCTAATTAACGCAAATATTGTAATTAAATTACTGAGCAAATTGTTAAGGTGGTGACCCCTCGAATAAAGCCAAGAAAGTCACACTTGAGAATTAGCAGTAAAATTGCCCGAATTAAACTCCTGGAAATTTGTGAGTGAATTTGCATTTCAAAATGGTTTTGGGAATATGAACGTACTTGAATAAAATGCTTGAATGATTTTATTCAACTTTCTTTAAAAAGAAAGGGTACTTGGGAACAAGTCTTTAGTGTAAAATAATTCTGTGATTGTTAAATATGATTGCGATGCACCTATGTATATCTGTATGATGCCTATATGTATTGTTGAGAAATTTATGTGAAATTTGAGTGTACTGAATCTGTGGACCCTTATATTATGCTGATATGCATTATTAATAAATTTTGGCAAATTTGATGTAACCGCGCATGTGCGGCATGGAATGTGAAATGCCAATAATGAGGTGTGAGTTGGGAGTGCACACATGATGATATTGCTTTGTGTGACTAGGGAGTGCACACATGATTTTATTGCCTAGTGTGAGTAGGGAGTGCGCCAGAGTGGAGGAAAAGATGGGTTGGTGAATAAAATTGAATGACTGGTGAATGAAATTGTACGTAATATGATGTGCATGATGGAAAAACGTGATTGTATGGTATGTGAAACCCCTGTTCTGTGATGGTTTGTGATAAACCATTAATTTTGCTACCATTGCAAATATATTTGAATTAAGGAAAAATGGGGTTTTGATGAAAATTGAGTTGTTTTTAAATGAATACATCATGATTCTCAACTCTTCCTATTGCTAGTACTTGTTCCCATATAGTATTCACTCACTAAGTTTCGTACTCACAGTTTTCAAAAATTCATGTTTTCAGATCAGGAGACGGTTGGATCCTAGATCAAGGAGTCTCGGTAGTTCGTCTCCTGGGTATGTGTCCGGCATTCAATAGCAATCCTTTTATTGTAAATTCTCCGTTGGAAGTCACGAGTCTTTTGTTCAGTGAATATGTGTATGCAATGTAAATTGCTAAAATACATGACTTGAATAGTACATGTATATTGTTGTTGATATTGCCGTCGTGGATTGGCTATTTTCATATTGATTGAGAATGCGTATGGCCACATTGATTAACAAAGTGTTTGGTAAAACAAATGGAGTAGGCTTGCTTGGGTTTGGTGAGCTACGCTCATTGATCTCATGCCCCGGTCATGGCTCGGGAAATTGGGTCGTGACACATACCCATTCAGCCAGCCATGAATCCCTTATGAAAACATGCAATTCAAGCATGGAAATGAGAAAAGAAGGCATGGGTAATGTAGATCTCAAGTAAAAGTAAAGAAATTTCACCTTACCTAGCTTCATTCCTTGAATTTTCACACTTTCCCTTTGAATTTCCCCACCTAGGGTTTGATCTTCCTTGGTTTCTCTTCTCTTCTTGTTTAGCCAACCATTATGGGAGAAACGGGCTGGTTTTTTGCCTTTTTATAAAGAAAATAATAAAGTAATAAAGGCTTGACACGTGGCACTTTATCATTGGTCCATAATTTAAATATTTAACTTTTAATATTTAATTCTCCACCACATTTTATGTCATCTTTAACCATTCCCATAATGAATAAAATTCATAAATTTGATAAGTGTTGGGGGGTGAAAATTACCATTTTGTCCTCGGGGTGGCGAAATTACCGTTTTGCCCCGATACTCCAAAAATACCGAGAATTAAAATTTTTCACTACTAAACCTCAAGTTATACTCAAATAATCAATTTTGGTCAATTGGGATCAAAATCTTTTCTAAAAATTCTCATTTTGTCCTAGAGTGGCAAAATTACCATTTTGCCCATGGATATTCACTATTCTATATTGACTCCAAATCAGCCCTCGAACTCCGAATCATTATTTTAAGTCATTCTTAGACTGTGCAATTCTCAATTTCATCTTTAAAATTCCTATTTTAGTTAGTTTGAAGTTTAATTCAGCTTGGCTGTTTTTCTAAGGGCAATACCGACTTTTAATGCTTTTCCGAGGCATTTGAGTATACAAACATTCCACCGAGTACATGGATAACATGATGCATATTTTATAAAATCAGGCTTTACAGTGCTACCTCCCTTAAAATAAAATTTTGTTCTCAAAATTTCATTGATCAAACTTGGAGAGAAGATGGGGGTATTAGTCTTTCACCTGATGCTCAATTCCCTATATCATCACCCTTCATAGGAGTTTTGATTCGTTCACCACATTTACCTTCAGTTCGACTTGAGTACTTCACTCTTGTCTAGCATTGTCCTTTAAAATCATATCTATAATTTCTTTCACAATAATGCTCTCTTATATCGAGACCTCAAACATGTCTCTGTCACCATCATTGAGTTTGAACTATTTCATTTCTTCATTCCTTATCAACCTTTCAGCATTCATTCATTCTTATCCTCACACACTATTATATAGCTTGCAGCATCCTTAGCATGCCATATTTATTTCCGTACGTATTCTCAACCTTAGAGAAAATTAATAGTCTTAATTATTTCCACATACTTTGTGTTTATCACACATTTATCTAACTTCTACCTTTTAAATTATAGTAGTCCCTCTCATATGGCTTAACCTCGCCATAGATTACATTTCCTTAATTATTTTCCAAAATTCCCTTAGGTCGCCATAATTCAGCTTTTAATAAAACTTCTTATCATTTCATTTTCTATACAACTCATCAAATATATCGAGTTCAAATTCTAAATCTCTATGAATAATTCTTTACTCTAGTTGATCATATCATCGACTCCATATATATTTATGTACATGCACATCTGGATATCCATATCCTTCATAGCTTCACATCATTTAAGTGTTTATACTCTTTTCTATTCATCCTCAATGATACGTTTAAGTTTCCCTGTACTATATATCACTGCATCGCAATGTCACTTCCATTAAATTGCCATTTATTATACACATATACCTTGTAACACCATTGATGTTTCAAAGATTTGCCTTGACTCGATCATTCCTGTCAAAAGTCACTCTTCGAACCCAAATAGACTTTTAAATTGACATTTCAAGTAATTTATATAAATTAATCTCAGTTGTAAAACTTTACACGGCAGTTAGACAAGATTCTACTTTTCCAAATCATTTAATCCCAAGCTACCAATTCCACATGTGACATTCCCCTCGAAAGACTATCTCCCCAAGGTATTGTTATGTCTGGGTCTTCCTTACTCCTGCTCGGTCTTCACTGCAGCCTGCAGTTTGCCACAAGGAGGTTCCAACCCAAAACCTTTTCTTTCCCCGAAAAGAACGCCTTTAACCATTTCACCACATTTAGTCCTTTCATCTTGTAATTCCCCATTGCTATGCATAGCATGATTCAAGCTCATCTTTCGAGTAAATTTATTCACTAACTTTTTACTTCATGACCACACATCAATTATAGTAATCATTGATGTTCACTCTTGAGTGAATTCACGTGTTATATCTATAAATCATAATAGATCCAATTCATTCTGGGAATCTCACAATTGTTTAATTGAAATTAATATTAACTCCCTCTAAGTTACTATACATATTCAACACATATGCACATATAAAATATTTTGAACTCCAACACCATTTATATAGGGGCATAACAGCTCAATTAACATAGTGCAGTCACCTTCACGCACATAAGTATTGGTTTACTTGTGTTGTTACTAATCATTTCCTTTCAATAAAGTCAAAACAATATTTAGAAATTTCCATTCACACTTTCATTACTTGGTATCGATATCTCTTATCAGTATCCCGTACATTCGTCTAGCCTTTTTATCACTTTGTCTTTAACTTTTAACAAGGTTTAATCTCTCATCTTCTTCATTTCTTAAGATTTGACTTTATTCAACATATTATTCGTCTTGGCGCTCCACATATTAATTTACCTTTACTTATTCATCTCGAAAATTCTCTAACTTTCCTTCCCTTATATGCCCATATGTAACGCAATAAAGACAATTTTTCAATTCATTCGTATCAATACTTTTCAAAAACCTTAAAACTCCAATTTATAGGATTTGAATCAATTTTAATAACTTCAATCCAATTCATACGTTAAATTTCATATCCATCACATTGTATACAAATCTAAGGTTACCACCTTAATCATCTTTTCCCGATTGGTTTTCCTCCAAACTTACATCACAATTTCCATAACTATTCATATTCTCTTGGTTTATCACATATGATAGACAAAGTCAATATTTTCAATTTCATTTCGTCCTATAACACTTGTCAACAATCAGTAAATTTCAATTTAAAATATTCTCTCCATAATGTTTAGTATCTTCACCATTCTCATTATTCATTACTGATTATCTTCATCTTAACATCTCCCTAATGTACTGAAAACTCCAATAAGAAAACTTAGCATCCAAACCTATAACCATATTTCAACTCATATGTCTTATCTTTATACCGCTCCCAATATCTAAGTCCACGTAGGAGCTTTTCAATTCACGTAGTATTCTCTTATGCTTTCCTCGTATGTTTCCGAATTGCTTCAACACAATGCTCTAGTAGAAGTTTGTTTAAGGACTTAAACAATTATAGGTTCATCCTCAAAGCCATTTATAATTTTAACGATTCAACGTATGTCTATATATTGATAACCTCCATACATGTTATAATCATGGAGATTGCCATTTGTAAAGTTAACTTTTTATTACAGTTTTTTTTTCGATCAAAACTTTAGTCTCCATATATTTTGCCTTGAATATATTTCGCTATTGATATTCATATACCTTCACTACCACATTCAGTGCAATTTTATTAATTAATGATCTCCAAATTTATTCTTAGCTAGGTATACATCGGATTGCTTACCACTCATCATCAAGAGTTTGACCTTACTCACCACTTCTTGACTAATCACATTTACAAAATGAATAATTCATTGTCAGACTTCGTAGTCGCTTAATTCATTATTGACTTTCTTTATCAGTCCACCATAATTATGTAAAATGTTCGACCATGTCGCTAAAATAATTATTCTTCCACAATAATGATTTTACTGATCTAATTTTGTCATACCAAAAGATTATTATACAAGTCAAACTATTTAAACAATTACCTTATAATCCGTACAAGTCATATAAAACAAAACAACTCTTAGTTCTTTTACATAGATAACTACGGCTATTTCCTTTTTCACTACAACTCCCTAAAGTCAGGTTAGTACAAAATTTAATGAGAGTGTTAAGATTCTACTCTTGTTTTTCCTCATGTTCCTTTTCCAAGTCTTTTTCCCTTTCTTGAGATTTCTCTTTTTGTTCTCTAATCCAAGCTTGTTGGATCCGCCGACATTCCTCGTCACTCACTGGGGCAGCATTCTTTTCGCACTCAGGAGGAAAATGTCTCACAATAGCCACTTTCCTAGGACGACAACTTCCATAAGCTATCGCCACTTTCGTTCTTTCCATAGCATACGCCCTAGATGCTTCCAAAATAGAGTTTCTTATACTTACATTAACATCATTACTACTAGCACTTTCATCTGTCTCACTAGTGCTAGAATTTTCTTATCTCTGAACTTGTGCTCTCAAATTTGCTGGAGTCCAATTAACAGGAACTCTGAACGGATATCTTTCTGGGCTGCTAGGTATAGAGCGCCTACGATTCCTAGCTATGGAGTCCAATGATCCCTCACTGACGCTTCAAGAGGTGTCAGAATTATCATTCTTCCTAGATATGATGATCTATAAGATGATAAATTCAGATAACCTTAGGTGCTATATGCTAATGCATACTTGTAACTCCGTTAACCTAACTTAACTCGGGCCACACTAACACTGTAAATTTTCAAAATATTTTAAAACCAAAAACTTTGATCGTCAAAAACCAAAGGCTCTGATACCAATTGAATTGTCAGGACCCGGAACTCCCATCGGGCCCATGACAACCGCCACGATGTTCCGATAAGCGCTCATTACCCAGAATGCCGACCGAAACCTCGCAAGGCTTAGCATAAGCTTTTGCATCTCCCCGGTGAGCGACAATTATAAAATATCATATTTCAAAGAATCTTATATCATTTTTAGAGCAAAACATTAAAATATTATTTTTTGGCTCAAAGAGGCATTTTCATCATTTTTCTTCGAAAATCTCGAAATCGGCCAAAAACGTAGTAGGTGAGTAGAAAACATATATTTCATGACTAAAAATAAATTTAAGAGTCTAAAATGTTCGTTTGAAGTAAAATTTTGACTATTTGAATATAATAAAAATATTAAATAAAATAAACTATTTTCTTATAAAACAATTTTTATAAAGCTATCGGTAAATAATTTTTATAGCATAAAAGCTAAATAAATTCATTCATACTATAATACAGATAACCAAAGTATAAAATTTGATTTACAGTGACATGTAGGCCCACTACTAATTAGAATGCATTGAAAACTGTGAACCTACAATTCTTGATGATTTAAGTCCAACTGTTGTCCTTGATCAAAACCGCTAACTACGGGCTATTATGAGTCTGAAATGTGATGAAATGAGGGTGGTGAGATTATAAAATCCCAACGAGTAAACAAATACCATCTAAACTATCTAAAGTCGAGTAAATGGAGACGATTAAAATATATCATCATTAAATGATTGATAACATTTCAATTCCTTTTCACTTGATAAATAAAATTCATTATGCTCGAAAAATTTATATGGCTTATCATTTGCAGAAAATCGTGGCCCATGCCATAAAAGCTCATATTCGGAGATACCTTGATCAAAGGTATTCAATCAAGTCTGCCAAGGCTGTTAAAACTTTCATAATTGTTCAAAACTCAATCGTTCCTTGGCGTTAGCTGAGTTTGCCTTCACGTGGTGGTTTGGCGTGAAGAGAACTCTAATTGTTATCTCGGGAGTTACCCTACTTGCCTCTACAACCGAGGTAGAAATATATATACCCGGATTTCGTGCCCCTCTAATAGGCTGGTCTACAGAACCCGCCACTGCAGTGACCATTTAATAATCTACAAATTTAACAAAATTCTACTAGCATGACATGGCAATTATTTTATATGCAGCGTCTCAAGGCTAAATACACAGTTTAGATAATTTCAACACAAATATCAATTAAGCCAATCATGCTCACATTTTATCATAAGCCATTCAATTCATGTCATAATTCACAACACAGTACGTGGTCTCCAATTACTCTAATTTCAAAACCATCGTCCGATTTTAAAATTAATTTATGAAAATTCATTTTAATTTTATAAAGTCACATTTTTTCATAAAACAAGCAATTCACCAATTTAAAATCTTTTTTCACAAAATCACCACATTGAATAAAATTACTTTAGATAATTAAGACGATAATAACTTTACTCACTGTTTTCGAGAATCAAACTCGAGTACTTCGATTATGAATCCTCGGGTGCAATTTCCTTGCCTCTATCGGAGGTCTCACCACCTTGACACAGTATGAAATCAAGAAATTTACTACATTGCCCCTAAATTGTAATAAACTAATTTAGACTATCAATACATGATATGAAATGCAAATTTGTCCGAATATCGCTTGAACGCGGTGTTGACCTAATTTGGCCTATTACCCGATTAAATGACTAATGCGTCCAATTTAGTCCTAAATTGCTCCATTTCTTCTCCAATTCTTCAAATCACTAAATACCAGTCAATTGACACAAAATTCAGCATCACAACCTTGACATTACCTCATGGAAAAATTCAGCCATTGTGATGCACTAACATTGAAATTTTTCCTACTTAATTTTCTCACCATAAATCATCATTTTCTAACCAATTTCTCTTGAAACAAAATCAATCCATCATCCACACACAACATGGGACATTCAGCCATTGAAGGATACTGAGGTATATGTGATTTTCTTCACTTGTTTTCACACTACACATCACTAACTAACCGAAAACACTAACATAACTCAAAATCAAATCAATTTCAACATCATTCTCTCTTTGTACCCATTCGGCCAGCCATGAATCCCTTATGAAAACATGCAATTCAACAATGTAAATGAGAAAATAAGGCATGGGTAATGTAGATCTCAAGTAAAAGTAAAGAAATTTCACCTTACCTAGCTTGATTCCTTGAATTTTCACACTTTCCTTTTGAATTTCCCCACCTAGGGTTTGTTCTTCCTTAGTTTCTCTTCTCCTCTTGTTTGGCCAACCATTATGGGAGAAATGGGCTGATTTTATACCTTTTTATAGAGAAAATAATAAAGTAATAAAGGCTTGACACGTGGCACATTATCATTGGTCCATAATTTAAATATTTAACTTTTAATCTTTAATTCTCCACCACATTTGATGTCATATTTATCAATTCCCATAATGAATAAAATCCATAAATTTCACAAGTGTTGGGAGGTGAAAATTGCCATTTTGCCCTTGGAGTGGCAAAATTACCGTTTTGCCCCAATGCTCCAAAAATATCGAGAATTAAAATTTTTCACTGCTAAACCTCAAGTTATACTCCAAATAATCAATCTTGGTCAATTGGGATCAAAATCTTTTCCAAAAATTTTCATTTTGTCCTCGAACGGTAAAATTACCATTTTACCCCTAGATAGTCACTATTCCAAACTAACTCTAAATCAGCCTTTGAACTCCGAATCACTATTTTAAGTCATTGCTGGATTGTGATATTCTCAATTTCATCTTCAAAATCCCTATTTTAGCTAGTTCGAGGTTTAATTCAGCTTAGCTATTTCTCTAAGGGCAATACCAACTTTTAATGTTTTTCCGAGGCATTCGAGTATACAAGCATTCCGCCGAGCACATGGATAACATGAAGCATATTTTTCAAGCTTGATTCTATACAATTTCTATATACAATTTCTATACATTACGCATCAAAATGGTAGGTTTCTATATACAAATATATGTATTCTATTCAATCTAACTTAACTTAACCCAACCTAGGGCCACACTAACACTGTAAATTTTTAAAACAACTTTTAAACCAAAACCATGCTTTGATGCCACAAGAATTGTCACAACCCGAAACTCCCATCGAGCCCGTGACAACTATCATGACGTCCCGATAGGCACCCATTACTCGGAATACCAACCGGAACCATGCAAGGTTTGCGTATCAGTTTTTCTCATCTCGCCTCTGAGTAATCATTTTCAAATATCATGCCTTGAAGAATTTTAAATTGTTCAAATTCATAAACAGTGGTAAATGATTTTTAGCTCATAGGGGCATTTTGGTCATTTTTCTTCAAAAATTTCAAAATTAGCCAAAATGTACTTGGTGAGTAGAAAACACATGTTTCATGATTAAAAATAAATTTGGGTGTCTAAAACCTTCATTAAAAGTGAAAATAAAACTATTAGAATAAAATAAAAATATTAAATAAAATATTATATTTTCTTATAAAACAATTTTTGTAGAAGTATTGAAAAATAATTTTTTGTAACGTAAAAGTTAAATATATTCATACATACTATAAAGCAAATTTCTTTTACAATGACACGTGGGCCCCCGACTGACCAAATGTAATGAAAATAGTGCACCTATGGTCTCAAGGAGTGCAACTCCACAAGTAACCCTTTACCAAGTCTGCTATATACAGATAACTTCGAGCCTATAATGTGGGGATAAGAGGGTGGTGAGATTATAAAATCCCAATGAGTAAGCAAACATCATCGTAATAATCTAAAGCGGAGCAATAGGAGACAATTAAAATATGCCATCATAATACTTGTTTCATAACTTGGAAATGCATCCCAACCCACATAAACAATTGTATTTCATTCAAATCATTAACAAGGCTTATGAATGCTGCAATCCTTTGGCTCATGCCATCACTCATACTCAGGAGTACTTGATTGTCATCAAGCATCCAATTGAGTCCGCCAAGGCTGTTAAAAACTCATATACATGTAACACATATTGTCACATTAGAAAATACAGTCGTTGCTTGGCATTGGCTGAGTTCACCTCCCCGTGGGGGTATCCAAACGAAGTGGACTCTAACCTTACCTCAAGAGTTACCCTCCGCGTCTCTCTATTGAGGTAATAATAAGACGGGGAATTGTGCCCCTCTAAATTGGCTAGTCCATGGAACCCGCCACTGCAATGACCCCTTTGTAATCCCACCATATCAATAAAAATATCAATTGCATGGCATGGCAATTATTGGTAGGTACGGGTCCTCATCTCCTTACTTACTCCTCTGTCGTATTACCGAGCCAAGGATAGGCCTCCTGCAAGACCTACTAGCCAGGTTTCGAATCCCCCTATAAGGAAAGGTAATGCAGGACCTCCCGCATTACCGAGCCGAGGTACGTTCGGCCATGAAAGGTTTCCAAAGTTCATGTAATTTTCTTCACTTATTTTCCCACTACACATCACTAATCACCTAAAAACACTAACCTAACAAGATTTCTAACTAAATTCAAGCATAAATTCTCCTCCCTCATGTACGGTCAGCATAATATCCATTTACAAACTTTGATTTTCAGCCATGGAAATGAGAAAATAAGGCATGGGTAATGTAAACCTCAAGTAAAAATAAAGAAATTTTACCTTACCTTGCTTAGTTCTTTGAATTTTCACACTTTCTCTTTGATTTTCTCCACCTGGGGTTTTATTCTTTCTTTCCTCTCTTTGTTCTTGCTTGGCTGACCATAATGGGGGAAAATGGGCTGATTTTTATGCCTTTTATAAGGAAAATAATAAATAACTAAAAGCTTGACACATGGCATATCGTGATTGGTCAATAATTTTAATATTTATCTTTTATGCTTTAATTCTTCACCACACAATTTGTTATCTTTGTCCACTACCGTGATGAATAAAATCCCTTGTTCTTGACAGGTGTTGGGGGTGAAAAATTACTGTTTTGCCTTCGGGGTGGCAAAATTACTGTTTTACCCCTATGCTCCAAAAATAACAAGAATTAAATTTTGTCACTGTTAAACCTCATATTATACTCCATATGATCAATCTTGATCAAATGTGATCTTTTTTAAAAATTCTCATTTTATCCTTAAATGGCAAAATGACCATTTTACCCTTAGATAGTCACTATTCCAAACTATGAAATTCTAACCTTAAACTCTGAATCACTATTTTAAGTCATCCTTAGACTATGAAATTCTTAATTTCATCTTTAAAATCCCTATTTTAGCTAGTTCGAGGTTTAATTCAGCTTAGTTATTCTTCTAGGGGCAATACCGTCTTTTAATGTTTTTTCAAGATACCCGAGTATGCCAGCATGTTGTCAAACACAAAGAGGACATGGTAAGTATTTTATTGATTCGGGTTTTACATATATAATGGTTGATGATGTGATTATAAAGGCATGATTGGGTTTTATGAATTGTCTTCAAAAGAACTATATTGAACATTATGAAATTTTGAATTTTAAAGAAACGTGGATGAAAGTATAAGATTATATAATAGGCTTGCTTGGGCTCAGTGGGCTGAGCCCATTGGGCCCTTGGGCTGGTCATGGCTCGAGAATTCAGTTGTGACAAAAGTGGTATTAGAGCTCTAAGTTTAGCTAAGTCCTAAGGATTCCTGTGTTTGTTAGTAGAGTTATTGGAGTCCATGTAGAGTTTTGTCCTTGGATTGTGGGTGTGCAACGCAAGTCAAGGACGAGAGGCTACATAGGCTCCTAATTCATTAGAATCCTACCTATTCTTGTGATGTATAAATGGTTAAGTAATTAATGTTTGGTTGCGTATAGGTTTAGAGGTGCACCGGTTGCACACACCAAGTCTATGAGAGACGGTAGTCTCGATGCCTCTCATAGTACTAGCAAGAGATCGCTAGATTCCATTGCTAGGAGCCGATGGCACCCTGAACCAAGTAGTCTAGAAAGTGGCCTGTCTAGGATTCTCATTAATTGGATCTTACTAGATTTAGAATTGTTATTTCGCAATAAAGAAAGCCTTGACACTAGTGAGACTCTTGAGAGCGAGGATAGTACTGACATTAAGGTAGGTGTAAGAAATTTCCTTCTGAAAAGGTTTGAGGAATGCGCTAAGGAAAAGGGAGAAAAAGATGATGGCCAAAGGAAATTATCATCTTATAAAGGTATCTGCACCCGTTGTTTAACACTATCCTCCTGGTTGTGGATTTGGTGCCACGCCTATGAGTAGCAAGGAATGTAGAAGAATACATCAAGCTTGGATCGAGAATAAAAACAGAAAATCTCAAGAGGACCAGGATGAGGATTCGCTGATATGCCCGAATCAAGGTGATGAGGATCCTAAAGACACTTAATATTTTCGTTGAATTTTGTAGTACTTTAAGTTTAAGCAAGTGTGGTGTAAATGAAGTAGTAGTAGTTATCTGTATAAAGGATTTAAGAGATTGGCTTGTATTTTAAGTGACAAAAATAGAGTATGAAGCAGTTATTTAAATGACTTGGTGCGTGTCAAAATTTTCACGTATGACAGATGTGGATTAGCTTTGCATTGGTTAAGGAAAGAAATTCACTCTATGAGTGTGGTTGGTCTCCTTAAGCAATTATTGAAGGCTAACTTAGAAGTCATCAGTGCTTCAAACTACTACAAGACTTGATGATAAATGTGTTTTGCAGTACTATGAAATGGTTACCAACTAACGTGATGGACTTTTGAGTGGTAACCCTAGTTTCTAGCAAGGTTCATAATGCCATTCAAATTGATAGTGTTTATTAAGAATTATCATTCGCTATGGTATGTGGGTTTGTCATGATTTCAAGTGCAAAAATAAGTAAGTAAATAAGTGAAGCCACAACTTATGGGGCAAATTGAATCAAAGAAGTTGATTTTTGAGTAAACACATTGAGCTATGGGACTATGTTCTAAGAAGCAGGTTCAATGTGTTGTAGTCGTATAGGATATCATGTGAAAGCGTGGTAAGGTAAGGAATTAATTGTAGAAATGTGAAATTGGGAATCTTAATTGTTGTTACAATTTGGAAATATATGGAAGAAATCAATGAAGCTATCGACGACACTTTGAGTGGTTAATGTGATTAAGTCAAGGATTGTAAACTTAAGTATGGATGGAATTATAAAATGATGCCATGACATATAAGGTAATAATTTGGCACAAATATAGACCAATGGAGGTAAATTATGGAACTTGGGGAAAATGAATTCTTGATTTAATAAGGATTACGAGTATAAAGTGTGGAGAAAAATGAACTATTTTATGGTCATTTGTACTGAAAGTCAATAAGCTATTGGAGTTACAAGACAAGAAAGACAATTAGTTATGGATAACAAGCAATGTGGCATGTATTAAATAATGAATAATTATGTGTGTGGTGATATATATAGTGTGAATTCATTACACCATATGGAAAAGATGCTGTAAGGTGGGACTTAATGACTAATGATAAAAGTCAAAAGATAATATGAATTGAAAGTATTAATTCAGCCTAGTGCATTTGACCAACAAAGAGAACATACACATACGTATGGAAATTGTGGTATAAGCTTAAAGGAAAACCATCCAATTGAGAATGATTAGTATAGTAGCCTTAAAGGTAAAAAAATTCCTTATGGCTAGAAAAAGCGAGAAAACTGTGACTGGCATAAAGATGAAACTCACAAGCCGAATTATGGTCATTGGTCGTGATATTAAGTTTTGTTATTGGAGCTTTAAATGCTTTAGATAATGATTATATGAATGGATTGAAAAGTTTCCCTACTGCCTTGTATATTGGCATATAAGAGAAAGAGAAGTTAAAGAGTTCTTGACATGGCCACATTGAGATAAATTACCATGTGAAGTATTAAGATGAACAGTATGTTGATTAAAGTCAAATCCTAAGAAATAAAGAAGATAAGAGATTAAGCCTTGTTAAAGGCTAAGGAAGAAGTGAATGAAGAGTTAGATGAATGTATGAGATATTGACAAAGGATGTCAATGCCAAGTGATGAAATTGTGAATGAAAGATTACAAGGGTGGTATAGCAAATGAGTTAATATAAAGTATTGCTGGGAGGATTTACAACGTTGTCTTGACTTAGTTGAAAGAAAAGGATTAGTAATAAGACAAGGCCAATTACGTGGCATGCTAGAAACCTATAAAAATAACTTAGGGATTGAATGGATGAGTATGCATTTATATATCTTGGAGCATAAGTGCATGTATTTTGAAATGATATGCTCGAAACACCAAAGAGAAAATAAGTGAATAAGTGTTTTAAGAATGCCTAAAGACCTTTGAAAAAGAAGTACAAATTTTACATGATAAGTATAAGATGTATGACTTTGAAACTTGCTAAGGAGCCTAATGGCTAAGTCACGGGTTAAGTGATCACATGCAATGATATATAAGTTTAAGATAGGTATCCCCAAGGAAATACTCAAGAGGAGTTCTGCTATGAATGTTGTGAAAGCAAGCATTGAGTTATATGGTTATAAAGAGGAAATCGTAAGCTAAAAGTGAGATTCGTATTAACATTGAAAAGTAATTAAGGAAAACCTTGTTTTAAGTCTTGCAATTTTAAATACAAACTACTGATTGGTCCAAAGATAATGATGTCACATTAGTATGGAGGAATAAAATAAAAGATGATTGAAGATAATCTAGATAATGAAGTTCGATAATGAAAACTTCCTAATCTAGTATGGAAATTGGAATTGGAAAATGCTTAAGACATGCACGATTCGAATGAGTCTAAGTTTTAAGTGACCCATTAAAGTTGAAATGCAATAAAGATATAGTATATATGTTAAAGGTATGAAGAATAATTGAGAAATGAGGATGACTTTTAGGGATTGTGGTATTGCATAAGATGCAATGATCCAATAAGATAAACCTTTGAAAAATTAACGAGATTATAAATCATATACGAATATCGCATTGCAATTTAATGCAAGTGACATTTAGCAAGTGAGATGTGATTAAGGACATCGTGATGAAAGGATATATAATACGATGAAACTCAAGCATATAATTGGAAATGAGGTAAACAATATGCAATTATGTATAAGCATAACAGGAATGTTGACATGCACTATAAGGGTTATTATATTGAATCTTGGATAGGGATAGGGATGAATAAAGGGAAATATAGTCCAAGGCACGTGAACACATGGATCCCTATACGTAAGGAGGGATGTTGACATTTGGAAATACATGTGCATACGTATATGTGAAATTGATGACTTGACCAAGTGAGGTGAAGAATTGTTCTCAATAATTTAAGATTTGAACTTCATGTATTTGATGAGTTGTATAGATAGTACAATGGCAAAAAGTGCCATTAGAAGTTGAACTATGATGATATAAGAGTGTTTGGAAAAATAAAATAAAATAATATAGTTCGAGAAATCAGATCAAAGAAATGTAATCCATAACATGGGAATAATTGAAGTAGGTGACATAAGTGCAAGATAAACTTGAACTATATGAAAATAATTGAAGGCATTAACCTTTCTCAGCGTTGAGATTATGTACAAAAATGAGTATGGCACGTTTATAATGTTGTAGGCTACATAATAGTGTATAGGGATAAGATGAATGAATCAATGTCGAAAAGTTTGATAAGGAATGAATTAATAAGATGGTGATTTGGCATACATAAGTAAGTATAAAATGCGATCGAAATTGGTATGATTGAAACGGAGTTATGGTCTAAATTTAAGGATGATAATAAGGCATACTCGACGTTTTAAAATAAAAGACAATGATCGTGATGGGTACTGTCGATTTGATTCTAAAGGATGATAACAGGCATAAGTGAGATATGGTCGTCTAACTAGAGGTCAATGGGATGAATAAATGACTAGAGGTTTGACAAGAATTGAAATAAAGATATGTTTGAGGTCAGTGATGGAACTAACGGCATACTTAGGATCTTAATGATAAAAAAAAAACAATTGAGAAGAATATCGTGGTTTTGACTCAAAGATGATAATAGATATAAGTTACGTACTCTAACCTTGTAAAGTGTTCTGTTGAATGGAAGGTAATGAAGTGCAAAAAATCAAAATTTTCTACGAAGAAAGAAATGGAATATGACCATTGAGTGAGATTAACAACCCGTCGTTGAAAAGAATTCGAGGAGAAATTCTAATTAAGTAGGGGAGACTATAATACCCCGTACTTTGATAAAGAGGTTAATGAAGCTTATTGAATGCAAAATGAGGGTAATTATAATATTTAAAAGTGATGAAAAGTGAAAAGAGTATTTTAAGATAAAATATTCCGCACGCAAGGAATTAATAGTAAAATAATAATATTATTATCAAAAAAGAATTTATGAGAAAAAAAGTGATTCAGAAGTGAATTGAGGCATAATAAGGTATTTTGATTACCAAAGAGACAAGTGGAAAATTTTAGAATAAAATAATATTAAAATAATATTATTTTATTCAGTGTTAAATTTTTCATAAAGAAGGAGTATATGGTTAATGTAAGTGGGGGAGAGGAAGAAAGAGGAAATTTCAAAGAAAACTGAAGTTAGTGGGGCCCACGTATTGTTATTAAATAATGACAATGTGGGTAAATAAATATTTTAAATAATATGGGGACACTATGTTGTTGTATAAACTTTATATTTCATTTGTACATGTGTGATAGAAGATAATAGAAGGAAATTGAAGTTAAAATAGTGTTGGGAGGACTAAATAAAAAAGGGAAGAAACTTGGAGGGCATAATGGTAATTTTGCCATTAGTTTGGTCGAAGCTTACAAAGGAAGCTTTGACTCTGATTTTTTCCAGCACAACCGTCTTTATCCTCCCAACCAAATATCTTCTCTTTCATTCTTGAAGCTTCCAATGTTATTTTCCCATTCTCCCCCATGGAAAGTTAATTTTCTTCCATTTTCTTTTCTTGTTTCCTTTCCATTTCCTTTCTCTTCTTGCTTCTTCCTTCTCCCAAGTCCTTGTGCACTAAAGTTAAAACTTTTAAGCCCGATTTCAGCTCCTTTAAAACCTTGGGAAAAGAAAAGAGAAAAAGTGAGAAAGGAAGAAAAGCTTGGTTTTGCAATTCAAGTAAGTAAAGCTATGGTGGCTATAGGTGTATGGAAAATATGAATTTTGTTGGGTGAAATTCAAGCTAAAACCAAGTGGTAAGCTTGATGCTACAATTTGAAGTTTATGATTGGTTTAGCAAGGTGAGGATGATTATGTGCATATGTAGTGTTATTGTGATGTCATGGGTATGGTTGGAAGGCAATTATATTAATTGGAAGTTGGTGTGTAGATATGTGTTGTTAGGAAAGGTTTAAAAGGTTATGGATGTGATGAGCATGAATGAATATTAATGTTATGCTTGGTGGCAACATGTAAATGAGGATGGTGGTACATGTAGACTTAGAAAATGTTTAATGGAAGTAAATTTATAGTTGCTGCCATATGTTAGGAAATTGTTGTGGAAATGATGGATAAACTCGATAAACATTCTTAAGCAAGATTTATATATGGGTCAGAGCCATAAACAAGTTTCCGATAGTCATAATTAAAAGAATTACGCATGCAATAGATAAAAGCAACTTTGGTAAAAAATGTGTCAAGATAAGTTAAGTTGAACAAGAATTCATGATTAAATGAATAAAAATGAAGTATATATGATGTACGCTAAAGATATTGAGGAAGTGCGACAGTAAAGGCAATGTCTTGTGGTGGTGTGTCGGAAGAAATAACGAGCGACTAGGAAGTAGGAATAGCTAGACACGCCTCCAAATAAATAGCAATGTAATATCCCGCTATCGTAAGGTGAGTGAACTTGCATTTGAAAATGTTTTGGAAAATGCCTACATATTTAAGTAAATCATTTGAAAATTCATTTGCTTTTGCTTTAAAAATATACTTGGGGAACAAGCCCTTGATGAAATGTTTTCATCTTGTGAAACATGCAATATGAATAGTTCATACGTTACCACACTGTATTGACATTTATATTATGCATTGGATGTTCCTTTTGTGTGATAATGATGACCCAGCTATGTGTAAGTAGGGAGTGGACATGAGCTGATGATGACCCAGCTATGTGCAAGTAAGGAGTGCACGATGAATGAAGTGGAGTGGTGTACTTGTTTATATATATTTACATATGTATATGTTATAGCAAATTTATGATTATAACATGTGATTGTTGAATGTTGAGTTTCCTAAATGTTTTAGACGATCAAAAGACAACATGTCATTAAGTTTTATTTATGATATATAAGTTGCATTGTTTTAATGATGAGTGAATCATGTTTTCGAAAATCCTCCGTATCATTTACTTGTTCTCTTTCTAGGTTCACTCATTAAGTTTATACTCACGTTTTTTTTTAAAACTCAATGTTTTAGGTTTTTTAAGTTAAAGGTGATTGGATCCTAGGAGAAGGTGTTCTTCCTAGTTCATCGTTCGGTAGGTTTGACATGACACTAAACGTTAGCAATCGTGCCTAGAGTCACTCCGCTGATGGTCAGGGTCCAATTATGTGTATATGAATACTTGATGTGAATGTTAAGATTTATTTGTTAATCTATATATGTATATAATTGTTGATGATGCCATTATGAAGGCATGATTGGTTTTTATGAATTGTGTTAAAAAGAACTATATTGAACATTTTGAAATTTCAGATTTTAAAGAAACGTGGATTAAAGTATAAGATTCGATAATAGGCTAGCTTGGGCTTAGTGGGCTAAGCCCATTGGGCCCTTGCATCGGTCATGATTCGAGAATTGGGCTGTGACAAAGCCTTTAACGAAACATTTTTGTATTGTGAAATGTGATTGTAATGAATTTGCAAAATCCTTTTATATGTTGGTATGTATATATATGTATTGTACATTTGTAGATAATATTGTGTAATGAATATAACCATGCGTGTGCACGATGTGGGGGGATCACAAGCCGGTGATGACTGAATATAACCGTGCGTGTGCACAATGTGGGGATATGTACATGCCAGCGATGACAAAGTGTGGGAGTGTGGAGGATGACATTGTTGTGCACGATATAGGGGTTTCACATGAGCTGGGTGAGGCAGTGGCGGTATTTGTGTTTATATAGGTGTATAAATACTTATGTAATAGAAAGTTCATGAATATGGTTTATGGTTGTAATGTATGTGAATCTTGCATATTGAACCTTGAAAATTGCTAAGTATTTTCAAATTGATGTTTATTGCAGCAAAAATGGCTTTTTTTGTTATGAAAAGAAACTCTTTCTTAGTTGCCCTATTTCTCATTGCAACGAGAATGTTTTTGACTGCAACTAGAAAGTCTCAGACTTGCAAGGTTGCCCATGGTTCTACTTCTCGCTACAACGAAAATGGATTCTTGCCGCAACCAGAAACTCTCGGGTGGTTTCCAAGTTTCTGTGCAGTGCTCTCATTTTGAAAACTATTTTGACCACCTTCTGTTGAAAACAAAGCAAAGTGGTAAACACCAAAGTTATAGCCCAACCTCTTAGCTTTCTAATGATTTAAAAATAATGTCAATTGGACCTCTGTATCATGAGATATTCTTGAAAAATCAAAACATATGCAAACTAAGAATGCCTTTCCACTGCAGCGAGAAACTGCTTTCATTTTGACAAATATTTTAACCACCTTCCAATTAGAACTGGGCAAAGTAGTCAACATCGAAGTTGTAGCCCAACATCTTATCTTTCCAATAATTTCAAAATCATGTCAATTGGAGTTGTTTAATGGGATATATGCTCGAGAAACTGAAACATATGCAAACTAAGAATGTTTCTCACTACAGCGAGAAACTTGCTGTCATGTTTGTTACCTTGCTTGATTTTGACATAATTTTTACCCATTTAAATTCGTGGATTGCTCATGGACTTTTCAACACTGCGAAGCTATTAATCAAAGTTTGAAATGTGGGATTTTTAGTAAGAAATTAACTCAATTGCATTGTTTTTGGAACAAATGCATCATGATTTCCAAGTCTCATTATCGATTGCTTGTTCCGTTCTTATGTTAACTCCCTAAGTTTTATACTCAAATTTTTTAAAACTTCATGTTTCAAATTTAGAGGCAATTGGGACCTAGACCAAGTCATCCACGCATGCTCGTCTTTTGGTAGGTACTACGGCATCTCAATAGTTGTACCTTCAACCAAGGTCACTCCGCTGACAGTTAAAAGTTTTTGTCAGGGTACATGTACATGTAATGTAAATCATTAGGATTCATGTTATAAATAAAAATGTGTGTGTTAGAATAATGATGCCACTATGAATTGGCAAATGAGTGACATTATTTTGGTATAATACAAAAGAGAGTATTTGATTACCATAATGTCTGATTGAATATTTTTATAGTCAAGAAATATAGAATGTGACTTTAGAAATGATGGTTGGAATGATGAACAAGATCACTTAAATAGGCTTGCTTGGGCTTAGTGGGCTATGCCTATTGGGCCTAGACGCCAATCATGGTATGGGATTTGGGTTGTGACAAAGGTGGTATTAGAGCCCTAGGTTTAGTCGAGTCCTAGGGATCCTTGTGTCTGTCAATGGAGTTGTTGGAGTTAATGTAGAGTTATATTTATGGCTTATTACTGCAGCATAAGTCAGCACAAATCATAAACATAGATAGGAGGCTATATGAACTTCTACTCTTAGTAACCTACCCTCTTGCTAACGTTATGCAAAGGTCATAAATGGTGTCATTGTCCGGGTTTGAGATGCTACCCGGGACACGAGCCATTGTTGGAAAGATTTTTGGCAAATGCTCCTAATAGAAGGTTAATGTAACGATATATCCCTCCAATTAAGGATGAAAAAAAATGGAGTTGGACTGATGGGTCCGTAATAGTTTATTTATTTGATGGAATTATAATCTAAACCTATGGTTGTCGATGGGAAGAAATTGGATGACATTTGGATCATTATTTGAGGTCAATGTAAAAGAGCATGTCAAACCCTGCTCTATAAAATAATTATGATGTCATTTACATGCTTAATAAAATGTTTGCATATTTGGGAAGTTCGAGAAATCCTTAAAGGACGATATTGCCCCTAATGATATCGTTAAGTCGATTAAACCTCGAACAAGTTCAAATAAAGATTTTAAGAATGAAATTTAGGATTTCACAGTCCAGGGATTACTCAAAACAGTGATTCGGAGTTTGAGGTCCAATTTGGAGTCAATCGGGAAAATTGACCGATTAAGGACAAAACAATCATTTTGTCATTTAAGGATAGAATGGAGATTTTTATAAAGGAATTTAATCACATTTGACTAAGAATAATTATATGAAATAAAATATGATTTTTGGAGCATAAAATGAAGTTTAGCGGTGAAAAATTATGATTCTCGGTATTTTTGAAACACAAGGGTAAAATGGTAATTTTACCACTAAAAGACAAAACGAGAATTTTTAGAAAAGATTTTGGCCCCATTTCATTAAGATTGATCAATATTACTGTTATTTGAGGTTAGAAAGTGAAAATAATGTAATTTTGGTACATTTCGAAGTATAGGGGCAAAATCGTAATTTTTTTGCCTCCGGGGCAAATCGGTAAATTTTTCACCTCGGCACTTGTCAAGACTAAGGGATTTTATTCAGCATGGGATTGGATAAATATGAGAATATTTGTGGTGGAAAATTCAATAGAAAATGTCAAAAAATTAAAATAATGGGCCAATGGCTTTATGCCATGTGTTAAGCTTTAGTATTTTAATATTAAAGCATAAAAATAAGCCCATAAAACCCATTTTCTCTCACCATATTCGGCCTAAACAACCAGCAACAAGAACAAAGGAAGAAACAAGAAAACCTAGGTGGAAAATCAAAGAGAAAGTGAGAGAAATCAAGGAAACGAGTTAGGTAAATTGAAATTTCTTTAATTTTCCTTGAAACCTAGCTTACCCATGCATTATTTCTTTATTTCCATGGTTGAATATTGAGTTATAATGATGAATTCAATTTTGAAAAATGGGTATGGAAGAGAAATTGATGTTGGATTGGCTTGATTTTGGACTATGCTAATGTTTAGAGGTAGTTAATCATGTTTAGAAGCAAACCATAGGAAAAATATTCATTTGCCCCATGAATCTTTAATAGCCAAATCTTGCTTGATGTGTATTGATGATGGATTGGTTTTGATTGAAGTAAAATGGTTGAGAAATGATGAATTAGGGTGAGAAAATGAAGTAGGATGAATTTTAGTGTAAATGCCACACCATAGCCGAAATTTTCAAGAAAAATTGTGAAGATTTTTATGCTAAATTTTAAACAAATTGGCTGCTGGAAATTGAGGAAAATGGATGAGATTTTAGGGCATTTTAGTAATATTTCATGAATTATGAAGGTAGAAATTAAATGGGAATTTTCGATTGAAAAATAAGAATTTTTACCTAATATGGGTAAAAGTGTAATTTGAAGTCTAAGACTGATAAATTGACCCATGTTTGCTGTCATTGGGTAATGTGGATATAATTGGATTGTTGGAAATTGAAATTGGTCAAATCGGAGTTAAATCGAGGGTTTTAGCAAAGTAGGCCGGGTGTAGGTAAATTGGCCGAACACTACGATTAAACGACTGTTCGAACAATTTCCATCCCATTTCCATGCATGTAGAACCTGAAATAATTTATGATAAATTGACACAGTTTATTGAATTTTGTATCATGGATTATGGATAGGTGGTGAGCAAATTGGTTCAGGTAAGAGACTGCACCTGAGGACGGAGGATAGGAGTATTTATACTCCTAATACAGTAAGTGGACAATTTATCATCTTAATTATCTAGAGTAGATTTTATTAAATTTGATGATTTTATGAAAAATCATTTTATTGGGTGAATTATTAATTTTACGAGAAAATTGTGAAATTTATAAAATAAATTGGATTTACAAAATAAATTGAATTTTTATCAATCGATTTGAAAATTGAACAATTGGTTTTGAAATTAGAGTAATTGGAGACTATTTGATTGTGTTATAAATTGTGTTTTAAATCATATGGCTTATAGCAATATATGAGCATGAATGGCTAGATTGGTTTGTGCTAAAATTATATATACTGTATATTCAGCCTTGAGAGGCTAGATTGTGATAAATTGCCATATCATGCTAGTTAAGATTTTATAAATAAAGTGGTAGATAAAATAATCACTGCAGTGACACTGATTCTGTGGGCCAGCCTAAGGGAGGGGTCACAAAATCAGACTTATCTTACCTCAATCGGAGAGCCGTGTGTGGGGCATCTCCGGAGATAAAGTTTGAGTGCACTTCACGTAGACCACCGCGTGAGAGTGAGACTCAGCCAACATCAAGGCATGGCTAGATACTATTTTTCATATAAAAAAATATGTTCAATTGTATACTACACTGAACAGCCTTGGCGGTCTTGGTTAGATGCTTCGACCGGGGTATCCCCGAGAATGGTTTTGGCATAAGCCAAGTTAAGTTTTTTAGAGATACATAAGCCATACTAAATATTAATTTAATCGAGTAAAATAATTATATTTTGCTCGATAGAATATTTTATTTGTCTTTACTCAATTGAAATGAGTTGAGATAAGACGAATGGTAGTACAAAGAAATAATTTGAAATTTGTCTCCTTTTACTCGACTTTAAATAATTTAGTTGGCATTTGTTTACTCACTGAGATTTTATAATCTCACCCCTCTTCCTACTCACATTTCAGACTCAGGATAAGCTGTAGATAGCCAGTTGCATCGAGGACAACAATTGGATTGCATTCCCAAAAAAGCTGTAGTGTGAGACCCTGTCGAATTTGTTAAAAGCCGATATTGTACCTAGTGATACAATTAAGTTAAATCGATCCTTGAACTAGCTCAAATAGAAATTCTAAGAGGAATTTGAAAATTCTGAAACCCACAGAATGACTTAGAATAGTGATTTGGAGTTCAAGGTCCAGTTTGGAGTCCATCAGGAAAATTGACCGATTAGGGACAAAACGATCATTTTACCATTTAATGATAAAATGGAGATTTTTAGCTAAGATTTGATCACATTTGACCAAGAATAATTATATGAAATACAATTATGATTATTGGACTATAAAATGCAGTTTAGTAGTGAAAATTTGTGATTCTCGGTATTTTTGAAGCACAAGGGTAAAATGGTAATTTTGCCACTTGAGGACTAAACCAGAATTTTTTTGTAAAGATTTTTGCCCCATTTGGTTCATATTGATCAATATTAGTGTCATTTGAGGTTGAAAAGTAGAAATAATGTGATTCGGGTACATTTTGGAGTATACGGGTAAAATCGTAATTTTACCATCTCGGGGGTAAAATGGTAATTTTTCACCACAAGAACATTTTTTTCCAGCCGTGGTCATCTTTTATTCACATCTTGACTTTGACTAATCATGTGGTGGAAAATTTTGAAAGAAAAAGGCAAAAAATTAAAAAATGGGCCAATGGCATTATGCCATGTGGCAAGTTATTTTATTTTATTATTAAAACCTAAAAATCAGCTATTAAAACCCATTTTCTCTCTCTAAATTCGGCACAAACCAGATTCAATGGAAAACAAAAGAGAACGAGGTGGAAAACAAGAAAACCTAGCCAAAAATTCAAGAAAAAGTGTGATTTTCAAGGAAAATCAAGTGAAAAAGGTAACATTTCTTCACTTTTGCTTATGATCTACAATACCCATGCATTTCTTTCCATTTTCTATGGTTGAGAGGCATGATATCATGATGAATTCAATTCTGAAAAATGGGTATGGATTAGGATTTGATGTTGGAATAATTCAATTTTAGACTATGTTAGTGTTTAGAGATAGTTTAGCATGTTAGTAAGCAAAACAACAAGAAAATACTTGATTTTCCCCATGAATCTTCAAAGGCCGAATATCCTAGGTTGTGTGTAGAAAATGAGATGATTTTCATTTCAAATGAATGATTTCATTTGAAATGAAATGAATTGGAAAATGACGATTTAAGGTGAAAAAGTTAAGTAGAAAAAAATTACAGTGCTAATGCACTGCAATGGCTGAATTTTTACATGAAGAAATGGAAAAGTTTTAATGCTGAAAGTGGCACTATTTAAATGGTATGTGGTGAATTAAGGTATTAGAAAAAGAATGGTGCAATTTGGAATCAAATTGGACACATTGACTAATTTATCGAGTAATTGGCCGAATTAGGTCAACACCGCGTTTAAGCGGTTGACCAAGTATTCTATGCATCTGTATAGAAATTAGGTTAATTTTATACCTAATTAATACCAATATAGTAATTAAATTATTGTGCTATTTGTCAATGTGGTGAGCCCTCGAATAAAGGCAAGAAAATCGCACTCGAGGATTAGCAGTCGAAGTGCTCAAATTCGACTCCTAAAAACCTGTGAGTGAATCTGCATTTCAAAAATGGTTTTGCGAAATGTGAACCTATTTGACTAAAATACTTGAATGATTTTATTCAGTCTTCTTAAAAAAGAATGGGTACCATGGGAACAAGTTTTTTGTGAAGTATTATTTTATTGATGTGAAATTTGATTGTGTTGAATATTGCTCATCTCTATGATGCTTATATGTATGGTTAAGAAATTTATATGAACTTGATGTAATCGTGCACGTGTGAAGTGGGAAATGCACATGCTTGTAATGGTGTGCAAAGTGGGGATGGTGACATGTAATGCCCACGATTCCTGAAAATTATCACACGTGAACTTTGGTGAAGCGTGATTTGCTGTCCAAGGGCTTGCAGGGACAGCGATATGTAGCGCCTGCAAGTGCTCAGATAAATGTCTCTTTTACCACCAAGGATAGTAATGACTTGGTGGTATATATATATGATTGATCATGTCTTTGTGTATATATGTGTGATTGTATGGTATGCGAATTGCCTTAAATTGAGAAAAAAAAAAGTTTAACATGAAACCCTCGTACGGTTGAGCAAAACCCTTGTGCAGTGACGGGTTATGATTTCTCTTCGCTGCAGCATGAATGCCTTCCCGCTGCAACGATAATTGTCGATTTTGCTATCTAGCTAGAATAAATCCTAGGGTAAGTGGAAAGGGTTTAAATATTAGTTAGATAAAAAATTGTCTCGTTTTCAACCGGTGCATCATGATTGTCAAATTTCCTGATTGAGATTGCTTGTTCCCTTCTAATATTCACTCACTGAGTATTGTACTCATGTTTTATAAAAATTCATGTTTTCAGATCAGGAGACTATTGGACCTTAGATCGAGGAGTCCCCGTAGTGCATCTCTTGGGTAAGTGTCTGGCATTCGATAGTGATCCTTTTTATTGTAAATGTCTTCGTTGGAAATCATGGGTCCTTTTGTATTGTGAATACACTCAAACAATGTAAATATATGTATGCAATGTAAATTGCTAAATACATGACTGGTATAGTGCATGTATATTATTATCGATAATGCGATTGTGATTTGGCTATGTTCATACTCGAGAAAAGGTATGTGTATGCATGATATAATAATATTTGTTAAGCAATAGTAAATGGATAAGCTTGCTTGGTCTTAGTGAGCTATGCTTATTGAGCTCATGCGCCGGTCATGGTCCGGGAAATTGGGTCGTGACATGTAGGTTTCCAGCTTTTACTACATTTTGGTTAGTTGTAGGCCCACGTGTCACTGTAATTTAAGTTTCACACTCTGATTTTTTGTTTACTAGTATGTAAAAATATATTTATCTTTTACACTGCGAAAAGTTTATTTTCAATGCATTATAAAAAATTTTTATAAGAAATTATAATATTTTCTTGAATATTTTGATTATATTCAAATAATTATTTTTTTAATTTAAAAGACTGTTTTAGATACTTAAATTTGTTTTCAATCCCTAAGTATATGTTTTCTATTCATCTTATATATTTTCACTCGGTTTTGGAGTTTTCGAGGAGAAAAGACCAAAATGCCCCTGTGAGGTTAAAATTACTTTTCTATTGTTTAAAAAAATTTAAATCCCTTAAAATTTGATATTTGGCAATGACTACTCATATAGGAGGTAAGAAAGCTGATACGAATGCCTTGCGGGGTTTCAGTCGATATTCGGGGTGTGAATACCTATCGAGACTTCATGGCAATTGTCATGGGCCCGATGGGGAGTTCCGAGTCCTGACAGAGCATGTGTGATAATGGTAATAAGGGACGTACTTTGATTGAAATGAATAGTGATTGCTATGATTTACTCGAGGTTTATAAATCTAAGCATTGAGGAATGTGTAAACCAGTGTTCATGTGAACGGAGGTAAGTGCACTGGGTTAATTGAGCTTGTCATGCCACTATAGGAGTGATGTTGGGCTTCTGAAATATTTTATATGTGAATATGTGTTGAATATGTGTACAACAACTTAGAAGGAGCTGGTTTTTATTTCAATTAAGTGATTGGGAGATCCTAAGAATTGATTGGACCTATTGTGGTTTATAGATATAAGCACATGAATTGACCCAAAGGTGAGCATCGGTTATTACTAAAATTGATATGTGGTCAAGAAGTAGAATTTTAGTAAACAAATTTGCTCTAAGGATGAGCTTGAATTTTGCTATGCATAGCATGGAGCTAAGGGATTAAATGACTAGATGTAGATTTGGTAGCTTAAGGTTAAATGACTTGGAAATGTCAAATCTAGTCTAAGTGCCATATGGAGTTCTATATTTGCGCCCGATACACAAATTGCTTTAAACATTAATTTATGAGTCTATTTGGATTAAGTATGCAGACTATGATGTAAATGGTTAGTCTTGAATTTGATTTCTTCAAAAGTAAGAGATTTAGAAAATGTTAACTACTGGATAAGCTCGAAGATGGAGCTTCTGCATCTTAAGTTTATGAATTTGGATCTTATGAGCGCAAAGGCAAAATACAACAATTAAGTAAATTGTCCATCTTATCAATGTAACGATTAAGGATTGATGAGTAGAGTTAAGATCACCATGCGAGCTGATGTACAGTTTAATATTTATGTACCTACGAGTTATTTAGAGATCACTGCTTCATCATAATGGCACTAAATGTCATAGTAAAGGTACATGAATATTAGTAGTGAGATGTGTCCAAAGAGTGATTTTGACATACCACCAAATATGGAATAGATATGTCGAGATTAATGTTCCAATCGCAAACTTGTGATAGAAAGCTAGTTTTGCAAACTATGGTTTCCATGATCATAGCATATATGGAGGTTATCAATATGTAGGCATACACTTGGAGTTGCACATCTTGTGATCCCCATGCATCATATGGAAGGAGATATCCCATAGGGGAGTTTAGCTTGATTTATGGTTACATGGCTATAGGCTTAGCACGAGATTGAAAATGCCTTGGCATATATGTGGAATGTATTGTGAAAGGTTGAAAAGCCACATATATTGTAACAAGGTCAATAACGTGAATGATGGGGATATGCTGAGCATAAAGAGCTTAAGGATAATCAATGCAATTATACTAAGTCAGATGGTGTGGTCCGAACTTAGAACATGGACACCTTAAGGATTTTAAAATAATTTCCATTGGGGTCGGTGAGCTAAAGTGTTATCGGGCATACATTGAACTATTAAAGTTATAAGTGGCTTTGAAGATAAGCCTTTGATTGTTTAAGTTCTCAATAGAACCCTATTAAAGGAAGTGTTTAAGTGTTTTGGAAGTGTATGGAAAAGCATAAGAGAATGTATTAACTTTACTTGCTATAAGAGGCCAAAATTTGGAAGGCCATGAATGGCTTGTGAGTAACCCAGCAATGTATAGGTAAATGTGCAAGGTAGCTTTGATTGATAGATAAGGGTAGAACTTTAATGATGAGACTGTTTTCACTACTTTATGCATTGAATTGTAAGTTACAGATATGTATCCACCTTGTGAACACACTAGTGAGATAAATTCGAAAGATTTTTCTCAATGAGAAAATATTAAAGCTCAAAGAACAAATGGCTATATAATTAAGTTAGGGCTAGTAACAAATATGTACATGAGTATAAAAAATATGTTGCAAATATAAGGATGCTTGGAAATGTTGGTTTGAGGCAACGATTATCTTGTCGATATCTAGATTTGATGAAGTTGTGGTCTTGATATGTTTATAGATGGAGGCATAAATGGTAAAATGTGTTTCCCCCACAAGTTCCAAATTATTTTGAGTACTTATTAAGGGAAAGTGTCTAATAAGGGTAGCCAAAGGTTGAATTGTGTTTCAAATGTTTATAGAACAAGGGTGATACGATTTGATTAAATGATACTACTACTGGTGAGGAATAGAATTGCGCTACGGGAATTGTAGAGATCTACTTAGAAAAAAGATAATGATTCGAGAATGCAAGTACTCATATATGAGTAAAGATTGGGTAAAGAGATGTGACCTAGAGTTGAATTACTACATTATGAACTTTGAGTATAAAAAAATTGACTTATACAACACGTGGTGTTTGGGGATGGTGCCAATTAATGGTTGACTCTCGTATGAGAATGGAATATTGAAATCAGCTTCGTGTATTCACCACAAATGATGAGCATGATCTAACCAACTATAAGGAAAAAATGATGCTAAACTTGATTATTGGTTATTTTGGTTTTACAGATGGCTTATTGAGCTTGATATGCCTAAAGCTATTCGAAGTTAAAATTTTTGGAAATATATATGTATGGATATATATGTTGCATATTAGTACAAAAGCTCATGTGGAGTTAGTTATAATTTGATTTTGGTTGTGAACAAGTGAATTATAATGTTGTTAGCTTAAAAATAAGTGTTTATACTTTTGGTATGAGTTCATCAAATTCTATTATATCGTGATCAAACTTGGTGTTTTGATATAGCCTAAAAGGCTTGGTATCTAAACTAGCTTAACTGTGAGCTAGAAATTGTTAGGCTATTATGAAATACACAAATAGATAAGTATGACATGAATTTAATATCCTAAAGAGCAATGGAAAATGATGTATTAGTTTTGGTATAGCTTCAATATATAGTTTTGATATATAATGATGTGGGGAAAAGTTTATAGCTTATATGTAAAGGTGTGCATTTGAATTCATATAATTAAAAGTGTAAAATCTACCTTGATTGGTACAAAGCACATGATTCAAAATGAATGATTATGGATTTAATTTTCTAGGGTGAAAAGGGCTAAAAGAAGTTAATATTAGAAACATTTTAATAGATGATACCTTGATTTTAAAGTTCACTTAAGGAAAGATAAATGTTTAGTTTCATATTCAAATTGATAAATTGATGAGGCTATGAGATATGATGTTTGGAGTAAATTTGAGGAATTTCAAGTTGGATATATTGTATGTGATTGATGACGAACAAATTAGCTATGACATTGGAAATATAGAGATAATTAGTAATCAAGATGAGACTTGAAAAGAAACTTCAAAGGAAACTTTTGAGTAACTTTAAGCTTAAGAGGTTGAGTAATTGATTAAAGAGATTAGTTAATATTATAGAGAGGTATGTGAAATGTCATGATTTATTGAAATGCCTTGTGTTATAAGTTTAGATTTATCTAATGAGCACTTGATCATGAAAGTATTATAGTTGTTTTTGGGAATATGATGACTAATGGTTACTAGATTTGAATCATCCATAATATAAAAATATATTTATGAAATAAATAAAGAGTGTTTGATCCTTATGTATTGTGAAATGCTTAAATGGAATTTGTACGGAAGAATGAAAAATGAAATAGAAATTGGTTGACAAATTAGACCCATAGTCAATGGTGGAATAAATGCTTGAATGCTGGAGGGTTTGATAAAAGATCAAGGTAGAGGAATTGTGGATGGGTAACTAAACACACATAATTGATGATTTAAGGATGATTTGATTTAGGTGTGACCAGAATTAATTGCATAGTTGAATTCTCTTCATAAGATGAAGGACAATATTGTTTTGATCCAACAAGAGTAGTACACATAATTATATATTATGACATTGTCAAGTTTTCTATAAGATTGGAAGTCGATATGATGCATAAACCAAGATTCTATGTTAAGAATGCTTGACGAAACTGATGTGGTAGAACTTTAGAACTTTGATTATTCACCCTACGCCAATTTGAATTTAAGGACAAATTCATTTTAAGTAAGGGAGACTATAGTACCTCATATTTTGATATGGTGGCTAATAAAATTTACAGATGCCAATTAAGGTTAATTACTGACTTAAAAAGGGTAATTCAGAAGTGAACTTGTGAAATCTCGACCTCTAGAGACATATAACTAGAAATAGACGCGATAATGCAGACTAGGGGTAATTTCAACTTTTTCTTGGTGAGCTCCTACGAGTGGGTTTTCTGATGCTATAAAGCTCTAAATAGGCTTAAGGAATGAATGAATGATGTTTATGATGGTAAAATAAATGAAGATAAAAATAATGATAACTTCTGCGATATAGGTAAAATGGCCATTTTGCATCTTGAGTCTAACTTTGTATGTTTTCATGAACCCGAGTATTTCAAGACTATTATGGACCTTGTCATAGTGTCAAAAGAGTAAAAAGATTGCACAAAAGATGGGAAGAAGACAAAGTCACCATGTTAAGGGGATTTTGGTAATTTACGTGAGAATTGGATAAACTTTAGATATAAATATTTAAAGCTCTAGCAATTTCCAACAACTTCCAGCAACTTTTCTTCTTCCTCCCCTTTTTTCTCTCCATTTCATGTTTTCTTCATTTTTCATGGAAGTCTCCTGTCACGACCCGATCCCCGGGCCATGACCGGCACAAGGACCCAATGAGCATAGCTCATTAAGCCCAAGCAAGCTTTTCTATTAACCTTTGCTTAACAAATTTATCATATCATACATACACACACACCTTTTCTCGGGTGTGAACATAGCCAAAACACAATAGCATTATAGATAATAATATACATGCACTATACCAGTCATGTATTTAGCAATTTACATTGTACACACATATTTACATTGTTTGAGTGTATTCACAATACAAAAGACCTACAACTTCCAGCGGAGACATTTACAATAAAAATGGGCAACTATTGAATGTCGGACACCTACCAGGAGACGAACTACAGTGATCTCGCGATCTAGGATTCTACAATCTCCTAATCTGAAAACATAAATTTTTGAAAACGGTGAGTACAATACTCAGTGAGTGAACATTAGGTGGAAACAAGCAATAATATCCAAGAAGGATTTTAAACCATGATGCACACATTTGGAACAAAATATTTTTTTTGTAATTTATTATCAAACCCCTTCCCTCAACTCAAATTAATTTACAACGAAGGAGTATTCAATTTGATACATATGCACACAGATGAATACAATATCCCACTATCTCACCAGCTCATGTGCAACCCCCACATCGCGCACATAGCTGGAGTTATAGTGCGCATCCCCCCACATCGTGCACAAACAATATCACTCTCCATATCTTTGCACCGATCATCACCGACATGTGCTCCCCACATCGTGCACATGTACGGTTATAATTATCACACAATATTATTGGTCAATACATATCACACATCAACACATATATATAGTAGCATATTATAGAGCACATGAATTCATGCCTTTATGCATATCACAATTCACACATCAAAACATTTTTATCAAAGGCTTGTTTTCAGGCATGCATTTTTAGAAATTCGAAAAAAATCATTCAGATTATCCATTTCGATACACGTACATTTCCCATAATAATTTGAAATGCAAATTCACTCATTGTCGAAAATCCGGATTCCGGGTGCACTCAGATTAAAAGTCCTTAGGCACAATTCCCTTGCCTTTTTCGGACGTCTCACCACCTTGACACAGAATAAAATTAGGAAATTTACTATATTACCCCTAAGCTAATATAAACTAATTTAAATTGCTAGCGCATGATACGCAAATGCAAAAATATGTCCAATTATCGCTTTAACATGGTATTGATTAAATTCGATCGTTCACCCGATTAATTGAAAATTATATCCAAATCATCTCCAAATTAATCCATTTCTCCTCTAATATCTTAATTCACTACACACATTTCTAATAACTAATTTTCAGCATTTAAACCCTTCAAGTTCTGTTGGTCCCAAATATAGGTGCTAGAAGGGGGGTGAATAGCACTATCTCGGCTTTTTCTTGTGGGATTAAGACTTGATCTTAGAATGAAGAAGATAAGGCAATGAAAACAATGAACAAGGTATTTATAGTGGTTCGGTCCAAGACCTACGTCCACTACCTTGATTATCCAACCAAGGATTTTCAAATCAAACACTAAAACGGTGGAATTCACAAGCTTCCACCAAGCTTTCATAATGGCTTTTCCAAGGCTTCGCCAAAACCTTTACACTAGTTTTTCACGAGATCAACTAAAACCCAATGTGGTTTTCCAAGGCTCAACCACAACATTTCACTAGTTTTTCCTGGCCTAAACTAAAACCTAATGTGGTTTTCCAAGGCTCAACCACAACCTTTATTCTAGTTTTTCACGGGCTAAACTAGAACCCAGCCCAACTTTTCAAGGCTAACTTGGAACCTACAAGCATCCAAGCAAACCTTGCTTGATGCATAACACTTAGAGTGAAACATTCACTCTAAGAATACAAAGATTGAAAGAGGATAATACCTAGTGATCACACGGTTGATCTATGTGGTAGAAGTTGAAGTGCTAAATACTAATACAAAGGATAGGCGTTGATGTTCAATGAAGAATATAAAGGATTCTCAGGTTTTGCTACTCTTCTTGGCTTGAATGTGATAGTGTCTTTTAGTTTGAAGCCAAAGTTGTCAAGTGTTTTGTTCTTTGGCATTTGAAGATTCTTTTATAGTTGGAGAAGCTGGTCTGATGGCTGTTGGGACGTTTATGACCGTTAGAAACAGTTTAGGGAAGATTCTAGCCGTTTTCTTGTTTTGTAGTGACTTGGCAGATGTAGCAGACAGAGAGCACTTAGTCGACTAAAATTTTTCCTTGGTCGACTAAGTTGGTTTTATTTCTAATGCAGTTTCAGTGATCGCTTAGTCGACCAACCCCATTATCTTGGTCAACTAACTTGATTCTGTTTCTCACCAAGCTTCACCCTTTCACTTCTCCACTTTGACCTTTGTTCAGCAAATGATCTTCCTTAACATATCAGGGGACTCCATCAATACTGATCTTCATTGTTCTTTATCCAAATCACATCTTTAGGTGTTCAATAGGAAGATTGAAATATTTTCTCATTTATGAACATTTGCCTCGCACACTTAGTTATAGATGTTAGACACAAATGACATGGAAACATTTTATTATCATCAAAAACTAATAGAGCCAACAATTTCCCCCTTTTTGATGATGACAAAACATCTCTTGATTAATAGCATGGTGCCTTTTTAGTATCTTTTTCAGTTTCTGCAGAAAATGAGGATTGCTCCCCCTAAGTTCATGCTCCCCCTAAGTGTGTGCAAATTTTTTCATCTTATTCCTGCAAGTTTCTTACTTAGTTATATTCCTGGTGATATTGTACACACTTGCTTTTGATAGAGAATGCTCATACATTCAGATTTTGAGAGTAAATGACATGTTGACAGATTGTTATCAGTTTTCTATGTCTTGCAATTTTCTGTCAACTAGCATGTAGGTTCATATTTCATCATGTTAGCTCCAGATTTCATTCACACCATCATTTTTCCAGCTAAGCTCTTATAAATCATCATTTATTGTACTCAAGCACATGTTTTTACTTTGCATTACTATCTCAGAGATGATTTATCAACACAGTAACTCAATATTAACACAATATCAAAAAATTTTAACAGTTTTGCATAGTATCAGCAGACAAGTTTCTAGCCATGCTTCATAATGTCATAAATATCATTTTCAGAGTTCAAATACTTTAAGCAGCAATCAACAAGCATATTCAACGCATTCATAAAGTCAGCTAAGATTAAAATCATTATTTGAATGCCATTTTGGCCTAGATATCCAACAAAACAGTAATCATAAATATTATTCCAAAAATACCCCTAGTCCTATTTTTGCTACCTATCTACCTTAGAAGTCTGGTACCTCTACCCTTAGGATTTTTGTTTTTCTTGATATGTTCCCTAAAGGTCCAATACCTCTACCCTCAGATTTTTTATTTTTCTTGTAAATACTACTCCCCCTTTTTGTCATCATTAGGGAGGGGGCTGAGGTATCAATTCTCAAAGCAAGATGGTGTGGATTTAGGGGACATAGTTTGTTCCCACCAAGGATTTAGGGAAAAGGGAGAAGGTGGTCTCAGAGGGGGTTGAGAAGCTGCTTCTGGAGCCTGTTGAGGAGATGTATCTATAGCTTTTTCTGGAGTTCCCTGATCCGAGGCTTCTATTAGAGCTTGAGGAATGCTTGCAAGAGGTGACTTTACCTTTTCTGCCAATCTTGAAGACTTCCTTATTCTTGGAGGAACTGATTTTCTTGCTGTCTTCTTCTGTCTCATGGCAAGTGGCTGAGGCTTAGATGCAGGAGCTGTGTCTTTTGCTTTTGCCTTTCCTGGTTTCTTTCTTTTTTCTGTAGCTTTCTGTTCTGAGGTCATTGCTTGAGCAGTTTGAGCTGTTGCTGCCTCTTTTTCTGCTTACTCTTCTCTTGCCATCTGATATAACAGTCCCATGACAGACACTTCATCAGAATGAGGAGGTGATGCTTCTTGTTAAAAATTCGATAGAGACTGGTGCTCAGAAGAACCAGGTGGTGACCCAACTACTTTAGTACCTTGTTCAGATTTTTCCCTTTCTACTGAGGTGGTTTTGTGGGGTTCTTCAATTTCTAGTTCAAGGTCATGATGGCCAGGGCTTGCACACTGGTAGGTTGGTCCTTCAGCTTGAAATTCAAATCCTTCAGGTCGTAATGCTGATCCTTCAGCACCTTGTCCTTCTGGTGCCATGCTCTCAGTAGCAGAGGAGTCAACATTAGCAGTTCCAGTTGGAATTTCAGATCTTGCTTTTAAGTTGACTTCAATTTCATTCATTCTTTCTTCAATTTTAACAAGCCTAGCTTCTTGATCAGTGAGCTTAACATCCATTCTCATCAGCAGGTTGAACATTACTTCATTAGAGAATGGAGGGGCTGTTGTTTCTGGTTGAGTGAGGGCTGCCTCTAGCTATGGTTGAACTGAAGTGATCTTTAAGGTCTTGCTGAAGGTGTCCCCATACACTCTATATCCCATTTTGATCAAACTTTCTAGGTAGATTGGTTGGTCTATACTCTTGACCATATCCATATCATACCTCATTGCCCATACTCCTTTTTTCTTGACAAGCGATGTGATTACATTCCCATATGGCAAATGGATCTTTTCCAATTTGCATGCTGCCCTCAACCTTTCAATCATGAACCTTCCAGTTTAGAACTTCACCAGTGAATGCATGCTCCATCAGCCAAAGGTCTTGAAGGCTGATGTAGCTTAAGCTACCACTTCTACCATGCAAATTTGTAGCTGCAAAGTAATGCAGGATTCTAAATTGTGGACTAATAATCAGTCCTGCATTGCTCTTTGAAGAGAATTTCTCCTTTTTCTTGGTGACAATTTCCCACACAGAAGTAGGATCATATTTATCAAGGATTTCATATTCTGCATTTTCTCTTTCAATTCCTAGCAGATTACTTAAGTCTGAGGCTATAACTAAGAATTCCTTCCCATTTAGAAAAACATTCAAATTCTCTTTAGAATAGTCCTCTGACTCATCAAGCTCTCTTTCACTGAATGCAATGCTAGCATAGAATTCTTTAACTAAACTAGCACTATACGTTCTGTCTTTGAAAGAGCTATACTCCTTAATGCTTAGTTCATTGAAGTAATCAGTCAAGCCTGTTTGGAGTTCAGGAGTTTCACTGAAACTTTCCCAATCAATGTGCTTCCCGCATGTAATTAAGGCATTTTCGATTTTCTTAAACCTTTTTTCGTGAAATTTGTTCCTAAATTTTAGGGAAGAAGTAGATGAAGTACCTTTTTCTCCTTTGCTCTTCTTTCCCAATTTCTCAGCCTTCTTCTTTTTCTTTTTTCGTATTTTCTTCTCAGAACCTTTTCCATACTTCTTTGTTGCAGAACTCAATTCTTCTTTATGCTTTTTCTGTGGGTGCTCAGCTTCAGGGTTTTCTTCTACTGGTCTCTTCCCTTTTTTCTTTGCAAGTAAATCCTTAAGAAGGGTCGACTTGGCCATTGTGACTTCTGAAGAAGTTTTTCACTTAGGGTTTTAGGAGATGACAAAAGAAGGTTCTCGGTTGATTTTATAAGATGGAGAGAAACAAATAAGATTTATGGAATTGAGAGAGTCGGTGTTCAAAGAATTAAGAGTGAATAACAGTTTCTGGCTTAGGGAACTGCCTGCCTCCCCCTTAATCGATGCCTTATTTTTCCAAATTTTAAAAACTCCCTCTCATATTTTAACTATTTACTACACCAGGTTTTCCCTTTTTATTTTGTCACCCGGTAGGCACAAAATCCCATCAATTTAATCCTATATCAAACTCCGTCAATTCTTTTAACTTAATGGAACAAAGTGTTCTTAGTTGACTGAGTTTTACACTTTAGTCGACTAAGTCTCTTCTGTTTTCCTCCATTCAGTCCCGACTTCTTCCTATAACTCATCCACACAACACATTCTTAGATTTCTTCTAATTTCACATAACTTATCCTCACTAAGGGGTTTTGTGAATATGTCTGCAAGTTGGTGCAATGTGCTCACGAATTCAATATTGATTTCTCCTTTAGTTACATAGTCTCTAATAAAGTGATGCCTAATCTCAATGTGTTTTGTTCTTGAGTGTTGTATAGGATTCTTTGAAATATTTATAGCACTGGTGTTGTCACAATATATGGGAGTGTTATTCATGGACAACCCGTAGCCTCTCAATTATTACTTAATCCATAAGACTTATGCACAACAACTTCCTAGTGACACATACTCTGCTTTAGCAGTGGATAAGGCTACAGAATTTTGCTTCTTGCTCAACCAGCATACAAGCATGCTTCCTAATAGCTGACATGTTCCACTTGAGCTCTTCCTATTAGTTCTACTTCCAGCAAAGTCAGCATCTGAATATCCTACAAGGCTAAATGGTCATTCTTTTGAGTACCCCAATCCTAGGCCTTGAGTTTCTATGAGATATCTAAATATTCTTTTCATAGCTGTGAGGAGTGTTTCTTTAGGTTGAGACTGAAATCTAGCACATAAACACACACTAAACTGAATATCTGGTCTACTTGTAGTTAAGTAAAGAAAAAATCCAATCATACCTTTATAGAGCTTTCGATCTACATATTTACCTTTCTCATCAACATCAAGCTTTGTAGATGTACTCATTGGAGTGTTAATGGATTTCAATTTCAGCATATCATATTTTTTTAGCATGTCTTGAATGTATCTATCTTGGCTGACAAAGGTTCCTTCTTTGCATTGCTTGATTTGAAGGCCAAGAAAGTACTTCAATTCTCCCATCATGCTCATCTCGAATTCTCCCTACATTGCCTTAGCAAAATTCTTGCAAAGAGATTCATTAGTAGCACCAAATATTACGTCATCAACATAGATTTGGACTATGATTAGATCATTTAAGTATCTCTAGATAAACAGTGTGGTGTCAATGCTGCCCCTGACATAGTCTTTTTCTACTAGAAATTTAGAAAGCCTTTCATACCAAGCTCTAGGATCTTGTTTCAATCCATACAAGGCTTTGTGAAGTTTGAGGACATGATCTAGTTTTTAGAAATCTTCAAAACCAGTAAGTTGTCCAACATATACCTCTTGTTGAATAATTCCATTAAAGAATGCACTCTTCACATTCATTTGGTATAGTTTGAAGTTCATATGACAAGCAAAGGCAACCAACAATCTTATGGCTTCTATTCTAGCTACCGGGGCAAAGGTTTCTTCATAATCTATTCCTTCCTCTTGATTGTATCCCTTTACCACTAATCTTGCTTTGTTCCTTACAACATTTCCTTGTTCATCAATCTTATTTCTAAGCACCCATTTAGTGCCAACTATAGGATGATTTGAAGGCTTAGGCACTAGTGACCATACTTCATTTCTCTTGAATTGCTCTAGCTCCTCTTGCATGGCTAAAATCCAGCTTTCTTCTTTTTCAGCCTCTTCAAAACTTTTAGGTTCAATTTGAGAAATGAATGTTGAAAATTCACATGTCGCCCTAGTTCCTTTCGTAGTCTTAACTCTTTGAGATATGTCACCTATGATTTGTTCTTGAGGGTGATCTCTTACATATCTCCAGCTTCTAGGTAAGTCACTATGCTGGATTTCTTGTCTTTGTAAGTTTTCAAGTGGTGGAGCTACGGGTTCTTTCCTAGATGAGTCTTCCTCATTATTTTTCCTATCATCTAGACTCATTTCTTCCATGTTTCTTTCTAGATTTTCTAAATCTTCATCATCCTCATAAGTTTCCTTTTCAACATGGATTGATTCATCAAAAACTATATAGACAAATTCTTCAACATTTAGTGTCCTTTGATTGAAAACTCTATAAGCTTTTGAGTTCATGGCATATCCCAAGAATATTGCTTCATCACTTTTAGCATCAAACTTCCCTAATGGTTGTTTCCCATTGTTCAACATAAAGCATTTGCCGCCAAAGCCCCTAAGGTGAGAGATGTTTGGTTTTCTACCTTTATACGGCTCATATGGGGTCTTTGACACGATTGCTCTAATTGAAACTCTATTAAGTATATAAGCTGCTATATAAATAGCTTCAGCCCAGAAATATTTTAGGAGGTTGTTCTCACAAAGCATGATTCTTGCCATTTCTTTCAAAGTTCTGTTCTTTCTCTCCATAACTCCATTTTGCTGGGGTGTTCTAGGTGCTGAAAAGTTATGTTCCAACCCCTTTTCATTGCAAAATCTCTTGAACTCATCATTTTCAAATTCACCTCCATGGTCACTCCTAATAATGGATGTACCTCTTTCATTCTCAACTTTCTTCAATATCCTATGAAAGCTGATAATGCATCATTCTTGTTAGCAAGGAAATAAACCCAAGTAAATCTTGAGTAATCATCAACAATCACAAAACCATAAGATTTACCACCTAGACTTGTGCTGCTAATTCGACCAAAAAGATCTATGTGCAGCATTTCAAGAGGTTTCGATGTTGACACAACATTCTTAGCTTTGAATGATGTTCTAACTTGTTTTCCTAGCTGACATGCTTCACATATTTTATCATTTTCAAACCTAATGCTGGGTAGTCTAATAACTAGATCTTTCTTAATTAGTTTCGACATAGTGTTCAAGCTAACATGTCTTAGTCTCCTATGCCACAACCAGCTATCATTTTCGGCCTTGGCTACTAGGCACATTTCATTATCTTTTTCTAGATCTTCAAGGAAGATTACATACATGTTTTTCAATCTATTTCTTATGAAGGTAGTCTTGTTTATGCCTATGTCTATTACTTCACATTTGTTGGAATCAAAACAAACCTTAAACCCTTTGTCACATAGTTGACTTATGCTTAGCAGATTATGCTTTAATCCTTGAACAAATAACACATGACTGATTTGTGTACAGGAGTTCTTACCAACCGTACCTATACCTTGAATTCTTCGTTTTGAGTAATCACCAAAGGATATAGTGCCTCCCTTTTTCTTGTCCAGCTGTGCAAATAACATTTCATCCCCTATCATGTGTCGAGAGCAGCCACTATCCATGTACCATGGCTGTTTCTTCTTGTGTTGAACCTTTGAGCATGTTTCCTTTAGGTGTAGCTCAACCTACAAAACTATGGTTCAGTTCTTCTTGATAGGTACCTATGCTTTGATGGGTCCTTGAGTGTTAGTGTCAATAAAATAACCTTTTGGCACCCAAATTTTTCTGGTTTTCTGCACATTAATGTTTTTGACACAATCATATGATAAATGACCATATTTTCCACAACAATAGCATCTAAATGATGCATTATGATGATTCTTCTTGCTATATGAATTTTTCTTTAAAATATCACTGTTTAAGCACTTAAGAGCCGTATTTTCATAAAGAACTTTTTCCAAAGCATCAGTTTTATTTTCCAACTCTACTCTCATGATTTCAAAATATGTTTTTGAGTGTTCCAGCTCAGTTTTAAGTAAATTTCTTTGTTCAAAAACAAAGTTGAAATCGAGTTTTATTTTTTCCACATCTTTTTCAAGTGATGCAGCCTTCTTCTTCAGATTTTTATACTTTGAAAACAGGCTTTCAAACTCATTACATAACTCATCATACTCATCTTGCAAATCATTCATAAATATATCATTTGTCGATGAGCATACCTCTGTTTCATCATCCTTTGCCATCAGGCAGATGTTTGCTCTTTCTTTTGAGCTTCCTTCATCAGATTCGGTGCTTGAATCACTGTCTGACCAAGCTACAGCAACCATTGCCTTTTTCGATTTTCTATTTCTCTTTGGAGTTTCTTCCTTTAGCAATGGACATTCAGATTTGTAGTGTCCTGGTTTTTTGCATTCATAGCAGATCACCTCTTCCTTGTTACTGCTTTCATTCTTGTTTTTCTTCCATGAAGGACCTTGATCCTTTTTAAAGAATTTTCTTACAAATTTTCGATTCTTCCTTCCCATCAGTTTTCTCAATCTTCTTGTAACAAGTGCAAGTTCATCATTGTCAACGCATGAGAGTTCTTCCAGCTCATCTTCAAGGATACAGGCTTTGAGTGCTATGTTCTTCTTCTTCTCTTTTACCTCTCTTTTATCCTCTTCTCCTTCTTCCCTGAGCTCCAACTCATGTGTCAGGAGTGACTAGCAAATTTCATCGAGTGTGATGATGTTCAAATCTTTGGCTTATCGGATGGCAGTCACTTTTGGCTTTCAAGACTTAGGTAGACTCCTAATAAGTCTTTTTACAAGCTCATGCTCCGGGATAGGTTTTCCTAGTTGGTTAAGTTTATTTGTAATGTTTGTGAACCTATCAAACATGTCGGTGATGTCCTCACCAGGTTCCATTTTGAACATCTCACAGTTGTGGTCAAGAGGCCAATTTTGGAGTCCTTAACTTAAGAAGTCCCTTCATGTATTATTCTTAACTTGTCCCACACTTGCTTAGCTACTGTACAGCTTGAGACTTTGTTAAATTCAGTGGGAGTTAAGGCACAATGCAAGATGTTGATTGCCTTGAAATTGGTCTACACTTTCTTAGTTTTAGCCTCGGTCCATTCAGACCTTGGCTTAGGCATCAACTCATTCGTGACAACATTCACAGTTGAGGGAGTAAAGGGACAGTGATGACATCCCACATTTCATAATCTATGGTCCTAATGAAAATTGACATTCTAGTGCTCCAATAAGGGTAATTAGAGCCATCAAACAGAGGTGGTCTATTTGTTGATTGTGCTTCAGCTACAACTGATTTTTGTAGAGCCAATTGGATCCTCTCTAAGCGTGTTAGACCTTGTAGCAGAGAACTAGCTTTGATACCAATTGTTGGTCCCAAATATAGGTGCTAGAGGGGGATGAATAGCACTATCTCTACTCTTTCTTGTGGGATTGAGACTTGATCTTAGAATGAAGAAGATAAGGCAAAGAAAACAATGAACAAGGTATTTATAGTGGTTCGGTCCAAGACCTACATCCACTACCTTGATTATCCAACCAAGGATTTTCAAATCAAACACTAAAATGGTGGAATTCACAAGCTTCCACCAAGCTTTCAAAATGGCTTTTCCAAGGCTTAGCCACAATCTTTACACTAGTTTTCCATGGAATCAACAAAAACCCAATGTCGTTTTCCAAGGCTCAACGACAACCTTTACTCTAGTTTCTCACGGGCTAAACTAGAACCCAACCCCAACTTTTCAAGGCTAAGTTGGAACCTACAAGCATCCAAGCAAATCTTGCTTGATGCACAACACTTAGAGTGAAACACTCACTCTAAGAATACAAAGATTGAAAGAGGATGGTACCTAGTGATCACACAATTGATCTATGTGGTACAAGTTGAAGTGCTAAATACTAATACAAAGGATAGGCGTTGAGGTTCAATGAAGAATACAAAGGATTTTCAGGTTTTGCTACTCTTCTTGGCTTGAATGTGATGGTGTCTTTTAGTTTAAAGCCAAAGTTGTCAAGTGTTTTGTTATTTGGCATTTGAATATCCTTTTATAGTTGGAGAAGCTGGTCTGATGGCTGTTAGGAAGTTTATGACCGTTAGAAATAGTTTAGGGAAGATTTTAACCGTTTTCTTGTCTTGTAGTGGCTTGGCGGATGTAGCAGACAAAGAGCACTTAGTCGACTAAAATTTTTCTTTGGTTGACTAAGTTGGTTCTGTTTCTGATTCAGTTCCAGTGATCGCTTAGTCGACTAACCCCATTATCTTGGTCGACTAACTTGATTCTGTTTCTCACCAAGCTTCACCCTTTCACTTCTCCACTTTGACCTTTATTCAGCAAATGATCTTCCTTAACATATCAGGGGACTCCATCAATACTGATCTTCCTTGTTCTTTATCCAAATCACATCTTTGGGTGTTCAATAGGAAGATTAAAATATTTTGTCATTTATTAACATTTGCCTTGCACACGTAGTTATAGATGTTAGACACAAATGACATAGGAACGTTTTATTATCATCAAAAACTAATGGAGCCAACAATTTCTTCGGATAAAATTTGGTCATTACAGTGCACTTACACCGTAATGTTTCCTAATCAATTTTTTTTTCTAAATTCTTCATTTTTCCAATTCATTTCATTTGAAATGAAATCATTTCATTTGAAATGAAATCATTTCATTTTCCAAGCACAACCCTTGATTTTCGGATTTGGAAGATTCATGGAGAAATCAAGTTTTTTTCTTACAATTTTGCTTACTAACATACTAACATATCTCTAAACACTAACATAGTCTAGAATCAAGCCAATCCAACAAGCATTCCTCATCCATACACATTTTTTAGAATTGAACTCATCATGATATCTCAATATTCAACCATGGAAATCAAGAACAAAAGCATGGGTCTTGTAGATCATAAGCAAAAGTGAAGAATTATTACCTTTTTCAATTGATTTTTCCTTGAAAATCACACTTTTCTTGAATTTTTTGGCTAGGTTTTCTTGTTTTTCCCTTTGTTCTCCTTTCCTTTCCCTTAAATCTGGTGTGTGCCGAATTTAGAGAGAGAAAATGGGTTGAAATGGCTGATTTTTAAGCTTTAATAATAAAATAAACTAACTTGCCACATGGCATAATGCCACTGGCCCATTTTTTGACTTTTTTGACTTTTTCTTCCAATTCTTTTCCACCACATGATTTGTCAAAGTCAAGATATGATAAAAAGATGACCATGGCTGGAAAAATATGTTATGGTGGTGGAAAATTACGATTTTGCCCCCGAGATGGTAAAATTACGATTTTGTCCCTATACTCCGAAATGTACCAGAATCACATTATTTCTACTTTTCAACCTCAAATAACACTAATATTTATCAATAGTAGCCAAATGGGGCAAAAATCTTTTCAAAAAAATTCCCGTTTAGTCTTTTAGTGGAAAAATTACTATTTTGCCATTGTGTTCCAAAAATACCGAGAATCTCAAATTTTCACTGCTAAACATCATTTTATACTCCAATAATCATAATTATATTTCATATAGTTATTCTTGGTCCAATGTGATCAAATCTTGGCTAAAAATCTCCATTTTATCATCAAATGGTAAAATGATCGTTTTGTCCCTAACCGGTCAATTTTTCCGATTGACTCCAAACTGGACCTTGAACTCCGAATCACTATTCTAAGCCATTCTGTGGGTTTTAGAATTTTCAAATTCCTCTTAGAATTTTTATTTGAGCTAGTTCAAGGTTCGATTTAACTTAATTGTACCATTAGGTACAATACTGGCTTTTAACAAATTCGACAGGGTCTCACACTCTCCCCCACGAATAGAAATTCGGTCCCCGAATTTAAATTCAAAGTAGAGTGGCTTACCTTTACATATCGAAGAGGTGTGGATACTTTGTTCACATTTCCTCCTCAGCTTCCCATGTTACCTCTTCACTAGTGTGATTTTGCCATAACACTTTCACTGAGGCTACATCCTTTGATCGGAGCCTATTGACTTGTTTGTCAAGGATAGCTATTGGTTGTTCCTCATAAGTCAAATAATCTTGCAACTAAACTGTTTCATATCATATTACATGCGAAGGATCTGGATTATACTTCCTCAACATAGACACATGGAACACAGGGTGAATACTCGAAAGGTCTAGCGGTAATGCCAATCAATATGCCACTATTCCGACCCTCTCGAAGATCTCGAAAGGTCCTATATACCGAGGACTTAATTTACCCTTCTTGCCAAACCTCATTGCCCCTTTGGTTGGCAAGACTTTTAGAAATACATGGTCTTCCACTTGAAACTCTAAATCCCTCCGTCGGTTATCAGCATAAGACTTTTGCCTACTTTGGGCTGTAAGCATCCTCTGGCAAATCATATTGATTTTATCAGTGGCGTCCTGCACCAACTCAGGCTGCAAAAGTTTCTTTTCACCTACCTCTAGCCATCCAATGGGTGACCTGCACCTTCTTCCATATAGTGCTTCAAATGGTGCCATTTGGATGCTAGATTGGAAACTGTTATTGTAAGCAAATTGCACTAAGGGTAAATACCTACCCCATTTGACTCCAAGGTCTATTACACATGCCCTCAACATGTCTTCCAAAGTCTGGATGGTTCGTTCAGACTGTCCATCAGTCTGGGGGTGGAAAGTTGTACTAAAATCCAACTTAGTGCCCAATGCTTTTTGTAACTTTTCCCTGAATCTACTAGTAAACTGTGTCCTTCTATCCGACACTATAGAAACAAGGATGCCATGCAACCGTATTATCTCATCCACATAGAGTTGGGCATACTGAGCAGCTCCATAAGTGGTCTTAACCGGAAGAAAATGAGCTAACTTCGTCAACCGGTCTATTATGACCCAGATCGAGTCATAACCCTTACTAGTTCGAGGCAAACCAGTTACAAAATCCATTGCAATCTGCTCCCACTTCCATTCGGGCACTGGTAATGGCTGTAGTAATCCTGTAGGCCTTTAGTGCTCTGCTTTAACCTATTGACACACTAAGCACTTGGAGACAAACTCAGCCACATCTCTCTTAAGTCCTTCCTACTAGTACACTTCTTTTAAATCTTGATACATCTTTGTAGCTCCTGGATGTATCACATAGGCTGCCATGTGAGCCTCCTCCAATATCTCTCTCCTCAATCCTTCACTATCTGGCACATAGAGTCTGGTTCCATACCTCAACACTCCATCCGTGCCTTTGGTAAACATCTTCTCTTTCATTCCCTGAGGATCCTCTAAGACCTTAACTATGAACTCATCTTTACTTTGTGCTTCTTTAATTCGGTCCATTAGGACGGGCCTCACTCTAAATGGGCTAGCAATGCATCTGCCTCGAAAACCTCCAAATACACATCCATGTCTCCCAAGCTATGTATCTCCCTAACCAATAATCTCCTGTCTGTGGAGATATGTGCTAAGCTACCCATCGACTTTCGACTCAGAGCATCCGCCACCACATTAGCTTTACCGGGATGGTAAAGAATAGTACAATCATAATCTTTCAACAACTCCATCCATCTGCGTTGTCGCAAGTTAAGATCCCTCTGCTGAAAAATATACTTTAAGTTTTTGTGGTCCGTATATATCTCACAAGTCTCACCATACAAATAATGTCCCCAGATCTTTAAGGCAAACATGATTGCTGCCATCTCCAAATTGTGTGCGAGGTAATTCTGTTCATGCCTTTTAAGTTGCCTACATGCATATGCAATCACCTTCCCGTGTTGCATTAACACGCATCCTAAACTAACCAACAAGGCATCACAATATACTGTATAACCCTCTGGACCCTGTGGTAGGCTCAACACTGGAGCTGTGGTGAGACATGTCTTAAGCTTTTCAAAGCTATCTTCATAAGTATTTGACCACACAAATTTTGTATCCTTACGTGTCAACTTGGTTAGAAGGGCGGCTATTCTGGAGAAATCCTTAACAAAGCGACGATAATAGCCTGCCAACCCTAAAAAGCTTCTAATCTCCGTAACTAATGTTGGCCTTTGCCATTTCTCCACTGCTTCGACTTTCTTTGGATCCACTTATACCCCATCCTTAGATACCACATATCCCAAGAATGCAACACTTTCAAGCCAGAACTCACATTTGGAGAACTTGGCATACAATCGATGATCTCTTAAAATCTGGAGCACTATCTTAAGATGCTGCTCATGCTTCTCTCGATTCCTCGAGTAGATCAAGATATCGTCAATGAACACCACTACAAACTTGTCCAGGTAGAGCTTGAACACTCGGTTCATCAAATCCATAAAGGCCATAGGGGCATTAGTAAGCCCAAACGGCATCACCAAAACTCATAATGCCCATACCTAGTTCGGAAGGTGGTCTTTGGCACATCCTCATCCCGGATCCTCAATTGATGATACCCAGATCGCAAATCTATCTTAGAGAAACATTGTGCCCCTTGTAACTGATCAAACATGTCATCTATTCTTGGAAGGGGGTACTTGTTCTTTACTATTACCTTATTAAGTTGTCGGTAGTCAATGCATAGTCTAAGTGACCCATCTTTCTTCTTTACGAATAGTGTCGGTGTTCCCCATGGTGAGACACTGGGGCGAATGAAACCTTTGTCTAGCAGATCCTCCAACTGATCCTTGAGCTCCTTGAGCTCTGTCGGTGCCATCCGATATGGGGGTATGGATATAGGTCTAGTATCAGGAATCAAGTCTATGCAAAATTCAATCTCTCGCTCCGGGGGTAATCCCGGTAGTTCCTCAGGAAATACATCCACAAACTCATTCACTACCGACACTTGACTTATATCTCTGACCTCTACTTGGTTATCCCTCACCACCGCCAAGTAACCTTGACAGCCCTGCCTCAATAACCTCCTAGCAGATATGGCTGATATCAAGTTGGTCGGAACATTACTTTTATCCCCCTAGATGTTAAATGATGGATCACCCAGGAAATCAAATCTAACTATCTTATGGTAATAGTCTACACTGGCATGGCAATGTGACAGCCAGTCCAATCCCAATATCACATCAAAATCCAAGGTGTCTAACACCACAAAATTCACTAGGGTGTTCTTATCCTTGATTTGGACTACGCAGGATTGATATTCTGACTCAGCCACAAATGCTTCCTTCAAAAAAGTAGATACCACTAATTGTTCTTCTCTCCTAACATAGTCTTTACCCAATCGTAATGCAAAGCATGTAGAGATAAAAGAATGAGTAGATCCAGGATCAAACAACACTCTAGCATCCATATTACAAATGGAAAGAGTACCTGAAACTACTACATTTGAGGTTTGGGCATCTTGGGGAGTTAAAGCACACACCCTTGCCTGGCCTCTTCCTACAAAACTTTGATGTCTAGACTCAGCTAGTCTACCCTGAGAGGAAGCACTAACACCTCTACCTCGTGTCTCGCTAACTTCTTGGCCAGTTGAGACAACTGCCGAAAGAGTAGACAAAGCTGGCCGAGTAGAACCACGAACCGAACCTTGCGATTGTTGGGCTGTCGGGCAGTTCCTCAAAATATGTCCAAGCTTGCCACAATTAAAACAAGTCCTTACAGGATGATAGCATTGTCCTCTATGTGGTCTCCCACAATTATCGTAGGAAGGGATAGCTTGACTACTCTGCCTGGAATCTTGCGGCTGCCTCATTCCACTAAAAGTGGTCTGTCCTAACCCAACGCTAACACTCGTCACATCATTTCCTCGTTGGGGAAACCTTGATCCTCTCTGTGGTCCTTGACGGTTAGAGAATGAAATTCTGCCATCGAAATCTCTGCGACCTTGATAACCTTTTGTTTTGGCCCTTTTTGCTCTATCTCTTACGACCTTGCTCTCACCGGTCTTCATCTCAATTCGTTGAGCACAGTTTGCTGCCGCAGAGTACGTATGGAAATCTCGAGAGGCCACAGCCTTAAACAATGGTTCCACCAGTCCATCCACAAATCTTTGGACCTTCATCTCCTCCGTGGAAACCAAATATGGTGCATATTGAGACAGCTGCATAAATTTTATATCATACTTCGACACTGTCATGCTCGGAGTCTGCACCAATTCCTCAAACTCTCTAGCTCTGGCGCTTCACACATTGTGCGATAAAAATCAATCTAGAAAGGCTGTACTAAATTCACTCCAAGTCAACAGTGGAGCGTCTATCGGTCTACCCCTTCACAAGAAGTCATACCATTCCTGTGCTACATCCTTCAATTGAAAAGCTACTAGCTCCACTGATCTACAACTAGAGCATCCCATAGCGTTACAAATCCTCTCCATCTTGTCTAAGAAAACTTGGGGTTTCTCTGACTCATCCGACCCCGTAAATGATGGAGGCTTGAGTTTCAGGAAGTCAGTGAGTGAAACTTCAACCTGACCTCTGTCACTCTCGGGACGTTGGTGGTCTGTTTGGCCTTGGGAACTAGGGGACTCTTGCTCCACATGTCTCCCCTCTACTATTTTCTGTATATCTTCCATATGGGCTGCCATCATTTTTACAACCTAATTGACTCCCTGCAAACCCGTCGCCAAGTCTTCAATAGTAATGCCCTCAGTCGGTGGCCTAACAGTCTCACCTACAGGCTGTCCATTCTCTCTTCTACTCTCGGGCATATCTGCCCTCACCGGCCTAGTGACCCTACCACATCTACCTCGCCCCATACGAGTGGGTGCCCGTGGCCTATTGGTCATCTCAGTAAGAGCATCTTGCTCCCCCACTTGTCTCGAGGTGGCCTGTGTCTTAGCTGGCAATCTTACCTAGACAAGAGCAACACCAATTATTAAACACAATTAAAAATAAGGTGGTTTCTAAGATTAGGAATTTATGCAGTTCCTCAATTATGAAATGTGCCGCGGCTCACAGTTCATAATTAAAGATCCCACATAAAGACCTGACTCTCCGCTGGACTCGACCATAACTCCTTAGGACCTAACAACCTAAGGCTCTGATACCAACTTTGTCAAGACCCGATCCTCGGGCCATGACCGATGCAAGGACCCAATGAGCATAGCTCACTAAGCCCAAGCAAGCCTTTCCATTTACCTTTGCTTAACAAATTTATCATATCATGCATACACACACACTTTTTCCCGAGTGTGAACATAGCCAAAACACAATGGCGTTATAGATAATAATATACATGCACTATACCAATTATGTATTTAGCAATTTACATTGCACACACATATTTACATTGTTTGAGTGTATTCACAATACAAAGACCCACAACTTCCAGCGGAGACATTTACAATAAAAACGGGCAGCTATTGAATGTCGAACACCTACCAGGAGATGAACTACAGTGATCCCGCGATCTAGGATTCTACAATCTCCTGATCTGAAAACATGAATTTTTGAAAACGGTGAGTACAATACTCAGTGAGTGAACATTAGGTGGAAACAAGCAATAATATCCAAGAAGGATTTTAAACCATGATGCACACATTTGGAACAAAACATTTTTGATCCAATTTATTATCAAACCCCTTCCCTTATCTCAAATTAATTTACAACGAAGGAGTATTCAATTTCATACATATGCACACAGATGAATACAATATCCCACTATCTCACCAGCTCATGTGCAACCCCCACATCGCGCACATAGCTAGAGTTATCGTGTGCATCCCCCCACATCGTGCACAAATAATATCACTTTCCATATCTCTGCACCCATCATCACCGACATGTTTTCCCCACATCGTCCACATGTACGGTTATAATTATCACACAATATTATTGGTCAATACATATCACACATCAACACATATATATAGCAGCATATTATAGAGCACATGAATTCATGCCTTTATGCATATCACAATTCACACATGAAAACATTTTTATCAAAGGCTTGTTTCCAAGCACGTATTTTTAGAAATTTGGATAAAATTATTTAGATTATCCATTTCGATACACGTACATTTCCCAAAATAATTTGAAATACAAATTCACTCACTGTGTCGAAAATCTGCATTCCGAGTGCACTGAAATTAATAGTCCTCAAGTGCAATTCTCTTGCCTTTTTCGGACATCTCACCACCTTGACACAGAATAGAATTAGAGAATTTACTATATTGCCCCTAAGCTAATATAAACTAATTTAAATTGCTAGCGCATGATACGCAAATCCAAAAATACGTCCGATTATCGCTTTAACGCGGTACTGATTAAATTCGATCGTTTACCAGATTAATTGAAAATTATATCCAAATCATCTCCAAATTAATCCATTTCTCCTCTAATATCTTAATTCACTACACACATTTCTAATAACTAATTTTCAGCATTTAAGCCTTTCAATTTCTTCAGATAAAATTTGGTCATTACGGTGCACTTACACCATAATGCTTCCTAATCACATTTTTTTTCTAAATTCTTCATTTTTCCAATTCATTTCATTTGAAATGAAATCATTTCATTTTCCAGGACAACCCTTGATTTTCGATCTTGCAAGATTCATGGGGAAATTAAGTTTTTTTCTTACGGTTTTGCTTACAAACATACTAACCTATCTCTAAACACTAACATAGTCTAGAATCAAGCCAATCCAACAATCATTCCTCATCCATACCCATTTTTCAGAATTGAACTCATCATGATATCTTAATATTAAACCATGGAAATCAAGAACAAAAGCATGGGTCTTGTAGATCATAAGCAAAAGTGAAGAATTATTACCATTTTCACTTGATTTTTCCTTGAAAATCACACTTTTCTTGAATTTTTTTGGCTAGGCTTTCTTGTTTTTCCCATTGTTCTCCTTTCCTTTCCCTTAAATCTGGTGTGTGCCGAATTTAGAGAGAGAAAATGGGTTGAAATGGCTATTTTTAAGCTTTAATAATAAAATAAACTAACTTGCCACATGGCATAATGCCATTGGCCCATTTTTTGACTTTTTTGACTTTTTCTTCCAATTCTTTTCCACCACATGATTAGTCAAAGTCAAGATATGATCAAAAGATGACCATGGCTGAAAAAATATGTTATGGTGGTGGAAAATTACGGTTTTGCCCTCGAGATGGTAAAATTATGATTTTGCCCCTATACTCCAAAATGTACCGGACTCACATTAGTTCTACTTTTCAACCTCGAATAACACTAATATTGATCAATATTAGCCAAATGGGGTAAAAATCTTTTCAAAAAAATTCTCGTTTAGTCTTTTAGTGGCAAAATTACTATTTTGCCATTGTGTTCCAAAAATACCGAGAATCTTAATTTTTCACTACTAAACATCATTCTATACTCCAACAATCATAATTATATTTCATATAGCTATTCTTGGTCCAATGTGATCAAATCTTGGCTAAAAATCTCCATTTTATCATCAAATGGTAAAATGACTATTTTGCCCCTAGCCGGTCAATTTTTTCGATTGACTCCAAACTGGACCTTGAACTCCGAATCACTATTCTAAGCCATTTTGTGGGTTTCAAAATTTTCAAATTCCTCTTAGAATTTTTATTTGAGCTAGTTCAAGGTTCGATTTAACTTAATTGTACCACTAGGTACAATACTAGCTTTTAACAAATTCGACAGGGTCTCACATCTCCTATTGTAACCTTAAACCTTATGACTTTCTGCACTTTTTCATAGGGTTTTTCAGGCTTTTTCTCTTTTACATCTCAAAAGCCCTTAAAGGTTTTTCTTTGGTATATCTTCTCACTAGCTGGATGGGTGGAGAGAGAGAAGAAGATTATCCACAATAGCTTGAATGCTTTTGAAAAGGAATTCAACTACAAAAACCACCAAGGTGAGTAATGAATTAGATTTAATTTCCAAGTTGTTGATAATGGTTGATGATTAAAGTGGTTAGTTGATCTGTTGTTGAGATTGTTATTCATTTTTAGAGTGACTAGAGTAGAGTAAGCAAATATCCACTTAATTGTAACTGGGATCTAGTTAGGAAATAGGAAATAGCTTTTGAGAGTATATTAATGCCAATTTGGGTTGATTAAGGTGTTATTGGGTGTGATAGGTTCCAACGAGGCCTCGCATGTCTGTTTGAAGCAATAATCAAAGTTAGAATCGATTAAAGATTCAACAAATACCGGTGAGTGAACCTGCACTAAAATGTTTTGGGTAGATGCATATATTTTTAAATGAATCACTTGAATTGTTTAAATTGTCTTTTCTTCAAATTGCATACAGGAACAAGCCTTTAACGAAACATTTTTGTATTGTGAAATGTGATCGTAATGAATTTGCGAAATCCCTTTATATGTTGACATGTATATATGTGTATTGTACATCTTTAGATTATATTGTGTAATGAATATAATTGTGCGTGTGCACGATGTGGGGGAATCACCAAGCCAGTGATGATTGAATATGACCATACGTGTGCATGATGTGGGGGGATGCATATGTTGGTGATGACTAAACATAACCGTGCGTGTGCACGATGTAGGGGAATGCACATGCCGGTAATGACAGAGTGTGAAAGTGTGAAGGATGACATTGTTATGCACAATGTGGGGGTTGTACATGAGTTGGGTGAGGTGGTAGCGGTATTTATGTTTATATATGTGTATAAATACTTATGTAATAGAAAGTTCATGAATATGGTTTATGGTTATAATGTATGTGAATCTTGCATATTGAACCTTGAAAATTGCTAAGTATTTTCAAATTGATGTTTATTGCAGCAAAAATGGCTTTTTTTGTTATGAAAGGAAACTCTTTCTTGGTTGCCCTATTTCTCACTACAACAAGAATGTTTCTGGCTACGGCTAGAAACTCTTAGACTTGCAAGGTTGCCCATGGTTTTACTTCTCACTGCAGCGAAAATGGATTCTCAATGTAGCCAGAAACTCTCTAGTGGTTTCCAAATATCTATACAATGCTCTCACTTTGATAACTATTTTGACAACATTCTGGTCAGAACTGGGCAAAGTGGTATCAATGTTGTAGTCCAGCCTCTTAGCTTTCTAATGGTCAAAATATCATGTTAATTGGACCTTCGTATCATGAGATATGTTTGAAAAACTGAATGTTTGAAAGGCAACCCAAGAATGCCTTTCCACTGTAGTGAGAAAGTGGTTTCATTTTGACAAATATTTTAACCACATTCCAATTATAACTGGGCAAAGTTGTCAGCATCAAAGTTGTAGCTCAGCCTCTTATCTTTCTAATAGTCAAAAAATCATGTCAATTGAACTTCTGTAGTGGGAGATATGCTTGAAAAATTGAAACATATGCAAACTAGGATTGTTTCTCGATACAGCGAAAAACTTGTTGTCATGCTTGTTACCTTACTTGATTTTGACATATTTTTTGCCCATTTAACTTTATGGATTGCTCATGGTTTTTTCAACACTTTGAAACTATTAATCAAAGTTTGAAATGTGGGGTTTTTAGTAAGAAATTAACTCAATTTCATTGTTGTTGAAACAAGTGCATCATGATTTCCAAGTCTCTTCATCGATTGCTTGTTCTGTTCTTATGTTCACTGACTAAGTTTTATACTCACATTTTTTTAAACTTCATGTTTTCAGATTTAGAGGCAATTGGGACCTAGACCAAGTCGTCCATGCATGCTCGTCTTTTAGTAGGTACTACGACATCTCAATAGTTGTACCTTCACCCAAGGTCACTCCGCTGGTGGTCAAAAGTCTTTGTCAGGGTACATGTTCATGTAATGTAAATCATTAGGATTAATGTTATAAATAAAAATGTGTGTATTAGATTAATGATGCCACTATGAATTGCCAAATGGGTGACATTATTTTGGTATAATACTGTCAAACCTGACCATATAAAATATCTGCCATGTCATACATGTTATGGATAACCCGATTTCAAGCCTCGAAAAATTGTCAAGAGTCGGTAGTGTACTTAGTGGTACAACTAAGTTGATTTGAGCCTCGAACTAGTTAAAATAGGGATTTTAAGATGAAATTGAGAATTTCAAATTCCAGGAATGACTTTGTCACGACCCGGAACTCCCATCGAGCCTGTGACAATCGCCGCGACGTCCCGATAGGCACCCATTACCTAGAATGCCAACCGGAACCCTGCAAGGCTTACATATCAGTTTTTTTTTTCATCTCCCCTGTGAGTAATCATTGTCAAATATCATATCTTAAAGAACTTTAAGCTTTTCTAACTCAAAAACAATGGAAAGAAATTTTCACCTCATAGGGGCATTTTGATCATTTTTCCACAAAAATCTCAAAACTGGCCAAAACGTAATAAGTGAGTAGAAAACACATATCTTATGAATCGAAATAAATTTAGATGTCTAAAACATTCGTTTGAAGCGAAATTTTGAATATTTGAATATAATAAAAATATTCAATAAAATAATCAATTTTCTTATAAAACAATATTTATAGAGTCATCGGTAAATAATTTTTGTAGCGTAAAAATTAAATATATTCATACAAACTATAAAGCAATTAACCAAAGCATAAAATTACTTTTACAATGACACGTGGGCCCTCAGAGGACCAAGAAGGTACAAGCCTATATACCTTTGCTCTGTAAGGATGTAACTCCGAGATTATTTCTCGACGTGATTGACTATCCTGAGCTTGAAATATGAGGAAAGGAGGGTGGTGAGATTATAAAATCCCAGTGAGTAAGGAAACATCATCGAAATAATCTAAAGCTGAGTAATAGGAGGCAATTAAAATATCCCATCATAATAGTTGTTTCATAACTTGGAAATTCATCCCAACCCACATAAACAATTGTATTTCATTCAAATCATTAACAAGGCCTATGAATTACGTAATCCTTTGGCTCATGCCATCACTCATACTCAGGAATACTTGATCATCATCAAACATCCAATCGAGTCTGCCAAGGCTGTTAAAATTTCATATACACAAAAAACATATTTTCACATTAGAAAATACAGTCATTCCTTGGCGTTGGCTGAATTCACCTCCCCGTGGTGGTATCCGAGCGAAATGAACTCTAACCTTACCTCAGGAGTTACCATTCGCGCCTCTATGACTGAGGTAAGAACATGATGGGGAATCGTGCCCCTCTTAAAGGTTAGTCCACGAAACTCGCGACTGTAGTGACCCCTTTCTAATCCCACCATATCAATAAAAATATCAATTGCATGACATGGCAATTATTGGTAGGTTTGGGTCCTCATCACCTGACTTACTCCTCTGCCGTATTACCGCGCCAAGGACAGGCCTCCCGCAAGACCTACTCGCTAGGTTTTGAATCCCAGACCCTTTAAAATTTCCCTCGAAGGGAACGATTTTAAACATTTCAAATTTAGCCACTCAAGGTAAAACAAATAATTCATATATCTGATAATAATTTATAAATCAGCCATTCATTCAGTATTATCATAACCAATAAATTTTCAAATCATAATTTGTAATATAAACAAGCAGTCTTCAATTACTCTATTTTCAAAATCATTATGCAATTTTGTAGACAATTTTTAAAATCTTTTTATTTAAATCACATTTTGTTTAAAACACATAACAATTTACCATTTAAATTCATTTTTAATAAAATCACCAAATCAAATAAAAACCATTCTAGATAATTAAGATGATGATAAGTTTACTCACTGTACTAGGAGTTCGAAATACTCTTGTTCTCTGTTCTCGGGTACTGTATCTTACTCGTATCAAATGGCTCACCACCTATCCATAATACATGACACGAAATTCAGTAATTTGGATTAAATCATTATAAACTATTTCAGGCTCTTTTCTATATGCATGAAATGGGATGCACACTACTCAGGTAACTATCTGATTACGATGCCCTTTCTAAATTCCATTGCGCACCTAAATAAATCAATATTGGCCTAATTTGATTTTACACTCGATTAATTGGCCAATACATCCAATTTCACTCAAATCAATTCCATTTTTCTTCCAATACTCCAATTTATCAAACACTAACCAATTATCATGAAATGTGGCAAAATTACCCTCACATTCCATTTTTAATATATTCAGTCATGGTGGTTCACTAACACTAGAATTTTTTTCAAGCTAAATTCTTACACCATAAACCATTAATTTCCACACCATCAACCATTATTTCCTAATCAAATCACTTGAATTTAAATCAATCTCATCACCAATAATCTACATGGAAAATTTGGCCTATAATGGTTATGTAGGAACATAAATTTTTCTTGCTTGAATTTCATTCCACACATCTTTAAACATCCAAAAACACTTGAATTTCATGTAATTCGTTCAAATCCATCATCAGTTCCTCACTCCACATATTTGGCCTTTGATGAATTCATGAAGAAAATGTGTGTTTCATGCTTGATTTTTATGCTACATATCACTAAACGCATAAGAACACTAGATTAACATGTTTTCTATCTAACTTAATCATCAAATCCTCTCTTTCCAAAATGAGTCATCATTTGTTCATCATGCAAACATGAGTTCTAAGCATGGAAAATGAAAAAGAAACAATAAAGAAAGTAGATCACAAGTAGAAACTTAGAAATTTTACCTTTACTTGCTAAATCACTTGAAATCTCACACTTTTTCTTCAATTTTTCCACCTTGGGTTCCTTTCTTTCTTTCCCTCTTTTGTTCTTGCTTTGGCCGACTATGGGAAGAAGATGGGCTGATTTTTATATTGATTTTATAAGGAAAACATTAAAATATTCCAACTTGCCACATGTTGCTTTACCATTGGTCCACTTTTTAAATTCTTATCCTTTAAATATTTAATTCACCACCACATAAATTCCATAATTATCCATACCAAAAACATGCAAAATTCAGACATTTGGCAAGTGTTGGGTGGTGAAAATTACAATTTTGCCCTCAGGGTGGCCAAATTACCATTTTACCCATGTGTTTCAAAAAATACTGAAATTATAATTTTTCACTTGCCAATCTTAAATTATACTCCAAATGATCAATCTTAGTCAAATGTGGTCAAAATTTTTTCTAAAAATTTCAGTTTTGTTCTTAGGTTCTAAAATTATCATTTTGCCCCTAAAAAGTCAATATTCCGAATTAACTCCAAATCAGCCCTCGAATTTCGAATCATCTTTTTAAGTGATTCCTGGACTATAAAATTTTCAATTTCATCTTGAAATCCTCATTTGAACTTGTTCGAGCGTTAAATCGACTTAGTTGTACTTCTAGTTATAATATCGACTCTTAACACTTTTTTAGGGCATTTCGAGTATGCAGGTATTCTATGACTCATATGTATGACATAGCAATTACTTTGTAAGGTCGATCTTGACAGCACTAGTCCCCTTAAAATAAAATTTTGACCTCAAAATTTCACTTTCCTAACTCAAAGAAAAAGTAGGGGTATTGTCTTCCATTATTTCCACATACTTCATGTTTATCTCCCAACTATGAAATGTCAATCTTTTTAATCATATTAGTCCATCTCGTACAGCTTAACCATGCTATAGATCATATTTCCTTGATATCATCCCATTGACTATTTCCCAAAGTCTCTTATGTCTACGTCGCTCAACTTCTGATGAGATTTTTTATCGCTGTACTACCTACATCACTCATTATATATATTAAGTTTGAATCTTAAATCACTAAAAATCATTCTTCATTTTTGTTGATCACAATATCAACTCCACATATGTGTATATGCCTTATAATCTCATTAATGCTTCAAAGATTTATCTTGATTTTATCATTGCATAAGATGCAACACCACAATTCATAAGAGTCAGCTTTTTTCTTCGATCAACTTTCATGCCTCTACTTTACTTTGTATTTTTCTTGTATTTCGACATTAATTTGTCACTTAAGATTTAAACTCATTTAAAACATGAATACCTCAAGCATTTTTTAGTTATAATTTCCACAATACAATAAGAAGTTTTCATAGCAATATTCTATATAAACTTATTTGCTATATTATTCTTAAAATCTCTATTTACACTCTCATTACTTGAAATTGACATCTCTTATCACTATCTCATACTTTCGTCTAATTTTTCACTCATTTTCTTCAGGATGGACTTGTTCTTCATCTTTCATTATAGCAAAAATTCTTGTTGAAGAACGAGTCTATGGTCTAGAAAGTGGATATGTCGAGGTGTTATTCTCCACATTATACCGTATAGCTATTCCTTGTCTCGATTATAATCCAGAGGAATCTCTCCTCTGCATGTCCGTATGAACTGGCGGAGGTGGAGCAACTACAGTAGCCTGTCCTAACTGTATGTAGTCACTCCTAATGTGACCCAGCTGACCACAATAAAAACATCGTATGGGTCCCCAACATGGTCCTACATGATACTTCCTACACGTTTTGCATCTATCAAAACCTCTAGAGCTCTTCTCAGAAATAGTCATGTTAGACCTATTAGATGTCGGAGGACTCTTTTGTGTTTGTGAAAATAAAGGTCGAGGAGATGTCATTATAACAAAAGTAGTACTTCTTGAAACAGGTGAGTCTTTGCCCCTTTTTGGTGCCTAACTAGAAGATCCACTCGGATTTCTTCTCTTTACAAATTTAGCTCGCATTCTTCTATTTTCATTCACGAGCTTCTCAGCCCTTAAAACCATTTGTACTACTTCCTTATGCGGCTCCTTCCCAATCACTGTCATTTGATCCCTAATCTCATTACGGAGCCCTTCCTCGAAATAATTAGCTTGATCTTGCTCAGTTCTAACTAAGTCAGGCATATAAGACATCATCTCGTTAAATCGAGCCTTATATTCTTCTATTGTCAAACTTCCCTATTTCAAACTTAGAAATTCCCTTTTCTTTTCTTTTTGATGTAAATGAGTGTAATATTAACCATCAAATTCTCTAAGAAAGTCTGACCACATAAGAGGAGTAGTCGAACGGGACTTCACCAAATTCCACTAGGTACGAGCCTACTTATCTAGTAGTCTTGTGGCCATCATCAATTTCATCTCATCATCTAATCTCATGTGAAAGAGAGTTTCCAAAACTTGGTTAATCTAGTCTTTGGCTACGATGGCATCCAACTCACCCGTAAAAGAAACATAACCTAGCTGCCTAGCCTCCTTCAGCCTCTTAGAAATAGATACATCCTGTACATGTGTTGAAATTGAAAGAATAGTTAAAGGTAGTGTAAGTGGAGCTTGACCAGCTTGAGCTTGGCGAGCCATAGCGGTAAGGAAAGCTGCCAATGCTTGAACTGCATCAAGAGACATAGCTTGAATACCAGTAGGTGACGGAGGAGGTGGAAGATGTGGAGGACTCTCAGGTTGTTCAACAGTAGGCGTTACCCGAAAGGTAGACATAGCCGATTCCCCTTTTATAGGGTCTAGCTGACTTTGCCTAGAATGGCCTCTTCCCCTCCCAATTGATCTAGTGAAGGGTGGGCGTTCGTGTCGAGGAGGCATGATATTCTATAAGAAAAGACAAAGCATGTTTAGACAATCTCTGATCCTATATGCAGACTTATGCATTCAACTTGACCTAGCCGAATTTAACTCGAGGCTACACTAACACTGTAAATTTTAAAACAACTTTAAAACCAAAAGCTTTAAAATCAAAAGTTTTGATCTTTTCAAACCCAATGCTCTGATACCAATATAATTGTCACGACCCGAACTCCCATCGAGCTCGTGACAACCGTCGCGACGTCCCGATAGACACCCATTACTTGGAATGACAATCGAAACCCCGCAAGGCTTACATATCAGTTTTTTTTTCATCTTCCTTGTGAGTAATCATTGTCAAATATCATATCTTAAAGAACTTTAAGCTTTTCTAACTCAAAAACAGTGGAAAGGAATTTTCACTTGATAGGAGCATTTTGGTCATTTTTCTATGAAAATCTCAAAGCCAGCTAAAACGTAATAGGTGAGTAGAAAACACATATCTCATGATTTGAATAAATTTAGATGTCTAAAACATTCATTTGAAGCAAAATTTTGAATATTTGAATATAATAAAAATATTCAATAAAATAATCAATTTTCTTATAAAACAATATTTATAGAGTCATCGATAAATAAATTTTGTAGCGTAAAAGTTAAATATATTCATACATACTATAAAGCAATTAACCAAAGCATAAAATTACTTTTACAATGACACGTGGGCCCCCAGATGACCAAGAAGGAATAAGCTTATATACCTTTGCTCTCTAAGGATGTAACTCCGAGATTATTTCTCGACGTGATCGACTATCTTGAGCTCGAAATGTGAGGAAAGGAGGGTGGTGAGATTATAAAATCCCAATGAGTAAGCAAACATCATCAAAATAATCTAAAGCCAAGTAATAAGAGACAATTAAAATATCCCATCATAATACTTGTTTCATAACTTGGAAATTCATCCCAACCCACATAAACAATTGTATTTCATTTAAATCATTAACAAGGCTTATGAATTTTGTAATCCTTTGGCTCATGCCATCACTCATACTCGAGAATACTTGATCGTCATCAAGCATCCAATTGAGTCTGCCAAGGCTATTAAAATTTTATATACAGATAAAACATATTTTCACATTAAAAAATATAGCCATTCCTTGACGTTGGCTAAATTCACCTCCTCGTGGTGGTATCAGAGCGAAGTGAACTCTAACCTTACCTCAGGAGTTACCCATCGTGCCTCTATGATTGAGGTAAGAATATGACGGGGAACCATGCCCCTCCTAAAGGTTAGTCCACAGAACCCGCCACTATAGTGACCACTTTGTAATCCCACCATATCAATAAAAATATGAACTGCATGACATGGCAATTGTAACACCCCGTACCTTCGTTAGACACAAATAAGATTTTATTGATCAAAGGAATGATCATTTGATGCGAATCGATGTTCTAAGGAACGCTCAAGAATAAATTGTTTCGCACGCGCAGAAACGATAAACGGTAATTAAAGAATAATATTTCATCGGACACGAATTAGTGAGTTAACGGATGATTCGAAGGTAAACCGACACATACTAATGTGTTTCGGGGCCAAAGAGGGCAAGTGAAAAATTTTGGAATAAAATAATATTAAAATATTAATATTTTATATAATATTAGAAATTAGTCATGAAAAAAGAAATATGACTAATTTAAGTGGGGAGAAGAAATAAAGATTAATTTTGAAGGAAAAAGATGAAAAACATACAACGTGATTTTTATCGAGTAGACGCGGTAAGGAAATATCTAAATATTATAGAGACACCGGGTTGAAATTTAATTTCAAAGTTTTGGTTATACATGTGTAAAAGAAGGAAAATAGACGAAAATTAGAATTTTTACACGTGTTGAAATGATTAATTTTAAATTATGAAAATTAGAGAGCGGTGTGTTAAATAAAATGAAATTAAGGTATAATGTGTAAATTTTATTAGTTTGAAGAACTAAAAATAAAATGATGATAAATGAGTGATAAAATAATGAAGACAAGGATGTTGACAAGTCAAATAATATTTTTATGTGCATGAATAGCCATATGAAGACAAGAAATGAAATGAGATAAAAGAGAGTGGGGGCTGGCCATGTGAGGTGCAAATGAAAGAAAGAATAGTCAAAGTAAAAGAAAAGACAAAGAAGAAAAAGAGAGGAGTGAAGGACGGCAAGAGAATGAAAGAAAATACAAAGAAAATAAAGAAAGAAATGAACATGAAAGTGAGGGGCTGGTCAAGTAATGAGATAAGATGAAAAAAAGATAGAAGGAAACATCTAGACCAAAACTCAATCAAAAGAGGAAAGAAAGAGATAAGAAGAGAAAGGGAAGAAACAAGAGACAACCGAGCAAAAAAAAAAAAAGAACCGTGAAGGAGGAGAGAATGAAGGATGAAAAATCTACTCTTCATGGTGCGATTTTGCTGCAAGTTTTTGAAGAAAGAGAGAGAGCTGAAAATTGTTGAGGTAAAAAGCTAAATCTTGGCTACACTTTGAGAGAAAATTTGCTGCTTTCTTGGAGTGATTTTAGAGTTGATTTTTGGCTGAAAATTTTGCATGTTGATGGTTGATTTGTGAGCAGAAAATTAAGCTAGAAGGTTGAGGTTTTGTGGCTAGAAAATTGAGGATTTTTTGCTGAATTTTTAAGTGGAAAATGGGTAGCTTTTAGCTGCTGATTTTGAAGATGAAAAAGAGTTAAAATTGAGCTATTACGTTGAGGAAAAAGGGAGGAGAAAGGAGGAGGAGCAAAGGGCCTGGCACCACCGGTGGTGGTGGAGAGAACGGGAAGCCACAGTGGTGAGGAAGCCATGGGCTAGAGGAGAAAGAAAGAAGAAACAACGTGACAAAGAAAGAAAGAAAAAGAAAAGAGAAAAAGAAACAAAAAAATGGGCAAAGCCCACTAGGAAAAATAAATGGGCTTAGCCCAGTGGAAGAAGTAGAGAAGCCCATTAGAGGGGCTCAAAAGGAAATAAAGAAATGGAGAAAGCCGAAGCCCAAATGGTAAGTTGGAGTTATATTTTAAGGTTATGGGTAATTAATATTATTCATATTTTAGATGAAAAAAATATGCAAGTTATTTAAGGAATTTTAATTAAATTAATACCCATACCAATGTGCGATTAAATATATTGGATTTAAATGGTTGCTAGGAATGTTTGTCGAGAAGGCGAGCTAAGCGAAATAGGTGATCGAGAAATAGAAATAAGTATATACGTGTATAAAAGTAACGATGTGATATCTCGCTATTTAAAAGTGAGCAAGGGGTGTCGATTTTAAAATTCATATATATATATATGCGCATGATTTATTACACGCGAATTACTGTGGAAAGCATGAGATGGCAAAATTTGAAGAAAATTGTGGTTGTAAATTATTTTAGAAATTGTTTTCAATATGTATAAGTATGTTGTATACATAAAGCGTTTCAAAAACAGGAAACAAGCTTTTCAACTTGATTCATCTTAAAAAATCGTGCCTTATATACTTGTGAATGTGCATACGTGATTTCAAGGTTTGAATTCCTTATGCTCAGTGTTTTATGAAGCATGCATTAAACTTTATGTTGTGAGCATAATCATAGATTTTTATGATTTTTAGATTGAATGGCTTATGGTAATCTTCGCGTGAATGGCTGGTTTGATAATATATTAAATATGTGAATTATTTGATTCGTCTGGATAGGCGGGGTAAAATCGTGTCAGCCATGTCATGTGGTTGAGATTTTATTGTCATGGTGGGGTCTATTCTACACTGCAGTGGCGAGTTACCGTGGACTGCCTTTAGGAGTGGCACGGTAAACCCTGTTAATTCTTACCTCGGTAGTAGAGGCACGTAGGGTATCTCATGAGGTGAGGTTAGAGTTCACTTCACGCCTAACCACCACGTGGAAGTGAGACTCAGCCAACGCCAAGGAACGGCTATGGTTTCGAGATGTAAAAAGATGTTTTGTGTAAATGAAGTTTCACAGCCTTGGCGGACTCGAACAGATCCCCTGTACAAGGTATCCCCGAGTACAAGTTTTGGCATGAGCCAAGTGTTTTTAAGAAATTCATAAGCCTTGTTGTTTATTTTTTATAAAAATATAACTAATTTACATGGATCAAAATAAATTTTAACATTTTGATTCATGTTTCTTGGCATAGTGAGAAAATTGAATTAAAAGGTTTTTCGCAGCTCCCTTATTTCTTTTCAATGAACTAAATCAGTAATTCCTCACGTGTAGACGAGCTGTGACTTGTATATGATTTTGAATAATATTTGGTTTCACAGGAGCTAGCTCAATTTTATCGATTTGATGCGAAAGAAATTGTCATAAGGCACAAAACCATTATTTGAAATAAATTACTTTTATGATTCTATGTTTTATATTCAACTGATCTGCCGTTTGCTTGTTTCCTATCTACGCTCTACTCACGGAGTCGATGATATTCACTGAGTGTATGAGACTCACACCCTTTTATTTCCCTTTTTGCAGACAGGGGTCAATTTAGCGCATCAGCATCGACGTGCTCAGTTTCCTACGAATAGGTAAAGGCATCTCCTAGCTTTTTCGAGTCGCTCCGTTGGTCTGTTAGAGGTCAAGTCATTGTGCTGTATTTATTAAGTTATAAACATATTCTAAATTTTATATAAGCACTAATTTGGAGATTATAGATTTTAGAGCATTTTAAATGTGAATAAAATGCAAAAAGTTTGTATTCATTTTTTTATATTTACGATATAATTTAGAATATGGAAATATCAATATCATGTGGTGATTGAATGTAGTGGAAGAACGAGCAATTTCAGAAAGGCTTGTTCGGGACTTGACGGGATCTCCCGGCGGTCTCAGACGTCGATAGCGACCAAGGAAAGTGGTCGTTACAATAATTATTGGTAGGTCTAGGTCCTCGTTGCCTGATTTACTCCTCTGCCACATTATCGAGCCAGGAACAGGCCTCTTACAGGACCTACTCGCTAGGTTTCGAATCCCAAACCCTTTAAAATTTCCCCCGAAGGGAACACTTTTAAACATTTCAAATTTAGCCACACAAGGTAAAACAAACAATTCATATATCTCAAAATAATTTATAAATCAGCCATTCATGCCATATTATCATAAGCCAATAAATTTTCAAATCATAATTTGTAATACAAACAGGCAATCTCCAATTACTCTATTTTCAAAATCATTATGCAATTTTCTATATAATTTATAAAATCATTTTATTTAAATCACATTTTGTTTAAAACACATAACAATTTACCATTTAAATTCATTTTTCATAAAATCACCAAATCAAATAAAAGCCACTCTAGATAATTAAGATGATGATAAGTTTACTCAAGATACTAGGAGTTCGAAATACTCTTATTATCTGTTCTCGGGTACTATCTCTTACCCGTATCAAATGGCTCACCACCTATCCATAATACATGACACAAAATTCAATAATTTGGATTAAATCATTATAACTATTTCAGGCTCTTATCTATATGCATGAAATGGGATGCACACCACTCAAGTAACTATCTGAATGCAATGCCCTTTCTAAATTCCATTGCGTACCTAAATAAATCGGTATTGGCCTCATTCGACTTTTCACTTGATTAATTGGCCAATACATCCAATTTCACTCAAATCAATTCCATTTTTCTTCCAATACTCCAATTTATCAAGCACTAGCCAATCATCATGAAATGTGGTAAAATTACCCTCACATTCCATTTTTAATATATTCGGTCATGGTGGTTCACTAACACTAGAATTTTTTTCAAACTAAATTCTTACACCATAAACCATTAATTTCCACACCATCAACCATTATTTCCTAATCAAATCACTTGAATTTAAATAAATCTCATCACCAATAATCTACATGGAAAATCCAGCCTATAATGGTTATATGGGAACATAAACTTTTCTTGCTTGCATTTCATTCCACACATCTTTAAACATCAAAAGACACTTGAATTTCATGTAATCCATTCAAATCCATCATCAATTCCTCACTCCACATATTCGGCCTTTGATGAATTCATAAAGAAAATGTGTTTTTCATGCTTGATTTTTATGCTACTTATCACTAAACGCATAAAAACACTAGATTAACATGTTTTCTATCTAACTTAATCATCAAATCCTCTCTTTCCAAAATGGGTCAGCATGTGTTCATCATGCAAACATGAGTTCTAAGCATGGAAAATGAAAAAGAAACCATAAAGATAGTAGATCACAAGTAAAAACCAAGAAATTTTACCTTTACTTGCTAAATTACTTGAAATCTCACACTTTTTCTTCAAATTTTCCACCTAGGGTTTCTTGTCTTTCTTTCCCTCTTTTGTTCTTGCTTTGGCCGACTATGCGAAGAAGATGGGCTGGTTTTTATGCTGATTTTATATGGAAAATATTAAAATATTCAAATTTGCCACATGTCACTTTACCATTGGTCTATTTTTTAAATTCTTATCCTTTAAATCTTTAATTCACCACCACATAAATTTCATAATTATCCATACCAAAAACATGTAAAATTTAGTCATTTGCCAAGAGTTTGGTGGTGAAAATTACAATTTTACCCCCGGTGTGGCCAAATTACCATTTTACCCCTATGTTGCGAAAAATACCGAAATTACAAATTTTTACTTCTCAATCTCAAATCATACTCCAAATGATCAATCTTAGTCAAATCTGCTCAAAATCTTTTCTAAAAATTATCGTTTTCTCCTCGAGTGGCAAAAATATCATTTTTCCTTTAGAAAGTCAATATTCTAGATTGACTCCAAATCAGCCCTCGAACTTCGAATAATCTTTTTAAGTGATTCCTGGACTGTAAAATTTTCAATTTCATCTTATAATCTTCATTTGAACTTGTTTGAGGGTTAAATCGACTTAGTTGTAATTCTAGTTACAATACCGACTTTTAATACTTTTTCAGGGCATTTCGAGTATGCAGGTATTCTATCACTCATATGTATGACATAGCAATTACTTTGTAAGGTTGGGCTTGATAGACAATGGTGATTCAGAGTTAGAGGACTGATTTGGAGTCAATCTGAAATTTTAGAGATATAGGGAAAAATGGTCATTTTCCCATCCAAGGATAAGATTTGGATGTTGGATGAAATTTTTGACTAAGATTGATCATTTGGAGTGTAATTTAAAGTTTAGAAGTGAAAATTTTAATTTTTGGCATTTTTCAGAGCATAGGGGCAAAAATGGTAATTGTACCACTTCATGGGCAAAATGGTAATTTTGCCATCTCGAGGCCATAATTGTAATTTTTACCACCCAACACTTCTGAAATCTATGAATTTTACTCATTTTTGGAATGGGTAATTATGGCATTTTATGTGGTGGTGAATTAAAGTTTAAAGGATAAGTAGTTAAAAAGTTTACCAATGGTAAAGTGACATGTGTCAAGTTTGATTATTTTAATATTTTCCTTATAAAATCAGCACATATTTCCCCCAATTAATTTCCCATAGTCGGCCATAGCAAGAAGAAAAGAGGAAAAGAAAGAAAAGAAACCCTAGGAGGAAAAAATTAAAGAAAATGTGTGGGATTTCAAGAGATTTAGTAAGTAAAGGTAAAATTTCTTGGTTTTTACTTGTGATCTACCTTTGCCATGATTTCTTTCTCATTTTCCATGCTTAGAACTCAAGTTTGCATGATGAACCCATGCTGGCCGAACATGTAGAGAGAGAGAGAATGATGTTTGATTTGGTTAGATTTTGGTGCAATCTAGTGTTATTAGTTAGTTAGTAATGTGTAGCCTAAAAATCAAGCAAGAAAATAATTTGTTCTTCATTAAATCCTTTATAGCCGAATTTCATAGGGAGAATATTGAGGTTGGAAATTGTGATATTTTATCGTATTTTGATGGAATTTGATGATTGGTGATGTTAAAAATTAAATGGGAAAATTTGGTATGAAAATCTGAATTTTTACCTAATGTATAGACACATGTGTTTCGTGGTTCAGGATTGATAAATTAAATCACATTCACAATCATTGAGGTATTTTGGATATAATTGGAGTATTGAAAGTGAAATGGATCGAATTGGAGTTGAATTGAAGGTTTTAGCAATTTAAGCCGTGTATAAACAAGTTAGGTCGGACACCATAATTAAGCGATTGTCCCAAACCTTTTACATCCTATCTCATGCATATATATATATATATAGATAAGAGCTTGAAATACTTTATAATGGTTTAACCCAGATTATTAAATTTCGAGTCATGTATTATGGATAAGTGGTGAGCCATTTGATACGGGTAAGAGATTGTACTTGAGAACCGAGAATAGGAGTATTTCGAACTCTTAGTACAGTGAGTAACCTTATTTTCATCTTCATTATCTAAAGTAGGTTTTTATCCGATTTTATGATTTTATGGAAAAATCTTTATGTTTTATAAACAAAATATGATTTAATGAAATGAATTTTATGAATTTTTCAGAAATTAAATGATGATTTTGGAAAATAGAGTAATTGGAGATTGTCTATTTGTTGTGTTATAAATTATGTTTAACTTGAATGGCTTATGGTAATATGTGAGCATGAATGGTTGAACTGTTTTTTGTGTTGGAATTATATGTACTGTGTATTCAACCCTGAGAGGCTAGGTTGCAATAAATTGCCATGTCATGCGGTTGAAATTTTATGAATCTGGTGGTAGATAAAATAATCCCTGCAGTGGAGGGTTTTGTGGACCAGCCTACGAGAGGGGGTACAGAATCAGTTGTACCTTACCTCGATTGGATAGCTGTGTGGGGAAGGTGTCTCCTGAGATAAAGTTTGAGTGCACCTCACGCGGACCACCACTTGAGAGTGAGACTCAGCCAATGTCAAGGAATGGCTATGTTTTCAGATGTAAAAATGTGTTCATGTGTATATGACACTTAACAGTCTTGGCGGTCTCAGTTAGATGTTTCAACCGGGGTATCCTCGAGAATGATTTTGGCAAAAGCCAAGTTTTTAAGAGATTCATAAGCCATATTAATTCTTCTAGTAAAATGATTCTATTTTACTCGATTGAAATGAGTTAAGATGAATTGTAATACGAAGAACGAATTCGAATTTGTCTCCATTTACTCAACTATAGATATTTTTGATGATGTATGTTGACTCACTGGGATTATATAATCTCACCACCCTCTTTTCCATCCATTTCAGGCTCAGGATACTCTGTAGGCGGTCGATCTCATCGAGCTATAACTTTGGAGCTTAATTCTTAGAAAGCAAAGGTTATTGACTCATACCTTCTTGGTCATCTGGGGGCCCACATGTCATTGTAAATGTAATTGCACACTTTGATTATCTGTATTATAGTATGTATGAATTTATTTTGTTTTTAAGCTAAAAAAATTATTTACCGATACTTTTATAAAAAAATTGTTTTAGAAGAAAATAAATTATTTTATTGAATATTTTTATTATATTCAAGAAGTCACAATTTCACTTCAAACAAACGTTTTAGATATTTAAATTTATTTTTAATCATGAAATATGTGTTTTCTACTCACCCATTACGTTTTTAGCCAGTTTTGAGGTTTTCGAAAGAAAAGGACCAAAATACCCCTATGAGAGAAAAAATTATTTTTCTATTGTTTTAAGTTGGAACAAGCTCAAAATCCTTTGAAACATGAGATTTGACAACTGTTGCTCACAGAGGAGGTGCGGAAACTGGTATTAAATACTTGCGAGGATTTGGTCAACATTCAGGGTAGGAATGTCTATCGAGACATCGTGGTGGTTGTCACGGGCTCAATGGGAGTTCTGGGTCGTGACAAATACAAATGAGAGTATTTGATTACCATAATGTACCATTGAATATTTCTATAGTTAAGAAATACGGAATGTGACTTTAGAAATGATGGTTGGAACAATGAACAAGATCACATAAATAGGCTTGCTTAGGTTCAGTGGGCTATGCCCATTGGGCGCATGAGTCGATCATGGTCTGTGATTTGGGCTGTGACATATATATAGACACTCAAGTTAATTTTTGGAAAAAATATGAGATGAATCCTATGATTTGTAGTTTTCATTTGTATTTGATGTCATAATTGAGGATATGTATGTATGGAATTGAGTTATATGAATAATTTAATATGTTTTGGTTGAAGGGAAATGAATTAGAAGCCTTCAGTTTAGGGCACAATCTATCAATAAATAAAGGTCAATCGTAACATAATTTAGTGGCATCTATCAATAGATGCAAAGCATCTATTGTAACGGCCCCTCCTCGGCCGCTATTGGCATCCGAGACTTGCGAGAGAAAATGTCAAATCCCGAACAAGCCTACACATTTATCTTTCATCAGACTATCACAATTTATTGGAAAATCTCATAATCATCATGTAAATATTAATTGACCCGACCTCCAACAGTGGAGCGTGTCATGCCCCGGAACTCCCCATCGGGCATGTGATAACTGCCTCGAAGTCTCGATAGGTATTCACACCCCGAATACTGATCGAAACCCCGCAAGGCATTGGTATCAGTTTTCTTACCTCCCTTGTGAGTAGTCATTGCCAAACATTGTATTTTCAAGGATTTGAATTTTTTTTATTTTAAAACAATAGAAAAGTAATTTTAACCTCACAAGGGCATTTCCGTCTTTTTTCCTCGAAAACTCTGAAACCGAGTGAAATTTTAGAAGATGGGTAGAAAACATATACGTAGGGATTAAAAAGAAATTTAAGTATCTAAAACAGTCTTTTAAATTAAAAGAATAATTATTTGAATATAATCAAAATATTCAAGAAAATATATTAATTTCTTATAAAATAATTTTTATAATGCTATTGAAAATAAATTTTTCGCAGCATAAAAGATAAATATATTTTTACATACTAGAATACAGAAAATCAGAGTGTGAAACTTAAATTACAGTGACACGTGGGCCCATAACTAACCAAAATGCAGTGAAAGTTGGAAACCTACAGCTTTGCTGGGAATGCAATCCAATTGCTGTCCTTGATGCAACTGGCTATCTACAACTTATCTTGAGCCTGAAATGTGAATAGGAAGAGGGGTGAGATTATAAAATCCCAGTGAGTAAACAGACACTATCATAAATATCAAAAGTTGAGTAAATGGAGACAAATTTCAAATTCTTTCTTTGTACTATCATTCGTCTTATCTCAACTCATTTCAATTGAGTAGAGATAAATAAAATATTTTACCGAGCAAAATAGAATTATTTTACTCGATTAAATAAATATTTATTATGGCTTATGTATCTCTTAAAAACTTAACTTGGCTTATGCCAAAATCATTCTAGGGGATGCCCCGGTTGAAGCATCTGACCGAGACCGCCAAGGCTATTAAGTGTAGTATACAACTAAACATATTTTTACATATAACCATCTAGCCATGCCTTGACGTTGGCTGAGTCTCACTCTCACGCGGTGGTCCATGTGAAGTGCACTCAAACTTTACCTCCGGATATACCCCACCCACGGCTCTCCGATCGAGGTAAGCTAAATCTGATTCTGTGCCCCCTCTTTTAGGCTGGCCCATAGAACCTCCACTGCAGGGATTATTTTATCTACCACCTTATTTATAAAATCTTAACTAGCATGATATGGTAATTTATCAGAGTCTAGCCTCTCAAGGTTAAATACACAGGATATATAATTTTTGCATAAACCAGTCTAGCCATTCATGTTCACATATTACTATATGCCATATAATTTAAAACACAATTTATAACACAATCAGGTAGTCTCTAATTACTCTAATTTCAAACCAATTGTTCGATTTTCAAATCAATTTATAAAAATTCAATTTATTTCGTAAATCTAATTTATTTTATAAATCTCACAATTTTCTCATAAAATCAACAATTCACCCAATAAAATGATTTTTCATAAAATCAGTAAATTTAATAAAATCTACTCTAGATAATTAAGACGATAATAAGTTTACTCACCGTCCTCAGAGTAGAAATACTCCTATCCTCCGTCCTCGGGTGTAGTCTCTTACCCAAATTAATTTGCTCACCACCTATCCATAATCCATGATACAAAATTCAATAAATTGTGTCAATTTATTATAAATTATTTCAGGCTCTACATGCATGGAAATGGGATGGAAATTGTTCGGACAGTCGTTTAATCGCAGTGTTCGGCCAATTTACCTACACTCAGCCTAATTTGCTAAAACCCTCGATTTAACTCCGATTTGGCCCATTTCAATTTCCAACAATCCAATTATATCCATAATACTCAATGATAGCAAACACGGGTCAATTTGTCAGTCTTAGACTGTAAATTACACTTTTACCCCTATTAGGTAAAAATTCGTATTTTTACATTGAAAATTCTGATTTAATTTCTACCTTCATAATTCATCAAGTATTACTAAAATGTCCTAAAATCTCATCAATTTTTCTCAATTTTCAATAGTCAATTTCTCTCCAAAAATTTGGCTAAAAATGGTGCACTAAAACCTAAATTTTCCTATTTAATTTTGTTCTCTCTATAATTGATCAATTTCAAAACCATTTCATTTGAAATGAAATCATTTCATTTCACACGCATTCCCTAAGGCATTCGGTCATTGAAGATTCATGGGGAAAATCAATTTTTTTCTTGTTGTTTTGCTTACTAACATGTTAAACTAGCCTTAAACACTAACATAGTTCAAAATCAATTCAATCTAACCTCTTTCTCTCTCTAAACCCATTTGACCAGCCCTTGATTCACCATGAAAGCATGCATTTCAAGCATGGAAAAATAAGGGAAATTGCTTAGAAGTAAAAGATCTCAAGCAAAAATGAAAAATCATACCTTTTTCCACTTGTTTTCCTTGATTTTCTACACTTTTTCTTTGAATTTTCTCACTCTAGGGTTTGTTTTTGGTTTCTCTCTCTCTTTTCTAGTTTTTGGCTGACCAAGGGGATGAATGGGCTGATTTTCATGGCTTTTTAAAAGCTAAAGAAAATAATATTATTTTATTTATATTTTGAATATTTTATTAATTTATTTTTTTCTAGCCATCCTTTTGACTTCCTTTTTTCCACCATACATTTCTCTTCACTTATCCATGTCTTAGATAAAATTTCTAGATTTTTCCAAAGTCTTGGTGGAGTAAATTTTTAAAAATTACACTTTTACCCCCGTAAAAGTAAAAATTTACATTTTTGCCCCAAAATCTGAAAAATTGCCAATACACATATTTTTCATTCCTCATACTCATATCATACTTCTTTTAATAATATTTGATCCAAATTCTCTCGAAAACTTAAATTTTGTTATCTGGTGCTAAAATTACGATTTGGCCCCTATACTCCGAAATGTACTGGAATTACATTATTTTCACCTTTAAACCTCAAATTACACTTCAATTGATCAATCTTAATCAAATGGGGCTAAAATCTTTTTTAAAAATTCTCTTTTTGTCCACTAGTGGTAAAATTATCAATTTGCCCTTGTGCTCCAAAAATACCAGGAATTATAATTTTTTACTGCTAAACTTCATTTTATATTCCAAAAATCATATTATATTTCATATAATTATTCTTACTCAAATATGATTAAATTCTTTTATAAAAATCTTCATTTTGTCCTTAAATGATAGAATGATCGTTTTGTCCCTAATCGGTCAATTTTCCCGATTGACTCCAAACTGGACCTTAAACTCCGAATCATTGTTGTGAATAATCCCTGGACTGTGAAATCCTAAATTTCACTCTTAAAATCCTTATTTGAACTTGTTCGAGGTTCAATCGACTTAATGGTATCATTAGGGGCAATATCGTCCTTTAATGATTTCTCGAACTTCCCAAATATGCAAACATTTTATTAAGCATGTAAATGACATCGTAATTATTTTATAGAGCAGGGTTTGACAGAGCGACTCTGGGTGGAATGCTAGGAGATTTCTTTGCCTATCTGCAGTGGACTGAATGTGTTGATGATTACATGCTAAGCTGGTCCCCATCTGCAAAATGGGAAATAAAAAGGGTGTGAGTCTCACAGACTTAGTGATCATCAGCTTCGTGAGTAGGACATAAATGGGAAACAAGCAAACGACAGATCAGTTGAATATAAAAATGCAAGATTATAAAAACAATTTGTTTCATATGGGGGTTTGTGCCTTATATAAAAATCAAGAATTTCTTGTAAGGTGTAATCAACCAAGGTGTATATCAAATCAAGTAATTAAAATTTATGCATTGAAAAGGTTAATAACCATTTTTAAACCAAATCAGTAAAATATCATTATAAACCTCATGTTCGTAAAAGATCTTTGCAGTCGAAATTATCTCATGTACTGCTTAAAGTAAATCAATAAAATTTGGCAAGCTCCCGCAAAACCAAATATTAATCAGGTGTATACACAATTCTCAAATCGCCTCGCACGTAAGGGTAAATTTCATGTAATAGAAAACCAAAGGGAGTTGCAGAAAATCATATAAATTTCTATTTTCACCATGCAAAGAAATATGAGTTTGAAAACCAAAGAAATGCCACTCTCGAGTAGGAAATGGAAATAAACCTATGGTCCCGTTACCACGTAATAACATCCAGGAGCATCGCTTCTACTAGATTCCCATATAATGCCATGGCCATCTCAACGATGTTGGCCGACATCGGAGATGTCAAGCGGTCACAACCGCATATCACTGGTGGCCTAGTGTCACAGTCCAATTTTTGGGCCATGACCGGCACATTGGCCCAATGAGCATAGCTCACCAAGCCCAAGCAAGCCTATCCCATTTATATTGCTTAACGTCTTATCAACTAATGCATCCATACGCATTCCAACTGGTGTAAAAGTAGCCAAATCATGATAGAATTATCGATTAAAATATACATATACTATTCAAGACATGTAACTTAGTAATTTACATTACATTAACATATTCATAAAACAAAAAGACCCGTGACTTCCAGCGGAGAAACTATAATAAAAAGGTTGCTACTAAATGCCAAACACCTGCCCAAGAGACGAATTATGGGGACTCCTCGACCTAGGATCCAATAGCCTCCTGATTTGAAAACATGAATTTTTAAAACAGTGAGTACAAAACTTAGTGGGCGAACCTTAGAAGGGAACAAGCAGTAATAATAAGGAAAGTTGAGAACCATGATGTACTTATTTGGAAACAAGACAATTTAAATCAAGTTAATATTAAAACCCCTTCCACTAACCTTGAGTTATTAAACATTCAATGATAAAGCAACCGTGTTCAACATGAGTTGAGAAAAAAAGAATTTACATCAATCATTCTAGCAAGATAGCAAAATCGACGGGTTATCGCTACAACGGGAAGGCATTCTTGTTGCAGCATAATGAATTTCTACTGCAGCGAAGTGTAATCACAAACCATCACGGAATGAAGATTTCGCTCAACCATACGAGGGTTTCGTGTTAGAACCCTTTTTCCTCAATTTAAAACAATTTGCAATAAAGGAGAAGTTCTCAAGGTTCACATACCATATAATCACAATTTTTCCATCATGCACACTATATCACGCATATATATATATATAAAATCATGTGCAATTACATACACCACCCCATTCTCTTCAACTCTGGTGCACTCCCTACTCGCACAAAACAATAGGACCATGTGTGCACTTCTTACTCACACATAGCAATATGACCATGTGTGAACTCCGTACTCGCACATCCCTTGGTCATCATGTGTACATCCCCTACTCGTACATAGCAATATGACCATGTGTGCACTCCCTACTCGCACAATCCCCTGGTCATTAATACACATTACCCATTCATCCATATCATTATCAACACAATAAATGAGCATTTATTAATTTACTTTACACAATGTACACACTCATAACATTAAAATAACTGTCAAAGGCTTATTCTCGAGACTCATTTTTAAATAAGAAGTTGGATATAAATCATTCAAGTATTTCATCTCAATTCAAATTAAATTCCCAAAAACAGTTTGCAATGCAAGTTCACTCACTGTATCAGGAGTTCGAAATACTTCTATTCTTGGTCCTCTGGCACAATGTCTTTACCCTTGTTAAAAGGCTCACCACCTATATACATAATACATGACACATAATTCAATATACTATGTCATACCATTATAAAACTATTTTAGGCTCTGTATGAGTGCATGAGGTTATTTGGATAGTTACTTAAAGACGGTATTATACATTGGTTCAATTGTGATCGGAATGGATTGGCGTCTGATCTAATTCAAACTCTCCACCTTTGGTTTAACCAAATCATCCAAATTGACTGCAAATATATATTCATTACATTTCCAACATCTCAATTATACCAAAATGCCTCAATAAGCTTGACTTTCTCATTGTGATTCAACTTGTTCATTAAAGGCACTATACTTAAAAATCACCATTTTTGGTTTACATCACCATTTTTGGCTTTCATCACCTCAATTCATTAAATCCTACCTAAATAACATAAGATATCACAAGATTCATCTTCAATATTTTCTTTATGAAATTTGGCCATGGTGGGTGGGTCAAGAACATGTGATTTTTCTTACTTATTTTCCTTCCAAACATGACAAATTAACTAAAAACACTAACATATCTTAAAATCTAATCAAATGCACCACCATCAAATCCTCTCTCTCGATATGTTCGGCCAGCATGCTGTCCTTCATGATATCTTGTGATTCAACCATGGAAAATGCAAAAGAATGCATAGGAAAGGTACATCACAAGTTAAAATTAAGAAATTTTACCTTTAATCACTAGTTTCCTTAAAATCCAACAATTTCTCTTGAAATTTTTCTTCCTAGGGTTTGTTTTTCCTTTTCTCCTCTTTGTTCTTCACTTGGCTGGCCATATGAATGAGTTTGGGAGAGTTTAAATTGGCTTTATAAAGGAAAATATTAAATGGACATAAACTTGCCATGTGTCACCATATCATTGGACCGTGTATAAATACTTAGTATTTAACCAATTTCTTTCCACCACACATAATTATCCATGGTATAAAATGAAATTCATGGGCTTGACAAGTGTTGGGTGGTGTAAAATTCCAATTTTGCCCTTGGGTGACAAAATGACTATTTTGCCCTTATGCTCGAAAAAATGTTGGAATTAAAAAGTTTCACTTCTCAATTTCAAATTATACTCCAAATGATTAATCTTAGTCAAAAATTTCATCCAACACTTCAATTTTAACCTCGAATGGCAAAATGACCATTTTGCCCCTATGTTATCAAAATTCCAATTTGACTCCAAATTAATCCTCGAACTTCGAATCACCATAGTAAGTCATTCTGGGGTTTTAAAATTCTCAATTTCATCTTAAAATCTCTATTTGAACTAGTTTGAGGCTTAAATCAACTTATTTGTACCACTAGGTATAATATTGACTTTTTGATGATTTTTACGAAGTATTCAAGTATGCAAGCATGTTATCAAGCACATGAATGACATGGAAAATATTTTATAGTGTTGGGCTTGACAAGATCTCACACCTAGCCACGCATACATATATCATAGGCCGTGGCCCCCACCATGCCTAATTGCCCATCGGTGACCTAAAATTTCTCTAGCTAGAGCTCACTCATGCACGAGAGTCACACTTAACCGATGTGACATCCGACCGACTCTTGAATCTCTCGACTAAATAAATCATTTTAAAAAATCCAACTTGGGTTTTCAAAGAGATATTTTAAATCCTTCTCAAAATATCGATCACCATATTAGGTTAAAACTCTCTTTCCATAAAACATTCATTGTAAATATTTGTATGATATTTTTATATCAAAATAGCATGGTGAATATGCGATAAATTTCATGAATGTGCACTACACTAATATAAGGCGCATTTTGGATGTAAATCGTCTTGAAAAGCTTACTTCCTATTTTAAAACACTTTACGTACAATTATACATATATATATATATTCGAAACACGTTTGAAATTCGTTGCAATCACAAACTTCCTAAAAATCATCCAATTCATGCTTTCCACAATTTTTCATGTAAATAAATTCGACGTGAAACTATATGTATAGGTATAATTTCAAAATTTTAGTATTGACACCCCCTACTCACCTCATAATAACGGGACAATACATCGCTATTTTTACTTGTCGGTCACTCGTCACTTGCACCAGCATGCTGCTATAGTACACTATCTTCACTTAAGCACTTCCAAATTGGGTTATTCTCATGGGTTCTTCCCATTTTTTTTATTGAGTTATTCCCATAATTTTTTATTTTTATTTTTTTCTTTTTTTATTTTTTTTCTCTCTCTTTCTTCTCCTTTTTGCTACAACCTCAATCCTTCCTCCTTCACTCCCAACATTGGTAGTAAGCTCTCTACTGTCACTTTCACTGCCAATCACCATAGCAGCCCAACTTCCTCGTTTTTCCTTCCCAAGAATCCAACAGCACAAGGTCTCTTTTTCCTCTCAAAAACTGGCAGCACAATGCCTCCATTTCCTTTCTTAAAATCAACTATTTTCATCTCCAAAAGCAGCAGCAAACTAGCTCTTTTTCCTCCTTAAAATTGTAGCAAAATTAGCTTTCTTTCTTGATTTATGGTTGAATTTTTCTCTCCCTCACAATTGGTTTTTCTTTTTTTTTCAACTATATTTCTTCTTCTTTATCTGACATGGTCGACCTTTCCTCTTTCTTCCTTCATTTTTTTTCTATCACGACCTGGAACTCCCCATCGAGCCCATGACAACCGTCGCGACTTCCCGATAGGCACTCATACTTGGAATGCCAACCGGAACCCTACAAGGCTTAGCATTAGTTTCCATGTCTCCTTGGTGAGCGATATTTATAAAATATCACATTTCAAAATTTTAAATGTTGTTTTCGATTCAAAAACAAAAATATATTGTCTTTTGGCTCATAGGGGCAGTTTCGTCATTTTTCTTCAAAAACCCTAAAATCGAGCAAAAATATAGAAGATGAGTAGAAAACATATATTTTATAATTGAAAAACATTTTGGAAATCTAATAAGTTCATTCGAAGTAAAATTTTAACTGTTTTAATATAATAAAAAGACTCAATAAAATAAGTTGTTTCCTTATAAAACAATTTTTATAAAGCTATTGATAATTGATTTTCGTAGCATAAAAGCTAGATATATTATTACATACTTTAATACAAACGACCAAAGTATGAAATTTAAATTATAGTGACACGTAGGCCCCATAACTAACCAAAATGCCTCGAGAACTATGAACCTACAATTCTTGTCGATTCAAGTCCACTGTGGTCCTTGATCGAATCTGCTAGCTACGGAATACTCTAAACTTGAAATGTGAGGAAATTAGGGGGTGAGATTAAAATATCCCAGTGAGTAAGTAGACACCATCTAAACTATCTAAAGGTGAGTAAGTGGAGAAAATAAATGAATTCTCATAAAGCAGTTCATAATATTTCACTTCTTTTTGTTGAGTAAAATAAATTCATTTGGCACGAAAAATTATTAAGGCTTATGTATTTCTGAAAACTTGGCTTATGCCAACAAAATCATGCTCGGTGATGCCTTGATCAGAGGTATCTAACCAAGACCGCCAAGGCTATTAAAAGTTTTACAATTTCTAAAAATACAGCCATTCCTTGGCGTTGGCTGAGTCTCACTTCTACGTGGTGGTTAGACGTGAAGTGAACTCAAATCCTACCTCAACAGTTACCCTACGTGCCTCTTCAACCGAGGTAAGCACAATAATTGGGTTTTCATGCCCCTTTTATAGGCTGGTCCACGAAACTTGTTTTATCACTGCAGTGACCACAATTATATCCCACCAATTAAATAAAATGTCAATAACATGACATGGCCCACAATCCTTACCTTACATATCAAGGCAAATCAAAGCAGTTCATGTATTTATCAAATAATAAAAACAACCAGTCATGCCCACAATCATCATCAGCCATACAATTCAAACAGTTATTTGCAATACAAGTAAGAAGTCTCCAATTACTCTATTTTTTTGAAACCATTATTCAATTTTTCAAAAAATTTATAAATCACAATTTCTCTTAAAACATAACAATTTACCATTTAAACCCATTTTCTATAAAATCACACAATTGAATAAAAACTACTCTAGATAATTAAGATGATAATAAGTTTACTCACTGTATTAGGAGTAGAAATACTCCTATTCTCGATCTACGGGTGTAGTCTCCTACCCGTGTCAAATGGCTCACCACCTATCCATAATACATGACACAAAATTCAATAATTTACATTGTCATAAACTATTTTAGGCTCTCTAAATCTAAATGAATGAAGATGATGGAACACACAATGTCCGATTAATCGCTTAAATACGATTTTTGACCTAAGTCGCACTATAGTCGGTCTAATCGACTAAAATCTCCAATTTAATTTCGATTTGACCCATTTCAATTTCTAATAATCCAATTATATCCACAATACCCAATTACTGTAAATGTGGGTCAGTGTATCAGTCCTAGATCACAAATTACGCTTTTACCCTTATTAGGTAAAATTTATATCTTTGCACCAAAAATTCCCATTGAATTTCTATATTCATTATTCATCAAATCTTACTTAAATACCTCAATTTAGCATCAATTTCAGTAGCCATTCATCCCCTATAATATTCGACCATAATGGGTTTCAAGAGGAAAAATCGATTTTCTTGCTAGATTTTAGTACATTTCATTATTGCCTAACTAAAAACACTAATTTAACCTAAAATTTACCAAAATCAAGCATCAAAACTACTCCTACAAAATTCAGCCAGCATGGGTTTGGTATGCCCACTTGAGATTCATGCATGGAAATTGAAGAAAAATAGATGGGTAAGGTAGATTTCAAAGAAAATTAAAGAAATTTTACCTTTAGCTTGATCAACCTTGAATTTCCACACTTTTCCCCTTGAAATTCAGCCTAGGGTTTCTTCGTTTTCTTTTCCCCTTTCTCTTCCTTTTCTAGTTAGCCAAAATGGGTAAGAATGCTGAAGAAATTTGGCTTTTTATAAGCCATTAAAATATTATTTCCGTACTTGACACATGGCACCATTTTATTGGTCCATGTGTAAATGTTTAAAATTTATTGATTCTTTCTCCACCACACTTTATTTCTCACTTAGCCAAGATATTAATTGAATTCCATGTGTTGCCAAATGCCATAATGAAGCAATTTTTTAAAAATTACAATTTTAGCCCCGTAATTATGCAAAATTACAATTTTGCCCCTAATACTCCAAAAATTGTAAAAATTCAAATTTTCCACCTTTCAACCTCAAATTATACTTTTCTAAAGATATTTTCTAAGAATTCCCGTTTTGTCCTCTGGTGGCAAAATTACCTTTTTACCCTTATGCTCCAAAAATACTGAGAATTAAAATTTTTCAATGCAAAACCTCATATTATGCTTCAAATGACCATATTATACTTCAAATGATTAATTTTTGTCAAAATTTTCATCAAATAACTAAATTTAAATTTTGGGTGGCAAAATAACCATTTTGCCCCTAGATAGTGAAAATTTCGATTTGACTCCAAATTGATCCTCAAATTCTGAATTACCATTTTGAGTCATCCCTGGACTGTGAAATTCCCAATTTCACTTTAAAATTCCTATTTGAACTAGTTCAAGGCTTAATCGACTTAATGGTACCATTAGCGGCAATATCATCTTTTAACGATTTCTCGAACTTCCTAAACATGCAAACATTTTATTGAGCATGTAAATAACATTGTAATTATTTTATAGAGTAGGGTTTGACATTTTCTTTTCTTTTTCTTTCCTTTCTCCTTTTTCTCCCTCGGGTACCAATTTCTTCAAACCCTGTTTTTTTTCTTCTTTCACTTTTCTTTTTTTTTTCTTTTTATTTCTCTTTCTTTAGCCGACCCCATCATTTCTTCTTTTCCTTTTTTTTTTCATCTTTTGACCAGCTCCCCACTTTTTAACTAAATAAAATATTATATTTTTGGCCTCAAAATTTACACGTGGGCAGCTATCCCTCAACTTTTGTCTTTCCATTCATTTTTTTTATTCCATTTTTCCTCCATTGTTCCATTTGCTGGCCCTTACTTCATCCCTTTCTCTCTTTTTTTTATTATTACATTTGGCCCTTTTAATTGATCACATGGGCGACTGCCCATGTGATCTTTTTTAACTATTTTTTTTTCATGATATAAAGGGGTGTTACATTTATCTATAGATCAACCTGGAAATGTAAAAACAAAAAGGTGATTTCGAGATGTTTGAGCCATTTTCAAATAAACTCTCATTCTCTTTTTAAAACCCTAAAACCCTTGTTGGCTCCATTAGTTTTTGATGATAATAAAACATTCCCATGTCATTTGTGTCTAACATTTCTAACTAAGTGTGCAGGGGAAATAACTACAAAGAGATAATATTTCAATCTTCCTAATGAGCACTTAAAGATATGATTTGGATAAGGCACAATGATGATCGTTCTAAAGGAAATCCCCTGATATGACAAGGAAAATCATTGGTTGAACAAAGGTCAAAATGGACAAGTGGAAGGCTTAAGCTTAATGGGAAACAGAACCGAGTTAGCCGACCAAGGAAATGAGGTTAGTCGACTAAACACTCTCGGGAATCTACGTTTGAAACAGAACCAACTTAGTCGACCAAGGGAAAAATTTTAGTCGACTAAGTGCTCTCTGTCTGCAACATCCGCCAAGCCACTACAATATAAGAAAACGGCTAGATCTTCCTCAAATTGTTTCTAACGGTCATAAACGTCCCAACAGCCATTAGACAAGCCTCTCCAACTATAAAAGGATCTTCAAATGCCAAAGAAAAAAGCTCTTAGCTTCATCAACAAAGACTACATCATATTCAAGTCAATAAGAGTAGAAAAACTTGAAAATCCTTTGTACTCTTCACTGAGCCTTAATGCCTATTCTTTGTATTTGGGTTTTAGTTTAGCTTGAGAAAAACTAGTGATAGGTTGTGGTTGAGCCTTGAAAAACCACATTAAGGTTCTAGTTTAGCCCGTGAAAAGCTAGAGTAAAGGTTGTGGTTGAGCCTTCGAAAAACACCTTGGCATTTTAGTTTAGCCCATGAAAAACTAGTGTTAAGGTTGTGGTTGAGCCTTGACAAGCCATTGTAAAAATCTTGGTGGAAGCTTGTGAATTCCATTGTTTGAGTGTTTGATTTGAAAATCCTTGATTGGATAATCAAAGTAGTGGATGTAGGTCTTGGACCAAACCACTATAAATCCTTTGTGCATTGTCTTTCATTGTTTTACCTTCCTTATTTTGAGATAAAGTCTCAATCCCACCAAAATAGCTGAGATAATGCTATTCACCCCCTCTAGCACCTATATTTGGGACCAACAATTGGTATCAGAGCTAGCTCTCTGCATACAAGGTCTAACACCCTTAGAGAGGATCTAAATGGCTCTACAAAAATCAGTTGTAGCTGAGGGACAATCTACAAATAAGCCACCTCTGTTTGATGGCTCTAATTACCCTTATTAGAGCACTAGGATGTCAATATACATTAGAGCCATAGATTATGAAATGTGGGATCTCATCACTGATGGTCCCTTTATTCCGTCAATTGTAAATGTGGTTACAAATGAGTTGATGCCTAGGCCAAGGCTTGAGTGGATCGAGGTTGAAACTAAGAAAGTGTAAACCAATTTTAATGCAATCAACACCTTGCATTGTGCCTTAACTCCCACTGAGTTTAACAAAGTCTCAAGCTGTACAATAGCTAAGCAAGTGTGGGGCAAGTTAAGAATTATACATGAAGGGACTTCTCAAGTAAATGAGTCCAAGATTACCTTTTTGACCCACAGTTATGAGATGTTCAAAATAGAACCTAGTGAGGACATTACCAGCATGTTTGATAGGTTCAACAATATTACAAATAAACTAAACCAACTAGGAAAACCTATCCCCAAACATGAGCTTGTAAAAAGACTTCTTAAGAGTCTACCTAAATCCTAGAAGCCAAAGGTGACTGCCATCCGAGAAGCCAAAGATTTGAACATCATCACACTCGATGAAATATGTGGGTCACTCCTCACACATGAGCTGGAGATCAAGGAAGAAAAAGAAGAGGATAAAAGAGAGGCAAAAGAAAAGAAGAAGAACATAGCACTAAAAGCCAACATCCTTGAAGAAAAGTTGGAAGAACTCTCATGCAAAGATAATGATGAACTTGCACTTCTTACAAGAAGATTAAGAAAAATGATGGGAAGAAAGAATCGAAGATTTACAAGAAAAATCTTTAAACGAGATCAAAGTCTTTCATGAAAGAAAAACAAGAATGAAAGCAGTAACAAGAAAGAAGTGATCTACTGCGAATGCAAAAGACTAGGGCACTAAAAATTGGAGAGTCCATTGTTGAAGGAAGAAAATCTAAGGAAAAATAGAAAATCAAAAAAGGCAATGGTTACTGCAGCCTGGTCAGATAGTGATTCAAGCATAGAATCTGATGAAAAAAGTTCAGAAGAAATAACAAACATTTGCCTGATGGCAAAAGATGATGAAATAAAGGTATGCTCATCGACATGTGATATATCTATGAATGATTTGCAAGATGAGTATGATGAGTTATGTGATGAATTTGAAAGCCTGTTTTTAAAGTACAAAAATCTGAAGAAGAAAGATGCATTTCTTGAAAAAGATTTACAGAAAATAAAACTCAGTTTCAACTCTGTTTTTGAACTAAGAAATTTGCTTCAAACTGAACTAGAACACTCAAAAACAGATTATGAAATCATGAGAGTAGAGCTGGAAAATAAAAATGATGCTTTACAAAAGGCTCTTGATGAAAATACAGCTCTTAAGTGTTTAAACAATAATTCTTTAAAGCAAAATTCATATAATAAGAAGAATCACCATAAAGCATCATCTAGATGCTATTGTTGTGGAAAATATGGTCATCTATCTTATTATTGTGTCAAAAACATAAATGTGCAGAAAACAAAAAAAATCTGGGTGCCGAAAGGTTATTTTATTGACACTAACACTCAAAGACCCATCAAAGCATGGGTACCTATCAAGAAGAACTGAACCATACTTTTGTAGGTTAAGCTGCACCTAAAGGAAACATGTTCAAAGGCTCAACACAAGAAGAAGCAACCATGGTACATGGATAGTGGTTGCTCTCAACACATGATAAGGGATGAAATGCTATTTGCATAGCTGGATAAGAAAAAAAGAGGCACCGTATCCTTTGGAGATAATTCAAAGGGAAGAATTCAAGGTATAGGAATGGTTGGTAAGAACTCTTGTACACCAATTAGCCATGTGTTATTTGTTCAAGGATTAAAGCATAATCTACTAAGCATAAATTAGCTATGTGGCAAAGGGTTTAAGGTTTGTTTTGATTCCAACAAATGTAAAGTAATAGACATAGGCACTAACAAGACTACCTTTATAGGAAATAGATTGAAAAACATGTATGTCATCTTTCTTGAAGATCTAGAAAAGGATAGTGAAATGTGCCTGGTAGCTAAGGCTGAAAGTGGTAGCTGGTTGTAGCATAGGAGACTAGGACATGTTAGTTTTAACACCATGTCAAAACTAATTAAGAAAAATCTAGTTGTGGGACTACCTAGCATTAAGGTTGAACATGATAGAGTATGTGAAGCATGTCAGTTAGGAAAAGAAGTCAGAACTTCATTCAAAGCTAAGAATATTGTGTCAACATCGAAACCTCTTGAAATGCTTCATATTGATCTTTTTGGTTCAATTAGTACCACAAGTCTAGGTAATAAATCTTATGGCTAAGTGATTATTGATGATTATTCTAGATACACTTGGGTTTATTTCCTTGCCAACAAGAATAATGCATTATCAGCTTTCATAGGATATTGTAAGAAAGTTGAGAATGAAAAAGGTACATCCATTATTAGGATTAGAAGTGACCATTGAGGAGAATTTGAAAATGATGAATTCGAGAAATATTGCAATGAAAAGGGGTTGGAACACAACTTTTTAGCACCTAAAACACCCCAGCAAAATGGAGTTATGGAGAGAAAGAATAGAACTTTGAAAGAGATGACAAGAACCATGCTTTGTGATAATAATCTTCCTAAGTACTTTTGGGTTGAAGTTGTAAATACAATAGTTTACATACTTAATAGGGTTTCAATTAGAACAATCATGTCAAAGACCTCATATGAGTTGTACAAAGGAAGAAAGCTAAATATCTCTCACCATAGGAGCTTTGGCTGCAAATGCTTTATTTTGAACAATGGAAAATAGCCATTAGGGAAGTTTGATGCTAAAAGTGATGAAGCAATATTCTTGGGATATGCCATGAACTCAAAAGCTTATAGAGTTTTCAACAAAAGGACACTAAATGCTGAAGAATCTGTCCATATAGTTTTTCATGAATCAACCATGTTGAAAAGGAAACTCATGAGGATGATGAAGATTTAGAAAATCTAGGAAAACACATGGAAGAAATGAGTCTAAATGATAGCAAAAGTAATGAGAAAGACTCATATAGGGAAGAACTCATGGCTCCACCACTTGAAAATTTACAAAGACAAGAAATCCAGCATAGTGACTTACCTAGAAGCTGGAGATATGTAAGAAATCACCCTCAAGAACAAATCATATGTGACATATCTCATAGAGTTAAGACTAGGAAAGGAACTAAGGAAACATGTGAATTTTCAACTTTCATTTCTCAAATTGAACGTAAAAGTTTTGAAGAAGCTAAAAAAGAAGAAAACTAGATTTTAGCCATGCAAGAGGAGCTGCATCAATTCAGAAGAAATAATGTATGGTCAATAGTGCCTAAGCCTTTAAATCATCCTATAGTTGGCACTAAATGGGTGTTTAGAAATATGGTTGATGAACAAGGAAATGTTGTAAGAAACAAAGCAAGATTGGTGGCAAAAGGATATAATCAAAAAGAAGGAATAGATTATGAAGAAACCTTTACTCCAGTAGCTAGAATAGAAGCCACAAGATTATTAGTTGCCTTTGCTTGTCATATGAACTTCAAGCTGTACCAAATGGATGTGAAGAGTGCATTCCTTAATGGACTCATTCAAGATGAGGTATATGTTGAACAACCTGCTGGTTTTGAAGATTTTGAGAAACCGGATCATGTCCTTAAACTTCATAAAGCCTTGTATGGATTGAGACAAGCTTCTAGAGCTTGGTATGAAAGGCTTTCTAAATTTCTGGTAGAAAAAGACTACGTTAGAGGCAGCATTGACACCACACTATTTATCAAGAGATACCTAAATGATCTAATCATAGTTCAAATCTATGTTGATGACATTATATTTGGTGCTACTAATGAATCTCTTTGCAAGAACTTTGTCAAGGAAATGTAGGGAGAATTTGAGATGAGCATGATGGGATAGTTGAAGTACTTTCTTGCCTTTCAAATCAAGCAATGCAAATAAGGAACCTTCATCAGCCAAGATAGATACATTCAAGACATGCTCAAAAAGTTTGATATGTTGAAAATGAAATCCATCAGTGCACTAATGAGTACATCTACAAAGCTTGATGTTGATGAGAAAGGCAAAGATGTAGATCAAAAGCTTTATAGAGGTATGATTGGATCTCTTATTTACTTGACTGCAAATAAACCAGATATTCAGTTCAGAGTGTGTTTATGTGCTAGATTTCAGTCTCAACCTAAAGAAACACACCTTACTGTTGTGAAAAGAATATTTAGATATCTCATAGAAACTCAAAGCTTAGGAATTTGGTATTCAAAAGAATCACCATTCAACCTTGTAGGATATTCAGATGCTGACTTTGCAGGAAGTAGAATTGATAGGAAAAGCACAAGTGGAACATGTCAGCTACTGGGCAGCATGCTTGTATGTTGGTCAAGCAAGAAGCAAAATTCTGTAGCATTGTCCACTGCTGAAGCAGAATATGTGTCCCTAGGAAGTTGTTGTGCACAAGTTTTATGGATTAAGCAACAATTGAAAGACTACGGGTTGTCCATTAATAACACTCCCATATATTGTGACAACACTAGTGCTATAAATATTTCAAAGAATCCTGTACAACACTTAAGAACCAAACATATTGAGGTTAAACACCACTTTATTATAGATTATGTAACTAAGGGAGAAATCAATATTGAATTCGTGAGCACAGTGCATCAACTTGCTAACATATTTACAAAACCCCTTAGTGAGGATAGATTTTATGAAATTAGAAGAAATCTAGGAATGCGTTGTTTGGAAGAGTTATAGAAAGAAGTTTAGACTAAATAGAGAAAAACAGAAGAGACTTAGTTGACTAAAGTGTGAAACTCAGTCAACTAAGAGCATTCTGTTTTATTAGATCAAAAGAACTGATGGCTGAATGATAAAAGATTAAATTAATGAGATTTTGTGTTTACTGGGTGACAAAATAAAAAAAGAAACCTGAAACAGTAAATAGTAAAAATATGATAGGGAGTTTTGAAATTTGGGAAAATGAGGCATTTGTTAAGGGGGAGGCAGAAAGTTTCTAAGTTAGAAATTGTCAATCACTTATTAACCCTCTGATAACTGATTCTCTCAACCCTAACAATCTTATTTGCTCTTCTTCCTCCTCTGAAATCAACCAAGAACCCTCATTCTGTCACATCTTGGAACCCTAAGTGAAAATCATCTTCAGAAATCGCAATGGCCAAGTCGACTCTGTCCAAGGATTTGCTTGCAAAGTAAAAGGGGAAGAAACCAGCAGAAGAAAACCTCGAAACCGAACACCCAAAGAAGAAACAAAAAAGGGCATTGAGTTCTGAAGCAAAGAAGTTTGGGAAAAGTTCTGATAAGAGAAAACGAAAAGAGAAAAAAAAAAGAGATTGAGAAACTAAGAAAGAAGAGCAAAAGAGAAAAAGGTATATAATCTACTTCTTCTTTAAAATTAGGAACAAAATTCATGAAGAAAGGTATAGAAAAATTGAAAATGCTCCCATTACTTACGGGAAGCACATTGACTGGGACAGCTTCAGTGAAACCCCTAAACTCCAAACTAGCTTAATAGATTACTTTAATGAACTAAGTATTAAGGAGTATAGCTCTTTCAAAGACAATAAGTATAGTGCTTGTTTAGTTAAGGAATTTTATGCTACTATTGCATTTAGTGAGAGAGAGCTTGATGATTCAGAGGAATTTTTAGAGGAAACTTAAATGTATTTCTGAATGGAAAAGAATTTTTAGTTACTACTTCAGATTTGAGCAATCTGATTGTAACAGAAAGAGAAGATGGAGAATATGAAATGCTTGATAAGTATGATCCTACATCTGTGTGGGAAATTATTACTAGAAAGAAAGAGAAATTTTCTTCAAAAAGCAATGCAAGACTGATCATTAGTCCATAATTTAGAATCCTGCATTACTTTGTAGCTGCCAATTTGCATGGTATGAGTGGTAGCTTAAGCTACATCAACGTTCAAGACCTTTAACTGATGGAGCATGCATTCACTAGTGAAGTTCTAAACCTTGGACAGCTCATGATTGAAAGGATGAGGGTAGCATGTAAACTAGAAAAGATCTATTTGCCTTATGGAAATGAGATCACATCCTCTGTTAAGAAGAAAGTAGTATGGGCCAAGAGGTATGAAATGGATATGGTCAAAAGTAAAGACCAACCAATCTACCTAGGAAGCTTAATCAAGATGGGATATAAAGTGTATGGGGACACTTTCAGTAAGACCTCTAAGATTACTTCAGCACAAACTCAGCCAAAGGCAGCCCCCATACAACCAGAAACAACAGCCCCTCCATTTTCCTATGAAGTAATGTTCAACCTGCTGATGAGAATGGATGCCAAGCTCACTGATTAGGGAGCTAGGCTTGTAAAAATTGAAGAAAGAATCAATGAAATTGAAGCCAGCTTGAAAGCCAAATTTGAAATACCAACTGGACTTGTTGACGTTGACTTCTCTGCTATTGAGAGTATGGCATCAGAAGGACAATGTGCTAAAGGATTAGCCTTGCAACCAGAAAGATCTAAATTTCAAGATGCAAGCCCTGAATTTCAAGCTGAAGGATCAACCTACTAGAGTGAAGGCCCTAGTTATCTTGACCTTGAACCAGACTTGAAGAATATCACAAAACCACCTCAGCAGAAACGAAAACATCTGATCAAGGCACTGAGGTAGTTGGTTCACCATCTGGTCCTCTTGGGCATCAACTTTTACCACAACCTGAATGAGAAACATCCTCTCCTCATTCTGATGAAGTGTTTGTCATGGGACTTTTCTATCAGATGGTAAGAGAAGATCAAGTAGAAAAAAAGGCAACAATAGCTCAAGCTGTTCAAGCAATGACCTCAGAACAGAAAGTTACAGAAAAAGGGAATGACAGAAGAAAAATAAAAGCAAAAGACACAGCTCCTGCATCTAAGCCTTAGCCACCTGCCATGAGACAGAAGAAGATTGCAAGAAAATCAGTACCTCAAAGAATAAGGAAGTCTTCAAGATTGGCAGAAAAAGCAAAATCACCTCTTGCAAGCACTCCTCAAGACCAAATAGAAGTTTCTGATTAGGCAACTCCAGAGAAAGCTATAGAGACATCTCCACAGTGCTATCAATAACCTCCTGAAGCAGCCTTTCAACCCTCTATGAGACCACCCTATCCTGTTCCCCTAAATCCTTGTTGAGAACAAACCATGTCCCATGAATCCACACTATCTCCCTCTGAAGAATGATACCTCAGCCCCCTCCCTGATGATGACAAAAAGAGGGAGTAATAATCACAAGAAAAATAAAAAATCTGAGAGTAGAGGTACTGGACCTTTAGGGAAAATATCAAGAAAAACAAAAAAAAAATTCTGAGGGTAGAGGTACTAGACTTCTAGGATAGAAATATAGCAAAAACAGGACTAGGGGTATTTCTGGAATAAATTTTTGATTACTGTCTTTGTTGGATATTTATGCCTCAATGGCATTCAAACACTAAATTTTAATCTTGGCTGACTTTATGAATGTTTAGAATATGCTTGTTGATATTTTTCTGAAATGCTTGAACTCTGAAAATGATATTTATGGCATTATAAAACATGGCTAGAAATTTGTTTGCTGCTATTGTGAAACCCTACTGTAATTTTCTGATGTTGTGCTGACATTGAATAAATATGCAGATAAACATATTCTGACACAATAATGCAAAGTTAAATGTGTGTTTAAGTACATATGGATGATGATTTATAAGAGTCTGTTAGTAAAATGATAGTTTGAATGAAATCTGGAGCTAACATGATGAAATTTAGAAATTACAAGCCATTGATAGAAATCTGCAGAAATAGAAAATTGATAAAATCTGTCAACATGTCATTCGCTCTTAAACTTGCTTATATGAACATTTTCTATCCAAAACAAGAATGTACAATGTCACTTTGAACATAACTTGGATAAAAACTTGCTAGAAAGGATGAAAGACATGCACACACTTAGGGGGAGGATGAACTTAGAGGGAGCAATCCTCACTTTCCTTTGAAACTGAAAAAGGAGTTAAAAAGACACCATGTTGTCAACTAAGGGATGCTTTGTCATCATCAAAAAAGGGGAGATTGTTGGCTCCATTAGTTTTTGATCATAATAAAACATTCCCATATCATTTGTGTCTAACATTTCTAACTAAGTGTGTAGGGGAAATAACTACAAAGAGATAATATTTCAATCTTCCTAATGAGCACTTAAAGATATGATTTGGATAAGGAACAAGGATGATCGTTATGAAGGAAATCCCCTGATATGACAAGGAAGATCATTGGTTGAACAAAGGTCAAAATGGAGAACTGAAAGGCTGAAGCTTAGTGAGAAACAGAACCGAGTTAGTCGACTAAGGAAATAGGGTTACTCGACTAAGCGCTATCAGGAATCTGCATCTGAAACAGAACCAACTTAGTCGACCAAGGGAAAAATTTTAGTCGACTAAGTGCTCTTTGTCTATAACATCCGTCAAGCCACTACAAGATAAGAAAATGGCTAGAATCTTCCTCAAATTGTTTTTCAACGATCATAAACATCCCAACAGTCATCATACAAGCCTCTCCAACTATAAAAGGATCTTCAAATGCCAAAGAAAAAAACTCTTGGCTTCATCAACAAAGACTCTATCATATTCAAGCCAAAAAGAGTAGAAAAACTTGAAAATCCTTTGTACTCTTCACTAAACCTTAACGCCTATTCTTTGTATTTGTGTTTAGCACTTCAACTTGAACCATATAGATCAACTATGTGATCACTAGGTACTTTCTTTTTTCCATCTTTGTATTCTTAGAGTGAATGTTTCACTCTAAGTGTTCACATCAAGCAAGGTTGTTTGGATGCTTATGGGTTCTAGTTTAGCCCGTGAAAAACTAGAGATAGGTTGTGGTTGAGCCTTGGAAAACCACATTGGGTTTTAGTTTAGCCCGGGAAAAACTAGTGATAGGTTGTGGTTAAGCCTTGAAAAATCGCATTGGGGTTCTAGTTTAGCTCGTGAAAAGCTATAGTAAAGGTTGTGGCTAAGCCTTCAAAAACCACCTTGGGGTTTTAGTTTAGCTCGTGAAAAACTAGTGTTAAGGTTGTGGTTGAGCCTTGAAAAGCCATTGTAAAAAGCTTGGTGGAAACTTGTGAATTCCATCATTTAAGTGTTTGATTTGAAAATCCTTGGTTAGATAATCAAGGTAGTGGATGTAGGTCTTGGACCAAACCACTATAAATCCTTTGTGCATTGTCTTTCATTGTTTTACCTTTCTTATTTTGAGATCAAGTCTCAATCCCACCAAAAGAGTCGAGATATTGCTATTCACCCTTCTCTAGCACCTATATTTGGGACCAACAACCCTAACTTCCCAAATGAAATTTTAGAGCCATTTAAAGTGGATTGGAGCTTAGGAAACACTGCTAGAGGTAAGATTGAATAGTTTTACTAATTGATATTTAGTTTAATTGATTAATAACATATATTTGATTTGGTCCAACTTTGAAGAGAGTTACTCTCTTAAGTTTGCTAGGGATTTGGAATTAGAAATTGAGCAGTCTAGCATTTAAGGTAAGGATTTAGATCATTTGTTGAAGGATTGAGCTTATACATTGAAGTTGGTTATCTTTGAAATGTTGGCATTTTTTGAAATCCAGGATTTAATTAATATTTTGATATTCTAATGTGTTTGAAAGGGAAATAGAATTAAATCAACTAGTTGTTTGACTTGAGAGATGATTAGAGACTAAATATTGAAGCTTGGTTAGAAGTACCTCTAATTTGTTACTGTGAATGGGTTTAATGAAAAATGTATGTGATGCATGATGCATTCATAAAGGCACTACCATGGTATTAGAATAGAATATGTGCGTGTGTGTGTATGGCTGCCTAAATGTAAATGCCTAGGCTAAATAACTAAAATATAGATTGAGTGTTTTGGTGCTATGATGCGAGCCACATGGGTGGCCTTTGTTGTGTCAGCTTAGACTAGTAGATATAGAGGTATTAATGGACCTCTAAGAGTAAATCACCTTAGGCGAATGAGAGGTTAAGAGGATTCAATCAAGTGAGGCCTTGGAGACATAGAGGCACTTGAAAACTTAAACGAGTTATAGATGATTGATGCTCGATAAACATGATGTGTGATATGATAAAGGTATGATGGCCTTATTGTAGAATTGTATTTCCTTTCAAAGGATGAATTCTAAACATTGATCTAATTTTTGGTTAGGTGGAGTTTTATTCCCCTATGATCTTTGTGTGCTTACAGTGATGGTGGTAAACAAGGACAATGGTATTAGTCACACTTGTGATTCTTATCTGTAGTGCTTTGATGCCACTTGTTTGAGATTACTCTAGGTGATGCTGACCATCACGAGATTACACCAATCAATAAGTTGATTGTCGAGCCCAGCTCTATTATGTACTTACCATGTCATTTATGTACTTGATAGCATGCCTGCATACTAAAATGCCTTAAAAAATCGTTAAAAGTCGATATCATACCTAGTGATACAAATAAGTCGATAAAAGCCTCGAACTAGTCCAAATAGAGATTTTAGGATGTATTTGAGAGTTATTGAACCTTAGAATGTCTTAATATGGTGATTCAGAGTTCAAGGATTGATTTAGAGTTCAATCGAGAATTTTCATAACGTAGGGGCAAAATGGTCATTTTGCCACTCAAGGGCAAAATTGGAATGTTGGGTGAAATTTTTGACCAAGTTTGACTATTTGGAGCATAGTTTGAATTTGAGAAGTGAAAATTTTCAATTTCGACATTTTTTCCGAGTATAAGGGTAAAACGGTCATTTCACTTATCGATGAGGACGTAATTAGAATTTTTGAAATTTTACACCACCATGACACTTGTCAAGCCCATAATTTCACCTATTATCATTTTATATCTTGGATGATTAAGGAATTATATGTGGTGGTAAGAAAATGCTTAATAGTTAAGTTTTAACCACAGACCAATCATATGGTAACATGTGTCAAGCTTTGATTATTTTATAATTTCCCTTATAAACCAACACAAACCCTTCCCTATCCACTTTCTCATGTTCGGCCAAGCCAAAAACAAAGGGAGAAAAGAAGGACACAAACCCTAAGGAAGAAAATTCAAGAAAATTCACCGGTTATCGAAAAACAATGCGATTAGAGGTAAGATTTCACTATTTAGCTTGAGATCTACCTTTCCCATGCTTTCTTTTTCATTTTCCATGGCTGAAATTCAAGTTTTCATGAAGGAATTCATGCTGGCTGAACATAGAGGGGAGGTTTTGATGATGGATTTTGTTAGATTTCATGATATCTTGGTGTTTTTAGTTATTTTGTGACATTTGGTATGAAAAACAAGCATGAAAATCACATGCCCTTCAACAAACCCTCTTTGGCCGAATCTTATAGGTGATATGTTGATGATGAATCTTGTCATATTTCATGTTATTGGCCATATTTGATGATTTATGGTATCGGATATCGACAACGGTTATAGAAAAGTATAGTCCCTTTAGTAAACAATTTGAATGATAATAAGGAAATCATAGTAAATGGACTTGGATTTGATTTCTAATGATATATATGGACTTTATTAGACAGTTCATTGAGGTACTTTGGGTGTATTTAGAGTATCGGAAGTGCAATGAATATATTTGGAGTTGAATCGGATGTTTTGGTTAATTTAATAATGTATAGTTTGACTTAGGTCGAATACCATTTCAGTCCGATAACAATTGAACCTACATAGAACACCTTCTTTAAGTGATTATTCAAACATTTCTCGTTCAATTTCATGCATTCATATAGAGCCTAAAATAGTTTTATAACAGTTTGGCACCAATGTATTGAATCACTTGCGGTGTATTATGTATAGGTGGTGAGCCCTCTAGTAAGGGAAAGGATATTGTACCCGAGGACCAGGAATAGGAGACTTTGACTCCCGTTATTGTGAGTAAACAGAGTATCATCTTAATTATCTAAAGTAGTTTATACTCATTTTTATGATTTTAAAGAATAATGAACTTGAATTGCAAAGTATTGTGTTTTACCATTGAAGTATTGGTTAAATGAAATAAGAATCATAAATTGTTTTGAAATTGAATGCTAGTTTTGGAAATTGAGCATGTGGAGACTATATACTTGTATTATATGTATATGTTTTGACTATTGTCCGTTATGCCGACCTTGCCTTGTGATGAATGTTTCGGCATCATAGGATTTGAGATTGATATATGGTTTGAATTGATGGCTTATGATAATGTGATGGCATGAATGGCTGGATTTGTGGTTTTGTGGAATATATGAACTATTTTGTTTTACCTTGGCAAGTTCGATAATATCATATTAGCCATGTCATGCTGCCAAAATTTTATTGATTTCGTGGGTTATTTGATTAGTTTACTGCAATGGGCGGGTTCTCGTGGATCGGACTATTAGAGAGGCACTGTAAACCCCATTATATTTTACCTTAGTACGAGAGGCGCGGAGGGCATGTCCTAAGGTAGTTTAGAGTTCACTTTACGCCGAACCACCGCGTGAGGGTGAAACTCAGCCAATGCCAAGGAACGATTGTGTTTTTAAATGTAAAAATATGTTTTATGTGTATATGTCTTTTTAATAGCCTTGGTAGGCTCGGTTGGATGCTTGGGCGAAGGTGTCACTGAGTGTGAGTTTTGGCACGAGCCAAGTTTCTAAGAGAGTCATAAGCCTTGTTGATTATTTTGATGAAATGTAATTGTTATGAATCATGTTATGATGAAATGTTTTAATTGTCTCCATTTACTCGGCTTTAGATGTTATAGACGATCTTTGCTTACTCATTGGGTGTCAAGTCCAACTCTACAATATATTTATTATGCCATTTATACATTAGAAAGCATGTTTGTGAACTTGGGTACCTCAGAAATCGCTAAAAATCGGTAACGTACCTAGCGGTACTGTGAGACCTTGTCAAGCTTGATTAAAAAACGGTATTGTACCGAGTAGTACAACCAAGTTAAATTCAAGCCTTGAACTAGTTCAAATATAAATTCTAAGAGGAATTTGAAAATTCTAAAACCCACAGAATGACTTAGAATAGTGATTCTGAGTTCGAGGTTTAATTTGGACTCAATTGGGAAAATTGACCAGTTATGGGCAAAACGATCATTTTACCATTTAAGGACAAAATGGGGATTTTTAGTAAAGATTTGATCACATTTCACCAAGAATAATTATATGAAACATAATATGATTATTGGAGTATAAAATGAAATTTAGTAGTGAAAAATTATGATTCTCGATATTTTTGGAGCACAATGGCAAAATGGTAATTTTACCACTAGAGGACCAAACGAGAATTTTTAGAAAAGATTTTCACTCCATTTGATTAAGATTGATCAATATTAGTGTTATTTGAGGTTGAAAAGTAGAAATAATGTAATTCCTGTACATTTCAGAGTGTAGGGGTAAAATCGTAATTTTTCCACCTCGGGGGCAAGTCGGTAAAGTTTTCACCCTAGCACTTGTCAAAACCAAGGGATTTTATTTATGGTAGAATTGGATAAATACAAGAATAATTGTGGTGGAAAATTCAATAGACAAAGTCAAATAATTGAAATAATGGACCAATAACTTTATGCCATGTGTCAAGCCTTAGTATTTTAATATTAAAGCATAAAAATCAGCCCATAAATCCCATTTTCTCTCACCATATTCGGCCTAAACTACCAGCAACAAGAACAAAGGAAGAACAAAGAGGAAAAACAAAAATTTGGCCAAGAAATCAAGGGATTTCAAGGATTTTTCAAAGATCTAGCAACATAAAGGTAAAATTTCTTTAGTTTTGCTTGATACTTTGCCTACTCATGCTTTATTCCTTATTTTCCATGGTTGAATATTGAGTTATCATGATGAATTCAATTCTGAAAAATGGGTATGGAAGAGAAATTGATGTTGGATTGGCTTGATTTTGGACTATGTTGATGTTTATAGGTAATTAACCATGTTTAGAAGCAAAACCATAGGAAAAATATTCATTGTCCCCATGAATGTTCAATAGTTGAATCTTGCTTGATGTGTATTGATGATGGATTGGTTTTGATTCAAGTAAAATGGTTGAGAAATGATGATTTATGGTGAGAAAACCAAATAGGAAAAATTTTGGTATTTTTTCACCATTATTGGTCGAAAATTTCAAGAAGAAAAATGAAGATGGATTTGCTGAATTTTAAGTTAATTTGACTTGAAATTGGTGAATTAAAGCATTAAAAAGAAATGGAATTAATTGGAGCTAAATCGGACGCGTGTATCGATTTATCGGGTAAAAGACCGAAATAGGCCAATATGGTGTTTAGGCAAAATTTAGACATTTTGCATTCTATATTCCACATTAATGTAGAGTCTAGGTTAGTTTATTATAATTTAGCACCAATATAGTAATTAAATTTTTGTGCAATTTGTCAAGGTGGTGAATCCTCCGGTAAGGGCAAGGAAATTGCACCCGAGGATCGGTGATCGGAGTCTTTCAAATTATTTTGGGAAATGTACATGTGTTGGGATGAAATATTTGACTGATTTTATCCAAAATTTTTAAAATGCATGTGTGAGGCCCTATCGAATTTGTTAAAAGCCGGTATTGTACCTAGTGGTACAATTAAGTTAAATCGAGCCTTGAACTTGTTCAAATAGAAATTCTAAGAGGAATTTGAAAATTCTGAAACCCACAAAATGACTTAGAATAGTGATTCGAAGTTCAAGGTCCAGTTTTGAGTCAATCGGGAAAATTGACCGATTAGGGACAAAACGATCATTTTACCATTTGATGATAAAATGGAGATTTTTAGTCAAGATTTGATCACAGTTGACTAAGAATAATTATATGAAATACAATTATGATTATTGAAGCATAAAATGAAGTTTAGTACTGAAAATTGTGATTCTCGGTATTTTTGGAACACGAGGGCAAAATGGTAATTTTACCACTAGAGGACTAAACGAGAATTTTTTTGAAAAGATTTTTGCCCCATTTGATTAATATTGATCAATATTAGTGTTATTTGAGGTTGAAAAGTAGAAATAATGTGATTCCGATATATTCCGGGGTATAGGGGTAAAATCGTAATTTTACCATTTTGGGGGCAAAATGGTAATTTTCCACCACCAGAACATATTTTTCCAGCCATGGTCATCTTTTAATCATGTCTTGACTTAGACTAATCATGTGGTGGAAAAGAATTGAAAGAAAAAGTCAAAAAAGTTAAAAAATGGACTAATGGCATTTTGCCATGTGGCAAGCCATTTCTTTTATGATTAAACTAATAAAATCAGCACATAACACTCACTTTCTCTCAACAAATTCAGCACAAACCTGCAGCAAAGGAAAACAAAAGAGAAAAGGGACAAAAACAAGAAAAACAAGCCAAAAATTCAAGGAATTTCAAGGTTTTTCAATATTCAAGCCAAACAAAAGTGAGATTTCTTTAGATTTACTTCAAACCTAGCTTATCTATGCTTTTGTTCTTGATTTCCATGGATGAATATTGAGTTATAATGATGAATTCAATTCTGAAAAATGGGTATGGAAGAGGAATTAATGTTGGATTCGCTTGATTCTAGACTATGTTAGTGTTTAGAGATAGGTTAGCATGTTAGTAAGCAAAACCATAAGAAAAAACTTGATTTTCCCCATGAATCTTTCAAGGTCGAATATCATAGGTTATGTTTGGAAAATGAAATGGTTTCATTTCAAATGAAATGATTTCATTTGAAATGAAATAAATTGGAAAATGACAATTTAAGATGAAAAAGTTAAGTAGGAAAAATTACAGTGCTAATGCACTGTAATGGCTGAATTTTTCCATGAAGAAATGGAAAAGTTTTAATGCTGAAATTGGCACTATTTAAATGGTATGTGGTGAATTAAGGTACTAGAAGAAGAATGGTGCAATTTGGAATCAAATCGAATGCATTGGCCAATTTATCGGGTAATCGGCCGAATTAGGTCAACACCGCATTTAAACAATTGACCAAGTATTTTATGCATCCGTATAGAAATTAGGTTAATTTTATACCTAATTAAACCCAACATAATAAATTCCCTAATTTTATTCTGTGTCAAGACGGTGAGACGTCCGAAAAAGGCAAGGGAATCACGCTTGAGGACTATTAATTTGAGTGCACCCGGAATTCGAATTTTCGACAACTGTGAGTGAATCTGTATTTCAAAAATTGTTTTGGGAAGATGAATATATTTGAATAAATGGATTGAATGATTTGCATGCAATTTCTAGTTAAAAATAAATAAGTCTTGGGAACAAGCCTTTGATAAATTGTCTCTATGCTGTGAAATGCGACTGTTGTGAATTTGGGTGTTATTACATTATATGGGCATATATCTATACATATATGTATATATGTTGTGCATTGATAGATAATATTGTGTAATGATTATAACCGTATGTGTGTACGATGATAAAGAGACTCACAGAAGATGGGATAGTCCTGGGAACAAGATTTTGGAAATATTTTATGCTGTGATTATGTACTGTGTTAAAAGAAAATGGATGTCTGCTCATTTAATGTGTTGATAATTATATGAATGAAACTACAATGTGTAATAATGACGGAAGGTGTGCGAGTAGGAGTGCCCCCATGGTCATATTGCTATGTTTAGTGGGAAATGTACCCATGAGGTCTAGAGGCTTGTAGGGACATCGAGACGTAACGCTTGGAAGTACTCTAATAGGTACTGAGTAAAATGGGGACAGCGAGACATAATGCCCACGATTTTTGAGAACTCTCCACCGAGAGGCTTGTAGGGACAGCGAGACGTAACGCTTGTAAGTGCTCTAGTAGGTAGAGAGTGCACCCACCTAGAGGCTTGTAGGGATAGCGAGACGTAATGCCTGTAAGTACTCTAATAGGTAGGGGGTGCACACATGGTCTTATTGAGGCGGTGTATGAAATTGCACGTGATTTCTTTACATACACGTATATGCTAGCTATAGTGTGAAATGATGAAATTGTGTTTGTATGGTATGTGAAACCCTTGTTCGACGATGGTTTGTGATAAACCGTCGATATTGCTTTATTGCTAGAATGATTGGTGTACCTTCATGGTTGGCTTAGCCTTGAATGTAGAATCAATTCTGACTCAAAAGGTGAAAGGTTTAAATATTAGCTAGATCAAAATTGTCTCGTTTCCAACCAATGCATCATGGTTATTAAATCTCTTGGCTATTATCGCTTGTTCCTTTCTAATATTCACTCACTGAGTATTGTACTCACCGTTTTAAAAATTAATGTTTTCAGATCAGGAGATTGTTGGACCCTAGATTGAGGAGTCCTATAGTACATCTCCTGGTTAGAAGGTGGGCATTCAGTAGCATCCCATTTCTTTTATTGTAAATGTCTCCGCTGGAAGTCATAGGCCTTTTGTAGTGTGGTTATGTACATTGTCAAAGTTTATGTTTGACTGGTATGTATGTACATATTTTATCTATAATGCCATTGGGAATTGGCTTTGTGTGCACTGGGTGCATTGCGTGTGGATGCCTCACACGATTATACGTGGAATAAAGTAAATGAAAATAAGCTTGCTTGGGTTTAGTAAGCTATGCTCATTGGGTCCTTGCGCTGATCATGGCCCGGGAATTGGGTCGTGACAGCATGCCGGGGAACAAGCCCTTGATAAAAACTTTTTTATGTTGTGAATTGTGATATGCATAAAGGCATGAATTCATGTACCCCTATAATATGCTGCTATATATGTGTAGATGTGTGATATGTATTGACAAATAATATTGTGTGATAATTATAACCGTACATGTGCACGATGTGGGGGAGCACATGTCGGTGATGATGGGTGTGGAGATATGGAGGATGATATTGCCTGTGCATGATATGGGGGGATGCACACGATAACTCTAGCTATGTGCGCGATGTGGGGCTTGCACATGAGCTGGTGAGATAGTGGTGATATTTGTCTTCATCTATGTGTGTATATGTGTGAAATTGAGTACTCTTCATCGTAAATTAATTTGAATTGAGGGGAAAGGGTTTGATATTGAATTTAATTAAAATGGTTTTCTTGCAAGTGTGAGCATCATGGCTTTAAATCGTTCCTGGATATTATTGCTTGTTCCCATCTAATGTTCGCTCACTGAGTTTCGTACTCATAGTTTTAAAAATTCATGTTTTCAGATCAGGAAACTGTTGGACCCTAGATCGAGGAGTCCCCGTAATGTGTCTCCCGGGTTGAAGGTGGGCATTCAGTAGCAAGTTTTCCCTTTTATTGTAAATTCTCCGCTGGAAGTCATGGGCCTTTTGTATTGTAATTATGTACAAGTAATGTACATTGTCAAATTTTATGTTTGACTAGTATGTATATGCATATTTTATCTATAATGCCATTGTGAGTTGGCTTTGTGCACACTGGGTGCGACGTATGTGGATATCTTAGTCAAGAAGACGTCAAGTGAAAATAAATAAAATAAGCTTGTTAGGATTGGTGGGCTATGCCCGTTGGGCCCTTACGTCGGTCATGGCCCGAGAATTGGGTCGTGACAGGTACGATTAAGATGATTTAAGTCTCGAACTAGTCCGAATAGAGATTTTAAGATGCATTCAAGAGTTTTTGAACCTTGGAATGACCTAATATGGTGATTCGGAGTTCAAGGATTGATTTGGAGTCAAATTGGAATTTTCATAACGTAGGGGCAAAATGGTCATTTTGCCACCTGAGGGCAAAATTGGAATGGTGGATGAAATTTTGATCAAGTTTTACTATTTGGAACATAATTTGAGCTTGAGAAGTGAAAATTTTCAATTTTGACATTTTTCGAGTATAAGGGCAAAACGGTCATTTCAAGTGACCATGAGGATATAATTGGAATTTTACACTACCATGACACTTGTCAAGCCCATGAATTTTATCTATTATACTTTGGATAATTGAGGTATTTTATGTGGTGGTGGGAGAATACTTAATTATTAAGTTTTAATTATGGATAAATCATATGGTGACACATGGTAAGTTTCATCCTTTTATAATTTTCCTTATAACAACCAACATAAACTCCTCCATATTCACTTTTCATGGCCGACCAAAACAAGAGAAAGGAGAAAAACATAAAACACAAACCCTAGCTAAGAAAAATTCAAGAGAAATTGATGGATTTCAAGGAATCAAGCAAGTAAAAGTAAAATTTCTTGATTTTAGCTTGTGATCTACCTTTCCTAAGCATTATTTTCCAATTACCATGGTTGAAACTCAAGATCTCATGAAGAATTCATGGCTGACCGAATTTAGAGAGAAAAGATTTGATGATTTATTTGGTTAGATTTCAAGATATCTTAGTGTTTTTAATTGTTTGGTGATGTTTAGCATGTAAAATAAGCAAGAAAATTTCATGCCCTTCACCCACACTCATTGGCTGAATTTTTCAAGAGAGAAATTGGATAATGGACTTTGATGAATTTCATGCTATTTAGGTGTGTTTAGTTGGTTGTGATGTTAGGTGTAAAAATCAAGCATGAAAAACCACATATTCTTAATGAACCCTCCATGGTCGAATTTCCCAAGAGAAAATGTTGATGATGATTTTGCTATATTTCATGTCATCTAATGAATATTTGATGATTTGGAGTATTGGAAGTGGAATGAAGTTATTTGGAGTTGAATTGGATGTATTGGCCAATTAATCGGTGTATAGATCGAATTAGGCCAAGACCATTTTATTTCGATACACAATTGAACCTACGTAGAACACCGTAATTAGATGATAATCCGAACACTTCGCATCACATTTCATGCATTCATATAGAGCGTAAATTAGTTTTATAATGGTTTAGCACAAATATAGTAAATTGCTTATTATGCATTATGTCTAGGTGGTGAAACTTCGATAAGGGTAAGGAGATTGTACCCGAAGACTGGGACTAGGAGTACTTTGACTCCCGATATTGTGAGTAACCATATTATCATCTTAATTATCTATAGTAATTTTTATTCATTTTGTGGTTTAAAGAAAAATGAGCTCTAATTGTAAATCTTTATGTTTTACGATTGAAATGTGACTAAACGAAATGAGTTTTATAAATTGTTTTGAAATTGAATGATGATTTTAAAAATTGAGTAATTGGAGACCTTATTTTACTTGTGAAAAATATATACATATATACTTGGTTTGAGTTGATGGCTTATGATGATACAATGGCATGAATGGCTGAAATTGTAGATTTGTGGAATATATAAGTTGTTTTGTGTTGTTTTGATAGGCTGGATAAAATTATGTTTACCATGTCATGCTGCTAAAATTTTATATAATGGGTTAATTGATTAGTCACTGCAGTGGGCGGGTTTCCGTGGACCAGCCTATTAGAGGGGCATGGTAAACCTCGTTATATTTTACCTTGGTACAAGAGGCACGGAGGGTATATCTTGAGATAAAGCTTTAGAGTTCACTACACGCTAAACAACCACGTGAGGGTGAACTCAGCGAATGCCAAGGAACGGCTATGTTTTAACGGAAAAAATGTGTTTTATGCATATATGACTTTTTAACAGCCTTGGCGGACTCGGTTCGATGCCCTTGATCAAGGTGTCACCGAGTATGAGTTTTGCCATGAGCCAAGTTTTTAAGAAAGTCATAAGCCTTATTGAGTAATTGGATGAAATACAATTGTTTACATGGGTTGAAATGAATTTTCATGTTGTGAAACACATGTTGTGATGGGATATTTTGATTATCTCCATTTACTCAGCTTTAGATGTTATTGACGGTATTTGCTTACTCACTGGGTTTATAAAAACTCACCACCCTCCTTTCCACCCATTTCAGGCTCAAGACAGTCTGTAGATAGTCAATTACATCGAGGGTTACCGTTGGGTTGGCATCTTCAGAAATCATAGGTCTATAGCCTTGGTTACTTTTGGTCATTCAGGGGCCCACACGTCATTGTAAATTAATTTAAATACCATGGTTATATGTGTTACTCTATGTATGAATTTATTTTACTTTCACGCTACAAAAATTATTTACGTATGATTATGCAAATATTGTTTTACAAGAAAATGGAATATTTTACTCAATATTTTTATTTTATTCTATTAGCTACAATTTCACTCTAAATGAATGTTTTTGTCATGACCCAAATTCTCAGGCCATGAACGGCGCATGAGCCCAATAAGCGTAGCTCACCAAGCCCAAGCAAGCTTATACTATTTATTTTAATTAACGATTTGTCAACTAATGCGGTCATACGCATTCTCAAGCAGTGTGAAGATAGCCAATTCACAATGGCATTATCGATTAAAACATATATTCATACGTTGTTCATGATATGTAACTCAGTAATTACATTACATGAACATATTCACATAACAAAAAGGTCCTGTGACTTCTAGCGGAGGACTACAGAAAAAGGTAGCTATTGAATACTGAGCACCTACCCAGGAGACGAGTTACGAGGACTCCTCATCCAAGACCCAACAGTCTCTTGATCTGAAAACATGAATTTTTAAAACCATGAGTACAAAACTCAATGAGTGAATATTAAAAGGGAACAAGCAATAATAACAAGAAAAGTTAAGAACCATGATGCACTCATTTAAAAATGAGTCAATTTTCATCGAAACCCCTTTTTTCCTCAATTCAAATAAATTTGCAATGACAAAGAGAGTTCTCAAATTCACACATATATGCATATATAATCACGTACAATTTTGTTCGCCAATCACATACAATTTCCTTCACAATCCCATCTTTTCCTCCGCACCGGTGCACGCCCTACTCGGACCAAGCAATAAAATCATATGTGCACTCCCTAGTCACACGTAGCAATATGACCATGTGTGCACTCCCTACTCACATATCATTATCGGCATTGCACATCCACTCGGCACTTGTACGGTTACATCAAATTCGCCAAAATTTAGTAATAATGCATATAAGCATAATATAAAGGTACACAGATTCAGTATAATCAAATTTCATATCACTAAAAATATTTCACTAAAGACTTGTTCCCATGGTACCCTTTCTTCTTAAAGAAAGTTGAATAAAATCATTCAAGCGTTTTATTCAAATACATTCATATTCCCAAAACCATTTTGAAATGCAAATTCACTCACCAATTTTTCAGAAGTCGAATTCAGATACTTCAACTATAAATCCTCCAGTATAATTTTCTTGCCTTTGTCAGAGGATTCACCACCTAGACATATTGCACACTCAATAAATCACTACAATTATGCTAATTCGGTATAAAATTGATCTAAATTCTATATGAATGCATGAAATGGTCGGGTAATCGTTTAATTATGGTATTGACCTAATTCGGTACATCACTCGATTAACTGGCCAACACGTCCAATTTAGCTCCAAATTGCACCATTTCATTTTTAATACTTCAAGTCACCAAATACAATCCAAATAACCTAAAATTCAACACAATTACCTTCCCATTTCTTCATGGGAAATTCGGCCATATTGGTGCACTATCACTAAAAATTTTCCTATTCCATTTTTGTGAGACCCTGTCTAAGTTGTTAGAAAACCGGTATTGTACCTAATGGTACAATTAAGTTAAATCGAGCTTCAACCTAGTTTAATAGAAATTCTAAGAGGAATTTCAAAATTCTGAGACCCACAGAATAGGTCAGAATAGTGATTCAGAGTTCAAGGTCCAGTCTGGAGTTAATCGAGAAAATTGACCGGTTAAGGACAAAACGGTCATTTTCTCATTTGTTGATTTATAGAGATTTTTAACCAAGATTTGATCACAGTGGACTAAAAATAATTATGTGACACACAGTTATGATCCCATAATCATAAAATGATGTTTAGCAGTGTAAAAATGGTGATTTCCAGTGTTTTTGGAGCACAAGGGCAAAATGGTAATTTTGCCACCGGAGTGCTAAATGTGAATTTTTTTGAAAGGATTTTACCCCAATTGGGTAATATTGATTTATATGAGTGATATTTGAGGTTGGACAGTGAAAATAATGAAATTCCGGGACATTTCGGAGTATAGGGGTAAAATCGTAATTTTGCCATCCCGGGGGCATTTCGGTAATTTTTCACTACCAGAATAAATTTTTCCAGCCATGGTCAACCTTGGATTAGATGTTGACTTGATGAATCAAGTGGTGGAGATCAAATGGGAGAAAAAGTCAAAAAGTCAAAAAAATTGGACCAATGGCGTGATGACACGTGGCAAGCTTTTATATTTTATTATTTAAGCCATAAAAATCAGCATTTAAGCCTCATTTTCTCTCTCAAAGTCGGCACCCACCAGAATTTAAGCAAAAAAAAGAAGAACAAAGGAGAAACACACAAAAACCTAGGGGAAATTCAAGACAAGTGTGATTTCAAGGAGGATTCAAGTGAAAAAGGGTAATAAATCTTTACTTTGGCTTGTGATTTACCTTACCAATGCTTTTGTTCTTGATTTCAATGGTTAAATATGAAAATATCATGAAGAGTTTAATTCTGAAAAATGGGTATGGATGAGGAAGGATTGTTGGATTGGATTGAATTTAGACTATGTTAGTAGTTAGAGGTAGTTAAGCATGATTATGAAGAAATATGGAAGAAAGAAATTGAATTCCATGGTTGTTCTTCCTTGGCCGAACCTAGTGTGTAGTGAATGCATGAGGAATTGTCTCATTTCAAATGAAATGATTCCATTTGAAATGAAAGAAATTGGAAAATGATAAATTAAAGTGAAAAATGTAGTAGAAAAATTTTCAGTGCTAATGCACTGCATTGGCCGAATTTTTCCATAAGGAATTGGAAAGGGTAGGATGCTGAAATTGGCATCAATTACATGATATGGGAAGAATTAAGGTATTAGAAAAAGAATGGACCAATTCGGAATTAAATTGGACATAATAGCCGATTAATCGGGTAATCGGTCGAAATTAGGCAATACCGCGTTAATGCGATAATCGGACGCGATTTTGCTCTTACGTATCACACGCTAGTAATTTAAATTAGTTTATATTAGTTGGGGGCATTATAGTAAATTTCTTGATTTTATTTTGTGTTAAGGTGGTGAGAAGACCGAGAAAGGCAAAGGGATCGTGACTGAGGATTTTTAATCCGAGAGCATCCGGAATCCGGATATTTGTGAGACGGTGAGTGAACTTGCATTTCAAAATTTTTTGGGGAAATGCACATTGTATTGATTTGGATAATTAAATGATTTATTGAAAGTTTTAAAAAAATATGTGCTGGGAACAAGCCTTTGATTAAAATGATTTTATGTGATGAATTATGTGTTATGCATGAAAGCATAAAAATATGTGTTATGCATGAAAGCATAAAAATATGTGTTATGCATGAAAGCATAAAAATATGAGTTATGCATAAAAGCATAAAATTATATATTATGCATGAGGGCATAAAACTTTGTGTTATGCATAAAGGCATGAAATATTATTTCAATGAGATGAAATTTAATTGTGCTGGATATGTACATTGTTATGATGTTTGTGTACATTGTTGAGAAGTGTTGTGAAATTGTTACCACCGTGCACGTGTGAAGAGGAAAATGCACAGGCCTGAAATGGTGTGCAAAGTGGGGACGGCGATACGTAACGCCCACTATTTCCTAGAGATTGAAAATTTAGTAAAGTGGGGACGGCGATACGTAACGCCCACTATTACTATAAATTTTGGAAATTGAGCAAAGTGGGGACGGCGATACGTAACGCCCACGATTCCTGGAAACCATTACACGTGAACAGTGGTGAAGTGTGATTGGTTATCCAGGGGCTTGCAGGGACGGCGATACGTAACGCCTGCGAGTGCTCAGATATGTGTGTTTGTGTACACATGTGATTGTTCATTTCTCCGAGTATATTTGTATGAAATCTATTATTCCTTCATTATAAATTAAATGAAATGAGGGGAAGGGTTGGTAATAAATTGGATAAAAATGAACGTGTTTCAAATGTATGCATCATATTTTAACCCTTCCTGATATTATGTCTTGTTCCTATCTTATGTTTGCTCACTGAGTTTTATACTCACCGTTTTCAAAAATTCATGTTTTCAGATCAGGAGGTTGTAGATTCCTAGATTGCGGGATCACAGTAGTCCATCTCCTGGTAGGTGTCTGGCATTCAATAGCTGCCCGTTTTATTGTACATGTCTCCGCTGGTAGTCATGGGTTTTTGTATGATGGATATGTACATGTAATGTACATTGTCAGAATTTATATTTGACTGATTATGTGTATATGTGTAAGCAACGTGAATTGCTAAATACATGACTGGAACAGTGCATGTATATTGTGATTAATAATGCCATTGTGCTTTGGCTGTGTCCACCCCCGGAAAGGGTGTGTGTGTGTATGTGTGTGACTGGATATGTCACTATTAGTTGGCATTGTATGCACACGGGGTGCATTACGTGTCGATGCCTCACACGAGCATGTATGGGATCAAGTAAGTGAAAATAGGCTTGCTTGGGCTTAGTGAGCTATGCTCATTGGGTCCTTGCGCCGGTCATGGCCCCGGGAATTGGGTCGTGACAATTTTCTCACCATTAATCATCATTTTCTAACCTATTTCTCTTAAAACAAAATCAATCCACCATCCACACACAACATGGGACATTCAGCCATTGAAGGATGGTGGGAAAAATGAAATTTTTCCTTATTTTGCTTCCAAACATGCTAAACTAACCATAAACACTAACATACCTCAAAATCAAACCAATTTCAAGCACAAAAACCCTCCCCCCATATTCGGTCAGCCATGATACCCATTTGCAAACTTTGATTTCAGCCATGGAAAATGAAAAGAAATGCATGGGTAATGTAGATCTCAAGCAAAAATCAAGAAATTTTACCTTTACTAGCTTGATTGCTTGAAATCCAACAATTTCCCTTTGATTTTCTCACTCTAGGGTTTGTTCTTCCTTGGTTTCTCTTCTCCTCTTGTTTGGCCGCCCATTATGGGGAAAATGGGCTGATTTTTATGCCTTTTTATAAAAAAATATTAAAATAATAAAGGCATGACACGCGACATTTTTTATTGGTCCAAAATTTAAATATTTGACTTTTAATTTTTAATTTTCCACCACACAATTCTCATATCTATCCATTTCGGTGATGAATAAAATCTCTTGGTCTTGACAAGTGTTGGGGGTGATAAATTACCGTTTTGCTCTCGGGGTGGCAAAATTACCATTTTGACCCTATGCTCCGAAAAACACCAGAATTAAAAATTTTCACTGCTAAATCTCATATTATACTCCGAATGATCAATCTTGGTTAAAAATTTCATTAAACATCCAAATTTCAACCTTGGGTGGCAAAATGACCATTTTGCCCTTAAATAGTCAATACTCATAATTAACTCCAAATCAGCCCTCGAACGCCGAATCACCGTTTTAAGTCATTTTGTGGGTTTTAGAATTCTCAAATTCTTCTTAGAATTTCTATTTGGGCTAGTTCGAGGATTAATTCAACTTAATTGTATCACTTGGTACAATATCGACCCTTTGAAATATTTTCAAAGGGGTTTCAAGTATGCAAGCATTCTATCTACAAGTCTATAGAGTTTGAGGCCTCACAGTTTTAGACATTGAAACTTATTTTTAGTTATGAAATGCGTATTTTTCCTCTATGTATTATATTTTTAGCAGGTTTCAAAATTTTTGAAAAAAATGACCAAAATACCCATGTGTAGTAGAAATTTCTTTTTGACTGTTTTTGAATTGAAAATGGTCCATATCCCTTTAAAACATGATTTTAGTAACTATTTCTCACAAGGGAAGTGGAAAAATTGATGTTAAAGCCTTGCAAGGTCTTGGTTGTCACTCTAGGTAATGAATGTCTACTAAGGCTTTGTGGTGGTTGTCACGGGCTCGAAGGGAGTACCGGGCCGTGACACTGGGTTTATAAAAACTCACCATTCTTCTTTCCACCCATTTTAGGCTCAGGATAGTTTGTAGACAACTGATTTAGTCGAGGGTTTGCTATTGGATTCGCAACCTTCAAAATCATAGGCATACATTCTTGTTTTTTTTTGTTATTTTAGGGTTTACATGTCATTGTAGAATATTTTCTATACCCTGGCTCAGTGTACTATTATATGTATGAATTTATTTTGTACTTACGTTACAGTAACTATTTACAGAGGATTCTATAAATATTGTTTTATAAGAAAATGAAATATTTTATTCAATATTTTTATTTAGTTCAATTAGCTATAATTCCACTTTAAATGGATTATTTAGTAACTAAACTTATTTTTAGATAGGAAATGTATATTTTTCATTTATATCCTATATTTTTAACAAGTTTCAAAAATTTCAAGCAAAATGACCAAAATACCCCTGTGCAGTAAAAATTACTTTTTGATTGTTTTTTATTTGAAAATAGTCTATATTCCTTAAAACATGATATTTAGTAACCGTTGCTCACAAAGGAGGCTCAAATTGTTGCTAGAGCCTTGCGAGGTTTCGGTTGACATTCTGGACAAGGTATGTCAATTGGGATATCGCGACGGTTGTCACAAGCTTGAAGGGAGTACCAGGTCATGACATGGATTCTCTACACATTGCTTCAGCACATGCGTGATTTGTTCTCTACCAGCGGCTTTGCCCTGAGTGTGATTGGATTTTTTACTGGTTGGGCACAAGCATGATTTGACGATGCCCAAAGGAACACTGCTTGTTGACTTGATTTGCATATAATATGAGATAGTCGTGGAGAAGCTTAGATAAACATGATATGAATATGATGTAATGCTTTGGCAACTAAAGTGTGACGTGGAGAATGGTTGAATAACTTTGATTGGCTTCGAAAGTAAGTGTAATGATGAGCGTGATGATCTTTGGAGACATTGAGAATGATGACATGCTTTCACATTAGAGACTTTAAGGATTATGATATGCCCTATATTTGGAGATGTTTGCTAGAACATCTTGATGCATGGATGGTGCATATAATTTATATATGTGTTTAATATATATGATTTTGATTTTTTGCACCACTCATTAAGTATTTGAGTACTCACACATTTGTATACCATGTGTAGATAAATAGGCCATATAGTTGTGTGGTAAAGGTTGTCCAACAATAGAATGATCTTGGCATCCAGTAGGTCTCCACCAATTGTGACACTTTGCTGCATCAATCACAAGCTTTTGCTCTATACTTAATTTGTTGTGTATGTAGGCACGTTATGCAATAAATGTTGGGTTTGGCCATGGACGGCATGCTCAAAATGCGCAACGGAAAGAAAATTAAAAACTTTATAATTTAAATAACAAAAACATGCCTCCACCCATGCATCACCTTGGTGATATTTAACACATAAAAACACAAAAACAATTATAATTCAAAAAGTTACCTTGCCAAGTAATTTCGTAACCACAAGGAGCAAAAACCTTAGCCAATCAAGTGCTTAGCCTCCAATGGTAGTACACACGATTGCACTTGAACCTTCAACAAAGAAGGGAGTTTTTTAACTATACTTTGTGCTAGCAAAGAGGACAACAATTGTCCTTTTTCTTCTTTTCCACAATCTTGGCCGAACCTCTCTTGAATATTGCTTGATAATCAATTTTCTCTTTCACACAAAACGAGTGGTGCCAAAGAGAGAAAATGTTTTTCTTTTTCTAACAAAAATTATGTTTTCTTTAATTGTGAAAACTCTCATGAGAAAATAGTTAAAAGGTGACTTGTATAGTTAAGTTAAAGTAACTTCAATTTTGCAATTAAGCCCTCAATATTATGACCATTATAATTTTGGGCCCATTACTTAATTAAACTCTTTTAATTAAGTCCTTGGAAATTAAAATCAAAATTAATTTCCTTTATACTTTGCAATCAAGGCCTTATAATTATAATTATTTATAATTATGTCTAAAGCTTAATTAAACTCTTTTAATTAAGTTTATCGAAGTTAATTAAGTTTAACTTAAATCATCACTCTCCCAATTTAATTCAAATGCAATCATTGTGTGTAACCCATTAGGTTCCCAACATATTGGCAATGGAATTGATTAATGACTCAATTGATTAATATAAATTTCAATCAATTAATTTATAATCAATTCCATAGACCAAGATTGGCATCTAGCAATACATCATGGCTACCCAATTGTTAGGAGAGTCAAAGGGTTCTTTGACAACCTTTCAGTGTATAGTCTATTAGTGTAATTCATTCATTCATCATATATCCGAAAGATGATAAAAGCTTGGTACAGTGTCTACTCTTATTCACCTCTATAGTTGTTCTTGCAATTATAGCATTAGCTTTATAGAGAGTTATGAAACCTTTTCATAATCTCCATGTTACCTTGGCCAAGGACTTCAATAAGCTAATGTTAACCAAGAATTGATAGGATATGTCCTCTAAAATACTTGAGGTGACGATTCCTATCTTGACCATTCATTTGCCTTCGCATGCTTCATACTATATCGAAAAGAATCATGTTTTGGCATCCTTTGTTAAGCACCCGTAGGGATGAACTCAAAGCATAGCACTCCACATATAAGACAATTTGGTGCCTCAAGTCTAGGGAGTATTTACACGACTAACACATGAAAAGTCTTACTTAGAGACTATAGTGTATTACCAAATGCACTTCTCATGGTAGGTCATGTTCAGTGAACTTGGTCTCCTAGGCAAGCACCTATATTCTAGTTCCAAGTATCTCTAAACTTCAATCTATGAGATCGATTGCTTACTTCAAAAGTAAAGAACATAGAATATACCGGTCTCTAAGCATCATTAATGTCCAGTCTCAATGATACATTGACCAGGAACATTTTGAGATTATGCTTTGATCCATAGGAATCTCATAACTGCAACCCATTATAGTTTCCTTGCAAGGCATATTAATCTCATGGACTTCATCCAATTAGACTTATAACTCATTCTAATTGATGTCTTATTAATGAAGGAAAACCTCGCAAGGCTTTAATACCAGTTTTCGCACTTCCCTTGTGAGCAACAGTTGCCAAGTCTCATGTTTCAAAGAATTTTTAGTTTTTTCCAACTTAAAACAATAAAGAAATAGTTTTTGTCTCACAAGGGTATTTTGGTCATTTTTCTTCGAAAATCTTGAAACTGACTAAAAATGTAGTAGGTGAGTAGAAAACACATATTTCATGATTAAAAATAAATTTAGATGTCTAAAACATTCGTTTCAAATGAAATTGTGACTTCTTGAATATAATAAAAGTATTCAATAAAATAATCTATTTTCTTCTAAAATAATTTTTATAGAAGTATCGGTAAATAATTTTTGGGACGTAAAAGCATAGTAAATTCATACATACAGTAGTAAGAATAACCAGAGTATGCAGTTCAATATACATTGACTAATGGGCACCCAAACGACGAAATTGATCTAAGGCTGTCAGTCGGAAAAACCATTGACTTCCAAGGTTGCAACTCCAAAATTCGTCTCTCAACGATATCGGCTAACTACTAAGTATGCTGAGCCTAAAATGGATGGAAATGAGGGTGGTGAGATTATAAAATCCCAATAAGTAAGCAAACATCATCCAAAATATCTAAAGTCGAGTAAATGGAGACAAATTCAAATTCGTTCTTTGTATTCAGTTCATCTTATCTCAACTCATTTCAATAGAGTAAAATAGAATCATTTTACTCGAATAATTAATATGGCTTATGAATCTTGAAAAACTGGGCTCCTGTCAAAAATTATTTTCGAGGATACCCCGGTCGAACATCTAACCGAGACTGCCAAGGCTGTTAAGTGTAATATACACATGAACATATTTTTTTTACATTTGAAAACATAACCATTCCTTGACGTTGGCTAAGTCTCATTCCCACGTGGCGGTCCGCGTGAGGTGCACTCAAATGTTACCTCAAGAGATACCCTTCACACGGCTCTCCGATCGAGGTAAGATACATCTAATTCTGTACCCCTTCTCATAGGTTGGTCCACATAACCTTCCACTACAAGGATTATTTTATCTACCATCATATTCATAAAATTTTAACTGCATGACATGGCAATTTATTGCAACCTAGCATCTCAAGGCTAAATACACAGTACATATAGTTCCAACACAAATAGGAGTTCGACCATTCATGCTCACGTATTGCCATAAGCCATTCAATTTAAACACAATTTATAACAAAACAAATAAACAATCTCCAATTACTCTATTTTCCAAAATCATCATTTAATTTCTGAAAAATTCATAAAATTCATTTCATTAAATCACATTTTATTTATAAAAGTAAAGATTTTTCCGTTTAAACTCATTTTCTATAAAATCACTAAATCGGATAAAAACCTACTTTAGATAATTAAGATGATGTAAGGTTACTCACAGTACTAAGAGTTCGAAATACTCCCATTCTCGATCCACGGGTACAATCTCTTACCCGTATCAAATGGCTCACAACCTATCCATAATACATGACACGAAATTTAATAATTTGGGTTAAACCATTATAAACTATTTCAGGCTCTTATCTATACATATATGCATGAGATAGGATGTAAAAGGTTTGGGACAATCGCTTAATTACGGTGTCCGACCTAACTTGCCTATACACGCTAGAATTGCTATAACCTTCAATTCAACTCCAATTTGATCCATTTCACTTTCAATACTCCAATTATATCCAAAATACCTCAATGATTGTGAATGTGATTTAATTTATCAGTCCTGAACCATAAAACACATATGTCTATACATTAGGTAAAAATTCATATTTTCTTACCAAATTTTCCCATTTCATTTTTAACATCACCAACCATCAAATTCCATCAAAATAACATAAAATATCACAATTTCTAGCCTCAATATTCTCCCTATAAAATTCAGCTATAAAGGATTTAGTGAAGAACAAATTATTTTCTTACTACATTTTCATGCTAAATATCATCATTTTTGGTTTCTATCACCACCATAAACTAAAACCATTAAATTCTAACCAATTAACATAAAATGTCTCAAAATTCCTTTCCAATATCCACTCTATATAATTCGACCTTGATGGGTTTCCAAAGAACATGTGTTTTTCATGCTTGATTTTTATACTACATTTCACTAAACACAAAAAAACACTTAGATCTATTGAAATCTAACCAACATCATCATCAAATCTCTCTCTATATATTCGGTCAGCAAAGGTATTCATCATGCAAACTTGGTTCTCAACCATGGAAAATGAGAAACAAATTATGGGTAAGGTAGATCACAAGTAAACACCAAGAAATTTTACCTTTACTTGATAAATCCCTTGAATCCCACACTTTTTCTTCGATTTTTCCCTCCTAGGGCTTCTTTTCTTTCTTTCCCTCTTTTGTTCTTGCTTGGCCGACCATGATGAAGAGAATGGGAGGGTGTGGGCTGATTTTTATAGTAAACTAATAAAATAATCTAAACTTGCCATATGTCACTTTACTATTGGTCCACTTTTTAAATACTTATCCTTTAAACTTTAATTCACCACTACATAAAATACCATAATTATCTATACCAATATTGGGTGAAATTCTTGGTTTTGACAAGTGTTGGGTGGTGAAAATTGTAATTTTGCCACTAGGGTGGTAAAATTACTATTTTGCCCTTATGCTCCGAAAAATACCAGAATTACAAATTTTCACTTCTCAACATCAAATTATACTCCAATAAGTCAAATGGGGTTAAAATATTTTCTAAAAATTCACATTTTGTCATTGGGTGGTAAAATGACCATTTTACCCCTAAATCTCAAAAATTTCAAATTGACTCCAAATCAGTCCTCGAACTCCGAATCACCATTTGAAGTCATTCTTCGAATTTAAAATTTTTAATTTCATCTTAAAATCCCTATTTTAACTCGTTCAAGGCTTAAATCAACTTAGTTGTACCGTTAGGTACACTACCACCTTTTGACGATTTTTCGAGGCTTTCCAAGTACGCTAACATGTTGTCCATCACATGTATGACATGGCAAATATTTTAGGGCTGGGCTTGACAGCACTACCCCCTTTTAAAATAAAATTTTGACCTCAAAATTTCACTTACCTAACTCAAAGAAAAAGTGAGGGTATTATTTTCCATTATTCCTACATACTTCTTATTTATCTCACAACTTTAATCCAAGTTAGACTCATGCTTCATCTTCCGTTACAGTAAAAACTCTTGTCAAAGAACAAGTCTATGGTCCAGAGGGTGAATATGTTGGGATATTACTCTCTACATCAGACCGTATAGCTACTCCTTGTCTCGAGTGTAACCTAGAGGAATCTCTCCTCTGCATATCCATATAAGCTGATGGAGATGGGGCAACTACAGTAGTGTGTCCTAGCTGTAGGTAATTACTCATAATATGACCCAGTTAATTACAATGAAAACATCGTGCAGGCCCCTTACACAGCCTGACATGATAATTCCCAAACGTTCTGTATTTATCAGAACCTCTGGAACTCTTCCCAGAATTAGTCACAACAGATCCACTGAATCTCAGAGGCCTCTACTGTGTCTGTGAAAATGAAGGTCGGGAAAATGTTACTGGAACAGAGGTAGTATTTCTTGAAATAGATGAGTCTTTGCCCTTTTTTGGTGGTTGATTGGAGGATACACTCGAATTCCTCTTTTTTGCAATTTAAGCTCGCATTCTTCTATTTTTATTTGCGAGCTTCTCAGCCCTTAAAGCCATTTACACTACCTTTTTATGTGACTCCTTACCAGTCACTGTCATTCGGTCTCTAATCTCATTCTGGAGCCCTTCCTCAAAATAGTTGGCTTAATCCTGTTCAGTCCTCACTAAGTTAGGCACATAAAACAGTAGCTCGTTAAAACGAGCCTCATACTTTTCTACTATCAAACTTCCCTATTTCAAACTCAAAAATTCTCTCTTCTTCTCTTTCTGATGAAAACGAGTATAATACTAATCATCAAATTCTTTTTGAAAGTTTGACCAGGTAGGAGGAGTAATGGAACGGGACTTCACCGAATTCCATCAAGTGCGGGCCCTATTTTCTAATAACCTTGTGGCCACCCTTAATTTCATATCATCATTTATCTTCATATCAGTGAGTGTCTCTGAGACCTAATTAATCCAATCCTTGGTTATGGTGGCATCTAATTCACCCATAAAAGATACGCAACCAAGTTGCCTAGCCTCCTTCAGCTTCTTAGAAATAGATACGTCCTGTACTGGTGGTGGAATTGAAGGAGCAACTGGAGGCATTATAAAAGGAGTCTGACCAGTTTGAGCCTAGCCAACCATTGTGGTAAAGAAGACTACCAATGCCTGTGCTATCTCAAGAGGCATAGCAGGAATACCAGTAGGTGGTGGAAGAGGTGGAGGATGTGGAAGGGTATTTGTCAACTCAATAGCAGGTGCTGCTCGAAAAGTGGATACAGTCGATTCCCCTTCTATTGGGTTTCGTTGACGAGCTTGTGAACGACCTCTTCCCTTCCCAGCCGATCTAGTAATAGGTGGGTGTTCGCATCTAGGAGGCATGGTGATCTAAAAAGAGAAATAACGCAAGTTTCGGCAACCTCAGGTTCTATATGGAAATGCATCCTATTCAATCTAACCTGACTTAACATAACTCGGGGCCACACTGACAATGTAAATTTTTTGATAACAACTTTGAAACCAAAAGCTCTAATACCAATAGAATAGTCATGACTCAGAACTCCCATCAAGCCCGTGACAACCGTCGCGATGTCTTGATAGACATTCCTACCTCGAATGTCGATCGAAAACTCGTAAGGCTTTAATACCAGTTTTCACACCTCCCCTATGAGCAATAGTTGCCAAGTCTCATGTTTCAAAAAACTTTTAGCTTTTTCCAACTTAAAACAATAAAAAAAATAGTTTTTGTCTCACAGGGGTATTTTGGTCATTTTTCTTCAAAAATCTCGAAACCGACTAAAAACGTAGTAGGTGAGTAGAAAACATATATTTCATGATTAAAAATAAAATTAGATGTCTAAAACATTCGTTTCAAATGAAATTGTGACTTCTTGAATATAATAAAAATATTCCATAAAATAATCTATTTTCTTATAAAACAATTTTTATAGAAGTATCGATAAATAATTTTTGGGACGTAAAAGCATAGTAAATTCATACATACAGTAGAAAGAATAACCAGAGTATGCAGTTCAATATACATTGACCAGTGGGCCCCCGAACAACAAAATTGATCTAAGGTTGTGAGTCGGGAAAACCTTTGACTTCCAAGGTTGCAACTCCAAAATTCGTTTCTCGACGATATCGGCTAACTACTGACTATCTTGAGCCTGAAATGAATGGAAATGAGGGTGGTGAGATTATAAAATCCTAGTGAGTAAAAAACAACATCAAAAATATCTAAAGTCGAGTAAATGGAGACAAATTCAAATTTGTTCTTCGTATTACAATTCATCTTATCTCAACTCATTTCAATCGAGTAACATAGAATCATTTTGCTTGAATAATTAATATGGCTTATGAATCTCTTAAAAACCTGGCTCCTGCCAAAAATCATTCTTAGGGATACTTAGGCCAAAGCATCTAACCGAGACCGCCAAGGCTGTTAAGTGTAATATACACATGTACATATTTTTTTTACATCCAAAAACATAGCCATTTCTTGGCATTGGCCGAGTCTCACTCCCACGTAGTGGTCCATGTGAGGTGCACTAAAACTTTACCTCAAGAGATACCCTTCACACGGCTCTCCGATTGAAGTAAGATACATCTGATTCTGTGCACCCTTTCATAGGCTGGTCCACAGAACCTTCCACTGCAGGGATTATTTTATCTACCACTAGATTTGTAAAATTTTAACTACATGACAGGGCAATTAATTGCAACCTAGCCTTTCAAGGCTAAATACACAGTACATACAGTTCCAACCATACTCACGTATTGCCATAAGCCATTCAATTTAAACACAATTTATAACACAACAAATAGATAATCTCTAATTACTCTATTTTCCAAAAACATCATTTAATTTCTGAAAAATTAATAAAATTCATTTCATTAAATCACATTTTATTTATAAAACATAACAATTTTTCCATATAAACTCATTTTCTATAAAATCACAAAATCAGATAAAAACCTACTTTAGATAATTAAGATGATAGTAAGGTTACTCACAGTACTAGGAGTTCGAAATACTCCTATTCTCGTTCCTCGAGTATAATCTCTTACCCGTATCAAATGGCTCACAACCTATCCATAATACATGACACGAAATTTAATAATTTGGGTTAAACCATTATAAACTATTTCAGGCTCTTATCTATATATATATGCGCATGAGATAGGATGTAAAAGGTTTGGGACAATCGCTTAATTACAGTGTCTGACCTAACTTGCCTATACACGGCTTAAATTGCTAAAACCTTCAATTCAACTCCAATTCAATCCATTTCACTTTCAATACTCCAATTATATCCAAACTACCTCAATGATTCTGAATGTGATTTAATTTAGCAATCCTGAACCACAAAACACATATGTCTATGCATTAGGTAAAAATTCAGATTTTCTTACCAAATTTTCCCATTTAATTTTTAACATTATCAATCATCAAATTCCATCAAAATACCATAATATATCACAATTTCCAGCCTCAATATTCTTTCTATAAAATTTGGCTATAAAGGATTTGGTGAAGAACAAATTATTTGCTTACTACATTTTCATGCTAAATATCATCATTTTTGGTTTCCATCACCACCATTCACTAAAACCATTAAATCCTAACCAATTAACATAAAATGCCTCAAAATTCCTTTCCAATATCCACTCTATATATTCTGCATTGATGGGTTTCCAAAGAACATGTCAAGCTTAGCCCTAAAATATCTGTCATGACATATACATACTTCACATTATGCTTGCATATTAAAACATCTTAGAAAAATGAATAAAAGCCGGTATTATGCTTAGAAGTACAACTAAGTCGATTTATGCCTCGAACTAATTAAAATAGGGATTTTAAGGTGAAATTGGGAATTTCACAATCTAGGGATGACTTAAAATGGCGATTCAAAGTTCGAGGACCGATTTGGAGTCAATCAAGAAAATTAACCGATTAGGGACAAAATGGTCATTTTGCCACCCAAAATTTAAATTTGGATATTTGATGAAATTTTTCGCCAATATTGATCATTTGGAGCATAATATGAGGTTTAGTAGTGAAAAATTTTATTCCTCGGTATTTTTGGAGCATAGGGGCAAAACGGTAATTTTGCCACCTCGGGGGCAAAACGGTAAATTTTCACCCCCAACACTGGTCAAATTTGTGGATTTTATTTATTGTAGGAATGGATAAATATGGCATAAAGATGTGGTGAAAAATTTAAGTGAATAAGTCAAATATTTAAAGTGCAAAAAGAAAAATGGAGCAATCACGAAGTGCCACGTGTCAAGCTTTATTATTTTATTATTTTCTATAAAAATCAGCCCATATTTATCCCATTTCTCTCACCATATTTGGCCAAAGGAAGAAAAAGGAAAAACAAAGAGAAAACAAAAACCTTGCTAAGAAAATCAAGGAAATTCATTGATTTTTCAAGGAATCAAGGAAGATAAGGTATGATTTTTCAATTTTTACTTGAGATCTATCATACCCATGCTTTATTTTCTCATTTCCATGGTTGAATTGCTTATTTTCATAATGAATGAGTGGCAGGCCGAATGGGTATGGTGAGAGAAATGACGTTGGAATTGATTGATTTTGAGTTATGTTAGTGTTTATAGTTAGTTAATCATGTTTGGAAGCAAAACAACAAGGAAAATTTCATTTCCCCCACCATCCATCAATAGCCAAATGCCATATGTTGTGTATGTTGGTGAATAGATTTGTGTTTCAAGAGAAATGGCTTAGAAAATGATGAATAATGGTGAAAAAATTAAGTAAGAAAAATCATGGTGTTAGTGCACTGTTATGGTCGAATTTTTCCATGAAGAAATGGAAGGGTTTTGATGCTGAAATTGGTGTTATTTGAATGGTGTTTGGTGAATTGAGGTATTAGAAAAGAAATGGAGCAATTTGGAATTAAATTGGACACGTTAGTAATTTAATCGGGTGATAGGCTGAATTAGGTCAAAAACATGTTTAAGCGGTTAACCGAGTATTCCATGCATTCATATAGAAATTAGGTTAATTTTATACCTAATTAGCACAAATATAGTGATTAATTTATTGTGCAATTTGTCAAGGTGGTGAATCCTCTGATAAAGGCAAAGAAACCTGACCCGAGGATTTATAGTCGAAGTACTCGAATTCGGTTTCCGGAAACAGTGAGTAACCTTACGATCATCTTAATTATCTAAAGTAGGTTTTTATCTAATTTTATGATTTTAGGGAAAATTATTTTAAATGGAAAAATCTTTATATTTTATAAACAAAATGTGATTTAAAGAAATGAATTTTATGAATTTCTCAGAAATTAAATGATGATTTTGGAAAATAGAGTAATTGGAGATTGTTTGTTGGCGGTGTTATAAATTGTGTTTAAATTGAATGGCTTATGGCAATATGTGAGCATGAATGGCTAAACTAATTTTTGTATTGAAATTATATGTACTGTGTATTCAACCTTGAGAGGCTAGATTGCAATAAATTGCCATGTCATGTAGATAAAAACTTTATAAATCAGGTGGTAGATAAAATAATCCATAATCCCTACAGTGGAGGTTCTATGGACTAGCCTAAGAGAGGCGGCACAGAATTAAATATACCATACCTCGATCAGAGAGCCGTGTGTGCGGTGTCTCTAGAGGTAAAGATTTCAGTGCACTTCACGTGGACCATCGCTAAGAGTGACACTCAGCCAACGCCAAGAAATGACTAGATTTTAAAATGTAAAAATATGTTCATGTGTGTACTACATTGAATAGCCTTGGCGGTCTTGGTTAGATGCTTCAACCGGGGTATCCCCGAGAATGATTTTGGCACGAGCCAAGTATTTAAGAGATGCATAAGCCATATTAAATATCAATTATTTGAATAAAATGATTCTATTTTGCTCGATAGAATATTTTATTTGTCTCTACTCGATTGAAATGAGTTGAGATAAGGTGAATTGTGATACGAAGAATGAGTTTGAATTTATCTCCATTTACTTGACTTTAGATAATTTAGCTGGTATCTGTTTACTCACTGGGATTTTATAATCTCACCACTCTCCTTTCCACCCTTTCAGGATTGGAATAGTTAGTAGATAGTTGAATTTGCTGAGGACTAAAGTTGGCTTGCAACCTCACCAACAGTAGGTTCACTGTCCTCTATACTTTTGTTCATTATGGGCCCACTTGTCACAGTAAATGAAATTGTATATTGTGGTTAACTTTATTATTGTATATAAGAATTTATTTTACTTTTATGTCTCAAAAATTGTTTACCGATAATTCTATAAAAATTGTTTTATAAGAAATTACTATATATTTTCTTGAATACTTTTATTATATTTTAATAGTTATAAATTTTACTCAAAAAGAGTGTTTTATGTATCTAAATTTATTTTAATTTATGACATATGTGTTTTCCACTCGATTACTACATTTTTGGTCGATTTCGAAGGTTTCGGGGGAAAAATGACTGAAATGCCCCTGTGAGGCGGAAACCATTTTTCTATTGTTTTGAATGGGAAAAAGTTTAAGAAATCTCTTTAGATAGTATGTTTGGTAATTATTGCTCACAGGGGAGGTAAGAAAACTGATACGAAAGCCTTACGGGGTTTCGATCGGTATTCAGGGTCTGAATGCCTGTCGAGACGTCGTGGCGGTTATCATAAGCCCGATAGGAGTTCCGAGTCATGACAGAACATGTGTTTTTCATGCTTGATTTTTATACTACACTTCACTAAACACCTAAAAACACTTAGATCTATTGAAATCTAACCAACATCATCATCAAATCTCTCTCTATATATTTGGCCAGCAAAGGGATTCATCATGCAAACTTGATTCTCAACCATGGAAAATGAGAAAGAAATGATGGGTAAGGTAGATCACAAGTAAAAACCAAGAAATTTTACCTTTTCTTGCTAAATCCCTTGAAATCCCACACTTTTTCTTCAATTTTTTCCCTCCTAGAGTTTCTTTTCTTTCTTTCCCCCTTTTGTTCTTGCTTGGCCAACCATGATGAAGAGAATGAGAAGCTGTGGGCTGATTTTTATAGTAAAATAATAAAATAATCTAAACTTGCCACATGTCACTTTACCATTAGTTCACTTTTTAAATACTTATCCTTTAAACTTTAATTCACCATCACATAAAATACCATAATTATCCATACCAATATTGGGTGAAATTTTTGGTTTTGACAAGTGTTGGGTGGTGAAAATTACAATTTTGCCCCCGAGGTGGCAAAATTACTATTTTACCCTATGCTCCGAAAAATATCAAAATTACAATTTTTCACATCTCAACCTCAAAATTTACTCTAATAAGTCAAATGGGGTCAAAATCTTTTCTAAAAATTCTCATTTTTTCCTCAAGTGGCAAAATGACCATTTTACCCCTATATCTTGAAAATTTCCAATTGACTCCAAATCAGTCCTCGAACTCCGAATCACCATTTTAAGTCATTCTTGGAATTTGAAATTCTCAATTTCATCTTAAAATCCCTATTTTAACTCATTCGTACCGCTAGGTACACTACCACCTTTTGACGATTTTTAGAGGCTTTCCAAGTATGCTAACATGTTGTCCATCACATGTATGACAAGGCAAGTATTTTACGGTTGGGCTTAACAACTTTTATCTATCTTCATGATGTCCATGCATCATATCATGTCATATTACTATGTCTAGATCGAATGAGACCCAGGTTTTGTGTGAGACCCTGTTGACTTTGTTAAAAGACAGTATTGTACTGAGTAGTACAACTAAATTAAATCGAGCCTTGAACAAGTTTAAATAGAAATTCTAAGAGGAATTTCAAAATTCTGAGACCCATAGAATGGCTCAGAATAGTGATTCAGAGTTCAAGGTCCAGTTTGGAGTCAATCGGGAAAATTGACCGGTTAGGGACAAAACGGTCATTTTCTCATTTGTTGATTTATGGAGATTTTAGCCAAAATTTGATCACGTTGGACAAAAAGATAATTATATGATATACAGTTATCATTATGGAATCATAAAATGATGTTTAGCAGTGTAAAAATTGTGATTTTCGGTGTTTTTGGAGCACAAGGGCAAAATGGTAATTTTGCCACCGGAGTGCGAAATGTAAATTTTTTTGAAAGGATTTTGCCCCAATTGGGTAATATTGATTTATATTAGTGTTATTTGAGGTTGGATAGTGAAAATAAAACAATTCCGGGACATTTCGGAGTATAGGGGCAAAACCGTAATTTTACCATCCCGGGGGCAAAACGGTAATTTTCCACCACCAGAATAATTTTTCCAGCCATGATCATCTATGGATCAGATTTTTACTTGATTAATCAAGTGGTGGAGAAAGAATGGAAGAAAAAGTCAAAAAGTCAAAAAACGGGCCAATCACATGGTGCCACGTGGCAAGCCTTTATATTTTATTATTTAAGCCATAAAAATCAGCCTTAGCCCTCATTTCTCTCTCTAAATTCTGGAAAAGAACCGATTGAAGGGAAGAAAAGAAGAACAAAGGGAAAACCATAAAAACCTAGGCCAAAATCCATAGATTTCAAGTGTTTTTCAAGATTCAAGCAAAACAAAGGTAACTTTTCTTTAGATTTACTCTAACCCTAGCTTACCTATGCTTTTGTTCTTGATTTCAATGGTTAAATATGGAGATATCATGATGGAATGAATTCTGAAAAATGGGTATGAGTATGGATTTGATGTTGGATTGGATTGAATTTAAGCTATGTTGGCGTTTAAAGGTAGTTAAGCATGATTATGGACAAAAATGAAAGAAAGAAATTGATTGTCATGGTGATTCTTCATTAGGCCGAACCTAGGGTGTAGAGAATGCATGAGAAATTGGTTCATTTCAAATGAAATGGTTTCATTTGAAATGAAAGAAATTAGAAAATGAAAAATGCAAGTGAAAAATGTAGTAGAAAAATTTTCAGTGCTAATGCACTATATTGGCCGAATTTTTCCATAAAGAAATGGAAAATATTAAATGCTGAAATTGGCACTAATTACATGATGTGGGATGAATTAAGCTATGAGAAAAAGAATGGTGCAATTTGGAATCAAATTGGACATAATAGCCGATTAATCGGGTAATCGGTCGAGATTAGGCAATACCGCGTTAAAGTGATAATCGGACGCATTTTTGCCTTTGAGTATCATATGTGAGCAATTTCAATTAGTTTATATTAGTTGGGGACAATATAGTAAATTCCCTAATTTTATTCTGTGTCAAGGTGGTGAGAAGTCCGAGAAAGGCAAAGGAATCGTGATTGAGGACTGTTAATTCGAGTGCATCCGGAATCCGGATTTTTCGACACCTGTGAGTGAACTTGCATTTCAAATTATTTGGGGCATGCAAATTGTATTGATGTGGATAATTAAATGATTTATCCAAAGTTTTTAAAAATACGTGCCGGGAACAAGCCCTTGATAAAAATGATTTTTATGTGGTAATATGTGTTATGCATGAAAGCATAAAATTATGTGTTATGCGTGAAAGCATAAAAATTATGTGTTATGCTTGAAAGCATGAAATTATGTGGTATGCATGAAGGCATGAAATATTATTTATTTGATGTGAAATTTGAGTGTGATAAATGTGTACATTGTGATGATGTTTACATGGATGGTTGAGAAGTGTTGTGAAAGTGTTACCACCGTGCACGTGTGAAGAAGGAAAATGCATATGCCTGAATGGTATGCATAGTGGGGACCGCGAGACGTAACGCCCACTAATTCCTTGAAATTCAGAATTTAGTAAAGTGGGGACCGCGAGACGTAACGCCCACTATTTACTAAAAGAAATTCTGAAAGCTGAGCATAGTGGGGACCGCGAGACGTAACGCCCACTAATGCCTTGAAATTCAGAATTTAGCATAGTGGGGACCGCGAGACGTAACGCCCACTAATGCCTTGAAATTCTGAATTGAGCAAAGTGGGGACCGCGAGACGTAACGCCCACGATTCCTGGAAATGTTCACGCATGAACTGTGGTAAAGCGTGATTTGATGTCCAGGAGCTTGGCAGCGACGCTGAGTGATACCGCTTGCCGAGTGCTCTGATACTCCAGCTATGTGCACGATGTGGGGGGATGCACATGAGCTGGTGAGATAAGTGTGATATTTGTGTGTTTAGCTGTGATCCCTCACCTTATGAGTGCTCTAATAGAGATCTCGATGTTCAAATGATTGTGCTGAATTATGCTCCTCTATATGATGTTTACTTTTATTGTTAATAAATTATGTGAATTTGATGTAATCCTGCATGTGTGGAATGGGTAATGTACATGTCTGTAATGGTGTGTAAAGAGGGATGCTGAGTGATACCCCTCACTGAGAAATTCTCGCTCGGAAACTTGGAAGGGATGCTGAGTGATACCCCTTACCAATTAAGTTCTCGCTCGGAAAACTTGAAAGGGATGCTGAGTGATACCCCTTACCAATTGATTGTTGTTCATGAACTTGGAAGGGATGCTGAGTGATACCCCTTACCAATTGATTTCTGCCATTAAGCTTGGAAGGGATGCTGAGTGATACCCCTTACCAATTGATTTCTGTCTACTAATTTGGAAGGGATGCTGAGTGATACCCCTTACCAAATGATTTCCGCCCATGAGTTTGGAAGGGATGCTGAGTGATACCCTTTACCAAATAATGTTTGCCCAAGAACTTGGCGGCAAAGCTGAGTGATACTACTTGCCAAGTTCCTTGATAAATGTTTTTCCACTAAGGATAGTGAATATTAGCAGTGTATATGATTGCTTATGTATTTGTGCATATATGTAATTGTATGGTATGCGAATTGTTTGAAATTGAAGATGAAAATATTTCAATGACGTTAAATATGATTGTCATGCATCTGTGTATATCAACATGATGCCTATATGTATTATTGAGAAATTATGTGAAATTGAGTGTACTGAATCTGTGTACCCTTGTATTATGCTGATATGCATTATTAATAAATTATGGTGAAATTGATGCAACCGTGCATGTGCGGAGTGGGAAGTGCAATGCCGGTTGAATGATAAAGAGTGTGATAATTACGACCGTGCATGTGCGGAGTGGGAAGTGCAATGCCGGTTGAATGATAAAGAGTGTGATAATTACGACCGTGCATGTGCGGAGTGGGAAGTGCAATGCCGGTTGAATGATAAAGAGTGTGATAATTACGACCGTGCATGTGCGGAGTGGGAAGTGCAATGCCGGTCTAATGATAAAGGTTGTGATAATTACTACCGTGCATGTGCGGAGTGGGAAGTGCAGTGCCGGTAATGATGTATGAGTTGAGAGTATAGTAGAGTGGAGGAAAAGATGGGACAATGAATGAGATAGATTAATTGGTGAATTAAATTGTACGTGGTACATATGCATATATAAATTGTACAGGTTGTGAAACCCTTATTATGTGACGGTTTGTAAACAACCGTCGATTTACTACTTTGATAGAATGATGAGTGTGAATTCAAGGATGTTTAATCCTTGAATGCATAACAAATTCCTGGGTAAGGGAAAAAGGGTTTGAAATATTAGTTAGTTGAAAATGGCCTTATTTTCAACCAGTGCATCATGATTGACAAATCTTCTGATGAGATTGCTTGTTCCCTTCTAATATTCACTCACTGAGTTTTGTACTCACGTTTTCAAAAATTCATGTTTTCAGATTAAGAGACTGTTGGGCTCTAGATCGAGGAGTCCCCATAGTGCATCTACTGGGTATGTGTCTGGCATTCGATAGTGATTCCTTTTGTGGTAAATGTCTCCGCTGGAAGTCTTGGGTCCTTTGTATTGTAAATACAATTTAATTATGTGAATATGTATATGTAATGTAAATCATTAAATACATGACTGGTATAGTGCATGTATATTAATGTTGATAATGCCATTGTGATTTGGCTGTGTTCACACCCGAGAAAAGGTGTGTGTGTGTATGGTTAGTTATGCCATTATTAATTGGCGCTGTATGCACTTTGGGAGCATTACGTGTGTATGCATCACACAGTAGTACGATAAGTAAAGTAAGAGAAAATAGGCTTGCTTGGGCTTAGTGAGCTATGCTCATTGGGTCCTTGCGCCGGTCATGGCCCGGGAATTGGGTCGTGACATTTTGTTAGTATGGCTCCATTGTTACATTAACAATGTTCAGAACCTTTTATTAGTTCCATGGACTAATGATCTAGGCATCTTCTTATTAGAGCCCTTTTAATAGGATGTATATGACTTTAATTATATACATGTATATAGTCCTCTTTCTTTCTTTGGAACCATTCCAACTAATCTATGTTGTATGTATCTTATGCATTTGTCACTTTTCATTATGCTATCTGTCCCTTTTAAATTTTGGCACTTTCTTTGTATACAAATTGCATCCCATGCAATTGTATCACTAAAGAATTGCATTCACTCCTAATAACCTCCTTTTATGTATGAGATAAGTACACTTATACATTTTATTAAATCCAACCCTTTGGATCCCATTTAATAAAACAAAGTGTATAACTTCAACGAAAAACATATTTAGTAGTCCACCATAATACATCTCCAATGTATCCTACTAAATCCATGGAGTTCGCATACATATGATTATACATCTCTATGCAAAATCTTAAGAGTTAGATTCCAATGTAACCATATAATAACTAAGAAACTTCTTTCTTAGTGTTATCATGCTCCCACTAAATCCAAGATCCATTATGGGAGTAATAATCAAACTCTTTTGAATTTTCTGTAATGTTACATACATACATCTCAATGTATGCTTAGGAGTAATAATCAAACTCTTTTGAATTTTCTGTGATGTTACATAAACACATCTCAATGTATGCTTGGAATCGTATTGGTTTGGAATAATATAATTGGCTACATACATATATTGGAGAGATATGGACTAAATCATATCATTATATGAATTTGCTTTCTTCCTTAAACAAACATCTCTATGTTTTCTTCATAAGAAAGTTCCATTTCATATGAATCTACATTCATCTTTTGAATAATTAATTAATAAGTAAGAGTAATCTTCACTAAGATCATATCTTAATAAGAAAATTACATCCTATATAGCTCGTATGATCTTATATTTGAATTCTCTGAACATTTCAAGGTTTCAAATATTATTTCTTTAAGTATACAAGACAAAATCTTAATTTGGTCTTGTGTAAACTTAATGAATTAGGAACATTTTCCATAACATTTTATGTTCAATGGTTCGTATACATCTATATTTATAAGACCTTTTGAACATACCAAGTCATTCACTTTTACATGAAAATTGATTTGGTCATATAAGAATTACTAGCTCCTTTATGATTCCCAATCAAAAAGGATCTAAGTATCTTCTTACTTTAATTCTTACTTTAATAACCAAGACAAAAATGCCATAATTGAGATCATATGCAATCAGTTTTCTTGACATTTATATTGAGCATTGACTTACTACTATTGTTTTGTGCTTTATGTCATTACATAAATGCATTCAACATCTAGTATCGAATACTCATGATGTTTATACAACAATAGTAACTTCTAACTCAATCATAAACATTGGCAAAGTAGAAGCTTCTATAAGCTTTCTCTTCTTTAACTTTGTCAAGAAAACTTTTTTTTGTGGTCTCTCATTTGTCCATCTTTACCATAAAGTTCTTTAAGAACATTTCTCAATTAGTGCCATTATCGTGGTTGTCTTCCCAATTCATAATTAAGGCAACATAAATTCATCTCAAGGAAGCACACTTCTAATTGTGAATTGTATTTCGTAAAGATTGTGGAACAAACAACCTTTCGCTTGAGATTATTTCTCAAATCCTAATACCTTTAGAAGGGGTTTAGTCTAGTGAGTTTGATTTACATCCAAGATGCACTATAGTGATAGATTATTAGCCATGTATATAAATTATGTCTAAACAGATCAAATAAAGAATAAATAAATATCATGCATAAATTATTTAAAACAAGGTTTGAAAATTTTAAATAGTTTCCCCACTATTTTCTACAAGATGATAACCTTCCATATCACCTCGAGAGATCTCTACCAGGATTCTCTTAGTGGGCTAGAATCCCATCCATCTAGTCATGGCCTTTAGTGTGCTCAACAAACCATGATAGGTGGATTAGGTAGGTAACTGAGCTTACCAATTGTATCTCTATACAACTCCTAGATCAGCTAGGTGACAACACATTACCTAAACATATCATATATGTTTCGCCTAGACTTTACCTCTAGTTTCATAATAATCAAGTTTCCAAGCATTCGGATTTTATGAAACTAGTTGAGTAAAACCCACCAATAGCTCAAACATACTCGTGTACAAGTGTGACCTTTAGTGTGCTCAACAAGTCTCCGATTAAAAGAGCAGCCATGCTATCTTGCTATATGGTGGAAGGCAACTTGCTCATGCGTGGCATGTGACTCAATATAAAATGAAGGATTTTGTTTTTGCCTTTATTAGGGTCTCATCTTTGCATGCATAGCATTTATTAAATCCCATAAAATAAATCTATCACATGCATACCACTTTGCATTGCATAACATTTATTAAATTGCATAAAATAAATCTATCACATATAAACTACTTTGGATGATTATGGACTTTAACTATACTAATTCCCTTAAGCCATCAAAGGAAACTAGCTTGGTCAAACCTAGGGGATTAGATATAAGAAACTTCAAAATTTGCTTGTAATCTCCTTGTCCTTCCTGGCCCCTTGAATCCCCATCGTCAATTTTTCCAAAATTCAATTCCTAATCTATCCTAATTCTAAGTACATTTGAATGTAGAAACCTCGAGTTACATTCGAGGGGAGTAAGATAAGGAAAGAATTTTACAAACTAGGATAAAGAGATAAGGCAGGACATGCAAGCCCTATTTCAAAATGGCAAGAATATACATTCAACCATAGCATAATCATATTAGGCCTAAGTCCATAATCATCCACATATATTCATCAATATGAATAAAATTTAAAGACATGTCTCATTCAAATTGTTAATCATATGAGGTATTTGATATTAGCAATGTCAACATTTGGATTTTGCCAATTTCAAATTTTCGAGCAACTATTTAATTCTATATATATGGAAACTTTTTTCATATATAGTAAGTATTACTAATCAAAATTAGTAATTTATCCATTCCTAATCTTCTTAGGATTAGAATTAAAATTTTTATTACAAATTAAAATATTTTTAAATTGTGCTCCTAAACATTTTATACAACCTATTATTAATCTCATTTAATTAAAGATTGAATGTCTATTATTACCTAATCTTATTAGGAAATAACTTAGACAATTTAATCTTTAAATTTAATGTCAAATTAGAATTATCTTCTTGTAAAAAGTTAATTCAAAACAAAATTTGTTCATAAATATTTAGACTCCCATTACTCCTAGGAATCTAATTCCAAAATTAATGTAGTCTTAAATTATTTAAATTTTGACACCCTTAAATTAAGGAATCACATTCCATAATTTATGAAATAAATTATCAATCTTTATGGAACATATTCCATAAATATTTAATTGGCTAATGAATATATTTTAACTTCCATAATTTTAGAAATCACATTTCTTTATTTGTAGATGTTAATGCATCATCTTTGACATCCTTAATTTTAGGAATCATATTCCTTAAATTCAATGTTTCCAAAAAATCAGCATAATTATGGAACCAATTCCATAACTTATCCTCAGCCAATTAACTAATTTAATTGATCATTTATTGGTGTAAATTTTGGACAAATTCTATGTCTTAACCAAGACCCTGTCCTACTGCAGACAACAGCAGACATGTCCTAATTATGTGGAATTATGGTGGTCTATCTTTAGAAATTTAATTCTAATAAAATTTATCATGATAGATAACTCATGGAAATATTCCAGAGTAAATTCTCAGGATTTTAGGAGGTGATTTGGCTTTTCAAAAAATTCAAAAACTATGACCTCTCTCTGTAGTAGGCAGTTTCAGTTTTGTCTTTCTTTTGAAGTTATTTGGTGGCATAAAATCAGGAATTTAATTGCCAATTAAATTTTCTTTGATAGAAAACTTATGGAACAATTCCATAGTAATTTTCCTAGATTTTAGGAAACGTTTTTGGCTGTCAAAAAAATTCAAAACCGTGGCTTGCTACTGAAGAGGCAGCAACAGTTCTGACTCTACCAACTCAGTTTTATGAAGGCTTAATTCTAGGGATTTAAATCCCTAAAATTCTTGACAATAATTTGAATAATTTATGGAACCTTTCCATAAAAAAAATCCTCAGCCAATTGGTGCAACTAATTGTACAAATTTAGGCCTTTCTAGGTTGCCAAGACAAACAAAACTGTGACTATCACTACTGCAAACAGTAGCTGTTTCAGCCACATTTTGGTAGCTTTACCTCCACCATTTACCACAGATAATCACCCATCTTGGAACAATTCCGATGTGTATTGATCTCTTAATTTTCTTGCATTTTATAAAGTACTTAAACCTCACTTTAATGGCTGAAAATGGACCAATACCATGGCTGGAGAGAATCGAATTCTGCCATTTGAATCACACCATATTGTCATGAGATCAAATCTTTATTTGCTAAATTAATTTGTGCATCTCATGCACTTGTTAATCTACAATATTTTGACATTAAAATGTGATTAATATTATGACAAATAAATTTTAAAATTTACAATTAAAATCTATCTAGAAATCAAAATAACTGGAACAAATTGTAAAATTTCAAAACTTATTAATTTGTGTAGAACAAAACCCGAAAACCTTATATTCCTTTTCAACAAGGCATTAACAACAATAGACATAAAAAAGTGTTTAAATCGAATCAAGGAAGGCTTTGATCCCACTATCGGGTTTGGCCATGGACGACATGCTCAAAATACGCAACGAAAGAAAATTAAAAACTTTATAATTTAAATAACAAAAACATGGCTCCACCCATGGATCACCTTGGTGATATTTAACACATAAAAGCACAAAATAAATTCTAATTCAAAAAGTTACCTTGCCCAGTAATTTCGTAATCACAATACCACTTCTTGAAGCAATCCTGTGAACACCACAAAGAGCAAAAACCCTAGCTAATCAAGTGCTTGGCCTCCAATGGTAGTACACACGATTGCACTTGAACCTTCAACAAAGGAGGGAGTTTTTTAACTATACTTTGTGCTAGCAAAAAGGACAACAATTGTCCTTTTTCTTCTTTTTCACAATCTTGGCTGAACTTCTCTTCAAAATTGCTTCACAAGCAATTTTATTTTTCACACAAAGGGAGTGGTGCCAAAGAGAGAAAACGTTTTTCTTTTTCTGACAAAAACTACATTTTCTTCAATTGTGAAAACTCTCATGAGAAAATAATTAAAAGGTGACTTATATAGTTAGGTTACAATAATTTCAATTGTCAAGCCTAGCCCTAAAATATCTGTCATGTCATTTATATATTTGACATCATGCCTGTATACTAGAATATCTTAGGAAAATAGATAAAAGTCGATATTGTACTTAAAAGTACAATTAAGTCGATTTATGCCTCGAACTAGTTAAAATAGGAAATTTAAGGTGAAATTGAGAATTTCACAATCCAAGGATTACTTAAAATGACAATTCGAAGTTTGAGGGCAAATTTGGAGTCAATCGGGAATATTGATCGATCAGGGGTAAAATCGTCATTTTACCATTTAAGGATAAAATGAGAATTTTTAGAAAAGATTTTGACCACATTTGATCAAGATTGATCATATGGAGTATAATATGAGGTTTAGCAATGTAAAATTTTCATTCTTGGTATTTTTGCCTTATCGGAGGTAAAATGGTAATTTCCACCACCCAACACAGGTTAAACTTATAGATTTTATTCATGTATGGGAATGGATAAGTATGACAATATATGTGGTGGAAAATTTAAGTGAAAAAGTCAAATATTTAAAGTATACAAAGAAAAATAGACTAATAAGCATGTGACACGTGTCAAGCAAGAATATTTTATTTTTTTCTATAAAAATCAGCCCATTTAACCCTATATGGGTCGGCCAAAGGAAGAAGAAAAGGAGAAAAAGGGAAAAACAAAGAGAAAATAAAAACCTAGTTAGGAAAAATCAAGAAAATTCAAGAGAAATTATGGAAATCCAACCGATCAAGTGGAAAAAGGTAAGATTTTTCAAGTTTGGCTTAAGATTTACAACACCCATGTTTTATTTTCTAATTTTCATGGTTGAACTACATATTTTCATGGTGGATCTAGGATAGGCCGAATGGGTATGGTGAGAGAAATGATGTTAGAATTGGTTGATTTTGAGTTATATCAGTGTTTTGAGTTAGTTAATTATGTTTAAAAGCAAAACAATAAGAAAAATATTCATTTGCCCCACCATCCATCAATGGTCGAATGCCCCAAGTTGTGTGGGTTGGTGGATTGATTTTTGTTTCAAGAAAAATGGCTTAGAAAATGATGAATTAAGGTGAGAAAATGGAATAGGAAAAATCATGGTGTTAGTACACCACAATGGTCGAAATTTGCAAGAAGAATTGTGAAGGTTGTTAGGCTGCATTTTAGGTTATTGGAATTATGTTTAGTGAATTAAGGTATTGGAAATGGAATAGAGCAATTTGGAAGAGAAATTAGACACGTTGGTCATTTAATTCGGTAATTTTGCCACATTTCCTATTAATTGACTAGTGTTTGATAAATGGGTGAATTGGAAGAAAACTGGAATTTAATTGGAGTTGGATTGAGTATATTGGCCAATTAATCGGGTAGTAAATCAAATTTGGGCCAATATCATTGCAATTGGGTGCACAATTGAGGCTACATTGAACACCATGTCCAGATAGTTATCGAGTAGTGTGCATTCCATTTCATGCATATACATTGAGCCTGAATTGATTTTATAATGGTCAAGCATTAATGTGGTGAATTATGTATTGTACATTCTGGATAGGTGGTGAGCAAACTACACTGGTAAAAGTACAAAGATTGTACTTCAAGACTGGGATTAGGAGTATATCGACTCCTAAAACAGTGAGTAAACTTATTATCGTCTTAATTATCTAGAGTAAATTTTATTCAATTTAGTGATTTTGTGAAAAATGAATTTTAAATGGTAAAATGCTTTGTTTTATGTGAAAAAAATGTGAATTAATAAAATAAAATGAATTTTCATAAATTGATTTGAAAATTTGACAATCAATTTGAAAATAGAGTAATTGGAGATTGCCTGTTTGTATTACAAATTATGATTTGAAATTAAATGGCTTATGATAAAATGTGAGCATGAATGGCTTAATTGATATTGTGTTGAAATTATTTAAACTGTGTATTTTGCCTTGAGTGGCTAGATTTAAAATGGTTAAAAGTGTTCCCCTCGAGGAAAGATTTAAAGGGACTGAGATTCGAAACTTGCCGAGTTAGGTTCTGTGAGACCTGTCCTTAGGTGACACTATTACGCAGAGGAGTAAGTCCTTGGGTGACATGTGTTACGCAAAGAGTAAGTCAAGTAATGGGGACCCAGACCTAGCAATAAATTGCCATATCATGCTAGTGGAAATTTATTGAATTGGTGGGATTAGAGTGGTCACTGTAGTGGCAGGTTCCGTGGACTAGCCTTTAGGAGGGGCATAGTTCCCCGTCGTATTCTTACCTCGGTAGAGAGGTGTGGAGGGTAACTCTGGAGGTAAGGTTAGAGTTCACTTCGCTCGGATACCACCACGGGGAGGTGAACTCAGCTAACACCAAGGAACGACTGTATTTTCTAACAGGTATATGAAATTTTAACAGCCTTGGCGGACTCAATTGGATGCTTGATGACGATCAAGTATTCCCTAATATGAGTGATGGCAAGAGCCAAAGGATTATAGAAATTCATATGCCTTGTTAATGATTTGAATGAAATACAATTGTTCATGTGGGTTGGGATGAAATTCCAAGTAATGAAATAAGTATTGTGATGGGATATTTTTAATTGTCTCCTATTACTCGGCTTCAGATATTTTTGATGGTGTCTGTTTACTCATTGAGATTTTATAATCACACTCTCTCTTTTCCACACCTTACAGGCTCGAAGTTATCTGTAGATAGTAGACCTGGTAGAGAGTTATTGGCTCCATTAGTTTTTAATGATAATAAAACATTCCCATGTCAATTGTGTATAATATTTTTACCTAAATGTGCAGCGCAAATGTTCATAAAGCAACAATAATCCAATCTTCCTTATAAGCACTTAAAGTTGCAATTTGGATAAGGAACAAGGATGATTAATATTAAGGAAGCTCCCTGGTAGAACAAGGAAGATCATTGGTTGAACAAATGACAAAAATGTAGAAGTTTCAAGCTGAAGCATATTGAGAAATAGAACCGAGTTAGTCGACTAAGCGAAACATTTTAGTCGACTACGTACTCTTTGTCTGCAACACTCACCAAGTCACTACAAGATAGAATAACAGCTAGAATCTTCTCCAAACTGTTTTTAACGGTCATAAACGTCCCAACAACTATCAGACAAGCTTCTCCAACTATAAAAGGATCTTCAAATGCCAAGGAACCAACATTGGACAACTTTTGAGAACTTTGAACAATTTTTGGCTTCATTAACAAAGACTCCATCATATTCAAGCCAAGAAAGAGTAGAAAACCTTAAAATCCTTTGTACTCTTCACTGAACCTCAACGTCTATCCTTTGTATTTGTGTTTAGTTCTTAAACTTGTACCACTTAGATCAACCATGTGATCATTAGGTACTTTCTCTACTTCTCTTTGTATTCTTAGAGAGAGTGTTTCACTCTAAGTGTTTGCATCAAGCAAGGTTTGCTTGGATGCTTGTAGGTTCCAACTTAGCCTTGAAAAGTTAGGGTTAGGTTCTAGTTTAGCATGTGAAAAACTAGTGTAAAGGTTGTAGTTGAGCCTTGAAAAACCACATTGGGGTTTTAGTTTAGCCTGAAAAAAACTAGTAATAGGTTATGGTTGAGCTTTCAAAAGCAACATTGGGTTTTAGTTGATCTCCTGAAAAACTAGTGATAGGTTGTGGTTGAGCCTTGAAAAACCACATTGGGGTTTTAGTTGAGCCCGTGAAAAACTAGTGTAAAGGTTATGGCTAAGCCTTAGAAAAGCCATTGTAAAAGCTTGGTGGAAGCTTGTGAATTCCACCATTTTTAGTATTTGGTTTGAAAATCCTTGGTTGGATAATCAAGGTAGTGGATGTAGGTCTTGGACCGAACCACTATAAATCCTTTGTGCATTGTCTCTCTAGATTTGCTTTCTTTGTTTTGAGATCAAGTCGCATTCTTCTAAAAGAGCTGAAATAGTGCTATTCACCCTCCCCTCTAGCACTCATTTTGGGACCAACAATTGGTATCAGAGCTAGCTCTCTGCATACAAGGTCTTACACCCTTTGAGAGGATCCAAATGGCTCTAAAAAAATCAGTTATAGCTGAGAGACAATCTACAAACAAACTACCTCTGTTTGATGGCTCTAATTACCCTTATTGGAGCACTAGAATGTCAATATACATTAGGGCCATAGATTATGAAATGTGGGATGTCATCTCTGATGGTCCCTTTATTCCCTCAACTATAAATGTGGTTACAAATGAGTTGATGCCTAAGCCAAGGTCTGAATGAACCGATACTGAAACCAAGAAAGTGCAGACCAATTTTAAGGCAATCAACACCCTGCATTGTGCCTTAACTCCCACTGAGTTCAACAAAGTCTCAAGCTGTACAACAGCTAAGCAAGTGTGGGATAAGTTAAGAATAATTTATGAAGGGACTTGTCAAGTAAATAAGTCCAAGATAGCCCTTCTAACCCATAACTATGAGATATTCAAAATGGAACCGGGTGAGGACATCACCAGTATGTTTGATAGGTTTACAAATATTACAAATAAACTTAACCAACTAGGAAAACCTATCCCCGAGCATGAACTGGTAAAAAGACTTCTTAGAAGTCTACCTAAGTCTTGGAAACCAAAGGTGATTGCCATTAGAAAAGCCAAAGATTTGAACATCATCACACTTGATGAAATGTGTAGGTTACTCCTCACACATTAGCTGGAGCTCAAGGAAGAAGAATAAGAAGATAGAAAAAAGGCCAAAGAAAAGAAAAAAAATATAGCACTAAAAGTCAACATGCTTGAGGAAGAGTTAGAAGAGCTCTCATGCGATGATGATGATGAACTTGCACTTGTTGCAAGAAAATTTAGAAAACTAATGGGAAGAAAGAATCGAATATTTGCAAGAAACATTCTAAAGATAGATCAAGGCCATTCTTGGAAGAAAAACAAGATTGACAATAGCAAAAAGGAAGAAGTGATCTGTTACGAATGCAAGAAACCAGGGCACTACAAGTCTGAATGTCCATCGCTGAAAGAAGAAACTCCAAAGAAAAACAGAAAATCGAAAAAGGCAATAGTTGTGCAACCTGGTCAGATAGTGATTCAAGCACAGAATCTGATGAAGAAAGCTCAGAAGAAAGAGCAAACATTTGCCTGATAGCAAAGGATGATGAAACAGAGGTACGCTCATCAACTTGTGATATTTCAATGAATGATTTACAAGATGAGTATGATAGTTTACAAGATGAGTATGATAATTTATGTGATGAGTTTGAAAGCATGTTTTTAAAGTACAAAAACCTGAAGAAAAAGGCTACATCACTTGAAAAAGATTTGGAGAAAATAAAACATGATTTCAACTCTGTTTTTGAACAAAGAAATTTGCTTCAAATTGAACTAGAACACTCAAAAATAGATTTTGAAATTATAAAGGTAAAGATGGCAAATAAATCTACTGTTTTGCAAAAATCTCTTGATGAAAATACAGCTCTCAAGTGCTTAAACAATGATACTTAAAGAAAAATTCGTATGATAAGAAAAATCATTGTACAGCATTGTGGAAAATTTGGCCATTTATCCTATGATTGTGCCAGAAATATGAATGTGCAGAAAACCAGAAAAATCTAAGTGCAAAAAGGTTCATTTATTGCCACTAACACTCAAGGACCCATCAAAGTATGGGTACCTATCAAGAAGAACTAAACCATGCTTTTGTAGGTTGAGATGCACCTAAAGGAAACATGTTCAAAAGCTCAACACAACAAGAAAAAGCAGCCTTGGTACATGGACAGTGACTGCTCTCGACACATGACAAGGGATGAAATGTTGTTTGCTCAGCTTGACAAGAAAAAAGGAAGAACCGTGTCCTTTAGAGATAATTCAAAAGGAAGAATTCAAGGGAGAAGAACGGTTGGCAAGAACTCTCATACTCAAATCAGTCATGTGTTGCTTGTTAGAGGTTTAAAGCATAATCTACTAAGCATCAGTTAGCTTTGTGATAAAGGATTCAAGGTTTGTTTTGATTCCAACAAATGTGAAGTAATAGATACAGGCACTAACAAGACTAGCTTCATAGGAAAAAGATTGAAAATCATGTATGTTATCTTTCTTGAAGACCTGGAAAAAGATAGTGAAATATGTTTAGTAGCCAATGCTGAAAATGACAGCTAGTTGTGGCATAGGAGATTAGGACATGTAAGTTTAAACACCATAACAAAACTGATCAAGAAAGATTTAGTTGTTGGACTACCTAACATTAAATTTGAAAATGATGGAATATGTGAAGCTTGTCAATTAGGAAAACAAGTCAGAACTTTATTCAAAGCTAAAAATGTTATGTCAACATCTAGACCTCTTGAAATGCTGCACATTGATCTCTTTGGTCCCATTAGCACCACAAGTTTAGGTGGAAAATCTTATGGCTTAGTGATAACTGATGACTATTCTAGGTTTACTTGGATTTATTTCCTTTCCCACAACAATGATGCATTATTAGCCTTCATAGGCTTTTGTAAGAAAGTTGAGAATGAAAAAGGTACAGCCATTGTTAGGATTAGGAGTGACCATGGAGGAGAATTTTAGAATCATAAATTTGAAAAGTTTTACAATGAAAAGGGGCTGGAACATAACTTCTCTGCACCAAGAACACCCTAGCAAAATGGAGTTGTAAAGAGGAAGAATAGAACATTGAAAGAGATGGCTAGAACTATGCTTTGTGAGAACAACCTTTCTAAGTATTTTTGGGTTGAAGTTGTGAATACAACAACTTACATTCTTAATAGGGTCTCAATTAGAGCAATCATGTCAAAGACGCCATATGAGTTGTACAAAGGAAGAAAACCAATCATCTCTCATCTTAGAAGCTTTGGCTGCAAATGCTTTGTTCTAAATAATGGAAAACAGCCATTGGGAAAGTTTGATGCAAAAAGTGATAAAGCAATATTTTTGGAATATGCCTTGAACTCAAAAGCATATAGAGTTTTCAACAAAAGGACGCTAAATGTTGAAGAATCTATCCATATAGTTTTTGATGAATCAATCCATGTTGAAAAGGAAACTCATGAGGATGTGAAGATTTAGAAAATCTAGAAAGACACATGGAAGAAATGAGTCTGAATGATAGCAAAAATAATGAGAAAGACTCATTTAGGGAAGAACCCGTTGCTCCACCTCTTGAAAATTTATAAAGATAAGAAATCCAACATAGTGACTTGCTTAAAAGCTGGAGATATGTGAGAGATCACCCACAAGAACAAATTATAGGTAACATATCTCATGGAGTTAAGACTAGGAAAGGAACTAGGGAGACATGTGAATTTTCAGCATTCATTTCTCAAGTTGAACCTAAAAGCTTTGAAAAAGCCGAAAAAGAAAAAAGCTGGATTCTAGCCATGCAAGAAGAGTTGGATCAATTCAAGAGAAACAATGTATGGTCACTAGTGCCTAAACCCTCAAATCATCCTATAGTTGGCACTAAATGGGTGTTTAGAAATAAGGTTGATAAACAAGGAAATGTTGCAAGAAACAAAGCAAGATTGGTGGCAAAGGGATATAATCAAGAGGAAGGCATAGATTATGAAGAAACCTTTGCTCTGGTAGCTAGAATAGAAGCCATAAGGTTATTAGTTGCCTTTGCTTGTCATATGAACTTCAAGCTATACCAAATGGATGTGAAAAGTGCATTCCTTAATGGAATCATTTAAGATGAGGTATATGTTGAACAACCTACTGGTTTTGAAGACTTTGAAAAACCAAAATATGTTTTTCAACTTTACAAAGCCTTATATGGATTGAAGCAAGCTCCTAGAGCTTGGAATGAGAGGCTATCAAAATTTCTGGTAGAAAAAAGCTATGCTAAGGGTAGCATAGACACCACACTGTTTATCAAAAGATACCTAAATGATTTGATTATAGTTCAGATATATGTAGATGACATTATATTTGGTGCTACTAATGAATCTCTTTGCAAAAACTTTGCTAAGGAAATGTAGGGAGAATTTGAGATGAGCATGATGAGAGAATTGAAGTACTTTCTTGGCCTTCAAATCAAGCAATGCAAATGAGGAACCTTTATCAGCCAAGACAGATACATTCAAGACATGCTCAAAAAGTTTGATATGATGAAATTGAAATCCATCAGCACACCAATGAGTACATCTACAAAGCTTGATGCTGATGAGAAAGGTAAAGATGTAGATCAAAAGCTCTATAGAGGTATGATTGGATCTCTTCTTTACTTAACATCAAGTAGACCAGATATTCAGTTTAGTGTGTGTCTGTGTGCTAGATTTCAGTCTCAACCTAAAGAAACACACCTAACTGCTGTGAAAAGAATATTTAGATATCTCATAGAAACTCAAAGCTTAGGAATCTGGTATTCAAAAGAATCACCATTCAGCCTTCTTGGATACTCAGACCCAGACTTTGCAGGAAGTAGAACTGATAGGAAAAGCACTAGTGGAACATGTCAGTTCCTAGGTAGCATGCTTGTATGCTAGTCAAGCAAAAAACAGAATTCTGTAGCATTGTCCACAACTGAAGCTGAATATGTATCCTTAGGAAGTTGTTATGCATAGATTTTATGGATTAAGCAACAATTGAAAGACTACGGGTTGTCCATGAATAACACTCCCATATATTGTGACAACACCAGTGCTATAAATATTTCAAAGAACCTTATACAACACCTAAGAACTAAACACATTGAGGTTAGACATCACTTCATTAGAGACTATGTAACTAAGGTTGATATCAATATTGAATTCATGAGCACATTGCATCAACTTGCTTATATATTTACAAAACCCCTTAGTGAGGATAGATTCTGTGGGATTAAAACAAATATAGGAATTTGTTGTTTGGAAGAGTTATAGTGAGAAGTCTGGACTGGATGAAGAAAACATAAGGAACTTAGTCGACTAAAGTGTGAAACACAGTCAACTAAGAGCATTCTATTTCATTAGAGTAAAAGAACTTACAGCTGAATATTAATGGATTAAAGTAATGAACTTTTGTGCCTACCAGGTGACAAAATAAAAAGGAAAAACTTGAAGCAGTAAATAGTAAAAATATGAGAGGGAGTTTTGAAATTTGGGAAAATAAGGCATTTGTTAAGGAGGAGGTAAACAGTTTCTAAGTTAGAAACTGTCAATCACTTCTTGACCTTCTGATAATCAATTTTCTCAACCCTAGCAATCTTATTTGCTTTTTTGCATCTTTTAAAATCAACTGGGAACCTTCTTTTTGTCACATCTTGGAACCCTAAGTGAAAATCATCCTCAGAAATCGTAATGGCCAAGTTGACCCTAGTCAAGGATTTGCTAGCAACGAAAAAAGGGAAGATACCAGCAGAAGAAAATCTCGAAGCTGAGCGTCCAAAGAAGAAACAAAAAGGAGCTTCGAGTTTTGTAACAAAAAAGACTATGAAAGATTTTGAGAAGAAGAAAATGAAAAAAAAAAGACTGAGAAATTGGGAAAGAATAACAAAGGCGAAAAAAGTACATCATCTACTTTATCCCTAAAATTTAGAAACAAAATTCATGAAAAGAGGTTTAGGAAAATCGAAAATGCTCCCATTACATGCGAGAAGCACATTGACTAGGATAGTTTCAGTGAAACCCCTGAGCTCCAAACCTGCCTAACAGATTATTTTAATGAATTAAGGATTAAGGAGTATAGCTCTTTCGAAGACAGGACGTATAATGCTAGTTTAGTTAAAGAATTCTATGCTAGTATTGCATTTAGTGAGAGAGAGCTTGATAATTCAGAGGATTTTTTAGAGGCAAACCTGAATGTATTTCTAAATGGGAAAGAGTTCTTAGTTATAACTTCAGACTTGAGTAACTTGCTAGGAATTGAAGGAGAAGATGGAGAGTATGAAATGCCTGACAAGTATGATCTTGCATCTGTGTGGGAAATTGTCACAGGAAAGAAAGTAAAATTCTCTTTAAAGAGCAATGCAAGACTGATCATTAGACCACAATTTCGAATCCTGCACTACTTTGTCGCAGCCAATCTGCATGGTAGGAGTGGTAGCTTAAGCTACATCAGCCTTCAAGACCATTGGCTGATGGAGCATGCATTTACTGGAGAAGTACTGAACCTTGGAAGGTTCATGATAGAAAGAATGAAGGCAGCATGTAAATTGGAGAAGATCCATTTGCCATATGAGAATGTAATCACATCCTTTGTTAAAAAAAAAAGAGTATAGTCCAAGAGGTATGATATGGATATGGTCAAAAGTAGAGACCAACCAATCTACCTAGGAAGCTTAATCAAGATGGGATATAAGGTGTTTGGGGACACTTTCAATAAGACCTCTAAGATTACTTTAGTGCAAACTCAGCCAAAGGCAGCCCCCACACAACTAGAAATAGCAGCCCCTCCATTCTCCAATGAAGTTATGTTCAATCTGCAGATGAGAATGGATGCCAAGCTCACTGATCAAGGAGCAAGGCTTATAAAAATAAAAGAAAGAATGAATAAGATTAAGGCCAGTTTAAAAGCAAAATCTGACATACCATCTGGACCTGTTGATGCTAATTCCTTTGTTACTGAAAGCATGGCACTAGAAAAACAATGTGCTGAAGGATCAGCCTGGCAACCAAAAAGATCTGAATTTCAAGATGCTAGTCCTGAATTCCAAGCTGAAAGATCAGCCTACCAGAGTGCAAGCCCTAGTCATCATGACCTTGAACCGAAACTTGAAGAACCTCACAAAACCACCTCAACAGAAAGGGAAACATCAGATCAAGGCACTGAGGCAGTTCGTTCACCACCTGGTCTTCTTGAGCATCAATCTTCACCACAGCCTGAACAGGAAGCATCCCCTCCTCATTCTGATGAAGTGTCTGTCATGGGACTTTTCTATCAGATGGTAAGAGAAGAACAAGTAGAAAAAAAGGCAGCAGCAACTCAAGCTGCTCAAGCAATGACTTTAGAAAAAGAAGTTGTAGAAAAAGGCAAAGAAAAAAGAAAAACAAAAGATGCAGCTCCAGCAACTAAGCCTCAACCACCTACCATGAGACATAAGAATACATCAAGAAAATCAATACCTCCAAGGACAAGGAAGTCTTCAAGATTGACAAAAAAAGCAAAATCACCCCCTACAAGCATCCTTCAAGCCCCAATAGAAGTTTCTGATTAGAGAACTCCAAAGAAAGCTACAGAGACATCTCCTTAGCCTCCTCAGTAAACTCCTGAAACAGCCTCTCAACCCCCTCTGAGACCACCCTCTCCTGTTCCCCTAAATCCTTGGTGGGAACAAACCATATCCCCTGAATCCACACCTTATACCTCTGATGAGTGATGCCTCAGACCCCCTCCCTGATGATGACGAAAATGGGGAGTAGTAATTTCAAGAAAAATAAAAAAAAAATATAAAGGTAGAGGTACTGGACTGGTAGGGAAAACATCAGATAAACAAAAAAAAAAATCATAAGGGTAGAGGTACCAGACTTCTAGGGTTGCTAGGAAAGAAAATTGACTCAAGGGCATTTTAGGAAAAAATCTGTTGCTACTGTTTTTGTTGGATATTCATGCCACAATGGCATTCAAACATTGAATTTTAATCTTGGCTGACTTTATAGATGTTTAGAATATGCTTGTTGATAGTTGTTTGTAGTGCTTGAACTCTAAATATGTTATCTATGGCATTATGAAACATGGTTGGAAATTTTCTGCTGACATCTGTGAAATCCTGCTACAATTTTCTAATATTGTGCTGATATTGAGTTATTATGTTGATAAACCATTTCTGAGACAATAATGCAAAGTTGAATATGTGTTTGAGTACATATGGATAATGATTCATAAAAAGTTTGCTAGAAAAATAATGGTTTGAGTAAAATCTGGAGCTAACATGATGAAATCTGAACCTGCATACTAGTTGACAGAAAATTGCTGAAATAGAAAACTGATAACAATATGTCAACATGTCATTTAGTCTTAAAATCAGCATATATGAACATTTTCTATCCAAAGCAAGAATGTACAATGTCACCAGCAATATAACTAAGATAGGAACTTGCTGGAATAAAATGAAAAATATGCACACACTTAGGGGCAGCATCAACTTAGGGGGAGCAATTTTCATTCTCTACAGAAACTGAAAAAGATATTAAAAAGGCACCATGCTATTAACCAATGGATATTTTGTCATCATAAAAAAAGGGGAGATTGTTGGCTCTATTAGTTTTTGATGATAATAAAACATTCCCATGTCATTTGTGTCTAATATTTTTACCTAAGTGTGCAGGGCAAATGTTCATAAAGCAACAACAATCCAATCTTCCTTATAAGTACTTAAAGTTGCAATTTGGATAAGGAACAATGATGATTAATATTAAGGAAACTCCCTGGTAGAACAAGGAAGATCATTGGTTCAACAAATGACAAGAATGGAAAAGTTTCAGGCAGAAGCATATTGAGAAATAGAACCGAGTTAGTCGACTAAACGAAACATTTTAGTAGACTAAGTGCTCTCTGTCTACAACACTCACCAAGTCACTATAAGACAGAATAACGGCTAGAATCTTCCCTAAACTGTTTATAACGGTCATAAACGTCCCAACAGCCATCAAACAAGCCTCTCCAGCTATAAAAGGATCTTCAAATGCCAATGAACCAACATTGGACAACTTTTGGGAACTTTGAACAATTTTTGGCTTCATTAACAAAGACTCCATCATATTCAAGCCAAGAAAGAGTAGAAAACCTTAAAATCCTTTGTACTCTTCACTGAACCTCAACGTCTATCCTTTGTATTTGTGTTTAGCTCTTAAACTTGTACCACTTAGATCAATCGTGTGATTATTAGGTACTTTCTCTATTTCTCTTTGTATTCTTAGAGTGAGTGTTTCACTCTAAGTGTTTGCATCAAGCAAGGTTTGCTTGGATGCTTGTAGGTTCTAACTTAGCCTTGAAAAGTTGGGTTAGGTTCTAATTTAGCCCGTGAAAAACTTGTATAAAGGTTGTGATTGAGCCTTGAAAAACCACATTGGGGTTTTAATTTAGCCTAGCAAAAACTAGTGATAGGTTGTGGTTGAGCCTTGAAAAACCACATTGGGTTTTAGTTGATCTCGTGAAAAACTAGTGATAGGTTGTGGTTGAGCCTTGAAAAACCACATTGGAGTTTTAGTTGAGCCCGTGAAAAACTAGTGTAAAGGTTATGGCTAAGCCTTGGAAAAGCCATTGTAAAAGCTTGGTGGAAGCTTGTGAATTCCACTATTTTTAGTGTTTGGTTTGAAAATCCTTTGTTGGATAATCAAGGTAGTGGATGTAGGTCTTGGACCGAACCACTATAAATCCTTTGTGCATTGTCTCTCTAGATTTGCTTTCTTTGTTTTGAGATCAAGTCTCATTCTTCTAAAAGAGCCGAGATAGTGTTATTCACCCCCTTCCCTCTAGCACTCCCTTTGGGACCAACAAGAGTCACTTGTGGAGTTGCACTTCTCGAGACCGTAGGTGCACTACTTACGCTACAGTTGGTCAGTCGGGGGCTCACGCGTCATTTTAAAAGTAATTTTAAACTTTGGTTGTCTGCATTATAATATGTATGAATATATTTAACTTTTACATTATAAAAATTATTTACCGATAGCTTTATAAAAATTGTTTTATAAGAAAATAGTTTATTTTATTGATTATTTTTATTTTATTGAAATAGTCAAATTTTTACTTCAAACGTACGCTTTAGACTCTTAAATTTATTTTTAATCATGAAATATGTGTTTTCTACTCACTTACTATGTTTTTGGCCAGTTTTGAAATTTTTGAAAAAAAATGACGAAAATGCCCCTGTGAGCCAGAAAATAATATTTTAATGTTTTGATCTGAAAATGATATATAATTTTTCGAAATATGATATTTTATAACTGTCGCTCACCGAGGAGATGCGAAAGATGATGCTAAGTGTTGCGTGGTTCTGGTCGGCATTCCGGGTAATAAGTGCCTATTGGGACGTCGCAGAGGTTGTCATGGGCCCGATGGGAGTTCCGGGTCATGACATCAATTTTGCAATTAAGCGCTCAACGTTATTACCATTATAATATTGGGCCCATTACTTAATTAAGCTCTTTTAATTAAGTCTTTGGAAAGTAAAATCAAAATTAATTTTTTTTATATTTTACAATCAAGGCCTTATAATTATAACTATTTATAATTATGTCTAAAGCTTAATTAAACTCTTTTAATTAAGTTTATGGAAGTTAATTACCTAACATGTGATTTAAGTCTAACTTAAATCATCACTCTCTCAATTTAATTCAAATGCAATCATTATGTGTCACCCATTAAGTTCCCAACATGTAGGCAATGGAATTGATTAATGACTCAATTGATTAATATAAATTTCAGTCAATTAATTTATAATCAATTCCATAGACCAAGATTGGCATCTAGCAATGCATCATGGCCACCCAATTGTTAAGAGAGTCAAAGTGTTCTTTGACAACCTTTCAGTGTACAGTCTATCAGTGTAATTCATTCCGTCATCATATATCCCAAAGATGATAAGAGCTTGGTACAGTATCTACTCTTATTCACCTCTATATTTGTTCTTGCAATTATAGCATTAACTTTATAGAGAGTTATGAAACATGTTCATAATCTCTATGTCACCTTGGCCAATGACTTCAATAAGCTAATGTTAACCAAGAACTAATAGGATATGTCCTCTAAAACACTTGAGGTGATGATTCCTATCTTGACCACTTATTTGCCTTCACATGCTTCATACTATATCCAAAAGCATCTTGTTTTGGCATCCTTGGTTAGGCACCAGTAAAGATGAAATCAAAGCATAGCACTCCACATATAAGACAACTTGGTGTCTCAAGTCTAAAGAGTATTTATAAGACTGACACATTGGAAGTGTTGCATAGACACTGGAGTGCATTACGAAATGCATTTCTCATGGCGGGTCATGTTTAGTGAACTTAATCTCCTAGGCAAGAACTTATATTCTAGTTCCAAGTATCTCTATACTTCAATCTATGAGATTAATTACTTACTTCCAAAGTAAGGAACATAGAATTTACCAGTCTCTAAGCATCATTGATTTTCAGTCTCAATGATACATTGACCAGGAACATTTTGAGATTATGCTTTGATGCATAGGAATCTCATAACTGCAACCCATTACAGTTTCCTTGCAAGGCATATTAATCTTATGGACTTCATCCAATTAGACTTATAACTCATTATAATTGATGTCTTATTGATTAAGGAAAACCTTTAATCATTCAACATGAATGATACTAGTGCATGATTGGAATCAAGGCTTAACCAATCTTAATTGGCTGCAGGGTTCATCCCAACAATAAAGACTTGTGTAAGGGTTAATATGTACAAACCCACCTTGGATGGCTAATGTATGGCCTTATGAAATTTTGTGTGTGTATTGTCAACCAGGGATAATGTATCATATTTGAATTTTATTATGAATATTTTATTATTAAATCCCTTGGCATTTATGTTGTATGATTTTGGACTCTAAGGCTTACTCGGGCCTAGTGGGCTTTCTTGCTAGACTTGTGCGTAGGTCACGAACATCTGGGCTAGGTCATGATAGAAAGGAAAGTAGAACTTTCAAAGTTAGGGAGAAGATAGTTGAATTTACTATTTTCAATGCAACAGAACACCCTTCCTCCATAACTCATTGCTATAGAGTGGACTTAGTCGATAAAAGTAAAGGTAATCCTACTCCACCACCTACAAGTAAGGCAACACCAACTTTTGAGTTAGAGCCATAGCCATCACATCTCAAAACTAAGCAATGTTATGATGGCATAATCCATCACCTTTTAGTGATCTTGATTGAGGTTAGAGAATAGGTAGTACTATTTAGTCCACGCCTCTATCTTTTACCATGGCAACTCTAGCCCTATTGGTGGAAAACCTTTAAATTGGTAAAGGTTTTATCTTATGGCTATGTTAAGATTTTTAGTACACTTACAAGAGCATTCAAGGTAATAAAACAAAGCCTCAAGCATTATTATGATGATGAAAAAGTGAAAAAGGAGGTATCATAGTCAAGCTAGTGATTGTAAAAAAGTGTTTCTTGGGAGGCAACTCAAGCTATATCCTTTTAAAAGTTAGTTGTTATTTTAGTTAGCTTTTGTTTTCCTATTTAAATAAGTAGTTATAACCTCTCCCTACCTTCTTTTGTTGAGTATACAAGTTTGGAAAGCATGGAGATGAGGAGAAAGAAAATTAGATGTCATGACCCGGAACTCCCCATTGGGCCAGTGACAACCGCCGCGACGTCCCGATAGGCATTCATTACCCGGAATGCCGATCGGAACCCCGCAAGGCTTAGCATCAACTTTTGCACATCCCCAGTGAGCAACAGTTATTAAATACCACATTTCCATGATCATAAATGATTTCCAAATCAGAAACATAAAAATATTATTTTCTGGCTCACAGGGGCATTTTCGTCATTTTTGTCGAAAATCTCAAAACCGGCGAGAAACGTAGAAGAAGCATAGAAAACACATGTTTTATGATTAAAAATAAATTTAAGAGTCTAAAACATTCGTTTGAAGTAAAAAATTGACTATTTGAATACAATAAAAATATTCGATAAATTTATCTATTTTCTTATAAAGCAATTTTTATAAAGCTATAAGTAAAATTTTTTCGCAGCGTAAAAACTAAATATATTCTTACATACCATGATATAAACAGTCAAAGTATGAAATTTAAACTACAGTGACACGTGGGCCCACAACTAACCAAAATGCATCGAGAACTATGAACCTATAGTTGTTGTCGATTCAAGTCTATTGTGGTCCTTGATCGAATCCGCTAACTACGGGCTATTCTGAGCCTGAAATGTAAGGAAATGAAAGGGTAAGATTATAAAATCCTAGTGAGTAAACAATTACCATCAAAAGCCTCTAAAGCCGAGTAGATGCAAACAATATAAAAAACATTATATCTCAATAATATTCCTAACTCAAAATTTATTTCAATCTATACCAAACAATTTTTTTCATCAAAACTTCCCAACTTATGAATTTCTTAAACTTGGCCCCTACCAGAATCATTCTCGTGGGTACCTTCGTCAAGGTATCCCACTGAGACCGCCAAGGCTGTTAAATGTCCCATACCCATAAACATGTTTTCGCATCTGACACACAACCGTTCCTTGGCGTTGGTTGAGTCTCACTCTCACGTGGTGGTCCGAACGTGAGGTGCACTCAAATCTTACCTCAAGAGATACTTCACCCAACATCTCCCCTCGGAGGTAAGTATATAATTAGGTTATCGTGCCCCTCTCATAGGCAATCCACGGAAACCCCATCACTGCAGTGACTGTTTAATGTACCACCAGACCCATAAATTTTTCGGTAGCATAATATGGCAAATAAAATTTAATCTAGTCTATCGAGACCAATCCAAAACTATTCATATATGTCATACCAACCCCAAAAATTTAGTCATCATGCTACCATAGTGTCATAAGCCACAATTTCAATAACATATAAAATCATAAATTGAACACAGTCTCCATATACTCAATTTTCCCAAAACAATATTTGATTTTCAAACCAGTATAAATCTCATTTTTTTTCAAAGACATTTTAATTGGAAAACATAATATTTTATAATTTAAACTCACCATTCAATAAAAGCATCAAACAAGTATAATTATTCTAGATATTTAAGACGATAAATTGTCCACTCACCTCGTTAGGAGTGCAAAATACTCCTACTTTCAATTTCCACTATACTAAATTTTTCCCGCGTCCAGGGAACCCACCATCTATACATAATTTTCGACACATTTTCAATTATTTGTGTCAAACTACTATAAATGATTTGAGGCTCTACATGATGCATGGAAATGAGATAAAAAATGGTTCGGACAGTCATTTAATCACGATGTCTGATCGACTCACCTACACACTGTCGAAATTGTTAAAATCCTCAATTTAACTTCGATTGACCCATTTCAATTTTTAATAGTCCAATTATATCCACAATACTCAATTATTGTAAATGTGGGTCAGTGTATCAGTCCTAGACCACAAATTACACTTTTACCCCTAGTAGGTAAAATTTGTATCTTTGCACCAAAAGTTCCCATTTAATTTATATATTCATAATTCATCAAATCTCACTTAAATACCTCAATTTAGCATCAATTTCTGCAACCATTCATCCCCTATAATTTTCGACCTAAATGGGTGTCACGACCCAATTTCTCGAGCCATGACTGGCGCATGGACCTAATGAGCATAGCTCACCAAGCCCAAGCAAGCCTTTTTTGGTAATCATGTTCGACATTTTATACGTCTTGCATTACTATTTCTAAATCAAAATTCTTGATTCACAATTCAATATATTTCAAGACATAACATGTATACCACATGTTTACAATTTCATTATCTCAAAGCACTGTCATTCAATGCCATCTCATCGAGGCATCATTAATCCAACTTATATATATATACATGTACATAGACAAAGACTCTCAACCATCAGCAGAGTAACTTTGAATAAAGGCACAGCTACTGAGATGCCGTAGTACCTACCAAAAGGCGAGCCTGCGTGGACAATTTGATCCAAGTCGCAATTGCCTCTAAATCTGAAAACATGAATTTTTTTATAAAACGTGAGTATGAAACTCAGTGAGTGAATATTAGAAGGGAATAAGCAAACTCAGCCAGGAAATTTGACAATCATGATGCACCGGTTGAAAATAAGACAATTTTTTATCTAGCTAATATTTAAACCCTTTCCATTTATCCCAAAAATTTCTTATGCATTCAAGGATTAGACATCCTTGAATTTACACCGATCATTCTAACAAAGTAGTAAAACTTACGGTTGTTTACAAACCGTCACCGAATGAGGGTTTTGTGTTAAACCTTTTTTCTTCAATTTCAAACAATTCGCATACCATACAATCAAACATATATACATAAATATCACGTACAATTTCATTCACCAATCATTCAATTTCATTTATTATCCCATCTTTTCCTCCACTCTGCTGTACTCTCAACTCATACATCATTAAACCGGCATTGCACTTCCCACTCCGCACATGCACGGTAGTAATTATCACAACCTTTATCATTAAACCGGCATTGCACTTCCCACTCTGCACATGCACGGTCATAATTATCACATCTTTTTTCATTCAACTGGCATTGCACTTCCCATTTCGCACATGTACAGTTGCATCAATTTCACCATAATTTATTAATAATGCATATCAGCATAATACAAGGGTACACAGATTCAGTACACTCAATTTCACACAATTCCTCAACATGAAGGTACACCAATCAAATCTAGCAAGAAAGCAATATCGACGGTTTATCACAAACCATCGTCAAACAAGGGTTTCACATACCATACAAACACAATTTCATCATTTCATGCTATAGCAAGCATATACATGTATGTAAAGAAATCACGTGCAATTTCATACACGTGATAAACCGCCTCAATAAGACCATCTGTGCACCCCCTACCTATCAGAGTACTTGCAAGCGTTATGTCTCGCTGTCCCTACAAGCCTCTAGGTGGGTGCACTCTCTACGTACCAAAACACTTGCAGGCGTTACGTCTTGCTGTCCCTACAAGCCTCTTGGTGGAGAGCTCCTAGAAATCGTGGGCCTTACGTCTCACTGTCCCCACTTTACTCAGTACTTGTCAGAGTACTTGCAGGCGTTACATTTCGTTGTCCCTACAAGCCTCTTGACCTCATGGGTATATTTCCCACTAAACATAGCAATATGACTATGGGGGCACTCCTACTTGTACACCCTCGATCATTATTACACATTGCAGTTTCATTCATATAATTATCAACACATTAAACGAGTAGACATCCATTTTCTTTTCACACAGTACATAATCACAGTATAAAATATTTCCAAAAGCTTGTTCCCAATACTATCCCATCCTCTGTGAGCCTCTTTATCATCGTACACACGTACGGTTATAATCATTACACAATATTATCTATCAATGCACAACATATATACATATATGTATAGATATATACCCATATAATGTAATAACACCCAAATTCACAACAGCCACATTTCACAACATAGAGATAATTTATCAAGGGCTTGTTCCCGAGACTTATTTATATTTAACCAAAACTTGCATGCAAATCATTCAAACCATTTATTCAAATATATTCATCTTCCCAAAACAATTTTTGAAATGCAGATTCACTCACAGGTGTCAAAAATCCAAATTCTGGGTGCATTCGGACTAATAGTCCTCAAGCGTAATTCCTTTGCCTTTTTCGGATGTCTCACTAACTTGACAAATAACAAAGTCAAGAAATTTACTATATTATCCCTAAATTGATATAAACTAATTTAAATTACTACTGCTTGATATGTAAATGCAAAAATGCGTCTGATTACCGCTTAATCGCGGTATCGATGAAATTCAACTAATCACCTGATTAATTGGCGATTGTGTCCAAATCACCTCCAAATTAATCCATTCCTCTTCTAATACCTTAATTCACCACATATTACTCAAATAAATCCAAATTCAGCATTAGAACCCTCACATTTCCTTATAGAAAAATTCGGTCATTTGGTGCACTAGCACCAAAATTTTTCCTACATAACCGTTTCACCTTAATTCATCATTTTCCAAACCATTTTCCTTGAAATACAAACAATCCCTCATTGATTCTCAGCACACCAGGTTCGGCCAATGAAGAACAACAAAGAGAATCAAATTTTTTCTTATATTTTTGTTCATAACCATGCTTAACTATCTCTAAACACTAAAATAGTCTAAAATCAAATTATTCCAACAACAATTCCTCTTCCATACCCATTTTTCAGAATTGAATTCATCATGATATGATGTCTCTCAACCATAGAAAATGGAAAGAAATGCATGGGTATTGTAGATCATAAGCTAAAGTGAAGAAATGTTACCTTTTTCACTCGATTTTCCTTGAAAATCACACTTTTCTCTTGAATTTTTGGCTAGGTTTTCTTGTTTTTCTCCTTGTTCTCTTTTGTTTTCCTTTGAATTGGTTTTGTACAGAATTTGGAGAGATAAAATGGGTTTTATGGCTATTTTTAGGCTTTAATAATAAAATAACCAAGCATGCCACGTGTCACATGCTTATTGGCCCATTTTTTAAACTTTTTGACTTTTTCTTCTAAATTTTTCACCAAAATTATTCTTGTATTTATCCAATCCTAGGAGGAATAAAATCCCTTGGTCTTGACAAGTGTTGGGGTAAAAATTTTACCGATTTGCCCCTTGGGGTGAAAAAATTACGATTTTGCCCCTATACTCCAAAATATACCGAAATCACATTATTTTCACTTTCTAACCTCATATAGCACTAATATTGATCAATATTAATCAAATGGGGCAAAAATATTTTCAAAAAAATTCTCGTTTGGTCCCCTAGTGGCAAAATTACCATTTTACCCTTGTGCTCCAAAAATACCGAGAATCATAATTTTTCACTGCTAAACTTCATTTCATACTCCAATAATCATAATTATATTTCGTATAATTATTCTTGGTCAAATGTGATCAAATCTTGACTAAAAATCTACATTTTATTATCAAATGGCAAAATGATCGTTTTGTCCCTAATTGGTTAATTTTCCCGATTAACTCCAAACTGGACCTTGAACTCCGAATCACTATTCTAAGTTATTCTGTGGGTTTCAGAATTCTCCAATTCCTCTTAGAATTTCTATTTGAACTAGTTCAAAGCTTGATTTAACTTGGTTGTACCACTCGGTACAATACCGTCTTTTAATCGAGCTTGACAAGGTCTCACAATGGGTTAATGAAGAACAACTATTTTTCTTGCTAGATTTTCACACTTAACATTACAAATCAACTAAAAACACCTAGATCCATTGAAATCTAGCAAAATCAAGACTTGAATCTCCTCTTTGAAGATTCAGCCAGTATGGGTTCAACATGAGATCTCAAGTTTCATGGATGGAAAATGGAAAAAAAAGCATGGGAATGCTAGATCACTAGCAAAATCAAAGAAATTTTACCTTTGCTTGATCAAATCCTTGAATTCCAACTCTTTTTCTCCAATTTTCACCTAGGTTTTCTTGTTTTTTCGTTTTCCCCTCTTTCTTTTGGTTCTTGCCGACCCTTAGAGTGAAAATAATCTTATCTTTAGCTTTTTATTAAGAAAATAATAAAATATTAAAAGTGTGAGACATGGTGACATCTTATTGGCTCAAATTTTAAATATTTGACTTTTAATCCATTAATTCTCCACCACACTATTCTCATATATATCCAATTCAATAAACTCCCTTGATCTTGACAAGTGTTGGGGGTGAAAAATTACCAATTTGCCCCCGAAGTGATCAAATTACGATTTTACCCTTATACTCCGAAATGTACCGAAATTCCATTTGTTCCACTTTTCAACCTCAAATTTCACTCCAATTGATCAATCTTAGTCAAATGGGGCCAAAATCGTTTCTAAAAATTTTTGTTTTGTCCTCTAGTGGTAAAATTACCATTTTGTCCTTATGCTCCAAAAATCTCGAGAATTAAAAATTTTCACTACTAAACCTCATATTATGCTTCAAATGATCATATTATACTTCAAATAATTAATCTTGGTCAAAATTTACATCAAATAACCAAATTTAAACTTTTGGTGGCAAAATTACCATTTTGCCCTTAATCGGTCAATATTCCCGATTGACTCCAAATCGGCCTTCGAACTCCGGATTGCCATTTTAAGTCATCCTTGGATTGTGAAATTCCCAATTTCACCTTAAAATTCCTATTTTAATTAGTTCGAGGCATAATTCCACTTAGTCATACCTCTAGGCACAATATCGACTCTTAATATCTTTCCAAGGCATTCAAGTATGCAAACGTTTCATCGCACACTTGAATAACACTGCATATATTTTATAAAGTTAGGTTTTACATTAGAACTTTCAAAGCACTACTGCCATTAATAGATGAGTTTATTTTCCTTATCATTTCTTTTAGCCTTTCACATTAAGGACAATATGCAATTTAAGTTTGGGGAGGATTTTATTTTTTTTAGTTTTTGTGATATTTTTAGGTTATTTTAATTCTCTGATTTTTTTTATTTTGTGCATGTTTTAAAATCTTGAGCTAGATTTAATTGCGCCAATTTTTTTTAATTTACCTTTGCGATTATGAGAACTTCATTATATTATATCTTGATTCTTTGACACACGTGGATATTGTTTAAGTGTTATGTAAATTCTTATGCCAAGCTTCATTGTAAGGATAAGATTTCAACATTTTCAGCATTATGTCTTTTGCTTAGATTCATTGTACATATTTAGAGAAGGCCTATATGAATGTGAATTTTTGAATTATGCGTTGAGTTGTAGAATTTTGTTTGATTCTCTCTCGAGGTGAAATCCTACGCTATACTTAGTTAAGGAGATGATTTAAGACATCTTTGGTTTGATTGAGCATTTTTAGCTTTCCTTTACATTATTTATCCCTAGTTTCCCCATTTGAGCCTAATCAATTATTTCTTTGTTTCAACACTTAATTTTTAGCTTAGACCCTTGAATAAATAATCCAATTTTTGCATCCTTCATTCTTAAGTGCATAAGTCAATTTATGAAGTATTAAGAGCTAAATAGTGGAAAAGGTAGTAAATATGAAAAATGATTAAATATTCAAAAGTATGGTTATATTCATCTCACAAACCAATAAAATGAATAAATTTGGGGGTGTGAAATTAGAAAAAAAAAAGAAAAAAGAAGAAAAAGATTGAAGTGTTAAACAAAAGAAAAGGAAAAAGGAGTCTATCAAGTGAAGGAAAATAAAGCTTTGAATGGGTCCTCGTAGACTATGTGTTTAGGGTGATTCGAGCTACACTTTATTCTATCCCACCTTGACCCTAGCCATATATTACAAGTTAATTGAAGTCCTATTGATCTTTAACTTAGTGTTAGTCTATATTAGTGGAGAGAAAGATGAAAAGTAAACTTATGGAATTCAATTACTAATTTGAATTTTACATGAACATAAACTTATCCAGATTGTATAATGTTCTAGGTGGAAAGATTGCATGCACACATGGAAATCCACTTGACGATATGCTTGTATTGGAATTAAAACATGAACTTTAATAATATTTGTGTGTTGCTTAGAGTTGAGAGTATGGATTAACTTTTAAAGATGTCAAAGGTTATTAATGAGATAGTACAATTAATTTCTAGTTAAAAGTTTTTCTTCATTTAGGTTATTGCATCTTATTTCATGTTTTGCTCGAGGATTAGAAAAATTTTAAGTTTGGGGGTGTGATAACTCTATTATATAGAGTTATTTTAACACATTTTGATGGCTTGTGTAGCTAGATCTTTGAGGTTTTAGGTTCAGATTTTAGCATTTTAGATGTTTTTCTAGTTTAAATTAAACTACATGTTGAGTAGTTAATTTAAGTTATTTTAGTTTAATTTTACTTTATTTATGCTTTAATTTACTTTAAGCATAGTTTTTGTTGATTTCTCTTATTATTTTTGTAGGATATTTGATGAAAAAGGTTCATTTGATGAAAAACCACACAATTATCATTATGGCTTCAATCATACGTGCTAAAGTATTTTAAGGATAACTTAAGCTAAAGAAGTCCAATTGATGCAATTCTTGACCTGTTGGAAAGTTGAGAGAATGGGCAACAACATTCATGTTTAGTACTTTGCCCAGTTCAGATCTAATCTACATGAAAATAGCATTGGAAGACGATAGATAGATGTAATTCTGCACAAGGCAGCATGTTGACTATAGGTCGTGGCCTTGAGTTAGTCAAGGCTACAGTGCTAAGGAAGCTAAGGCTATAGCACTAGGAAGAGCATGGTCGTAATGTTGGACAAATGGAGTGCACCCTAAAAAATCCCAAGGCTAGAGCCCTGTGATGCCACAAACAACAACACATCATTGCAGTGCCAAGGAAGCATGGCTGCAACACCACACTACTTTCCAAAAATAAATTATTGTGCTGGAATTTGGAAATTAAGTAAATTTAAACCTATAGAAAGATCTTCTTCAAAGCATTTAGGGAAAGAACGACATCAACTTTTTTGGAGATTTTAAACTAAGAATCAAGCAAGAAAACAAGAGCAATTAAGAGAGATTCAAGGACACAAAGCTTCAACATTAGTTTCTTTCTCTATTTTGTGTTAATCTTATTTTCTTGAACTTGAATTCATGCCTAAATTTCTTTGAATAGTGTTTACTTTAAATATCACGAACTATTTTTTTTTCTTGGATAGTAGATTTCGACATGTACTTGAATATTAGTTTCTCTTTTATTTATCATGAATAGGTATAGTTTTGCTTATTCAAATATGCTCTCAACGCCTTTAATTGCTTGATCAACAATTAATTAATTTGTGAATCTAATTGAGACTTAAGAAAGAAATTTTAACTTGGATTAAAATTTGAATAGTGTATATTCACGTCACTTAGGTGATCTAATTTGCAATTCGAGTAAACATACCTCAATTGCCATACATAGCCAAATTAGGGCACTAGCTTGATGAACTTAATTTAATTGATTCCTATAAACTTATAGTGGACTAATTAAGTTAGGTATTTGTGCAAGCATCTCGATAGAGACTTGTACATAGTTTTCGATCCTAGGTTAGTAAAACCACCTAGTAAGATAAATAATTAGTGAAGCTAATATCAGGTGAAGTGTTGGATAAACCCATAATCCTAGATCTTTAGTCTATTACCTTTCTTAAGTATATTTAATTTTTATGGTTTAACTTAGTGTTTATTTTAAATTTGTTTTAATTAATTTTCTATAAATTTTGGTTACTTGAATAAGATTGATTTGTTATAATATTTTAGTACTTAATAAAAATTTAGAGACAAATCCCTGTGGGAATGATACTCTACTTATCAGTATATTACTTGTTTACAATAATGTGAACTTGTGTGAAAATTAGACAACAATGTCATCTACAAACTTGGGGGTGTCCTGCACATGTTTTAAAGCTTGAGTCCACAAAAATGGAACCAAAGACTAAGGTGTGCTTGTTTGTAGGGTATCCAAAGGGAATATGAGGTTATTACTTCTATAGTCCTCAAGATAAGAAAGTTTTCATTAGTTTGTGAGAAATCACAAATGTGGAAGTAAAAATGTCTTAGAATAATTCTCTGATCCTTCAAATTTAAAAGTTAAGTATGACAATGTCATAACACAGTATGATTCAAGGATTGAAATAGAAACACAACCTGAACATCATACCGTGGTTGTGAGATTTTGGTTAATTCTAACCAATCATGCTATATACCAGATATCTACCTTAGTGAGTAGTATAGCATTCATGAGACTTATAACAGCAGATGCATATGGAATCCGTCTCATGTTTTCAACTTTCTCTAGAGTTTTGGGAGACATATCTTTAGAAGGCTTGATTCCATGTCTAAAGGGCATAAAGCCCTTATTAAAATCTTACATAGCAAACTTGTCCAAAATCTGGTATATGTAAAATGCTTGGATAATGTTATCTACTTGTTCTTACGATCCTTTATAAGTTTGATCCTTATAACCTAGCTAACATTTCCCAAATCCTTCATATTAAAATGTTTGTTCAACCAACCTTTGATTGTTGACAACATTCCTACATCATTCCTAATGAGTAAAATGTCGTCAACACAAAGAACCCAAAAAACAACTTTTTTATCTTGTATCTCATTATAGACATAGGATTTATCAACATTTTATTGGAAACCATATGATTTGATAGTAGTATCAAATCTTATGCTCCAATACCTAAAAGATTGCTTAAGTCCATAAATGGACCTATGCAATTCACTGACTTTATGTTTTTGGCCTTTACTAATGAAACCTTTTGGTTAGCCATATAAATATGCTCATCAAAATCTCCATTTAAAAATGCGATCTTGACATCCATCTACCATATCTCATAATCAAGATGTGCAGCTATGGACTAGAGGATCTTGATGGATTTACGCATAATAACTAGCGAGAAGGTTTTTTCATAATCAATCATTTCTCTTTGGTTAAAACCATTAGACATTAGTCTAGCCTTCAAGGTCTCCACTTTCCCAACACTTTTTCCTTCTCTCTTGTAAATCCATTTGCATCCTATGGGTTTTATCCCTTTAGATGGATCTACTAAAGTCTAGACTTTGTTGGAATCAATGGAGTCTAACTCAAATTTCATTGCCTTTTGCCGTTCCTCAGCGTGTACATCATTAATACCTTCTTTATATGTTATAAGGTCAAATTCATGTTTTTCTAATAATGCAATCATGTTTTCTCTTAAACCCATGTATCTCTCTAGTTGTCTCACAACCTTCTCACTACTATCAAATCATATGGTTTCCAACAAAACGTTGATGAACCCTATGTAAATAATAGGATACAAGATAAAAAGGTTGTTTTCTTAGTTCATTATGTTGATGACATTCTACTCATTAGGAATGATGTAGAAATGTTATCAAAAGTCAAAGGATAGTTGAACAAACAATTCAATATGAAGGATTTGGGAAAAGGTATATATGTTCTAAGGATCAAACTTATAAGGGATCACAAGAACAAGTAGATAACATTATCCCAAACATTTTACACAAACAAGATTTCAACCAAGTTTGCTATGTAAGATTCTGATAAGGGCTTTATGCCTTTAAGACATGGAATCAAACTTTTTAAAGTTATGTCACCTAAAACTCTAGGAAAAGTTAAAAACATGAGACGAATTCTATATGCATCTACTGTTAGAAGTCTCGTGTATGTTATGCTATTTACTTGGCCAAATATCTGCTATACAGTTCGATTGGTTAGTAGATTTCAGTCTAACCCAAGCATGAAGTAATGGACTCTTGTCAAGTGTATTTTTAAATATCTTCATAGGACGAAGAGTTACAAGCTTGTATATTCTGGAAGTGACCTTATGTTAACAGGAATACAGATTTAGATTTTCAGTCTGATGTTAATTATAGGAAATTGACATCAGAATCTATTTTCACCATAGGAGGAAGAGCCATAGTTTGGAGAAATGTAACACAATCTTGTTTTGTGGACTTTACTGTGGAGGTAGAGTATGTTATGATTTGTGAAGCGACAAAGGAAGCTATATGGCTTTGTAAGTTCCTTATCGATCTTGAAGAAATTCCATATGTGGACAAGCCCATTACACTCTATTGTTATAATTGTGGAGTAGTGGCTAACTCAAATGCTTTATTGTGATAATAGTGGAGTAGTGGCTAACTCAAAAAAACTGTAGAATCACGGAGCAACCAAACATATTGAAAGGAAGTATCATCTCATTCGAGAGATCATATAACATGGAGAAGAACTTGTGAAGAAAATTCCACCAAAGCAGAACCTCGTTGATCCATTTACAAGGACTCTAACACAAAAGAATTTCAAAGGTCACTTAGAAGGTCTTGGTATAAAGGATATGTCATACTTGCTTTAGAGAAAATGAGAGATTGTTAGGAATTTGAGAATATGGCGTCTTGGAAAGCAAGTATACTCTCATGTTCAATTTCATTTGTTTTATTTGTAGTGAAAGTACATTTTGATAAATAATACGAAAAGCTTATTTTAAGTAAGAATTTATTATCTAGTTATAAAAGTGCTAAGATTCTAATGAGGAATTAAAATACATTTGTATAATGAGGTGAGATATGTATGCCTTCTCTTAGTACAGAAAATCAGAGTGGCATTGTTAGCGAGAGATTGATCACTGACAACATATTATTAGCCCAGGAATTAACAGGAACGCTGAACAAAAAAGTTAGAGTTGGAAATGTGATATTAAAACTAGACATGATGAAGGCATATGACCAAATTGAATGGAATTTTCTTTACCGGATACTACAGTAATTGGTTTTAACTCCTAGTGGATTGGATTGATCAAACATTGTATCTCAAGCTATTGGTTTTCTATATTGGTTAGTGGCAGCACAACTGGGTACTTTAAATTTGAATAGGGGTTACGACAAAAGGATTCCATATCGCTGTTGTTATTCATTTCAGTTACAAAATATTTATCTTAAGGATTCAATGGCCTCTATGCACAATATCCTTGTCTCCATTATTCCTCAGGATGTTCACTGATAGTGAGCCATTTGGCTTTTGCGGATGATGTGGTTATTTTTACTAATGGCTTTAAATCTGCTCAAAAGAAAATATAAGCATTTTTGTAGAAGTATGAGAATGAGGTCTCTAGGCAATGAATAAACAATAAAAAAACCTGCATCATTACTCATCGAAATATCGCTAACTCCTAAAGGTAGATAATCTCTTAAACGACTAGTTTTACTCACCAGTACTTGCCCATTACATGCTTGGGAGCTCCTCTTTATAAAGGTAAAAAAAGGGTAATCTTGTTTGATGATATATAGCAAAGATTCAAGATCACATTACAGGATGGGAAAACAAAATACTTTCCCCAAGTGGCAGGATAATACTTCTAAGGAGTGTATTATCATTTCTTCCCATTTACTTGCTCTAAGTCTTAAAGCCTCTGTACGTGTTATTGAAAGTATAAATAGACTATTTAATAGTTTTTAATGAAGAGATTCAGTTGGCTCAAGGAGAATTCACTAGGCTTCATGGTCAAAAATCGCATTATTATCCTCAAGATGTGGCATTGATATCTAAGGCTTAGATGATGTTTTTAAGGCTTTCAATATGAAATTATGGTGGAGATTTTGAACATGTAATAGCTTGTGGACTCAATTTATGAAGGCCAAATATTGTGTTGGCCAGACTCCAAGGTACGTTCATCCAAAAATTCATGATTCTCAAACTTGAAGACGTATGGTTGCTTGTTGTGCAGTCACAGAACAACATATGAGTTGGCGGATTCGACAAGGTGAGGTATTCTTTTGGCATGATTATTGGATGGGGTGAGGAACCATTGATAAATTCTAATGCCCTTTTTTACCTTCAATGTCACAAGTTTATGAATTTACTTCAAATGGTACCTAAGATGTTAATAAATTAAAAGCTGCATTATCTAAAAAGCTTGTGGTTGATATTTTGGCAATTCCTATTGATACATCTTGTGAGGATATGGCATACTGGGCTCCTAATTCAAATGGAAACTTCTTAACAAATAGTGTCTGGGCATTAATTCGAGAATGAAAGGAGGTTGATTCTATCTATAGTTATCTCTGGCATAAAAGTATCCAGCTAACTATTTCTTTTTTCTTATGGAGATATTGCATGAGTGAATACCTGTGGAGTTGAAAATGAAAACGAAAGGATTCCAACTAGCCTCTCAATGCAGATGTTGTAACTCGGAGGAATCATTCATTCATGTCATGTGGGATAATCAAGTAGCTAAACAGGTTTGGAATTATTTTGTAAAATTCTTCTAAATCTATGTTATTAATCCTCACTCTATTATTAAGATTATATGTGCATGGGTTTATTTTGGTGATTATGTGAAACATGGCCACGTTCGCACTTTAATACCTTTATTCGTATTATGGTTCTTGTGGGTGGAACAAAATGATGCTAAGCATACGAACCTTGGTATGTACTCCAATAGAGATGTTTAGAGAATCTTGAAGCTTATACACTAATTATTCCTTAGGAAGCAATTACAGAAATGGCAATGGCAAGGGGATGTTCAAATAGCTCAAGCATGAGGATTAGAATTTTAAGAGACTCCACCTTCACCTCCAAAAATTTTCTCTTGGCAAAAACCATCAATAGGTGAGTTTAAGTTAAATGTAGATGGAAGCTTAAAAAATTTGCAAAATGCTGCAAGTGGTGGGGTTTTACGAGATCATACTAGGGCCATGTTATTTGGGTTTTTTGAAAATTTTCGACCTAAAAATTCTTTACAAGCTGAATTACTAGCTCTACACAGAGGACTTTGCTTATGTCGAGAATATAATGTCATGAGACTCTAGATTGAAATGGATGCTATGGTAGCTATCCATCTGCTTCAGGGAAATGTTAAAGGTTCACATGACATCTAGTACTTATTGTTATCTATCCGACAGCTTTTATCACAATTTTCCTGTCACATGTCTCATATTTACAGGGAAGGCAATCAAGCAACTGATTTGTTAGCCAATGTTGGTCATGGACATCAAAATTTGCAAGCTTTAACAATGGCTCAGGGCAAATTACGCGGAGTTTTAACACTTGATCAAAGTAGCCTACCTTATGTTAGATTTAAATAAATGTAAAGAGTAGTACTCCTCGTTTTATTTCATTCATTTTCTCGCATTGTTATTTTTTCTAAAATTCTAGTAAATCCTTGTATAAAGGTAAGTTACTTATCTTTTGCACCAAAAATCATAGCAGAGAGAGTAATCCTTGTCTTAGGTATTCTATCTCTTCTAGCTTATGTAATTCTGGAGGTAAGGTTTCAGTCCCCTTCCCTGTTATACTTATTTTCATTATTATTATTAATAAAATAATTATAACGTAGTTCGGTCTTGCGAGAATTTTCAGCATAAAAAAAATACATAAGAGATAAGTATCTTAATAGTGTCTAAAATTGTTCACAGTTGAATAATAAAGCCAATCACTTTATTATGTTAAGATTGTAGTGTCTAGATCACTTCCAATGAAAAAAATGTGATTCATTTAAAGAGAATGATGACTATCAAATCATTGGAATAGTTGACTTTGAGTAATGACATTATAAAGTGAATTGGAATCACATGAGACTTAAGTTTAAGTTAGGTAGTTACCCTAAATCTTAATCTGGCACTTATGCATTCGTTCATAGTAGAACCACAATCCTAATGGATAGTGGACTCATGTTTTATCTCCTTATAATATTTGATATACCATGAGGAAGTTCATCTTAATGCAATGATATAGACTCCGTATGTTGAGATTATAATTGAGTTGAGCATTAGAGAACATATATCCAAATAATTCAATTCGTAGCATTAAAATCACTTCTACTAATTTCAGGAAGATTAGTGATTAATCTAAGTCTAGTAGATTGATGAATTAGCTACTCATCACATTTAGATACTTAAAAGATTATATTTAGAGTATTGATTCACTAATTGGATGAAATTTGAGATTAAAGGATAAAATTGACATAAAGGATAAAATGGTAAATTCACATTTATTATTGGATGGCTATGAGGCTTCAAAGCATAAGGTTTGCAATTGGACAAACCAATATTAAATTTTAAATATTTGATAGTTCTCGTAATTGTAAATAACTCAAGAGTGCAACCATGAATCTATAGTGGAGTGATTCCATGCTTAATAAACTAGAATGATTTTTAATAAGATTAAGATATAATTCTATGTTTATTGGAGCTTGAAATATCTATGTCCAATGTGATTCCCCACTTAGTTTTGTAGAACTCAACTTGTTTATGATGAAATGCTTGGTTAATTAGTTAAGCAAATTAATGTTCAAATTTAGTAACTAAGTATTATCTCGTAACTATGAGATATAATGTTTTTAATTATAAACACCAGTATAGCCGGGTTGATTGAGACAAAAGTTGCCTAAATCATATTATTTTTAGTAAGTCAATTATCTTAATACAAAAATATTTTTTATAGAAAAATATTTATTAAAATAATTATTGACTTATAAACAAAAATAATAGTGGATGATATTTAATTATAAATGTAAGAATTAAAATTGTTAATTCTTTATTTGTAATTAATTATAATTATGAGGTAATTATATTACTACATGTGTGATTAGGATTTCTTTCTTTTATTATTAATTTTTTTAATTAAAGATGGATAATAATAAAATAAAATAATCTTAATTTCACATGGACTAGCAATTAGAATTAAATAAATAAATTATTATTTAATTATAATTATAGGTGAAAAATGTTAATTTAATTTTAATTAATTAAATTAAAAGGAGTTTTAAGAGAGAAATATCTCTCTTATTTTTATGGGCTAGAAAATCACATTATAAATATGTGATTCTGACCAAAACCTGAGCTGCCCTCTTTTGAGATAACCAAACTCCTCCATTTCTCTTTAGGTTTCCTTCTTGCTCCAGCAATTTTCTATAAGCCTCATGCAAAGAATAATTGGCATCGAAGAGATTAAGAGAAAACTATCTAGTTACTATCTTAAAAAGTATTCCACACCTAGCCCACTTTAGGTTTGGATTGAAGGATTCTTAGAGAATAAGTGGTAATTCACCTTGGTCGAGAATTCCAACAATTGGTGTGGTGGTGAATTTAATACAATTCATTAAAAGAGAAGAATCAAATATATTCCTAACACGGAGTAGGTAATATCTCTTACTTTTGATTTTTTTATCTTGAAGCAATTATTATTTGATTGAATTTAAACTCCTTAGTAAATCTAAGGGAGAAGACATAGGCAAAGAGGTCAAACCTCTATAAAAACTATTGTGTTGATTTTTCTTTTCACTCTTTAATTTCATTTATGTTTTTAACCTTTCGTATTTGATAAGAAATCAATTCTCTTGTTTACTCTCGAAAAAGGGATTTGACTTGAAGGAACTTTACTTTCTTGAAATTGAAAAGATATTTTTAAAATTTTAAATTATTCCAATTTACCCTTTTTTGGAAATATTCATATTGAGCTTTCTGCACTAACACAATTCTTCACGGGAGAAACTGAAACCCTTAACAACACTTTTTCACAAGAGCAAAAGAAACCCTTTAACAATGGTTTTTAATAGGCTTAACCACAAACGCACAAATAACTTTTCAAGGGTAAGCTAAAAGTTTAACAAGATAAGTACAAGGTATAGCAAGAAAATGCCTCACAAAGGCTAAATGCTAAGAAGTTTAAACTTGGATACAAAGAGAAGAAATATTTTCTCAAGGATTTTCAAGTGAGTGATTTTCAAAGCTTGATGGAAGACTAAGATGAAGGCTATAGAGGGAAAATAACCTTTAAGATTTCTCTCTAAGGTTTTACAATTGAGTGTTAGTCTTCTTTTACTTCAAAATTACTCAAGGGCATTCTTTTATAGCTAGAGTGAAGTTTGGAGCCATTAGACACAAGTTTGAATTAAATTTGGTAGTTGTTAAAGCTTAAGGGTCGACTACAACACTCCTATGGTCGACTATGTTCTTCAAATTTCTCAAATTAGGGTTCTATAGTTGAGAATAACCTTGCTTTACTCGATTTAATTCTTGAAAGTATTTTTTTGCGAATTTGGGTTGAGGTAGTGAGCTATGGTAAAGCCAGGGTCGACTATGTCTTTCATTTTCCCTCTTTTTCCCTGATCAGGCTTGCCAAGGCTGACTATAAAGGAGTTAAGGTTGAATATGTCTATGTAATTTGTCAATTTTTCAAACTTTCTACTTCAATGTCGACTATATACACGCTAGGGTTGACTACGGCTTTGTGTTTTTTAAGTTTTTCACTCATTCTGCCTTTAGATGGACTTGATCTTCTTTAAGGTTGAGTCTTTACTTGTGTCTTGAGGATTCCTTGACTTTTTTGTGCCTCTCTTTATCCATTTCTTCATTGCCTTGTTCCTATAATCAAATAATAATTCAAGGCATGTATACTTTTTGTTGACTTAACTAAATATTCATTGTTTAAAAGCCTTTGTGATATTTTCTAATGATGCATGGTTTTTCCAATAATTTTGTGACCTCAAGGGATGAAAGATATGATTGAGACAATTTCAAATGCTTGACATTAAAATTAAGATATCAGGCAATTTTTGTTAAATGAAAACATGACATAACTCAAGGCTAATAAAGAAATTAAATAAAATTAATTATGAAGTTAAGATTTATTTATCAAGGATAAAATAAGATAGGACATGATTGATTAAAATCATATTTTAAACGAGCATTGTAAAGGTGCTTATATCTTCCCTGTGCAACAATCCTCTCGAACTTCAATTTATTTCATAGATAGGAACTTATCTTTTTTAAGGAACCTAAGTTGAACATATGATCTCATTATATTAGATAGATTTAATTAGATGACGAATTACACTTAAATAAAAAAATATTGGTGACTACTCCTCTACATATCGAACGGATGAATTTTTGAATTCACATGTTACGACTCATACTTATTCTCATGTCTTATTATTATTTTAAGAATCACAAAACCAAAGAATGGTATTACTTTCTAAGCCAAGTAGTTTATGGAATCTATCTTCTGTTGGTGTATTTTCAAAATTAAAGGTTAAGGAAAGCTATTTTAGCTAAAAAGTTATGTTACGAAAAGCAACATAAAATGTCTATTGGAATAGAGACAAGATTTTCATGTGAATAGTTCTATCTCTTAGAAAATGATATTGAAAAGACACCAACGGAAAGTAACATGTGAAAAGTTACATATGCAAAGTAACATGTGAAAAGTTACATGTGTAAAGTAACATGTGAAAGATTACATGTGAATAGATATTGTTTCAAGGTATAAATCAAAGACTGTGATATATGGAATGAATAGTTATCTATTCATAAGATGTTTATTGAAACAATATCTTTTGCTCAAAAGTTGTGTTGGCAAAAGTGTAGAGATACTTTTTTCATGAAAGGGATCTTTATGAAAAGATTGTAACCTTGGAATGTAAAGATGTTTTTTAGACAAAAGATGTCTTTATGAAAAGGAAGTGTCCTTGAAGAAGAGACACTTAGAAGCCTATATAAAGGGCTTGTTGTCATCCATTTTGACACACCAAAATTCAGACACAACATGTAATACCCCGTATGTCATGACCCGAAACTGCCATCGGGCCCGCGACAACGACCACGACGCTTTGATAGGCATTCATACCCCGAATACCGATCGAAACCCCGCAAGGATTTCGTATCAATGTCCTTATCTCCCTTGTGAGCGACAGTCATCGAACGCCACGTTTTAACAAATTTCCATTTCACAATATTCGTAAAACGACTTCCGACTCACAGGGGCATTTGGGGTCAATTCTGTCATAAAATTTCGAATCCTTTTAAATGCGTAGCAAGTTCACGAAAAATACCCATTTCGAAATCAGAGACACGTTTCGTTAACTAAAACATTTATTTTAAATGAAATAGAAATCATCGGATATAAATATAATAAAAATATTTAACAAAATACTGTAATTTCTTATAAAACAATATTTATAGAGTGTTCAGTAAATAAGTTTTATAGCGTAAACACAAAATAAAATCTTACATGCTAAAATACAAATAGACAAAGTATGTAGTAATTTACAGCGACTTATGGGCCCACAAATATACAAAATAAAGGAAGACAGAAACCTACTACTGATGAAGTTGCAAAAAAACCAACTGTCGTCCTTCGAAAACACTGCTATCTACAACTAGTCTGGTCCTGAAATGTTGGAAGGGAGAGTGGTGAGTTTACACAACTCAGTGAGTAAACAAATATCTCCTAAAATATTTAAAGACGAGTAATAGGAGACAAAACAAATCTTTTTATATCAAAGGGTTTCATAACATGAAACCTTATTTAAACCAGTGCGAATAATTTTAATTTACTCACATAATAACAAATATGATAATAATAATAAGGCTTATGATTTATCAAAATCGTGGCTCGTGCCATGAAATACATACTCGGAGATACATTGGCCGAGGTATCTAACCGAGTCCGCCAAAGCTGTTCAAATTTATAATTTTTCCAAAAATGCAACCGATCCTTGGCGTTGGCTGAGTTCGCTTTCACGTGGTGGTTTAGTGTGAAGTGATCTATATCCTATCTCAGGACAATTAAATAACCCTTTATGCCTCTACAACTGAGATAAAAATTTATATGGGTTTTACCATGCTACCTCTAATTAGGCCGGTCTACGGAAACCCATCTACTACAGTAGATAATAATCCACCAATTAAATAAAACATTTAATAGCATGATTTGGCAAATTTCATTTCTAAGTAATTTATTAGAGCAGAACAGACAGTTCACAATTTTCTACATAATTAACAAGACAGCCAATCATGCCATAATACCATAAGCCAATTGATTCAAATCATACTTTACAGTGTAACGTAGGGTCTCCAATTACTCAAATTTTCAACTAAATCATAAAATTTTCAATTCAATTTAGAAAAATTAAATTGATTTTATAAAATGAATTTATTTAGAAAATCTACATTTTTTCACATATAATAAGTAATTCACCAAATCAAATAATCTTATCATAAAATCATTAAATTAAATAAAAATCACTTTAGAGAAATAAGGCGATACTATGTTCACTCACAGTTATCGAAAATTCAAATTTCGGGTGCACTCGGACTAACGGTCCTCAGGCGCGATCTCTTTGCCTTTTCGAACGTCTCACCACCTTGACACATAATAAAGTCGAAGAATTTACTATATTGTCCCTAAATTGATATAAAATAATTTAAATTACTAATGCATGATATGCAAATGCAAAACTGCGTCCGAATATCACTTAAACACGGTATCGATTAAATTTGACCGATCACCCGATTAATTGACAATGATGTCCAAATCAACTCCAAATTACTTTATTCCTCCTCTAATATCTTAATTCACCAATCACATTTCAAATAATTAAATTTCAGCATTGAAATCCTTCAATTTTTTCAGGTAAAAATTTGGTCATTACGGTGTACTAACACCATAATTTTTCCTAGTCACATTTCTCACTTAATTCTTCATTTTTCCAATCCATTTTCCTTGAAATTCAAGCAATTCCTCCTTCATATTCAACCCTCATGGTTTGGCCAATGAAGAACCCTAGAGAATTTGAATGTTTTTCTTATATTTTCGTTCATAACCATGCTTAACTATCACCAAACATCAACATAACTAAAAATCAAACAATTCCCATTATCAAATGTCTCTCATACCCATTCGGCCTCAAGGATTTCAGCATGATTACTCATCATTCAACCATGGAAAATAAGAACTAAAGCATGCGTAAGCTAAGTTTAAAGTAAAACTAAAGAAATCTTACCTTTGTTTTGCTTGATTCTTGAAAAAAACTTGAAATCTCTTGATTTTTGGCTAGTTTTCTTGTTTTTCCCCATTGTTCTCTTTTCCTTTCCATTGGTTCAGGTTTATGCCAATTTTTGGAGAGAGAAGATGAAGGTTATAAGCTGATTTTATAGTTTAATAATAAAATATAATGGCTTGCCACATGGCATAAAGCCATTAGTCCATTTTTTTACTTTTTTCACTTTTTCTTCTTGATTTCCCACCACAATTAATTCCATATTTATCCATTCCATTGTTAAATAAAATCCATGGTCTTGACAAGTACTGGGGTGAAAAATTTACCGATTTGGCCCCGGGGCCAAAAAAGTACGATTTTGCCCTTATACTCCGAAATGTACCGGAATTACAATTTTTCCACTTTTCAACCTCAAATAACACTTCAATTGATCAATCTTAATCAAATGGGGCCAAAATCTTTTTTAAAACTTCCCGTTTTGTTCTATAGTAGCAAAATTACTATTTTACCCTTGTGCTCCAAAAATACCGAGAATCATAATTTTTCAATGCTAAACTTCATTTTATGCTCCAATAATCATATTATATTTCATATAATTATTCTTGATCATTTGTGATCAAAATCTTTAATAAAAATTCCCATTTTGTCCCTAAATGACAAAATGATCGTTTTATCCCTAATCGGTCAATTTTTCCGATTAACTCCAAATTAGCCTTCGAACTCTGAATTACTGTTTCGAGTAATCCCTGGACTGTGAAATTTCTTATTTCACTTTAAAATTTCTATTTTATTAGTTTGAGACATAAATCAACCTATTTGTACTTCTAAGTACAATATCGGCTTTTATCAACTCTACCGAGCTATTCAGATATGTAGGCATGATGTCACACATTTATAAATGTCATGTCAGATAATTTAGGGTCGGGCTTGACAACACTACCCCCTTAAATAAAATTTTGTCCTCAAAATTTAACTTACCCGATTCCAAGAACAAGTGTGGGTATTGGTTTCTCATATGTTGTTCGACTTCCCACGTCATCTCTTCCATACGAGCATTCTTCCACAAAACTTTCACCATGGGAATGCTCTTGTTCCTTAGTACTCGATCCTTTCGATCTAGAATCTGAACAGGCTACACCTTGAACTTTAAGTCTTCATGCAGCTCAACCGGAGGTGCTTCGAAAATATGAGAAACATCAGGTACATACTTTTTCAACATTGAAACGTGGAAGACATTATGAATTCGATCTAGCTCTGGGGGTAACTCAAGTTTGTAAGCCACTGGCCCTATCCTCTCAATAATTCGAAAAGGTCCAATATATCTGGGGTTAAGCTTTCCTCACTTTGTGAATTGAATCACACCTTTCATTACCCAATAGATATCACAATATATCATAATAGTGAAATCAAATGCAACTTAATATTTTGAATATTTTTAAGTTGTTACCTTTCCAAGGAGAAATCTTAAGAAAAACTTTGTCATCAACTTCGAATTCCAAATCTTTTCTCCTTCTGTCCACACAGCTCTTATGCCTATCATGTGCTATATTTAGTCGCTCTCGAATGACTTTAATCTTGTCATTAGTTAAATCTATTAATTCCACACTAACTAGTTTTCTTTCACCTACTTCATCCCAACATAGTGGAGTTCGACATTTCCTTCCATACAAAGCTTCGTATGGTGGCATGCCAATACTGGACTAAAAACTATTATTGTATGCAAACACCATAGGCAAGTGTCTATCCCAATTTTCGGTGAAGTCGATGACATAAGCCCGTAACATGTCCTCTAAGGTCTGAATAGTTCTCTTAGATTGACCGTCGGTCTGCAAATGAAAGGTTGTACTAAATTTAAGATTAGTTTTGAGAGCTTCCTGAAATTTTGGCCAGAATCGAGATGTGAATGGAGGATCTCGGTCTGACACAATGGAAACTGGTACTTTGTGTGGTCTCACTACTTCATCTAAGTAGAGCATCACCAATTTCTTAATAGAGTATGTACTATGGATAGCTAGAAATGAGCGGACTTAGTTAATCTGTCAACAATCACCCAGATGGGATCTTTCTCGCTCTGTGTCCGTGGCAAACCCAACACAAAATCCATAGTTACATGTTCCCACTTCCACTCAGGAATCGGTAAAGGCTGAAGAATACCTGCTAGCTTCTGATGTTTTGCCTTAACTTGTTGGCATACAAGACATTTTGCTACAAATTTTGCTATGTCTCTCTTCATGCTCGGCCACCAATAGTTTTCTTAATAGTTCGATACATCTTGGTGCTACTAGGATGCATAGCGTAGGTGGATGAATGTGCTTCCTCCAAAATAGCTTGCCTTAATTGATCACTACTTGGAACACAAACTCAGTCTCTAAACATCAACATACCTTCATCTCAGAGTCTGAATTCACTAACTTCCCCATCTTGCAGCTTTTGAGCTACATGTCTCAACTCATCATCAAATTGCTACAACTTTTTAATCTGATTCAACAATGAAGGTCTTACCAAGAAATTGGCAAGTAGACATCCATTTTCACCACTATTCAACTGGATCCTTAAAGACTTCATTTCAATTAGCATAGAAAGATAAAAACTCTGAAATGCGGCTGCTGTCGACGATGGGGATTTACGACTTAAGGTGTCTGCAATTCATTCGCCTTTCCCAGGTGATAGTCAATCACTAGGTCGTAATCCTTTATTAACTTGAGCCATCTTTTCTATCTCAAATTCAGCTCTTTTTGGGTGAGCAAATACTTCAAACTTTTATGATCAGTAAAGATCCGACAACGCTCACCATACAGATAATGTCTCCAAATCTTTAGTGCGAAAACCACTACTGCTAATTCAAGATCATGAGTAGGGTAATTTACCTCATGCTTCTTTAACTGTCGGGAAGCATAGGCTATCACTTTTTCATTCTGCATCAGTACACTCCCTAAACCCAATTTAAAAGCATCACTATATACCACAAATTCTTTTCCATTCATCAAAAGTGTTAAAACAGGAACGGAGGTTAATTTATTCTTTAGCTCCTAAAACCAACTCTTACAAACATCATCCCAATCAAATTTAACTCCCTTACGAGTCAAGCAAGTCAATGGAGCAGCTATTAGGGAAAATCCCTGAACAAACCTCCGATAATAACCAGCTAATCCGAGAAAACTCCAAATCTCTGTGACTGTTCTTGGTTGTTCCCATTGTAATATTACCTCGATTTTCTTGGGATCCACATAAATTCCAGCACCAGAGACTACATGTTCCAAGAATATCACTTCTTTCAGCCATAATTCACATTTAGAGAATTTGACGTAGAGCTGTCTCTCACGTTAAGTCTGCAACACAATACGTAAATGGGCAGCATGGTCATCATTACTCCTCGAATATACCAGGATGTCATCAATAAAGACTATCACAAACTTGTCTAAATATGGATAAAACACCCTATTCATGAGATCCATGAACGCTGCTGGGGCATTAGTCAATCCAAACGGCATCCTCAAAAATTCATAATACGCATATCTAGTTCTAAATGCAGTCTTAGGTACATCGTGCTCCTTAATCTTCAAGTGATAGTACCCAGACCTCAAGTCAATTTTAGAGAATACCATAGCACTTCGCAACTGATCAAAAAGATCATCTATCCGGGGTAAAGGATACTTATTCTTGATGGTCACTCTATTCAATTGTCGATAATCGGCACACAGTCGAAGAATTCCATCCTTCTTCTTAAGAAACAAGACTAATGCTCCCCAATGAGAAATACTGGGGTGAATGAAACCCTTATCTACCATGTCTTGTAACTAAACCTTCAGTTCCTTCAAGTCTATGGGAGCCATTCGATATGGGGGAATAGAAATAGGCGCAGTACCCGGGAGTAAATCAATAGGGAACTCAAGCTCTTGATCTGGAGGTATTCTTGGTAAGTCATCAGGAAATACATCTAGAAACTCTCTCACTATCAAGACAACCTCTAACTTAGGTTCCCCTATTGAAGTATCAATCACATGGGCCAAATAAGTTGGGCATCCTTTCTGTACCAATTTCCAAGCTTTAATGGCTGAGATTACACAGGACAGTAATACTCGATGTTCTCCCACAAATATAATCTCTGCTCCCTCCGAATTTCGAAAAACAACTTCCTTTCTAAAATAGTCTACATTCGTCTGATGTGTACTCAACCAGTCCATACCCAATATCCAATCAAAATCTCGAATCTCCAAAGGAATCAAATCACCCTTAAATCCTTTCTCATCGACTTTTATTCCACAATCTCTATAACAACTATTCCTAACTAGATGCTCTCCTAGAGGAGTGTGAACTATGATTTCTTCCTTTAATGGTGACAGGGTTCTATCTGCAAATGATGCAAATGCTGTACTGACATAAGACCTATCAAAGCCAGAGTCAATTAAAACATATGCATCTCTACCAAATAAAGACATGGTACCTGTCACGGTAGTAGGTCGAGCACGCGCTTCCTCCTCTGTAACTGCAAATACCCTCGTCGGAGTGTGAACTCATGGTCTGGAAGATAGATGTACTGGAGTATTACTCTCCACACCAGATCGTATGACCACTCATTGCCTCTATTGTGGTCCAATCAACTCTCTCTTCTGTATGTCCGAGTGGATGGGTGGAGATGGGGCAGCTATTGTACCTTGTTCGAATTGCGGGCAATTTCTCTTAATATGGCCCGTCTGTCCACAATGATAGCATTGTACAAGCACCTTGCACGGCATAATATGAAATCTCCCACATCTTCTGCATCTGTTTAAACCTCCAAAACTCTTTCCCGAACTAGTCATCCCTGATCTACTGAATCTCGAAGGTTTCAACTACGATTGCGAAAATTGAGGTCTAGGAAATGTCACCGAAATAGAGATGGTACTCCCAGAAGTAGTTATGTCCCTGCCTTTCTTTGGTGGCTGACTAAAGGACACACTCGGGTTCCTCTTCTTAGCAAACTCAGCCTGCATTCTCTGATTTTCATTAGCAAGCTTTTCGACCCTCAGAGCCATCTGTACCACTTCCTTGTCAGACTCTTTGCCAGTTACAGTCATTCGTTCCCTAATCTCGTTACGGAGTCCTTCTTCAAAGTGACTTGCTTGATCTTGCTCCGTCCTCACAAATTCCAGAACAAACAACATCAACTCGTTAAAACGAGTCTCATACTCCTCCACCGTTGAATTCCCTTGCTAGCTTTCTTGTTTTTCCCCATTGTTCTCTTTTCCTTTCCTTTGGTTCAGGTTTATGCCAATTTTTGGAGAGAAAAGATGAAGGTTATAAGCTGATTTTATAGTTTAATAATAAAATATAATGGCTTGCCACATGGCATAAAGCCATTAGTCCATTTTTTTAATTTTTTGACTTTTTCTTCTTGATTTCCCACCACAATTAATTCCATATTTATCCATTCCATTACTAAATAAAATCCTTGGTCTTGACAAGTACTGGGGCGAAAAAATTATGATTTTACCCCTATACTCTAAAATGTACCGAAATTACAATTTTTCCACTTTTCAACCTCAAATAACACTTCAATTGATCAATCTTAATCAAATGGGGTCAAAATCTTTTCTAAAAATTCACGTTTTGTCCACTAGTAGCAAAATTACTATTTTGCCCTTGTGCTCCAAAAATACCGAGAATCATAATTTTTCACTACTAAACTTCATTTTATGCTCCAATAATCATATTATATTTCATATAATTATTCTTGATCATTTGTGATTAAAATCTTTATTAAAAATCCCCATTTTGTCCTTAAATGAGAAAATGATCATTTTGTCCCTAATCGATCAATTTTTTCGATTGACTCCAAATTGCCTCTCAAAGTCCAAATTATTGTTTCGAGTAATCCCTGGACTGTGAAATTTCCTATTTCACTTTAAAATCCCTATTTTATTAGTCTGAGACATAAATCAACCTATTTGTACTTCTAAGTACAATACTGGTTTTTATTAACTTTACCAGGCTATTCAGATATGCAGGCATGATGTCACACATATATAAATGTCATGTCAGATAATTTAGGGTCAGGCTTGACACTATACCCTCATTGGACACAAATAAGATCTGATTGATCAAGCAAATGATTATTTGATGTGAATTGGTGTGCTAAAGAACGATAAAGGATGATTCGGAAGTAAATCGAGACATATTAATGAGTTTCGGGACCAAAAAAGCCAAGTGAAAAATTTTAGAATAAAATAATATTTTATTTAATAAAATAATATTAAAATATTAATATTTTATATGCTGTCGAAATTAGTCATAAAAAATGGTATGACTAATTCAAGTGGGGGAGAAGAAGTAAGAATGAATTTTTGGAAAGAAATGTTGTAAGTGAGACCACGTGATTTTATTAAATTGAGTTAATAGGGTAAGTAAATGCTTAAATATTATGGTGACACCGCGTTGAAATACGATTTCGATATTTTGGTCGTATACGTGTAAGAAAAGGAAGATAGAAGGAAATTAGAATTTTTACACGTGTTGAAAGAATTAATTTTAGAACATGAAAATTAGAGAGCGGTGTGTCAAATAAAATGAAGTGGAGTGATGATATAAAAATTTAAAAGATTGTATGAGGATTTGATTAAAAAGAGATGAGAACTTAGAGGATTAAATAGTAAATTTTTAAATGACTTGATAAAAGTTTCCAAAGAAAAGTCAAACAAATATTTTATTTTATGTGAATAAGTGGTATGACATGTAAAGGAAAAAGAAGAAATGAAGAAAGAAAAGTGTGTCCGTGGCGGATGGAAAAATTGAAAAGGTGCACAAGCTTTGACTTTCCATTTCAATCCCATGTGAGTAAAAAATAAGCAAGGCAAAAGCAAATGAAAGAAAGAAAAGAAATCAGATGTGGGGGTGGGTCAAATGGAGATGAAAGAAAAAAGAAGAGAAAGGATAAAAACGGTGGAAAAGAACCAAGAAAAAGAAATAAAGGAGATAAAAGAAAGTCAATAAGGGAGGCTTAGTTATGAAGAGGAAGGAAGAGGAGAAAAGCTAAGTCAAAAAGGGAAAAAAAAGACAGAAAAAGAGATGAGAGAAAGATGCCGTGAGGTGAGGAAGAAGAGAGCAGAAAATTCTGCACTTTGAGGGAGGTTTAGGTGTTGAAAATTCAAGGGTTTTGCTGTCAAATTTTTTAGCTAAGAAAGATAATTTTTTTTGTTAGGTTTTCATGGCTGTAATTGTTGAGATTTTTCTACTGGAAATTAAGCTAGAAATATATTAATTTTGGTGCTAAAAAACACAACTTTGGCTGCTAAAAATTGAAGCTTTATGCTGCCAAATTGTGCAAAAAATGGTGCAGAAAAATACTGCAGAAAATGGTGCAGGAAATTGAGCAGAAAATTATGCAGGAAATTGAGCAGAAAAATTGTGCAGACAAAGGGAGAGTTGGCTGCAAGTTGAGAGGAGGAAGAAGAGAGAGTGACGGGTTGGAAAGAAGGAGAAGGAAAACCATGGAAGAGAGAAAAAGAAAAGAAAAAGAAGAAAGAAAAAAAATAGGCATGGCCCAAGTAGAAAAAAAATGGGCTTGGCCCAATAGCTATTAAATAAATGGGCATGGCCCAATAGCTATTAGATAAGTGGGAATGACCCAACAAAATAAATAAATGGGCTTAGCCCAAATAGGAAAGAAATTGGAAAAGCCCATGGAGAGGGGCCCAAAGGTAATAAAGAAATGGAAAAGGCCAATGGTAAGTTAATGTTATATTTTAAGGTTTATGGGTAGTTTAACATTGTGCATATTTTGGATGAAAATATGCAAGTTGCTTAAAGAATTTTAATTAAGTTGCTACCCATACAAATGTGTGATTAAGTATATTGGATTTAAATTTGTTGCTAGGAAAGTTTATCGTGGAGACGTGCCGAGTGAAGTATGTGGCCGATAAATAGAAATAATTATATACGCGTATGAATCAATAGTGAAGTAATATCCCACTATTATGAGGTGAGTAGAGGGTGTCAATTTTAAAATAATTCCGTATATATATACATGTACATATATTTTACGTGAAGTGCAAAATTTGTGGAAAGTATGCATTGATGGAATTTTAAGAAATTGTGAATGCAAGTTATTTTCAGAAATTGTTTTGAATATATGTATATAAATTATACATAAAGTGATAAAACTAGGAAACAAGATTTTCAACCCGATTTATCTCTTAAATTGTACCTTATATATTTGTGTAATGTCCATACGTGATTTCGAGACTTAATTTCCATATACTCAGTGTTTTATAAATTATGCATTAAACTTTATTTTGTGAGCATAACAATAGATTTTTATGACTTTTATATTGAATGTTTAGCAATAAATTAGGAATGATCCTTCAAGAATATAAACAATATTTAAGACAGTTTCTATAAATGAAATGAGATTCCTAATTTGTTTTGAAATTGAATGGCTTATGACTATATGGCATGAATGGTTGGTTTTATGACATATTGAGTATGTGAATTATTTGATTTGCCTTGATGGGCGGGGTAATGTTATGTTAGCCATGTCATGCGGCTGAGATTTTATTGATATGGCGGGATATCTCCTAGGGTGATTTGAGTTCACTTCACGCTTAACCACCACGCGGAAGTGAGACTCAGCCAACGCCAAGGAATGATTGTATTTTCTAACGTGAAAATATGTTTTACGTGTATATGAAAATTTTAACAGCCTTGGCGGATTCGGTTGGATACCTCGGCACAAGGTATCACCGAATATGAGCTTTTATGGCACGAGCCAAGTTTTCAAGAAGTCATAAGCCTTGTTATTTATTTTTGACAAAATATAATTATTTTATATGGATTGAAATAAGTTTTAACATTTTGAATTATGTTTCTTAGCATGGTGAGAAAGGAATCAAATGATTTTTCGCAGCTCTCTTATTTGTTTTTCTGTGAGTTGAATCAGTAATTTCTCACATATGGGCGAGTTATGATTTGTGCATTATTTATAATATCATTTGGTTCATTGGAGCTTGCTTAATTTTATCGATTTGATTCGAAAATGGTTGAAGCTTTATAAGAAAATCTTGAATTTTTGTATAAGGCACAAAATCCCTATTTGAAATAAATTGCTTTTATGATCCTGCATTTTTATATTCAACTGATCTGCCATTTGCTTGTTTCCCATTTACGCCTTACTCGCTGAGTCGATGATATTCACCGAGTCTATGAGACTCACACCCCTTTATTTCTCTTTTGCAGACAATGATCAGCCTAGCGTGTAGTCATCGGTGCGTTCGATACACTGTGGATAGGTAAAGGCATCTCCTAGCATTTTATTCCGAGTTACTCCGCTATCTAGAGTTTAGTCACATGAAATCCCTACATGTTAGAGGTCAAGTCGTAGTACTTTATTTATTAAGTTGTAAACGAATTCTAAATTTTTATATAAACATTAATTTGAAAATTATAGATTTTAATGTATAAACTTGCAAATAAAAGGCAAAAAGTTTATATTGATTTTTATATTTATGGTTCAATTTAGTATATGAAAGTATCAATATCATATGGAGATTGAATGTAGTGGATTGATGGGTAATACTAGATAGGCATGTTCGGGATTTGACGGGTTTTCCCGGAAGTCTCGGACGCTGATAATGACTAGAGAAAGGTCGCTACACAATAAGTAAATGTAGAGAGCAAAAGGAAAGTGTTGTGTATTTCTAACACAAACACCAAAGTTTCACCATCTACAATAGATTTCGAATTCCTTATTATCTACTTACTGCAGAAAGTTGGTTCTAAGGCCAAACAACTTTGTAAAACCTTAGGTGTATCTAGCGGTCTAGTTTCGTAAAGTGCAATACAAAAGTTAGACGTTGGCTTCAAGGTATCCTTGAGACTAGTCGCATTATTCCCCTTTGCATACCAAGTGGTGGGGGTGAATTAAGTCTTAAAGATAGACGTCTATTTGAAAGGCTCACCTTGAAGTCGATTTTGCTTATTCTTGAATACTTCATAAACTCCATAAACCCCACTCAACACCAATAATTTTAAGACTTAATTTCGTGGTATTCAAGATGGCTTCACTAAAGGAGATGGATACCAACATTGTCAAGTTAGACCGCTTTGAAGGAGGAAACTTCATACGATGGTAGAAAAAGACGCACTTCCTCCTCACAACTCTTAAAGTAGCATACGTTTTGGATACACCACGATCAAATGAGTAAGATCATGAAGAAACCATAGAAATAACTCGTCAAAGGACAAAGTGGGATAATGATGACTACATATGCATGGGACACATTCTTAATGGAATGTCGGATGCATTGTTCGATGCTTATCAGAATGAGGCAAGTGCAAAAACAACTTTGGGACAAGTTAGAAGTAAGATACATGGCCGAAGATGCAAGCAATAAGAAATTCCTGGTTAGTTGCTTCAATAACTTTAAAATGGTTGATAATCGTTATGTTATGGAGTAATTGCATGAGCTTGAACGTATGCTCAATAGTTTTAAGCAATATGGTCTAAAAATGGATAAAGCTATTATGGTCTCATCAATAATTAGTAAGCTTCCCCCTTCATGGAGAGACACCAAGAAAACTCTTAAACATAAAAAAGAGGATGTCTCTCGAGGACTTTGCCAGTCATCTTCAAATAGAAGAAGATTATCGGAAACAAGAAGAAGTCAAGCAAGATGAAGATTCTAATGAAAATAATCTTGAGACTTTGAAGGTCCATGTGATGGAACACAAACTGTCAAACAAGCCAAGCAAAAGAAAACATTCAGTGGGCATGTATGACAAAAGTCATAAGTTCAAAAAGAACAAAAAGGGGCCATGTTTTCATTGTGACAAACTTGGTCACTTTAAAGTGTAATGTAGACTTTTGAGAAGCAAGACACAATGTGTGAACCACCACAAGTTTGTGGCAATGGTTTCTGACGTCAATCTTTTCCAAAATGATGGAGCATGGTGGATTGACATTGGTGCAACAAATCATGTATGCAATGATAAAAGTTTCTTCAAGACTTTGGAAGAGGTTGATGAAGGAAATGTGCTACACATGGGAAATTCGTCCACTGCACAAGTGAAAGGAAAAGGCACCGTGGAACTCACGTTTACATCCAGAAAAACACTTGTACCAAACAATGTGTATTATGTACCAAAAGTTAGAAGAAATCTTGTGTCGGGAGGCTTATTGAATAAGTATGGCTTCAAATTAATATTTGAAGCAGATAAGTTCATCTTTACAAAAGGTGGACAATATGTGGGAAATGGATATTATTGTGAGAACATGTTCAAGCTTAACATTAATAAGAAAATTGCTAGTTCTGCTTATATTGATGCCTTGCTTAATGTTAATGATAGTAAAGCAATGTTGTCTAGTCTATGGCATAATAGATTAGGTCATGTTCATTATAGAAGAATGCATGATACGGCTAAGTTAGAATTGATACCCACCATTGATGAAAATAATGATATGTGCAAGACATGCATGGTCACTAAAATTACAAGGAGTGTAGAAGAAAAGAATTAAAAGTCATGTATTTAAAGTTAAAAATCAGGATGTGGAGTGGTTAGAGGAACAAAAGGCAATTCAAAATTCTGCAATGACTTTCTTTTCGTCTCTTATGCAAGCGAGGCAATGCGATATGAATAGGTTTAACGCAGCACTTATCCCTTCCATTGTCTCACATTTAGAAAATAATATTTTATGTGCAATGCCAACATTGCAAGAGGTCAAAGCTATTGTGTTTGATATTGATAAGAATAGTGTGGCTGGACTTGATGGGTTTTCTTCTTACTTCTATTAATATGTTGGGATATTATTGCACAGGACCTATTTGCAACAGTAATAGATTTTTTTCATGGTGCAAAAATTCCAAGGGGAGTGATTTCAACCATGTTGGTCTTGCTTCCTAAGACCAATAATGCTTCCAAGTGGACTGATTATAGGCCAATCAGCCTTTGCACGGTGCTGAACAAAATTATTACAAAAATCTTGGCAAACCGATTAGCTAAGATTTACCTAACATTATCACTGAAAATCAGAGTGGATTTGTGGGTGGGAGATTGATTAGTGATAATATTTTACTTACGCAAGAACTAATGGGGAAACTTGACAAAAAGGTGAGAGGTGGTAATCTAGCAATTAAATTGAACATGATGAAGGCATATGATCGTATGGAATAGGGTTTCCTTTACAGAATGTTGAAACAATTTGGATTTAGTCCACAATGGATTAATATAATTCAAAGATGCATATATAATTGCTAGTTTTCGGTGCTTATTAATGGTATGGTAGCTGGCTATTTCAAATCAGAGAGAGGATTACGACAAGGGGTCTACATATCTCTTTTGCTATTTATGTTGGCTGCAGAATATTTATCTTGTGGCTTGAATAACCTTTATGCTCAATATCCATTGATGCATTATTCCTTAAATTGTTCTCTAGTAGTTAGTCATCTTACTTTTGCAGATGATATTCTTATCTTCTCTAATGGAGCCAAATCATCCTTGCAAAAAATACTAGCTTTTTTGCTAGAATACGAAGTTGTTTCTAGACAACGTGTTAACTATCAGAAGAGTTGTTTCATTACGCACAGAAATTTAGCAAGCTCCAGACGGTAAATAATCTCTAATATTACAGGATTCTCTCATCGGTGCTTGCCTATCACTTATTTGGGTGCTCCACTATACAAAGGTCCAAAAAAAGTATCTTTATTTGATGATCTGGTCACAAAGATAAAGAAGCGCATTACAAGTTGGGAAAACAAAATTTTTTCCACATGTGTTAGACTTACTCTAATTAGAAGTGTTTTATCATCCTTACCCATTTATTTGCTTCAAGTCTTAAAACCCCCGACTTATGTTATTGAGAAAATTGAAAAACTATTTAATAGTTTTATATGGGGAGATTCCGCAGATGGTAAAAGGATACATTGAACTTTTTGGAAAAAAATCACTCTTCCAACTTCTGAGGGTGGCTTAGATATTAAAAATATTGTAGATGTTTGTGAGGCCTTTGGAATGAAGCTTTGGTGGTGTTTTCAATCTTGTAATAATATGTGGGCTAGATTTATGAGGGCAAAATATTGTGTTGGTCAGATTCCAAGATATGTAAAGCCGAGAATTCATGATTCTCATACTTGGAAACGTATGTTGGTGTTCTGCCTGGTAACTAAACAGCATATGAGATGGCGGATAGGTAGGGAGAATATTTTCTTTTGGCATGACGGTTGGATGGGGGAGGAGCCTTTTGTCAATCATTTCCCATCATTTATTTTTTCCATGATTCAGGTATGTTATTTCTTTGACAATGGTAAATAGCATGTGGAGAAATTAATGAAGGTGTTGCCAGACGAGTTAATTAAGGAGATTTTGCAAATTTCGATTGACACATCATGTGACGATGTGGCTTATTGGGTACCAACATCTGATGGTTTTTTTCTATTAAAAGTGCTTGGGATTTAATACGGCAAAGACATTTCGTGAACTCTATATTTAACTACATTTGGCATAGATGCATTCCGTTATCAGCTTTATTTTTCCTATGGAGGTTAATTCATGATTAGATTCTAGTGGAGATGCGATTGAAAATTAAAGGAATCCAGCTTGCATCTAAATGTCAATGTTGCAATTAAGAGGAAACACCATTGCACGTAATGTGGAACAATCCAGTTGCAAAACAGGTTTGGCACTAGTTTTTAATCCACTTTCAAATCTCTGTGAGCAATCCCCAAAACATTATCCAGATTATATGGGCATGGATATATTCTGGATACTATACGAGGAATGGCCACATATGTATCTTAATCTGTCTCTTTATTTTTTGGTTCTTATGGATGGAATGAAATGATGCTAAACGTAATTCAATACGCATGTATCCGAACCGGGTGATATGGCGAATTTTGAAGCTTGTCCATCAATTATTTCATGGGAGGTAGTTCCAACATTGGCAATGACGGGGTGATATTTAGATAGCCCAGATTTGGGGATTGATTTTCCCAAGAAAAGTAATCAGTCAGCCTAAAATTATATCTTGGCATAAACCATCGACAAGTGAATTTAAGTTGAATGTTAATAGTAGCTCTATAAATAATTTTCAAAATGCTGCTGATGGTGGTTTGTTGCGTAATCATTCAAGTATGTTAATATTTGCATTTTTTGAAAATTTAGGATCTAAAAAGTCCTCACAGGCAGAATTATTGGCCTTGCATCGAGGATTACTAATATTCTAGGAGTATAATATTTTGGGATTATAGATTGAGATGGATGTTATGATTGTGATCCAAATGTTAAAGGCGGTGTTGGCTCCGTTTGTTTTTTATGATTATAAAACATTCCCATCCTTATGTGTCTAATGTATTTACCTAAGTGTGCAAGATAAAAAGGTCATAAAGAAACAATAATCCAATCTTCCCAATGAACACTTAAACATGTGGTTTGGATAAGGAACAAGGATGATTAACATAAAGGAAGCTCCCTAGTTAAACAAGGAAGATCAATGGTTGGACAAAACTCAAATTGGAGAAGTGGAAGGTTGAAGCTTAGTGAGAAACAGAATCAACTTAGTCGACCAAGAAAATGGGTTAGTCAACTAAGTGTTCTCTGTCAAATCTACGTTTGAGATAGAATCAACTTAGTCGACCTAGAGAAAAATTTTAGTCGACAAAGAGCTTTCTGTCTACAATAAACACCAATCCACTACAAGACAAATTAATGGCTAGAACCTTCCCCAAACTGCTTCTAACGGTCAAAAACGTTCCAACAACCATCAAACAAGCTTCTCTAACTATAAAAGGATCTTCAAATGGGAAGGAATCAACTTTTGACAACTTTTGGCTTCATTAACAAAGACTCCATCATATTCAAGCCAAGAAAGTGCAAAAAGCTTAGATATTCTCTTCCATTTCATTGAACCTAAACGCATATCTTCTGTTATTGTGTTTAGCAATGAACCATGTACCATTTAGATCAATTTGTGATCATAAGTACTTTCTCTTCTATTTTTTTTATATTCTTAGAGTGAAAGATTCACTCTAAGTAGTTGTTTCAAGCTAGGTTGCTTGAAAGTGTAAAGGTTCCAACTTAGCCTTGGAAAGTTGAGTGTTGGGTTTTGGTTGAGCCCTTGAAAAACTATTATAAAGGTTGTGGTTGAGCCTTGGAAAACCACATTAGGGTTTTAGTTGAGCCCGAGAAAAACTAGTGTGAAGGTTGTGGCTAAGCCTTGTAAAAGCCATTGTAAAAGCTTAGTGGAAGCTTGTGAATTCCACTAGTTTTAGTGATTTGTTTGAAAATCCTTTGAAGAATAATCAAGGTAGTGGATGTAGGTCTTGGACCGAACCACTATAAATTCTTTGTCTATTGTTTTCATTGTCATACCTTCTTTGTTTTGAGATTAAGTCTCAATCCTTGCAAAAAGAACCAAGATAGTGCTATTCACCCCTCCTCTAGCACTCACATTCGGGACCAACAATTGGTATCAGAGCTTATGCCCTGTTCTTAAAGGTCTAACACCCTTAGGGAGGATCCTATGGCTCTTCAAAAATCAGTTGTAGCTGAAGGACAATCAACAAACAGACCTCCTATGTTTGATGGCTCTAATTATCCATATTGGAGCACTAGAATATCTATATACATTAGAGTTATAGATTATGAAATGTGGGATGTCATCACTGATGGTCCTTTTATTCCCTCAACTATAAATGTAGTCACAAATGAGTTGATGCCTAAGCCAAGGAATGAATGGACCGAGGCTGAAACTAAGAAACTCTAAACTAACTTTAAGGCAATCAACACCTTGCACTATGCCTTAACTCCCACTGAGTTTAATAAAGTCTCAAGCTATACAATAGCTAAACAAGTGTGGGACAAACTTAGGATCACTCATGAAGAGACTTCTCAAGTTATGGAGTCCAAAATAGCCTTCCTAACACATAACTATGAGATATTCAAAATAGAGCTTGGTGAAGACATCACCAGCATGTTTGATAGGTTTACAAACATTACAAACAAACTCAGCCAATTAAGAAAGCCTATCCCTGAACATGAATTGGTAAAAAGACTTCTTAGAAGTCTGCCTAAATCATGAAAGCCAAAAGTGACTGCCATCAGAAAAACAAAATATTTAAATATTATCACACTTGATGAAATATGCGGATCTTTCCTCACTCATGAGCTGGAACTAAAAGAAGAAGAAGATGAAGATAGGAGAAAAGCAAAAGAGAAAAAGAAAAACATTACACTTAAGGCCAACATCCTTGAAGAAGAGCTGGAAGAGCTCTCATGCGATGCTGACGATGAGCTAGCATTGGTTACAAGAAAATTTAGAAAACTACTGGGCAGAAGAAACAAGAGATTGGCAAGGAAAGGCTTCAAAAAAGATTCAAGATTTTCATGAAAAAAAATAAAAATAATTCAAATAAAAAAGAGAAGTTGATCTGTTATGAGTGCAAGAAACCAGGTCACTTCAAGTCTGAATGTCCATTGCTGAAAGAAGAAACTCCAAAGAAAACCATAAAATTGAAAAAGGCAATGGTTGTTGTAGCCTGGTCTGATAGTGACTCAAGACTAAAGCTGATAAGGAAGGCTCAAAAGAAAGAGCAAACATTTATCTAATGGCCAGAGATGATGAAACAAAGGTATGCTCATCACTTTGTGATATTTCAATGAATGATTTACAAGATGAGTATCATAGTTTATGTAAAGCCCAACTTTATAAAATTTGTGTCATGTTATCCATGTACTTGGTGGAATGCTTTTATACTCGAATGCCTCGAAAAAGCATTAAAAGTCGGTATTGCCCCTAGAAGAACAACTAAGTTGAATTAAACCTCGAACTAGTTAAAATAGGGATTTTAAAGATGAAATTGAGAATTTCACAATATCACTTAAAATAGTGGTTCGGAGTTTGAGGGCTGATTTGGAGTATGTCTGGAATAGTGACTATCTACGGGTAAAATGGTAATTATGCCACTCGAGGATAAAATGGGAATTTTTAGAAAAGATTTTGACTACATTTGACTAAGATTGATCATTTGGAGTATAATTTGAGGTTAAAAAGTGAACAAAATTTGTAATCTCAGTATTTTCGAAGCATAAGGGTAAAATCATAATTTTGCCACCCTAGGGGCAAAAACGTAATTTTACAGCACCAGCACTTGTCAAGACCATGGAATTTATTTATTATTAGTATGGATAAATATGACATTTTTGTGGTGGAGAAATAAAGAGAAATAGATATGAATTTAAAATTATGAACCAATTAAAGCATGCCATGTGTCAAGCTTAGATTTATTTAATACTTAACTTGAAAAATCAGCCATAAAACCCCCATTTTCACTCTTATAGTCAGCCAAACAAGGGGAAAAGGAAACCAAAGGAAGAACAAAACCCTAGAAGGAGAAATTCAAAGGGCAAGTGTTAAAATTCAAGGAATCAAGCAAGGTAAGGTGAAATTTCTTTATTTTTGCTTGAGATCTACAATACCGATGCATTTCTCCTTATTTTCCACGGTTGAATTACGTGTTTTCATAGTGAATTCATGGCTAGCCAAATGGGTATGGATAGAGAATGATGTTGAAATTGATTGGATTCTAAGATATGTTAGTGTTTTCGGTTAGTTAGTGATGTGTAGTGTGAAAACAAGTGAAGAAAATCACATATACCTCGGTACCCTTCAATAGTCAAATGTCCCATGTTGTGTGTGGATGGTGGATTGATTTTGTTTCAAGAGAAATTGGTTAGAAAATGATGATTTATGGTGAGAAAATTAAGTAGAAAAAATTTCAGTGTTAGTGAACCACCATGACTGAATATATTAAAAATGGAATGTGAGGGTAATTTTGCCACATTTCTTGTTAATTGACTAGTAATTGATAAATTGGAGTATTGGAAGAAAAATAGAATTTTTGGAGTGAAATGGGATGAATTGGCCAATTAATCGGGTAGTAAATCGAATTAGGCCAATATCATTTTAATCGGGTGTATAATTGAGTTTACATTGAAAACCGTGTTCAGATAGTTACTCGAGTAGTGTACGTCCCATTTCATGTATATATATCGAGCCTGAATTGGTTTTATAATGGTCTAGCATTAATGTGGTAAATGGTGTATTGTGCAATATGGATATGTGGTGAGCCATTTGGTACGGGTGAGAGACTGTACCCGAGAACCGAGAATAGGAGTATTTCGAACTCCTAATACTGTGAGTAAACTTACTATCATTTTAATTATCTAAAGTGGTTTTTATCTGATTTGGTGATTCTATGAAAACTGAATTTAAATGGTAAATTGTTATGTGTTTTAAACAAAATATGATTTAAATAAAATGATTTTATGAATTATCTGGAAAATTGAATAATAATTTTAAAAATAGAGTAATTAGAGATTGCCTGTTTGTATTACAAATTGATGATTTGCATTGATTGGCTTATGGTAAATATGGCATGAATGGTTGTTTTATAAATAATTTTGAGTTATATGAATTGTTTGTTTTACCTTGAGTAGCTAAATTTGAAAATATTTAAAAGCATTCCCTTCTGGGAAAATTTTAAAGGGTTTGGGAGTCGAAACCCGACAAGTAGGTCCTGCAGGAGGCCTGTCCTTGGCACAGTAATGCGGCAGAGGAGTAAGTCAGGTGATAAGGACCCAGACCTACCAATAATTGTCATGTCGTGCAATTGATATTTTTATTGTTATGGTGGGGTTTGTTCTACACTACAGTGGCGGGTTTCCGTGGACTAGCCTCTTTAGAGGGGTCATGGTAAACCCAGTTGATTCTTACCTTGATTGGAGAGGCACATAGGGTATCTCTTGGGGTGAGGTTTGAGTTCACTTCATGCCTAACCACCACATGGAAGTGAGACCCAGCCAACGCCAAGGAACGGCTGTGGTTTAAGAAATTATTAAATTTTCACAATCTTGGCGGAATCAGTTGGATGCCTCTGATCAAGGTATCCCTGAGAATCGATGATGAGAATGATTTTGGCACGAGCCAAGCTTTTTAGAAAATCATAAGCCTCGTTGAAAATTTAATGCAATACAATGGTTTACATGGGCAGGGATGAATTTTCAAGCTATGAAAAATGTATTGTGATGGGATATTTTATTTGTCTCCACTTACTCGACTTTAGATATTTTTGATGATGTCTGTTTACTTACTGGGATTTCATAATCTCACCACCCTCTTTTCCCCACATTACAAGCTTGAAGTTGTCTGTAGATAGCAGACTTGGTAGAAAGTTACTTGTGGAGTTGCACTCCTCGAGATCGTAGGTGCACTGTTTACATTGCATTTGGTCAGTCGAGGGCCCACATGTCATTATAAAAGTAATTTTATACTTCGGTTATCTGCATTATAATATGTATAAATATATCTAACTTTTACGCTAAAAAAATTATTTACCGATACTTCTATAAAAATTGTTTTATAAGAAAATAGAATATTTTACTCAATATTTTTATTTTATTCTAATAGCTGTATTTTCACTTTTAATAAAGGTTTTAGACATTCAAATTTATTTTTAATCATGAAACATGTGATTTCTACTCACCTATTACGTTTTGGTTGTTTTTGAGATTTTTGAAGAAAAATGACGAAAATGCCCCTGTGAGCTAAAAAATAATATTTTAATGTTTTGATCTGAAAGTGATATATGATTCTTCGAAATATGATATTTTATAATTATCGCTCACCGAGGAGATACGAAAGCTGATGCTAAGCCTTCCGGGGTTCCGGTCGGCATTCCAGGTGATGAGTGCCTATTGGGACGTCGTGTCAGTTGTCATGGGCCTTATGGGAGTTCCGGGTTGTGATAGTTTATGTGATGAATTTGAAAGCCTGTTTATAAAGTACCAAACGTTGAAGAAAAAGGTTACATTTCTTTAAAAAGATTTAGAAAAGATAAAACAAGATTTCAACTTTGTTTTTGAGCAAAGAAGTTTTCTGCAAATTGAGTTGGAATATTCAAAAATAGATTTTGAAACTATGAAGGTAGAATTGGAAAACAAATCTGCTGCTTTGCAAGAAGTTCTTGATGAAAATGCAACACTTAAGTGTTTGAAAAATGATTCTATAAAGAAAAACTCTTATGTTAAAAAGAATTATCACAAAACATCATCTAGATGTTATTGTTGTGAAAAATATGGTCACTTATCTTATGAATGTGTAAAAGGTAAAAACCAATAGAAAACCAGAAAAATTTGGGTGCCAAAAGGTTCCTATATTGCCACTAACACTCAATGACTGTCAGTTGAAAATCCACTACGCAAGTATACGTATCGAATAGACAGTATATCAGCAAGTAGAGTATCGATCCCACGGAGAATTGATCTAAAACTTTACTAATTACTAAAATTAAAACAATTTAATTTTATCCAAATAATTCAAATTAATTAATTAAAACTAATAAACTAGAATTTAAAATAATAAGAAAAATCAAAACAATAACAACTGGAGTCAATATCAAATTAAACAAGTCTAGGATTACAATATCCCTCACACTTCATCTAAATTTTACCTCTCCTCCTTAACTTATTTCAATGGGTTGAATTGCTAACCTAGAGTCCTAAATTATTTATAAGGGTCTCCCGACTCGTCCTATAAAAATATCTATTTTAACCAAAACACGATATCCCTATGTGAATTGAAATTAAAACAGACTCATTAAGTTCAGGCTCTAATCTGGCTACATATGGCCTATAGGTATATCCCTATCCTATACGCAAATCATTTAACATGATCATATGCTATCCCAATTTTAGTCTACTCTAAACTCCCTCTCCCAAGTTTGTTTAGGTTCCTAAATCAGTTTAATTGGTGGCCAAGCAATTAAAAGCATTAAGAACAAATTGGAATAAACAATTCAAATTCCATTGAAAATAAGTAAGAAAGAGATTAAAAACTTAAACTACATGTGAGTTCAATTGCAATCCTAGAAAAAGAAAATTAGCTACTCATAATTGAAAAATCAAATAACATTGTATAAAGTTCAACCATTGAAAATAACAAGAAGAATAAAAGCTAAAGAAGAAAACAAAATAATTGCAGCTCTGATCTCCGGGTTTCTGCTTCAACTTCTAGCTTCTTGAATCTCCAAAGGTTCTCTTTTTAGGTCTCCAAAATATCCTATATATACTAACAAACTTAACCTAAATTTCTCCAAGTTGACCTAGGGTTTAATTGGGCTTAAAACATAATGAGAGGCCCAAAAAATCACTTAACAATCTTTACAAATTTCCATTCCCGGCACAGTACGTCCAGCAACTTTTCGATGCGATTTTCTCCATCTTCGAGGCAGAACTGGGCAAAGTGATCTTCATGAAAGTTGTAGCTCTGTCTCTTAGCTTTCCAATGGTCTAAGGATCACAGCAATTGGAGTTCTCTAGCTCGAGATATGGCTAAAACACTGAAGCATATGCAAGCAAATTTCTGGATCTTTCAGCACCTTACTTTCCAAAATTAAACCCAATGACTTTAGGTCCTACCAAAAATATAAAAACTAATAAATATTAACCAAATTAAAGAAAATAACATAAAATTAAATAACTTACTTAAAAATAAACTAAATATAAAAATAACTAAAAATTAAGTAAATTACAATTAAAAACTAAGGACTTAGCTAAAATTTAATAACAAAATTGGAATAAAATAATTCTATAAAATAGAATTATCACACCCCCAAACTTAAGATTTTGCTAGTCCTCGAGCAAAAGAAAAGAATCACAAAAAGAAAATGCAAACATGAAAATCCTTGAACGAGAGATAGAAATACCAAATCATGATTTCTCAATTTTTCCTCAGAAATTAACTCAAATTCTAGTTTAAGGTAACATACAACTAATCCTTAAATTCATGCATCAATTCAAGCGAAACTTTATTTTTCGAATAGACTTCCGTGTGTGTGTGAATGCTCTTTTACAAAGAATATCATGCAATTCAAATTAGTTTATGCCAAATCTAAGCATAGATTAGTACTTGGATCCCATAAGTTTGCTTTTCATCTCTCTCTCCACTAATGTAGATTAACACTTATTCAAGAATCAATAGGTCTTTATCAAGCTTGTAATGTAAGGCTAGGGTCAAGGTATGATAAAGGATATATTTAGGCTCAAATTCACCCTAAGCACTTAATCAATCTAGGACACATAAACAGCTCAAAAAAATTTTTTTTTTTAGCACCCTCAAACTTAAAATAAACTTTCATTTGTAACACACATTGCTTTCTTTTCTTTCTTTTTTTTTTTTTTTTTTCAACCCCCAAACTTATTTTTGACAATTATAACAAGGGGTAATTTTTCCAACAACCTTCATCAAATTTTTTTTTTTTTTTCAAACCTTCTTCCTTTTTTTTATTCTTTAAGCTCAAATCATTCCTTAGAAAGATTAAAAATACTTAGAGGTGAAAGGTTCAAATTGTTGGATTTAAATAGACAGGCCATGGCTAACATAATTAGGTAATTACAAAGAAAAGGTAAATTAGGCTCAAAAAGGGTGACTAAGGATAAATATAACAAGGGAGGCTCAAAAAGGCTCAAACGGTCCAAAGATGGCCTAAATCACTTCCTATCCTAAGTGTTATCTAAGATTTCGCCTCGAGAGAGAATCAAACAAATTCTAGAATTCATGACTTCACTATACTTTTTCATCAACATAAATTTTATTTGAATCACATAAAAATTCTAAGTAAAATAGTATAGTGCTCAAATTATTGGAAGTCACATTCTAAAATAAAATTAACACAAGAATATCACATAAAATTAAATCATAACTATATGCTTCCCAAAAGCTAAGAATCAAAAGATAATTAAAATATCATCCTAGGATTGGGACATTCATGAATAAGGTGCAACTATCTCACTATAAATTTTTTTTTTTTTTTAAAGAAAACACAAGTGAAACATGCAAAACATGCAAAATATAACTAAACATGCAAGACAAATTCTAAACCAAAGCGAACTAAACATTAAAAATTGCGATGCTACCCCCAAACTTAGAATAAACATTGTCCTCAATGTGATAAAAGAAATTAAAGAAAAAGGACAAGAATACTCCCCTGACTTCGAAACGGCAGACTATGAGTCCTCTGCATTGTCACCTCCAAGATCATCGTCAGAGTCAGAATCCGTAGGAAACGAAGGAAACGTAGTCATGTCCATACCAATGTAGGCACCGTAAGCTCTCATCATCTGTTCAAGTGCCCGATTTTGTCTTTCTTGACGATCTAAACGACGATCAACACGTTCCATCCATTGAGCGATACTGCGTGTGGGCACTGCTTGGGAAGCTGGAGGAACAGCTTGTGAAGAGGAAGGGGCGGCCTGAGAAGAACTTCCAGCGACTGGTGCAGATGGCTCAAATCTCTGAAGAGTGCTCAGGGTGATTGGAAGCTTTGGTTGTTGCAATTCTTCGCCAGCGCTCCAAGACACACCAGCTTTCGCACATAAAGCAGTAATTAAGGACGGAAAACCGATACCATCTCGTTTTGTGCGCCCCGTATGTAAGATGGCATGCGAGATCACCTTACCAATATCAATAGACTTATGAGTGACGATGGCATAGATAAGCACTGCAATATCCCTTGTGACATCACTGATATGAGTAGAAGGGAGCAAGCGTGCCGCTACAAAATGCAACCAAGCCTTGTACTCTGGTTTCATGGCGCTGCGTTTAAATGACACTGGCTCCCCATGTGATGTTTTCCATTGCGCTCCCTCAACACACAATGTCGATATAATCTCACGACAGTCTTGATGATCTCCCAAATATTGCTCGTATTCATCATGCTCGATATTTGGGGTCCCAAAAAATGCATTGATAGCCTGGCTGTGAAAAGGTACTCGTTTACCACAGACAAAAGCTACATGATCAACATGCTCGACCGCATTGGCATAAAATTCGCGAACTACAGGTACAACTGCGGCTTCAGGTTGAGTGGTAAATTTGAGCCAAGGTCTATCATAAAGCATGTCAAAAAGCGCCTGGTAAGGTAAGGGAGGAATATGAATTCCTCGTTCAGGAATGGGCACTTTGTTGATCAAGGACGTGTGATATCGCTCCGAGGCTTCAGCGGAGACGAATTTCGATCTATCAAAAGACCCACTGGAACTTGCTTTGGATCTCTTTGGTGCCATTCCTAAAAAAATTAATTCTCAAAATAAGTCCAAAGGAAAAGAATAATAAGAACTGCAAGTACTGTTGCATAAACATATAAATGTAAAGGTGCATTGACAACCTACATTCCAAAAGTGCATTGACAACTCACTAAGATGCAAACAACCGTCAGGTAGTATTCTCATAATTAGATTCAACACAGTGCACAAGCCAACACCAAAATAAAAATAATTCTTGACAAATGTATGCATGCAAAAAGATCAACCATGGCATGAGTTGCACCAACAATTCCAGAATGTATTCCTACGGGCTAATCCAAACAGTAACAGTGAAACACAATATTAAACCATAGGTTACTTTACCAACCAAGCAGTTAACAATTATAGTGGCAGCAAATAAAGTCCAAGAATGCATGGAATGGGTGAAACAAATTAAGCCTTAAGCATGAAAAACCACTACACACAAAGCATAAAGTAATGGGAAATAAAAAAAAGAACATCCATAAACCTGCACAATGGAAACATGGAATGGGCAAAGATTACCCTTTTTTTCTCTCTTTTTTTTTTTTTTTTTTTTGAAAATTGTAGAGAGAGAAAGAGTGTGTGTGTGTGTGAGAGAGAAAGAGAGAGAAAGCTTACCTGGAGGGAAGAGTGAGGGTGGTGGTGGAAGTGAAACTAAAACAAAAAAAACTAAATAATAAAAAAAATTTAGAGTGAAAAGGAGAGAGAGAGAGAGAGAGAGAGAGAGAGAGAGAAAGAAAGTTGCAGGAAAAATATGGAGGGGGAAGGGGAATGGGCGGCAGAAAACAAAATAAAAGTGACATGAAGAGAGAGAAAAAAAAATAAAAAAATAAGAAAAAAATAAAAAAAATTGGAATTTCAAAGGGGTTAGGGCTATGCCCTAACCCAGCGCCGCGGCCTTGGCCGCGGCGCGCAAAACTTTTCGTACCCGAAGCGTTACGCTTCGGGTTTGAGCGCCGCGGCGCTGAGCATTGAGCGCCGCGGCGCTCGATGCTTCTGTGCTGCACTTCTTCCAGCGCCGCGGCCTTCCATTTGAGGGCCGCGGCGCTCAAGCATTCTGTTTGTGCTGCTTTGGCAGCACATCTGAGGGCCGCGGCTCTCAATTTGAGGGCCGCGGCTCTGATGCTTTTTTTTTTTTTTTTGAATTTTTTTTTTGAATTTTTTTTTTTTGAAATTTTTTTTTTTGAAACCAATTTCCTGCAAAAGAGACATGAAAACGAAAAATTAGAATAAATAAAATAAAACTCATGAAATAAAATAATGATGAAAATAAATAAATAAGGTTGAGAAACTTGGGTTGCCTCCCAAGAAGCGCTTCATTTATAGTCTTCGGCTGGACTGTAGCGGACTCTAGGTCGTGTCAAGCAAGTGAATTGCGGACTTTTGACGATTAATTTCGCCTCCCCAATAATGCTTCAATCTTTGTCCGTTGACTTTAAATTTTCGACCATCTGTTCCTTGAACTTCAATTGCTCCATGTGGAAATACCTCCTTGACAATAAACGGACCAGACCACCTTGATTTGAGCTTTCCCGGGAATAGCTTCAAACGAGAGTTATAAAGCAACACTGATTGTCCCGGTTCAAAACTTCTATCCACTATCTTCTTGTCATGCCATTGCTTTGTTTTCTCTTTGTAGAGTTTGGCATTTTCATAAGCTTGAAGGCGAAATTCATCAAGTTCATTTAATTGCAACAACCTTTTCTCACCTGCTGCATGTAAATCAAAGTTCAACTTCTTCACAGCCCAAAAAGCATTATGCTCAAGTTCCACCGGTAAGTGACAAGCTTTGCCAAAGATCATCTTGTAAGGAGACATGCCAATCGGAGTTTTGTAAGCCGTCCTATATGCCCACAATGCATCATCCAATCTTTTTGACCAATCTTTTCTTGTGGGACATACAGTTTTTTCCAAAATCCTCTTGATTTCTCTGTTTGATACCTCCGCTTGGCCACTGGTTTGAGGATGGTATGCAGTTGCAACCTTGTGTTTAACTCCATACTTCGCTAAAAGTGCATCAAAATACTTGTTGCAAAAGTGGCTTCCCTCATCACTAATGATTGCCCTCGGAGTGCCAAATCGAGTGAAAATATTTTTCTTCATGAAATTGATCACAACCTTTGAATCATTGTGTGGAAAAGCTGCCGCTTCAACCCACTTGGAGACATAATCAACAGCAAGCAAAATGTATTTGTTGTTGTTTGAAGATATGAAAGGACCCATGAAGTCAATACCCTATACATCAAAAATTTCAATCTCCATGATGTTGTTGAGAGGCATCTCATGTCGCCTTGAGATGTTGCCCACTCTTTGGCACCTGTCACAATGCAAAACAAAATTGTAAGCATCCTTAAATAATGTAGGCCAATACAAACCTGATTGGAGGACTTTAGCAGCAGTCCTTGTTCCTCCAAAGTGTCCTCCATAATCTGAAGAATGGCAGTGGTGAAGCACACTTTGAATTTCTTCTTCTGGAACACATTTTCTGAAAATCTGGTCTTTGCATTGCTTAAACAAGTAAGGCTCGTCCCAAAAATAAAATTTGACATCATGCAAAAATTTCTTTTTCTGATGAAAATTTAACTCAGAAGGAATAATATTGCTTACCAAATAATTCACAAAATCAGCATACCAAGGAAGGGATTCCTTACCAACTTGAAGGATTTGTTCATCAGGAAAAGTCTCCTTGATTAAGGTGAAATCCTTACCTTGAGCTTCAATCTCCAATCGTGAGAGGTGGTCAGCGACTTGATTTTCTGTTCCTTTTCTGTCACGAATCTCGAGATCAAATTCTTGAAGCAAGAGAATCCACCTTATCAATCTTGGTTTCGCATCCTTCTTTGTAATTAAATATTTGATAGCTGAATGGTCAGTGTACACTATCACCTTTGTCCCCACAAGATAGGAGCGAAATTTGTCAAAAGCGAAAACTACAGCCAAAAGCTCCTTTTCTGTTGTGGTATAATTTTTCTGGGCATCATTCAAAGTCTTGCTAGCATAATAGATAGAATGAAAGACTCTATCCTTCCTTTGTCCCAGAACAGCTCCCACCGCATAATCACTCGCATCACACATTAGTTCAAAAGGGAGAGTCCAATCGGGACTGATTATAATAGGTGCAGATATTAATCGTTTCTTCAAATCATCAAAAGCAACAAGACACTCATTATCGAACTTAAATGGCACATCTTTCTCCAATAAAGTGCAAAGTGGTTTAGAAATTTTTGAAAAGTCTTTAATAAATCTTCTATAAAAACCAGCATGACCAAGAAAACTTCTAATACCTTTGACATTTATTGGAGGTGGTAGTTTTTCAATTGCTTCAATTTTTGCTTTATCTACCTCAATGCCCTTACTAGAGATCTTGTGCCCAAGGACGATACCTTCCCGTACCATGAAGTGACATTTCTCCCAATTGAGCACCAAATTCGTGTCTTCACATCTCTTGAGTACTCTAGCAAGATTCAAAAGGCAATCATCAAAATTATTCCCAAAAACAGAAAAATCATCCATAAATACCTCCAAGCACTTTTCCACCATATCTGTGAATATGGCCATCATACATCTCTGAAAGGTGGCAGGTGCATTACATAATCCAAATGGCATTCTTCTAAAAGCAAAGGTGCCATAAGGACATGTAAATGTAGTCTTCTCTTGATCTTCAGGAGCAATAGCAATTTGGTTGTAACCAGAATAACCATCAAGAAAACAATAATATTCCTTACCAGCCAAGCGGTCCAACATTTGATCAATGAATGGAAGAGGGAAGTGATCTTTCCTTGTAGCCTTGTTGAGCTTGCGGTAGTCCATGCACACTCTCCATCCAGTCACAGTTCTTGTTGGAATGAGCTCATTATTATCATTAGTGACCACAGTCATTCCTCCTTTCTTAGGAACACATTGAACTGGACTTACCCATGAACTATCAGAGATAGGATAAACTATTCCAGCATCCAACCACTTGATGATTTCCTTTTTAACTACTTCCTTCATGATAGGATTCAATCTTCTTTGTTGCTCAATGGTGGCTTTGTGATTTTCCTCAAGGAGAATTTTGTGCATGCAAATAGAAGGGCTAATTCCCTTTATATCAGCTATGGTCCACCCAATTGCTTTCTTGAATTCTCGAAGTGTCCTCAATAACTTCTCTTCCTGCATGTTAGTAAGAGCAGCAGAAATAATAACTGGAAGAGTAGATGATTTTCCAAGAAATGCATACCTCAAATGATTAGGTAGAGGTTTAAGTTCCAAAGTAGGTGGTTCCTCAATGGAAGGTTTAGAAGCTGGCACCAAAGAAGCTGAAACATCTAAAGACTCAAATTGATGATTAGTCTTAAGTCTTGAGTGAGCATTTAAAAAATTAGAATATTCAACAAACTCATCATCATCCCTGTTAGAATTAGCAATTAAACATGCTTCAAGAGGGTCGTTGGGATTTTCTTCTAAGAAAGCATCATGTGTAAACTTATTTACCACACTCACAGCAAAACAGTCTTCAGATGTTACAGGCAATTTTAGAGCTTTGAAAATATTAAATGTTACCTGTTGGTCTTGCACTCGCAAAGTGAGCTCACCTTTTTCCACATCAATCAAAGCTCTAGCAGTTGCCAAGAATGGCCTCCCAAGGATGATTGGAATTTGCCTATCTTCTTCCATGTCAAGAATTATAAAATCAACTGGAAAAATAAATTTATCTACCTTGACAAGAACGTCTTCAATGATTCCCCTTGGGTACACATAAGAACGATCAGCCAATTGCAAGGTAACAGAAGTGGGTTTGCATTCCCCCAAACCAAGTTTCTCAAAAATTGACCAAGGCATTAAATTGATACTTGCACCCAGATCACTCAACGCTTTTGCAAAAAATAAATTACCAATAGTGCAAGGGATAGTGAAACTACCTGGATCTTTGAGTTTTGGTGGCAGTTTATTTTGGAGAATAGCACTGCACTCTTCTGTAAGGGAAACAGTTTCAAACTCACCTAGCTTTCTCTTTTTGGAGAGGATGTCCTTCAAGAACTTGACATAACTAGGCATTTGTTCCAAAGCTTCAGCAAAAGGAATATTTATGTGTAATTTCTTGAAGACATCGATGAATTTTTGAAACTGCTTTTCAAGCTTTTGCTTTCGGAGCCTTTGTGGAAAAGGTGGTGGAGGATGAATGACTTGCGAAGTTCTTTCATCTTCAACCTTTACATCTTCTCGCTGTTCACTTACCTTCTCACTCTCACATAATCCTTCTTTCTCAACAAGTTCATGCTCAGGTTCTACTGCTTTTTCACTCACCCTTTCAATCTCTTTTCCACTCCTTAAAGTGATTGCTTGGCATTGTTCCTTACCTTTGGGGTTGATTTGTGTATCACTTGGTAGGGCACCTTGGGGTCTATTGTTGATGGAATTCGCAAGCTGCCCCATTTGGGTCTCAAGATTTCTCAAGGAGGCTCCTTGACTTTGAATCAAAGCTCCTTGACTTTGAATTAAAGCATCTTGCCTTTGAATTAAAGCATCATTCTTAGACATATATTGCAAGAGAAGTTCTTCCAGGTGGGATTTCTTTTCAGGAACTGGTGGTCTAACTTGTTGCTGGACACTAGGAGGCATGATGGGTTTTGGATTGGAAGGCCCTGCATTGTTATTCCATGAAAAGTTAGGGTGGTTTCTCCAACCAGGATTATAAGTATTGGAGTAAGGATTATTCTGCTGTCTATTGAAGTTCCCCACAAACTGGACTGATTCAGCATTATATGGACATTGATCATGTGAATGGCCATCTCCACACATCTCGCAAACCACTGATGAATTTTGAACCGCATGGACTCCTAGTGTGTCAAACTTTTTGGTCAGCGCAGCCACTTGTGAAGCTAATTGAGCGGTCAAATTGCCAAGTGCATCAATTTCATAAGCTCCAACTACTTTTCTTGATCCCGACCTTTCTGAAGGCCATTGATAATTATTGTAGGCCATCTCTTCCAACAAGTTATAGGCATCTGCAGCATTCTTACTCATTAATGCCCCACCAGCAGCAGCATCAATTGTAGTTTTAATTGACCCAACCAGCCCATTGTAAAATGTCTGAACTTGCAACCAATCAGGAATCCCATGATGTGGACATCTTCTCAATAATTCCTTAAACCTTTCCCAAGCTTCATACAAGGACTCACCATCAAATTGTGTGAATGAGGTAATATCGTTCCTCATCTTTGCCGTCTTTGCAGGGGGGAAGAATTTTGCAAGAAACTTTTGAGCCAAGTCTTCCCATGTGGTGATAGACCCATTAGGTAGTGAATTAAGCCAGCTTTTTGCTTTATCCCTCAGAGAAAACGGAAACAGTCTCAATCTGATAGCATCGTCAGTTACTCCATTATATTTAAAAGTGTCGCAAATCTCCAAGAAATTTACCAAATGAGAATTAGGATCATCACTGGGTAACCCACCAAACTGGACTGAAGACTGAATCATCTGAATGTAAGCTGGTTTAATTTCAAAATTGTTGGCATTAATGGACGGTCTCCTAATACTTTGGTGCAAACCTTGCAATAGAGGAACAGCATAATCTCTCAGTGCTCTATTTGCTTCAGGAACCAGATTAATGGCATTATTGCCATCGTTGTTGTTATCCTCAGCCATTGTCTGATATAAAGTTGCAACTTGCGAATTCTCCCTTCGTAACCTTCTGAAAGTTCTTTCTATCTCAGGATCAAAAGGAACAAGATTCAAGTTGTTTCTTCTTTGCATACAATGACCAACGATAACTGCAAGCAAACAAAAACAAATATTAAAACAAGAAAAATAAAATTTGAAGTAAGACTAAATTGCTTGGTATTAGTATTAATAAAAATTCTAGAAACAATTCCCCGGCAACGGCGCCAAAAACTTGTCAGTTGAAAATCCACTACGCAAGTATACGTATCGAATAGACAGTATATCAGCAAGTAGAGTATCGATCCCACGGAGAATTGATCTAAAACTTTACTAATTACTAAAATTAAAACAATTTAATTTTATCCAAATAATTCAAATTAATTAATTAAAACTAATAAACTAGAATTTAAAATAATAAGAAAAATCAAAACAATAACAACTGGAGTAAATATCAAATTAAACAAGCCTAGGATTACAATATCCCTCACACTTCATCTAAATTTTACCTCTCCTCCTTAACTTATTTCAATGGGTTGAATTGCTAACCTAGAGTCCTAAATTATTTATAAGGGTCTCCCGACTCGTCCTATAAAAATATCTATTTTAACCAAAACACGATATCCCTATGTGAATTGAAATTAAAACAGACTCATTAAGTTCAGGCTCTAATCTGGCTACATATGGCCTATAGGTATATCCCTATCCTATACGCAAATCATTTAACATGATCATATGCTATCCCAATTTTAGTCTACTCTAAACTCCCTCTCCCAAGTTTGTTTAGGTTCCTAAATCAGTTTAATTGGTGGCCAAGCAATTAAAAGCATTAAGAACAAATTGGAATAAACAATTCAAATTCCATTGAAAATAAGTAAGAAAGAGATTAAAAACTTAAACTACATGTGAGTTCAATTGCAATCCTAGAAAAAGAAAATTAGCTACTCATAATTGAAAAATCAAATAACATTGTATAAAGTTCAACCATTGAAAATAACAAGAAGAATAAAAGCTAAAGAAGAAAACAAAATAATTGCAGCTCTGATCTCCGGGTTTCTGCTTCAACTTCTAGCTTCTTGAATCTCCAAAGGTTCTCTTTTTAGGTCTCCAAAATATCCTATATATACTAACAAACTTAACCTAAATTTCTCCAAGTTGACCTAGGGTTTAATTGGGCTTAAAACATAATGAGAGGCCCAAAAAATCACTTAACAATCTTTACAAATTTCCATTCCCGGCATAGTACGTCCAGCAACTTTTCGATGCGATTTTCTCCATCTTCGAGGCAGAACTGGGCAAAGTGATCTTCATGAAAGTTGTAGCTCTGTCTCTTAGCTTTCCAATGGTCTAAGGATCGCAGCAATTGGAGTTCTCTAGCTCAAGATATAGCTAAAACACTGAAGCATATGCAAGCAAATTTCTGGATCTTTCAGCACCTTACTTTCCAAAATTAAACCCAATGACTTTAGGTCCTACCAAAAATATAAAAACTAATAAATATTAACCAAATTAAAGAAAATAACATAAAATTAAATAACTTACTTAAAAATAAACTAAATATAAAAATAACTAAAAATTAAGTAAATTACAATTAAAAACTAAGGACTTAGCTAAAATTTAATAACAAAATTGGAATAAAATAATTCTATAAAATAGAATTATCAATGACCCATCAAAGTATGGGTACCTATAAAGAAGAACAGAACAATTGTTTTGTAGGTTAAGCTGCACCTAAAGGAGACATGCTCAAAAGCTCAACTTAAGAAAAAGTTACTATGGTACATGGATAGTGGCTGCTTTCTACACATGATAGGGGATGAAGTGCTATTCGCTCAACTAGATAAGAAAAAGGGAGGCATCGTGTCCTTTGGAGATGAATCAAAAAGTAAAGTCAAAGGAATAAGAATGGTTGGTAAGAACTCTCATACTCAAATCAGTCATGTTTTGCTTGTTAAAGGCTTAAAGCATAATCTGTTAAGCATCAGTCAACTGTGTGATAAAGGATTTAAGGTTTGTTTTGACTCCAACAAATGTGAAGTAATAGAAATAAGCACCAACAAAATTACTTTCATCAAAAAAAGGTTGAAAAATATGTATGTTATCTTTCTTGACGATTTAGAAAAGAATAGTGAAATGTGCTTAGTAGCAAATACTGAAAATGACAACTGGTTATGGCATAGAAGACTAGGATATATAAGTTTAAACACCATGACAAAACTGATTAAGAAAAACTTAGTTGTTGGATTACCTAGTATAAAGTTTGAAAATGATAGAATATGTGAAGCTTGTGATATAGGAAAGCAAGTCAGAACTTCTTTCAAAGCTAAGAATGTTGTGTCAACATCTAGACCTCTTGAAATGCTGCACATTGATCTCTTTAGTCCAATTAGCACCACAAGTCTAGGTGGAAAATCTTATGGCCTAGTGATAGTGGATGATTACTCTAGGTATACTTGGGTCTATTTCCTTGCTCATAAGAGTGATGCTCTATCAGCTTTCATAAGCTATTGTAAGAAAGTTGAGAATGAAAAAGGTACAGCCATTGTGAGCATTAGGAGTGACCGTGGAGGAGAATTTGAAAATGATAAGTTTGAGAAGTTTTGCAATGAAAACGAGCTTGAACATAATTTTTATGCACTAAGAACACCCCAACAAAATGTAGTTGTGAAAAAAAGAATAAAACACTAAAAGAGATGGCTAGGACTATGCTTTGTGAGAATAATCTTCATAAGTACTTTTGGGATGAAGTTGTAAACACAGTAGCTTACATTCTTAATAGGGCCTCAATTAGAGCAATTATCTCAAAGACCCTTATGAGCTGTACAAAGGAAGAAAACCAAAGATCTCTTACCTTAAGAGCTTTGGCTACAAATGCTTTGTTCTAAATAATGAAAATAGCCATTAGGAAAATTTGATGCCAAAAGTGATGAAGCAATATTTTTAGGATATGCCATGAACTCCAAGGCTTATAGAGTTTTCAACAAAAGGATATTGAATGTTAAAGAATCTATCCATATAGTTTTTAATGAATCAATTCATTTATAAAAAGAAATTGATGATGATGATGAAGACTCAGAGAACTTAGGAAAACACATGGATCAAATGAGCCTAAACGATAGCAAGAATAATGAAGAAGGCTTTTCTAGGGAAGAAATTGTGGCTCAACTTCTTGAAAATCTACAAAGACAAGAAATCCAGCATAGTGACTTACCTAAAAGTTAGAGATATGTGAGAGATTACCCACAAGAACAAATCATAGGTGACATATCTCATGGAGTTAAAACTAGGAAAAGAACTAGGGAGACATGTGAATTTTCAGCCTTTATTTCCCAAGTTGAACCTAAAAGTTTTGAAAAAACTGAAAAAGAGGAAAGCTAGATATTAGCCATGCAAGAAGAGCTAGATCAGTTCAAGAGAAACAATGTATGGTCACTAGTGCTTAAACCCTCTAACAATCCTATAGTTGGAACTAAATAGGTATATAGAAATAAAGTTGATGAACAAGGAAATATGGTTAGAAACAAAGCAAGATTGGTAGCAAGGGATATAATCAAGAAGAAGGCATAGACTATGAAGAAACTTTTGCTCCTGTAGCTAGAATAAAAGCCATAAGGTTATTGGTAGCCTTTACTTGTCATATGAACTTCAAGCTATATCAAATGGATGTAAAGAGTGCATTTCTTAATGGACTTATTCAAGAGGAAGTATATGTTGAACAACCTACTGGTTTTGAAGATTTTGAGAAACCAGATTATGTTTTTAGACTTCACAAAGCATTGTATGGATTGAAGCAAGCTCCTAGAGCTTGGTATGAAAGGCTTTCTAAATTTCTGGTAGAAAAAGACTATGTTAGGGGTAGCATAGACATCACATTATTTATCAGAAAATGCTTAAATGACTTGATCATAGTTCAAATATATGTAGATGACATTATATTTGGTACTACTAATGAATCTCTTTGCAAGAACTTTGCCAAGGAAATGCAGGGAGAATTCGAGATGAGCATGATGGCAGAATTGAAGTACTTTCTTGGCCTCAAAATCAAGCAATGCAAGGAAGGAATTTTTATCAGCCAAGATAGATACATTCAAGACATGCTCAAGAAGTTTGACATGCTGAAACTAAAGCCCATCAGCACACTAATGAGTCTATTTACAAAACTTGATGCTGATGAAAAAAGGTAAAGATGTAGATCAAAAGCTCTATAGAGGTATGATTAGATCTCTTTTTAACTTAACATTAAGTAGACCAGATATTCAGTTTAGTGTGTATTTGTGTGCTAGATTTTAGTCTCAACCTAAAGAAACACACCTAACAGCTGTAAAAAGAATATTTAGATATCTCTTAGGAACTCAAACCTTAGGAATTTGGTATTCAAAAAAGTCATTATTTAGTCTTGTAGGATATTCAGATGCTGACTTTGCAAGAAGTAAAACTGATAGGAAAAGCACTAGTGGAACATGTCAATTCCTAGGCAGTATGCTTGTATCATGGTCAAGTAAGAAGCATAATTCTGTAGCATTGTCCACTGCTGAAGCTAGATATGTATCCTTAGGCAGTTGTTGTGCACAAGTTTTATGGATCAAACAACAATTGAAAGACTATGGATTATCATTGAATAACACCCCCATATATTGTGACAACACCAGTGCTATAAACATTTCAAAAAATCCTTTCCAACATTCAAGAATTAAACACATTAGAGATTATGTAACTAAGGGAGAAATCAATATTGAATTTGTGAGCACCTTGCATCAACTTGCTGACATATTTACCAACCCCTTAGTGAAGATAGATTCTATGAAATTAGGAGAAACCTAGGTATGAGTTCTTTGGAAGAGTTATAGGGAGAAATATGGACTAAGTAGAGAAAAATAGAAGGCACTTAGTTGACTAAAGTGTGAATCTTAGTCAACAAAAAGGATTTTGTTTCATTAAAACCAAAAAACTTCTAGCTGAATGTTAAAAGATTAAAATAATGAAATTTTATGTTTACCGGGTAATAAAAGAAAAGAAAAAAACCTGAGGTAGCAAATAGTGAATATTTGAGAGAGAGTTTTGAAATTTCAAGAAATTTAGGCAATTGTTAAAGGGGAGGCAGACGGTTCTTGAATTAAAAACTGTCAATCACTTGTATTCTTCATCTTCTGATAACTATTCCTTCAAAACCTAAGTAATCTCCTCTACATTCCATCATCTGAAATCAATCAAGAACCCTTCTCCTCTCACAACTTGAAACCCTAAGTTTGAAACCACTCTCAGAACAACCAATGGCAAAATCAACCCTACTTAAAGAGCTACTTGAGAAGAAAAAAGGGAAGAGACCAATGGAAGAAAGCCCCAAAATAGAACATCCTCAAAAGAAGTAGAAAAAGGTATCGAGTCTAGAGATAAAGAAGACTGGGAAAGATTCTAGCAAGAAGAAACAGAAAGAGGAAAAGAAGAAGTCTGAGAAACTGAGAAAGAAAAACAAGGGAGAAATGGCCCAAAAATGTACTTTATCCTCCTCATCACTTAAGTTCAGAAATAAAATTCATGAGGAGAGATTCAGGAAGATAGAGAATGCTCCTATAACCTAGGGTAAATTTATTGACTAGGATAGTTTTAATGAAACCCTAGAACTTCAGACCAGTTTAACTGACTATTCCAATGAAATGAAAATTAATGATTATAGTTCTTTTAAAGACAAAGCATATAGTGCTAGTTTAGTAAAGGAATTCTATGCCAGAATTGCATTAAGCGAAAGAGAACTTGATGATCTAGAGGATTTTCCAAAAGACAATTTGAATGTATTTTTGAATGGAAAAGAGTTTTTGGCTACTACTTCTGATTTGAGTAGCCTGTTTGAGATTGAAGGTGAAGAATGTGAATTTGAAATGCCAGAAAAATATGATCCTTCATCTGTGTGGGAAATTGTAACTAGAAAGAAAGAAAAATTTTCATCAAAAAGTAATGCAGGACTGATAATAAGTCCACAGTTTAGCATCCTGCATTATTTTGTGGCTGCAAATCTGCATGGTAGGAGTGGTAGCTTAAGCTACATCAACCTCCAGGATCTTTGGCTGATGGAGCATGGATTCACTGCAGAGGTTCTGAACCTTGGAAGGTTCATGATTGAGAGAATAAAGGCAGCATGTAAACTAGAAAAAATTCATCTGCCATATGGCAATGTAATTACATCTCTTGTAAAGAAGAAGGGAATATGAGCTAAAAGGTATGATATGGACATGGTAAAAAGTAAGGATCAGCCCATCTTTTTGGAAAGCCTGATTAAGATGGCATACAAGGTGTATGGGGACACTTTCAACAAGACCTCCAAGATCGCTTCTGTGCAAACTCAGTCAGAGGTAGCCCCCACACCACTTGAGACAGGTCCCTCTTGTTTCTCAAATGAAATCATGTTCAACCTAATGATGAGGATGGATGCCAAATTAACTGAGCAAGGAGCAAGGCTCTTGAAAATGGAAGAAAAGTTGAATGAAATAGCAGCTAGCCTAAAGGAAAAATCACAATACCATCTAAGCCTGCAGCAGTTGACTCATCTGCTACTCAAACCATGGCACCAGAAGAACAAGGTGCTGAAGGGTCAGCCTTACAGCCAGGGAGTTTTACATATCATGAAGCTAGCCATGGACATCAAGACCTTAAACCAGGATTTGGGAAACCTCTCAAATCCACCTCAACAAGAAAGGAAGCATCTGATCAAGACATTGAGGTAGTTGGTTCACCACTTGGTCTTCTTGAACATCAACCTCCACCACACCCTGAACAGAAAGCATCCCTTCCTCACTCTGATAAAGTGTCTATCATGGAACTTTTCTACCAGATGGTGAGAGAAGAGCAAGCAGAGAAAGAGGCAGCAACAGCTTAAGCTGCCTAGGCAATGACTTCAGAAGTAGAAGCTGAAGCAAAAGAAAAAGGAAAAACAAAAGAAAAAGCTCATGCAACTAAGCCTCAACCACCTGTCATGAGATAGAAAAGATTGGCCAGAAAATTTGTACCTCCCAAGATAAGGAAGTCTTCCAAATTGGTGGAGAAAACAAAATCACCTCATGCAACCTCTCCTCAAGCACCAATAGAAGTCTTTGATTAGACCTGTCACGACCCGAAACTACCTATTAGGCCCATGACAACCTTCGAGACGTCCCAATAGGCACTCATACCTGGAGTGCCGACTGGAACCCCGCAAGGCTTAGCATCAGTTTCCACATCTCCCCAGTGAGTGATATTTGTAAAATATTATATTTCAAAGAATTATAGAATACTTCCAAATCAAAACATTATAATATTATGTTTCTGCTCCTAAAGTCATTTTCGTCATTTTTTGTCGAAGATCTTGAAATTTGCTAAAAATTTAGTAAATGTGTAGAAAACACATATATCATGATTAAAAATAAATTTAAGTATCCAAAACGTTTTTTTGAGGTAAAAATTTAACTATTTGAATATAATAAAAATATTTAATAAAATAATATATTTTCTTATAAAATAATTTTTTATAAAATTATTGATAAATAATTTTCGCAGCGTAAAAACTAAATATAATTTTACACACTATAATACAAATAGCCAAAGTATGTAATTTAAATTACAGTGACACACGGGCCCACAACTAACCAAAAAGTGTCGAAAGCTAGGAACCTACAGCTTCTGTCGATTTGAGTCCAATTGACGGTCCTTGACTAACTCCGCTAACTATGGAATACTTTGAGCCTGAAATGTGAGGAAATGAGGGGTGAGATTATAAAATCCTAGTGAGTAAACAGACACCATCTAGACTATCTAAAGGCGAGTAAATGGAGACAATAAATAAATCCTCATAAAGTAGTTCATAATATTTCACTTTTTTTCATTGAGTAAAATAAATTAATTTTACACGAAAGATTATTATGGCTTATGGATTTCTAGAAACTTGGCTTATGCCAACAAAATCATGCTCGATGATACCTTGATCAGAGGTATCCGACCAAGTCCGCCAAGGCTGTAAAAATTTCATAATTTCTCAAATACAGTTGTTCCTTGGCATTGGTTGAGTCTCACTTCTATGTGGTGGTTAGGCGTGAAGTGAACTCAAATCCTACCTCAAGAGACACCCTCTGCGCCTCTTCAACCAAGGTAAGCTCAATAATCGGGTTTCCGTGTCCCTCTTATAGGCTGGTCCACGAAACCCGCTCTGCCATTGCAACGACCACAATTATATACCACCAAATTAACAAAAATTTTAGCAGCATGACTAGGACATTTTAATACTAACGAGCCTGCACAACAACAACATTTCGTATAGTTTTCAACACAATAACCAATCAGTTAATCATGCCACATTTTCATAAGCCACACCGATTTAAAAATACAATTTATTGTACAACAAACAGCAGTCTCCAAGTACTATATTTCAAAATCAATTGTTCATTTTTCAAATCAATTTATAAAAATTCAATTTATTTTATAAACCCAATTTATTTCATAAATTTCACAATTTTCTCATAAAATAAGCAATTCACCAAATAAAATGATTTTTCATAAAATCATCAAATTTAATAAAATCTACTCTAGATAATAAAGACGATAATAAGTTTACTCACTGTATTAGGAGTAAAAATATTCCTATTCTCGGTCCGCGAGTGTAGTCTCATACTCGTGTCAAATGGCTCACCACCTATCCATAATACATGACACAAAATTTAATAATTTGTGTCAATTTGTCATAAACTATTTCAGGCTCTCTAAATCAAAATGAATACAGGCGATGGAACGCAAAATGTCCAATTAATCGCTTAAATATGATTTTCGACCTAAGTCGCACTATACTCGATCTAATCTGTTAAAATCTCCAATTTAATTCTAAATCAATTCTTCTCAATTTTTACACTCCAATTATACTTAAATTACCTCAATGACTGTGAATCAAGTTTAATTTATCAGTCTGAACCACAAAATACACCGATCTATACACTAGGCAATATTTTAGATTTTTATACCAAAAATTCCCATTTAATTTCTAGTCTCACCAATCATCAAATATCACCAAAATATCATGAAATATCATCAATTTCAGCATCAATTCTCCCCTTAGACAATTCAGCTTAAATGGGTTAAATGAAGGATAAATATTTTTCTTGCTAGATTTTCACACTTAACATTATTAATCAACTAAAAACACTAAATTCCATTGAAATCTAGCAAAATCAAGACTCAAAACTCCTCCTTGAATGTTCGACCAGCATAGGTTTGGTATGAAATCTCAAGTTTCATGCATGGAAAATGGAAAGAAATGCAGGGGTAAGATGGATTACTAGCAAAATCAAAGAAATTTTACCTTAGCTTGATCAAATCTTTAGATTCCCACACTTTTTCTCCAATTTTCCACTAAGGGTTTGCTTGTTCTTCCTTTCCCTCTTTTCCCATGCAATAGCCGACCGTGGGGACTAAAAATGGGCTGATTTTTTATACCATTTATTCTGCCATTAAAATAATATTAAACTTGACACATGGCATGTTCTAATTGTTTCAAATTCTAAATATTTGACTTTTATTCTATTAATTCTCCACCACACAATTCTCATATTTATCCATTTCCATGATGAATAAAATCCCTTAGTCTTGACAAATGTTGGGGGCGAAAAATTACCGATTTGCCCCCTGGTGGAAAAATTACGATTTTGCCCCTATACTCCGAAAAGTACCGGAATTATATTTTTTTCACTTTTCAACCTCAAATTTCACTCAAATTGATCAATCTTAGTCAAATGGGTCTAAAAGTTTTGCTAAAAATTCCCGTTTCATCCTTTAGTGGCAAAATTATTGTTTTGCCCCTATGTTCAAAAAATACCAGGAATTAAAATTTTTCTCCGTTGAACCTCATATTATACTTCAAATAATTAATCTTGATCAAAATTTTCATCAAATAACCAAATTTAAATTTTGGGTGGCAAAATGACCATTTTGCCCCTAATTGGTCAATGTTCTCGATTAACTCCAAATTGGCCCTCGAACTCCGAATTGCCATTTTAAGCCATCCTTAGATTGTGAAATTCCCAATTTCACCTTAAAATTCCTATTTTAATTAGTTTGAGGCATAAATCGTCTTATTCATACCTCTAGTTATAATAACGACTTTTAATACCTTTTAGGTGCATTCAAGTATATAAACATTTCATCCAGCACATGGATAACATGACATATACTTTATAAAGTCGGGTCTTACAGCACTACCCCCCTTAAAATAAAATTTTGTCCTTAAAATTTCACTGATCAAACTTGAAGAGAAGATGAGGGTATTAATTTATCTTCCGATATTCACTTTCCCATGTCATCTCTTATTGTAGGGAACTTCAATTTGTTTGCTTCTGGGTCAACTTGAGTACTTCACTCTTATCTACCATTGTCCTTTAAAATCATATATACAGCATCTTTCACAGCCATGATCTCTGTTACCATCATTAGGTTTGAACCATAAGTCTATCTCAATCATACCAATTTCGATCTACTTTTATACCCATTTATGTATATTAATCATCAATTTATTTCTTTGTTCCTTATCAACATTTTGGTATTCATTTATTCCTATCCTCACACATTATTATATAGCATGCAACATCGTTAGCATGTCATATTCATTTCTGTACATATTAACAATCCTTAGAGAAAATTAATAGTATTAATTATTTCCACATACTTCGTGTTCGCCTCTCTTTTATATAACTTCCACCTTTGTAATTATATTAGTCTGTCCCATATGGCTTAATCTTGCCATAGATGATATTTCTTTAATTATTTTTCCAACTTTCCTTAGATCTCCATAAATCAACTTCTAGTAAGATTCTTGATCATTTCATTTTCTATTCAACTCCTAAGATACATCGAGTTCAAATTCTAAATCTTTATGAATAATCCTTTACTATAGTTGATAATATTATCAACTCCATATATACGTACGTATACGTACTTTCAGATGTCCATACTTGTCATTACATACAAATGCCTTTGTTCTTAAATGCCTTTGGACAAATTTCTTCTGTTCGTTCTTCACTATAACCAAGATCTAATAGAAAATTTCCATAATTTTTATCAACATCTTCATTATGTCTATGCATAGACCCATACCATTTGCATACTTATACTCTTTTCTTATTATCCCTAATTATATGCTTAAATTTCCTAGTCCTACATATCATTATATCACCCCATCGTTTTCATCGAATTGTGATTAAATACGCCTGTATGTTTTATAAGGTCATTAGTGTTTTAAAGATTTTCCTTGACTTGATTATTTGTGCCATAAATCACACTTTAAACCCAATAGACTTTTTAAATCGATCTCTTAGGTAATTTACATCAATCTCTATTATAAAACTTTATACGACATTTATACTAGATTCAACATTTTCGAGTCATTTAATCTCAAGTTGCCAATTCTACATGTGGCATCCTCCTTAAAAGATTATCTCTCCAAGGTATTATTATGTCTAGGTCCTCATCCTTCTCGCTCGGTCTTCCCTATTGTCTGCAGCCTGCAGTTTGACATAGGGAGGTTCGAACCCAATACCTTTTCTTACCCTGAAAAGAACGCCTTAAACTATTTCACCACATTTAGTCCTTTAATCATGTAATTCTCCATACTATGCATATCAAAATTCAAGTTCCCTTTAGAATAAATTTATTTACTATCTTTTTACCTCATGACCACATGTCAATTATCGTAATCATTGATACTCACTCTTGAGTTAATTCATGTGCTTATGTCCATAAACTAATTGGATCCAATCAATTCTTAGAATCTCACAATTGCTTAAGTAGAATCAATACTAGTTCCCTCTAAGCTATTATACAGATTCATCATTTATCCACATATAAAATATTTCTAAATCCCAACACCATTTATATATGGGCATAACAACTTAATTAACATAGTGCATTTATCTTCATGCACCTAAGTATGGGTTTACTTATATTGTTACTAATCCTTTCTTTCCAACAGTGTCAAAACAATATTTAGAAATTTCCATAGCCACATTCTATATATATTCATTTGCTATATCGTCCTTGAAATCCCCATTTACGCTTTTATTACTTGGTATCAACATCTCTTATCACTATCTCCTACATTCATCTAATCTTTCCATCTCTTTTTCTTTAGCCTTCAACATGGTTTAATCTCTTGTCTTTTTCATTTCTTAAGACTTGACTTTCTTCAACATATTATTCATCTTGACATTTCACATATTAATTGATCTTTACTTATCCATCTCGGTAGCTTTGTGACCTTTTCCTTCTCTCATATGCCATTATATATAGATGTCAATAAAGACAATCTTTGATTCATTTGTATTAATGCTTTCCAAAAACTTTAAAACTCCAATTATTAAGATTTTAAATCAAGTTCAATAACTTCAATCCAATTCATACATTCAACTTCACATTTGTCACATTGTATTCCAATCTAAGGTTATTACCTTAACCATCCTTCCTCAATTAGTTTTCCTCAAAACCTTCATCACAATTTTCAAAACCATTTATATCCTCTTGTGCTTATCACAAATGATAGGTGTGGTCAGTATTTTCAACTTCATTTTATCCTATAACACTTGTCATTCACCACCAAATTCCTCTTTAGAATATTCTTTCCAAATTATATAATGACTTCCCCATATCGTATCACCACGTTATGTTCTTCCATTTCACTATCATACATGCTCCACAGAAATTAATTAGAAGGTTTATGTACCTTAACTAATACCAATTCCATTTATTCATATCTTAATTACTTTGTACTTGTAAATTATAACCCTAAGTGTATGTCTCAAGATTCATACGTTTCAAGTCTCACCTTAAGACATCTTCCTCATATAGTGCAATGAATTCATCACTGATCATTTTCATCTTAATACTTTCCTACTACACTGAGAACTCCAATAACAAAACTTAGCATTCAAACTGATGATCATATTTCAACTTGTGATTCTTATCTTTATGCCACTCCGTATGCCTCCAAATTGCTTTAATACATACTTTAGTAAAAATTTGTTGAGGACTCAAACTATCAAAAATTCATCTTTAAAACCATTTCTAACTTTAACCATTTATCGTATGTCTATATATTAAAACCCTCCATACTTCTTACAATCGCGGAGACTGCTATTTGTAAAATTAACTTTCCATTACAATTTTCAATCAAAACTTTAGTCTCCATATTCTTGCTTTAGATGTAATTCATCATTGACATTCATATACCTTCACTGCCACATTCAGTGAAATTTTTTATTATATATGATCTCCAAGTGGCTCTTAACTATGTATACTTCAAATTACATATCACTTGTCGTTAGGAATTCGACCTTACTTATCAATTCTTGATAAATCAAGTTTATAAAATGAATAATTTCTTACCAAACTTTGTAGTTGCTTAATCCATTATTGCCTTTCTTCTATCAGTCCATCATGATTATGTAAAACAATTAGTCACAATACTAAGATAAGTATACTTTCTCAATAACTATTTTACTGATTTATTTTTATCACACCATAAGGTTACTATACAGACCAAGTCATTTATACAGCTATCTTTTAATCTGCGCCAGTTATACAAAACAGAACAAGTTCCTGGTTCTTTTACATACCTAGTTACGGCTATTTCCTTGTTTACTACAACTCCCTAAAGTCAGGTTAGTACAAAATTTAACGAGAGTGTCAAGTTTCTTACTCCCGTTTTTCCTCAGGGTCCTTTTCGAAATCCTTTTTCATTTCTTGAGATTTTTCTTGTTGTTCTTGAATCCAAGCTTGTTGGATCCTTCTGCATTCCTTATCACTTACCGGGGCTGCGTTTCTTTCGCACTCGATAGGAAAATGCCTTACAACTGATGTAGGTGCTCTCCAATTATGAAAATCTTCTCCCGCCATCCACATTCTTTCCCTCGCCTCAGCACACCTCTCAGCCTCTCTCAAGAGGGAATTCCTTATGCACATATTAGTATCATTACTGCTAGTGCTTTCGTCGGTCTCACTAGCACCAGGACTTTTCGGTGTCTGAACTCGGGCTCTCAAATCCGCTGGAGTCCAGTTATTAGGAACTCTAAATGGATATCTCTCTGGACTACTAAGTACCAAGTGTCTACGACTCCTAGCTGTGGATTCCAATTATCCCTTGCTGACACTCCCAAAAGCATCAAAGTCATCACCCCTCTTACACATGGTGATCTATAAAATGAACAAAATAAATTTAGATAATCTTTAGGTACTATATGCTAATGCATACCTTTAACCTAACTTGACTCGAGCCACACTGACACTGTAAATTTTTAAAACACTTTAAAACCAAAACCATGCTCTGATACCAACTGAATTGTCACAACTCGAAACTCCCCATCGGGCCCATGACAACCACCGTGACGTCCCGATACGCACTCATACCCGGAGTGCCAACCAGAACCCCACAAGGCTTAGCATCAATTTCCACATCTCCCCGATGAGCAATATTTGTAAAATATTATATTTCAAAGAATTATAGAATATTTCCAAATCAAAACATTATAATATTATTTTTTTGCTCCTAGGGGCATTTACGTCATTTTTCGTCAAAGCACTTGAAATTTGCTAAAAATTTTGTAAATGTGTAGAAAACACATATATCATGATTAAAAATACATTTAAGTATCTAAAACGTTTTTCTGATGTAAAAATTTAACTATTTGAATATTATAAAAATATTCAATAAAATAATATATTTTCTTATAAAATAATTTTTTATAAAACTATCGATAAATAATTTTCGCAACATAAAAACTAAATATATTTTTACACACTATAATACAAATAGCCAAAGTATGTAACTTAAATTACAGTGACACGTGGGCCCACAACTAACCAAAACGTGTCGGAAGCTGGGAACCTACAGCTTCTGCCGATTCAAGTCCAATTGAGGGTCCTTGACTAACTCCGCTAACTATGGAATACTCTGAGTCTGAAATGTGAGGAAATGAGGGGTGAGATTATAAAATTCCAGTGAGTAAACAGACACCATCTAGACTATCTAAAGGTGAGTAAATGGAGACAATAAATAAATCCTCATAAAATAGTTCATAATATTTCACTTCTTTTCATTGAGTAAAATAAATTAATTTTACACGAAAGATTATTATGGCTTATGGATTTCTAGAAACTTGGCTTATGCCAACAAAATCATGCTCGGTGATACCTTGATCAGAGGTATCTGATAGAGTCCGCCAAGGTTGTAAAAATTTCATAATTTTTCAAATACAGACGTTCTTAGCGTTGGCTGAGTCTCACTTCTACGTGGTAGTTAGGAGTGAAGTGAACTCAAATCCTACCTCAGGAGATACCCTCCACGCATCTTTAACCGAGGTAAGCACAATAATCGGGTTTCTATACCCTTCTTACAAGTTGGTCCACAGAACCCACTCTGCCATTGCAATGACCACAATTATATCCCACCAAATTAACAAAAATTTTAGCAGCATGACTAGGACATTTTAATACTAACCAGCTTGCACAGCAACATCATTCCGTATAGTTTTCAACACAATAACCAATCAACCAATCATGCCACATTTTCATAAGCCACATCGATTTAAAAATACAATTTATTATACAACAAACAGCAGTCTTCAAGTACTTTATTTCAAAATCAATTGTTCATTTTTCAAATCAATTTATAAAAATTCAATTTATTTTATAAACCCAATTTATTTCATAAATTCCATAATTTTCTTATAAAATAAGCAATTCACCAAATAAAATGATTTTTCATAAAATCATCAAATTTAATAAAATCTACTCTAGATAATAAAGACGATAATAAGTTTACTCACTGTATTATGAGTAGAAATACTCCTATTCTCAGTCTGCGGGTGTAGTCTCCTACCTGTGTCAAATGGCTCACCACCTGTCCATAATACAGACACAAAATTTAATGATTTGTGTCAATTAGTCATAAACTATTTCAGGCTCTATAAATCTAAATGAATGCAAGTGATGGAACGCAAAATGTCCAATTAATCACTTAAATATGATTTTCGACCTAAGTCGCACTATACTCGATCTAATCGGTTAAAATCTCTAATTTAATTCCAAATCAATTCTTCTCACTTTCTACACTCCAATTATACTTAAATTACCTCAATGACTGTGAATCAAGTTCAGTTTATCAGTTTGAACCACAAAATACATCGGTCTATACACTAGGCAAATTTTTAGATTTTTATACCAAAAATTCCCATTTAATTTCTAGTCTCACCAATCATCAAATATCATCAAAATATCATGAAATATCATCAATTTCAGCATCAATTCTCCCCCTAGAAAATTTGACCTAAATGGGTTAAATGAAGGATAAATATTTTTCTTGCTAGATTTTCACACTTAACATTTCTAATCAACTAAAAACACTAGATTCCATTGAAATCTAGCAAAATCAAGACTCAAAACTCCTCCTTGAATGTTCAACCAGCATAGGTTTGGTATGAAATCTCAAGTTTCATGCATGGAAAATGGAAAGAAATGCATGGGTAAGATGGGTTACTAGCAAAATCAAAGAAACTTTACCTTAGTTTGATCAAATCCTTAGATTCCCACATTTTTTCTCCAATTTTCCACCTAGGGTTTGCTTGTTCTTCCTTTCCCTCTTTTCCCATGCAATAGCCGACCATGGGGGCTGAAAATAGGCTGAATTTTTATACCTTTTATATTGCCATTAAAATAATATTAAACTTGACACATGGCATTTTCTAATTGGTTCAAGTTTTAAATATTTGACTTTTATTCCATTAATTCTCCACCACACAATTCTCATATTTATCCATTTCCATGATGAATAAAATCCCTTGGTTTTGACAAATGTTGGGGGTGAAAAATTATCGATTTGCCCTCGAGGTGAAAAAATTATAATTTTGCCTTTAGACTCCGAAAAGTATTGAAATTACATTTTTTCCACTTTTCAACCTCAAATTTCACTCCAATTGATCAATCTTAGTCAAATGGGACCAAAATCTTTTCTGAAAATTCTCGTTTCGTCCTTTAGTGGTAAAATTACTATTTTGCCCCTATGTTCCAAAAATACCGAGAATTAAAATTTATCACTGTTGAACCTCATATTATACTTCAAATGATTAATCTTAATCAAAATTTTCATCAAATAACCAAATTTAAATTTTGACTGACAAAATGATCATTTTACCCTTAATCGGTCAATGTTCCCAATTGACTCCAAATCGACCCTCAAACTCCTAGTTGCCATTTTAAGTCATTCTTAGACTGTGAAATTCCCAATTTCACCTTAAAATTTCTATTTTAATTAGTTCAAGGCATAAATCATCTTGGTCATACCTTTAGTTATAATACCGACTTTTAATACCTTTCAAGGGCATTCAAGTATATAAACCTTTCATCCAACACATGGATAACATGACATATACTTTATAAAGTCGAGTCTTACAAGACCATTCCTCTTTAGCCTCCTTAGCAGCCTCTTGAAGAATCCACTCAACCACCTCGGAGACCACCCTCTCCTGTTCCTCTGAATCCTTGGTGGGAATAGACAATGTCCCCTGAATCCACACCATCTCCTTCTGAAGATTAATGCCTTAACCCCCCCTTTGATGATGACAAAAAGGGCGAGTAGTAAAATTATAAGAAAAATAAAAAATCTGAGGGTAGAGGTACCAGATTCTTAGGGAATGACACAAGTAAAACAAAAATCATGAGGGTAGAGGTACCAAGATTCTAGGATAGCTAGGAAGGAAAGTTAGCTCAGGGGTATTTTTGAAACTAATCTGTGGTTGTCTGAATAGTTGATCATTTGTGCCTAAATGGCATTTAAACACCGATACTTATCATTTGTTGCTTTTGTTATATGTGAAGTATGCATGATTGACCTTTATTTATGGTTTGAGATCTTTGAAAATATTGTTGTGTTCTACTGCTTGTGAAATTGTGAAATACCGCTATTAAATTTTGTTTGCTGATAAAAGTTGATGCTCTGATAATTTGAAATATGTGCTAGTAACTAAAGATCCTTGTGAGATTGTGGATATATTGTGCTTGTAAATGAGTGAAAATGCTAGAAAGTATATCAGATAAATGGTATATACAAAATATGATAAAAACTTGTTGCTGACAAACATTACAAAGTTTTGGTAACAATCTGTCAACATTTTTCTACTGCAATTTACCTTAAAAAGGTTCTTCATATATACACTCTGAATGTATAATGTCACTTCCTATATGACATGAATGATGATATGTTGAAATGAATAAACAAAATATACACACAAAAAGGGGAGCATGTACTCAGGGGAAGTTATTCACATTATCTGCAGAAACCAAAAAGGAATTAAAAAGAAACACTATGCTATTAACCAAGGGATGTTTTTTCATCATCAAAAAGGGGGAGATTGTTGGCTCCATTAGTTTTTGATGATTATAAAACATTCCCATCCTTGCGTGTCTAATGTCTTTACCTAAGTATGCAGGATAAAAAGGTCATAAAGAAACAATAATCCAATCTTCCCAATGAACACTTAAAGATGTGATTTGGATAAGGAACAAGGATGATTAACATAAAGGAAGCTAGCTGGTTAAACAAGGAAGATCATTGGTTGGACAAAACTCAAAGTGGAGAAGTGGAAGGCTGAAGCTTAGTGAGAAACAAAATCAACTTAGTCGACCAAGAAAATGGGTTAGTCAACTAAGTGTTCTTTACCAAATCTATATCTAAGAGAGAATCAACTTAGTCGACCAAGAGAATCTACATCTGAACCGTGTACTACTTAGATCAATTTGTGATCATAGGTACTTTCTCTTCTACTCTTTTTTGTATTCTTAGAGTGAAGGATTTACTCTAAGTAGTTGTTTCAAGCTAGGTTGCTTGAAAGGGTAAAGGTTCCAACTTAGCCTTGGAAAGTTGAGTGTTAGGTTTTGGTCAAGCCTTTGAAAAATCATTGTAAAGGTTGTGGTTGAGCCTTGGAAAACTACATTAGGGTTTTAGTTGAGCTCGAGAAAAAACTAGTGTGAAGGTTGTGGCTAAGCCTTGTAAAAGCCATTGTAAAAGCTTGGTGGAAGCTTGTGAATTCCACTAGTTTTAGTGATTTGTTTGAAAATCCTTGGTTGGATAATCAAGGTAGTGGATGTAGGTCTTGGACCGAACCACTATAAACTCTTTGTCTATTATTTTCATTGTCTTACCTTCGTTGTTTTGAGATTAAGTCTCAATCCTTGCAAAAAGAGTCGAGATACTGCTATTCACCCCCCTTCTAGCACTCATATTTGGGACCAACAAGTGAGACACATAGGCTCATATTACAGCAGGTATTTATGGGCATCGATACGACAACAATTGAAACTTTTCTCATTCAGGATCTCCCACATCCATAGGGAAGGTAATCAAGCAGCAAATTGGTTAGCTAATCATGGCCACCAACATCATGGTCTTCAAGTTTTTGGAGAAGATCAAGGAAAATTACAGGGAATTTTAGCATTAGACAAAAGTAATTTACCATATGTTAGATTTAAATAAATGTAAAGGAGTAGTACTCCTTATTTACTTTTATTATCTTTATTTTGAAGACTACTTAGAATTTTGTAAAAGGGATAGGCTTCAGTTTTATGATTGCATTCACAATTATGTGGATAAATTGAGCCATTCTAATGTAGGCATTTCTTTAATCCTTTCTTGGGTTCATATAATTGTGGAGATTAGGTTGATGTCCCCCTCCTTATTGTACTTAATTTTTTCGATAATTAATAAAAAGATTACAAGGTAGTTGGGCCCTGCGAGAATTTTCAGCTAAAAAAAAAAGATAGAAAGAAATACTAAATTGTTTGCATTAATACATTCTTTTGTTTGTAACATGCATAGTACTCTTTTTATTAGTGGAAAGAAATACTTCTTAACATTCGTTGATGATTGCTCTAGATATTGTTATATTTATTTATTGCATTAATAAAATGAAGCAATAGAAAAGTTTAGAATTTATAAAAGAGAAGTTGAATTGCATTGTGAATTGTCTATTAAATGCTTACGAAGTGATAAAGGAGGTGAATATTATGATCCTAAATATTTTGAGTCCACGGGTATTACTCACGAGACTACCGCTCCATATACACAAGAACAAAATGGTATAGTAGAATGTAAGAATTGAGTTCTTATGTAAATGGTGAATGCTTTGCTTTCTAATTCTGGTTTGGGAAAAGTATTTTGGGGCGAAGCACTATTAACTACTTGCCGCATATTAAATAAAATCCTAAACAAAAGGAGCAAAATTACTCCTTATGAACTATGGAAAAGAAAAAAGCCAAACCTTAATTATTTAAGAGTTTGGGGATGCTGAGCCATAGTAAGGGTGCCAAAGCCAAAGAAAAGGAAATTGGGTGAAAAAGGAATTTAATGCACATTTATAGGATATGCTAAACATAGTAAAGCATATCGTTTCATGGTAATAGAGCCTAATGATTCATATTCCGTTAATATAGTCATAGAATCAAGGGATGCAATCTTTGATGAAAGAAGGTTCAACTCAATTCCAAGACCCAACAAACAAATAACAAAAAGCGATAGTTCATCGAAAAATGATGAGAAAACTATCGAGCTTCAAAGAAGTAAAAGAATTAGAAAAGCAAAAACATATGGATCGAATTTTCTCATGTACTTAGTTGAAGGTACAAGAGAGGAAATATGTGAATACCTACCTTACTGCTTTAATGTAGAAGGTGAGGGTATTCCTCAAGCTTATAAGGAGGCAATGAAGTCTCGAGATGCTTCTTTTTGGAAAGAAGCAATACAAGATGAGATGGACTCAATAATGGGAAACAAAACATGGAAATTGGTAGACATTCCACCAAGTTCCAAGCCAATAGGCTGTAAGTGGATTTTCAAAAAAAAAAATGAAAGTTGATGGAACCGTAGAAAAGTTTAAAGTAAGGCTAGTGCAAAAGGCTTTAAACAAAATAAAGGTATTGATTACTTTGATGCATATGCACCAGTAGCAAGAATAGCTACAATTAGAGTGCTTATAGCACTTGCAACTATTTATAAGATGGTAATTCACCAAATGGATGTTAAAACTGCATTCTTAAATAGTGAATTGGATGAAAAGGTGTATATGGAACAACTGGAAGGGTGTCATTCCGAGTCAAGAAAAGAAAGTGTGCAAGCTTGTAAAATCCTTGTACGGATTAAAACAAGAGCCTAAACAATTGCATCAAAAGTTTGATGAGGTTATGCTAGCTAATGGCTACAAGATCAATCAATCTGACAAGTGTGTCTATAATAAGTTCCAAAATGGAAAATGTGTCATCATCTACCTATATGTGGATGACATGTTAATCTTTGGAACGGATTTGGAACAAGTGGAAGACACAAAAAGGTTCTTGTCAAAGAATTTTGACATGAAAGATATGGGTATGCCAGATGTTATTCTTGGAATAAGAATAATAAGAAACAATAATGGCCTAACATTTTCTCAATCTCATTACATCGAAAAGATTGTAATGAAGTATGGCAAGTTAGATTGTAAGCCAATGACAATGCCTTATGATTCTAATTAAAGGCTCATACCCATTAAAGACAAGCCAATAGCACAATATGAATGTGCAAAGGTGATTGGATGCCTCATGTATGCAATGGTCTGTACAAGGCCGGATATTGCATTTGTGGTTGGGATGCTAAGCCAGTTTACAAGTAATCCGAGTAAAAAGCATTGGTATGCTATATATAGAGTTCTAAGGTACTTAAAGAGTACGAAGAATTACAGCATCTGTTATTCCAGTTTTCCTTCGGTAGTAGAAGGATATATAGATGCAAGTTGAAACTTAAATAGATCGGATTACACATTTATGACTGGATGGATTTTTACAATTGGTGGGGGTACTATTTCTTGGGGTTCTAAAAAACAATCTTGTCAAGAAAATTCCACCATTGCAGCTAAATTTATAGCCTTAGCATTTACTACCAAGAAGCGAAATGGTTGGGAAACTTACTCTATGAAATTCCGTTGTGGCCAAAACCGATGGCACCAATCTTGATACATTGTGACAATGAAGCAACTGTATCAAAAGCATATAATCAAGCTTATAATGGAAAGAGTCAATATATTGGACTTCGATATAGCATTGTAAGGCAAAGGATTAGTGACGGTATAGTCACTATAAGTTATATGGGGTCAGATCCGTTTACTAAAGGTCTAAAAAGGGACCTTGTGTTAAAGACCTCAAAAGGGATAGGGCTCAAGCCTATTAATTAAATCTCCAACGGTGGGAGCTCACCCCAATGCTTACAATTGACCTGCAACTCTTGGGTACTAACCATTCCAGCACATGGAGGTTGCCAGCACTAAATTAAATTGTCACGACCCGGAACTCCCATCGAGCCCATGACAACAGTTGCGATGTCTCGCTAGACATTCTTACCCCGAATGCCGACCGAAACCTCGCAAGCCTTTCATATCAGATTTCTCTTTTCCCTTGTGAGTGATAGTCACTAAAATCATATTTTCAAGAAATAGTAATCATTTTCAAGTCAAAATCAGTCAAAAAGAAAATTTTACTACACAGGGGTATTTTGATCATTTTTTTCAAAAATTTAGAAATTGGCTAAAAATGTCGTATGTGGGTGAAACCACATATTTCATAATCAAACATAAGTTCAGATGTCTAAAATGTTTATTTAAAGTGAAATGGTAACTATTTGAGTATAGTAAAAATATTTAATAAAATATTCTATTTTCTCGTAAAACAATTTTTATAAAAAGCTACGTAAATAATTTTTGGGACTTAAAAACAAAATAAATTCTTACATATTGTAGCAGAGACAGCCAGAGTATGTAACTCGATACACAATGACAAGTGGGCTTCCCCGTACGACAAAACTAAACTAAGGTTATGAGTCGGTAAACCTTTGATTTCCAAGGTTGCAACTCCAAAATTTGTCTCTTGACGATATCGGCTAACTATTGTCTATCCTGAGCCTGAAATGGATGGAAATGAGGGTGGTGAGATTTTATAATCCCAATGAGTAAACAAATATCACCCAAAATATCTAAAGACGAGTAATAGAAGACGTATACAATAATTCATCGTAAAATAGTTCATAACATTGCAATAGATTTCAAATCATCCAAAATATTCAAAGTGGCTTATGAATCTCGTAAAAACTTGGCCTCTGCCAAAACCCATGCTTTGTGACACCTTGATTAAAGGCATCCATCTGAGCCCGCCAAGGCTATTAAAAATTTCATATACACGTAAAACATATTTTTAGATTTGAAAAAGGCAGCCGTTCCTTGGCATTAGTTGAGTTCGCCTTCATATGGTGGTTCGGCGTGAAGTGAACTCTGTCATACCTCAAGACAACCCTTTACACCTCTACAGTTGAGATAAAGATATATAGTGGGGTTTTACTGTGCCACCTCTAAATAGGCTGGTCTACGAAAACCCGTTTACTGCAGTAGTGAATAATCCACCAATTTAATAAAAGTTTTAATAGCATGAATTGGCAATTTCATTGCTAGCCAATTTATCAGGATAGAGCAAACAGTTCACTTTTTTCAATACAATTAACAATTCAGCCAATCATGCCATAATATCATAAGCCATTTAGTTCAAATCACAATTTACAAAACAGTGTGGGGTCTCCAATTACTTTAATTTCAAATCAATCATCAATTTTTCAATTCAATTTATAAAAATTCAATTTATTTTATAAATTCACATTTTTCTCATAAAACAAGCAATTTATCATTTAAAATCATTTTTCCACAAAATCACCACATTAAATAAAATTACTCTAGATAATTAAGGCGATAATAAATTTACTCACAGTACTAGGAGTTCGAAAAACTCCTATTCTCGATCCTCAAGTGTAATGTCCTTACTTTTATCGATATAGTTTGCTCGCCACCTATCCACAATGCATAGCAAACAATTCACTGAATTGGTGCTAAATTGATATAAAATGAAATCAGGCTCTATTCTAATAAATAAAATGAAATATGAAATGCTCAGGTGGTTATCTAGATATGGTATCATTTCTAAATTCCATTGTATACCTAAATAAATCGGTATTCGCCTCATTTGATTTTTCACCTAATTAATTGGCCAATACATCTAATTTAACTCCAATTAATTCTATTTCTCTTTCAATGTCATGCTCCGGACCTCCCAATCGAGCCCGTGACAACCGCTGCGACGTCTCGACAGGTATTCATACCCTAAATACCAATCGAAACCCCGTAAGGCCTTCGTATCAGTTTTTGCTTTTCCTCGGTGAGTGACAGTTATTAAATATCACATTTCATATAATCATATACTATTTTCAGTTCAAAACATTAAAATATCATTCTTTGGCTCACAGGGGCATTTTCATCATTTTTCTTCCAAAATCTCGAAACCAGTAAAAAACGTAATAGGTGAGTAGAAAACATAAAATTCACAATTAGAAATAAATTCAAGAGTCTAAAACATTTGTTTGAAGTAAAAATTTGAGTATTTGAATAATAAAAATATTCAATAATATAAACTATTTTCTTATAAAACAATTTTTATAAAGTTATCTGTAAACAATTTTCACAGCGTAAAAACTAAATATATTTTTACATACTTTAATACAAATGACCAAAGTATGAAATTTAAATTACAGTGACACGTGGGCCCACAACTAACCGAAGTGCATTGAAAGCTGGAAACCTACAGCTTTTCTGGGATTGCAATCGAATTGCAGTCCTCGATGCAACCGGCTCTCTACAGCTTATCCTGAGCCTGAAATGTGGATAGGAAGAGGGGTGAGATTATAAAATTCCAGTCAATAAACAAACACCATCTAAAGTATCTAAAGCCTAGTAAAAAGGAGACAAATAAAATATTCAAATCCAATATATTTTTCACAACATTAATACTCAATTTTAATCCAATAATTCACTTGGCTTATGCACAATCTTTAAAAACTTGGCTTATGCCAAAACCTGTACTCGGGGATACCTTGTATGGGGGCATCCGCTCGAGTCCGTCAAGGCTGTAAAATGTCATATTTCTTAAAATTCAGTCGTTCCTTGGCGTTGGCTAAGTTCACTATCACGAGGTGGTTAGACATGAAGTAAACTCAAATCCTACCTCAGGAGATACCCTAACGCCTCTCTACCGAGGTAAGCACAATAATTTTGGGTTTTCGTGCCCCTCTTATAGGTTGATCCACGGAACCCGCCACTACAGCAAACACAATTATCCCACCAATTAAATAAAATTATCATAGCATAACATGGCCCACAATTCTTATTTTGCCAATTAAGGCAAATCAAAGCAATTCACGTATTTATCAATTCATAAAAATAGCCAGTCATGCCCACAATTTATCATAAGCCATACAATTCAAACAATAATTTGCAAGACAATTAAACAGTCTCTCATTACTCTATTTCCCGAAATCACCATTTAATTTTTCAAAAAATTTATGAAATCATTTTACAAAATCACATTTTCCCATAAAACACAATAATTTTCCATAAAATCACACAATTGAATAAAAACTACTCTAGATAATTAAGACGATAATAAGTTTACTCACAGTACTAGGAGTAGAAATACTCATATCCTCCATCCTCATGTGCAGTCTCTTACCCGAATCAATTGCCTCACTACCTATCCATAATCCATGACACAAAATTCAATAAATTGTGTCAATTTATCATAAATTATTTCAGGCTCTACATGCAATGGAAATGAGACGAAAATTGTTCGGATAGTCGTTTAATCACGGTGTCCGACCAATTTGTCTACACTTGGCCTAATTTGCTAAAACCCTCGATTTAACTTCAATTTGACCCATTTCAATTTCTAACAATCCAATTATATCCACATTACTCAATGACAGTGATCGCGAGTCAATTTATCAATCTTAGATGATAAATTACGCTTTTACCCCTATTAGGTAAAAATTCATATTTTTACACCAAATATTTTCATTTAATTCCTACCTTCATAATTCATCAAATATTACCAAAATGCCCTAAAATCTCATCAATTTCCTCAATTTCCAACAGTCAATTTCTCTCCAAAAATTTGACTAAAAATGGTGCACTAATACCGAAATTTTCCTATTTAATTTTTCTCTCCAAAATTGATCAATTTCAAAACCATTTCATTTGAAATGGAATCATTTCATTTTCAACGTATTCCTCATGAAATTCGACTATTGAAGAATGTGAGACCCTGTCTAAGTTGTTAAAAAACCGGTATTGTACCTATTGGTACAACTAAGTTAAATCGAGTTTCAACCTAGTTTAATAGAAATTCTAAGGGGAATTTTAAAATTCTGAGACCTACAGAATAGCTCAGAATAGTGATTCGGAGTTCAAGGTCCAGTCTGGAGTTAATCGGAAAAATTGACCGGTTAAGGACAAAACGGTCATTTTCTCATTTGTTGATTTATGGAGATTTTTAACCAAGATTTGATCACATTGGACCAAAAATAATTATATGAAATATAGTTATGATTTTTGGAGTATAAAATGATGTTTAGCAGTGTAAAATGGTGGTTCCCGGTGTTTTTGAAGCACAAGGGCAAAATGGTAATTTTGCCACCGGAGTGCTAAATGTGAATTTTTTTGAAAGGATTTTACCCCAATTGGGTAATATTGATTTATATTGATGTTATTTGAGGTTGGACAGTGAAAATAATGAAATTCCGGTACATTTCGGAGTATAGGGGCAAAATCATAATTTTGCCATCCCGGGGGCAAAACCGTAATTTTTCATCACCATAACCATTATTTCCAGCCATGATCAACCTTGGATCAAATGTTGACTTGATGAATCAAACGGTGGAGAATAAATGGAAGAAAAAGTCAAAAAGTAAAGAAAACGGGCCAATTACGTGATGCCACGTGGCAAGCTTTTATATTTTATTATTTAAGCCATAAAAATCAGCCTTTAACCCTCATTTCTCTCTCTAAATTCGGCACCCACCAGAATTGAAGGAAAGAAAAGAAGAACAAAGAAGAAAAACACAAAACCTAGGTGGAAATCTAAGGAAAAGTGTGATTTTCAAAGGAAATCACTTGAAAAAGGTAATAAATCTTTACTTTGGCTTGTGATTTACCCTATCTATGCTTTTGTTCTTGAATTCTATGGTTAAGTATAGAGATATCATGATGGGATGAATTCTAAAAAATGGGTATGAGTATGGATTTGATGTTGGATTGGATTGAATTTAAACTATGTTAGTGTTTAGGAGTAGTTAAGCATGATTATGGACAAAAATGGAAGAAAGAAATTGATTGTCATGGTTGTTCTTCATTGACCGAACCTAGGGTGTAGAGAAACCATGAAGAAATTGTTTCATTTCAAATGAAATGATTTCATTTGAAATGAAGGAAATTAGAAAATGACAAATGCAAGTGAAAAATGTAGTAGGAAAAATTTTCAGTGCTAATGCACTGTATTGGCCGAATTTTTTCATAAAGAAATGGAAAATGGTGAATGTTGAAATTGGCATTAATTGAAAGATTTGTGGTGAATTAAAGTATTAGAAAAAGAAAAAAAAAAGAATGGGCCAATTCGGAACCAAATTGAACATAATAGCCGATTAATCGGGTAATCGGTCGAAATTAGGCAATACCGAGTTAAAGCGATAATCGGACGCATTTTTGCCTTTGCATATCATACGTTAGCAATTTAAATTAATTTGTATTAGTCTGGGGGCATTATAGTAATTTCTTAATTTTATTCTGTGTTAAGGTGGTGAAAAGTCCGGAAAATGCAAGGGAATCGTGATTGAGGATTTTTAATCCGAGAGCATCCGGAATTCGGATTTGTGAGACGGTGAGTGAACTTGCATTTCAAAATTATTTGGGGAATGCACATTGTATTGAAATAGATGATTAAATGATTTATTCAAAGTTTTAAAACAAAAATTACGTGCCGGGAACAAGCCCTTGATAAAAATGATTTTATGTGATGAAATTACGTATTATGCATGAATGCATAAAATTATGTGTTTGGCATGAAAGCATGAATTATTATTTCATTGAGGTGAAATTTAATTGTGCTGAATGTGTACATTGTTATGATGTTTATATGTGTTGTTAAGAAGTATTGTGAAATTATTACCACCGTGCACGTGTGAAGAGGAAAATGCACATGCTTGAAATGGTGTGCAAAGTGGGGACGGCGATACGTAACGCCCACTATTTCCTAGAAATTCAAAATTGAGTAAAAGTGGGGACAGCGATACGTAACGCCCACTATTTACTATAAATTCTGAAAATTGAGCAAAGTGGGGACGGCGAAACGTAACGCCCACGATTCCTGGAAACTATCAATCGTGAACATTGGTGAAGTGTGATTTGTTATCCAGGGGCTTGCAGAGACGGCGATACGTAACGCCTGCGAGTGCTCAGATATATGTGTTTGTGTACATACGTGATTGTTCATTTCTCTGAGTATATTTGTATGAAATTGATTATTCCTTCATTATAAATTAAATTGAAATGAGGGGAAGGGTTGATAATAAATTGGATAAAAATGAATGTGTTCTAAATGTATGCATCATATTTTTAACCCTTCCTGAAATTATGGCTTGTTCCTATCTTATGTTTGCTCACTGAGTTTTATACTCACCGTTTTCAAAAATTCATGTTTTCAGATCAGGAGATTGTAGATTCCTAGATCGCGGGATCACAGCAGTCCATCTCCTGGTAGGTGTCTGGCATTCACTAGTTGTCGTTTTATCGCACATGTCTCCGCTGGAAGTCTTGGGTTTTGTATGATGGTTATGTACATGTAATGTACACTGTTAAAGTTTATTTCTGACTGGCATAAATGTAAATGTGTAAGCAATGTAAATTGCTAAATACATGACTGGCATAGTGCATGTATATTGTGATTAAAAATGCCATTGTGCTTTGGCTGTGTCCACTCCCGGAAAGGGTGTGTGTGTGTATGTGTGACTGGATATGTCACGGTTAGTTGGCATTGTAATGCACACGGGGTGCATTACGTGTGGATGCCTCACACGAGCATGTATGGAATAAAGTAAGTGAAATTAGGCTTGCTTGGGCTTAGTGAGCTATGCTCATTGGGTCCTTGCGCCGGTCATGGCCCGGGAATTGGGTCGTGACAAAGAACCATAGGAAAAATCAATTTTTTTTTAGTTGTTTTACTTACAAACATGCTAAACTAACCTAAATCACTAACATAGTTCAAAATTAAATCATTCTAACATCTTTCTCTATCTAAACCCATTTGACCAACCCTTGATTCACCATGACAACATGCATTTCAAGCATGAAAAAATAAGGGAAATTGCTTAGAAATAAAAGATCTCAAGCAAAAATGAAAAATCATACCTTTTTCACCTAATTTCCTTGATTTTTCACACTTTTTCTTTGAAGTCTCTCACTCTAGGGTTTGTTTTTGGTTTCGCTCTCTTCTTTCTGGTTTGGCCGAATATTGGGAAAGAAATGGTTGATTTTTATGGCTTTTTATAAGCCAAATAAAATAATATTATTTTATTAATACTTTTTAATATTTTATTAATTTATTTTTTTATTAGTCTTCCTTTGACTTTCTTTTTTTGCCATAAATTTTCCTTCTCTTATCCATGACTTAGATGAAATTTCCAGACTTTTCCAAAGTCTTGGTGGAGTAATTTTCAAAAATTATACTTTTACCCTCGTAAAAATGAAAAATTACATTTTTACCCCAAAATCTGAAAAAATACCAATATTCATATTTTTCACTCCTCATACTCATATCATACTTCAGTTAATCAAATTCGATCCAAATTCTCTCGAAAAATTAAATTTTGTCCCCAGGTGGTAAAATTACGATTTTGCCCCTTTACTCCGAAATGTATTGGAATTTCATCTTTTTTCACTTTTCAACCTCAAATAACACCTCAATTGATCAATCTTAATCAAATGGGGTCAAAATCTTTTCTAAATATTTCTGTTTTGTCCTTTAATGGTAAAATTACTATTTTGCCCTTATACTCTAAAAATACCGAGAATTAAAACTTTCATTGCCAAACCTCTGATTATACCTCTAATGATCACATTATACTTCAAATGTTTGATCTTGGTCAAAATTTTCATCAAATAGCCATATTTAAATTTTAGGTGACAAAATGACCATTTTACCCCTAATTAGTCAATATTTTTGATTGACTTCAAATCAGACTTCGAACTCCGAATCATTGTTTTGATAAATCCCTAGATTGTGAAATTCTCAATTCCACTTTAAAATTCCTATTTTAATTAGTTCGAAGTATAATTCAACTTATTTGTACTTCTAAGTACAATACCAGTTTTCATCCCTTTTTTTGGAATATTCTAGAATACTGGTGTGATGTCAAGTTTATGATTGACATGACAGATACTTTAGAGCTGGGCTTGACATTCAATGCTCTAATTCATCAAATACTAATCAATTAACATGAAATGTGGCACAACCACCTTCACATTTCATTTTGGAGTATTCGGCCAAGGTGTGTCCACTAACACTAAAATTTTTCAAGCTACATTCTTACACCATAAACCTTTAATTCCCGCACCATAAACCATTATTTTCCCTATCAAATCACTTCAAATTCAATCAATTTCATCACCAATAATTCACATAAGAAATTCGGCCTATGAGGATTTAATATGAAATTTGTGGTTTCATGCTAAATGCCATCATTTTCGGTTTCCATCACCACCATTTATTAAAACCATTAAATCCTAACCAATTAACATAAAATGTCACAAAATTCCTTTCCAATATTCACTCCACAAATTTCTACCTTGGTGGGTAATAAGAGAAAATGAATTTTTCTTGGTTCGTTTTCATACTACACATTACTAACTAACTAAAAACACTAAAATCTATTGAAATCTAACCAATTCAAGCATCAAAACCTCTCTCTAAAGCATTGACCAGCAAGAACACCATCACGAGATCTTGATTCTCAATCGTTTAAAATGAAAAACAATGCACAAGAATAATAGATCACTAGCCAAAGTCAAGAAATTTTACCTTTATCACTTGTTTCCTTGAATTTTTCACACTTTTCTTTTGAATCTTGGTGGCTAGGATTTGTTCTTCTTCCTTTCTCTCTTTTCCCTTCTTTGGCTGACCAACATGAATCAATTTTGGGGGTTTATGGGCTGATTTTTAAAGCTTTATATACATGGTTATAAATGTGCCACGTGTCACTTTTTAATTGGTCCACTTTTCATTACTTAATAATTAAGTATTTCATCTCCACCAAAAATAATTTCTCACTTATCCACAACCATAATAAGTGTAATTCATGTACTAGACATCTATTGGGTGGTGCAAAATTACAATTTTACCCCCGGGGTGACAAAACTACCATTTGCCCCTATACTCCGAAAAGTGCCGAAATTACAATATTTCACTTCTCAACCTCAAATCATACTCCAAATAATCAATCTTAGAGAAAAGTGGTCAAAATCTTTTCTAAAAATTCCCATTTTGTCCTCAGGTGGCAAAATGATGATTTTGCCCCTAGATCTCGAAAGTTTCGATTTGACTCCAAATCAGCCCTCAAACTCCAAATCACCATTTTAAGTTATTCCTAGACTTTAAAATTCTCAATTTCATTTTAAAATCTTCGTTTGAACTTGTTCGAGGTTTAAATCGACTTAGTTGTACCTCTAGTTACAATACCTACTTTTAATGCTCTTCCGAGGCATTCGAGTATGCAAACATTCCATCCAGCACATGGATAACATGGCACATATTTTATAAAGTCGGGCTTTACATAAATTTTCCATCGTAAGGTGTATAGTGCATGGTTCCCGTAATGTGTTTAGTAAGAATGAACAAAAGTTCTTAATAGACCTATAACATATAAATGTTGAAGTACAATAATTACGAGATACTTCCGATGGGGGCTACCTATATGAGTGGAAGTGCGGCTGCTTCTAGGAGCTAAAAGCTTGACTTTGATAGCACTCATGAATGGATGCAAAACACAAGGCCATAAACCATGTTGGCAAAACTAGATACAATGTGCGAAAAGAAGCTTGTACGTGTTTAGTGGCCCGACTAGTCAAATGCAAAATTGGTGGTTCAATGCTTGGTCAACCACTTTATTCAAACTAGAACCAACCACACTCACTAAGTGAAGGTTCAAATCTGTAGGATACCTTCATTGATGCACAAGATTCCCAAAGTTGTTGGTATTTGGAAATTTTGAAAATGGTGGGGGATGGTTGGTGTATTTTCAAAATTAAAGGTTAAGGAAAGCTATGTTAGCTGAAAAGTTATGTTACGAAAAGTAACATAAAGTGTCTATTAGAATATAGACAAGATTTTCATGTGAATAGTTCTGTCTCTTGGAAAATGATATTGAAAAGACACCAACGGAAAGTTACACGTGAAAAGTTACATATGTAAAGTAACATGTGAAAATTTACATGTGTAAAGTAACATGTGAAAGATTACATGTAAATAGATATTGTTTCAAGGTATAAATCAAATATTGAGATTTATGGAATGAATAGTTATCTATTCATAAGATATTTATTGAAACAATATCTTTTGCTCAAAAATTGTGTTGGCAAAAGTATAGAGATACTTTTTGGATGAAAGGGATCTTTATGAAAAGGTTGTGACCTTGGAATGTAAAGATACTTTTTAGACAAAAGATGTCTTTACGAAAAGGAATTGTCCCTGAAGAAGAGACACTTGGAACCCTATATAAAGGGCTTGTTGTCATCCATTTTGACACACCAAAATTCAGACACAACAAGCATGTGCAGAGAGCAAAAGGCAAGTGTTGTGTACTTCTAAAACAAACACTAAAGTTTCACCATCTAAAAAAGATTCTGAATTCCTTATTATCTACTTGCTGCAAAAAGTTGGTTCTAAGGCCAAACAACTTTGCAAAACCTCAGGTGTATCTAGCGGTCTAGTTTCGTAAAGTACAATACAAAAATTAGATGTTGGCTTCATTGTATCCTTGAGACTAGTCTCATTATTCCCTTTTGCATTCCAAGTGATGGGGGTGGATTAAGTCTTAAAGATAGACGTCTATTTGAAAAGCTCACCTTGAAGTCGATTTTACCTATTCTTGAATACTTCATAAACTCCATAAACCCCACCAACACCAACATTTTCTTTTGGTTTCGATTACTACACCATATGTGTTTTCCCTAAATTGCTAGTTGAAAAAAAAAGTAAGAATTTTAGTTATGATCATTGGTTGGTGCATAACCCCCAGCCTAAAGAGCAGAGTTCGAATCCCCCCTCCCCCAATTATAAAAAAAAAAAAGTTATGATTCAATAATATATATATATATATATCTATATACTTGTTGAAGCATTCCGTATACATTTATAGAGAATGAAATCACTAGTTAGAGTGTATGTGTCACGACCCGGAACTCCCATCGAGCCCGTGACAACCGCCGCGATGTCTCGATAGACATTCCTACCCTGAATGTCGACCGAAACCTCGCAAGGCTTTAATACCAGTTTTCGCACCTTCCTTGTGAGCAACAGTTGTTAAATCTCATGTTTCAAAGAATTTTGAGCTTTTTCCAACTTAAAACAATAGAAAAAATAATTTTTATCTCACAGGGGTATTTTGGTCAATTTTCTACAAAAATCTCGAAATCGGCTAAAAATATAGTAGGTGAGTAGAAAACACATGTTTCATGATTAAAAATAAATTTAGATGTTTAAAACATTCATTTGAAATAAAATTGTGACTTCTTGAATATAATAAATATATTCAATAAAATAATCTATTTTTTTATAAAACAACTTTTATAGAAGTATCGGTAAATAATTTTTGGGACGTAAAAGCAAAATAAATTCATACATGCAGTAGTAAGAATAACCAGAGTATGCAATTCGATATACATTGACCAGTTGGCCCCCGAACAACAAAATTGGTCTAAGGCTATGAGTTGGAAAAACCTTTGATTTCCAAGGTTGCAACTCCAAAATTCTTCTCTCAACGATATCAGCTAACTACTGAATATCCTGAGCCTGAAATGTGAGGAAATGAGGGTGGTGAGATTATAAAATCCTAGTGAGTAAACAGATATCATCTAAAATATCTAAAGTCGAGTAAATAGAGACAATGAAATCTTCCCATCACAATAGTTTTCATAACATAAAGATTTATCCCAATCCATATAAATAATTGTGTTTTGTCCAAACAATTAATAAGGCTTATGATTTTCTTTAAAACTTGGCTCATGCCAAAGCCAATACTCAAGGACACTTGATCGTCATCAGAGTCTGACTGAGTCTGCCAAGGCTGTAAAAGTTTCATATATGCATCAAACACATTTTTACATTTGGAAATATAACTGTTTCTTGGCGTTGGCTAAGTTCGCCTTCATGTGTTGGTTTGGCGTGAAGCGAACTCTGTCATACCTCAAGACATACCCTTTACACCTCTACAACTGAGATAAAGATATATAGCGGGGTTTACTGTGCCCCCTCTAAATAGGTTGGCCCACGGAAACCTGTCTACTGCAGTAGTTAATATCCCACCAATTCATTAAAAGTTTCAATAGCATGGCATGACAATTGCATTGTAACCAATTTATCAGGACAAAGCAAACAGTTCATATTTTTCATACAATTATCAATTCAGCCATTCATGCCATAATATCATAAGCCATTTGATTCAAATAATAATTTACAATACAACAAGTGGTCTCCAATTACTCTAATTTCAAATCCATTGTCCGATTTCCAAATCGATTTATAAAAATTCATTTTATTTTATAAATTCATATTTTTCTCATAAAACAAGCAATTCACCATTTAAAATCATTTTTTCACAAATCACCAAATTGAATAAAATTACTCTAGATAATTAAGATGATAGTAAGGTTACTCACAGTACTAGAAGTTCGAAATACTCCTATTCTCGGTTCTCGGGTACAATCTCTTACCCGTATTAAATGACTCACCACCTATCCATAATACATGACACGAAATTCAATAATTTGGGTTAAACCATTATAAACTATTTCAGGCTCTTATCTATATATATGCATGAGATAGGATTTGAAAGGTTTGGGACAATCGCTTAATTACGGTGTCCGACCTAACTTGCCTATACGCAGCTTAAATTGCTAAAACCTTCAATTCAACTCCAATTCGATTCATTTCACTTTCAATACTCTAATTAGATCCAAAATACCTCAATGATTGTGAATGTAATTTAATTTATTAGTCATGAACCACAAAACACATATGTCTATACATTAGGTAAAAATTCAGATTTTCATGCCAAATTTTCCCCTTTAATTTTTAACATCACCAATCATCAAATTCCATCAAAATACCATAAAATATCACAATTTCCAGCCTCAATATTCTCCCTATGAAATTTGGCTATAAAGGATTTAATGAAGAACAAATTATTTTCTTGCTAAATTTTCATGCTTGATTCTCACACCATAATTCATCAATTCTTAACCAAATTCACTTAAAATAAAATCAATTCCAACATCAACACCCTACATGGAAAATTCGGCCAATGATGGGTAATGGGAGAAAATGAACTTTTCTTGGTTGTTTTTCATGCTACACATTACTATCTAACTAAAAACACTAGATTATACTAAAATCTAACCAAATCAACCATCATTCTCTCTCTTTACATGTTCGGCCAGCATGGGTTCATCATGCAAACTTGAGTTCTAAGCATGGAAAATGAGAAAGAAATCATGGGGAAAGTAGATCACAAGTAAAAATCAAGAAATTTTACCTTTACTTGCTAAATCCCTTGAAATCCCACACTTTTTCTTCAATTTTTCCTCCTAGGGTTTCTTTACTTTCTTTCCCTCTTTTCTTCTTGCTATGGCCGACCATGATGAAGAGAATGGGATGGTGTGGGCTGATTTTTATAGCAAAATAATAAAATAATCTAAACTTGCCACATGTCATCATTTAATTGGTCCATTTTGTTAATACTTATCCTTTAAACTTTATTTCACCACCACATAAAATGCCATAATTATCCATACCAATAATGAGTAAAATCCATAAATTTGATAAGTGTTGGGTGGTAGAAATTCCACTTTTACCCCTGAGATAGCAAAATTACCGTTTTGCCCTTATGCTCGGAAAACTATCATAATTTAAAATTTTCACCTCTCAAACTCAAATCATACTCCAATAAGTCAAATGTTGTCAAAATCTTTTCTAAAAATTCTCATTTTGTCCTTAAGTGGTAAAATTATCATTTTGTCCCTAGATCTCGAAAATTCCAGTTTGACTCCAAATTGATCCTTGAACTCTGAATCACCATTTTAAATCATTTTGGGAATATGAAATTTCTAATTTCATCTTAAAATCTCCATTTGATCTAGTTTGACGCTTAAATCAACTTTGTTATATCTCTAGGTACAATACCGACTTTTGTCGATTTTTCGGAGCTTTCCAAGTATGCAGGCATTCTATCACTCATATATATGACATGGCAAATGCTTTGCAAGATCGGGCTTGACAGTATGTTCCAAACATTAACAGAGCCAATACTTTTGGTGATGCGCTAGCAAGGATACCAATGGATGAAAGGGTGATGTTTCTTTATCAGGTCTTGTAATTGGTTTGATGATAACCAAATAAATTACTAAGCCAGTAGCCGAGCGGTAACTCCCCTGTTTTTCTCTTGCTTTAAATTCTCGTCCATGATTCAATGGAGGTGTTCTTGTTACTTCTATGTTAATATTTCATCAGGTCTTTTTTTTTTTTGGTAACTTTTTTACGTGATTGTTAAATGTTTTTGTTAAAGCCGGATTCTCTGCTTTATCTTGTTGGGACTAAGATTTTTCTAACAAGATTCTGTTTGTATTGAGTTGTTATTAATTGCGTGAGCAAATAAATAAATGAATAGATAAAATCCTTACGAAAACTTTGAATGTTTGGAATATTTAGGAGATTTGGGGTACTTAATTAAATAATCACTTAACTGAAAACCAAATTAATTTATAAATGTGCACAGGAATTATTATATTCAACAACAACACAGGACAATTGCTAATTGCTTGTAAAATCATAAATTAAGCAATAGTCATCATATGTAACCACAACCACGTGCAGTAGTCCAGTAGCAGTTACAACATACAAGCATGCCGATTCACTACAAGAAACAACACACGTACTGAAACTAATCAGTTTCTTAAGTAGTATATATTAAGACAAGTAGTTAAGAAAGAGACTTTGAAACTTGCTCATTTCCTTGCTGGGTAGAGACACCAAAACATTGACCCCATTGTTTTCATCAATGTCGGGGAATAGCAAGATAATGTCTTTCCTGTGGAAGACCACAGGGCAACTATACCTAGGCCTCCCCCATGGATAATCCACCTCATCAAATCCTAGTTTCCACCAGGATGAAACCAGGAACTCACCATTCGGGAAACCTTGGTATATCTCTCCCCAGTCTATTGCTGACCTTGCGTAGTCATCCGTCATTCTTTTTGCTCCCCCCGACACCATCTCCACCAATCTTGAAAATGGCCATTCCTCTATCTCCTTTCTCTTGGCCGTTGCATAAGCAGTTAACACCGCGTTTCCCGTGTATGATCTTGGCAGTGGAGGGATCAGCCTAGGCCTTATGTCTACCGCGTACAGCAATGTGGACTCCCTATTAGCATTATTATTGCTCCCTTGCGTGGTTTCTTCGTCCCATGACAAGGCCTTGCAACGCCATACAAGCGCCGTCACCACGTTGAATCCAGTAATGCGCGCGTCCTTGTGGGTTCCGCCAGACGCCTTGGCCTTCTCCTTGAGGTCGACAATGTTGGCCGATGTCAGCCGGAAAACCTTGAAGTCTAGGGCTTCGGAAGTTGCATCAAAGACGGGATGGTTAACGTTTGAGTCTAGGAATTTGGCCAGCTCAAGGTGGGGGAAGCTGACAAATGGCGGGGATCGAGCGGCTAGGAGTTCACGGTCATTGCATGGGATGACAGCCAGGGGTTTGTCAGCAGCCAGGGCGCCCAAGTTGTCTAGGAATATTTTGAAGCTTAATCCATCAAAAGTCACATGGTTGGTAAACATGCCCATGGCAAAGCCACCACATCTAAATGAGGTCACCTGTCGAGAAACAGACATAAGTGTACTCACATATAATAAATTAAAGATGATGATGATTGAAAATTTTAATGAGCCGTATTTACAGTTCAAACCTTTAATTCTTTCCCTTTCAACACTAATACTTGAAATGAAATGTCTAAACGATGTGTCCTCCAGCTAATAGCTAGGCTATATGGCAAGGCTTTCAAACAGTAGTGTTTTAAAGTTGTAGAACTGAACTTGGACCGTTTTTCTAAGTAGTGGGCCTCTAGGCTTATAAATAAATAAATAAATAAATAAAACTATATCTGTTGTCAATCATAACCAAATTTGTGAGGGCGTAATGACCTTAAAGTCTTTAATGTCTTCTTAATTTAAATTTTCATATTAATATTAAACTTGAACATCCTTGTTTGGGCATGTGGTTCCAATATTATTCTATAAGTGTAAACATGTAATAAAAAAGACACTATACTCACACAATTATTGATATATAGATATATTTTATTTTTAAGCACTAATTTTTATGGTTGATTATAGCTAACAGGAAGTATATATCTGTTGTATTGTTGGGACCATTTTTCTCCTTTGGAATGCAAGGGTATATCATATATGTACAATGTAGGCCCTCATAAAATTTTTATACTTCTCCCCTTCGTTTTTGGTTTTCTTTTTTTTTTTTTTTGTCTCATTTCCTTTATCTATATTTTCTTTTGTAAATGATCTAAAACTATATCCAATTCCCTTTTTGGGATCCTTATTATTATTATTGTACTTCCTTTTTCTATAATTCATAACTATTTTTGATGAAATTTTTTTACTTTTAAACAGTAATAGACATGGAACATCAATTATATAAGAAAAGTTTAAAATTTTAATATAATACACATTAACGTTAATAATTTCTTCTTAAACTCTATGAAATTCAAATAAAGAAAGAGAAAATAGAGTGGAGTGGGTATATACTTTTCCTCTTTCCTCTCTTAAGTCAAAGTGCATATTGACAAAACCAGTTCAAACCCTTTTCCTCTCAAGGGGTGAAAGTGAGGATGCAAGTCGTTGGGACGAGAAAACAAAAAATGAAAACGCAAAAATGAGATAATATAAGAAGGAAAATTGATAAAAACTGGTTAGTTAGAGTGTCTTAGGATGCAAGGACTTTGTGCGTCTTAAGTAGATATATCCACCGTCATATGGACTTAATGAAATGGTTAGCAGGTTATATGTGTGTATTTTGGATTGTAAAAGGGACGTGGATGTGCATTTCTCAAATGAAAGGAATGCAATTAATCCTAGGAGAAAAAACAGAAAGTATTCATTCACTTTAAACAAATGAAAAGAATGCAATTAATAATAGGTGGATAGATGAGAGCTGCAAAGTAACCACAAAAATTTTATGTTCTAGCTTTAAACACATACGTATGTGCACATATAAGTGAGAGACCACTCAACTCATAAAAACAAAAAAATAAATAAAGTTAATGGGTGAAAGAGATAAGAATAGGCCATGAACTTTAACTTTAAAATCATTATAGAAGAGGAACTATTTGAGATGAAAGTTTGATCAAGCCGATTTAGACTCTCGCAAATTAAAAGGTTTTATAATTGTCCAAAAAATAATTAATGAGATTATGTTTGGTGGAAGTAAGAGCATTACAAAATTTGTTTGCTTAATAATTACCTGGACAATGCAGAGAGGTTGATCATCTTGGTCCAGGTTATCCATCCTCTTGACAATCAGTTGCCCAAAAGCTGGATTAGGATAAACTAAGTCTCCAAGACTATCCATTGTGTACTCACTGGAGGCCACCGCAAAACCGATGCCAGCTGCATTACAGTCAATCTCTAATCGACCAGTTTCAGGATTCGACCTCAATCTTCCAGCCAGGAAATCGTATGGCACTAGCAATCTGGCTAATGTGCTTTTCAGCTTCTCAGCCACAAGGTGAGGAGGAAAATCTTTGTGGGACGGAAAGAAATGGACGGTCTCGACAGGAAAATTGAGCACTTTGTCTATGTTTGATAAGAACATGAATTTTCTCTCAGTTTGCTGGGATGGAAAAACAAGAGAAACGTTTTGGATAGTGATCTTGAGGTCTTGGAGAAGAGATGGAGGTTCTTCGCAGATGGTACCCATGCTTACTCTTCTTGGGTTGTCAAAGATCTGCTTAATTGATGACTCTATTCATGAAGGGCATGCTTATATACATATATATAGCGAGGCATGCAAATTCGACTATATGTAGTCGTGTAGCAAAAAGAGGAGGTTAAAAAATATACAGCCCAAGCCGACGCCGAAACCTACTATTCTTATACTCTATATCTCCCGCTGTTGATCTCTGTTTTTCAGTTCTTTTACATAGGAATACTCAATGCTCAATTAGGTTTTTGTTTGCACTCACATTTAACCCTCTTCCTCTCCCCTTTTGATAAATGACGAATCAACACCTTCAATCCAAGGTTTAAGTCTAACTAGGGTGGGGGGAGGGGGGCTGGCAGAGTCGTAGCGGTCCCACTCCTCCCCCTCGGCCCCACACACCTAAACTTTTGAAAATCCTAATACAGACGATGCTTTCGCCCCTAAAAGAAAGGGGAAACTACGTCGTAGACCCAAACACAACATAATTTGACCCCTTGCTAAAATTTGTAGAGTTTATTTTGAAAAAACAAGGACACTTTATTAAATTAAAAATCCAAAGAAACAGAGCATGAAGGTATCTCCAACACAATAAAAAAAAATTTAAAACAACAAACAATCTAACTAAAAACTAACATCATATGCAACTTTTGTTGTACACTAGTTAGTTATCAGCCAATCGGTTTGCAGCTGGAGAGATTTGTTGAATTTCCCAACTCCCTAACTGGATTTTTATACTTTCAATATGAAAAACAATTTTCCTCAGCTTCCATGGAGCATAATGAAAATCTAAAACTCATTTAACCACCGCATTTTTTAGAATTACTTTCAATCAATAAAACAAGGAAAGTTTGTCCATTTAGAAACAGTAACAATAATAAAAGTTTCTCTAGTAGCAAGTAATTCAACAAAATTGGAATCACCAATACCAATTATTAACTTATTAACTATTTTGTAGATTAATAAACAATTCCAATCAGTAAACAATAAAATTTGTAGATTAATGTAACAAAAACACTATTTTTGTTTTAAATCTAATTATTAACTTAATTGTCTGTAACTTTTTTAAGCATGATTAGACGTGATCTTTAATCCTTACGTAATTTGTTAGTTCCTTAAATTAAGAGTTTTTTTTTTTCAATCAATCGAATAAGCACACTAGTATATAGTAATTATCGCCTCAATCAGTCTCTTTCTATGTTAATAATAGAAAATTCAACTAGAGAAATTCAAAGAATTAAATATGTACGCCAAATCTATTGTGTACTTAACTTATCTTAATTTGTTTCTTGTTTTAAATTACCATAATTCTTTTAAGGTTTTAAATGGCTCTGACTTTTTTAGTTAGTAGTTAGATTTTGATGTTTTTCTTTGTTTCCTTTCTTTTTACATTAAGACCTGAACTTTTTTATTCAATCCCTTCTATATCAAATATGAATTATAATATATGATTTTTATTCAATATTAAAAAAATTGTACATTATAAAATATTTATACTATCATTGTGTTTAAATTTTGGTGTCTTATATACTATATATTTATACTTTTTTCTTAATTAAAAGAGCAAAGAAAAGGATCCATCACAGTTTTTACCCCCTCGAGACTTGACCTGGTAAACCAATTGTAATAGGATAAAAGAAGTGAGTGAAAAAATGAGTTGCATATCAACATGCAATGCCCAAAGTCAGAAGATTACATTTTTGCAGTTGTTAATTATTGGGGGGGTGGATCTCATGATTCATGAGAGTCACCTCTTTTATGGTGACGGTAGATGAAATGTGCAGTTAATTAAGAGGTGGTTGAGAGTATGTTGATGCACTAAATGAAAGACAGGGAAATCAACAAGGGTTGTTGAGTTGATCAAGAAAGAACTGTACGGCATATAGTGAAGGTCGTAATAAGAAGTCAATACCAATTGAATGTGCGGTGGGCTATTGATGGTGTTGGATACAGTAAACTACCAAAGTTAGTAGGTAATTACCAAAAGCATAAATGAGTATCAAAATTACATATGTTTTTATATATGTCAATATATTTCAGGTCTTGTTCCGAGCATTTAATTCAATTTTTGGTGTATATTTCTCCCTCTTTTAAAGAATTGACCGGGTTTAAATTCTCTCATTACCCTATTCTCTAACAAAAAGAAAAGAAAAGAAAATCTTTAAGATAATTTTAAACTATATGAAGAGAGATATATAACCCACTCTCATTTTATAAACATAACCCTTTCTTCAAAGTTTGAATATTCAAATTCAAATATCTAAATTTTAGCCACTAAGTTTATTTTGGTGATATAGAGTATGAAAATTGCATAAAATTGGAGTAAATATTATCTTTAAAATGAAAAAGTTAGAGCTCTTACGGTTAATTTCGCATGAAAAAGGAAAGCAAAAGCAATGCAAGTGAAAAAAAAAAAAATCAAAGAAAAGAAAAAATTGGTTAATTAGTAACAACCAACAATTAAAGTGATATAAGTCATTGTGGACAAAAGCTTACTGGAGTTGTACTTCGCATATATGAGGAGAAAGTTTGCGTTGTAGAAGAAATCCTGATCTAATCAGGTCAGCAAAGGACATTAACCACCTTGTCATTTAAAATGACATCCGCCTCCTGTTCCACCGTCTTAGAAACTATTGACTTTTCTAAAGGCAATCATGACAATATTCTTTTAAAAATAATGCTTTGAAAAGTTCTTATCCTATTTAAATTAAAACAAATTTTTATTTTTTATTAATTCAATCAAGTTTTAATATATTTACTTTAGTTTAAAAAAATACTTATGATTAATGTCATTAGTCAAAGCACCACTTATCTTTTTTATGACATGTGGTGCTCAAGTAATATTAACATGAAAGGTGAAAATGTTATATGGTTAAGTCATCATACATATCAACATATTAGGTCATCATCCACTATAATATATTAGTATATCATGTTAGTATTATATGACATAAAATAATAAGTAATATTTTGAACAATAATAAATGATCAAGAGTTAATCTTAAGAGCCTATTTGATTCAACTTAAAAATATTAAAATTTGATTGAACGCAATCAAAGAACAAAAACCTATTCATTTTTTGCATTTTCTTTCTCTACCTAATCATTTGCCTCTCTCGTTATCTCTCGAAGTTTCCTCCACCATCAAAGGACAGCAACACCCGTGCCTCGATGACTAGATCTAGTGCTTCACTATCAGATCCAATTTTATGAAGCGCCAGATCCAATCATGCGAAACGCCATCCTAGATCCTCACGGTCAAAGTTGGCACTCAATAGTGATCGATCGGCCGATTGAAACATTATTAAAGTTTCAGTTAGAAATTATTCAAAAAATTAATATTTTAAATTGAAATAAATTATATTTATAATTATAAATTATTAACATTTCAAAAATAAAGAATAAAAAATCAAATAAAATAATCATATTAATGTTTTAATTATGAATTATTAATATTTTAAATAAATTATATATATTATTATCTTAAAAATTAATATTTTAAATAAATTATAAATACTAATTGCTCAATTACTTGGCTTCCGCCCATCAAGAGACCCACCTAACTTTATTTCCATTCTCGGTTTCTATATTTTTTTATAGCAATCACATATTGCATCATATCATGATATTATTTCCAAGAAGAAACTCATCAATTCGATTGATGTGGTCTGACATTCTGCGTTTTCTGATTAATTACTCGGTTCCTTTTTAGTGCAATTATTTACATCAAACTGTTTAAAGCTTGTTAGCCCCACTTCTTGTAAATACTCTTTGATGCCTCTTCCCCTTACCGTTTCTTTGTTTTTTTTCCCCTTTTTTGCTGAGCACCGGAGCCTGGAGGGATAGCCAATTTCAGTTCTTTGAACTAGAAAGAAAACAAAGAAAAAAATGCTTCCATTATTGGTTCAAATCAAGAGCTGTTGACTCTATGAACGGGCTGCAGTTGTATTCAAACTCATTAATTTGATTTTTTTTTTATTGCTTTCAACAAGAGTTGGGGAATGATTCTTGACCTTTGTACAGTAGTTGATCAAAGTACAATGGTACTGTCTATGTATAGAATGTATCTTCCAGGCTCCGAGTAATGCTTTTTATTATTTGAACAAGTTGATGAAAATATTTTTAATTATTTAGATAATTTTGTAAAAAATAATTTTCATCGTGGTCTATCTTCAATAATTTTTTACTATAACATCATAAAAATATTAACATTCATCAATTATACAATACATTTAAAATATTTTTTTAATATTAAAAATATTATATATAAATAGTCTTTATTTCTTATTATATTATTATACTATTTTAAAAAAAATACATAATTTTATTGCTAAGTATCAAAGTCAATTGATTTTACATTTTATTAATACAATAGCAAAATAAATAAAATATAAAATTAAACTTACATGCAATCAGCCCAAAATTGGAGGCTTTTGGACAGTAAATCTAAATCTTGGTGCGCCCACGGCAAGCAGAAACCAGCTGCTATAAAAATACATGCTGTCCAAATGTACCCAGTCTCCTTTGTATGTGCCGACAGCATGTTCACTTGTCCTTATATGACAACATTCTACCAGCCCAAAAGCAGCACCTATCCAACTCAACAATTGTCCAAAAACAGCCGCCTCATCCAAAAACAGCCACGCTATGCGGATAGCATTAATCGTATCAAAATCAGCCTTTTAGAATTTCAAACAACGATAAAATCTTAGCAACGAATTCTTAGACAACAAACTCCTCCCGGCTTTAGAATTCTAGCTTGGTCCGTTACTAAGTGCACCAATTTCACATTTATTACCGTACCAAGGTTCCTTAGCATAAATCCAAGATAAACTCAGCTTCCATCATTTGAATCATCTAAACTAATATTTATTGTTGAGTCCATAAATTGTACAAGCTGATCCCTTCTACCAATTCCATCCTTAGCTAACTTGTTGGCATCTCCATTAGCTTCATTGCAAACGTGTGTTGCCTTCTATTGCTTAATCTTTTTTTATCAAAGACTCTATGCTAACCACCAAATCTTTAATTCTCCAAGGCACATCCTTCGCATTATTAATCTAGTAAACTACGTTCATTGAATCACTTTCAATCCATAGTTTGTAACCGTTATAATATGAACTTCTACAAAAAATGTGAAAAGCTTCTCTAATAGTCATCAATTCTACCTTGTTTGAGTTTGTAAGGCCCAGTGACTTAGAGAACCTTGTGCTGATTGTGCCATCACAATATCTTAATATCTTTCCAATTGCAACCTCACTTGATCCTCTTGATGAAGCACCATCCACATTAAATTTCAACCATCCGTTTTAACCACCTTGAGGGAGCTATCTATTTGATATCTCATCTTGATCCTTTTTAACCCCCTTTTCACATTGTTGGGATTACAATATGTCACGACCCGGAACTCCCATCAAACCCGTGACAACCGCCGCAATGTCTTGATAGGTATTCATACCTCGAATACCGACCGAAACCTCGCAAGGCTTTTGTATTAGTTTTCTTAACTCCTCTGTGAGTAATAGTTACCGATCATCATGTTTTAACAAATTACAAGCCATTTTTAATAAGAACAATCATAAAATAATTTTTGACTCATAGGGACATTTCAGTCGTTTTTCTCAAAAAATTTCGAACCCAGATAATTTGAAGCATATAAGTGAAAAACACGTATTTCGAAAATCAGAAACATGTTATGCTATCTAAAACATTCATTTTAAATGAAAAAGGTAACCCTTAGAATATAATAAAAATATTTAATAAAATATTCCATTATCTTGTAAAACAATTTTTATAAAACAGTCCGTAAATAATTTTTGAGACGTAAAAGCAAAATAAATTCTTACATACAATAATAAAGGTCACCAGAGTATACAATTACATTTACAACGACATGTGGGCCCACAAATGTTCAAAAGTAAAAAGAACAGTGAATCTATTGTCGGTGAGGTTGCAAGGCTAACTGTAGTCCTCGGCAAACTCAGTTATCTACAACTATTCTGGGCCTGAATGAGTGGAAAGGAGAGTGGTGAGTTTACACAACTCAGTGAGTAAACAAATATCACCTAAAATATCTAAAGGCGAGTAAAATGAGACAATGAAAACTGTCCATCTCAAAAGGGTTTCATATCATGAAAATTCACTTAAATCAGTTAAAGTAAATTCATTTCACCCAAAACATTAATAAGGCTTATGATTTTCTTTAAAACTTGACTTATGCCAAAGCCAATACTTGAGGACACTTGATCGTCATCAGAGTCCGACCGAGTCCGCCAAGGCTGTAAAAGTTTCATATATGCATAAAGCACATTTTTACATTTGAAAATATAGTTGCTCCTTGGCGTTGGCTAAGTTCACCTTCACGTGGTGGTTTGACGTGAAGTGAACTCTATCATACCTTAAGACAACCCTTTACGCCTCTATGACTGAGATAAAAGTATATAGTGGGTTTTATCGTGCCACCTCTAAATAGGTTGGTCCACGAAAACCCATTTACTGCAGTAGTTAATAATCCACCAATTAAATAAAAATTTCAATAGCATGACTTGGCAATTTTATTGCTAAGCAATTTATCAGAACAAAGCAGACAGTTCACATTTTTCAATACAATTATCAAATCAGCCAATCATGCCATAATATCATAAGCCATTTAATTCAAATCATAATTTATAATGCAACGTTTGGTCTCCAATTACTTTGATTTCAAATCAGTTATCCAATTTTCAATTTAATTTATAAAAATTCAATTTATTTTATAAATTCATATTTTTCTCATAAAACAAACAATTCACCATTTAAAATAATTTTTCACAAAATCATCAAATTAAGTAAAAATTACTCTAGATAATTAAGGTGATAATAAGTTTACTCACTGTTTTCGGAAACCGAATTCGAGTACTTCGACTATAAATCCTCGAATGCAATTTCCTTGCCTTTGTCAGAGGATTCACCATCTAGACATATTGCACAGTGAAGAAATTTACCACATTGGTGGTAGACCGTAATAAACTAATTTAGACTCTATACTAATGCATGATATGAAATGCAAATTGTCCGAATATCACTTAAACGCAGTGTTGACTTAATTTGGCCTATCACCCAATTAAATGACCAACGCGTCCAATTTAATTCCAAATTGCTTCATTTCTTTTTTAATACTTCAAATCACCAAACATAAGCCAAATAACCTAAAATTCAGCATAACCACCTTCACATTTCTTCATGGGAAATTCGGCCATGGTGGTGCATTCACACTAGAATTTTTCCTATTTAATTTTCTCACCATAATTCATCATTTTCTAACCAATTCACTTGAATTAAGATCAATCCACCATCAACACTCTACATGTGAGATTCGGCCATGATGGGTTTCCAAGGAATATGTGATTTTCTTCACTTGTTTTCATATTACCCATCATTAACTAACCAAAAACACTAATCTAGCAAGAAATTTAACTAAATTCAAGCACAAAATCTCTTCTCTCATATACGGTCAGCCAGGATACCCATTTGCAAGCTTTGATTTCAGCCATGGAAATGAGAAAATAAGACATGGGTAATGTAGATCTCAAGTAAAAATAAAGAAATTTTACCTTATCTTGCTTGATTCCTTCACTTTTCACACTTTCCGTTTCAATTTCTCCTCTTAGGGTTTTGTTCTTCCTTTGTTTCCTTTTTCCCCTTGTTTGGCCGAATATTGAGAATGAAATGGGGGATTTATGGGTTGATTTTTCAAGTTAAACATTAAAGTAATCAAGGCTTGACACGTGGCATGATATCATTGGTCCATAATTTAAATATTTATCTTTTAACCTTTAATTCTTCACCACATAAATTGTCATATTTATCCACACTAATAATGAATAAATTCCTTAGTCTTGTCAAGTGTTGGGAGTGAAAAATTACCATTTTGCCATCGGGGTGGCAAAATTACCATTTTGCCTTTATGCTTCGAAAAATGCCAGAATTAAAATTTTTTACTTCTGAACTTCAAATTATACTCCAAATGATCATTCTTAGTCAAAAACTTCATCCAACATCCAAATCTAATTATTGGGTGGCAAAATGACCATTTTGCCCCTAAATCTCGAAAATTTCAAATTGACTCCAAATCGATCCTCGAACTCCAAATTACCATTTTAAGTCATCCCTGGAATTTGAAATTTTTAATTTCATATTAAAATCCTTATTTTAACTAGTTTGAGGCTCAATTCAGCTTAGTTGTACCACTAGGTACAATACTGACTTTTGTTGATTTTTTTCGAGGCCTTCCAAGTATGTAGGCATTCTATCACTCTTATGTATGACATGGCAAATTGTCACGACCCAGAACTCCCATCGAGCCCGTGACAACTGCCGCGACGTCCTGATAGGGACTCATTCCCCGGAATGCCAATTGAAACTCCGTAAGGCTTACGTATCAGTCTTTTCATCTCCCCTATGAGTATTAGTTACTAAAATCAGGTTTTGGGGAAATAGGAACTAATTTCAAGTGAAAAACAGTCAAAAAGGAAATTTTACTCCACAGGGGTATTTTGGTCATTTTTCTTCGAGAATCTCGAAACTGGGTAAAATGAAGTACGTGGGTGAAAAACACATATTTCATAATCAAACATAAGTTTAGATGTCTAAAACCTTTATTTAAAATGAAACAGTAACTATTTGAATATAATAAAAATATTATCTGTTTTCTTGTAAGACAATTTTTATAGAAAGTTACGTAAATAAATTTTGAGACGTAAATGCACAATAAATTTTTACATACTGTAGTAAGAATAACCAAAGTATGTAATTCAATATACATTGACCAGTAGGCCCTCGAACGACGAAATTGATCTAAGGTTGTGAGTCGGAAAAACCTTTGACTTCCAAGGTTGCAACTCCAAAATTCGTCCCTTGACGATATCGATTAACTACTGGCTATCTTGAGTCTGAAATAGATGGAAATGAGGGTGGTGAGATTATACAATCCCAGTGTCAGACCCTGCTCCATAAAATAATTATGATGTCATTTACATGCTCAATAGAGTGTTTGCATATTTGGGAAATTTGAAAAATCGTTAAAAGACGATATTGTCCATAATGCTACCATTAAGTCGATTAAACCTTGAATGAGTTCAAATAAGGATTTTAAGAGTGAAATCGAAAATTTCACAGTCCAAGGATTACTCAAAATAGTGATTCGAAGTTCGAGGTCCTATTTGGAGTCAATCAGAAAAATTGATCGATTAGGGACAAAACGGTCATTATGATATTTAAGGACAAAATGGAGATTTCTATAAAAGATTTTGATCACATTGAACCAAGAATAATTATATGGAATATAATATGATTATTGGAACATAATATGAAGTTCAGCAGTGGAAACTTTTAATTCTCGGTATTTTTGGGACACAAGGGCAAAACGGTAATGTTGCCACTAAAGGTCAAAACGGAAATTTTTAGAAAAGATTTTGGCCCCATTTCATTAAGATTGATTATTTAGACTAGTTAAACCATAATTTGAGGTTGAAAAGTAGAAAAAGTTGTAATTCCAGTACATTTTGGAGTATAAGGGTAAAATCGTAAGTTTACCACTAAATGACGAAATTTATTTTTTCAAGAGAATTTAGATCAAATTTGATAAATTGGAGTATGGTATAAGTTTGAGGAGTGAAAAATATGTCATTTGGTAATTTTTCAATTTTTGGGAAAAAAATGTAATTTTGTACTTTTTTTGGGGTAAAAGAGTAATTTTGTAAAATTACACCACCAAAATTGTTGGAATGGTTCAAAAACTTCAGGAAAGCTGAATGGATAAGTGTTGGAAGCTGATGGTGAAATTTGGGAATAAATGAATGGCTAGAATTTAAGGAATTTATTAAATATTAAAAAAAGAATAAAATAATATTATTTTAATTTTCCTTTAAAAAGGCTAAAAAAATTCATTAAATTAGTTTGTGAGGAACGATTAGAACTAGGCAAGGAGAGGAAAGCTGAAACCAAGAACCCTAGCTGAAAATTTAAGGGGAAAACAGGGAAAATCCAAGAATTAAGCTAGAAAAAGGTAAATTTCATTAATTTTCCTTGTGATTTTCACTACCCAAGCCTTATTTTTCCATTTTCATGGACAAATAAAATATGGGTATTGCTGCACCTTGCTAGATGAATATTTTTTGGTGGATTTGATGCTTGAATATGGTGATTTTTAGGTTAAATGGATGTTATTAGTTAGGTAATAATGATAGATTTCAAGAAAACATATTTCTACATGCTAGAAACCCAATTTAACTGAGTTTTTGGAGACTTTTTGGTGGCTGGAAATGCAGCAAATTGATATGGCTGAATGACAATTTTGGTAAATTTGATGAATAGTAAAAGTAAGAATTAATTAAGAATTTTTAGAATAAAATTTAGAATTTTTACCCACTAAGGGTAAAATCATAATTTTGCATTCTCAGACTGGTAAATTGACCCGTAGTTGCTACCATTGGGTAATTGGAATATAATCGAACAATTAGAAACTGAAACGGGTCAAATCGGAGTTAAAATGGGGATTTTAGCAATTTAGACGCGTGTAGGCGAGTCGATCGGACACCGTAAGAAAACGATTGTCCGGACCATTTTTACCCCATTTCATGTATCACATAGAGCCTGAAATTGATTATGGTAAATTGACACAATTTTTTGAAATTGGTGTCATACGGAACAAATAGGTGGTGAGTCCCCGGACACGAGAAAAAGGCAGTGTAGTGGGAAATTGAAAACAGGAGTATCGACAATCCTGTGACGAGGTGAGTATTCATATATCATCTTAATTATCTAGAGTAGATTTATTAAACTCTGTGATTTTATGAAAAATGGTTTCAATGGAAAATCATTGTATTTATAGGAAAATGTGATTTTACAAAATAATTTTATAAATTTTTGAAAATTGAGTAATGATTTCAAAAATAGAGTAATTGGAGACTGACTGGTTATATTTGCAAATGGAATTGTTTAAATTGGATGGCTTATGATAAATGTGGGTATGACTGGCTGTTTTTATAATGTGTTGAATATATGAACTACTTTGATTTACTTTGAATGAGTTATGTGGGCCATGTCGTTCTATTATAATTTTATTGATTAGTGGGATATATATGTGTATACATATATATATAGAGGGCATTGCAGTGAAAAGTGTTTCGTGAGCCAGCCTATTTAGAGGGGCACAGTTCCCATTTATTGTGCTTACCTCAATTGGAGAGGCGCGTAAGATAACTCCCGAGGTAGGATTTGAGTACACTTCACGCCAGCCATCTCGTGAAAGTGAGACACAACCAACGCCAAGGAACGGCTATGTTGTCAAAGGTAAAATATGTTTGTGTGTGTGACAATAAACAGCCTTGACGGTCTGGATAAAGATGCCTCCGCGGGGTATCCCCGAGAATGGATTTTGGCACCGGCCAAGTGGCAGGAACTTGGAAGAGGAAAGTAGAGAGCTTTCGCAAGGCAAGGCAAGATGCACCTCTAGCCGAGTATTCTGATAAGCCAAGTGTTTGAAAAGCGCATAAGCCATATTGAGAAATTAATTGAAAAATAATTGTTTATATGGGTTGGGATGAATTTCCAAGTTGTGAAATGTGATTTGCGAAGGGATATTTTTATTGTCTCCTATTACTCGGCTTTATATTTTTTTGATGATGTCTGTCTACTCACTAGGATTTTATAATCTCACCCTTTCTTCCTATACATTTTTCAGGCTCAGAATAGCCAGTAGATTGTCAATTGCATCGAGAAGTAAATTTCAGAGTTGCATCCTAGAAAGCAAGGTTATAGACTTAAACCTTTTCAGTTATTTGGGGGTCCACGTGTCATTGTAATTTAAATTGCATACTCTAGTTTTCTATATTACATTATGTATAAATTTATTTTGTTTTTATGTGCAGAAAATAAATTTTGATGTTTCAAAAATATAGATATATTGCTTAACATTAAAATAGATTATTTTAATTAATATTTTTATTTTATTTTATTCAAAAAAAAGAGAGAGAAGAGTGGAAAAATTGGTACAAAAGCCTTGCGAGGTCTCGAGGGGCATTCGGGGGAAGAATGTCTGTCGAGGCTTCGTGGCGGTTGTCACGGGCTCGATAGGAGTTCCGGGTCGTGACACCTAGTGAGTAAACAGATACCATCTAAACTATCTAAAGTCGAGTGAATGGAGACAAATAAAATATCCCATCACAATACGTTTTTCATAGCTTGAAAATTCATCCCTATTCGTGTAGACCATGGTATTGCATTAAATTTTCAACAAGGCTTATGATTTTCTAAAAAGCTTGGCTCATGCCAAAATCATTCTCATCCTCGGTTCTCAGGGATACCTTGATTAGAGGCATCCAACCGAATCCGCCAAAGCTGTGAAAATTTCATAATTTCTTAAACCATAGCCGTTCCTTGGCGTTGGTTGAGTTTCACTTCCACGTGGTGGTTAGGCGTGAAGTTAACTCAAACGTCACCTCAAGAGATGCCCTACGAGCTTCTCCAATCGAGGTAAGAATCAGTCGGGTTTACCGTGCCCCCTCTGAATAGGCTGGTCCATGGAAACCCGCCACTGCACAGTAGAATAACCCCACCATAATAATAAAAGTTTTATAGCATGGCATGGTAATTTATTGATAGGTCTAGGTCCCCATCACTTGACTTACTGGTCTTATTGGTAACGCCACAGGTCCCGCAGAACCTTCTCGCCAAGTTTCGAGTCTTAGATCTTTTTAAACTTTCCCCGAAGGGAACACATTTAACTATTTCAATTTCAGTCACTCAAGGCAAAACAATAATTCATATAGTTTCAAAACAGTTTCTAATTCAGCCATTCATGTTATATCATCATAAGCCATTCAATTTAAACACAATTTATAACACATCAAGTAAACAGTCTCCAATTACTCTATTTTCCAAAATCATCATCCGATTTTCAAATCAATTTGTAAAAATTCAATTTATTTTATAAATTCAAATTATTTTATAAATTCACATTTTTCTTCATAAAATAAGCAATTCACCATAAAATCATTTTTTTCACAAATCATCAAATTGAATAAAATTACTCTAGATAATTAAGACGATAGTGAGTTTACTCACAATACTAGGAGTTTGAAATACTCCTATTCTCGATTCTCAGGTACAGTCTCTCACCAGTACCAAATAGCTCACCACTTATTTGTATTGTACAATACACCATTTACCACATTAATGCTAGACCATTATAAAACCAATTCAGGCTCGATATATATGCATGAAATGGGATGCGCACTACTCGAGTAACTATCTGAACATGATTTTCAATGTAAACACAATTATGCACCCGATTAAAATGATATTGGCCCAATTCGATTTACTACATGATTAATTGGGAAATTCATCTCATTTCACTCCAAAAATTTTATTTTTCTTCCAATACTCCAATTTATCAATTAGTAGTCAATTAACAGGAAATGTGGCAAAACCATCTTCACATTTCATCTTGGAATATTCGGCCTATGTATGTCCACCACCAATAAAATTTTTCTAGCTTAATTCTCACACCAATATTCATCAATTCCCAACCAAATTCACTTAGAATAAAATCAATTTCAACCTCAACACATTACATGAAGAACTCGGCCAATGAGGATTAAATATGAAATTTGTGATTTCATGCTAAATGTCTTCAATTTCGGTTTCTATCACCACCATTTATCAAAATCATTACATCCTAACCATTTAACATAAAATGCCACAAAATTCCTTTCCAATATTCATTCCTCAACATTCTGCCTTGATGGGTTTCCATAAAACATGTGATTTTCTCACTTAATTTTCTTCCTAAACATGACTAACTAACTAAAAACACTAACATATCTTAAAATCAAATCAATCTCAACATCATTCTCTCTCCATACCCATTCGGCCAGCCATGATCCCACTATGAAAACATGTAATTCAACCATGGAAATGAGAAAATAAAGCATAGGAAAGGTACATCACTAGCAAAAGTAAAAATTTTTTTACCTTTTCTAGCTTGATTGCTTGAGATCCAATAATTTCCCTTTGATTTTCTCACTCTAGGGTTTGTTCTCCTTATTTTCTTTCTTTTCTCTCTTTGTTCTTGCTTGGCCGACCATTATGGGGAAGAAATGGGCTGGTTTTTGCTCTTTTATAATGAAAATAATAAAATACTAAAAGCTTGACACATAGTAAAATCTCATTGGTCCACAATTTTAAATTCTTATCCTTTTCTCTTTATTTCTCCACCACACAAATGTCATATTTATCCACACTAATAACAAATAAATTCCTTGATCTTGACAAGCGCTGGTGGTGTAAAATTACGATTTTGCTCCCGAGGTGGCAAAATTATAATTTTACCCCTATGCTTCGAAAATACCGAAATTATAATTTTGTTCACTTCTTAACCTCAAATTATACTCCAAATGATTAATCTTAGTCCAATGTAGTCAAAATCATTTTTAAAAATTCCCATTTTGTCCTCGAGTGGTAAAATTATCATTTTACCCCTAGATAGTCATTATTCCAAACTGACTCCAAATTAGTCCTCAAACTCTGAATCACTATTTTAAGTCTTCCCTGGACTATGAAATTCTCAATTTCATCTTTAAAATCCCTATTTTAGCTAGTTCGAGGTTTAATTCAGCTTAGTTGTTCCTCTAGGGGCAATACTGACTTTTAATGCTTTTTCGAGGCATTCGAGTATACAAGCATTCCACCAAGTACATGGATAACATGACGTATATTTTATAAAGTCGGGATTTACACAAATACTCTGTAAAGTCGGGCTTGACACAACAAACATCCTCAGTTGTATATTATTGTAGAACCATCTAATTGGAAAACATCCATGATTGACACTTCTTTAGAGTTAGGAGGAGAAAGCTGTTCTGACTGTGGTTCATGATGTGATGGAGAATTGTTATTGAAAAAGCCAAGCACTTCAGTGCCTTGATTAGATTCATCTTTATTTTGAGGCTAAAGAGTGGGAGATTTCCTCAATTGATCAATTTCTGGTTTAGGATCTTTAGTTTGGAAGACAAGACTTGCAACTTGAAAAGTAAAACCTTAAGCTTGGAAGGCAGGACCTTCAACAGCCTGTCTTGCTAGTGCTAGACTTAGTGTAGTAAAGGTGTCTTCAATTGTATGTTCAAAGGGCCTTTTTCCTTTCATCTTATTTTTAAGCTCTTCTAATTTTTCTTCAATTTTCAGCGTCCTTGTAGACTGCTCTGTGAGTTTTTCATCCATTCTCATGAGTAGATCAAAATCATTTCATTCGAAAACTGGGAAGAGGTTGCCTTTGATTGAGAAGGGAGAGACAGTTTTTCTCTTAGAGTGACCTTAGGGGTTTTGACAAACTTTTCACCTTTTAGTTTGTACCCCATCTTAGGTAGACTTCCAAGATAGATTGCTTCGTCCCTATTTTTTACTTGGTCTATTTCATACTTGGAACTCCATATCCCTTTTTTCTTTACCAGTGATATGATTATGTTTCCATATGGTAGATTTACTTTATCAATTTGACATGCTCATCTCATCCTTTCAATCATGAATCTGCCTAGGTTGAGTGGAGTACCATTGAAGGCATGCTCCATCAGCCACATGTCCTGAAGACTCACATAGTTGAAGCTGCCACTTCTTCCATGAATATTTGCTGTAATGAAATAATATAGAATTCTAATATGAGGGCTTTTAATAAAACTGGCATAACTCTTGGATGAATATCTTTCTTTCTTTCTTATGATTATCTCCCAAATAGATGAAGGGTCATAATTTTTTGAAATTTCATAATCACTTTCTTCACATTCAATTTTGAGCAGACTACCTAACTCTGTAGCAATCACCACAAACTCTTTTCCATTTAAGAAAACATTCAGATCATCATTATTGAAATCTTCAAGTTCCTCAAGTTCATTTTCATCTAATGCTATGCTTGCATAAAATTCCTTTACTAGGCTAGCACTATATGTTCTGTTCTTAAAGGTGATAAATTTCTTTAATTTCATTTCGTTAAAATAATTTGATAAGCTCGCTAGAATTTCAAGGGTCTCATCAAAGCTATTATAGTCGATTAGTTTACCATATGTAATAGGAGCATTTTCTATCTTTCTAAACTTGTCGTCATGAATTTTATTTATAAACTTGGAGGATGAAAGATTACCTTTCTTAGAGAGTTTTCCTTTTTCTATCTTTTGCTTTAATTTTTGTTGCTTCTTTTTCTGCTTTTTCCCAGATTTCTTAACCATAAGAGCGGACTCAATTTTCTTCTTCTTTTGCTGAGTTTCTGCTAGTGGACTCTCCTCCATTGGTCGTTTCCCTTTTTTTCTTTTCTAAAGCACTATTGGGTAATGTGGTTTTGGCCATAGATTTGGAATGGTTTCAAACTTAGTGTTTATGAGTTGGAGAAGTAGGAATTTCAATGTTGAGAGGGTCAATTTCATATGAGAGAAAATGGAAAGAGACTGAGTTAAGAGAAGTTAAACTTTCTCAAAAATCATCTGGCTCCCCCTCTTTAAGTATTGTCAGTTACCCTATCCATTTAAAATTAAAAAATTTAGCTTTTATTTCTATTTTTTAGTTAAGCGATTTTTCCTCTCTTTTTCTTTACCTGATAGGCTGCCCTTGCTTCTTTTCATTATTTTATTCATTTTCTCTTTATCTAACTAAGTTGAATATTGAAAGAAACAGAATACTCTTAGTTGATTAAGTGACTCTCTTAATCAACCAAGTGCCTACTGTTTTATGAAAGAAAACTTCTGAAATTTCCGAAAGTTCTTGTAGATTAATAATTCCTAGATTTCTTCCGATTTCACGGAATCTTTCCTCATTCAGTGGCTTGGTGAATATATAAACTAATTGTTGTAAAATGTTAACAAACTCAATTTTAATATCTCCTTTAATCACATGGTCTCTAATAAAGTGATGTCCAGTTTCAATATGTTTGGTCCTTGAATGCTAAACCGAATTCTTTAAGATATTAATGGCACTTGTGTTATCACAAAATATTGGTACATTATGCATTGTTACTCCAAAGTCCTTTAGTTGTTGTTTAATCTACAAAATCTGAGCACAACAACTACCTAGAGAAATATATTCTACTTTAGCTGTGGAGAGTGCAACAGAGTTCTGTTTCTTACTAGACCAGGACACAAGCATACTTCCTAGAAATTGACATGTTCCACTACTACTTTTTCTATCTGTTTTGCTTCCAGAAAAATCAACATTTGAATAACTTATAGGGCTGAATGATGATTTTGTTTTACAATAGTCGACTAGCTATGCTTAAGAGTAAATTATGGTTGATCCCCGCATATTGAAAAGCCATAAAAAAGTGCAAAATATGCAATGTTCCAAGGTATAATGATCTCAAAACATGGATTTGTGTGAGAATTTCAATTCAACCATGTTAAAACATCATTTTGAACATATATGATCAAAGATTCTTCAAAAAAACACGTAAACTCAAATTCTAGATTTTATTGCTCATTGTTTACAAGTGCTAAAAAGTTTAAATGCTCATTTGGAGAATCATGCCTTTGATATGCTCAAACATATTCAATTTACATAATAATGCATGACTATGACTTATAACATGTACAACAAGCATTTAAACAATGTTTAACCATAATAAGCATCAAATTTAGCATTTTCTACAATTTTCTAGCATATGGACAAAAATGCCCTTGAGGTAATTCAAGCATTCATTTGCAATAAGATCAAGTTATAATAGCATTGTCAACATAAGGCACACTTGTTCAAGTTTTATATCATTGAAATCATTATAGCCTCAAGCAATACAAGAAGATTTGGGAATTTGCTCGAAAATGCCATCAATGCCAAATTATCACACTCAAAATCATGCTTAAGAAATCCATTTCAATCAATTTCACCAATCATGAGAGAAATACCAAGCAAAATGGTATTTAGGTAATTCATGTATCAAATCAATTTTGCTCAACCATGCTATATCATCAAAAACAATGAATCAATTTCAAGCAAAGAGAATAAAAAGATTTCGCAAGAAAATCACTTGATAAAGATTTAATCTTTCTTTTCAAACTTTTTAACTTGAAACATTCAAGATTAAACTTACTTTTGTGAAAAATCATGAGCTCAATGTCACTCAATTTTGTTTCATTATGCTCTAAATAATTTACGAAATATGTAATCGGCATAATGGATCATGCATATGAATATCAAGGGTCATTTGCAAATATCTCATAATTATGTACCAAAAATGCCCTTATGGCCATTCAAGCTTACAAGCAAGCATGCACATCCACTAAGAACAAGTCACAAGTATTTTCAATGTGAAACAAACTTGTTCAATTCATAAATTGTTCTAAACTTAAAGGATGACAGCAATTTTCTCATATAAGCTCATTTTTCTTTAAAAGTACCAATCAAAGTAGTCAAAACTTGCAAGCTCATTATTAACCATCTTGAATTATTCAAGCAAGTTCTAGAATGTAGATCAAGATTGTTCAAATTGTAACGACCCTTCCCCGATCGCTACCGGCATCCGAGACCTCCGGGAAGACCCGTCAAGTACCGAACAAGCTATCTAGAATTGCCTGTCAGTTAACTACATACGATCACCATTTCATATTGATGCACAAACATTATACTTTCATAACATGAATTGAAACAAACACATACTTATTTATTTAAACTTTAAAGCATTTAATCACAAGTTTATACATTGAAATTCACAGTATTCAATTATTTATTTATAAGAAAATCAATGCCCTGTATAACTTAATAAAAAAAGTACTACGACTCAATCTTTAACAGCGGAGCGACTTGAGATAAAATGCTAGGAGATGCCTTTACCTATCCACAGTGGATCGAACGCGCCAATGATTGTACGTTAGGTTGATCTTTGTCTGTAAAAGGGGAAAAAGAGGGGTGTGAGTCTCATAAACTCAGTGATCATCGACTCCGTGAGTAGGGTATAGATGGGAAAGAAGCAAATGATAGATTAGTTGAATATAAAATGCAAGATTATAAAAATAATTTGTTTCAAATGGGGGTTTGTGCCTTATATAAAAATCGAGAATTTATTGTAAAGTGTAATCAACCAAAGTGTATATCAAATCAAGTAATTAAAATTTGTGCATTGAGAAGGTTAATAACTAGTTTCAAACCAAATTAGTAAAATATCATTCTAAACCTCATGTTCATAAAAGATCTTTGCAGTCAAAATTATCTCATGTATTGCTCAAAGTAAATCAATAAAATTTGGCAAGCTCTCGTGAAACTAAACATTAATCGGGTGTATACATCATTCACAAATTGCCTCGCATGCAAGGGTAAAATTCATATAATAGTAAAACCAAGGGGAGCTGCAGAAAATCATATAAATTTCTATTTTCACCATGCAAAGAAATATGAGTTTGAAAACCAGAGAAATGCCATTCTCGAGTAGGAAATGAAAATAAACCCGTGGTTCTGCTACCACGTAATAACATCCGGGAGCATCGCTTCCACCGTATTCCCATATAATGCCATGGCAATCTCCATGATGTTGGCCGACATCGAAGATATCAAGTGATCGCAACTGCTATCACAAGTGGCTGAGCCACATATACATATCAGAGGCCGCGGCCCCCACCATGCCTAACCGCCCATCGACAACCCGTAGGTTCTCTGGCTAGAGCTCACTCGTGCACGAGGGTCACACTTAACCGATGTGACACCCGACCTAATCTCGAATCTCTTGATTAAATAAATCATTTAAAAAAAATCCAACTTGGGTTTTCAAGAAGATAATTTAAAATCATTCTCAAAACATCGATCTCCGTATCATGTCAAAACTCTTATTTTATAAAATGTTCCTTGTAAATATTTGCATGACATTTTTATATCAAAATAGCATGGTGAATATGTGATAAATTCATGAATGCACACCACACACACAATAAGGCACATTTTGGATATAAATCACATTGAAAAGCTTGTTTCCCGACTTAAAACACTTTAAGTATATAACATATACATAGATACATAGTCAAAGCATTTTCAAATATTTATGCATCCACAAAACACCTAAAAATTCTACCAGCTCATGCTATCCACAAATTTTGCACCTAACGTAAAATATACGTACATATATATATATATACGAAATTTTTAAAATTGACATCCCCTATTAATTCAAAGATGCATTTAACTATACCTTCTTACCGATCACCCATTATTTTCTTCGGCCTGTCATCACAATGAACCACCTTTTCTTATTTCTCCTAAATATTAAAACCCAATTAATATATATACCTTACTTTATTTTATTTTATTATATATTATTATAGATTTCCATTTATTTATTTTAAATTTTTACCTTTCTTTCTTCTTTTTTTTTTCTTCTTTAAGCCGGTAACCATTTCTTCACGTCTTCTTTTTAAAACGGGTAGCCATCTTCCTTCCTTTTGTCCTTTCAAACCAGCAGCAAGTTCCTTCCTTTTTCCCTTCAAAGTCAGTAGCCAAGGCTACTCCTTTCTCCCACCAAATTTGACAGCCAAAGCTACTCCTTCATTTCCTTTAAAATGGCAGTAAAACCATTTTCTTTCTCCTATTTAAATGGCAGAAATCAGCCTTCTCAAACTCAACTTCTTCTCCCTTCCTTTTCTTTCCTTTCTCTTCCTCATCCCTCTATTATTATTTTTTTTCTCCCTTACCCGGCTGAATGAAGAATAAATAATGGCTAAAGAAAAATGGGGAAAGGAACTGGACATGATGGACCACTTATCATGTCCCCTTCTTTTATTTATTTAGCTAATTTCTCTTCCTTCCTTTCTTTTATTTGTGGTCGGCCCCTACTGTCAAGCCCAGCCCTAAAATATCTGTCATGACATTTATATTTTTGACATTATGCCTGCATATTAAAATATCTCAAAAAAATGGATAAAAGCCGATATTGTGCTTAGAAGTACAACTAAGTCGATTATACCTCGAACTAATTAAAATAGGGATTTTAAGGTGAAATTGGGAATTTCACAGTCCAAGGATGACTTAAAATGACGATTTGGAGTTCGAGGGCTGATTTGGAGTCAATCGAGAAAATTGACCGATTATGGGCAAAATGGTCATTTTGCCACCCAAAATTTAAATTTGGATATTTGATGAAATTTTTAGCCAAGATTGGTCATTTGGAGCATAATATGAGGTTTAGCAGTGAAAAATTTTAATTCTCAATATTTTTGTAGCATAGGGGTAAAACGGTAATTTTGCCACTTTTCACCTTCAACACTGGTCAAATTTGTGGATTTTATTTATTGTGGGAATGGATTAATATGGCATAAAGATGTGGTGAAAAATTTAAGTGAAAAAGTCAAATATTTAAAGTATTAAAAAAAAATAGACCAATCACAAAGTGCCACGTGTCAAGCTTTATTATTTTATTATTTTTTATAAAAATCAACCCATATTTATCCCATTTCTCTCACCATATTCGACCAAAGGAAGAAAATAAGGAAGAAAAAGGAAAAACAAAGAGAAAACAAAAACCTAGTTAAGAAAATCAAGGAAATTCATTAACTTTTCAAGGAATCAAGCAAGATAAGGTACGATTTTTCAAGTTTTGCTTGAGATCTACAATACCCATGCTTTATTTTCTCATTTCCATGGTTGAATTGCTTGTTTTCATAATGAATGAGAGGTAGGTTGAATGGGTATGGTGAGAGAAATGACGTTAGAATTGATTGATTTTGAGTTATGTTAGTGTTTAGAGTTAGTTAATCATATTTGGAAGTAAAACAACAAGGAAAAATTTCATTTTCCCCCACCATCCATCAATAGCCGAATGCCCTACGTTGTGTATGTTGGTGAATTGATTTTTGTTTCAAGAGAAATTGTCACGACCCAAATTTCACGGGCCATGACCGGCACATGGGCCCAATGGGCATAGCCCACTAAACCCAAGCAAGCCTTTTTCCTTCATTTTACTCCACGTATGATCATGTGAGGCATCCACACGCAATGCACCCAGTGCACACAAAGCCAACTCATATTGGCATTATCAACAAAATATGCATATACATATCGGTCAAACATACAATTTGACAATGTACATTACATGTACATAATCACAATACAAAAGATCCATGACTTTTAGCGGAGAATTTACAAAATACGAGCAACTATTGAATGCTGGACACCTACCAGAAGATGAACACAATGATCCCTCGATCTAGGATTCAACAATCTCTTGATCTGAAAATAAGATTTTTTGAAAAACGGTGAATACAATACTCAGTGAGTGAACATTAGGTGGGAACAAGCAATAATATCTAGGGAGGATTTAAAACCATGATGCACACACTTGGAACAAACCATTTTGAATCAGTTCAATATCAAACCCTTTCCCTCAATTCAAATTAATTTACAATGAAAAAGTACTCAAGTTCACGCATATTTACACATAGATAAAAATCACACACGATTACATACACCACACCGTTTTTTTTCTTTCAATTTAGTCCACTCTCTACTCGCATAGGCATATATAAACACATATATAAACACAAATACCACCACTATCTCACCAGCTCATGTGCAAGCCCCACATCACGCACATAGCTGGAGTTATCATGTGCATCCACCCACATCGTGCACATATATGGATTTATCGTGTGCATCCACCCACATCGTGCACAGGCAATATCATTATCCATATCTGTGAGACCTTGTCGGATTTGTTAAAAGTCAGTATTATATCTAACGGTACAATTAAGTAAATCGAACCTTGAACTAGCTTAAATAGAAATTCTAAGAGGAATTTGAAAATTCTGAAACCCACAGAATGGCTTAGAATAGTGATTCAGAGTTCAAGGTCCAGTTTGGAGTCAATCGGAAAAATTTACCGGTTAGGGACAAAACGGTCATTTTCCCATTTGATGATTTAATGGAGATTTTAGCCAAAATTTGATCAAATTGGACGAAAAATAATTTTATGAAATGCAGTTACGATTATTGGATTATAAAATGATGTTTAGCAGTGTAAAATTGTGATTCTCGGTATTTTTGGAGTACTAGGGTAAAATGGTAATTTTGCTACCGGAGGAATAAACGGGAATTTTTTTAAAAAAGATTTTGTCCCATTTGGTTAATATTGATCAATATTAGTGTTATTTGAGGTTGGACAGTGAAAATAATGTGATTTCGGTACATTTCGAAATATAGGGGTAAAATCATAATTTTGCCATCTAAGGGGCAAAACGGTAATTTTTCACCACCAGAACATATTTTTCCAGCCATGGTCATCTTTTGATCATATCATGATTTAGAATAATCAAGTGGTGGAAAAGAAATGGAAGAAAAAGTCAAAAAGTTAGAAAAATGGGCAAATAAGCATGCGACACGTGGCATGCTTGATTATTTTATTATTAAGACATAAAAATCAGCCCATTAAATCCCTAATTCCCTCACATATTTGGCCTAAGCATCAAGCAACAAGAACAAAGGAAGAACAAAGGCAAAAATAAGAAAACCTAGGTGGAAAATCAAAAAGAAAGTGAAGAAATCAAGGAAACAAGCTAGGTAAGTTAGATATTCTTTAAATCTCCTTGATACCTAGCTAATCTATGCTTTTGTTCTTGATTTCCATGGTTAAATATTGAGATATCATGATGAATTGAATTCTGAAAAATGAGTATTGAAGAGGAATGATTGTTGGATTGGCTTGATTCTAGACTATGTTAGTGTTTGGAGGTAGGTTAGCATGTTAGTAAGCAAAACCGTAAAAAGAAAATTTGATTTCCCCATGAATCACTCAAGGCCGAACCTAGCTTGTTGAAAACCAATGAGGAAATTGTTTCATTTCAAATGAGATGATTTCATTTGGAATGAAATAAATTAGAAAATGACAAATTAAAGTAAAAAAGTCTAGTAGGAAAAATTACAGTGATAATGCACTGTAATGGTTGAATTTTCCATGAAGAAATGGAAAAGTTTAATGCTGAAATTGGCACTAATTAAATGGTATGTGGTGAATTAAGGTATTAGAAAAAGAATGGTACAATTTGGAATCAAATTGGACGTATTGGCCAATTTATTGGGTGAGCGGTCGAATTTAATTGACACCGTGTTGAAGCAATAATCGGACACATTTTTCGTTTGCCTATCATGCGTTAGTAATTTAAATTAGTTTATGTTAGGTTGGGGGTAATATAGTAAATTCCCTAATTTTATTTTGTGTCAAGGTGGTGAGACATCTCAAAAAGGCAAAGGAATCGTGATTGAGGACTGTTAATCCGAGTGCACCTGAAATCCGGATTTGTGACACTGTGAGTGAACTTGCATTTCAAATTATTTTAGGAAATGCACGATGTATTGAAAATGGATAATCTAAATGAATTTATCCAAATTTCTTAAAAATGAGTGCCAAGAACAATCCCTTGAAAATAAATGATTTTATGTGGTAAATTGTGGTATGCATGAAAGCATGAAATTATGTAGTGAATTGTGGTATGTATGAAAGCATGAAATTATGTGGTGAAATGTGGTATGCGTGAAGGCATCAAATTGTGCTGTCATATATGTGTAAATATGTGAGATGTATTGATATTTAATTATGTTGATATATAAATGTACATGTGTACGATATGGGGGAAACACATGTCGATGATATTGGATGCGAAAATATGACAAATGATATGGTTTGTGCACGATGTGGGGGAATGCACACAATGACTCCAGCTATGTGTACGATGTGGGGGTTGCACCTGAGCTGGTGAGATAGAGTGATATTGTTTGTGCACGATGTAGGAGGGATGCACACGATAACTCCAGCTATGTGCGCGATGTGGGGGTTGCACATGAGCTAGTGATAGAGTGGTGATATTGTGTGTTTGTGTGTGAAATTGAGTAGTATTTAATTATAAATTAAATTGAAGTGAGGGGAAGGGTTTGATAATAAATTGGATCAAAATGAATGTGTTCCAAATGTGTGCATCATGTTTTATTAACCCTTCCTGATATTATTGCTTGTTCCTACCTAATGTTTGCTCACTGAGTTTTGTACTCACCGTTTTCAAAAATTTATGTTTTCAGATCAGGAGATTGTAGATTCCTAGATCGTGGGATCATTGTAGTTCATCTCCTGGTAGGTGTTTGGCATTCAATAGTTGCCCGTTTTTATTGTAAATGTCTCCACTGGAAGTGATGGGCTTTTGTATGGTGGTTATGTACATGTAATGTACACTGCCAAAGTTTATATTTTACTGGTATGAATGTAAATGTGTAAGCAATGTAAACTACTAAATATATGACTGGTATAGTGCATGTATATTAATGTCGATAATGCCATTGTGATTTGGCTATGTTCACACCCGGGGAAAGGTGTGTGTGTATGTATGATTGGATATGCCATTGTTAATTGACTTTGTATGCACACTGGGTGCATTACATGTGGATGCCTCACACGAGCATATGTGGAATAAAGTAAGTGGGAATAGGCTTGCTTGGGCTTAGTGAGCTATGCTCATTGGGTCTTTGCACCAGTCATGGCCCGAGAATTGGGTCGTGACAATATCTCCACACCCATCATCACCGACATGTGCTCCCCCACATCGTGCACATGTACGGTTATTATTCTCACACAATATTACTTGTCAATACATATCACACATCTACACATATATAGCAGCATAATATAGGGGCACATGAATTCATGCCTTCATGCATATCACATTTCACAACATCAAGCATTTTTATCTAGGGATTGTTCCCCAGCACGCATTTTAAGAAAATACGGATAAAATCATTCAAACATTTCATCTCAATATATGTGCTTTTCCCAAAACAATGTTGAAATGCAAGTTCACTCACAATATTAGGAGTAAAAATACTCTTATTCTCGGTCCACGGGTGCAGTCTCCTACTCGTACCAAATAGCTCACCATCTATCCATAGTACATGACACGTAATTCAATAATTTATGTCAAATCATTTTTAAATAATTCAGGCTCTACATTGATGCATTTAATGAGATGCACAATGCTCGGTAATTATCTAAACTCGGTATTCACTATAAATTTAATTATGTACCTCAATAAATCGGTATTGGCCTATTTCGATCCATTACTCGATTAATTGGCCAATACGCCCAATTTAACTCCAAATCGATTTCTTTCACTTTCTATACTCTAAATATATTTCTCATACTCCCAGTGTCCTATAATGCACCAAAGTGCTCTAATGCACTTAACTTTCCCATTGATTTTTTTTTTCAATTTGCTTGTTAAAGACACTATGCTTAAAATTACTATTTTTCGATTTCCATTGCCTCTTTCAGTGTCCATTACCACAGTCCATTAAATTCTATTATTTAGCATAAAACATCACAAAAATCTTTACCACTAATTTCACTATAAAATTCGGCCATATATGGGTTCTTGAACAACATGAAATTTTTCCATAATAAACATTATCACTTTTGGTTTCTCCCACCACAAACAACTAAGATATCCAATTAATTTCATTTCCTTTCTAATACTTCAAAATCAAACCAATTTCATCGTCAATTTCTTTCCATTTCACTTGAAATGAAATAATTTCATTATCAACCCATTCTCCATAAAATTCAACCATGGTGGGCATTAACCATAAAATTTTCCTATTTAATTTTCCTACCATAAATCATTATTTCCTTGACTAATTCACTTGAAACAAACCAAATCCATCATCCTCACACACCCTGGAAGATTCGACCTATGATGATTAATGGGGAAAATGAACTTTTTCTTGTTGTTTTACTTCCTAAACATAATAAACTAACTAAAAATACTAACATAACTCAAAATCAAATCATTCCAACATATTTTCTCTCTCCATACCCATTTGACCAGGTTTGAATCCATCGTAAAAACATGCAATCTAACCATGGAAAGTAAAGGAAAATGCATGGGTAAGGTAGAAGTCAAGCTAGAAATGAAAAACCTTTCCTTTTTCCATTGATTTCCTTGAAAATCACACTTTTTCCATTGATTTCTCCCACCTAGGGTTCTTATTTTTGTTTTTCCTCCCTTCCTCTTGTGTAAGCCGTCCATGATGAGAGAGAAATGAAGGCGTATGGCTGATTTTTATGCTTTAATAATAAAATACTAAAGCTTGACACATGGCATAAAGCAATTGGTCCATTATTTTAATTATTTGACTTTTTCTCTTTATTCTCCACCACACATTTGTCATATTTATCCAATTCCATGCTGAATAAAACCCCTTGGTATTGATAAGTGTTGGGGAAAAAAATTTACCGATTTGCCCCTAGGGTAGAAAAATTACGATTTTGCACCTATGCTCCGAAATGTACCGAAATTGCATTTTTCCCACTTTTCAACCTTAAATAACACTTCAATTGATTAAACTACATCAAATGGGGCCAAAATCTTTTCTAAAAATTCTCATTTTGTCCTCTGGTGGTAAAATTACCATTTTACCTTTGTGCTCTAAAAATACCGGGAAATTAAATTTATCATTGCTAAATCTCATATTATGCTCCAATAATCATATTATACTTCCAATAATTAATCTTGAACAAATGTGATCAAAATCTTTTATAGAAATCTCCATTTTGTCTTTAAATGGCAAAATGACCGTTTTGTCCCTAATCAGTCAATTTTCCCGATTGACTCCAAATTAGACCTCGAACTTCGAATCACCATTCTAAGTCATTCTGTGAGTTTTAGAATTCTCAAATTCCTCTTAGAATTTCTATTTGAACTAGTTCGAGGCTCGAATTAACTTGGTTGTACCACTCGATACAATACCGACCCCCTTACAAACTTTTCTGAAGGGTCTCAAGTATACAAGCATTCTATCTACAGGTCTATAGAGGTTGAGGCCTCACAGAAATGACTTAGAAAATGATGAATAATGGTGAGAAAATTAAGTAGGAAAAATCACGGTGTCAGTGCACTGTAATGGTCGAATTTTCCATGAAGAAATGGAAGGGTTTTGATGTTGAAAATGGTGTTATTTGAATGGTGTTTGGTGAATTGAGGTATTAGAAAAGAAATGGAGCAATTTGGAATTAAATTGGACGTGTTAGTAATTTAATCAAGTGATAGGCTGAATTAGGTCAACACCGCGTTTAAGTGGTTAACCGAGCATACCTAATTAGCACAAATGTAGTGATTAAATTATTGTGCAACTTGTCAAAGTGGTGAGCCCTCTAATAAAGGCAAGAAAATCACACCCGAGGATTTATAATCGGAGTACCCGAATTCGGTTTCCGAAAACTGTGAGTAAACTTGCTATCGTCTTAATTATCTAGAGTAGATTTTATTCAATTTGGTGATTTTGTGAAAAATGAATTTTAAATGGTAAAATGCTTTGTTTTATGTGAAAAATGTGAATTAATAAAATAAAATGAATTTTCATAAATTGAATTGAAAATCAGACAATGATTTTGGAAAATAGTGTAATTGGAGATTGTTTATTGTTGTATTATAAATTATGATTTGAAATTGATTGGCTTATGACAATATATGAGCATGAATGGCTAAACTGATTTTCGTGTTAGAATTACAAGTACTGTGTATTCAGCCTTGAGAGGCTAGGTTGCAACAAATTGCCATGTCATGCAATTGCAATTTTATAAATAAATTGGTAGATAAAATAATCCATAATCCCTATAGTGGAGGTTTTGCGGACTAGCCTAAGAGAAGGGGCACAGAATCAGATATACCTTACCTCGATCGGAGAGCTGTGTGTGGGGTGTCTCTAGAGGTAAAGATTTGAGTGCACTTCACGTGGATCATTGCATGAGAGTGGGACTTAGCCAACGCCAAGGAATGGCTAGATTTTAAAATGTAAAAATATGTTCATATGTGTACTACATTGAACAGCCTTGGCGGTCTCGGTCAGATGCTTCAACCGGGGTATCCTCGAGAATGATTTTGGCATGAGCCAAGTATTGAAGAGATGCATAAGCCATATTAAATATTAATTATTCGAGTAAAATGATTCTATTTTACTTGATAGAATATTTTATTTGTCTCTACTCGATTGAAATGAGTTGAGATAAGGTGAAATGTGATATGAAGAATGAGTTTGAATTTATCTACATTTACTCGACTTTAGATAATTTAGCTAGTATCTGTTTACCCACTGGGATTTTAAATCTCACTACTCTCCTTTCCACCATTTCAGGATCGGAATAGTCAGTAGATAGCTGAATTTGCTGAGGACTAAAGTTGGCTTGCAACCTCACTAACAGTAGGTTCACTGTCCCCTATACTTTTGTTCATTGTGGGCCCACTTGTCACTGTAAATGAAATTGTATATTGTGGTTAACTTTATTATTGTATTTAAGAATTTATTTTACTTTTATGTCCCAAAAATTGTTTACCGATAATTCTACAAAAATAGTTTTATAAGAAATTAGTATATTTTCTTGAATATTTTTATTATATTTTAATAGTTATAAATTTTACTCAAAAAAAGTGTTTTATGTATCTAAATTTATTTTAATTTATGACATTTGTGTTTTCCACTCGATTACTACATTTTTAGTTGGTTTCGAAAGATTTCAGGGGAAAAATGACCGAAATGCCCCTATGAGGCGAAAACTGTTTTTCTACTATTTTAAGTTGAAAGAAAATTAAAATCATTTGAGCATGACGTTCAGTGTTGATTTCTCACGGGGGAGACGAGCAAAATGGTACTAAAAGCCTTGCAGGGTTTTGATCGGTATTCGAGGTATGAATGCTTGTTGAGACGTCGCGGCGGTTGTCACGGGCTCGATGGGAGTTTCGGGTCGTGACACCTACCCCCTATATTCTTCTCTTTCTTTTGCTTTTGTCTTCATTCTTTTCTTGACTCCATGTGGCCGGCCCCCTTCCATTATTTGTTGACTAGTTCAACCTAAATTAAAAAAATGGTTGTTTGACTTTCCTCTTTGCATGTTTAGCTGACCTTTGCTACATTATTTCTTTTCTTCATTCCATGAGGCCACCTACTTCACACTAAAAAAATTGTTTGACTTTTGAACATCTTTTCTTCATCATCTATCTCATTTCACTCCCAATTTCTTTTTACTCCTCTTTTTTTTTTTAAATGGGATAAAGGGGTGTTACAATATCCCCTACCTAAAGCAAATTCATCCTCGAATTTAAATAAAGTGGGTCGGTACAGCATACGTTAATCGTGAAAGAGGTGTGGGTATTCTTTTTTTATCTCCTCTTCCGATTCCCATGATGCCTCTTTCGCTGCATAGTTTTGCCACAGGACCTTTACTAAGGCAATTTCCTTGAAACACAGTTGCTTCACTTGATGGTCCAATATTGCCACTAGCAGCTCTTCGAAGGTCAATCTTTCATCTAATGGAACCAAATCATAACATATAACATATGTCGGGTCCTTGATGTACTTCCTTAACATAGACACATGAAAAGTGGAATTCACTTGAGCTAGTTTCATTGGTAAAGCTAATTGATGTGCTATGGACTCAATTCATTCTAGAATCTCAAAAGATCTAATATATCTTGGGGTCAACTTCCTTTTCTTCCAAAATCTTTTGCTTCGTTTCAAGGGAGTTACCTTCGAAAATACAAAATCTCCCACTTGAAACTCTAAAGGACGATGCCTACTATCGACGTAAGACTTTTATCTACTATGGGCTATCCTTAGACGATCCATTACCAAACTCACCACATCAAATGCTTGTTGAACCAAATTAGGAGCAAATAACTTTCTTTCTCCCACTTCAAACCATCCAACGGGTGACCTGCACTTTCGTCCATACAATGCTTCAAACGGAGCCATTCCGATACTAGCTTGATAGTTATTATTATATGCGAATTCCATTAAGGGTAATTGTTGATTCCATGTGGTTCCCAAATCCAATACAATTGACCTACAATTCAATTGGTATACTTCTTTTATGGCTATTATCATCTTTTAAAATCAAATTGGCATTACCCTTCATAATCATTATTGCTTATTATTAGAACATCGAGTATGCCTTTATATCCATCACAAACTTTAAACCATAACTCTTCCTCGATCGTCCAAATAAATTTAATTTTTTTTGTATTACATTTATGCATACTTAATCACCCTCTTATTACTTTGTTCCTTGTCAAACTCCTTGGCATTTATTCATTCATTTCGTCCCTATACCATGTTAGGTAGCTTATAGCATTATAAACATGCCATATTCATTCCTACACATATTCTCAATGTTGGGGGGAAAAATTAAGGCCTTCAATTATTCCCACATACTTCATGTCTACCTTGCACATATGCACTCCCAACCTTCTCCATCTTTCCGTTAATTACTCATTCGAAGATTCACACTTCTACATCATTCTTAATTTGATACAGTTCAAATTGTGTGGAAAGGCAGTTCACTTGTCAATATTCATCTTTAATTTAAAATTCTTTCATTCACCATTTAATTCTTTTCGGTAATTCTAGCCCTCATGTTCTAAAATATATTATCATTATTATAACTTAGAACTTTTTGGTCATCCTTAATAAGATTTAATTTTACCTTTCTTACTCAATCTCGTCAAATTTTCGCATTATAATATTCTCACCATTTATTTCCATCCATAGCTCTATTGCCGCATAAAGAATTTGGCATAATTATGAAATAACACTTCATTTATTCTTGCGTCTCAATCATATGATCCCATCTTGACAATTATGTAGGAATTCTCTTCATATCCACATAGCTGAATATCTAATTGTATCTCTTATCATTGTACCATTCATGTAACTCATTGAACATATTGTGTTCAAAACTCAAATTACTAAAAATAGTTGTTCACTTCCATCATTTACATACGCAACCCAACATATACATACATACATGTATATATATATATATATTTATTTTAAACATCAACATTTATCACCAGTGTAGGGACTCCTATCAGCTATATTCGAATAGAATTCCCTTTTTACTTTACTTTTCTCATTTTTGACATTTCTAATTTATCCTTCTTTTCCACTTCCATAAATCATAGTTAGTTTGCGAACATTGGAATACAATCAATATCCAATTCACTCTTTAGACATGTAAGTTATCATTCGACTTACATTCTACCATACTTTATCTTTCATGTAGTCCATATGAACTCACTTTATGCCGATGCACCACTTTACGTACTTACAAACTTAAGCTTTTCTCTTATCATTTCCAACCATATATATGGATTTCAGCATACTATATATCATTGTATCATAGTATCATTATCCATATCTTTCATGGCTTGTAACTCCGGGTCCATGACAACCGTCGCGACGTCTCGACAAGCATTCATACCCCGAATACGAATCCAAACCCCGCAAGGCTTAGCATTAGCATTTGCACTTCCCCAGTGAGCGATGGTTATTAATTTTCACATTTCAAGAAATCATAAGTCATTTCTAAACCAAAACGATAAAATACTATTTTTCGGCTCAGAAGGGCATTTTCGTCATTTTTCTTCAAAATTTCTAAACTTGACCAACAACGTAGCAAGTGAGTGTAAAACACATAATTCATGATTTAAAATAAATTTAGATTTCTAAAACACTATTTTTGAGTAAAATTATAACTATTGAAATATAATAAAATATTCGAGAAAATAGGCTAATTTCTCATAAAACGATTTTTATAGAAATATCGATAAACAATTTTTGGGACGTAAAAATAAAATATATTCATACACATTATAATGTAGATATCCAAAGCATAATATTACTTTACAATGACACGTGGGCCCATAACTAACCAAAATGCATCGAGAACGGAGAACCTATAGTTCTTATCGATTCAAGTCCACTATGGTCCTTGATCGAACCTGCTAACTACGGGCTATTCTGAGCTTGAAATGTGGATAGGAAGAGGGGTGAGATTATAAACTCCCAGTGAGTAAACAGATACCATCTAAACTGTCTAAAGTCGAGTAAAAGGAGACAAATTTAAATTCATTCTTTGTATTACAATTCACTTCATCTTAACTCATTTTAACTGAGTAAAATAAAATTATTTCACTCGAATAATTATTATGGCTTATGTTCGAATAAATAATATGGCTTATGAATTTCTAAAAATCTAAACTTGGCTCCTACCGTAATCCTTCTCGGGGATACCCCGGCTGAGGCATCTAACCGAGACCACCAAGGTTGTTCAGTGTAGTATACACATGAACATATTTTTATATTAAAAATAGTATCTAGCCATTCCTTGGCGTTGGTTGAGTCTCACTCTCACGCGGTGGTCCACGTGAAGTGCACTCAAACTTTACCTCCAGAGATACCCTTCACACAGCTCTCCGATTGAGGTAAGGTAAATCTGATTCTGTGCCCCCTCTCTTAGGCTGGCCCACAGAACCTCCACTGCAAGGATTATGAATTATTTTATCTACCACCCTATTTATAAAATATTAACTAGCATGATATGGTAAATTTTCACAATCTAGCCCCTCAAGGCTTAATACGCAATACATATAATTTTCAACATGAAAACCAGTCTAGCCATTCATGCTCACATATTGCTATAAGCCATATAATTTATAACACAAGCTGGCCGTCTCCAATTACTCTAATTTTGAAACCAATTGTTCAATTTTCAAATCAATTTATAAAAAATTCAATTATTTCGTAAATCCAATTTATTTTTAAATTTCACAATTTTCTTGTAAAATCAACAATTCACCCAATAAAATGATTTTTCATAAAATATTTAAATTTAATAAAATCTACTCTAGATAATTAAGACGATAATAAGTTTACTCACTGTTTTCGGAAATCAATTTTGGGTACTCCGACTAGTAATCCTCCGGTGCGATTTCCTTGCCTTGATCCGAGGACTCACCACCTTGACAATTTGCACAATAAATTAATTACCACAATTGTGCTAATTTGATATAAACCTAACCTAAATTCTACATGAATGTGTGAACTACTCGAGTAACCGTTAAAATACAATGTCGACCTAATTTGACCTATTACTCGATAAAATAGCCATTGTGTCCAATTTAACTCCAAATTGTGTCATTCCTTTTCTAATACCATAAATCATCAATTATCAGTCAAATGACATAAAATTCAGCTTAATTTCCTTTCCATTGCTTCATAGAAAAATTTGACTATAATGGGGCATTATCACTAAAATTTTTCCAATATCAATTTCTCACCATAATTAATCAATTTCAAAACCATCTCACTTGAAATGAAATCATTTCATTTCACACACACATCCTAAGGCATTTGGTCGTTGAAGATTCATGGGAAAAATTAATTTTTTTCTTGTTGTTTTGCTTACTAACATGCTAAACTATCTCTAAACACTAACATACCTAAAAATCCAACCATTCCAAGATCATTCTCTCTCCATACCCATTGTTTCAGAATTGAATTCATCATGAAATCATGCTTCTCAACCATAGAAAATGAAAAGAAATGCATGAGTATTGTAGATCTTAGGTAAAAGTGAAGAAATTTTACCTTTTTCACTTGATTTTTCCTTGAAAATCATATTTTTTTCTTGAATTTCTTGCACCTAGGGTTTATGTTTTTATTTTCTTTCCTTTTCTTCTCTTCTTTCCTCTCTTGGCTGAATATGATGAGAGAGAAATGGGCTGATTTATGCTATTTTATAAAGAAATAATAAAATATTAAAAGTATTCCACATGGCATTTTTCTATTGGTTCAAATTTTAAATATTTGACTTTTTATCCATTAATTCTCCACCATACAATTCTCATATTTATCCATTGCCATGTTGAATAAAATCCCTTGGTCTTGACAAGTGTTGGGGTGAAAAATTTACCGATTTGCCCCCAGGGCGAAAAAATTACAATTTTGCCCTTATACTCCGAAATGTACCGAAATTATATTTTCCCACTTTTCAACCTCAAATAACACTTCAATTGATCAATCTTAATCAAATGGGGCCAAAATCTTATCTAAAAATTCTCATTTTATCTTCAAGTGGTAAAATTACCATTTTGCCCTTGTGCTCCAAAAATACCAAGAAATTAAATTTATTACTGCTAAACTTCATATTATGTTCCAAATAATCATATTATACTTCAAATGATTAATCTTTGTCAAATGTGATCAAATTCTTTTATAGAAATCTCCATTTTGTCCTTAAATGGTAAAATTACTGTTTTGCCCCTAATCGGTCAATTTTCCCGATTGACTCTAAACTGACCTCGAACTCCGAATCACTGTTTTGAGTAATCCCTAGGCTGTGAAATCCTCAATTTCACTCTTAAAATCCTTATTTGAACTTATTCAAGGTTTAAATCATTTCAGTTGTACTTCTAGTTATAATATCGACTTTTAAATACTTTTTCGGGCTATTCAAATATACAATCACTCTATCAATCACATGTATAACATGGTAGATATTTTAAGGCTGGGATTGACAATATCTCAATTAGTAAATACTCTTTTCCTTCAGTTAGATTTTAGTATCCATGAATGCTTTACGATCTTATTGACCTTTCAAGTTCATTTTTTTTTACTAAATCACTGCATCTTATGTAATATCACAATCCCTAAAAGTCACATTTGTTTGAGGTCATGTACATTTCTTACATTTTGAATACTAATTTCCCACAATAAGAAATTTTTCATTAACCAACATCATTATTTCAAAAATTAAGAATTTATTCTTCCCCTATTTTTAGCAGCACTGCTAATAATATAAATTGTATCAGTTATCATCACATAGTATCAACGCACTAGGTGCCTTCGTTCTACCAACATTCATACCCTATAAGAATTAATTAAAAGATTTATGTACTTTGACTAATACTAATTCCCTTCAAGTATATCTTAAGTACTCCAAGTGTATGCTCACATATTGATAACCTTCCTATTTGTCATGATCATAAAAACTACAATTTACAAATAACTTTCTATCATATGCATACTATTAGAACATTAATTTCAACAGATTTAATTCACCTTTGGTGGTATATCAAAATCATCCCTGAACACATTTCTATACTAACATTGATATACCTTTGCCATAACATTTAGTATAAATTTGTTTAAGCAACGATCTAAAAATTTGCTCCTTGTTACGTATATCTCAAATTGTACACCTCTTATCATCGAGATTGTGACTTTACTCTTCAATTTTCTTTTTTAACCAATTACATTTATAAAGTAAATAATTTACTTAATTATTGCATCTTGCCTTTGCGGTCTTAAGATCAAAGTTGTCTTAAACTTAAGATGCAGAAGCTCCCTCTTAGAGCATATCCAAAAATTAAAATTTTCTAAGCCCGTCACCTTTGGAGAAATCAAATTCAAGACTAATCATTTGCACCATAGTTTGCATACTAATCCAATTAGACTCTTAAATTGATCCTTTAAAGCGATTCATGTATCAAACTCAATTTTGAATTCCATAAGGCATTTAGACTAGAATCAATTTTCTAAAGTCGTTTAACTTTAAACAACCACATTCATCATTAATCCTTTAATTCCTTAGCTTCATGTTAAGCATAGCAAAATTCAAGCTCATCCTTAGAGTAGATTTGTTTATTAACCTTTTTCTTCTTGACCATACATCAATTATAATAGTCATTGATTTTCACCCTTGAGCTAAATCATGCACTTATAATTATACCCCAACATAGTTTAATCAAACCTTGGGATCTCATCGTCACTTAATGGAATTCAAAACCAGATCCATCTAAGCTGATGTACACATATTCAACACATATCTGCATATAAAATATTTCAGAAGTTCAGCACCATTCTTATATAGGCAATGCAATTTAATTAACACAGTGCACTTACTTTCGTGCATGCAAGTATCAGTTTACACCTCCCTTAATACTTAAATTTATAAACTTCAAGTGAATCTCAACTATCATTATTTATTCCAGCCAAAAATATACCTCTCATTGCCATTATTGTATGTTCTCCTTTTTATTGTCTTCCAATACCCCATAGTGATCAAATTTCTTCCCATTGACAATCATGGCTCATTTTTGAACTCCACCAATTGAATGAGTTATTACGAACTTATTAGTCCAATTTCACTTTCCTCCACTTTTGGTCGAAGGGGTATATCATCACATCAACCTTTCATTAGAAGCATTTACTTAAAATATTTCCAACAACAGCTTGTGTCTCGGGCGGCATCTCAAACCCAAACATCGACAATCAATTCTCGTTATTTAATTATCACTTATGATTACACAAGGTGGTTTTCTAAGATAAAGAGTTTACGCAACCTCTTGCTTATAATCAGTGCTGCAGTCACTGACTATAAACAAGACTTTGCATCGAACCCACTACTACGTTGTTTGACACAAGAATATCCTAGGACTCGACTAAACCTAGGGCTCAGATACCAACATTGTAATGACCCCTCCCCGATATCTACCAACGTCCGAGACCTCCAGGAAAACCTGTCAAATCCCGAACAAGCCTATCTAGAATTGCCTGTCAGTTAATTACATACGATCAACATTTCATATTGATGCACAAACATTGTACTTTCATAACATGAATTGAAAGATACACATACTTATTTATTCAAACTTTAAAGCATTTAATCACAAGTTTATACCTTGAAATTCACAGTATTCAATTATTTACTTATAAGAAAATCAATACCATTTATAACTTAATAAATAAAGTACTACGACTCAACCTCTAACAGCGGAGCGACTCAGGATAAAATGCTAAGAGATGCCTTACCTATCCACGGCGGACTGAACGCGTCGATGATTATACGTTAGGCTGGTCCCTATCTACAAAAAGGGAAAAAGAGGGGTGTGAGTCTCACATACTCAGTGATCATTGGCTCCATGAGTAGGGCATAGATGGGAAACAAGCAAACGACAGATCAGTTGAATATAAAATGCAAGATTATAAAAACAATTTGTTTCAAATAGGGGTTTGTGCCTTATATAAAAATCGAGAATTTCTTGTAAGGTGTAATCAACCAAAGTGTATATCAAATCAAGTAATTAAAATTTGTGCATTGAGAAGGTTAATAACCAGTTTCAAACCAAACCAGTAAAATATCATTCTAAACCTCGTGTTCATAAAAGATCTTTGCAGTCAAAATTATCTCATGTACTGTTCAAAGTAAATCAATAAAATTTGGCAAGCTCTCGTGAAACTAAACATTAATCGGGTGTATACATCATTCACAAATCGCCTCGCATGCGGGGGTAAATTTAATATAATAGTAAAACCAAAGGGAGCTGCAGAAAATCGTATAAATTTCTGTTTTCACCATGCAAAGAAATATGAGTTTGAAAACTAGAGAAATGCCATTCTCAAGTAGGAAATGAAAACAAACTCGTGGTCTCACTACCACGTAATAACATCTGGGAGCATCACTTCCATCGGATTCCCATATAATGCCATGACAATCTCCATGATGTTGCCCGACATCGGAGATATCAAGCGGTAGCAACTGCTATCACAAGTGGCCGAGCCACATATACATATCAGAGGCCGTGGCCCCCACCACACCTAATTGCCTATCGACGACCCGTAGGTTCTCTAGCTAGAGTTCAATCGTGCACGAGGGTCACACTTAGCCGATGTGACATTCGACCTACTCTCGAATATCTTGATTAAATAAATCATTTTAAAAGACTCCAATTTGGGTTTTCAAGAAGATAATTTAAAATCATTCTTAAAACATCGATCTCCATATCACGTCAAAACTCTTATTTTATAAGATGTTTGTTGTAAATATTTGCATGACATTTTTATATCAAAATAGCATGGTGAATATGTGATAAATTCATGAATGCACACCACACACACAATAAGGCACATTTTGGATATAAATCACATTGAAAAGCTTGTTTCCCGACTTAAAACACTTTAAGTATATAACATATACATAGATACATAGTCAAAGCATTTTCAAATATTTATGCATCCACAAAACACCTAAAAATTCTACTAGCTCATGCTATCCACAAATTTTGCACTCAACATAAAATATATGTACATATATATATATATATACTGAATTTTTAAAATTGACACCCCATACTCACCTCACAATAGTGAGATGTCTCGTCGCTATTAATTCAAAGACGCATTTAACTATTCCTTTTTGCTGATCACCCGTTATTTTCTTCGGCCTGTCACACAGTGTAGCACATTTTCTTATTTCTCCTAAATATTAAAACCCAATTAATATATATACCTTACTTTATTTTATTTTATTCTATTATATTATTTTATTATATATATTATTATACATTTCCATTTATTTATTTTAAAGTTTTACCTTTCTTTATTCCTTATCTTTTTCTTCTTTAAGTTGGCAACCATTTCTTCATGTCTTTTTCTTAAAATCAGTAGCCATCTTTTTTCTTTTCGTCCTCTCAAACCAGCAATAAGTTCTTTCCCTTTTTCCTTCAAAGTCGGTAGCTATGGCTACTCCTTTCTCCCACCAAATTTGATAGCCAAAGCTACTCCTTCCTTTCCTTTAAAATGGCAGTAAAACCACTTTCTTTTTCCTATTTAAATGGCAGAAATCAGCCTTCTCAAACTCAACTTCTTCTCCCTTCCTTTTCTTTCCTTTCTTTTCCTCATCCTTCGATTATTATTTTTTTTCTCCTTCCTTACCCGGCTGAATGAAGAACAAATAATGGCTAAAGAAAAATGGGGAAGGGAATCGGACATGATGGACCTTTTGTCATGTCCCCTTCTTTTATTTATTTAACTCATTTCTCTTCCTTCTTTTCTTTTAATTGTGGTCGACCCTTACCCCTTACATTCTTTTATTTCTTTTGCTTTTATCTTCATTCTTTTCTTGACTCCATGTGGCTAACCCCTTTCCATTATTTGTTGACTAGTTCAAACTAAACTAAAAAAATGGTTGTTTGATTTTCCTCTTTTCATGTTTAGTTGACCTTTGCTACATTCTTTCTTTTCTTCATTCCATAAGGCCACCTACTTCACACTAAAAAAATTTATTTGACTTTTCAACATCTTTTCTTCATCATCTTTCTCATTTCACTCCTAATTCCTTTTTACTCTTTCTTTCCTCTTTTTTTTTAAATGAGATAAAGAGGTGTTACACAAATGGTCGACTTATGTTAGGCATAAGCAAATCAAGGACAATTTTTGTTAACTCAATTTTCCTTGTCTTGAGCTACTTGAATAAGTGTGAGTGTAAGTCATCAAGTAAGCTCATATTTCTATCACATTATCCAACCTTTTATGTTTCAAAATTATGCTCAAAAATCATTTTTCCTCAAAGAATAAGTATGGATATAATTTCACAAAACATGAGGAAATTTTATAGAAACAATTTTTCATAATCAAGCAATCTTGATAAAATAATTTTCTCAAAATAAGAATGATGATATATTCAAGATCAAATATAAGTACATACTTAATCTTTAGATTCATACTTTCTTGCAACTTATAGCATGTATCATATTAAATCAAGTTGCATAGTCAAGATTTATCAATAAAGCTCAAAGAGTTATGTACTTTATATTCACGCAAGAATAGGCAACCAAAGTTTTCAATTATGAAAAGCAAACAATTTAGAAACCAAGCTAAATGAATGAAACTTTCAAAAAATAAGTAGTCAAAATTCTCATTTAAACAAATAAATGGCTTTTAGCATAAGGATCACCCATTTTCCTTTATGTGTGACTAAAGAGCATTCATTTATCAAGAATTATTCCTCCTTGCTCTAGCACACCTACAAGAGACATTTTTAATTTGATTTTTGGTATCCAAATTACTTTGGACCTTTGAAAGTTAGTCTCGTCACACAAAATTCATTTTGTAACCCACACTTGTCTAAATTTATAAGGTAAACATTTTCTAATTGGACAAGTGTATGGATAATAACTAAAAAATGTGCAGTGATTGCCTTTGGTCATTTTGGAAGATGAGGAATTCATTAAAGCCTTTTGTTTCGCATTTAATAAATCTTCAAATTTTATTTTTACATCAAAATTTCCTTTTTCCAAAATATCAATTTTCTTTTGGTAAGCTTCAAAATCTTTTTCCAAATTTTCATTTTCTTTTTTCAAGTCAATTTTTGTTTTCATCAAAAATTTATTTCAACATCGAGTATGGAAATAATTTTCTTGTTCTTCATATTCATTTTCTCAAACTAAAATGCTAAATCCTCAAAAGCATCATGCATTTCATCAAAAGCATATGAATTAAGTTCACAAGATGAAGAAGTTACCTTTATCTCTTCAAGAGCCATGAGGCATAAATCAATTTGACTCGAGGATTCATTTTCACTTGATTCGTTGTCTGCATTTGCCATGTTGCTTGTTGAGCATTGATTCTCAAGATAGTTGTCTTCTAATTCCTTTTGCATCTTTGTTTCTCCACATAACTTTTCTAATTTTTGCCAAATTTCCTTGGCACTTTTGCACATGAACGCTTTATTGTATTCTCTATAATCAAGTGCATAAATGAGAGTGTGCATGGCCTTAGAGTTGATTTGTGCTCTCCTCATTTCAACTTCTGTCCACTTATTTCTATCTTTGGGAGTTTTCTCACCATTTACCAAATTTGTGATCAAGAAATGAAAGGACCATAGTGTGAGACCTTGTCAAGCTCGTTAAAAGACGGTATTGTACCGAGTGGTGCAACCAAGTTAATTCGAGCATCGAACTAGTTCAAATAGAAACTCTAAGAGGAATTAGAGAATTTTAAAACCCACAGAATGATTTAAAATGGCAATTTGGAGTTCGAGGGCTGATTTGGAGTCAATCGAAAAAATTGATTGATCAGGGGTAAGATGGTTATTTTGCCACTTAAAGACAAAATGGGAATTTTTAGAAAAGATTTTGACTACATTTGATCAAAATTGATTATATGGAGTATAATATGAGGTTTGGCAATGAAAAATTTTAAATTCTCGGTATTTTTGGAGTATAGGGGCAAAACGGTAATTTTACCTTATCGAGGGTAAAATGGTAATTTCCACCACCAACACTTGTCAAAAACCAAGGATTTTGTTTATCATTAGAATGGATCAATATGGGAATATTTGTGGTGGAAAATTTAAGTAAAAAGTCAAATATTTAAAGTATAAAAAGAAAAAAATGGACCAATTATAAAGTGCCACATGTCAAGCTTTACTATTTTATTATTTTCTATAAAAATCAGCCCATATTTATCCCATTTCTCTCACCATATTCGGCCAAAGGAAGAGAATAAGGAAGAAAAGCAAAGAAAAGAAGAGAAACAAAAACCTAGCTAGGAAAATCAAAAGATTTCATTGATTTTTCAAGAATTAAGCAACAAAAAGGTAAAATCTTTTAATTTTTGCTTGAAACCTAGCTTACCCATGCTTTATTTCTTATTTTCCATGGCTGAAAATTTAGTTGGCATGATGAAACCATGAAGGCCGAATGGGTATGGAAGGGATTTGATGATGGAAATGACTTAATTTTGAGTTATGTTGATGTTTAGAGATAGTTAATCATGTTTAGAAGCAAAACCACAAGAAAAATATTCATTTTTGCTAGAATCCTTCATTGGCCGAACCTTGTATGTTGAGCATCAATGAGGGATTGTTTTTATTTCAAGGGAAATGGCATGGAAAATGATGAATTAAGGTAAGAAAATTAAAGAGGAAAAATCACGGTGCTAGTGCACCAAATGACTGAATTTTTCTATGAAGAAATGTGAGGGTTTTAATGCTAAAATTGGTGTTATTTGAATGGTATTTGGTGTATTGAGGTATTAGAAAAAAGAATGGATCAACTTGGAGTCAAATCAGACGCGTTGGCTAATCGGGTAATCGATTGAATTAGGTCAACACCATGTTCAAGCGGTTAACTGAGTATTCCATGCAATCATATAGAAATTAGGTTAATTTTCTACTTAATTAACACAATTGTAGTGATTAAATTATTGTGCAATTTGTCAAGGTGGTGAGCCCTCTGATAAAGGCAAGAAAATCACACCCGATGATTAGTAGTTGAAGTGTTCGAATTCAACTCCTGAAAATTTATGAGTGAATTTCAATTTCAAAATGGTTTTGGGAAATATGAACGCATTTGAATAAAATGCTTGAATGATTTTATTCAACCTTCTTTAAAAAGAATGGGTACTATAGGAACAAGTTTTTCGTGAAATATTATTTTTTACTGATGTGAAATTTAATTGTGCTGAATTATGCTCATCTATATGATGCTTACTTGTATTGTTAAGAAATTATGTGAACTTGATGTAATCATACAAGTGTGGAGTGGGTAATGCACATGCCTGTAATGGAGTACAAAGTGGGGACGGCGATACGTAACGCCCACAATTCTTAGAAACTTAAAGTTAAGCAAAGTGGAGACGGTGACACGTAATGCCCACGATTCCTGGGAATTCTCACTAATGAACTATGGTGAAGCGTGATTCTCCGCCCAGGGGCTTGTAGGGACGGCGATACGTAACGCTTGCAAGTGCTCTGAAAAATGTCTCTTTTTACCACCAAGGACAGTGAAGACTTAGTGGTGTATATAATTGCTCATGATTTTATGTATATATGTATGCGAATTGTTTTAGATTGAGGAAAAAGGGTTTCACATGAAACCCTCATATGGTTGAGCTAATCCCTCATTCTGTGACAGGTTGTGGTTATCCTCGTATGGTTGAACGAAACCCTCGTATGGTTTAACAAGAATGCCTTCTCACTGTAGCGCTAACCGTCGATTCTACTATCTTGCTAGAATGATTGGTGAAATTTCATGATTGCCTTATCATTGAATGTTTAATAATTCTAGGTCAAGTGGAAGGGGTTTTAAACATTAGCTAGAGCAAAATTGTCTCATTTTTAACCAGTGCATCATGGTTATCAAATTTCTTGGCTAATATTGCTTGTTCCCTTCTAATATTCACTCACTGAGTTTCGTACTCACAGTTTTCAAAAATTCATGTTTTCAAATCAGGAGACCGTTGGATCCTAGATCGAGGAGTCTTAGTAGTTCGTCTCTTGGGTATGTGTCCGGCATTCAATAGCAACCCTTTTGTTGAAAATTCTCAACTGGAAGTCACGAGTCTTTTGTTTTGTGAATATGTGTATGCAATGTAAATTGCTAAAATACATATCTTGAATAGTACATGTATATTGTTGTTGATAATGCCATCATGAATTGGCTACCTTTACATTGTTTGAGAATGCGTATGGCCGCAGTAGTTGACAAATCGTTAATTAAAATAAATAATATAGGCTTGCTTGGGCTTAGTGAGCTACGCTCATTGGGCTCATACGTAGGTCATGGCCCGAGAATTTGGGTCATGACACATCGATAATGATATCCCATATCTCATATTCACAAGCCCTAACATAAATGGACATTCTAGTACTCAAATAAGAATAGTTTGATCTATCAAATTGAGGAGGCATATTTATGTATTGACCTTTAGCATCAATAGATTTTTCTAAAGCTATTTGGATCTCCCCTAAAGATGTTAAGCCTTAAAAATAAGGGTTAAGCTCTATTACCACTTGTTGGTCCTAAGTAAATATGCGAGAAAGGGGGGGTGAATAACACTTTTTGGCTCTCACTAAGTGGACTTCTAATTTCTAGCAAGTTGAGGATTAACAATGAGAAGTCTCAAGCAAGATGACGAAATAATTTATGAATGAATGAAAAATAAAAATAAAAATAGAGTAGACAATGCACCAAAATTTAGAGTGGTTTGGTCAAAGACCTACATCCACTACCTTGATTGTTCAACCAAGGATTTTTTAATCAAATCACTAAGAAACGGTGGAATTCCCAAGCTCCCACCAAGCTTTTACAATGGTTTTTCGCGGAATCAGCCACAACCTTTACAATGGTTCTTCCCAGGATCAACCAAAGCCCATAAACTAACTTTTCTAGGTTAAGTTAGAACCTATACACTCATTCAAGCAATCTCAAGCTTCATTAATCTCCTTAGAGTGTCGCACACACTCTAAGTGGTTAAGGAGAAGAGAAATAAAGGTGTACCTATGATCACTGACTTGATCTAAGTGGTACAAAGTGAAATGTTGTAATCTATTATAAGGATATAAGTGAAGTGCAAAAGGTATACAAAGGATTTTTGTAATTTTTGTGTTATTCTTGTTCGTGGAAGCCTTGGATGTGTTTCCTAGTCATTAGAAATGCCTTATATATGTTGAAAATCCACTCTGATGGGTGTTTGATAGTTTCTGACTATTGAAAATAGTTAAAGAGTAGTTTTAGCTGTTGATTTGTCTTCTAGTATTTAGATTCAAATTTTCTGACAGAATGCTCTTAGTTGACTAACATCCATCTTAGTCTATTAATTCGTTTCTATCTTTTGAACCCAGTTTCTAGTAGTAAGCTCTAAGTTGACTAACTCTAAATCTTAGTCGATTAAGTGGTCTTTATCTTGCAATTTGGATTTTTGGCAATATGCTCTTAGTTGACTAACCACGTCTCTTGGTTAACTAAGTGTTCTCTATTTCTCAACCTGTTTGAACCCACCAACTTCTCATTTGAATTTTAGCTAACTAACACCTTTCATTATTCGAGTAAGAGGCTTCTGTATTATTGCTCAATTCTAGCTTCTTATTCCTATGTTTTTTTATATTTGTTTTTGCATGATTAATTTTATTATTAACATAGATTTTTCCCTGCACACTCAAGTAGAGAAATTAAACACAAATGAATAGGAATGTTTTATTATCATCAAAAACTAATGGAGTCAACATGGAGAGATGCTATTTTATATTTACAAAGGACGCAGTATGGCCTTGAATAGTGTGGTGTTGGTAATGATCATTCGTAAACTCATGAGATTCAAATGCTAAGGATTTTTGGTAATAGTTTTGGACACCTAGGTGGAAGTGCACAATGTGGCAGATGTGCCAATTGTAGGAAAGTATGTTGATGTGTTTTCTGAGGAGTTACTTGGATTTCTTCCAAGGAAACAGAGTTTTGTATTGACTTGGTGTAGAACACCAGTCTGATATCTATTCCACCATATTAGATGGCACTAGTAGAGCTCAATGACCAATTAAAGGATTTGTTGGACAAGGGTTTCCTAAGCCCTTACTGTTTTACCATAGGGTGCACTGATATTGTTTGTAAAGAAGAAAGATGGGTTGATGAGACTTTGTATCAACTGCGGGTAGTTAAACAAAGTAACCATCAAGAACAAGTACCTTCTCCCACGTATAGATAACTTGTTGGATCATTTGCAAAGGGCCAAGTGTTTTTCTAAGATTAATCTGTAATAGGGGTACCACTAGTTGAGGATTAAAGGTGGCGACAAATCCAAGACTACTCTTTGTACGAGGTATGGTCATTATGAGTTCTTGGTTATGTCATTTGGTTTGACTAATGCCCTTGCAACTTTTATAGATATGATGAACAAGGTGTTTAAACCATACTTGGATAGGTTTGTTGTCATGACCCGGAACTCCCCATTGGGCCTGTGACAATCGTCGTGAAATCTCGATAGGTATTCATACCCCGAACACTGACCAAAACATTGCAAGGCTCTTGTATCAGCTTTCTTACCTCCTCTGTGAGCATTCATCGCTAAACATCCTTTCTCAAAAGATTTTAAACTTTTTCCTACTCGAAACAGTGGAAAAATAATTTTCACCTCACAGGGGTATTTTAGTCTTTTTCTTTAAAAAAAAATTCAAACTTGACCAAAATGTAGTACGTGAGTGGAAAACACATATTTTATAACCGAAAATAATTTTAAATGTCTAAAACTATTATTTTAGAAGAAATTATAACTAGTTGATTAAAATAAAAATATTTAATAAAATATTTCCTTTTCTTATAAAACAATATTTATAGAAATATCCGTAAATCATTTTTACAATGTAAAAGCAAAGAAAATTCTTTCATACAATGCTATAGATAACCAGAGTATGAAGTTTCCTTTACAGTGACACGTGGGCCCCCAGATGACCAAAAAGGTATAAACCCATATACCTTTGCTTTCTAAGGATGCAATCTTCGAGATTATTTCTCGATGTGGTCGACTGTCCACAATCTATTCTGAGCCTGAAATATGAATAGGAAGAGGAGTGAGATTACATAATCCTAGTGAGTAAACAATTACCATTAAAAGCATCTAAAGCCGAGTAGATGGAGACAATATAAAAACGTTATATCTCAATAATATTCATAACTCAAAATTTGTTTCAAACCATACCAAACAATTTCTTTTCATCAAAACTTCGCGACTTATGAATTTCTTAAACTTGGCCTCTGCCAAAATCATTCTCGTGGGTAGCTTTGTCAAGGTATCCCACTGAGATCTCCTGTCACACCCTGAAACTCCCTATCGGGACCGTGACAATTGCCACGAAGTCTCGATAGGTATTCACACCCCGAATACTGACTGAAACGCCACAAGGCATTCGTATAAGTTTTCTTACCTCCCTGTGAGTAGTCATTACCAAACATCGTATTTTAAAGGATTTAATTTTTTTTATTTTAAAACAATAGAAAAGTAATTTTAACTTCACAGGGACATTTCCGTCTTTTCTCTTCTAAAACTCCAAAATCGAGTGAAAATATAGAAGATGGGTAGAAAACATATACTTAGGGATTAAAAACAAATTTAAGTATCTAAAACAATATTTTAAATTAAAAGAATAATTATTTGAATATAATCAAAATATTCAAGAAAATATTATAATTTCTTATAAAATAATTTTTATAATGCTATTGAAAATAAATTTTTCGCAGTGTAAAAGATAAATATATTTTTACATACTAGTATACAGAAAATTAGAGTGTGAAACTTAAATTACAGTGACACGTGGGCCCACAACTAACCAAAATGCAGTGAAAGCTAGAAACCTACAGCGTTTTTGGGAATGCAATCCAATTGCAGTCCTCGATGCAACTGGCTATCTACAGCTTATCTTGAGCCTGAAATGTGAATAGGAAGAGGGGTGAGATTATAAAATCCCAATGAGTAAACAAATACCAGCTAAATTATCTAAAGCCGAGTAAAAGGAGACAAATTTCAAATTCTTTCTTTGTACTACCATTCATCTTATCTCAGCTCATTTCAATTGAGTAAAGACAAATAAAATATTCTATCGAGCAAAATAGAATTATTTTACTCGATTAAATTAATATTTAGTATGGCTTATGTATCACTTAAAAACTTAACTTGGCTTATGCCAAAATCTTTCTCGAGGATGCCCCGGCCGAAACATCTGACCAAGACCGCCAAGGCTGTTCAGTGTAGTATACAACTGAACATATTTTTTATATTAAAAATAGTATCTAGCCATAACTTGACGTTGGCTGAGTCTCATTCTCACGCGATGGTCCACGTGAAGTGCACTCAAACTTTACCTCCGGGGATGCCCCACACACGGCTCTTCGATTGAGGTAAGATAAGTTTGATTCTGTGCCCCCTCTCTTAAGCTAACCCACAAAACCGGTGTCATTGTAGTGATTATATTATCTACCACCTTATTTATAAAATCTTAACTAGCATGATATGACAATTTATCACAATCTAGCCTCTCAAGGCTGAATATATAGTATATATAATTTTAGCACAAACCAGTCTAGCCATTCATGCTCATATATTGCTATAAGCCATATGATTTAAAATACAATTTATAACACAATCAAATAGTCTCCAATTACTCTAATTTGAAAACCAATTGTTCAATTTTCAAATCAATTTATAAAAATTCAATTTATTTTGTAAATCCAATTTATTTTATAAATTTCACAATTTTCTCATAAAATCAATAATTCACCCAATAAAAAGATTTTTCATAAAATCATCAAATTTAATAAAATCTACTCTAGATAATTAAGACGATAAATTGTCGACTCACTGTATTAGGAGTAGAAATACTCATATCTTCCGTCCTTGGGTGCAGTCCCTTACCCGAACCAATTTGCTCACCACCTATCCATAATCCATGACACAAAATTCAATAAATTGTGTCAATTTATCATAAATTATTTCAGGCTCTACATGCATGGAAATGGGATGGAAATTGTTCGGACAGTCATTTAATCGCAGTGTCCGGCCAATTTACCTACACTCGGCCTAATTTGCTAAAACCCTCGATTTAACTCCGATTTAACCCATTTCAATTTCCAACAATCCAATTATATCCACATTACTCAATGACAGCAAACACGGGTCAATTTATCAGTCTTAGACTATAAATTACACTTTTACCCCTATTAGGTAAAAATTCATATTTTTATATCGAAAATTCTCATTTAATTTCTACCTTCATAATTAATCAAATATTACTAAAATGCCCTAAAATCTCATCAATTTCCTCAATTTCCAGCAGTCAATTTCTCTCTGAAAATTCGGCTAAAAATGGTGCACTAATACCGAAAATTTCCTATTTAATTTTTTTCTCTCCATAATTGATCAATTTCAAAACCATTTCATTTGAAATGAAATCATTTCATTTCACACACATTCCTTAAGCCATTCGGTCATTGAAGATTCATGGGGAAAATCAATTTTTTTCTTGTTGTTTTGCTTACTAACATGCTAAACTAGCCTTAAACACTAACATAGTTCAAAATCAATTCAATCTAACCTCTTTCTCTCTCTAAACCCATTTTTCCACTTGTTTTCCTTGATTTTCTACACTTTTTCTTTGAATTCTCTCACTCTAGGGTTTGTTTTTGGTTTCTCTCTCTCTTTTCTTGTTTTTGGCTGACCAAGGGGATGCATGGGCTGATTTTTATGACTTTTTAAAAGTTAAATAAAATAATATTATTTTATTTACATTTTGAATATTTTATTAATTTATTTTTTTTCTAGCCATCCTTTTGACTTTCTTTTTCCACCATACATTCCTCTTCACTTATCCATGTCTTAGATGAAATTTCTAGATTTTTCCAAAGTCTTGGTGGAGTAAATTTTCAAAAATTACACTTTTACCCCCGTAAAAGTGAAAATTTACATTTTTGCCTCAAAATCTGAAAAATTGACAATACTTATATTTTTCACTCCTCATACTCATATCATACTTCTATTAATCATATTTGATCCAAATTCTCTCGAAAACTTAAATTTCATCCTCGAGTGGTAAAATTACGATTTTGCCCCTCTACTCTAAAATGTACCTGAATTACATTATTTTCACCTTTAAACCTCAAATTACACTTCAATTGATCAATCTTAATCAAATAGGGTCAAAATCTTTTCTAAAAATTATCGTTTTGTCCTCTAGTGGTAAAATTACTAATTTACCTTTGTACTCCAAAAATATCGAGAATTACAATTCTTCGTTGCTAAACTTCATTTTTTGTTCCAATAATCATATTATATTTCATATAATTATTCTTGGTTAAATGTACTCAAAATCTTTTATAAAAATCTCCATTTTGTCCTTAAATGACAAAATGACCGTTTTATCCCAAATCGGTCAATTTTCTCGATTAACTCCAAATTGGATCTCAAACTACGAATCACTGTTTTGAGTAAATCCTAGATTGTGAAATTCTCGGTTTCACTCTTAAAATCCTTATTTGAACTCATTCGAGGCTTAATCGACTTAATGGTATCATTAGGGGCAATATCGTCTTTTAACGATTTCTCGAACTTCCCAAATATGCAAACATTCTATTGAGCATGTAAATGACATCATAATTATTTTATAGAGCAAGGTTTGACACTGCCAAGGCTATAAATGTCCAGTACCCATAACCATGTTTTCACCTCCGACACACATCCGTTCCTTGGCATTGGCTGAGTCTTACTCTCACATGGTGGTCCGAACGTGAGGTGCACTCAAATTTTACCTCAGGAGATACTTCACCCAACATCTCCCCCTGGAGGTATGTATATAAATGGGTTACCGTGCCCCTCTCATAGGCAATCCACAGAAACCTCCATCATTGCAGTGACCATTTAATATACCACCAGACCCATAAAATTTTCAATAGCATAATATGGCAAATAAAATTTAATTCAGTCTACCGAGACCAAACCAAAACTGTTCATATATTTCATGCCAACCCCAAAATTTTAGCCATCATGCTACCATAATATCATAAGCCATAATTTCAATAACATATAAAATCATAAATTCAACACAGTCTCCATATACTCAATTTTCCCAAAACAATATTTGATTTCAAAACCAGTATGAATCTCATTTTTATTAAAAGACATTTTAATTGGAAAATATAATATTTTATAATTTAAACTCACCATTTAATAAAAGCATCAAACAAATATAATTACTCTAGATATTTAAGACGATAAATTGTCCACTCAGAATATTAGAAGTAGAAATACTCTTATTTCCAGTCCGCAGGTACAGTCCTTTACTCGTATCCAATGGCTCACCACCTAGCCATAATCCATGACATATATTCCAATTAAATTGTGTCTAATAGTCATAAGCTATTTCAGGCTCTACATGATGCAAGGAAATGAGATAAAAATGGTTCAGACAGTCGTTTAATCACAGTGTCTGATCGACTCGCCTACACACTATCTAAATTGCTAAAATCCTCAATTTAACTTCGATTTGACCCATTCAATTTCTAATAGTCCAATTATATCCACAATACTCAATTTCTGTAAATGTGGGTCAGGTATCAGTCCTAGACCATAAATTACGCTTTTACCCCCATTAGGTAAAATTTATATCTTTGCACCAAAAATTCCCATTTAATTTTTATATTCATAATTCATCAAATCTCACTTAAATACCTCAATTTAGCATCAATTTCAGCAGCCATTCATCCCCTATAATACTCGGCCATAATGGGTTCAAGGTGGGAAATTTGGTTTTCTTGCTAGATTTTGCCTAAACACTGTATTGGCCTATTTCGGTCTTTTACTCGATAAATTGATATACGCGTCCGATTTAGCTCTAATCAACTCCATTTCTTTTCTAATGCTTCAAATCACCAATCATATTTCAAATGACCTAATTTTCAGCCTAATAACCCTCACAATTCCCCATGAAAAATTCGGCCATTGCAAGTGCACTAACATCGAATTTTTCCTATTCAATTTTCTCTCCATAATTCTTCATTTTCTAACTAATTCTCTTGAAATAAAAATCAATCCATTACTTCCACACTCCAAGCAAGGTTCAACCATTGAAGAACATTAAGGAAAATCAATTTCTTTCTTGTTGTTTTGCTTGCTAACATGTTTAACTAACTAAATTCACTAACATAACTGAAAATCAAACTAATCCAAGATCATTCTCTCTCCATACCCATTTTGACCAGCCATGAATTCACCATAAAAGCATGCTTTTCAACCATGGATATTAAGGGAAAATGCATGGAAAATATAAATCTCAAGCTTAATCGAAGAAATCTTACCTTTTTCACTTGTTTTCCTTGAAAATCCACACTTTTCCTTGAATTTCTCCTTGGCTAGGGTTTGTTTTTGGTCTTTCTCTCTCTTTTCTGGTTTTAGCCAACCCTTAGAGTGCAAATGATATATTTTTCATGCTTTTATAAAGAAAATATTAAAATATTAAAAGTATGCCACATGGCATTTTATAATTGGTCCAAAATTTTAATATTTGACTTTATTCCATTAATTCTCCGCCACGCATTATTCAAAGGTAAAAAATGATGATGGGTGAAGACCATGTGCTGGAAAATGGCTTTGGGGGTGCAAAATTATCGTTTTGCCCCTATACTTCGAAAAGTACCGAAATTACATTTTTTTTCACTTTTCAACCTCAAATCATACTCCAATACCCAAATCATACTCCAATAAGTCAAATGGGGCCAAAAAAATTTTTTTAAAAATTCCCATTTTATCCTCAGGTTGTAAAATTATCGTTTTGCCCCCGTACCCAAAAAATACCGAGAATTAAAATATTCACTGCTAAATCTCATATTATACTTCAATTGATCATATTATACTTCAAAAGATAAATCTTGATCAAAGTTTTCATCAAATAACCAAATTTAAATTTTTAGTGGCAAAATGACCATTTTGCCCCTAATCGGTCAATATTCCTGATTGACTCCAAACCGGACCTCGAACTCTGAATCACTGTTTTGAGTAATCCTTGGATTGTGAAATCCTCAATTTCACTCTTAAAATCCTTATTTGAACTTGTTCGAGGTTTCAATAATCTCAGTTGTACTTCTAGTTATAATACCGAATTTTAAATAGGGCTATTCAAATATACAATCGCTTTATCAGTCATATGTATATCATAGCAGATATTTTAGGGCTGGGCTTGACATTTGTTGTCATGTTCATTTATGATATCTCAATGTACTCAAGGAGTCAAGTGGAACAAGAGCAGTACTTGAAGATTGCATTACTATCAAGCCCAGCTCTATAATATATTTATTATGCCATTTATACATTAGAAAGCATGTTTGCATATGTGGATGCTTCGGAAAAGCATTAAGAGTTGGTAACGTACCTAGTGGTGCGATTAAGATGATTAAGCCTCGAACTAGTCCAAATAAATATTTTAAGATGCGATTGAGAGTCATTGAATCTTAGAATGACTTAATATGGTGAATCGGAGTTCGGGGATTGATTTGGAGTCAATTTGGAATTTTCATAACATAGGGGTAAAATAATCATTTTGCCACTCAAGGGTAAAATTGGAATTTTTAGATGAGATTTGACCAAATTTGATGAATTGGAGTACGATTTGAGTTTGAGGAGTGAAAAAGATAAATTTTGACATTTTTCGAGCATAAGGGCAAAACGGTTATTACGCGAGTCCCGAAAGACGTAATTAGAATTTTTGAAATTTTACACCACCAGGACACTTGTCAATCTCATGAATTTCACTTCTTATTATTTGTATAATTAAGGAATTTTATGTGGAGAGAGAATGCTTAATAATTAAGTTTTTAAACATGGACCAATTAAAAGGTGATAGGTGTCAAGCTTTAATATTATTTTAATTTTCTATATAAACCCACTTGAAACTCTCTAAACTCACTTTTCATGGCCGCCCAAGTGAAGAATAAAGAAGAAAATATAAGAACAAAACCATAGCTAAGAAATTCAAGGGAAAATTGGCGGATTTCAAGAAATTAAGCAAGTAAAGGTAAAATTTCTTAATTATAGCTTGTGATCTACCTTTCCTATGCATTATTTTTCATTTTCCATGGTTGAGAACCAAGTTTGTATGAAGATACTCTTGTTGGCTGAACCTTGAGGAGAGAGATTGGATAATGGATTTTGATGAATGTCATGCTATTTAGGTGTTTTAGTTGTTTTGGTGATGTTAAGTGTAAAAATCAAGGATGAAAAACCACATATTCTTCATGACCCCATCATAGCCAAATTTTCCAAGAGAAAATGTTGAGGATGATTTTGCTATAATTCATGTTATCTAACTTGTATTTGATGATTTAGAGTATTGGAAGTGGAATGAGTTTATTTGGCCAATTAATCGGGGTATAAATCGAATTACGCCAATACCATTTTATTTCAATACACAATTAGACCTACGTACAATACCATATTTAAATGATTATCCGAGTATTTCGCATCCCAATTCATGCATTCATATAGAGCCTAAATTAGTTTGATAACGGTTTAAAGCAAATATAGTAAATTGCTTATTGTACATTATGTCTAGGTGGTGAATCTTTCGATAGGAGTAAAGAGGTTGTACCCGAACACCGACACTAGGAGTACTTCAACTCCCAATATTGTGAGTAGCCTTATTATCGTCTTAATTATCTAAAGTAGTTTTTATTTGTTTTTGTGATTTTATAGAAAAAATGTGATTAAATGAAATGAGTTTTATAAATCGTTTTGAAATTGAATGATGATTTTAGAAATTGAGTAATTGGAGACTATTTGCTTGTGTTGTAAATTTATGGTTTGAATTAAATGGCTTATGGCAATATTGGCATGAATGGCTGAATTGGAAATTGTGTTGAAATTATATGAACTGTTTGTTTTGCCTTGACAGGCTGGGTAGTAATGTAATTGCCATGTCATGTTGCTGAAATTTTTATTGATATGGTGGGTTAATTAATTAGTCACTGTAGTGGCAGGTTTTCGTGGACCAGCCTATTAGAAGGCCACGGTAAACCCTGTTATATTTTACCTTGGTACGAGAGGTGCGAAGGGTATCTCATGAGGTAAAGCTTTATAGTTCACTTCACGCCGAACCACCACGTGAGGGTGAACTTAGCCAACACTAAGGAACGACTGTGTTTCCAAATGTAAAAATATGTTTTATGTGTATATGAAATTTTAATAGCCTTGGCGGTCTCGGTTGGATGCCCTGGCCAAGGTATCCCCGAGAATGAGTTTTGACACGAGCCAAATTTTTAAGAAATTCATAACCCATGCTGATTATTTGAGTGAAATGAATTTATTTCCTTAGTTGAAATGAGTTTGAAATGTTATGAATCTTAGTACGATGAGTTATTTTAAGTTGTCTCCATTTACTCGACTTTAGATATTTTAGATGATATTTGTTTACTCATTGAGTTTATAAAAACGCATCTTGTTTCTTTCCACCCATTTCAGGCTCTGAGTTATCTGTAGATAGCAGACTTTGTCGAGGGGTGCGTGTGGACTTGCACCTTTTGAGATAGTAGGTCTATAGTCTCATTCACTTTTGTCATCCGGGGACCCGTATGTCGTTGTAAATTAAATTACATACTCTGGTTATCTATGTTACTATATATATGAATTTATTTTGTTCTTACACTGTAAAATTTATTTACGAAGCGTTCTATAAAAATTGTTTTATGAGAAAATGGAATATTTTATTCTGTTAGCTACAATTTCACTCTAAATGAGTGTTTTAAACATTAAAACTTATTTTTAGTTATGAAATGTGTATTTTTCCCCTATGTATTATATTTTCAATAGATTTCAAAATTTTTGAAAAAAATGACCAAAATACCCCTATGTAGTGAAAATTTCTTTTTGACTGTTTTTGAATTGAAAATGGTCCATATCCCTTTAAAGCATGATTTTAGTAACTATTACTCACAGGGGAAGTGGAAAAACTGATGTAAAAGCCTTGCAAGGTTTTGGTTGGCATTCGAGGTAGGAATGTCTATTGAGACAGCGCACCGGTTGTCACGGGCTCGATATGAGTTCCGGGTCGTGACAATTACAGACCTTGAGGGAGCATTAATTGCATGCCAAGTTCTCTAAATGAGAATTTTGGTTGGATAATGTTAGCTTTTTGGTTCACATAGTATTTAAAGATGGTGTGATGGTAAATCCCAAAAACATTGACGTTATGGAGAAATGGCTGAGGCCTACTTCAAGAACTAAGATTCGAAGTTTTTTGGGGTTGGTTGGATCTTATAGGAGATTTGTTAAAGATTTCTCCTAGATAGCTACTCCTATGACTAGGTTAACACAAAAGAATGTTAAGTTCATATGGTCGGATGCATGTGAGGAGAGCTTTTATAAGCTCAAGTCTTGTCTTACCATGACTCCAATGTTGAGTTTCCTTTATGGTACAAGGGGTTATACGATTTATTGTTACTCATCACAAGTAAGGCTTAGGTGTGTTTTGATGTAACAAGGTAATGTCCTTCTGTACGTGCCTTGACAACTTTAGAAACATGAGTAAAATTATCCCACACATTATTTGGAAATGACAACCACGGTTTTTTCCTTGAAGATATGAAGGCATTACTTACATGGCAAGAGTTGTAAGATTTATACAAATCATAAAATTCTCAAGTATATTTTTGAGTAAAGAGATCTTAATCTTAGGCAATGTCGATGAATGGAGTTGCTTAAGGATTATGACTACAAAATACTTTATCATCTTGACAAAGACAACGTGGTGGCAGATGCTTTGAGCTAGAAATCTATGGGGATATTTGTGAGACCCTGTTAAGCTCGATTAAAAGACAGAATTGTACCAAGTGGTACAACCAAGTTAAATCGAGCCTTGAACTAGTTCAAATAAAAATTCTAAGAGGAATTTGAGAATTCTAAAACTCACAGAATGACTTAGAATAGTGATTCGGAGTTCAAGGTCCAGTTTGGAGTCAATCGGGAAAATTGACCGGTTAGGGACAAAACGATCATTTTGCCATTTGATGATAAAATAGAGATTTTTAATCAAGATTTGATCACATTTGACCAAGAATAATTATATGAAATATAATTATGATTATTGGAGTATGAAATGAAGTTTAGCAGTGAAAATTTTGATTCTTGGTATTTTTGGAACACAAGGGCAAAATGGTAGTTTTGCCACTAAGGGACCAAACGGGAAATTTTTTGAAAAAATTTTTGCCCCATTTGGTTAATATTGATCAATATTAGTGTTATTTGAGGTTAGAAATTGAAGATAATATAATTCCAGTACATTACAGAGTATAGGGGTAAAATCATAATTTTACCATCTCGAGGGTAAAACTGTAATTTTCCACCACCAGAACATATTTTTCCAGCCATGGTCATCTTTTGATCATATCTTGACTTAGAATAATCATGTGATGGAAAAGAATTAGAAGAAAAAGTCAAAAAGTCAAAAAAAAATGGGCCAATGGAATTATGCCATGTGGCAAGTTGGTTTATTTTATTATTAAAGCTTAAAAATCAGCCATTTCAACCCATTTTCTCTCTCTAAATTCGGCACACACCAGATTCAAAGGGAAACAAAATAGAACAAGGAGAAAAACAAGAAAACCTAGGTGGAAATCAAAGAAAAAGTGTGATTTTCAAGGAAAATCAAGTGAAAAAGGTAATATTTCTTCACTTTTGCTTATGATGTACAATACCCATGCTTTTGTTCTTGATTTCCATGGTTGAATATTGAGATATCATGATGAGTTCAATTCTGAAAAGTGGGTATGGAAGAGGAATTGTTGTTGGAATAATTTGATTTTAGACTATGTTGATGTTTAGAGGTAGTTAAGCATGGTTGTGAACAAAAACACAAAAGAAGTATTCAATTTCTCTAGGGTTCTTTGTTGGCCGAACCTAGTGTGTTGAGAATCAATGAGGAATTATTTTCATTTCAAACGAAATGATTTCATTTGAAATGAAATGAATTGAAAAATGATGAATTAAAGTGAAACGGTTATGTAGAAAAATTTCGGTGCTAGTGCACCAAATGACTAAATTTTTCTAGAAGGAAATGTGAGGGTTCTAATGCTGAATTTGGCTTTATTTAAATGGTATGTGGATAATTAAGGTATTAGAGGGGAAATGGATTAAATTGGAGGTGATTTGGACACAATCGTAAATTAATCGGGTAATCGACCGAATTAGGTCAACATCGCGTTTAAGCAATTGATCGAGTAATCTATGCATTTGTATAGAAATTAGGTTAATTTTATACCTAATTAACACCAATATAGTAATTAAATTATTGTGCTATTTGTCAAGGTGGTGAGTCCTTGGATAAAGGCAAGAAAAATCGCACTCGAGGATTAGCAGTCGAAGTGCTCGAATTCGACTCTCGAAAAACCTGTGAGTGAATTTGCATTTCAAATTGGTTTTGGAGAATATGAATGTGCTTGAATAAAATGCTTAAATGATTTTATTCAACTCTCTTTAAAAAGAAAGGGAATCTGGGAACAAGCTTTTCATGAAATATTATTTTGTTGATGTGAAATTGGATTGTGTTGAATATTGCTAATTTATATGATGCTTACATGTATGGTTAAGGAATATATGTGAACTTGATGTAATCGTGTATGTACAAAGTGGGGACAGCGATACGTAGCGCCCACGACTCCTAAAAATTTAGAATTTAGCAAAGTGGGGATGGCGATGCGTAGCACCCATGATTTCCTATAAATACAATGGTGTGTAAAATGGGATGCTGAGTGATCCCCATGCCTGCATGTAAAATGGGATGCTGAGCGATCCCCATACCTGTGTGTAAAATGGGATATTGAGTGACCCCCATGTCTAAGTGAATAATGCTGAGTGATAACCCTTACCGAGTACTCCGATAGTTATTTCTTTGTACCACCAAGGACAGTGAAGACTTGGCGGTGTATATAATTGCTCATGTCTTTGTGTATATCTGTATGATGCCTACATGTATTGTTGAGAAATTGTGTGAAATTGGGTGTACTGAATTTGTGTCCCCTTGTATTATGCTAATATGCATTTTTAATAAATGTTGTGAAATTGATGTAACCGTGCATGTACGAGTGGAAAGTGAAATACCAATAATGGTGTGCGAGTAGGGAGTGCACACATGGTCATATTGCTTTGTGCGAGTAGGGAGAGCACACATGATGATATTGCTTGGTGCGAGTAGGGAGTGTACCAGTGTTGAAGAGAGTGGGGTGGTGGATGTTATTGCATATGATTATATATATACGTGATATAATGTGTATGATGGAACATGTGATTGTATGATATGTAAAACCCATGTTCTGTGACAGTTTGAGATAAACCGTCAATCGTGCTATCTTGTTGGATAGAAGGATTTGTGAATGAAATTATACGTGATATATATGCACATATGAATTATACGGGCTGTGAAACCCTTATTATGTGATAGGTTGTAAACAACTGTCGATTTACTACTTTACTAGAATGATCGGTGTAAATTCAAGGGTGTTTAATCCTTGAATGTGTAATAAATTCTGGGTAGGGGAAAAAGGGGTTTGGAATATTAGTTAGATGAAAATGGCCTTATTTTCAACCAGTGCATCATGATTGACAAATTTCCTGGTTAAGATTGCTTGTTCCCTTTTAATATTCACTCACTGAGTTTCGTACTCATGTTTTTATAAAAATTCATGTTTTCAGATCAGGAGACTATTGGACCCTAGATTAAGGAGTCCCCGTAGTGCATTTCCTGGTTAGAAGGTGGGCATTCAGTAGCACCCCGTTTCTTTTATCGTAAATGTCTCCGCTAGAAGTAATGAGTCCTTTTGTATTGTGAATACAATCTAACTATGTGAATATGTGTATGCAATGTAAATTGCTAAATACATGACTGGTATGGTGCATGTATATTATTATCTATAATGCCATTGTGTTTTGGCTATGTTCACACCCGGGAAAAGGTGTGTTTGTATGCATGATATAATGATGTTTGTTAAGCAAGAGTAAATGGATAGGCTTGCTTGGGCTTAGTGAGCTATGCTCATTGAGCTCGTGCGCCGGTCATGGCCCGAGAAATTGGGTCGTGACAATATTAGCCCACGTCTTAGTTAAGAGGAGAACATTGGTGCAAGGTATGCACGAGTTGGGTGATATGGCCATTTGATTTAAGGTTGATGATACTGAGGCATTGTTAGCCCACTTTAGAGTGAACCCAATGTTGATGGATTGCATTAAGAAAGCCTACGACAAGGATAATTTTGTGGTAAAATATCACGGCCCAAAATCCCGAGCCTTGACCAGTGCTTGGGCCCAATGGGCACAGCCCACCAAGCCCAAGCAGGCTTTTATATGTAATCTTGTCTATCATTTCATCAAACGTTCTTAAAGCCATGTTTTGTAATTTTTAACTATAAGTACTGTAATAACATACTATGACAACCAAATATTTACATTTGTATTATCCAAAAATATGGTCATTCATCGCCATCTCATAATGGCATCATCAAATCCAACATATACCTATATTGTTTATAGCCTAAATCTTAGAGATTTACATTAAGTGTATATATACAAATGCAAAAGACTCTCGATGACCAGCGGAGTGACTTGGGTGAGGGCTCGGCTATCGAATACCATATACCTACCAAAGGGTGGATGCAAGTGAATGCCCCAATCTAGGTCCTAACTACCTCCGAATCTGAAAACATGAAGTTGAAAAAAACTGAGTATAAACCCAATGAGTGAACATAAGAAGGGAACAAGCAAACAATATGGAAATATTTTGAAAACATGATGCACTTTAGTTAAAAACAATGCAATTTAGTTTAATTTCTTATAAAACCCCTTAATTCAACCTTTGATCATTTAATCTCTTAGTGTTGAAAGATCCATGATAAACCATGAAGTTGAAAAGAATGAAACTTTTAGCAAATGTCCAAGCAAGATAAGTAAACAGAGGGTTTCTCGCTGCAGTGGAAAGACATTCTCGCTATATTCGCAGCAACGAAATTTGAGCCAAATTTTGAACAACCTGAGAGTTTCTCACTGCAGCGAGAACCATCCAAGAATTTCTATCTATAGCAAGAATGCATTCTCACTATGGCGAGAACCAAGACCAGCACAAGCCTCTCACTACCCGAGAGTTTTTGGCTACAGTGAGAATGCCACTTCGCTGTAGCGAGAAACAGAGCAACCAAGTTAAAGAGATTCTTGTTTCAACAAAAAGCCATTTTCGTTGCAATGAAAATCAATATGAAAACAATCAATAACTTCAACATATAACACAATCACATATTATTTTCATCACCATACTATAGCATACATATATACATACACCACCTTTGCCTCACCTAGCTCATGTGCACTCCTACACTGCACATGGCAAGAATCATCAACATGTGCATTCCCACACTGCACATATCAATATCATCATATGCAATCTCACACAACGTCATCGTCGGTATGTACACTCCTACGCTGCACACCACGGCACCATCACGTGCACTCCCACACCACGCATTCACGGTTATAATTATCACAATATTACATATCAATGCATAACACACATATATATCAACATAATAGAGGAGTGCATGGATTCATCGTAGTCACCATTCTCAACATGAAAACGTTTCACTAAAAGGATTGTTCTTAATGCACATTTTAAAGAAAGACAAATAAGATATTTCAAGTGATTTAATCAAACATATATGCTTTTACCCCAAAACATTTTAATGCAAGTTCACTCACCGGTATTTGTTGAATTTTCAATCGACTCCAGTTTCCACTAATGGTCCAAGTGGAGCTGTGGGGCCTCGTTGGAACCTATCATCACAACAAACCTAATTTGCATTAATATTACTCCAAAAGTTGTTTCCTAAATCAAGCTTCACTAGCTATTCCTAGTTGGCTTCTAGTTACCATTTGACTGGCTATTTATTTTCTCAACTCTAGAAATAGATAAATAGACCTCAACAATAAAACAACTCACAACTCAAATTACTAGCCATTATCAACAATTTAAAATCAATCCTAATTCCTTGCTCACCTTGGTGGATTTATAATTGAATTCCTTCTCAAAGGGTTTTCAAGCTATCATGGAGTCTCTCTCTCTCTCTCTCTTTATCTCTCTCTACAAAGTCCAACTAATGAGAGAAAGTATTGAAGAAAGACTTTTAAGGGTTTTTAAGGTCAAAGAGTGAAAGGGTATGAAAGGTGTACAAAAGTAGGAAAATTGAGGTTACTTTGAGAGAGTTATGGAAGCTTTAAAGAAAGCTTCCATGGAAAATGAAGGAAATGTGAGATGGGAAGAAGATATGAAAGGAAGAAGAAAAAGCTACTATAAGTGAGAAGAAGTTGTTAGAGAATGAGATATTTATAGCTTGGTTGACTAAAGTTCCACTTATTTACAAAAATGCCATTACATAGTTGACTTTGCCTTATTTCTCTCTTTTGGTTCAACATTTTTACTCTTTTGCCACTGAGAGGAAGTCCATAATAAACAAGAAATTCTCGAATTCGTGAAAACTTAGAAATTCAATCTCGAGATGCAAAATGGCCATTTTACCCCTATTATTGAAATTATTCTTATTTCATTTATTTTATTCTTATATATATATCTATTTATATATTTTACTTGCTTAGACCTCAATAATATTAGAAAACCTACTTCTAAGAGCTCACCGAGGAAAATGACGAGATTACATCTAACCCGTGTTATCGTGTCTACCTTTAGTTATGTGCCTATGGGGGCTAAGGCTTCACATAAAAGCTTTAAAGGATCCTCATGCAAGGAAGGGACAAGTGTCCACTAAAGGCACTAATGGATTATTTAGATATGAATCTAGAGTGTATGTCTCGGATATTGATGATTTGAGACGAGAGATCTTAGAGGGGGCCCACATGGTAGCATATGTTGTTTATCCAAGCACCCACTAAGAAGCACAATGTCTTGAGGGAGATGTACTGGTGGGAAGGCCTAAAGAAAGATGTGGCAAAGTATGTGGCCAAGTGTAGTGTGCAAATAGGTTAAGGTAGAGCATTAGAGGCTTACCGAGTTATTTCAAGTTATGCCTATTCTTGAATGGAAATAAAAACATATCTTTATGGATTTTATAACTAGACTACCCCATACAAGTAAGAGTTGTGACTTTATTTGGGTGATTGTGGATAGACTGACTAAAATCACTTACTTTTTGTTGGTGAAGACTAGTTATGAAGCGGCATAATATGCTAGACTGTACATTGATGAGATAGTGCAACTACATGGAGTCTTAGTCACTGTAGTGTCAGATTGGGGTACTTAGTTTACTAGTGGGTTATGGGTGAAAGCTCAAGAGGCTTTGAGGAAAAAGTTGAATTTTAGCACTATTTTCCACCGACAGATGATGGATAGTTTTAAAGGATTATTCAAACACTAAAACATATGTTCAGAACATGTGTTGTAGACTTTGGAGTTGATTAGGATTGACACATGTCATTGATGGAGTTTGCCTAGAACAATAATTTTCAATGTAGTATCCAAATGGCACTTTATGAGGCTTTGTATGAGCAAAGAAGTAAATTGCCCATATGTTGGTTTGAGGTTGGTGAAAGGAAACTACTCAAACTAGAAATAGTTCATGGGACCACCTATAAGATACAATTTATTAGAGATATGATGTTGACGACATAGAGTTGTTAAAAGTCATATGTCGACAATAAACATCGAGAGTTGGAGTTTGAGGTTAGTAATCATATATTCCTGAGGGTTTCGCCAACCAAAGGCATTATAAGGTTTGGTAAAAAGGGCAAGCTGAGTCCATGGTGTATTGGGACATTTGAGATTCTTGGGATGGTTAGCGTGGTGGCTTATTGTTAGCACTTTTGTTGAATCTTGCTAATGTCCACATAGTATTTCATGTTTTGGTAGTACAAAAGAAACAATTGGATTTTTTCCACATGACTCAACATAAGTCTTTGTAGCTAGAAAATAATTTGAGCTATGTGGAGGTATCGGTAGCTATTTTCGATAGGCAAGTGAGGAAGTTAAGCTCCAAAGAGGTAGCTTTGGTTAAGGTGCAATGGCATAACCACTTGAGCGATGAGGTAAGTTGGGGAAACTAGGAATGACATGCATGTGAAATACCTGCATCTATATAATGAAGTTCAATACGCTTTTTAGATTCGAGGATGAATTTTCATAAATGGGGTAAAATGTGAAATCCCACCCTTGATGTATAATGTTTAATAAGAAATCCTTAGGTGAGAAATTAACTCACAAGCTTTAAGCATTTGAAACTAAGTTTTTAAGATTTAAAAATTCATGTTTTAATGTTTAGAAATGATTTACAAAGTTTGGGATTGACAACAGTGTAAATGGACAAGGCTTTTAGTTTATTTTTGCTCACTAGAGTTTATGTATCAATAAATGTTCTTCATTTATCGATAGATTCTCTTCATCTAAACCTAGAAATGATTTTGGTGAATATCTATCGATATATGTTCATCATTTATAGATAGAGAAGTCTATCAATCGGTAAATGCGTGATATCTATTAATAGATAGAACCTTGAGTGCTTTTTAAAAAATTCTAGAGCCTATTTGCTCTCATCTTTCAATAAATGACACTGTTTTCGAAAAAAATAAAGTGGGGTAAAAACATCTTTTCACACCTTAGCTTATATATATACATCATTTTTTAAGGGTTGGCAATCCTCAATCACGTTTTGCAAGTCCTCTTAGCCCATTTTTACTCGAAATCAGCATTTTTGAATGGCTTGAGCTTGGTTTTGGGTTTTTATGAATAAAATGATATTTACAACCATGGAATCCTTAAATTTGAACATTTCTAAAACTAAATGTGTTGTTTTTATGCCCAGATTTTCTATTGAACACTCAAGGTTAAGGGTTTTGAAATTTTCCTAAGCATTGAAGCACACCTAAGGTAAAAACATTAATTTTATGGGTTTTTACAAATGGGTATCTTGATGAGTAGTAGGTTTAGTCTAGAAAATCGATTTAGGTGAACCCGAATAGTTTCAAAGTAACATAGAATGATTATTATGATTCCTAGACTAAGTATTAACTGAAATATTTATTTGGGTATTTAGGAACTGTTGAGACTTTGGAAATTTTGTTGGAGTAAAATTTCGCATACTTCTTAAAAGTTGACTTTCGAGGTGAGTGAGCACACCACTTTCAAAAATATTTAAGTATGTAAAGTTGAAAGCAAGGTTGAATGATTTGATGGATTGTTGATGAGCATTGTTTCCATAAATAATTGATTATGGAAAAATGTGTTTGTGGATGAGAAAACATTTTGAAATGGCTTTTCAAGCTATTATGTATTGTTGTCAGTTTAATACGTGCAAGTGCATATGGTCGTACAAGTAATATAAAGGTAAGTTTAGTATCGTTTCCTACAAATATTTTGTCAGGCCCAGCCCTAAATACTTACCATGTCACACATGTAATGGACACCATGCTTGCATACTTGGAAAGCTCGAAAAAAATAGTCAAAAGTTGGTAGTGTGCTGTCACGACCCAAATTTTCGAGCCATAACCGACGCATGAGCCCAATGAGCATAGCTCACCAAGTATAAAAAAGTATTCCATTTATTTTACCAAACACTTTATCAACTAATACGGCCATACGTATTCTCAATAAGTATAAAAAAGGCCAACCCACGATGGCATTATCAACAACAATATACATGTACTATTCAAGACATGTATTTTAGCAATTTACATTGCATACACATATTCACAGAGTAAAAGACTCTTGACTTCCAACGGAGACAAAGGAAAAGAGGAAAGCTATCGAATGTCGAGCACCTACCCAAGAGATGAAGTTCGAGACTCCTTGACCTAGGATCCAACAGTCTCCTGATCTGAAAACATGAATTTTTAAAATCGTGAGTACGAAACTCAGTGAGCAAACATTTGAAGGGAATAAGCAATAATAGCCAAGAAATTTGATAACCATGATGCACTGATTGGGAACGAGACAATTTTTGATCTAGTTAATATTAAAACCCCTTCCACTTTACCCGGAGTTGTTTAACATTCAATAATAAGGCAACTATGAAATTACTTCAATCATTCTAGCCAGGTGGCAAAAAGCGATGGTTTATCACAAACCATCACCGAACAAGGGTTTCACATACCATACAAATCATATATATATATATATAGATAAAATCATGTGTAATTACATACACTGCCAAGTTTTCACTGTCCTTGGTGGTAAAAGAAATAACTATCAGAGCACTCGACAGCGGTATCACTCAGCGTCGCTGCCAAGCTCCTGGGTGGAGACCTCTCAAAGACTAGGCAAGGGGTATCACTCAGCATCCCTTCCAAGCTCATGGGAGAAGAATTATCAGAGCACTAGGCAAGGGGTTTCACTCAACATCCCTTCCAAACTCCGCTTCACCTTTGTTAACATGCGAGAGTTCCCAGGAATCGTGGGAGTACGTATCACCGTCCCCACTTTGCTCAACTCTGAGTTTCCAAGTATCGTGGGCGTCACATATCACCGTCCTCACTTTGCACACCATTACAGGCATGTGCATTACCCATTCTGCACGTGCAGGGTTACATTAATTTCATAGAAATATATTAACATTACATGTAAGCATCATATAGATGTACAGAGATTTATCACATTCATATTCAACATCACCGAAATATTTTCACTAAAGGCTTGTTCTTGGGACTCATTTTTAAATGAGAATTAGATATAATCATTCAAACATTTCATTTCAACTTAATTAAAATTTTTGAAATAATTGAAATGCAAGTTCACTCACAGTATTAGGAGTTCAGAATGCTCCTAATCTCGGTCCTCTAGCACAATGCCTTTGCCTTTGTTTGAGGGTTCAGCACCTATACACAATACGCGACACACAATTTAATATATTGTGTCATATCATTATAAAACTAATTTAAGCTCTATATGGGTGCATAAGGTTATTCGGATAACTAATTAAAATTAGTATTCTACACAATTTCAATTGTGCACCTAAATAAATCGATATTGGCCTAATTCGATTTGTCACCCGATTTAATGGCCAACACATCCAATTCAATTCCAATTAACTCCATTTCTTTTCCAACACTTATAATTCCTCAAACACAAGTCAAATAACATAAAATTAAGCATGATCACCTTCACGCTTTCTCATGGGAATTTCGACCATGGTGGATGCATCAACACCATGATTTTTACTACTTGGTTTTTACACCATAATTCATCAAGTTTCAATCAATTAACTTGAAATAAAATCAAGCTCAAGATCAATATCTCATGTAGAGAATTCGGCCATGAAGGGTGGGTATTGATCATGTAATTTTTCTCACTTATTCTCATACTACACATCACTAATCATCTAAAAACACTAACATATATTGAAATCTAACCAAATTCAAGCACAAAAACCCTCCCACCATATTCAGTTAGCCATGATACCCATTTACAAACTTTGATTTCAGCCCTAAAAATGAGAAAATAAAGCATGGGTATTGTAGATCTTAAGTAAAAGTAAAGAAATTTCACCTTACCTTGCTTGATTCCTTGAATTTTTACGCTTTCACTTTGAATTTCTCCACCTAGGGTTTTGTTCTTCCTTTGGTTTCCTTTTCCTCTTACTTGGTTGAATATGGGAGGTGTGTTGGGGAAGATATGGGCTGATTTTTAAGTTAAATATTGAATAAATCCAAGCTTGCCATGTGTCACATTATAATTGGTCCATAATTTAAATATTTGACTTTTACACTTAAATTTTCCACCACATAAATTGTCATATTTATCCATTCCCAAAATGAATAAAATCTATAAGCTTAACCAGTGTTGGGGGTGAAAAATTACCATTTTGCCCTCGAGGTGGTAAAATTACCGTTTTGCCCCTATGCTCCAAAAATACCGAGAATTAAAATTTTTTCACTGCTAAACCTTATATTATACTCCAAATGTTCAATCTTGATCAAATGTGGTCAAAATCTTTTCTAAAAATTCCCATTTTGTCCTTGGGTGGCAAAATGACCATTTTACCCTTAAGTAATTAGTATTCTCGATTGACTCTAAATTGGACCTTGAACTCCAAATCACCCTTTTAAATCATTCTGTGAGTTTTAGAATTCTGAAATTCATCTTAGAATCTCTATTGGAACTAGTTCGAGGTTTAAATACACTTGATTGTACCATTAGGTACAATACCGATCTTTTTAAAAATTTTTTCGAGGTGTTTCAAGTAAGCTAGCATTCTATCTATGGGCCTATAGAGGTCAACGCCTCACATGTACCTAATGGTACAACTAAGTTGATTTAAGCCTTGAACTAGTTAAAATAGGGATTTTAAGATGAAATTGAGAATTTCAAATTCCAAGAATGACTTAAAATGGTGATTCGAAGTTCGAGGACTGATTTGGAATCAATATGAGATTTTCGAAACCTAGGGGCAAAATGGTTATTTTGCCACCCAAGGATTAGATTTGGATGTTGGATGAAATTTTTGACTGAGATTGATCATTTGGAGTGTAATTTGAGGTTTATAAGTGAAATATTTTAATTTCGATATTTTTTGGAGCTTAGGGGAAAAATAGTCATTTTGCCATCTTGATGTCAAAATTGTAATTTTCACCACCCAACACTTGTCAAATCTATGAATTTTACTCATTTTTTGAATGGATAATTATGGCATTTTATGTGGTGGTGAATTAGAGTTTAAAGGATAAATATTTAAAAAGTGGACCAATGGTAAAGTGACATGTGTCAAGTTTGATTATTTTAATATTTTCCTTATAAAATCAGTGCATATTTCCCCCAATTCATTCATCATGGTCGGCCATAGCAAGAAGAAAAGAGGGAAAGAAAGAAAAGAAACCCTATGAGGAAAAATTGAAGAAAAAGTGTGGGATTTCAAGGGATTTAGCTAGTAAGGGTAAAATTTCTTGAATTTTGCTAGTGATCTACCTTTCCTATGCTTTATTTTCTCATTTTCATGGCTAAAATCAAGGTTTGCATGAAGGAACCATGGCTGGCCGAACATGGGGGGATGGTTTTTATGCTTGAATTTAGTTAGATTTCTTGTTAGATTAGTGTTTTTGGTTAGTTAGTGATGTGTAGCATGAAAGATAAACAAGAAAAATTCATTTTCCCCATCACCCATCATTGGCTGAATTTTACATGTAGTGTGAGAATGGTGGATTTGATTTTCTTGCAAGTGAATTGGTTAGGAAATGATGATTCATGGTGAGAAAATTAAGTAGGAAAAAATTTTAGTGTTGATGCACCAACATGGCTGAAATTCCCAAGAAGAAATGTGAAGATGGTTTTGCTAGATTTGGTGTTATTTGACTTGTATTTGGTGATTTGAAGTATTGGAAAAGAAATGGTGTTATTTGGAGTTAAATGGGACACATTGGCCAATTTATCGGGTGATAGACCGAATTAGGCTAACATTGTGTTTAAGGAATATCAAAACAATTTGCATTCCATATCAAGCATTAGTGTAAAGTCTAAATTAGTTTATTACGGTTTAGCATCAATGTGGTAAATTTCTTGACTGTGCAATATGTCTAGGTGGTGAATCCTTTGACAAAGGCAAAGAAATTGTACTCAAGGATTTATAGTTGAAGTACCCGAGTTTGGTTTTCGAAAATAGTGAGCAAACTTCTTATCGTCTTAATTATCTAAAAAAAATTTATTCAAACTAGTGATTTTGTGGAAAAATTATTTTAAATGGTGAATTGCTTAGTTTTATAAGCAAAATGTGAATTTATAAAATGAAATGAATTTTTATAAATTGATTTGAAAATCAAACAATGGTTTTGAAATTAGAGTAATTGGAGACCGCGTACTGTGTTGTGAATTATGACATGAATTGAATGGCTTATGATAAAATGTGACCATAAATGGCTGGATTGGTATTTGTGTTGAAATTATATGCGTTGTGTATTTAGCCTTGAGAGGCTGTGCATAAAATAATTGCCATATCATGCTGTTGGAATTTTACTGAATTGGTGGTATTAGAATGGTCACTGCAGTGGCAGGTTCCATGGACCAGCTGATAAGAGGGGCACAGAAACCTAATTAAATGTGCTCACCTCAATTGGAGAGGCACGTAGGGTATCTCTTGAGGTGGGATTTGAGTGCACCTCACGCCGGCCCATCACGTGAAGGTGAGACTTAGCCAACGCCAAGGAACGGCTGTGTGATCAAAATAAAAACATATTTTATGCGTATATGATAATTAATAGCCTTGGCGGACTCGGGTGGATGCCTCTGTACAAGGCATCGATGAGTACTAGTTTTAGCGGGAGCCAAGCTTTTCAGAAATTCATAAGCCTTGTTGAGAAATGAATGAAATATAATTGCTTATGTGGGTTGGGATAAAATTTTATGTTATGAAGCCTATTGTGATGGGAAGTTTTCATTGTCTCAATTTACTCAACTTTAGATATTTATAATGATGTCTGTTTACTCACTAGTATTTTATAATCTCACCACCCTCATTTCCTCACATTTCAGGCTCAGAATAGTCAGTAGTTAGCCGATATTCTCGAGAGACGAATTTTAGAGTTGCAACCTTGGAAATCAAAGGTTTACCAACTCACAGCCTTAGTTCAATTTTGTTGTTCGGGGGCCCATTGGTCAATGTATATTTAATCGCATACTCTGGTTATTCTTGCTACTGTATTCAAGAATTTATTTTGCTTTTACGTCCTAAAAATTATTTACAGAATGTTCTATAAAAATTATTTCACAAGAAAATGGAATGTTTTATTAAATATTTTTATTATATTCTAATAGCGAAAATTTCATTTCAAATGAAGGTTTTAGATAGCAAAACTTATTTTTTTTTGTTATGAAATATGTGTTTTTATTTTTCAAAAATTTCAAGGAAAAATGACGAAAATGCCCATATGAGGCAAAAATTATTTTTCTATTGTTTTCAGTTGGAAAAAGCTTAAAATCTTTTAAGATGTGATGTTGGCAATGATTACTCATAAGGGAGATGAGAAAAACTGATATGTAAGCATTGTGAGGTTTCGGTTGGCATTCGGGGTAGGAATGTCTATCGAGACATCACGGCAGTTGTCACGGGCTCGATGGGAGTTCCAGGTCGTGACATATTTGCACCTATTATTACTAAGTACTAAATTTGTAATAAAATCTATCTTATCCAAATACTCGATTTTGAATAATTAACGAAACTAAAAATGATTTTTTTAAAAGAGTAAAAAAGAATAAAATTTCACTAAGAAAAATATTAATTCAAAACCTAGGATTATGGTATCTTTCAAAATTTTATCTGAATTTAATCATTCTCCTGAACTTAGATTAATTGGATACATGACTAACCTATAATCCATATTATGTACTGGTCTTTGTTGAGATATTGCACACATACCTTTGATAACTCTATTATAAAGAGTTATTTTAACACATTCTGACGGCATAAGTAGCTAAATCTTTGAGATTTTAGGTTCGAATTTTAGTATTTTAGGTGTTTTTCTACTTTAAGTTTGATTACATGTGGAGTAGTTAATTTAAATTATTTTAGTTTACTTTTATGTTATTTTGTTTTAAATTACTTTAAAAGTAGTTATTGTTGATTTCTCTTATTGCTTTTGTAGGAAATTTAATGGAAAATGCTCATTTGCTGAAAATTCATGCAAGTACGGTGATGGCTTAATTTGTATATATTTCGGTATTTTGACCATATCTCTTTATACAAAACTCAAAATGAGGTGATTCTTGGAGAAGAAGGGCTACAACTTTTATGCTTACTACTTTATCTAGTTTGGATTGGATCGTGGTCAAAATATTCATTTAAGTCGGAGCACTGTAATAGTATACATAGACTAAAAATGATGCAGTATTTAAAGCATATCATTCACTGAAGAAGTCCAATTAACATGCTTCTTAAGCCATTGGAAACTTAAGAGATAGAATTAAAACTTTTATATTTACCACTTTGCCCAGTTCGGATCATATTGAGGTGAAAATGATGTTGGAAGATGCTCGACTGCTACAGTTCTACACAAGGGAATAGGTGGAAGAAAGGCACGACCTTGAGTTACTCAAGGCTGTAGTGCAAAGGAAGCCAAGACAACAGCACTAGTGAAAAGAAGCACACTGTACATTTTTCTGAGGCTAGAGCACTAAGGTGCTACTGTAGTAAAAATTTAATGTCACGGAGCAAAAAAAATCATGGCATCGATGTCGGACGATTTCCCAAAAATAAAAATTTGATGGGACTTTGGAAATTAGGTTACTTGGAACCTTTTTAAAGGACCTTTATGAGAGGTTTTATGGGGAGGCAACAAGCAACTACTTTGGATAAAAGGTGCCAAGAGCAAAGCAAGAAAACAAAAGAATGTGAAAGAGAATTGAGATTGCCAATGTAATGCCTTGTATTTTGATATGGTGGCTAATAAAGTTTACAGATACCAATTGAGGTTAATTACTGAGTTCAAAAAGGTAATTCAAAAGTGAACCTGTGAAGTCTTGACCTCCATAGATATGTAATTAGAAGTAGACGTGCTAATATGGACTAGGGGTAATTTCATAATTTCTCTTGATAAGCTCCTACAAGTGGGTTTTCTTATGTTATTATGCTCTAAATAGGCCTCGGGAATAAATGAATGATGTTTATGATGGTAAATAAATGAAGAGATAAAAATAATAGCAATTTCCATGATAGGGGCAAAATGGTCATTTTACATCTCGAGTCTAAATTTTTATGTTTTCATGAACTCAAGTATTTCTAGACTATTATAGACTTTGTCCTAATGTTAAAAGAGTAAAACGATTGCACAAAGGATAAGAAGAAGACAAAGTCACCATGTTAAAGGCATTTTGGTAATTTATGTGAGAATTGGATAAACCTTAGATATAAATATCTAAAGCTCCAGCAATTTCCAACAGCTTCTTCTTCTTCCCCAACTCTTCTCTCCATTTCACGTTTTCTCCATCCTCCATGGGAAGAAAGCTTTAAAATTTCCATAGCTTTTTCAAGTTAATTCCAATTTTCAAGCTTATGAGCACTTTTCCATTGGGTTTTTCATGCTCTTTCACTTTTTCACCTTAAAAAGCCCTTAAAAGTCTTTCCTCAACACTTTCTCTCACTAGCTGAAAGTTGTAGAAAGAGAGAGAGAGAAAGTTTCTCTAATAGCTTGAAGACTTTTGAGAAAGAATTCAACTACAAGACCATCAAGGTGAGTATGAGTTAAGGTTAATTCCATTAGTTATTGATGAAGGTCAAGAAGTTGATGTGTGGGCTGTTTTATTGTGGAAAGTTGTTATTATTTCTAATATGACTAGAGTAGTATAGATGAATGGCTAGTCAAATAGCAATTGGAAACTAGTTTGGAATAACTAGTAAAGCTTGATTTAGGAAATAGCTTTTAGAATCATATTTATAGCAATTTGGATTGGTTGTGATGTTGTGTGTGTGATAGGTTCCAAGAAGGCCTCACATGTCCATTTAGAACATTACTTGAAATTAGAGTCGATTCAAGGAATCAACAAGACCGATGAGTGAACTCGCATTTGAAAATTGTTTTGGGAATGTGAATGTATTTGAACAAAACATTTGAATGATTTTATGTAACTTTTCTTCAAAAATGGGTGCCTTGGGAACAAGGCCTTGATAAAATGTTTGGATTTTGTGAAATGGGAAAAAGGATGAATCCATGTGCTCCTCTATTTTGTGGAAATATATATGAGTATATGTTGTACCTTGATAAATAATATTGTGTGATGATGATTACCCGACTATGTACGAATAGGGAGTGCACACGAGCCGATGATGACCCCGTTATGTGCGAGTAGGGAGTGCACATGAGTTGATGATGTTGAAATGTACGAGTAGGGAGTGCACGTGACAATGAATGCAATGGAGTGGTGTACTTGTTTATGTGTTTATATATGTATATGTGATAGCAAGTTTATAACTATAATATGTGATTGTTTTGAATGTTGATAACTTGATTATTGTCAATGTGTTCACTTTGATGTGCAATATAATAGGGATGGATTTTGTGGCATTTGAAAACCCCTTAATGATCATCTGTCTTGAATCTCACAACAGTGAGAATGGATTCTTGCTGCAGCTAGAAACTCTAGCGTGGTTCCAGATTTCTGTGCACTTCCTTCACTTTAACAACAATTTTGACCATCTTAGGGTCAGAACTGGGCAAAGTGTAACATAAAAGTTGTAACCCAGTCTCTTAGCTTTCTCTATGGGTGTCGCGACCTTTCTACCTTGTATGAACCATGGCCACAGCACTCCTCCTTGGGTACTACAGCTCTAGCCTCTCGAGAATTTGTATGGGGATGCTACTTCTCGTTTGGGCACCACAGCCTTGAGTGCTTCTTGGCCGTGACACTGCTCCTTATGTTGCCTTGGTGTAGACTACTGCAATAATCTCATCTTGCAACGCCATTTTCTCCTCCCTCAAGGCTGATATGAAATGGTAAACATGAAAGTTGTAAGTCTGCCTCTTTTATTTCCTATGGCTCAAGAATCACATTGATTAAATCTCTGTAGCTTGCTTTATGTTCGAATTACCGCAACATGTTCAGTCAAAATCTACACTTTGTCTTCATTGCATAATTCAACACCACTTATCTTTTTGCATTGGAAAACCTTCAACCACAAGAACTAAATCAATATTGGTTGAAAAAATCAGACTTTCAATATGAAAATGAACTAGAATTACTTAAATTAACTAAGTTAACATGCTTTAAACTAATCAACTAAAAACATGAAAACTACCTAAAACCTACTTCAAACACAAAGACTTGACTACATTAACATCTCAAAATGTGGCTAAATAACTTTATATAATAGAGTTATCACATCCCCAAACTTAATATTTTTCTAGTCCTCAAGCAAAATTAAAAACAAAACTAAGGCATAGCTGAACACATCAAGTAAGGAGATTGCACCAATCCATTAATCACCTTTAATTTCCTCATGAATTGTCTTGTTTTCTCAGGTCACAGCAAAACATCCAGCTAAGGAAAGGGTAGGATATAGGATATAGGATATATAAGGCTTAAATCACCTTAAGCATATAATTATTCTAAGACTTATATAACCTTACTTCTCTTCACCATGTAAACCTTTGTTTTTCACTTCACTTTTCATTTGTCAAGCATTTATTCTTTTTTTACTTTGAATTTTATTCTCAAATCAACACCCCCAGACTTGTTTCTTTCAATGATAATGGGATGGATGCTTTATGTTGAATTTTGAATTTTTTTCCCTTTCATCTTTTCCATCTTTTTATCAAATAATTCAACATATACTTCCTAAAACAATGTACATGTTTAGGAGTGATGGTTGTAGAATTGGAAAATTATTTACAAGATAGGATACTTATATGGGTGACAAAGCAAAAGGATAAAAATTTTTAGCTCAAAAGGGGCATACTAAGGATAAAATTTTATTAGGGCTTAAAATGCTCAATTGATCCAAGGATGGCCTAAGTCATTTCCTTAACTAAGTGTAACCTATAATTTTGCCTAAAGATGGATCAAACAAATTCTAAAATTCCAAACAAAGTCTAAAAATTTGCATTCACATAATCATTCTCTAAATATACACAATGACTCAATATAAGAGATAAAAGTGCTTAATTATGGAATTTTCATCTTACAATAATGCCACACATCATAATTCAACATGTTACTTCAATTATATTCATGTTTAGGATACTCAACAAACTTGCATTTGTCGGATCTAGCTTTAAGCTCATCAAACAAAACGTGCTTCACGTAAGCCATATATCCCCAAGTCCTTGTATAAGAGAAGTTTGGCCTTTTGCCATACCACATTTCATATGGTGTCTTTGTTGTTGATTTTGTACACACAACTATACATATTGAATAAATAATGTAGTGATGAAGTAGAGTATCATTTCCACAAAGGTTTGTTCCTAAATTTTTACAATGTACTAAAATCTTATAACTAATCAATCTTATTTAAGTAATCAAAATTTGTAGAAAATTAATTAAAACAAAATTAAAATAAACACTAAATTAGCTAACAAACTAAATAAATTGAGAAACGCAGTTTATTAAAGACCTAGGATTATGGGTTCATTCAACATTTCATCTAATACCAGCATTTATTGTTATTTATCTTTCTTGGGTGGTTTTACTAATCTTGAACCCAAAATTATGGACAAGTCTCTGTTGAGTTACTGTGCAAATAACTAACTTAATTAGTTCACTATATGTCTATAAGAATCAATTAAATTATGTTCATTAAGCAAGTGCCCTAATATGGCTATGTATGGCAATTAACGTATGTCTACTTGAATTACGAATAAGATCACCTAAGTGATGTGAACATACACCATTCAAACCTTAGTCCAATCTAAAATCTCTTTGTAGAATCTCAATTAGATTCACAAGTTAGTTAATTATTGGCCAAGCAATCAAAAGCATTAAGAACATATTTGAATAAGCAAAACTCCACCCATTCATGATAAATAAAAGAGAAACTAATATTCAAACTACATTTTGAAATCCACTACAATTCTAGAAAGATAATTTAGCTCATAATAACCAATAAAAACAACATCCAAAGAAATTGAGCCATGAATCCAAGTCAAAGAAAATAAGAAAACACAAAAGTAAAGAAAGAAACTAAGTGTTGAAGCTTTGCAATCTCAATCTTCTCTCAAATTCTCTTGTTTTCTTGCTTTGTTCTTGGCTCCAAATCTCTAGAATAGTTGGTTCCTACTTCTTCCTAAAAACCTTTGAAAAATGTCCCTTAAATAGGCTCCAAGTAATCTAATTTCTAAAATCCTGTCAAATTTTTATTTTTGGAAAATCGCCCAGCACCACAACCTAGATTTCTTAGCACTGCAATGTTGATTTTTTTGCTATAGGGGTGTTACAATGCTACTTTTCTAGTGATGCGGTATTGAGTTCTTGGGAAAATTGTATGGTGAGCTTCCTTTCACTAGCGTTGCACCCTTGTTCTCCCAGTGCTACGACGTTCTATCAACTTCGAACATGATTTTCACCTTAATCTAGTCTGAATTGGGAAAAGTGGTAAACATAAAGATTGTATCTCTATATCTTAATTTTTCAATGGCTTAAGAATCATGTCAATTTGACTTCAGTATTGAAAGATATGCTCCAAGTACAACATCATGTTCAGTTCATGCATATTGATGCAGTGCTCAGACTTAGACAAATATTTTGACCATGATCCAATCCGAAATGGGTGATGTTAAACATAAAAGTTGTAGCCCTCCCTCTTATAAGTCTATTGGTCCATGAATCTATTCATTTGGAGTTCTGTAGATAGAGATATGATCAAAATACATCAATCTATACAAATGAAGCCTTCACCATACTTGCACGAATTTTCAACAAATGAGCCTTTGTCATCAAATTTCCTACAAAAGCAATAAGAGAAATTACCAATACTACTCTTAAAGTAATTTAAACAAAATAACATAAAATTTAACTTAAATAACTTAAATTAACTACTCAACATGAAATCAAACTTAAATTAGAAAAACACCTAAAATGCTACGATTCAAACCTAAAATCTAAAAGATTTAACTACTTAAGCCCCCAAAATGTGTCAAAATAACTCTATATAATAGAGTTATTAGTCTTATTAACCGATTTGGTTGGAACTTTGTTAACAGTGTAAGCAAGAGTTTTTAGGGTATATCCCCAAAAGGATATCGAAAGGTTTACCTTACTCATCATGGAACGAACCATGTCTAACAGGGTTCGGTTTCTCCTCTGACACTCCATTATGTTGTGGAGTTCTAGGTGGAGTCCATTGTGACAAAATCCCATGTTCCGTCAGATAATCCAAAAACTCTTAGCTAAGATATTCTCCTTTTTTATCCAATCTATAAGTGAGAATACTCTTTCTAGTTTGTTTGTCAACCTCAGCCTTAAACTTTTTAAACTTTTCAAAAGCTTCAAACTTGTAATTCATTAAGTACACATAACCAAATCAAAAATGATCATCTGTAAATGTAATGAAATACAAATAACCTCCTTTAGATGGTGTGTTTAAAGGTCCATATGCATCCGAATGTATAAGCACTAAGAGCACACTTGTTTTTTCACCATTTCCAGTAAATGGAGGCTTAGTCATCTTACCAATGAGACAACATTCACAAGTTCCATTTGAGTCATAATCAAATGGATGTAAATAACCTTGTTTATATAACTTGGCTATCCTTGTCTATGACCAAATTTACAATGCCAAATGTAAGTTTGATTTCAATTATCATTTCTAGCTTTCTTGACATCTATATTGAGCAATGGGCTATTAAAATCCATAACATAAAGTCCTCCATGACATTTTATGGATCCTTAAAAGATACCATTTAGAATGACAATGCAACTGTAACACCCCGTACCCTTGTATAAAAGCTAATATGACCTTATTGATAGGACGAGGGTCAATTGAAGTTAAATTAAGTGCGAAAGAGTGGTGATAGATGGAAGGAATATTTTGGAATAAAATATTTCACATGCGTGAAAATAATAATATTTTATCAGTGATGAGTTAGCAGAGTTAAAAGGTGATTTGGTAGTGAATCAGGGAAAAGTGAGGCACTTTAGGACTCGAGGAGACAAGTGGAGAATTTTAGAATAAAAAAATATTTTATTAGTAAAATAATATTACAATAATCCAATGCCGAAATGGGTCGTATCTTGCGGGAGATAGGTTAAGTCTAAGTAGGGGAGGCCAAAAATAAAATTTTTGAATGACATGAATAAAATAATGTTTTATTCATTTATATTATATTATATTATTTAGATAGAGAAATTATTGGTCACATGCAAAATTGGATGGAAAGAAAATAATTAATGATAGAAAATGAGGTTGTGTGGAAGATTGGCATATACATGTGACAATACTATTACATGTAAAAGATGGCATATAAAGGTGTAATTTTAATGGGGAACTTGTGGGACCCACTGTCATGTGACAAATAAAAAGAAAAGAGCATTGGAATGACATGAAAATCAGAGATAACAATTATCTTATGCAACGAAAAATAAAATTTAAACATACCATGTCATGCCACCACCTATGGATCACCTTGGTGGTTTTAATACAAACAAAATTTAAGAAAAGTAAATAAAATATTACCTAGCCAAGTGATGTTGTAATCACGATGGCAAATCCTCTTGATTGAGAGAAGATATGACACTACTCTTATTTCGACTTAAACTCGTTTACACCATAAATGGAGGATGAACCAAAGCCATCTAAGCGTTTGGCCTCCAACGATATCCACACAATTGCACTTGAACCTTTAGTAAGGTATGAGCTTTTAACTACTCTCTGTGCTAGCAGAGTGGGAAACAATTGTCCTTTTCTTCACACAAATTGTAAGCCAAATGACTCTAGAAAAATTCATCACAAGATTTTTCTCTCAACCACAAGAGGCGGCTAGAGAATTTTTGGTTGTTTTTGATAACTAGGATTTCATAGTCATATGTGAGAAGTAGTTAAAGGTGATATTTATACCTAGGTTAAGCAACTCCCATAATTGCAACTAAAGGTTGAATATTATAACCCATTATAATATTAGCCCAACACTTAATTAAACCCTTTTAATTTAGTCCTTGAAAATTAAAATCCAATTACTTTCCTTTTGTCATGTTTGCAATTAAGGTTTTAATATTAGAACTATTTATAATATTAACCTTAATCTTAATTAAACTATTTTAATTAAGTCTTTTGAAGTTAAAACCTAGAGTATGACTTAAGTCTAACTTAAATCATCACACTCCCAATTTAATTCATAATAGAACTTTTGTGTGTTATCCATTAGGTTCTTAACAAGTTGGCAATGGAATTAAATTGTAATATTAATCAATTAATTCAATTCTATAGACCAAGATTGACATCTAGTAATGTATCATGGCCACTCAATTGTTAGGAGAGTCAAAGGATCCTTTCACATCTTTTTATTGTACAGTCTATCAGTGCAATTCATTCCCTTATCATATATCCAAGAGATGATAAAAGCATGGTGTAGTGTCTACTTTTATTGACCTCCATATTCGTTCTTGCAGTTAGATCATTAGCTTTATAGAGACTTATGAAACTCTTTTCATAATCTCAAAGTCACCTTGGCCAAGGACTTCAACAAGCTAATATCAACCAAGAACTATTAGGATATGTCCCCTAAATCACTTGGGGTGATGGTTTTTTTCTTGGCCACTCATTTGCCTTCACATGCTTCATGCTATATCCAAAAGCATCCTATTTTGGCATCCTTGGTTAGGCACTCGTAGGGATGGAATCAAAGCATAACACTCCACATAAAAGACAATCTGGTGTCTCAAGTCTAAGGATTATTTATACAACTAACACATGAGAAGTATTGCATAGACACTTGAGTGAAATACCAAATGCGCTTCTCATGGTGGGTCATGTTCAGTGAACTTGCTTTCTTAAGTAAACACCTATATTCTCGTTCCAAGTATCTCTATACTTCAATCTATGAGATCGATCACTTATTTCCAAAGTAAGGAACATAGAATATACTAGTCTCTAAGTATCATTAATGTCTAGTCTCAATGATAACATTGACTAGGAACATTTTGTGATTATGCTTTGAAGCATATGGATCTCATAACTACAACCTATTACAATTTCCTTGCAAGGCATATTAATCTCATGGACTTCATCCAATTAGACTTATAACTCATTATAATTGATGTTTTATTGATGAAGGAAAACCTTTACTCATTCAACATGAATGATATTGTTGCATGATTGGAATCAAGCCTTAACCAATCCTAATTGACTACAGGGCTTATCCCAACAAAGAGAGAAATGCACAAGGTGAAATATGCATGTGATTTTACTAGTTAAAGAAAGCATAGAGAATTTTTGCATGGAGGACACTTGGTGGCAATGTTAGACTAAAAGAAAGGAAATATATATGCATGTAATATTATTGGCTAAATGGGAGGCCAAATGAGAAATTGTGTAGGAGAATGCAGGAAAAGCTATTGGATATAAGTAAGATGGATGAAATGGAAATGCATTAAGAATGCATGAAGATAGATTAAAGAATAAATATGGATAATAAAGGAAGATATCTAACCAATGTGAAAGAAAGGAAATTGGATGCATGAAATCTTATAGGTTAGCAAGGTGGCCAAATGGAAATAAAAGGTAAATGTGTGCATGTATTGTGATTGGTCTAAAAGGGTGGCCAAATAAATAATCAATAGAAATGAAAAAGAAAAAAGGAATGGCTTGGAACTTATGCAAAATCGTGCCTTTAAGAGAGAAGAAGAGAAATAACTTAGTTGTTGTAAACTCCACCTAAAAGGGAGAAAGAAAAAAATGGAAAGGAGAAATTAAAAGAAGGCTTAGTTTTAGAGAAAATCCAAAGAAACCGTGAGGTTTCCTTCCTCTATCTTGCAGAGTTTTGATATTTTACCGTCCAAAGAGTCTTTAGCATTCAAGAGTGAAATCATGGAGTGTTGATGGAGGTGTGAAGCTTGGTTTCAAGAGACAAGAGAAACAAGGTAAGAATTGTGGTTTTAGCTTTAATATTCTTTGAAAATGGGTTGGTAATAATGAGAAATATTTTGTGGCAGCAAAGATTAGCTTGATTGGAAGGGATAAAGTTACATGCATGTAGCTAAGCTATTGTGAATGGTGGATTTGAAGTATATATAAAAAAAAAGATAAGTATAATCTTGCATTTTTAATCCTACGGTTGATAAGAAATCTTGGGAATTTATTTGTGAGTTATTGTGGCAGCTTAATGATTAAAGCTTTAGAAGAATATTGACATTGCATGCAAGATCCAAGTCATCACAAAGGTAAGGCATGCAATGCAAAATTATTGTGTGATGCCTTAAGTATGGTTAGGAAACAATTATGCTAGTTGAAAGCTTGAAAAAGAAATTGTGGACATATGTTGTTTTGAAAGATTTAAAAAGGGTAAGAATGTTGGTGCAAAATGAATAGTATTGGTGCAACATGAATGGAAATTGATATTGTGCTTAGTGGTAGCATGTTAATTGTGAATAATGGTGCATATAAACTTCAAAATTACTTGGTGAAACCGGATTTATAGTTGTTGCCCTATATATGATTAATGGTGTGGAAATAATGATTTGAACATGACAAATGTTATTAGAAAGATTGACATAGGCATTTGAAGTTATAAACAAGTTACCGGGTTTATATAATTCAAAAGTTTACACTAAGGATTTAGTGTAAACGGTTATCTCTTAAGAATGAGAGATGAAAGTGTAGAATTAAATGCAAATAGCAAGTGTAGAATATAATGGCAACAAAGCTTATTAAATGTTTTGGATTGAAATGATGTTAGAAAGCTGACAAAGCAAGGATTATTACTACAAACATAAAGTAAGCATTTGAGGAAATATTAGTGGTGAAATAACATCTCATTGTCACAACCCAAAACTATGGCCATGACTGGCGTAAAGGCCCAATGGGCTTAGCCCACTAAGCCCAAGCAAGCTTATCTATATAATCTTATACGTAATCCATATTACTTTAAAATCCAAATTTTGTAATGTTCAAATATAGTTCCTTTAAAAACAATTCATAAAACCCAATTATTCATTCAGAATGGCATCATCAACCATAATATAAATATATGGCTTGACAAATGAATCTCAGCATTTCACAGCAAGTATTCATATACTCATAATTAGACCTTGACCGTCAACAGAGTGACTCTGGGCACGGTTTCTAATGTTTAGTGTCATGTTAAACCTACCGAGCAATAGACAGGGAGGAGCACCTTGTCTTAAGATCCAATCACCTTTAACTCAGAAAACCTAAAACATGAAGTTTAAAAAAAATGTGAGTACAGACTCAGTGAGTGAACATAGGAAAGGAACAAGCAAACGATACGGAAGGTTTTTGAAAACATGATACATTCATCTTTAAAACAATGAAATTTATATATCATAAATAAAACTCGATGCCATGTTGTCTTTTGATCATCTAAAACATTTAGGAAACCCAACGTTCAACAGTCATGCAATCACATGCTAATTCCAAACCTCTATATATAGTAAATATATATATAAGTATATACATCACCATCACCTTACCCCGCTCATGTGTAACCCCCACATCGTGCACACCTCAATATCATCACACGCACTCCTACCTACGTCATTACCGGCATGTCACTGTCCACTCTGCACATGCATAGTAGTAATTATCACCACATTGTCATTCAACTAGCAAGTGCACTGTCCACTCCGCATATGCACGGTTGTAATTTTTACACAATATTTTCTACCAATGTACCATACATATATATACCAACATATAAAGGGATTTCGCAAATTCATTACAATCATTTTTCATAACACAAAACATTTTGTCAAAGGCTTGTTCCCATGTAACTTTTAAAGAAAAACAAACAAAATATTTCAAGTGATTGAATCAAGCATATAGTCATTTATTCCAAAACATTTTAATGCAAGTTCACTCATTTTACGATAGTGAGATATTACATCGCTATTTGTTCTTAGGTGTATCTAGCTATTCCTACTTGCCGGTGTGAGACCCTGTCTAAGTTGTTAGAAAGCCGGTATTGTACCTATTGGTACAATTAAGTTAAATCGAGCTTCAACCTAGTTTAATAGAAATTCTAAGAGGAATTTCAAAATTCTGAGACCCACAGAATAGGTCAGAATAGTGATTCAGAGTTCAAGGTCCAGTTTGGAGTCAATCGGGAAAATTGACCGGTTAAGGACAAAATGGTCATTTTCTCATTTGTTGATTTATAGAGATTTTTAACCAAGATTTGATCACAGTAGACTAAAAATAATTATGTGACATACAGTTATGATCCCATAATCATAAAATGATGTTTAACAGTGTAAAATGGTGATTTTCGGTGTTTTTGGAGCACAAGGGCAAAATGGTAATTTTGCCACCGGAGTGCTAAATGTGAATTTTTTTGAAAGGATTTTGCCCCAATTGGGTAATATTGATTTATAGTGATGTTATTTGAGGTTGGACAGTGAAAATAATGAAATTCCGGGACATTTCGGAGTATAAGGGCAAAATCGTAATTTTGCCATCCCAGGGGCATTTCGGTAATTTTCCACTACCAGAATAAATTTTTCCAGCCATGGTCAACCTTGGATCAGATGTTGACTTGATGAATCAAGTGGTGGAGATCAAATGGGAGAAAAAGTCAAAAAGTCAAAAAAATGGACCAATGGCGTGATGACACGTGGCAAGCTTTTATATTTTATTATTTAAGCCATAAAAATCAGCATTTAAGCCTCATTTCTCTCTCAAAGTCGGCACCCACCAGAATTTAAGCAAAAAAAAGAAGAACAAAGGAGAAACACACAAAAACCTAGGGGAAATTCAAGACAAAGTGTGATTTCAAGGAGAATTCAAGTGAAAAAGGGTAATAAATCTCTACTTTGGCTTGTGATCTCTAATATCTATGCTTTTGTTCTTGAATTCTATGGTTTAATATGGAGATATCATGATGGGAAGAATTCTGAAAAATGGGTTTGAGTATGGATTTGATGTTGGATTGGATTGAGTTTAAACTATGTTGGTGTTTAGGAGTAGTTAAGCACGATTATGGAAAAAAATGGAAGAAGGAAATTGAATTTCATGGTTGTTCTTTGTTAGGCCGAACCTAGTGTGTAGAGAATGCATGAGGAATTGGTTCATTTCAAATGAAATGGTTTCATTTGAAATGAAAGAAAAGAGAAAAATGACAATTTAAAGTGAGAAAATGTAGTAGAAAATTTTCAGTGCTAATGCACTGCATTGGCCGAATTTTCCATAAAGAAATGGAAAAGATTGAATGCTGAAATTGGCATTTATTTAAGTGAAATGAGATAAATTAAGGTATTAGAAAAAGAATTGTGCAATTTGGAATCAAATCGGGCTTATTGGCCAATTTATCGGCTGAGCGGTCGAAATTAGGCAATACCGCCTTAAAGCGATAATCGGACGCATTTTTGCCTTTGCGTATCGTACGTTAGCAATTTAAATTAATTTGTATTAGTTTGGGGGCATTATAGTAATTCCTGAATTTATTCTGTGTTAAGGTGGTGAGAAGTCCGAAAAAGGCAAGGGAATCGTAATTGAGGACTTTTAATCCGAGAGCATCCGGAATCCGGATTTGTGAGACGGTGAGTGAACTTGCATTTCAAAATTGTTTGGGGAAATGCACATTGTATTGATTTGGATAATTAAATGATTTATTCAAAGTTTTAAAAAAAATATGTGCTGGGAACAAGCCTTTGATTAAAATGATTTTATGTGATGAATTATGTGTTATCCATGAAAGCATAAAAATATGTGTTATGCATGAAAGCATAAAAATATGAGTTATGCATAAAAGCATAAAATTATATGTTATGCATGAGGGCATAAAACTTTGTGTTATGCATAAAGGCATGAAATATTATTTCATTGAGATGAAATTTAATTGTGCTGGATATGTACATTGTTATGATGTTTGTGTACATTGTTGAGAAGTGTTGTGAAATTGTTACCACCGTGCACGTGTGAAGAGGAAATTGCACAGGCCTGAAATGGTGTGCAAAGTGGGGACGGCGATACGTAACGCCCACTATTTCCTAGAGATTGAAAATTTAGTAAAGTGGGGACGGCAATACGTAACGCCCACTATTACTATAAATTTTGGAAATTGAGCAAAGTGGGGACGGCGATACGTAACGCCCACGATTCCTGGAAACCATTACACGTGAACAGTGGTGAAGTGTGATTGGTTATCCAGGGGCTTGCAGGGACGGCAATACGTAACGTCTGCGAGTGCTCAGATATGTGTGTTTGTGTACACATGTGATTGTTCATTTCTCCGAGTATATTTGTATGAAATCGATTATTCCTTCATTATAAATTAAATTGAAATGAGGGGAAGGGTTGGTAATAAATTGGATAAAAATGAACGTGTTTCAAATGTATGCATCATATTGTAACCCTTCTTGATATTATGGCTTGTTCCTATCTTATGTTTGCTCACTGAGTTTTATACTCACGTTTTTCAAAAATTTATGTTTTCAGATCAGGAGATTGTAGATTCCTAGATCGCGAGATCACAGTAGTCCATCTCCTGGTAGGTGTCTGGCATTCACTAGTTGCCGTTTATTGTACATGTCTCCGCTGGTAGTCTTGGGTTTCTGTATGATGTGTATGTACATGTAATGTACATTGTCGGAGTTTATATTTGACTGGTATGAATGTAAATATGTGTAAGCAATGTGATTTGCTAAATACATGACTGGAACAGTGCATGTATATTGTGATTCATAATGCCATTGTGCTTTGGCTGTGTCCACCCCCGGAAAGGGTGTGTGTGTGTATGTATGATCGGAAATGCCATTGTTAATTGGCATTGTATGCGCACTGGGTGCATTACGTGTGGATGTCCCACACGAGCATGTATGGAGTAAAGTCAGTGGGAATAGGCTTGCTTGGGCTTAGTGAGCTATGCTCATTGGGTCCTTGCGCCGGTCATGGCCCGGGAATTGGGTCGTGGCAGCCGGTCGCACATTATTCCCTCCGACACTACCTTTGATTGCAATTTTCTACTTCTCATTTTCCTTCCATCATGAATCTTTATTCAACTAACTTACATCTTGACACATTTTTACCAAAGTTGCCTTTATCCTTTACATGCGAAATTCTTTGGATTATAGATACCCGCAACTTATTTATAACTCTCGCACATATATTAATCTTGTCTAAGGATATTTATCGAGTTTACCTGCCATTTCCACAACAATTACCTACCATATGGCAGCAATTACAAATTTAATTCCATTAAACACTTTCTAAGTTTACATGTAAAACTATTCTCATTCACATGTTGCCACCAAGAATAACATCAATATCCATTCATACGCACCAACATCCATAACCTTTTAAGCTTTTCCTAACAACATATATATCCACACAATTCATTTTTTTCCAAACTTCCAATTAATATAATTGCCTTCCAACCATACCCATGACACCACAATAACACTACATATTGCAGACAATCATTCTCACCATAGTAAACCAATCATAGGCTTCAAATTATAGCATAAAGCTTACAACTTGGTTTTAGCTTGGATTTCACCCAACAAAATTCATAATTTCCTCACATCCATGGTGACTATAGTTGCCACAAAATGATTCACACATTATTTTTCCAAGGATTTAACCAATCATGAACTTAAAACACAAAAATCCTTACTTTTGCTTGCTTGAATTACAAAACCAAGCTTTTTCTTCCTTTCTCTATTTTTCTCTTTTCTTCTCTTAGGCTTTAGGTGTGCTGAAAATTGGGGTTAGAAGTGTAGGTTTAGTGCCCAAAAAGTTTGGAGAAGAAAGAAGTAAGAAAAGAAAGGAAATAAGAGAAAAATAAGGAAAATGAATAGAGAAAAATTCAAATTTTCTTGCTTCACCATGAAAATGGCGTTGGAAGCTTCAAGAAGAAGAAGAAAATGGTTTGCTGAAGGAGATAAGGACAGTTATGGCTGATAAAGATGGGAGTCAAAGATTCCTTTGGAAGCTTTGACCATACTTTATGGAAAATTACCGTTTTGCCCTCCAAGTTTCTTCCCTTTTAAATTTAGTCCTCCCATCACTCCTTTAACTCCAATTTCCTTTATTATCTTCTATTACATATGTACAAATGAAATATAAGGTTTGTACTCCAACGCGGTGTCCCCATAATATTTAAAATATTTATTTACCCGTATTAGTTTTATTTAATAACAACGCGTGGGCCCCAATAACCTCATTTTTCTCTAAAATTTCTTCATTTTTCATCTCCCTCACTTAGATTGACCATATATTCCTCTTTCAAGAAAAATTTCGACATCGATTAAAATATTAATATGTTAATATTATTTTATTTAAAAATATTATTTTATTCTAAAATTTTTGACTTGTCTTCTTGGTACCCAAAATACCTTATTATGCCTTAATTTACTTCCGAATCACTTTTGTTCTTGCAAATTCTTCCTTGATAAAAATATTATTATTTTATTATTATTTTCTCGCGTGTAAAATATTTTATCTTAAAATACTCTTTTCACTTTTCATCACTTTTAAACATTATAATTAACTTCATTTGGTATCGAATAAGCTTCATTCGCCTATATATCAAAGTATAGGGTATTATCCTGTAGCGACCCCTCTCCGATCATTACCAGCGTCCGAGACTTCCGGGAAAGACCCTCCAAGTCTAGAACAAGCCTATTTAGAATTGCTCGTTAATCCACTACATTCAATTACCATATAATATTGATACTTTCATATACTAAAGTGAACCATAAATATAAAAATCAATACAAACTTTTTACCTTTTATTTGCAAGTATATACATTAGAATCTATAATCTCCAAATTAATACTTATATAAAAATTTAGAATCCGTTTACAACTTAATAAACGAATTGTTAAAATTTGACTTCTAACGGCGGAGCGACTCGGAATAAAATGCTACGAGATGCCTTTACCTATCCACGGTGGACCAAACGCATCAATGACTATACTCTAGGCTGATCGCTATCTACAAAAAAGGAAATAAAGGGATGTGAGTCTCATAGACTCGGTGAATATCATCGACTCAGCGAGTAGGGCATAGATAGGAAACAAACAAACGACAGATCAGTTGAATATAAAAATGTAGGATCATAAAAGCTATTTATTTCAAACAAGGGTTTTGTGCCTTAAAACATTTTTCGAATCAAATCAATAAAATTAAGCAAGCTCCCGTGAAACCAAATAATATTTAAAATTTTGCACAAATCATAACTCGTCCATAGGTAAGGAATTACTGATTCAGTTCACAGAAAACAAATAGGGGAGCTGCAAAAAATCATTTAATTCCATTTCCTCACCATGCCAAGAAACATAATTCATAATGTTAAAACTAATTTCAATCCATATAAAACAATTATATTTTATCAAAAATAAACAACAAGGTTTATGACTTGTTAAAAACTCGGCTCGTGCCATAAAAACTCATATTCGGTGATACCTTGCATCGAGGTACCCAATCGAATCTGCCAAGGTTGTTAAAAAGTCATATATGCATAAAACCATTTTTGTTTTAGAAAACACAGCTATTCATTGGCGTTTGTGGAGTTCACCTTCACGTGGTGGTTCGGCGTGACGTGAACTCTAACCATACCTCATGAGATACCCTCCGCGCCTCTCGCACCTAGGTATGAATATAACCGAGTACCGTGCCCCTCTAATAGGCTAGTCCATGGAAACCCGTCTACTGCAGTAGCTCCTAATCCCACCAATCAATCTAATCTCAATAGCATGACATGGCAATTATTTTACTACATGGCCTATCAAGGCAGAACAACAGTTCATATACTTTCAGCACAACTACCAATTCCGTCATTCATACCAATATTGCCATAAGCCATTCAATTTCAAAACAAATTAGGAATCTTATTCCATTTATAAGAACTGTCTTAAAAATCATTTATATCCTTGAAGTATCGTTCCAAATTTATTGCCAAACATCCAGTATAAAAGTCATAAAAATTTATCTTTATGTTCACAAAATAAAGTTTAATGCATAATTCGTAAAACACCGAGCATATGGAAATTAAACCTCGTAATCATGTATGCACATTACACAGATATATAAGGCACAATTTAGGAGATAATTCAGGCTGAAAAGCTTGTTTCTCATTTTTAAAATGCTTTATGTATAATTTATATATATTCCAAATGATTTTTTTAAATAAACTTACACTCACAATTCCTTAATATTCTATTAATGCATGTTATCCATAAGTTTTGCACTTTACGTAAAATATACGTGCATGTAAATGTATATGAAATTTTTAAAATTGACACCCCCTACTCACCTCATAATAGTGGGATATTACTTCACTATCGATTCGTACGCGTATATAATCATTCCTATTTGTTGGTCACATACTTCGCTCAGCACGCCTCCACGACAACTTTCCTAGCATCAAATTTAAATCCAATATACTTAATCACACATTTGTATAGGTAGCAACTTAATTAAAAATTCCTCAAGCAACTTGCATATTTTTCATCCAAAATATGCACAATATTAAAATATCCATAAACCTTAAAATATAACATTAACTTACCATTAGGCCTTTTCTATTTCTTCATTTCCTTTGGGCCCCCCTCCAAGGGCTTCTCTAATCTTTTTTTTCCTATTTGGGCTAAGCCCATTTATTTCTTTTGTTGGGCCATTCCCATTTATCTAATAGCTATTAGGCCATGCTCATTTATTTAATAGCTATTGGGCCAAGCTCATTTATTTTCAACTTGGGCCATGCCCACATTTTTTTTTTCTTTTTCTTTCTTCTTTTTCTTTTCGTTTTTTTTCTCTTCCATGATTTTCCTTCTCCTTCTTTCCAACCCGTCACTCTCTTTTCTTCCTCCTCTCAACTTGCAGCCAACTCTCCCTTTTTCTACATAATTTTCTGCTCAATTTCCTGCATAATTTTCTACTCAATTTCCTACATAATTTTTTGAAATTTTTTGGTCAATTTCCTACACCATTTTCTGCACTATTTTTTTGTACCATTTTCTGCACAATTTGGCAGTACAAAGCTCTAATTTCTACTCCAATTTTCAGCAAATTTTCAGCTCCAAACCAGCAGTAAATTCACCAATTTTCAGCAGCCAAAAACCTTAAAAAAATTAATAGTAAAACCTCAAATTTCCAGCTTTTTCTTCTTCAAATTTTTGACAGCAAACAACTTAAACTTTAGCAACAAAAATCAGCTTTCTTACCTCAAAATTTTCAACTTTTCCTTCCTAAAATTTGCAACAAAACCATTTTCTTTTTCTCTTCCTTTCCACGGTGCTTTCTTTCCTCTTTACGACTGACTTCTTTTATTTTCTTCTTTTTCTTTCTTCTTTCAGTTGGCCTTTTCTTTGTTTCTTTCTCTCTTTAGCCGACCTTCACTTCCTTTTTCTCTTTTATTTCTTTCTTTGACCGAACTTTCTAGTCTTATTCCTTTGTCTCCTTTTATCTTTTCTTTGACTTTTCTTTTTTTTTCCTTTGTCATATGGTCGGCCCCTACTTTACTTTTTATTTCCGCCTTTCTTTGTTTTCTTTTTGTTTGTCTTTATTCTTCTCTCATCCTTATCTCATTTTTCTCTCTTGACTTGTCTTCTCTTTATTCTCATTCGCCACCCTTGCTTGAATGTCTTCTATCTTCATTTTTTCTTTTTACTTTACATGTCATACCATTCATTCACATTAAAAAATATTTGTTTGACTTTTCTTTGAAAACTTTTATCAAGTCATTGGAAAATTTACTATTTAATCCTCCAAGTTCTCATCTCTTTTTAATCAAATCCTCATTAAATCTTTTAAATTTTTTATATCATCACTGCACTTCCTTTTATTTGATACATTGCTCTCTAATTTTCATGTTTTAAAATTAATTCTTCTGACACGTGTAAAATTCTAATTTCCTTCTGTCTTTATTTTCTTACACGTGTATAACCAAAATATCAAAATCACATTTCTACGCGGTATCACCATAATATTTTAAATATTTTCTCACCTACGTTAACTCGACTTAATAAAATCACATGGTCTCACTTACGACATTTCTTTCCAAAAATTCATTCTCACTTCTTCTCCCCCACTTAAATTAGTCATATTCTATTTTTCATGACTAATTTCGATAATATATAAAACATTAATATTTTAATATTATTTTATTGAATAAAATATTATTTTATTCAAAAAATTTTCACTTGCCTTCTTTTGTCTCGAAACACATTATTATGTCTCAGTTTACCTCTGAATCATCCTTTAACTTACTAATTCACCTTTGATGAAAATATTATTATTTAATTGTTATTTTTACGCGTGCAAAACATTTCTTCTTGAACGTTCCTTTCATCTTTTGTCAGTCTTTAGCACGCTAATTCGTATCAAATGATCATCCTTTTGATCAATAAGATCTTATTTGTGTCCAACGAGGGTATGGCGTATTACATATACTCACCATTATAAGGTGAGTAGGAGGTGTCAATTTTAAAAGATTCTATGGAATATCAAAGTATATGTCTAGTGTTATTCAATGCCTTTATGGAAAGCATGAGTTGCTAGAAAATGATAAGTGATTTGAATACATGGTTTGGAATGATTTATACATTGCTTTTGTGGAAAGCATGAGTTGGTAGAAATAATAGGCAATTGTGGATGCAAATTGATTTGGAAGTTGTTTGTGTATACTCTATATATATACATATATGCAAAGTGTTTTAAAAATCCAGAAACAACCCCTTTTGGAATGTTTTGCATTAAAATCGTGCCTTGTAGCTTTGTGTGATGTGCATAGTTAATTGTGCTTGATAAATGGCTTAAATGCAAATTCTTGTTAGTCTGTTTTAGTCCAAACCTTATGCAAATGTTTACACCATGCATTTTAATGTGAAAAACAATTTTGAAAGGTTGCCAAACCTTGTCTTCAAATGATTTAAAGAAAAACTCTTGAAAATCTTGATTTAGTTTTGAAAGTGGTTTTGACAAACCGAGAGCATTGAGAGTAGGCCGAATGTTACATCGTGATAGTGTGACCCTTGTACACAAGTGAGCTGTAGCTAGAGAACCTGTTGGGTCACCGACGGGCTATTAAACATGGCTAGGCCATGGTCTGTGATTATATGTGGCAAGGCCATGGGTTGTTATACGTGGCTAGGGTACTAGTTGATATACGTGGTTGTGACCACATGATTTTTCCAATGTCAGCTAACATTGTTGAGACTATCATTACTTTGAGAATTTGATGAAAAAGGGCTTCCTGGATGATATTACATGGAAGAAGGTCCATAGGTTGATTATCTATGATTGCCTACTCAAGAATCGAGAGTTTTTAGACGTGTATGTTTTCACATGATGGAGAGATATTGTTTTTCTGTAACTCTGCTTTTTAATTGAAAGCTTTCAATGCTTTATAAATTGATCATGAATTGATGTATGTGGATGTATTGGGTTATTTTTATATGCCATAGGGTTTGGGAGCATGCGTGTTTTTATATAACCATTTGTATTTATAAAGGAGATAATTGATTTCGACAATCGAAATCTATTTACTATGCTTTGATTTTGGCATTGTTTGCCAAGGAAAGTATTGCACTATGATTTTCACAACATTATTTTTGCAAGGCACCAATAACTTATTTATTATTTGGTTTTATAAGGTTATCATTTTATACTTTGGTTTTATCCTTCAAATTATCTACTTTAAGCTTGTTTCCCATCTATGCCCTACTCATGGAGCCGATGATCACTGATTCTGTGAGACTTACCCCCTTGTCTCCTTTTTTATAGATAAGTGATTAGCTTAGCGTGCATTTGTTAACACATATTGTCCACCGAGGATAGGTAAAGGCATCTCATAGTACTTTATTTTGAGTTGCTTCACTACTAGAGGTCTAGTCATTCATAGTATATTTCATTGTAAATAGACACTAGTCTTAATGTAAATGTACACTACTCTTAATCATGTCGAAGTTGATGCACTGCAGCAGTCCTAGAGCAATTATGATTTTTATTAATTAATTAGGCAAGGCTGCAACTCACATAAGTCTGATTGGAATTGACTTACTTCTCCACTCAACTTGGCCTTACTTCAAAGCCTATAAAAACAACCCTTCAGAAGACTTGAAGGAGAAGAAAAAATATGAAGAAACACCATATTAATAGCTGAGAGTTAAGCCACAGAGTCATTGAAGCTAAAAAAAATTTACAAGATTCAAGGAGATTTGGAGATCAAGAACACAATTTTTTAGATTTTCTATATTCTCTTTTATTCTCTTATTGTCTTGGTTTTATTCTTAATGTTTAAATTTTATTCAGTGATGATGAGTGACTTGATGGGGAACTAAATTCTTTATCTAAGATAATGATTGAACTCAATATATAGTCTGGATTATTTATCTCTCTTTTATTTATGTTTGATAGATTTCAGCTGTTTATTTTATTTTATTTTTCATGCTTATAGTTGACTGGCCACGAATTAGATTGAATTGGAAACCTAGGTTAAACCTTTACGAAGGAGATTTAGGTAGACCTTGAATAAAATAACGCATGATTTGTGAGACCCTGTCTAATTGGTTGAAAAGCCGGTATTGTACCTAATGGTACGATTAAGTTAAATCGAGCTCCACCTAGTTTAATGGAAATTCTAAGGGGAATTTCAAAATTCTGAGACCCACAGAATAGGTCAGAATAGTGATTTGGAGTTCAAGGTCCAGTTTGGAGTTAATCGGGAAAATTGACTGGTTAAGGACAAAACGGTCATTTTCTCATTTGTTGATTTATAGAGATTTTTAACCAAGATTTGATCACAGTGGACTAAAAATAATTATGTGACATACAGTTATGATCCCATAGTTATAGAATGATGTTTAGCAGTGTAAAATGGTGATTTTCGGTGTTTTTGGAGCACAAGGGTAAAATGGTAATTTTGCCACCGGACTGCTAAACGTGAGTTTTTTTGAAAGGATTTTACCCCAATTGGGTAATATTGATTTATATTAGTGATATTTGAGGTTGGACAGTGAAAATAATGAAATTCCGGGACATTTCGGAGTATAGGGGCAAAATCGTAATTTTGCCATCCCGGGGGCATTTCGGTAATTTTTCATCACCAGAATAAATTTTTCCAGCCATGGTCAACCTTGGATCAGATGTTGACTTGATGAATCAAGTGGTGGAGATCAAATGGGAGAAAAAGTCAAAAAGTCAAAAAAATGGGCCAATCACATGGTGCCACGTGGCAACCTTGGTTATTTTATTATAAAAGCTATAAAAATCAGCTTAAGCCCTCATTTCTCTCTCTAAATTCTGGAACAAAAACCGATTGAAGAAAAAAAAGAAGAACAAAGGAGAAAAACACCAAAACCTAGGGGAAATTCAAGACAAAGTGTGATTTCAAGGAGGATTCAAGTGAAAAAGGGTAATAAATCTCTACTTTGGCTTGTGATCTCTAATATCTATGCTTTTGTTCTTGAATTCTATGGTTTAATATGGAGATATCATGAGGGAATAAATTCTGAAAAATGGGTTTGAGTATGGATTTGATGTTGGATTGGATTGGATTTAAACTATGTTAGTAGTTAGAGGTAGTTAAGCATGATTATGGAAGAAAAATGAAAGAAAGAAATTGATTCCATGGTTGTTCTTTGTTAGGCCGAACCTAGTGTGAAGAGAATGTGTGAGAAATTGTTTCATTTCAAATGAAATGATTTCATTTGAAATGAAAGAAAATAGAAAATGACAAATGCAAGTGAAAAATGTAGTAGAAAAATTTTCAATGCTAATGCACTGCATTGGCCGAATTTTTCCATAAGGAATTGGAAAGGGTAGGATGCTGAAATTGGCATCAATTACATGATATGGGATGAATTAAGGTATTAGAAAAAGAATGGATCAATTTGGAATTGAATCGGGCTTAATGGCCAATTTATCGACTGAACGGTCGAAGTTAGGCAATACCGCGTAAATGCGATAATCGGACGCGATTTTGCTCTTACGTATCACACGCTAGCAATTTAAATTAATTTGTATTGATTTGGGGGCACTATAGTAATTTCTCAATTTATTCTGTGTTAAGGTGGTGAGAAGGCCGAGAAAGGCAAAGGGATCGTGATTGAGGATTTTTAATCCGAGAGCATCCGGAATCCGGATATTTGTGAGACGGTGAGTGAACTTGCATTTCAAATTATTTGGGGAATGCAAATTGTATTGATGTGGATAATTAAATGATTTATCCAAAGTTTTTAAAAATACGTGCCGGGAACAAGCCTTTGAGGAAAATGATTTTATGTGGTAAATTATGTGTTATGCGTGAAGGCATAAAAATTATGTGTGATGCTTGAAAGCATGAAATTATGTGATATGCATGAAAGCATGAAATATTATTTATTTGATCTGAAATTTGAGTGTGATAAATGTGTACATTGTGATGATGTTTACATGGATGGTTGAGAAGTGTTGTGAAAGTGTTATCACCGTGCACGTGTGAAGAAGGAAAGTGCATATGCCTGAATGGTATGCATAGTGGGGACCGCGAGACGTAACGCCCACTAATTCCTTCAAAGTCAGAATGGAGCAAAGTGGGGACCGCGAGACGTAACGCCCACTAACTCCTTGAAATTCTGAATTGAGCAAAGTGGGGACCGCGAGACGTAACGCCCACGATTCCTGGAAGTGTTCACGCACAAACTGTGGTAAGACGTGATTTGAAGTCCGAGAGCTTGGCAGCGACGCTGAGTGATACCGCTTGCCGAGTGCTCTGATACTCCAGCTATGTGCACGATGTGAGGGTTGCACATGAGCTGGTGAGAAATTGGTGATATTTGTGTGATTGCATGTGAAATTGAATGTTATTCAATTATTGATTAAATTAAAATGAGGGGAAGGGTTGGGAAACAATTGGATAAAAATGTATGTGTTCCAAATGTTTGCATCATATTTTTATAACCCTTCCGGGCATTATTGCTTGTTCCTATCTTATGTTTGCTCACTGAGTTTTATACTCACGTTTTCAAAAATTCATGTTTTCAGATCAGGAGGTTGTAGATTCCTAGATCACGGGATCATTGTAGTTCATCTCCTGGTAGGTGTCTGGCATTCGGTAGCTGCCTGTTTTTTTTTATGGTACATGTCTCCGCTGGTAGTCATGGGTTTTTGTATGATGGATATGTACATGTAATGTACATTGTCAGAATTTATATTTGACTGATTATGTGTATATGTGTAAGCAATGTGAATTGCTAAATACATGACTGGCATGGTTCATGTATGTTAATGTTGATTATGTCATTGTGAATTGGCTGTGTCCACACCCGGAAAGGGTGTGTGTGTGTATGTGTGACTGGATGTGCCATGGTTAACTGGCATTTATGCGCACTGGGTGCATTACGTGTGGATGTCCCACACGAGCATGTATGGAATAAAGTCAGTGGGAATAGGCTTGCTTGGGCTTAGTGAGCTATGCTCATTGGGTCCTTGCGCCGGTCATGGCCCGGGAATTGGGTCGTGACATGATTGGATGCACTTAGATGATTAAGTGGTTTGATTTGCATATAGGGTAGACATGTTAGTCCTTATAAAATGTGCTAGAGAGGGGGTGAATAGCACAATTCGACTTCCAAACAAGATTAGAAACTAATCTTGAAAGCAAAGAAAATAAAGGAAAGTAGACAATAAACAAAGATTTAGAGCGGTTCGGTCCAAGACCTACATCTGTTACTTTGATTATCCAACTAAGGATTTTCACCAAAATTCACTAACAAACGGTAGAATTACCAAGCTCCCACCAAGCTTTTACAATGGCTTTTACCAAGCTTAGCCACAACCTTTACACTAGTTTTTCACGGGCTTAACTAAAACCTAAAGTGATTTTTCAAAGGCTCAACCACAACCTATAACAATGGTTTTTCAAGGGCTAAACTAAAACCCAACACCTAACTTTTCAAGGCTAAGTTAGAACCTTAACTCCTTCAAGCAAACCTAGACTGAATTAATCACTTAGAGCGAATCCCTCACTTTGAGAATATAAGAAGAAAAGTAGAGAGAGTACCTATTGATCACACGGTTAATCTAAATGGTACAAGGTTAAGTGCTGAAAACAATTACAAAGGATTGGCGTTTGAGTGCAGTGAAGTACAAAGAAGATTTTCTAAGTTTTTTACTCTTTTCTGGCTTAAATATTTCGAAATCCCTCAAAAAGCTTCTTCTCTAACCTTAGAAGGCTCTTTTATACTTGGATAAACATGTTTGATAGCAGTTGGGCTGTTTGTGACCGATGGAAACAGTTTGGGGTAGGTTCTAGCCGTTAATTTATCTTGTAGTGCTCTGGTGTAAGTTGCAGACAAAGTGCTCTTAGTCAACTAATATTTTTCTTGGTCGACTAAGTTGGTTCTGTCTTGGTCGCAGATTCTGGCTGAGAGCACTTAGTCGACTAACTCATTTTCTTAGTCGACTAAGTTGGTTCTGTTTCTCAATATACTTCAGCTTGCCATTTCTCCAATTTAAATTTTGGCCAACCAATGTTCTTTATTATTCTACCAAAGAGCTTCCTTTATGTTGATCAATCTTGTTCCTTATCCATATCAACCTTTTATGTGCACATTTGAAAGATTGACTTCATGTTTCGTTATAAGTTTTTGCTCACTTGAATGAAAATGTTAGACATACAAGGATAGGAATGCTTTATTATCATCAAAAATTAATAGAGGCAACAATCTCCCCCTTTTTGATGATGACAAAACATTCCTTGGTTGAAGGCACAATGTCTATTTGTTCATTTTTAGTTCTGCAGACAGTGAGGGATTTCTCCCCCTAAGTAAATGCTCCCCTTTTGTGTGCATATTTTTCATTTATTCCAACAAGTTTTTACCTATGTTGCATAAACAATGATATTGTATATTATAGCTTTTGATAGAAAATGTTCATATATGTAGTTTAAAAGCAAATAACAAGTTGATAGAATATTATCGGCTTTCTATTTCTCTAATTTTTTTGTCAACAGAATGTTGGTTCCATATTCCATCAATATCATCAATTTTCCAGCAAATACCTTATGAGCATCATCTATATGAGTTCAGAAACACATTCAATTTGCAATATCATGAAAGAAATTATTTATCATTATAATAACTCAATATCAGAACATAATCCCAATCATTAGTGTAGCATTAGATTTTCAACATCATTCAAAGTATCACAAACAACAGATTATCATAGATAGCAATATTTTCAGCAATCAAATACCATAGATATATGTCAACATCCATGTTCCACACAACCATAAAAATAACAAAAAATAAAATTCAGTGTTCAAGTGCCATCATGACACAAATGGCAAACAACCACAGACTGAACAAATTTTGTTCCAAAACTACCCCTAAGTCAGTTCCTGCTTTCTTTCTTTTCCTTTCTCCCCCTAGGTCTGGTACCTCTACCCTAATAATTTTTTTTTTGTTTTCCTTATGTTCCTCCCTAGCTATCTGGTACCTCTATCCTAATGTTTTTTTTTGTTTTTCTCGTGTTTACTTCTCCCATTTTTTGTCATCATCAGAGGGGAGTAAAGCTTCATTTTTTTAAGGATGGAGAAGGGGTGGATTTGTCATGACCCGGTACTCCCCTCGAGCCCGTGAGAACCACCGCGAAGCCTCGATAGACATTTTTCGCCTAGAATATCCATCTAAACCTTCCAAAGTCGCATCAGTTTTCTCATCTCCTTTGTGAGCAATCGTTGACAAATATCATGTTTTAAAGATTTGTAAGTTATTTCCAACTTAAAACGATAGAAAAATAATTTTCGCTTCACAGGGACATTTCGATAATTTTTCTTCGATAATTTCGAAACTAGCTAAAAATGAAGTACATAAGTAGAAAACGCATATTTCATAACCATAAATATGTTTTGCTACCTAAAACGTCCATTTAAAATGAAATTGTAACTATTAGAATAAAATCAAAATATTTAATAAAATATTCTATTTTCTTATAAAACAATTTTTATAGAAAGCTGCGTAAATAATTTTTGGGACATAAAAGTAAAATAAATTCATACATACAGTAGTAAGAATAATCAGAGTATGTAATTCAATATACATTGACAAGTGGGCCCCTGAACGACAAAATTGAACTAAAGCTGTGAGTCGGTAAGCCTTTGATTTCCAAGGTTGCAACTCCAAAATTTATCTCTCGACAATATCAGCTAACTACTTACTATCCTGAGCCTGAAATGGATGGAAGGGAGGGTGGTGAGATTTTATAATCTTAGTGAGTAAACAGACATAATCAAAAATACCTAAAGTCAAGTAAATTGAGACAAAATTCAAATTCGTTCTTCGTATTACAGTTCATCTTATCTCAACTCATTTCAATCTAGTAAAGTAAAATCATTTTACTCGAATAATTAATATGAATATTCAGTTTACTCAAATAATCAACTTGGCTTATGAATTTCTAATAACTTGGCTCCTGCCAAAATCATTCTCGGGGATACCCCGCAGAGGAATCTGACCGAGACCTCCAAGGCTATTAAATATCATATACACATGAACATATTTTTACATCTAAATATATAGCCATTCCTTGACGTTGGCTGAGTCTCACTCCCACGTGGTAGTCCGTGTGAGGTGAACTCAAACTTATCTTGGGAGACACCCTCCCTACACGGCTTTCCGATCGTGGTAAGATACAACTGATTCTATGCCCCCTCTCATAGGCTGGTCCACAGAACCTTCCACTACTGGGATTATTTTATCTACCACCAGATTCATAAAATTTCAACTGCATGACATGGCAATGTATTGCAACCTAGCCTCTCAAGGCGGAATACAAAGTACATATAATTCCAACACAAAAAACAGTTTAGCCATTCATGTTCACGTATTGCCATAAGCCATTCAACTTAAACACAATTCATAACACAACAAATAGGCAATCTCCAATTACTTTATCTTGCAAACTCATCATTTAATTTTTAGAAAATTCATAAAATTCATTTCATTAAATCACATTTTGTTTATAAAACATAAACATTTTTCCTTTTAAACTCTTTTTCTATAAAATCATAAAATCAGATAAAAACCTACTTTAGATAATTAAGATGATAGTAAGGTTACTCACAGTACTAGGAGTTCGAAATACTCATATTCTCAATTCTCGAGTACAATCTCTTACCTCTATCAAATGGCTCAGCACCTATCCATAATACATAGCAAACAATTCATTGAATTGGTGCTAAATTGATATAAAACCAAATCAGGATTTATACTGATGCATAAAAGGAAATGTGAAATGCTTGGGTGACTATCTAAATACGATATCTTTTCTAAATTACATTGTATATCTAAATAAATCGATATTGGCCTCATTTAATTTTCACTCGATTAATTGGCCAATATACCCAATTGCATTCCAATTAATTCTATTTCTCTTTCAATACTCTAATTCATCAAATGCCAGTCAATTAACATGAAATGTGGCAAGACCACCTTCACATTTCATTTTGGAATATTCGGCCAAGGTTTGTCCACTAACACTAAAATTTTTCAAGCTACTTTCTTACACCATAAATCATTATTTTCCTATCAAATCACTTGAATTAAAATAAACTCCACCATCAATAAGCCACATTGGAAATTCGGCCAATGAAGGTGATGTAAGAACATAAATTTTTTTCTTGCTTGCATTCCATTCCACACATCACCAAACCACCAAAAACACTTGAATATCATGTAACCCACTCAAATTCATCATCAAACCCTCACTCCATGTATTCGGCTATTAAGGGATTCATGAAGAAAATGTGTTTTTCATGCTACATATCACTAAACACATAAAAACACTTAGATCTATTGAAATCTAAACAACATCATGATCAAATCTCTCTTTATATATTTGGCCAGCAAAGGAATTCATCATGAAATCATGAATTTCAACTATGAAAAATAAGAAAGAGTGCTTAGGAATGAAAGATCTCAAGCTAGAATCAAGAAATTTTACCTTTAATTGGTTAAATCCTTGAAAATCAATAATTTCTCTTTGAATTTCTCACTCTAGGGTTTTGTTCTTTCTCTTTCCTTTTTGTTCTTGCTTTGGCCGAACCTTATGAAGGAGATGGGATGGTGTGGGCAGATTTTTATAGCTAAATAATAAAATAATCTAAACTTGCCACATGTCACTTTTTTATTGGTCCACTTTTCATAACTTAATAATTAAGCAATACTTCTCCACCACACATAATTTCTCACTCATCGACAACAATAATAAGTGTATTTCATGTGTTGGACATATGTTGGGTGGTGCAAAATTACAATTTTGCCACCGGGGTGGTAAAATGATGATTTTGCCCATATACTCCGAAAATACTGAGATCACAATTTTTTCCACTTTTCAACCTCAAATTATACTTCAAATTATCAATTTTAGTCAAATGTGGTCAAAATCTTTTCTAAAAATTCTCATTTTGTCCTCGAGTGGTAAAATAACCATTTTGCCCCTAGATTATGAAAATTCCAGTTTGACTCCAAATCAGTCCTCGAACTCCGAATCACCATTTTAAGTCATTCCTCAAATTTGAAATTCTCAATTTCATCTTAAAATCCCTATTTTAACTAGTTCGAGGCATAAATGAACTTTGTTGTACCTCTAGGTACAATATCGACTTTTTTGTTGATTTTTCGAGGTTTTCCAAGTATGCAAACATGTTGTCCATCACATGCATGACATGGAAAGTATTTTAAGGTGGGGCTTGACAGCACTACCCCCCTTAAAATAAAATTTTGACCTCAAAATTTCACTTGCCTAACTTAGAGAAAAAGTGGGGGTATTATCTTCCATTATTCCTACATACTTAATATTTATCTTACAGTTATGAATTGTCAATCTTTTTAATCATATTAGTCCGTTTCATACAGCTTAACCACGTTATAGATCATATTTCCTTGATATCATCCCCTTGACTATTTCCCAAAGTCTCTTATGTCCATGTGGGTCAACTTCTGATGAGATTTCTTATCATTGTACTACCTACATCACTCATCATATATTAAGTTTGAGTCTTAATTCACTAAAAACCATTCTTCACTTTAGTTGATCATAATATCAACCCCACATATGTGTATATGCTTTATAATCCCATCAATGTTTCAAAAATTTATCTTGATTTGATCATTGCATAAGATGCAATATCACAATTCCTAAGAGCCATCCTTTTTCCTCGATCATCTTTCATGCCTTTACATTACTTTGTATCCTTCTCGTATTCCGATATTAATTTGTCACTTAAGATTCAAACTCATTTGAATTATGTTTACCTCATGCATTTTTAAATTCCAATTTCCACAATATATAAAGAAATTTTTCATAGCAATATTCTATATAAACTCATTTACTATATTATTCTTGAAATCTTTATTTACATTCTCATCATTTGGTATTGACATCTCTTATCACTATCTCACACTTTCATCTAACTTTTCACTCACTTTCTCCAGGTTGGACTCGTGCTTTATCTTCCGTTACAGTAAAAACTCTTGTCGAAGAACGAGTCTGTGGTCTAGAAGGTGGATATGTTGGGGTGTTACTCTCCACATCAGACCGTATAACTACTCCCTCTCTCGGTTGTAATCCAAAGGAATCTCTCATCTGTATATCCATATAAGTTGATAGAAATAGAGCAGCTACAGTAGCCTATCCTAACTGTGGGCAATTACTCCTGATGTGACCCGGTTGACCACAATGATAACATTGTATGAGCCCCCTATACAGCCCTATATGATAATTCCCACACGTTCTGCATTTATCAAAACCTCGAGAACTTTTCCCAGAAATAGTCATCTCAGACCTATTGAATCTCGGAGGCCTTTGCTGTGTCTGTGAAAATGAGGGTCGGGAAGATGTTACTAGATCAAAAATATTACTTCCTAAAACAAGTGAATCCTTGCCCCTTTTTAGTGGCTGAGTGGAAGATATGTTCAGATTTCTCCTCATTGCAAACTTAGCTCGCATTCTCCTATTTTCATTCGCGAGCTTCTCAGCCCTTAAAGCCATTTGTACTACTTCCTTATGTGGCTCCCTCCCAGTCACTGTCATCTGATCCTTAATCTCTTTATGAAGTCCTTCTTCAAAATAATTGGCCTGATCCTACTCAGTCCTCACTAAGTCAGGCACATAAGATAGCAACTCGTTAAATCAAGCCTCATATTCTTCTACCGTTAAACTTTTTTGTTTCAAACTTAGAAATTTCCTTTTTTTTTTCTTTTTGATGGAAATGAGTATAATATTGACCATCAAATTCTCTAAGAAAGTCTGACCAAGTCAGAGGAGTAGTGGAATGGGACTTCACCGAATTTCACCAAGTGCGAGCGCTCTTTTCCAATAACCTTGAGGCCACCATTAATTTCATATCATTGTCTATCCTCATATCAATGAGTGTCTCTGAGACTTGATTAATCCAATCCTTGGCTGCGGCGGCATCTAATTCACTTGTAAAAGATACGCAACCAAGTTGCCTAGCCTCCTTCATCTTCTTAGAAATAGATACGTCCTGTATTGGTGGTGGAACTGAAGGAGCAACTAGAGGCACTATAAATGGAGCCTGACCAGTCTGAGCCTGGCCAGCCACTGTGGTAAAAAAGGCTACCAATGCCTATGCTATCTAAGGAGGCATGGCAGGAATACCCGTAAGGGGCAAAGGAGGTGAAGGATGTGGAAGACCCTCGGCTTGCTCGGCAATAGGTGCTGCTCGAAAGGTGGACGCAGCCGATTCCCCTTTTATATGGTTTGGCTGACTTTGCCTAGGATGGCCTCTTCCCCTCCCAGCTGATCTAGTAAGGGGTGGACATTCTCGTCGATGAGGCATGATAGTCTAGAAAAGGAAACGAGGCAAGTTTAATCAACCTTAGGCTCTATATGCAGATTCACACACATGACTCATCCTAACCTAATTTAACTTGGGGCCACACTAACACTATAAATTTTAAGACAATTTTAACACCAAAAGCTTTAGAACCGAAAGCTCTATTACCAATTGAATTGTCATGACACAATACTCCTCTCGAGCTGATGACAATCGTCGAGAAGCCTCTATAGACATTCTTCGCCCAGAATATCCATCAAAACCTCGCAAGGCTTTCGCATCAGTTTTCTCATCTCCCCTATGAGCAATCGTTGCCAAATATCATGTTTTAAAGGTTTATAAGTCATTTCCAACTTAAAACGATAGAAAAATCATTTTTGCTTCATAGGGACATTTTGGTAATTTTTCTTCAAAAATTTCGAAACTAGCTAAAAATGAAATACATAAGTAGAAAACACATATTTCATAACCATAAATATGTTTTGCTACATAAAACATCCATTTAAAACGAAATCGTAACTATTAGAATAAAATCAAAATATTTAATAAAATATTATATTTTTTTATAAAATAATTTTTATAGAAAGCTATGTAAATAAATTTTGAGACGTAAAAGAAAAAAAATTCATACATACAGTAGTAAGAATAATCCAAGTATGTAATTCAATATACATTGACAAGTGGGCCTCCAAACGACAAAATTGAACCAAGACTGTGAGTCGGTAAACCTTTGATTTCCAAGGTTGCAACTCCAAAATTTATCTCTCGATGATATCAGCTAACTACTGACTATCCTAATCTTGAAATGGATGGAAATGAAGGTGGTGAGATTATATAATCTTAGTGAGTAAATAGAAATCATCAAAAATATCTAAAGTGAAGTAAATAGAGACAAATTCAAATTCATTCTTCGTATTACAGTTCATCTTATCTCAATTCATTTCAATCGAGTAAAATAGAATAATTTTACTCGAACAGTTAATATGAATATTCAGTTTACTCAAATAATCAACTTGGCTTATGAATTTCTGATAACTTGGCTCCTGCCAAAATCATTCTCGGGGATACCCCGGTCAAGGCATTTGACCAAAACCGCCAAGGCTATTAAATGTCATTTACACATGAACATATTTTTACATCGAATACATAGCCATTCCTTGGCGTTGGTTGAGTCTCACTCTCACGTGGTGGTCTACGTGAGGTGCACTCAAACTTTACCTCGAGAGACACCCTCCCCACACAGCTCTTTGATCGAGGTAAGATACAGCTGATTTTGTGGCCCCTCTCATAGGCTGGTCCACATAACCTTCCACTATTAGGATTATTTTATCTACAACCAGATTCATAAAATTTCAACTGCATGACATGGCAATTTATTGCAACCTAGCCTCTCAAGGCTGAATACACAGTACATATAATTCCAACACAAAAATCAGTTTAGCCATTCATGTTCACGTATTGCCATAGGCCATTCAATTTAAACACAATTTATAATACAACAAATAGGTAATCTCTAATTACTCTATTTTCCAAAATCATAATTTAATTTTTAGAAAATTCATAAAATTCATTTCATTAAATCACATTTTGTTTATAAAACATAAATATTTTTCCATTTAAACTATTTTTCTATAAAATCTTAAAATTGGATAAAAACCTACTTTAGATAATTAAAATGATAGTAAGGTTACTCATAGTACTAGGTGTTCAAAATACTCCTATTCTCGATTCTCTTTTTTTTTAAAAAAAATTGAAAGTTTGCGCAAGGCCCAGCTACCCTGTTAAATTTTATTAATTATAAAAGAAAAGGATAAAAGAGGGGGACATAAACCGTACCTCCAACATTACATACCTAAAATGCAAAATCGTAAAAGCACCTAGAGTAAAGATATCCATCCTACATGTATAACTTTTGATGCTACAGAAGAATGGATATTCTATACTATTACATTGAGATCCTAAGCAAATTTGAGTTTTATAACAGTAATTGTAAACAAGGAGTACTACTCCTTTACAGTTATTAAAAATGGACATAAGGTAAATTCAGTCTGTCTAGCTTGGGCATTCCATGTAATTGACCTTGTGTTTCATTGAACACACAAAGGTTTGAATGATTGTGTCCTTCATTTGACAGGAAATCCGCTGCTTGGTTACCTTCTCGAAAGATGTGTGAAATACGGTAGGAGAAGTTGCTCAAACATTGCCTTATGGACTCTAACAAATATCTGATGTCATGAGATCCTTTTTGGGACTTTTGGATTAGTTGAATTGCCACCAATGAATCCATTTCGATCCACAGCTTTTCAACATGGTGTTCTTTGCACAAAAGGAGTCCTCGAAGTAAAGCCCTCAATTCTGCCTGCAAGGAATTACAAGAACCAATATTCTCAGAAAAACCAAAAATAAGGTTACCTGTGTGATCTCGAAGCACTCCACCACTAGCTGCTTGTTGATTGTTCTGTGAACTGCCATCCACATTCAACTTGTATTCACCTATGGAAGGCTTTTTCCAATAAAAAATATGAGGAGCTGCTCGTTGCTTCGGTTCCTATTCTCGATTCTCAGGTACAATCTCTTACTCGTATCAAATGCCTCACCACCTATCCATAATATACAACAAATAATTCATTGAATTGGTGCTAAATTGATATAAAACCAAATCAGGCTTTATATTGATGCGTAAAAGGAAATGAGAAATGCTCGGGTGACTATCTAAATACGGTATATTTTCTAAATTCCATTATATATCTAAATAAATCGGCATTGTCCTCATTTAATTTTTCACCCGATTAATTGGCCAATATATCCAATTCCACTCCAATTAATTCTATTTCTCTTTCAATACTCTAATTCATCAAATATCAGTCAATTAACATGAAATGTTGCAAAACCACCATCACATTTCATTTTGGAATATTCGGCCAAGGTGTGTCCACTAACACTAAAATTTTTCAAGCTACTTTCTTACACCATAAATCATTATTTTCCTATCAAATCATTTGAATTAAAATAAATTCCACCATCAATAAACCACATTGGAAATTCGACCAATGAAGGTGATGTAAGAACATAAGTTTTTTTCTTGCTTGCATTCCATTCCACAAATCACCAAACCACCAAAAACACTTGAATATCATGTAACACATTCAAATTCATCATCAAACCCTCACTCCATATATTCAGCTATTAAGGGATTCATGAAGAAAATGTGTTTCTCATGCTACATATCACTAAACACATAAAAACACTTAGATCTATTGAAATCTAACCAACATCATCATCAAATCTCTCTCTCTATATTCGGCCAGCAAAGGAATTCATCATGAAATCATGAATTTCAACCATGAAAAATAAGAAAGAGTGCCTAGAAATGAAAGATCTCAAGCTAGAATCAAGAAATTTTACCTTTCATTGATTGCATCCTTGAAAATCAATAATTTCTCTTTGAATTTCTCACTCTAGGGTTTTGTTCCTTCTCTTTCCTTTTTGTTCTTACTTTGGCCGAACCTTATGAAGGAGATGGGATGGTGTGGGCAGATTTTTATAGCTAAATAATAAAATAATCCAAACTACCACATGTCACTTTTTTATTGGTCCACTTTTCATAACTTAATAATTAAGCAATACTTCTCCACCAGACATAATTTCTCACTCATCCACAACAATAATAAGTGTATTTCATGTGCTGGACATGTGTTGGGTGGTGTAAAATTACAATTTTGCCCCCAGGGTGACAAAATGACGATTTTGCCCCTATGCTTCAAAAATATCGAGATCACAATTTTTCCACTTCTCAACCTCAAATTATACTCCAAATGATCAATCTTAGTCAAATGTGGTCAAAATCTTTTCTAAAAATTCCCATTTTGTCCTTGGGTGGCAAAATGACCATTTACCTCTAGATCATGAAAATTCTATTTTGACTCCAAATCAGCCCTCAAACTCCGAATCACCATTTTCAGACATTCCTGGAATTGAAAACTCTCAATTTCATCTTAAAATCCCTATTTTAACTACTTCAAGGCATAAATCAACTTTGCTGTACCTCTAGGTACAATACTGACTTTTTTATTGATTTTTCGGGGCTTTCCAAGTATGCAAACATGTTGTCTATCACATGTATGACATGGCAAGTATTTTAGGGCGGGGCTTGATAAGATTCACTACTGTAAAGGGGATTGAAAGGAAAGAGAGAGGGTTCACATAGAGGGGATTGCTGGGGTGATGGTTTCGGGGATGTTTTTATAGGCTATTCAGGAGTAGACTTGTTAGAGACTTCCACTGGAGCCTGAGGAGAAGATGCAGGTGGAGACTTGGCCTTTTCTGCCAATCTGGAGGACTTTTTCCTCTTGTTAAATGCTATTTTTGTAGCGATTGTCTTTTTCCTCATGGCAGGTGGTTGGGACTTAGTTTTATGAGCTTTTTTTTGCTTTTTTTCCTTTTGTTTTTGCTTGAGTTGATGGTTCAGAGGGCGCTGTCTTGTAAGCTTGAGCTGTTGTTGCTTCTGTTTCAGCTTGTTCTTCCCTTACCATTTCATAGAAGAGTCCCATAATAGAAACTTCATCAGAATGGGGAAAGAATGCTTGTTGTTGTGGCTCCTACTGAGGCTGAGGTTGAGGAAGTGGACTTGCAACTGGGGAACCAAGTATTTGTATTCCTTGGTTAGATGGTTCCTTGGTTTGTTGTTCTACTGAAAGGGATTTGTGAGGCTGGTCAATCCCTGGTTCAGGGTCTTCTGATTGTTGACCAGGACTTGCAATTTGGTATGCTGATCCCTCACCTTGGTGCACAGGATTTACATGATAGAAGTCTAAACCTCCTGCCTGAAATGCAGGGCCTTCAGCACCTTTTCCTTCTTGTGCTAAACTTGGTGTGACAAAGGTATCTACTGTAGGTTTAGAAGACATGACTGGTTTATCTTTCATTTTTCTTTCCATTTCATTCAATCTCTCTTCAATCTTAAGGATTTTTGTTCCTTGATCTGTGAGCTTGTTGTCCATCCTCATAAGCAAGTTGAAGACTACTTCATTCGACAACTGTATGGGTTTGTTTCTGGTTGAGCTAATATGTATGAAATCTTAGATGTCTTAGTGAAGGTTTCTCCACATAGCTTGTATCCCATTTTTATTAAGCTCTCCAAGTAAATGGGCCAGTCTCTGCTTTTAACCATGTTTAAATCGTATCTCTGCCCAAACTCCTTTCTTTTTTACCAGGGAAGTGAAAATATTCCCATATGGCAAATGAATTTTCTCCAACTTACATGCTGCTCTCATCTTTTCAATCATAAATCTCCCAAGATTCAAAGAGACTCTAGTAAATGCATGTTTTATTAGCCAGAGGTCCTAAAGACAGATGTAGCTCAGGCTACCACTCTTTTATGCAAGTTTGCTGCAACAAAGTAGTGCAAAATCCTAAATTGTGGACTTATTATTAGACTTACATTACTCTTTGAAGAACATTTTTCCTTTTTTCCAGTAATAATCTCCCATATAGATGATGGGTCATATTTCTAAAGCATTTCAAATTCTCCCTGTTCATTTTCTACTTTTAACAGATTACCTAAATCAGTAGCAGTAACCATGAACTCTTTACCATTCAAAAACACATTCAGGTAATTGTTAGAGAAATCATCAGAATCATCAAGTTCCTTTTCTCATAGAGCTATACTTGCATAAAATTTTTTCGCTAGGCTAGCACTGTATGATCTTTCCTTAAATGAACTATATTCCTTTATTTTTATTTCACTTAAATAATCCAACAAGCTAGTTTAAATTTCTAGAGTCTCACTAAAACTGTCCCAATCAATATATTTCTCGCAAGTGATAGGAACATTTTCAATTTTCTTAAATCTCTCATCATGTACTTTATTTCTAAATTTGAGAAAAAGGGAGGATGAAGTACCTTTTTATGGCATTTCCTCCTTGTTTTTCTTTTTCTTGACCTTCAGTTTCTTCTTGTTAGACATTTTTCCAAACTTCTTCATTTTTGAACCCAATATACCCTTTTTCTTCTTCTTTGGCTGTTCTGTCTCTAGGCTCTCTTCCAGTGGCCTCTTCCCCTTTTCCTTTTCCAGTAAATCCTTAAGCATAGAAGATTTCACCATTTCTTTTTCATTTTGGAAAATCAAAAACTTAGGGTTTTGATGGATGAGAAAGGTCTAGTTTCGGTTGGTTTTAGAAAGGAAGATGTAAGGAATGTGACTTATGCTTCAAATGATCGATTTTTCAGGAATGGGAAAGTGGTAGTTTTTGGCAGTTTTTAATTCCAAAAACTGTTTGCCTCTCCTTTAACTATTGCCTCAATTCTTCAAAATTTCAAAATTCCCTATAAATTTTTACTATTCAGTTTTGCAGGTTCTCTTCTTTTTCTTTATTACCCGGTAGACATAATTTTTCATTATTTTATTCTTTCTTCATTCAATTGTCTATTCCTTAGTTTTAATGAAATAGAATGCGCTTAGTTGACTAAGTTTTTCACTTTAGTCGACTAAGTGTCTTTTGTTTTTTTCTGTTTGGTCTAGACTGCACCTTATAATTCCTGCAAACAAATCATTCCTAGATTTCTTCTAATCTCACAGAATCTATCTTCACTAAAGGGTTTAGTGAAGATATCAGCTAGTTGATGCAAAGTACTTACAAATTCAATATTAATTTCACCTTTAACTACATAATCTCTAATGGAGTGATGCCTAATCTCAATATGGTTAGTCCTTGAGTGCTGTACTGGATTTTTTGATATATTAATAGCACTTGTGTTATCACAATATATAGGTCTATTATGCATTGATAACACAAAATCCTTAACTTGTTGTTTAATCCACAAAATTTGAGCACAGCAGCTCCCTAAGGATACATACTAAGCTTCTGCTGTGGATAATGCTACAGAGTTTTGTTTCTTGGTTGACCAAAACACTATCATACTTCCTAGAAATTTGCATGTTCGACTAGTGCTCTGTCTATCAGTTTTGCTTCTTGCAAAGTTTGCATCCGAATAACCTACAAGACTAAATGATAATTCTTTAAAATACCATATTCCTAAGGTTTGAGTTTCTAAGAGGTATCTCAATATTCTCTTTACAGTAGTTAGGTGTGATTCTTTAGGTTGTGACTAAAATCTAGCACACAAACACCCACTAAATTGAATGTTTGGTCTACTTATTGTTACGTAAAGTAGTGAACCAATCATACCTCTATAAAGCTTTTGGTCTACATTTTTCCTTTTTTCATCGGCATCAAGTCTGGTGGATGGACTCATTGGTGTGTTGATTGGCTTCAACTTTAGCATGTCAAACTTGTCCATTTTGGCTTTAAGGCTTTCAAGAGTCGACTTCATATCCCTCAAGTCCACTTTCGATCATTCCAACAGCATTGTTGGATTTTGTTCTCTAATAGTCTACTAGCTATGCTAAAGAGTTAATTATGCTTGATTCCTGCATATTGAAAAACTAGAAAAAAAGGTGCAAAACATGCAATGTTCCAAGGTGTAATGATCTCAAAACATGGATTTGTGTGAGAACAATTTAGAATTTCATTTCAACCATGTTTGGAACATCATTTTGGACATGTATGATCAAAGATTCTTCAAGAAAAGCATGTGAACTCAAATTTTGGTTTTTATTGCTCATTGTTCACAAGTGCAAAAAAGTTGAAGTTCTCATCTGAAGAGTCATGCCTTTAATATGCTCAAACATATTCAATTTACATCATGATGTGTGACTATGACGTATAACATGTGCAACAAGCATTTAAACAATGTTCAAGCATAATAAGTATTAAATTTAGCATTTTTTACAATTTTTTGACATATGGACAAAAATGCCTTCGACATCATTCAAGCATTTATTTGCAATAAGATCAAGTTATAATAGCATTTTTAATATAAGGCACACTTGTTCAAGTTTTATATCATTGAAATCATTATAGCCTTAAGCATTAGAAGAAGATTTCTTCCCTTGCTTGAAAAATGCCATCAATGCCAAATTATCACACTCAAAATCATGCTTAAGAAATTCAAATCAATTAATTTCACCAATCATGAGAGAAATACTAAGCAAAAAGGGATTAAGTCAATTCATGTATCAAATCAATTTTGCTCAACCATGCTATATCATCAAAAACAATGAATCAATTTCAATCAAGAGAATAAAAAGATTTCGCAAGAAAATCAATTGATAAAAATTTAATCTTTCTTTGCAAACTTTTTAACTTGAAACATTCAAGATTAAACTTACTTTTGTGAAACATTATGAGCTCAATGTCATGCAATTTTGTTTCATTATGCTCTAAATGATTTATGAAATATGTAATGGGCAAAATGAATCATGTATATGCATGTCAACGGTCATTTGCAAATACCTCACAATTATGTGCCAAAAATGCCTTTATAGCCATTCAAGCTTACAAGCAAGCATGCACATCCAATAAGAACAAGTCACAAGTATTTTCATTGTGAAACAAACTTGTTCAATTTATAAATCATTCTAAACTTAAAAGATGATAACATTTATCTTATATAAGCTCATTTTGCTTTAAAAGTACCAATCAAAATAGTCAAAACTTTCAAGCTCATTATTAACCATTTTGAACTATTCAAGCAAGTTCTAGAATGCATATCAAGATTGTTCAAATTGTCGACTTATGTTAGGCACAAGGAAATTAAAAACAATTTTTTGTTTTTAACTCAATTTTCCTTGTCTTGGGCTACTTGAATAAGTGTGAGTGTAAGTCATCAAGTAAGTTCATATTTCTATCACATTATCCAACCATTAATGTTTAAAAATTATGCTTAAAAATCAGTTTTCCTCAAAGAAGAAGTATGGAAACAATTTCACAAAACATGAAGAATTTTTTTGGAAACAATTTATCATAATCAAGCAATCTTCATAAAACAATTTTCTCAATATAAGAATGATGATATATTTAAGATCAAATACAAGTACATATTTATTCTTTAGATTCATACTTTCTTGCAACTTATAGCATGTATCACATTAAATCAAGTTGCATAGTCAAGATTTATCAATAAAGCTTAAAGAATTATTCACTTAATGTTCAAGCAAGAATAGGCAACCAAAATTTTCAATTAAGAAAAGCAAACAATTTTAGAAACCAAGTGAATTGAAGGAAACATTCAATAAAAAGGCAACCAAGATTCTCAAAAAAGATTTAGCATAGAGATCACTCATTTTTCTTCAGTTGAGCTCTTGAGCATATGTCTCTTTGGTTTAACTCAACCTATAAAACAAATTTTCAATTTTTCTTTACTGGTACCCATACCTTGATGGGTCCTTGAGTGTTAGCTGCAACATAAGATCCTTTTGGGACCCAAATCATTCTTGTTTTCTATGTGTTTCTTCTTCTATAGTAGTTATAAGATAAATGACCAAGTTTATCACACACATAACATCTAGAGGAACGATAATTAGCATTTGTTCTAAAATATGTGTTCTTCCTTGATGTTTCTTTTTCTAAACATTTGAGAGCAATGTTTTCATCAATTATTTTTTACAAAGTTGCAATTTTATTGTCCAGCTCCAATTTTAAAACTTCGAAATTTATTTTTGAATGTTCTAACTCAATTTGTAAAAAATTTCTTTGCTTAAAACCAGAGTTGAAATCATGTTTTAATTTTTGTAGATTAATCTCAAGAGATGTAGTTTTTCTTTTCAAAGTTTTCTATTTTGATGCAAGCTTTTCAAACTTATCATAAAGAATTTCATACTCTTTTTACATTTCATCAATTGAAATATCATAAGGAGCTGAAGATACCTCGAATTCATCATCATTTGCCATTAAACATAAGCTTGCACTTTCTTCCACTTTCTTATTTAATAAATCATCAAATTTCATTTTCACATCAAAATTTCCTTTTTCCAAAATATCAATTTTCTCTTGGTAAGCTTTAAAATCCTTTCCCAAATTTTTATTTTCTTTTTCCAAGTCAATTTTTGTTTTCATCAAAATTCATTTTCAACATCGAGTGTAGAAATAATTTTCTTGTTCTTCATATTCATTTTCTCAAACTCAAATCCTAAATCCTCAAAAGCATCATGTAATTCATCAAAAGCATATGAATTAAGTTCACAAGATAAAGAAGTTATCTTTATCTCTTTAAGAGCCATGAAGTATAATTCAATTTGATTTGAGTATTTATCTTTACTTGATTCCTTGTCTGCATTTGCCATGTTGCTTGTTGAGCATTGATTCTCGCAAGAGTTGTCTTCCAATTCTTTTTCCATAGAAGTTTCTCTATATAACTTTTCTAAATTTTGGCAAATTTCCTTAGCACTTTTGCACATGAAAACTTTATCATATTCTCTATAATCAAGTGCACAAATGAGAGTATGCATGACCTTAGAATTAAGTTTGTACTCTCCTAATTTTAGTTTCAGTCCATTCAGACCTTGGCTTAGGAATCATCTTATTGGTCATTACATTGAAGGTTGATGAGATAAAGGGTCCATCAGTTATGACGTCCCACATTTCATAATCTATTGCTCTAATGTATATTGACATTCTAGTGCTCCAATAAGGATAGTTAAAGCCATAAAACAGAGGTGGTTTGTTTGTTGATTGTCCCTCAGCAACAATGGATTTTTGAAGAGCCATGGAATCCTCCTTATGGGTGTTAAACCTTGAAAATAGGGAACTAGCTTTGATACCACTTGTTCGTCCCTATAAAATATGTTAGAGGGGGGGTGAATAGTATAATTCGGCTCTCAAATAAGATTGGAAACTAATCTTGAAAGCAAAGAAAATAAAACAAAATAGATAATGGACAAAGATTTAGAGTGGTTAGGTCTAAGACCTATATCCACTACCTTGATTATCCAACCAAGGATTTTCACCAAAATTCACTAACAAACGGTGCAATTACCAAGTTCCCACCAAGCTTTTACAATGGCTTTTACTAGGCTTAGCCACAACCTTTACTCTAGTTTTTCACGAGCTCAACTAAAACCCAAAATGGTTTTTCAATGGCTCAACCACAACCTACAATAATGGTTTTTCAAGGGCTCAACCAAAACTCAACACCTAACTTTTGAAGGCTAAGTTAGAACCTTAATTCTTTGAAACAAACCTAGCTTGAATCAATCACTTACAGTGAATCCCTCACTTTGAGAATGCATAAGAAAAGTAGAAAGAGTATCTATTAATCACACGGTTGATCTAAATGGTATAAGATTAAGTGCTGAAAACAATTACATAGGATTGGTATTTGAGTGCAGTGAAGTACAAAGAAGATTTTTTAAGTTTTTTGCTCTTTCTTGGCTTGAATATTTTGAAATCTCTCAAAAAGCTTCTTCTCTAACCTTGGAAGGCTCTTTTTACTTGGAGAAACATGTTTGATGTCAGTTAGGCAGTTTGTGACCGTTAGAAATAGTTTGGGATAGGTTCTAGCCATTAATCTGTCTTATAGTGCTCTGGTGTAAGTTACAGACAGAGAGCTTTTAGACGATTAACATTTTTCTTGGTCACAAATTTTGGCAGAGAACACTTAGTTGACTAACTCATTTTCTTGGTCGACTAAGTTGGTTATGTTTCTCAATATACTTCAGTCTGCCATTTCTCCAATTTGAATTTTGTCCAACCAATGTTCTTCATTATTCTACCAGAAAGCTTCTTTTATGTTGATCCAATCTTGTTCTTTATCCATATCAACCTTTTATGTGCACATTTAAAAGATTGACTTAATATTTCGTTATAAGTTTTTGTCCTGCACACTTGAATGAAAATGTTAGACATATAAAGATGGGAATGTTTTATTATCATTAAAAACTAATAGAGCCAACAAGACATACACCTATAAGCCATATGTAGTCAAAATTAGATCACAAACTTAATAAATCTTTCTTCAATTTAATTTACGTAGACATAGTTAATTAATTGGGAGATGATTCACAAACCTAAAGCAAAAAAAAAAAAAAAAGTGGAAAACGCTCTCAACCTCTCCAACTTCCCTCCCCTTCCCCACCACCATGAGATGGCCGTCGGCAGGCCGCCAGACCCTTCCAAACCCATGATGCCGGCCACTTCACCTCCACCCTTGTAGCTTGTGACAACCCACAACAACCCTCCCCAAAGCTCCACAGCTCCACTAACCAACAATGACTTTCTGCAACCTAAAGCAAAAGAAAACCAACCACCAACAACCAACAATGGCCTTTCACAAGTTCCTCCAGAAGGAAACCAACAACACACTTCCCCACGTGCCTTAAGGAAATCCTTTAGGTTTGTTGTAGCAGGTGAGAAACCCCCTGTGATTCCCACAACAAGAGACCCAAGTGTCTACAAAGACAGGCCAACAGTGACCTTTTATGAAGATAAGATCTGGATCCTGGCACAACCCTTTGTTTTTGCTGTTGTAGGAAAATTTAGTCGGATGCCCAAAATGCAGGAAATAAGGCAGGCTTTCAAAGGTATTGGGCTATCAGGTGCTTACGAGATCCAATGGTTGGACTACAAACATGTGTTGATTCACCTGTCAAATGAACAAGACTTAACAGAATAAGACTTAACAGAATATGGGTGAAACAACAATGGTTTATTTTGAACTAGAAAATGAGGGTCTTCAAATGGTCCCCAGACTTTGAAGCGGAGAAGGAATCAGCAATGGTCCCAGTTTGGATCTCTTTCCCGAACCTAAAGGCACATCTCTACGAGAAGTCAGCTTTACTGCTAATAGCAAAGACAATTGGGAGGCCGCTATACGTGGATGAAGCTATAGCAAACGGGTCCAGGCCAAGCGTGGCAAGAGTGTGCATTGAATATGATTGCAAACATTTACCGGTGGAGGAGGTTTGGATTGTTATTCGAAACAGGGATACAGGTGCAGTTACGAGTGGTTACTCTCAGAAAGTAGAGTTTTCAAGGATGCCAAATTATTGTAATCATTGTTCTCATGTGGGCCACAATGAGTCGAAATGCATGATTCTAGGTAACCGGTCATCCAGGAGGATAACAAAGGAGAAAAGAGCTTCAGACCCTCAGCAACATCCAAATGGAACACCTGACCACACTGGCCGTCGAACGACGGAGAAAGGAGAAATGATAGAAGAGGAAGGAACTACGTTTTTCACAGAAAAAAGAAAAAATATGAGCAGCGAGGTACCAGCCAAACAAAACCCACCCTGGCAAGAGGTGAGAGCTTGGGGAAAGTCTACTGGGGTAGGTAAAAACAAGGCAGAAAATATTTCAAAGGCCAAAGGGGCAGATCAGGAACAGGGACCAAACCGGTATGAAGTATTGAGAGCTTTGGAGGAAGTTGAACACATGGATCCTAGGAAGCAAGGTCAAACAAGGGAGGGGAATATCGCAACGGATCCATTGCAATCCTCTAAGCAACTGAAAGGCAACCAACAGCCTAGACTAGGCTTATCGCGATTCGCAGGTGACGACGTGGGAGACGAGCGACAGGCCGAAACAACACCAAAGGAACCTGCAGCAATTATACAACAACCCCAAAAATCAGTCCAGGTCACGGGAAAATATGAGACTTCGAGGCGGGCAACCAGCAAATCGACGGAGAACGGGGGAGTCGGGCACCACGATGTGGGCGAAGAACAGCGGAAGACCTTCAACAGCCAGAGCGCGAATTACAAACAGCCAAGGGAAGGTGAGATGGCGACAACACAACCAGCAAAGTCGTTTCCTGTTGAGAGTATGGTGCAGGAGTGCTTTCACGTGCATGGGATGCAAGGACAACCTGAAAATATCGAAAAAGAGAAAGCTTTGACCAAGCCTAACACAAAGGGGGCAAGGGGCCAGACCGTGGCACCAGCTGTTACAGCAGCCAACAGGCCTGACGCAAGTCACCTCCGCAGCAAGCATACCGAGCGGGCACCAACGAAGAGTGCCTCAGATGGGAGAGAAGGAGAGCAAACTGCATCTGCAGAGGGTGACAGAATGTTGGTGCGAAAGTCACAGAAAGAAGCTGGCAGAAATTCAGAAAAATATTATAATAAGCAACCTGAAAAAGGTTAGCATGGGCATATAGAAAATATTTCGGGAGAAAAGGAGAACCCAGAACAAACGAGAAGAGAGAAGTCGGAGACACCGGGTCCACATAGGGCCACCCATCAATTGGTACAAAGCCAAAGTTCACGTGGAGAGAATGTAGGCAAATGGCAACAGACGGGCGTAGATAGCCAGAACGTTAGCAGACCTGGGATGGGGACAGCATGCCCGTATGAGCAGAACACCATGGAGCGGGATGCGCAGGACAATTTTCACGTGAATGGCATGCATGGCCATGCTAGAAATACCGAAAAAGGAGGAGAGTTGACTGAGGAAAATAGCAAAAAAGAAAGGATGCAGGCTGAGGCGTCAAGGGCAACAGCAATAGGCAGACCGGATGTCACAGAAATTGGCAGACCCAAAACGATTTCTCCTCTCAACGGACAAGGAAAAAATCAACAAAAGCCAAATATCCGGGTGGAAGCTGCTGGATGTGACAGAAAAGCCGATGACCAAATAAACAAAGAAAAGAAAAATCTGCAAAAGCAGACCTATCGGGTAGGTGCAGCGGAAAGTGGCAAAAAAGTAGCTGACAAAAACAAAAAGAAAGAAAGAAATTTGCAGATTTTAACTTCCCAGCCCGTTGACTCAAGCTCGCATGAAATGGACATACAATTTCAAAATATTTCTTTGGCGCGGACCCCTGGAAGCCTTGTCACGTCTCCGGGTAGGTGCATCGGGTCCACCATGAACGGTCATGAAGCGGACACGTCAGCGGTACCAGATGAGTTGAAGGCGCACGGACTCCAAGTGCAAGACGGCACGTCACATGCCCGCCCTTCGCTTTTGCCCCATCAGTGAGACCACACGAGCACGGATAAGGGTGAAAAAGGTTAAAAAACAATTGAAATAGCACAGCTTGCAGAGATGGATAAGACTTTGGAGCAGGAGTTGGCACAAGCAAACGTAAAAAAGGATGTCAAAATGAGTATGGATAATTTGAAAGGTAATGGAGAGTATAATCTAATGAGAGGACAAGATATAAGTCAAAGTAAGAGATTAGATGAAACTATCTAGACTGTCTCATCAGCTTTATGTACACAAGAACGGATGGTAAATCATATTGATAATCCCCCCACCCAGGAATCAGCTTCAGGTAAGTGTACTTATAAGAGAGAATTAAGTGATGTCCCACTAGATTTAGAAATTAATTTTGCAGAATTGGAAGTCCACCCACGGGAAAGGCGCAGAAGGCACTCACATGATGAAGCTTCAATACGTAAAATTCTCAATATAACCTCTGAAGATGTAGTGGACATGAGGGAAAATGATGAGAACTTGAATTATGACTCCATTTCAATGAGTTATTTTACAGCTAGAACTAAGTTTGGAACACATGGTGGAATTTTCTAAAGCTGAATCTCTCATGAGGAAATCGGACTTTGAAAAGACCTCCAAGAACTGTTCCCAATAGCTTGGCCCTTCCACTCCATTTGACTTACGTTGTAAAGTGTTGCTTGATCAAGTGCAATGCCTACATGTTAAGCTTATTATGCCTTGGCTGGGGTTTGTAACAAGGACGTGTTTCACCTTTATGATGATAGAAAATGATCATAAAATGAAAAACTCCTATCTAGGTACTTTTTTTATCCATTCTCGAGCTCTTGTAATTCTGGAGGTCAGGGTTATATCCCCTTCCCTTTTGCACCTTGTTTTTATGATTAGTAATAAAATTTTAATAGAGTAGCTGGGCCTTGCGTGAATTTTCCAGAAAAAAAAATTAATTGGGAGATGTATTTTTATAAGAAACTTGACAGACACTTATAAATAATTTAGGACTCTTGGTTAGCAACTTGATATATTACACTAAGTTAAAAGAGAGAGACAATAATTGGATGAAGTATTAAGGGATATCATAATCTTAGGTCTAGTAGTCATTCGCATTTAATAAAATAAATTCACTAATAGATTTTATATTAGTTTTAGTTTTAGTTGTTAGTTTATTAGTTTCAGTTTTTATTGTTTAGATAAATGTCACGACCCAATTTCCTGGACCATGACCGGCGCATAAACCTAATGAGCATAGCTCACCAAGCCCAAGCAAGCTTTTTCCGGTAATCATGTTCGACATTTTATACATCTTGCATTACTATTTTTGAACCAAAATTCTTGATTCACAATTCAATATATTTCAAAACATAACGTGTATACCACATGTTTACAATTTCATTATCCCAAAGCACTGTCACTCAATGCCATCTCATCGAGGCATCATTAATCCAACGTATATATATACATGTACACAGACAAAGACTCTCAACCATCAATGAAGTAACTTTGAATAAAGGCACAGCTACTGAGATGCTGTAGTACCAACCAAAAGGTGATTATGCATAGACGACTTGGTCTAGGCTCCAATTTCCTCTAAATTTGAAAACATGATTTTTTATAAAACGTGAGTACGAAACTCAGTGAGTGAATATTAAAAGGGAACAAGCAAACTCAACTAGGAAATTTGACAATCATGATGTACCGGTTGAAAATGAGATAGTTTTTGATCTAGCTAATATTTAAACCCTTATCACTTATCTCAGAAATTTATTATGCATTCAAGGATTAGACATCCTTGAGTTTACACTGATCATTCTAGCAAAGTAGTAAATCGACGATTGTTTACAAACCGTCACATAATAAGGGTTTCACAACCCGTACAATTCGTATATGCATATATATCACGTACAATTTCATTCATCAATCATTTTATCAAGTAAGATAGCAAAATTAACGGTTTATCACAAACCGTCACAAACAAGGGTTTCACATACCACATAAATCACATTTTCCATCATGCACATTATATCCCGCATATAAATAAAATCATGTCCAGTTACATACACCGCTTCATTCTCTTCAACTCTGGTGCACTCCCTACTCGCACCTCACACCATCCCACTCTCTTCAGCTCTGGTGCACTCCCTACTCACACCAAGCAATATCACCATGTTTGCACTCCCTACTCGCACATAACAATATGACCATGTGTGCACTCCCTACTCGCACACCATTATTGGTATTTCACTTTCCACTTCGCACATGCGCGGTTACATCAATTTCACAACATTTATTAAAAATGCATATTAGCATAATACAAGGGTACACAGATTCAGTACACCCAATTTCACACAATTTCTCAACAATACATGTAGGCATCATACAGATAAACACAGATGCATTGCAATCATATTTAACATCACAGAATTATTTTCACTAAAGGCTTGTTCTCGGGATTCATTTCTAAATGGGAATTAGATATAATCATTCACGCATTTCATTTTAACTTAATTAGAATTTCCAAATAAATTTTGAAATGCAAATTCACTCACAAGTGTCGAAAATCCGAATTCAGGATGCACTCGGACTAATAGTCCTCAAGCATAATTCCTTTGCCTTTTCCGGACGTCTCACTACCTTGACAAATAACAAAGTCGAGGAATTTACTATATTGTCCCTAAATTGATATAAACTAATTTAAATTACTAATGCTTGATATGTAAATGCAAAATTGCGTCCGATTACCGCTTAATTGCGGTATCGATTAAATTCGACCGATCACCCGATTAATTGGCGATTGTGTCCAAATCACCTCCAAATTAATCCATTCCTCCTCTAATACCTTAATTCACCACATATTATTCAAATAAAGCCAAATTCAGCATTAGAACCCTCACATTTCCTTATAGAAAAATTCAATCATTTGGTGCACTAGCACCGAAATTTTTCCTACATAACCGTTTCACCTTAATTCATCATTTTCCAAGCCATTTTCCTTGAAATTCAAACAATCCCTCATTGATTCTCAACACACCAGGTTCGGCCAATGAAGAACAACAAAGAGAATCAAATTTTTTCTTATATTTTTGTTCATAACAATGCTTAACTACCTCTAAACATCAACATAGTCTAAAATCAAGCCAATCCAACATTAATTTCTCTTCCATACCCATTTTTCAGAATTGAATTCATCATGATATCATGCCTCTCAACCATAGAAAATGGAAAGAAATGCATGGGTATTGTAGATCATAAGCTAAAGTGAAGAAATGTTACCTTTTTCACTTGATTTTCCTTGAAAATCGAACTTTTCTCTTGAATTTTTGGCTAGGTTTTCTTGTTTTCTCCTTGTTCTCTTTTCCTTTCCTTTGAATCTGGTTTGTGCTGAATTTAGAGAGAGAAAATGAGTTTTATGGCTGATTTTTAGGCTTTAATAATAAAATAAAATAGCTTGCCGCATGGCATAATGCCATTGGCTCATTTTTTTAACCTTTTTGACTTTTTCTTCTAAATTTTTCACCACAAATATTTCAATATTTATCCAATCCCAGGAGGCATAAAATCCCTTAGTCTTGACAAGAGCTAGAGTGAAAAATTTACTGATTTGCCCTAAGGCGAAAAAATTATGATTTTGCCCCTATACTCCGAAATGTACCGGAATCACATTATTTTCACTTTCTAACCTCAAATAACACTAATATTGATCAATATTAACCAAATGGGGTAAAAATCTTTTCAAAAAAATTCTCGTTTGGTCCTCTAGTGGCAAAATTATCATTTTGCCCTTGTGCTCCAAAAATACCGAGAATCACAATTTTTGATTGCTAAACTTCATTTCATACTCCAATAATCATAATTATATTACATATAATTATTCTTGGCCAAATGTGATCAAATCTTAGCTAAAAATCTCCATTTTATCATCAAATGGTAAAATGACCATTTTGTCCCTAACCGGTCAATTTTCCCGATTGATTCCAAACTGGACCTTGAACTTCGAATCACTATTCTAAGTCATTCTGCGGGTTTCAGAATTCTCAAATTCCTTTTAGAATTTCTATTTGAACTAGTTCAAGGCTCGATTTAACTTAATTGTACGACTCGGTACAATATCATCTTTTAACGAAGTTGACAGGGTAGTAGTTAACAGTAGGAATTTGTCACGACCAAGAACTCCCATCGAGCCCGTGACAATTGCTGCGACGTCCCGATAAGCACTCATTATCCGGAATGCCAACCGGAACCCCACAAGGCTTAGCATCAGCTTTCGCACCTCCTCAGTGAGCAATAGTTATTAAATATCATATTTCAAAGAATCATAAGTCATTTTCAAAATAAAACATTAAAATATTATTTTTTGGCTCACAGGGGTAATTTTGTCATTTTTCTTCAAAAATCTCGAAACTAGCTAAAAATGCAATACATAAGTAGAAAACACATATTTCAAAATCAAGGATTATAATTTGCTATCTAAAACTTTCATTTGAAGTAAAATTTTAACTATTAGAATAAAATAAAAATATTCAAGAAAATATTCTATTTTCTTATAAAATAATTTTTATATAGTTATCGGTAAATAATTTTTGTAGCGTAAAAGTTAAATATATTCATACATACTATAATACAGACAACCAAAGTATAAAATTTGATTTACAGTGACACGTGGGCCCACGACTAACCAAAAGCATCGAAAGCTGTGAACTTATAGTTTTTGATGATTCAAGTTTAACTGCGATCTCAGAGGAAAATATTCGGATTTCACCTGCAAAGACAATCTCAAAGGAAAGAAGGGAAGAGAATGACAACAATCCTCCCACTATGCAGTCAGCCTCGGGTAAGTGTTGGTATAACAAGGAAATAAGCTCTATTCCCTCTTTCCCAAATTCCAGCTCTGTGCATATGGAAGTTCATCCTCTGATAAGGCGCAGAAGACACTCAGACACAGAAACTTCAATTGGAAAAATACTCAACCTAGCATCACAAGAAGCAGTGGAGATGGGAGAAAATGATGAAATCTCTGATGATGACTCCATCTCAATGAGTTTTGCAGCCAAAATCCGTCACTATTAGTGCACTAGGGTGGGAAGCAAGGGGCAGTGCAAGTGCAGAATGGTATACAATTTCTACTGGACAGAATTACCCCTTGTTTTACTTTTATGTTCTTTATTTAGCAATTATCATAGATTCTTGTTACATGGAAGTGTTTCACCTTTATGATCATATTTATGTAAATGATCATAAAATGAAACACTCCGTTCTAAGTACTTTTCTTTCTTTTTTCTCGAGCTCATGTAATTCGGGAGGTCGGTTTTATACCCCATCCCTTTCTGTACCTTGTTTTTATGTTTAATAAAAATTTTTAACAAGGTAAAAAAAAAAAAAAAATCTCAATCATGTCAAAAAAAAAAAAAAAAAAAACTGCGATCCTTGACCAAATCCGCTAACCACGGACTATCCTGATCTTGAATGTGAGAAAAAGAGAGTGGTGAGATTATAAAATCCCAGTGAGTAAACATATATCATCTAAACTATCTAAAGTCGAGTAAATGGAGACGATTAAATAAATCATCATAAAATGGTTCATAACATTTCAGTTCCTTTCACTAGATAAGATAAGTTCATCTTGCTCGAACAATTTATATGGCTTATGGTTTCCTGAAAGCTTGGCTCATGCCAAAAAGTCATACTCAGTGACACCTTGATTAGAGGTGTCCGACCGAGACCACCAAGGCTGTTGAAATTTCATAATTTCTCAAAACACAGCCATTCCTTAGCATTGGCTGAGTCCACTCTCACGTGGCGGTTCAGCGTGAAGTGAACTCTGTCATACCTCAGCAGTTACCCTCCGCGCTTCTCATCAGAGGTATAATATAATGGGGTTTACCGTGCCCCTCTAAATAGGCTGGTCCACGGAAACCTGTCGCTGTAGTGAGAATTTTATAACCCACCAATCAATCAAATCTCCAATTGCATGATATGGCAATTAATTCACTACACAGTCTATCCAGACAAAGCAAAAAATTCATAAATTTCAACACAAATATTAATTTAGCCAATCATGTCATTTTATCATAAGCCATTTAGTTCATATCAAAATTTTATAACATAGCAAATGGTCTCCAATTACTCTAATTTCAAAGTCGTTGTCTAATTTCCAAATCAATTTATATAAATTCATTTTTATTTTATAAATTCATATTTTTCTCATAAAAACAAGACAATTCACCTTTTAAATTCATTTCTTACAAATTCACCAAATTTAGTAAAAATTACTCTAGATAATTAAGGCGATAATAAGTTTACTCACAATACTAAGAGTCGATGTACTCCTAATCTCGTCTTCGGGTACAATCTCTGTACTTTTATCAATGTAGTTTGCTCACCACCTATCCATAGTGCACAGCAAACAATTCACTGAATTGGTGCTAAATTAATATAAAACCAAATCAAGCTCTATTCTAATGCGTAAAATGAAATATGAAATGCTCGGGTGACTATCTAGATACGGTATCTTTTCTAAATTCCATTGTATACCTAATTAAATTAGTATTGGCCTCATTTGATTTTTCACCCGATTAATTAGCCAATATACCCTATTCAACTCCAATTCATTCCATTTCACTTTCAATACTCCAATTATATCCAAAATAATAGTCAACTAACATGAAATGTGACAAAACCACCTTCACATTTCATTTTGGAATATTCGGCCATAAAATGTCCACCACCAATAAAATTTTCCAAGCTTGATTCTCACACCGTAATTCATCAATTCCTAACCAAATTCACTTAGAATAAAATCAATTTCAACATCAACTCACTACATGAAGAATTCGGCGAATGATGATTTAATATGAAATTTGTGGTTTCATGCTAAATACCATCATTTTCGGTTCCTATCATCACCACTTATTAAAACCATTCAATCCTAACCAATTAACATAGAATGTCACAAAATTCCTCCCCCATATTCATTCCCTAAAATTCGGCCTTGATGGGTTTCTAAAGAATATGTGGTTTTCTCACTTAATTTTCTTTCCAAACATGACAAACTAGCTAAAAGCACTAACATATCTTAAAATCTACCTAAAATCATCATCAAATCTTCTCTCTCTAAAATGGGCCAGCCATGAATCCTTCATGAAACCATGTAATCCAACCATGGAAATTGAAAAATAAAGCATAGGAATGATAGAACACAAGCTAGAATTAAGAAATATTACCTTTAATCGGTTGAATCCTTGAAATCTCACACTTTTCTCTTGAATTTCTCACTCTAGGGTTTTGTTCTTCTTCCTTTCTCTCTTTTCCCTCTTTGGCCGAACCTTTTGAAGAGAAATGGGTTGGTTTTATGCCTTTTTATAAAGAAAATAATAAAGAAATAAAAGCTTGACACGTGGCAAAATCTCGTTGATCTATTTTTTTAAATACTTACCTTTTACTCTTTATTTCTCCACCACAAAAATGCCATAATTATCCTTGATATAAAGATGTTAATGGCTGAAATCTTGGGACTTGGCAAGTGTCGGGTGGTGTAAAATTACAATTTTACCCCTGGTGTGGTAAAATTAGCATTTTACCCCTATGCTCCCAAAAATATCAAAATTACCAGTTTTCACTTCTCAATCTCAAATTATACTCCAAATGATCAATCTTAGTCAAATGTGGTCAAAATCTTTTCTAAAAATTTCCATTTTGTCCTCGAGTGGCAAAATGACTATTTTACCCCTAGGTAGTCAATATTCCAAATTGACTTTAAATCAGCTCTCGAACTGCGAATCATCTTTTTAAGTTATTCCTAGACTGTAAAATTCTTGATTTCATATTGAACTTGTTCGAGGCTTAAATCGACTTAGTTGGACCTCTAGTTACAATGTCGATTTTTAATGCTTTTTCGGGGCATTCGAGTATGCAAACATTCCATCCAGCACATGGATAACATGGCATATATTTCATAGACTCAGGTTTTACAGATTTAAACAATTCTTTGTGGGAACGATACTCTACTTCGTTACTATATTACTTGTTAATGATACGTGTATTTGCGTGGGTAGAAAATTCAGCAAGTTTTTGACGCCATTGCCGAGGAATTGATTTTTAATTCTTTCTTGTTAATATTAATACCAAGCCTTCTTAATTTTAATCTAGACTTTTCTTTTCTTTAATTTTTTTTTCTTTTTTTTTAGATACTTTTGATTGAGGCGATGAATTATTTATGGCCATCTGAACAATTTGTGCCTCGAAGGGTTGCTAGTGATTATGCATTGGATCCAATTAATGTTTTAGCCACCCAAGTTGATGCTTTGTCTCAGAAAATTAACGCTTGGTGTGATAATGCTTTTCACGATCGTTTTGTTACATGCGAATTTTATGGAGATAGGCATTCAGGTGATTGTTGTCCAAATTATTATGAGACAATGCAATTTGAATGAAGCTTCAATGGGTAGCAAAACAATTCATAATCTAACAGTTACAACTTAGGATGGAATCACACAAATTTTTCATGGAGTAATGATCACGGGCCTACATATTCATCACAACCTATTTTCCATAATGGTTTTCAATCACAAGTTAGAGCTCTTATAATAAAGAAAAGGCCTTCAATAGAGGATATGTTCATGCAGTTCATGACAAAGACTGATGCCTTCATGACAAAGACTGTTGGCTCCATTAGAAATCTTGGGATACAAGTGGATCAACTAGCTAATGCCTTCAATAATAGACTTCAAGATGATAGAGATAAAGTAGATCAAGGAAATACTTCTAGTAATCAAGTTCAAGACGAAGAAAGTAAGAAAGAAGAGGAAATATCTACATCACCACAAGTCAAGCCATATGTGCCTCCCATTTCTTTTTTTGATACAGTTGATGAGTTACCTAAAGAGGTTATAGCAAAAGCGCATTATTCAAGAAGAACTCAATTTGAGAAATTGGATGCAAAACAGCTTATTCCACCACTTTGGGTTGAGAAAGTACCACATAGTGAGTTAAAGCCACTACAACCTCATCTAAAGTGGAGGTTACTTTCACACCTCGAGCTTTTTCCATGCAAACTCAAACCTCAAACATAGTCAAGCTAGTGACTATAAATAAGCACTTATTGGGAGGTAACCCAAGCATTTTAACCTACTTTCTTTTATTTTATTTATTTTATTTTTATTTATTAATATTTTCGTTTTATTTTGCAAGAACTTGTAAAAAAATAATAAAAAAATTTTTTTTTGGGTGGGGGCTAAATTGCGGCCCTTTTAAATGGAGGCCGCAGCCTCGCGATCTGTAACAACGCCGGCCGCATCACCCTTTAAGCGAGGCTGTGGCCTCGTGGGATGCAGTAACGTGGACCGCAACGCCCACTAATGATAGGTCGTGGCCTCACATAAAAATACAATAAAATAAAATAAAAGACCCTTTTCTTTATTTATTTTATTTTTGGTTATTTTTATTTTATTTATTTATTCTACATTAACCTTTTTTCTTTTTTTTGTAGGAAAAAAAAGGTTCTCTTGAAAAGTAAGAATGAAGATGAGGATTAGAGCTTTTTAAATATTCATCTAATAAGCAATGTAGTATTTTTTACCTTTCCTTTATTTTTTCTAACATTGAAGACAATGTTTAGTTTAAGTTTGGGGAGATGAATTTATTTTCCTGATGATGAATATTTTGTGGAAGTTTTGATTTAATTTTATTTGCATGCATGTTTATAAATAATTTAGGATTAGTTGGTGAATGAATTTATTTCTTTTATTTAAATGTTAGGAATCTAGAGTAAAGTTATGCCAATTTCTTTCAATGATTTCTTTTATCCAATGATGATAACTAGTTGTCTTGAATTTTTAGCCTTTGGTGAATAAGGTTTTTGTTTGGATTCATGCTAAATTTTGTTGTTAAGTATCATTGTTAGGATGTGATTTTCACAATTTTGAGCACGATATTTTTTACTTTGAATTATTATGAATATTTAGAGAAAATTTATATTGATGTAAATTTTAGATTATGTCATGAATTCTAGAATTTGCTTGAATTTCTCTCGAAGCGAAATCCTAGGCAATACATAGTTAAGGAGATGATTTAAGCCATCATTGCATCGTTTGAGCCTAAAATGCCAACCTTGTTAAATCTTTATCCCTAGTATACCCCTTTTCAGCCTAATTTCCCTTTTCTTTGTTTAACTACATAATATTGAGGTTAGCCTTAAAATTAATTTTCAATTTTGCAACCCTAACTCCTAAGCATGTATATTGTTTTAGGAAATATAAATTGAGCTAAATGTTGAAAAAGGTGAAAAGGTGATGTTGATGTAAACAAAAAAAAAGTTCAAAATATGAAAAATAACCCCACTACCTACAATACAAAGAAAATAAGTTTAAAGGTGTGAAATTACAAAAAAAAAAGTATGTTGAATGAAAGAAAAGTTCAAATGTGGAAGTAAAGGTGTACTAGGAGAAGAAAAATAGAGCTCTATATATAAGTCCTACAATAATTATGTACTTAGGGTGATTTGAGCCACATTAATATCCTTTACCATACCTTGACGCTAGTCATACATTACAAGCCTTATAAAGTCCTATTGATCCTTAGCTTTGTATTGGCCTATATTAGTGGAGAGAGATGAAAGGTAAACCTATGGAAATATAGTACTAATTTGAAATTTGTGTTGGCATAAACTCATCCGGATATCATGATATTCTTGGTAAAATATTTCCCACACACAAATGAAAATCCATTCGAGATTGTGCTTGCATTAGAATTGAAACATGAATTTCAATGATGCATATATTTTCCTTAGGTTAATGATTGATAGACATACTTTTGAGGACATTAAGAGGAATCATTGAGTTGGTGCACTTTATCTTTAGTAGTAGTAGTAGTAGTAGTAATAGTGATTGCATTTATTTTATTTTATTTTTCATTGATTGAATTTGACTTTCGTAAGTTAGGTTCTTTTTTATGTTTTGCTCAAGGACTAGCAAAATCTTAAGTTTGGGGGTGTGATAACTCTATGATATAGAGTTATTTGGGCTTAATTTTGATAATAATTTATCTTAGTTCTTGTAGTAATGCATAAGATTTAGTAGATTTTATTTAATTACTTTAAATTAGTTATTTTAGGTGAGTCAATCTAATCATGGTTAATTTTATGCTTAATTTGGTGTTAATGTGGTTAATATAGGTTGTTACTAATTTAATTATGCTTTTGTAAGTGTTTCATGAAAGGAGAATTTTAATGGAAAATGGAGAGCAATTTCAAGGTGCAGACTTTCACTACATATATCTCGGTATTTTGGTCATAACTTTCTCTACAGAGCTCCAAATGTTACGATTCTTGACCAATGGAAAGATAAGAGAAAAATCTACAACTTTGGTTTACTATTTGACCTAGTTCGGCTTGGAAGATGGTCAAAAATCATGTCGAATTTGATACACTATAGTAGTCCTAAAGCAATTATGATTTTTATTAATTAATTGGGCAAGGCTGCAACTCACATAAGTCTGATTGGAATTGACTTCTTTCTCCACCCAACTTGGCCTTACTTCAAAGCCTATCAAAACATCCTTTCAGAGGACTTGAAGGAGAAGAAGAAAAACAAAAAAACACCAGATTAATAGTTGAGAGTCAAGTCGCAAAGTCATTGATGCTAAGAAGAATTTGCAAGATTTAAGGAGATTTGGAGATCAAGAATACAATTCTTGAGTTTTTCTATATTTTCATTTATTCTCTTACTATCTTGGTTTTGTTCTTAATGTTTAAATTTTATTCAATGATGATGTGTGACTTGATGGGGAACTAAATTCTTTATCTAAGATTATGATTGAGCTCAATATATAGTCTGAATTATTTATCTCACTTTTACTTATGTTTGATAGATTTAAGTTGTTTATTTTATTCTATTCTTAATGCTTCTAGTTGACTAGCCACGAATTAGATTGAATTGAAAACCTAAGTTAAACCTTGATGAAAGAGATTTAGGTAGACCTTGAATAAAATAACGTTTGATCGAATGCACTTAGATGATTAGGTGGTTTGATTTGCATATAGGGTAGACATACACTTGTAAGCCATACGTAGCCAAAATTAGAGCACAAACTTCATGAATCTCTCTTTAATTTAATTTGCATAAACATATAGTAAATTAATTGAGAGAGGTATTTTTATAAGAAACTCGACACACTTATAAATAGTTTAGGACTCTAGGTTAGCAACTTGATCTATTAAACTGAGTTAAGAGAGAGAGACAATAATCAGATGAAGTATTGAGGGATATCATAATCTTAGGTTTGGTAGTCATTTGCATTTAATAAAATCAATTCATTAATAGATTTTGTAATAGTTTTAGTTTTAGTTATTAGTTTATTAGTTTCGATTTTTCTTTTTAATTTTAATTGTTTAGATAAATTTAAGGTGTGTTAATTTTAGTAGTTAACAGTAGGAATTAAACAATTCTTTGTGGGAATCATACTCTACTTCATTACTATATTACTTGTTAATGATACGTGCACTTGCGTGGGTAGAAAATTCCATAATAATATTGCAAAAAGTTATACAGTTTAAAGTGATTACATAAATTGGTAGAATGAATATAATGTATTAACAAGAGTTTCAAATAAGGCTTGTTCGAGACTTGACGGGTTCTCTCGCAGGACTCTAACATTGGTAGCGATTTGGGAATGGGTTGTTACAATACTTTTGGACAAGGAGTTGTTACCTAACTAATCTAGGAGTTGTGTAAGATACAATTGGTAAGCCAAGTTACTTATCTAATTAGTTTCATTATGACTTGTTGAGTCACTCAAGGTCATAGTGTGTAAAAAGGGTCCTAGCTCAATAAGAAGTTTAAAGGTTAAATTTCTTGAAATAGTAGAAGAGGGCTACTATTTTGATAAAATATTGAGAATAATCATATAAGATTCTAAAACCTTGTCTTTATGATTATATAATTTGTGTTAATGACTAATAATCATATATGTTGGTTTATATAGGATATAAATCTATCATGGCAAATAGTTTGTCACTTAGAAGTGTACTTGATGCAAACAAGTTGACAGGCCTAAATTTCATTAACTAGTTTCATAATATCAAGATTGTCTTTTCACGACCCGGAACTCCCATCAAGCCCGTGACAATCGCTGCGATGTCTTGATAGACATTCATTACCCAGAATGTCCATCGAAACCTCACAAGGCTTTACATTAGTTTTCACACCTCCCCTGTGAGCGATAATTACTTAATATCATATTTTAAAAGATCATAAGTCATTTCCAAATCAAAATAATAAAAAAATATTTTTTGTCTCACAAGGGCATTTTGGTCATTTTTCTCAAAAATTTTGAAACTTGATAAAAATATGATATACAAGTAATAAACATTCATTTCATGTATAAAAATAAATTTAGTTGTCTAAATCATCAGTTTAAAGTGAAATTTTAGCTACTCAAGCTAAATAAAACTAAAAAAAAATATTTCATTTTCTTATAAAATAATTTTTATATAACAATCCGTAAATAATTTTTGTAACGTGAAAGCAAAATAAATTCTTACATACAATGGGACACGCAACCAGGTGTTCAAAGTATTTTACAATGACATGTGGATCCAATAATAGACAAATATGTACCATAAGGTAAGCCTTCAAATTCTAAGGATGTTAGTCTAGAAGTAGATCCTCGATGAAATGGACTATCTACCGACGTTCCTGAGTTTGAAATGGGTGGAAAGGAGGGTGGTGAGATTATATAATCCTAGTGAGTAAACAAATATCATCTAAATAATCTAAAGCCGAGTAATATGAGACAAATCAAAATATCCCATCACAATATGTCTTCATAACTTGAAGATTCATCCCAACCCCTGTAAACAATTGTATTTCATTAAACTTTCAACAAGGCTTATGATTTCCTAAAAAGCTTGGCTCGTGCCAAAGCCTGTACTCGATGATGCCTTGCATAGGGGCATCCAACCGAGTCCGCCAAGGCTATTAAAAAGTCATGTATGCATAAAACATGTTTTATTTTGAGAGCACAACCGTTCCTTGGCGTTAGCAGAGTTCACCCTCACGTGGTGGTTCAACATGAAGTGAACTTTATCATACCTCAGGAGATACCCTACGTGCCTCTCCAATCGAGGTAAAAATATACCTGGGAATCGCGCCCCTCCTAAAGGCTAGTTCACGGAACCTGCCACTGCAACAAGCATCCTATAACCCACCAATTCAATAAAATATCCACAGCATGACATGGCAACTACCTTTCCAAGTTATTGTTATGTTTTGGTCCCCATCACTTGACTTACTCCTCCCGCCTAAGGGCGGTGCAACAGGTCTCCTGCAGGACCTTCTCACCAAGCTTTGAATCCCAGATCTTTTAAAAACTTTCCCCGAAGGGAACACTTTTAACCATTTCAAATCTAACCATTCATGCCCATATTATCATAAGCCATTCAATTCAAATCATAATTTTATAACACAACAAGTAGTCTCCAATTACTCCATTTTCAAAGCCAACATTCAATTTCAAGACAATTTAATAAATCATTTCACTTAATCACATTTTGTTTATAAAACATAAAGATTTATCTTTTAAACTCATTTTCCTTAAAATCACAAAAACACATTAAAATTTCCTTTAGATAATTAAGATGATCATAGGGTTACTCACTGTAATGGGAATCGAATTAGGGATACTCTGATTCTTGATCCTCGGGTACTACCCCTTTACTTTTGCCAGAATGCTCACCACCTAGACATAATGCATTATAAGCAATTTGCTACATTTGTGCTAAACCGTTATAAAACCAATTCTGGCTCTATACTAATGCATGAAATGGGATGTGAAATACTCAAGTAACCATCTAATTACAGTGTTCAATATAAGTTCAATTGTGCACCTAAATAAAACAGTATTGGCCTAATTCGATCTAACACCCGATTAATTGGCCAATACGTCCAATTCAACTCCAAATAATTTCATTTTTCTTCCAATACTCTAAATTATTAAATATAATTCAAGTAACTTGAAATATGGCAAAATCATCCTCACATTTTCTCTTGGAATATTCGGCCATGGTGAGTGCACTAACACTATAATTTTTCATGCTTAATTCTCACACCATAAATCATTAATTCTTAACCAAATCACTTGAAATAAAATCAAATCCACCATCAATATTCCATATGGGAGATTCGGTCTTGAAGGGTTATGGGAGAACATAAAATTTTTCTTACTTGTTTTGATTCCAAACATGATAATTTAACTAAAATCACTAAAATACCTTAAAATCTACCTAAAACCATCATCAAATTCTCTCTCCTAGGGTTTGATCAGCACACTATCCTTCATGATATCTTGTGATTCAACCATGGAAAATGCAAAATAATGCATAGGAAAGATAGATCACATGCTAGAATTAAAAAATTTCACCTTTGATTGCTTGATTCCTTGATTCCTTGAAATCTAGTGATTTTCTCTTGAAATCTTCACTCTAGGGTTTTTGTTCTTTCTTTTTCCTTTCTTCCTTGCTTTGGCCGACCATATGAGTGAGTGTGGGAGGGTTATGGGTTGATGTTTAAAGCCAATAATGCATGGATGAAAATTTGACACATGTCACCATTCCATTAGTCCATGTGTCATACTTAGTAATTAAGCAACCTCTCTCCACCACTTAATATTCCTTAATTATCCATAATATTAATCGATGAAATTCATGTGCTGGACATATGTTGGGTGGGGTAAAATTACAATTTTGTCCTTAGGTGGCAAAATTACCATTTTGCCCTTTTTATTCGCAAAAATATTGAAATTAAAATTTTTTACTTCTCAAACTCAAATTATGCTTTAAATAGTCAATATTGGTCAAAAACTTCTTCCAACATCCCAATCTTAACCTCGGGTGGCAAAATGACCATTTTGACCTTAGGTCATGAAAATTTCAATTTGACTCCAAATCAATCCTCAAACTCTGAATCACCGTATTAAATCATTCTAGGGTTTTAAAATTCTCAATTTCATCTTAAAATCTCTATTTGGACTTGTTCGAGGCTTAATTCAACTTGGTTGTACCACTAGGTGTCAAACCTAGCCCTAAAATATCTGTCATGATATTTATATATTCAACATTATGCCTGCGTATTAAAATATCTCAAAAAAATAGATAAAAGTCGATATTGTACTTAGAAGTACAATTAAGTTGATTTATACCTCGAACTAATTAAAATAGGAATTTTAGGGTGAAATTGGAAATTTCACAGTCTAGGGATGACTCAAAACAGTGATTTGGAGTTCGAGGTCCGGTTTGGAGTCAATCGAAAAAATTGACCGATTAAGGGCAAAATGGTCATTTTGCCACTTAAAATTTAAATTTGGTTGTTTGATGGAAATTTTGATCAAGATTTATTATTTGAAGTATAATATGATCAATTGAAGTATAATATGAAATTTAGCAATGAAAATTTTAATTCTCGATATTTTTAAGACACAAGGGCAAAATGGTAATTTTGTCACTAAAGGACAAAACGAGAATTTTTAGAAAAGATTTTTTTTTGCCCCATTTGATTAAGACTGATCAATATTAGTGTTAATTGAGGTTGGAAAGTGAAAATAATGTAATTTCTGTACATTTTGGAGTATAAGGGCAAAATCATAATTTTTCCACCCGAGGGCAAATCGGTAAATTTTTCACCCAAGCACTTGTCAAGACCAAGGAATTTTATCCACCATGAGAATGGATAAATATGAGAATGATTATGGTGGAAAATTCAATAGAAAAAGTCAAATAATTAAAATAATGGACCAATGGTTTTATGCCATGTGTCAAGCTTTAGTGTTTTAATACTTCTTTATAAAAATCAGCCCATCATCCCCCATATCAACCCCAATATTCGGCCAAGACCAGAAAATAGAGAGGGAAACCAAAAACAAACCTTAGGTAGGTGAAATTCAAAGAGAAATTTTGGAGATTCAAGGAAATCAAGTGAAAAAGGTGAGATTTTTCATTTTTAGCTTGATTTCTACCTTATCCATGCATTTCTCCTTATTTTCCATGGTTAAATTGCATGATTTCTTGGTGAGTTCATGGCTGGTCAAATGGGTTTAGAGAGAGAAAGTTGATGGAATTAATTTGATTTTAAAGTATGTTAGTGTTTTTAGTTAGTTAGTTATGTTTAGGAAGAAAAATAAGTGAGAAAAACACATATTCCATGGAAACCCATTTTGGCCAAATATTCAAGAGAGAGATTGATGCTAAATTTTGTGACATTTCAAGGTATTTAGTTAGTGTTTGATGATTAGTAGTGTTAGAAATAAAAATGGAAGAATTGAATATGAAAATTTAGCAAGGAAGTGAATTGTTCACTATTAAACCGTATATGGCTGAATATGTGAAGTGAGGATTTGATGATGAATTGATTTAATTTTAAGTGAAATTGGTTAGAGAATGATGAATTGTGGTGTGAGCATCAAGTAGGAAAAATCAAAGTATTAATGCACACCATGACCGAATTTTTCAAGGAAATTAGTGAAAATAGATTTGGTGAAATTTTGTGTTATTTGGTTAAGGATAAATGGTTTGGAATATGAGAATTAAGCTAAAAAAATATGATTATTGGTGAACCTTTCAATGGCCGAATTTAGTATATGGAGTGTTGATAATAAACTTGATTTTATTTCAAGTGAATTAAATGACAAATAAAAAAATTCATGGTGAGAGAATTAAGCTTGAGAAATAATAATATTAGTGCACCAAATGGCCAAATTTTTCTATGAAGAAGTGTAAGTGTTTTAATGCTGAATTTGGCGTGATCTAAATGGTAATTGATGAATTGAGGTATTAGAAAAAGAATGAAGCAATTTGGAGTGAAATTGGACACAATAGCTAATTTATCAATTAATCAGTCAAAAATCGTATTTAAGCGATTAATCGGGTATTTCGAGTTCCATCACCTGCATCCATTTAGATTTAGAGGGCTTGAAATAGTTTATGAAAAATTGACACAAATTATTAAATTTTGTGTCATGTATTATGGATAGGTAGTGAGCTATTTGACACAGGTAGGAGCTTACACCCGCGGACTGAGAATATGAGTCTTTCTACTCTTAATACAATGAGTAAACTTATTATTGTCTTTATTATCTAGAGTAGATTTTATTAAATTTGATGATTTTATGGAAAATCATTTTATTTGGTAAATTGCTTATTTTATGAGAAAATTGTGAAATTTATGAAATAAATTGGATTTATAAAATAAATTGAATTTTTATAAATTAATTTGAAAAATTGATCAATTGATTTTGAAACTAGAGTAATTGGAGACTACGTGTGTTATTGTAAGGTTTGATTTGATTGAATTGGCTTATGGTATTATGGCATGATTGACTGACTTGTTAATTATACTAAAAAATTTGAATTTGTATGTTTTGCCTTGATAAATTACTTAGTGATAAAATTGCTAAATCATGCTATTGATATTTTATTGAATTGGTGGATTATTAAATGGTCGCTGCAGTGACAGGTTTTGTGGACCAGCCTATTAGAGGGGCTCGAGACCCAGGAACATATGTATATGTATTTTTACCTCGATCGAGAGGCGAGTAGGGTAACTCTTGAGGTAACCATTAGAGTTCTCTTCGCGCTAAACCACCACGTGAAGGTGAACTCAGCTAACGCCAAGGAATGGCTATGTTTCCAAATGTAAAAATGTGTTTCATACATATATGAAACTTTTATAACCTTGGCAGACTCGGTTGGACTCTGATGATAATCAAGTGTCCTCGAGAATGAGATTTGGCCTAAGCCTAGTTTTTACGAAAGAAAATCATAAGCCTATTTAACTGTTTGAACAAAATAAAATTATTTATTCAGGTTGGGATAAATCTTTATGTTATGAAACTCAAAGGGATGGAAATATTTCATTTGTCTCTATTTAATTGCCTTTAGATAGTTTAGATGGTATCTGTTTACTCATTGGGATTTTATAATCTCACCCCATCATTTCCTCACATTTCAGGCTCAGAGCATCCCATATTTAGCAGATTTAGTTAAGGACCATCAATCGGACTTGAATTGGCAAAAGTTGTAGGTTTTCAGCTTTCAACACATTTTGGTTAGTTATGGGCCCACGTGTCACTGTAATTTAAATTTCATACTTTGGATGTTTGTATAATAGTATGTAAAAATATATTTAGCTTTTACGTTGCAAAAATCAATTATCAATAGCTTTATAAAAATTGTTTTATAAGAAAACAACTTATTTTATTGAATATTTTTATTATATTAAAATAGTAAAAAAAATTTTTAAAAATTACTTTAAAAAAGTATTTTAGACTTCAAAAATTATATTTAATTATAAAATATATGTTTTCTACTTATTTTCTATATGTTTCCTTGGTTTCGGGGTTTTCGAAGAAAAATGACGAAAATGCCCCTGTGAGGCAAAAGACAACATATTTTTGTTTTCGAATCGGAAATAACTTTCGATTTTTTTGAAATTTTAAATTTAATAATTGTTACTCACCAGGGAGATATGGAAAGCTGATACAAAAGCCTTGCGGGGTTCCGATCGGCATTTCGGGTATGAGTGCCTATCGAAACGTCGAGGCGGTTGTCGTGAGGCCGATGAGGAGTTTCGGGTCGTGACACTAGGTACACTATCTACTTTTTGATGATTTTTTAAGGCTTTTCAAGTATGCAAGTATGTTGTCAAGCGCATGGATGACATAGCAAGTATATGGTAGGGCTAGGCTTGACAGTCTTGAAACAAGAGAAAAAGGCTCATGTCTTAGATGAACTTGTTCTTGAGGAAGCTAGCGATGATGCTACAAATGAGGAAAAGGAAGCTTATAGAGTTTATATGGATGATCTCGATCAAGCCACATGTGTGATGTTGGCTAGTATGGCTCAAGATCTTTAAAAGCAAATGAAGCTATGAATGCTATAGATATTATCCTAAACCTTAGAGAAATATTCGAGAAAAAAAGTTAAATAGAGAGATTTTACATTTCAAGAGAATTGTTCTGATGTAAGATGTTTGAGGGAAGCCTAGTAAGGCCTCATCCGTTTAAGATGATAGGATATATCAATTGACTTGAGTAGTTGGGTAGGGTTATGGATCATGATTTGAGCATAGACCTTATTCTTTCTTCGCTACCAAAGATCTATTCACAATTTATGCTGAACTTCAACATGAACAAGATTAAGGTAAACTTTTCGAGCTTATTGAATATGCTCACACAATTTGAGAACACCATTGCGGAGGAAAAGTCTTGAATTCATCTTGTCTTTTCTAAGAAAAATAAAAATAAAAATAAATTCTAAGAAAGACAAGGATGAAAAGGTATTAACTTTGAAAGGTATGAAACCTACTGGAAGAATGAAGAAGGACAAAAAAAAAATGAAAAATGCCATTTTTGCGACAAACTAAGGCATTGGAGGCACAATTGCAAGGATTATCTTGAATCATCAAAGGGAAGAAACAAAAAGAAGCTTCTACATTGTTCTCAATATGCTTGTTAAGGAACAAGTTCACTAAACTTGACTCGCTATGAGAGTTCCTTTTAGTATTTCACTCAAATGTCTATGGAAATACTCTTGTGTTAGTAATGTAAGTAATCCTTGGACTTATGATGATTATCTTCTTGTATATGAATTGTCATGCTTTGATTTCAATTTTATGCGGTTTAAAGATGACTAGATGCCTAAACGGGATGCTTTTATGTATGCTATGAAGCATACGAAGATGAATGAGTAGTCTAAAGAGGATTCATCACCCCAAATGATTTGAAGGGGACATATCTCATTTGCTCCTGGCTAATATTGATTAAAAATCCTTGGCCAAGGCAATCTTGATAGGTCAAAATGGAAGCTGTAGGACTAATATGGATAAGTTAGAAAATAGTCACCAAGCCAGGTTTTCTATGTATTTGGGATATATTATGAAATGATTGAATCACATTAAGATACTGTACACTAAAAGGTTTGTCAAACGAAATTGACTCTCCTAACATTTGGGTGGTCATGATGTATTGATAGATGCTACTCATGATCTATAAATACATATATAAATTCTTAATTAAAGTAATTTATATTTATTGCCAACATGTTAGGTACTTCATGAGTCACACACATACAGTGAATTGTCAAAATTAATATGAGTTCAATTAGATGTGATCTAATTGATTTTATAGAGGCTTAATCCAATTAAATATTGGGCTAAATCAAATATGATTTGATGGAGTGTCAAACAAAAACCCAATTAGCCCAAGACTTTTTCTAATCCTTGTTGGATATGAAGTAGGTCAATTCACTCTATAAAAGAGTCCTTTAGTCACGTCTTGAACATGCAGAAGAGTTTTGTTTTTATTTTCTCATATGTTGAGATAAGAATGCAACCAAAAAAGATAAACAAAAGGGAACTCAAAGTTAAGAGTTTGCTACCACAAACTTTAGCTTGGGGATTCACACACTCTTAGTGAAAAAATTTCAGCAAATCACTATGTGGATCACCATTAGAGGTAGGACAATTATGCTGTAATGGTTTGATAATTCCTAGTTGTTGTACAGAAGTCAAAAATAAAAGCCAGAGAGGACTCCACCAAAGAAAGTAAACATCAAACTTTTAAGTATGTCAAAATCTTTCTCTTATGATTTTTTCTAGATTAGTTTCAATTAAAGTGATCCATGGCTTTGGGGATTAAAATTTTAACATTCTACTGCATATGATCTACCTTAGCATGATTCAAATCCCATTCATTTATCATATTACTGAATATTCCCACGAGCTCAAAGGACAATGATAAAGATGAGGAGGAAGATTATAGTATCTCTAGACACCAAGGGAGTATGCTTTACTTTTCTTTTATACTTTTATAACATTGAAGACAATGTTATTCTTAAGTTTGGAGGGGAGTTTAGGTTTTTAAATGTTGTTATTTTTGTTTTTTACATATTTGCCTTTAAATTTCAATTTTAATTAGATTTTCAACATGTTTTGAAGAATTAACATTAGAGTTAGTTGCGTTAATGAATTTGATTTACCTATCCAATAATGAAACCTACTTGTGTTTTTATTCTTGTCACTTTAGTAAAACATGAATATAGTTGAAGTAATATGTTGAATTCTAATGTGTCGCATTATTCTAAAATTCTAACAAGTCTGCGGGTGTTTATTTGAGAATAAAATTCAAAATAAAAAAAAGAATAAATGCTTGATGAATGAAAAGTGAAGTGAAAAACAAAGGTATACTTGGTGAAAAGAAGTAAGGTTATATAAGTCTTAGAATATTTATTAGCTTAGGGTGATTTAAGCCTCATTATATCCTATATTATATATCCTATATCCTTACCCTTACCTTAGCCTTATATTAGAAGCTGAATAAAAGTCCTAACAATCCATAATTAACTGTTAGCCTACATTAGTGGAGAGATAGGTGAAAAGTAAACTTAAAAAATTCACACACACACGAAAAATTCATCCAAACATAAGCTTGCATTGTAATGAAATATAAACTGACAAAATATTGATGCTTTGCTGTAAGTTGAGAAAACAAGGCAATTCATGAGGAAATTAAAGATGATTAATGGATTGGTGCAAGCTTTTTACTTGAAGTTTTCAACTATGCCTTAGTTTTATTTTTAATTTTGCTTGAGGACTAGAAAAATATTGTCAAGCCCAGCCCTAAAATATCTGTCATGATATTTATATATTTGACTTATTCATGCATATTAAAATATTTCAAAAAAATGGATAAAAGTCGATATTGTACTTAGAAGTACAACTAAGTCGATTTATACCTCGAACTAATTAAAATATAGATTTTAAGGTCAAATTGGGAATTCACAATCCAGGGATGACTTAAAATGGCAATTTAGAGTTCGAGGGCCAATTTGGAGTTAATCGAGAAAATTGATCGATTAGGAGCAAAATGGTCATTTTGCCAACCAAAATTTAAATTTGGATGTTTGATGAAAATTTTAGCCAAGATTAATCATTTAGAGTATATTATGAGGTTTAGTAGTGAAAAATTTTTAATTCTTGGTATTCTTGTACTGTAGGGGCAAAACGATAATTTTGCCATATCGGGGGCAAGATGGTAATTTTTCATCACCAACGCTTGTCAAATTTGTAAATTTTAATTATTGTGGGAATGGATAAATATGGCATAAATATGTGGTGGAAAATTTAAGTGAAAAAGTCAAATATTTAAAGTATGGACCAATTACATTATGCCATGTGTCAAGTTTGAATTATTTAATATTAAACATATAAAAATCAGCCATAAGCCCTCATTTTCACTCCCATATTCTGCCAAAACCAGAAGAAAGGAAAAACAAAAAGAGAACAAACCCTAGGTGGAAAAAAATCAAAGGGAAAATGTGAAAATCCAAGGAATCAAGCAAGGTAAATCGAAATTTCTTTATTTTTTTATTTTTCCTTTAGATCTACAATACCCATGCATTTCTTTTCATTTTCTGTGGTTGAGAAGCATGTTTTCATAGTGAATTTATGGATGGCCGAATGGGTATGGAGGGAAATCATGATGGGATTGGCTTGATTTTGAGTTATGTTAGTGTTTAGAGATAGTTAATCATGTTTAGAAGCAAAACAACAAGAAAAAGATTCATTTTCCCCATCATCCTTCATTGGTCAAACCTACCTTGTAGTGTGTGTGTGATGGATTATTGTTATTTCAAGAGAAATGGCTTAGAAAATGATGAATTATGGTGAGAAAATTAAGTAGGAAACATCACGGTGCTAGTGCACCACAATGGCCGAATTTTTCCATGAAGAAATGGGAGGGTTTGATGCTGAAATTGGTGTTATTTGAATGATGTTTGGTGAATTGAGGTATTAGAAAAAGAATGGAGCAATTTGGAATTAAATTGGGCGCGTTAGTCATTTAATCGGGTAATAGGTCGAATTAGGTCAACAATATTCGGATGAATGTTTTCATTTGATATCATGCATTAGTAGTCTAAATTAATTTATTTCAATGTAGGGGTAATGTAGTAAATTCCTTGATTTTATATTGTGTCAATGTGGTGAGACCTCTGACAAAGGCAAAGAAATTACGCTTGAGGATCACTACTCCGAGTGCATCCGAAATATGAACTTTTGAAAACTGTGAGTGAACTTACGATCACCTCAATTATATAGAGTGATTTTTATCTGTTTTTGGTGAATTCTACGAAAAGGGATTTCAAAGATAAATTTTTATGTTCTATAAATAAATGTGCTTAAATGAAATTATTTCATAAATTGTTTTGAAATCTATCGTAATTTTGAAAAATAGAGTACTTGGAGACTACTGTTTTTTGTATAATAAATTGTACTTTTAAATTGATATGGCTTATGAAAATGTGGCATGATTGGCTTGTTGGTTATTGTGTTGGAAACTATATGAAATGTTGTTTGCTGTGCAGGTTGGTTAGTATTAAAATGGCCTAGTCATGTTGCTAAAATTTTTGTTAATTTGGTGGGATATTTAGTAGCTATTGCAATAGACGGGTTTCCGTGCACCGGACCTATTTAGAGGGGCACGGTAAACCCTGTATATTATACCTTTGATGAGAGGCGCGGAGAATAACTCTTAAGGTATGACAGAGGTCACTACGCGTCGAACCACCATGTGGTAGTGAACTCGACCAATGCCAAGGGATGCCTACATTTTCAGTAATTTTGAAATCTTAATAACCTTGGCGGACTCAGTTAGATACCTCAGCCAAGGTATCCCCAAGAATGATTTTTGGCAAAAGCCAAAGTTTTCTGGAAATCATAAGGCTAATTAACTATTTGAATGAAATGAAAGATTATTTTAACTATTTGAAAAGAAATTCCATAATACGAAACTCTGTTTTTTTTTTATACTGGAATTTCTCGCAGTGCCGAGCTACCCTGTTAAATTTTATTAATTATAAGGTCAAAGGACAAAGGAGGGGGACATAAACTGTACCTCCTACATTACATGCCTAAAATGTAAAATCGTAAAAGTACCTAGAGTAAGGATACCCATCCTAAGTGCATAACTATTGATGCTACAGAAGGATGGATATTCCTTACTATTACATTGAGATGCTAAGCAAATTTGGATTTTATAATAGCAAATGCAAACGAGGAGTACTACTCCTTTACAGTTATCAAAAACGGACATAAGGTAAATTCAATCTGTCTAACTTGAGCATTCCATACAACTCACCTTGTGTTTCGTTGAATACATAGAGGTTTGAATGATTGTGTCCTTCATTTGACAGGAAATCTGCTGCTTGGTTGCCTTCTCCAAAGATGTGTGAAATGCGGTAGGAGAAGTTGCTCAAACATTGCCTTATGGACTCTAACAAATATCTTATGTCATGAGATCCTTTTTGGGACTTCTGGATTAGTTGAATCGCCACCAATGCGTCCATTTCGATCCACAGCTTTTCAATATGGCGTTCTTTACACAATAGGAGTCCTCGAAGTAAAGCCTTCAATTCTGCCTGCAAAGAATTACAAGAACCAATATTCTCAGAAAAACCAAAAATAAGGTTACCTGTGTGATCTCGAAGAACTCAACCACTAGCTGCTTGTTGACTGTTCCGTGAGCTGCCATCCACATTCAACTTGTATTCACTTATGGAAGGCTTTTTCCAGAAAAAAATATGAGGAGCTGCTTGTTGCTTCGGGGGAAAATTATGACACCACATGGTTGCTATGTCTGTGTCTCTTTTCCATTGCCATTGTTGTAACAGGGAACCATCATGAAGTTGTCTCAATAGCTTCATAATTCTCCATATAACTCGATTAGGGTGCAGACCAGATTGCCTGTGCTTTGCATAATTTCTTTCTAGCCATAGGAACCAGCATATAAATATTGGGAGCAATATGCGGATATGACCTTTTTTGACATAGTCCCCAGAATAATTCCATGCCCATAAAATTTGAGAAACCTGCTTGGGATTTAAAACATAGATTTGAAAGGGTTTAGCAAAGAAATCCCAAACCTGTTTTGCTACCGGGCTCTCCCATAGGACATGTATTAGAGATTCCTCTGAGGAGCAACATAAACATCTCGAAGCTAATTGGAAACCTTTTTCCTTAATCCGTAGCTCAACTAGTATCCAATTGTGTAAGACCCTCCATAAGAAAAAAGAAACTAATAGAGGGATGCTCCTGTGCCAAATGAGAGATCCTAAGGCGTGTGGTACTTGTCTCTGCCTAACTATCTCCCAAGCGCTCCGAGTAGAGAAATCCACATTTGATGTGAGTGTCCAATATGCAACATCATCTTGGGAAATTTTGAAGGGTACCTGCAATATCTCATCAACCAGTTCCATAGGGAGAATAGAATTTAATTTACCTACATCCCAGTTATCACCATCATAAAAGCTATTGACATACGTCATGTTGTTCTGGAACATAGGAAAGGAGGTGACCAGGGGTTTGTCTCCCATCCAACAATCGTGCTAGAAGAAAAGTTCCCCTTTACCTATCTTCCATCGAATGTTCTGCAGTGCCACGTCGCGACCCCGAATCATCCTTTTCCATATTTGAGAGTCATGAAACTTTGGTGGGACATAGTGGGGAAGCTTGCCAAGACAATATTTGGTTTTCAGAAATTGTGTCCAAAGGCTGTTACCTGTTTGGAGTCTCCACCATAATTTCAATGAAAATGCCTCACAAACATCTTCCAATTTACAAATACCTAGTCCCCCTTCCGAGCATGGAAATGTGGATTTAGTCCATTTTGCCCAGTGCATTTTCTTGTTTCCAGCTGAGTCACCCCATAAGAAGCTATTAAACAATCTATCAATTTTCTCAATCACTGCCACTGGTGGTTTGAGGACTTGCAGTAAGTACATAGGAAGAGAGGATAGAACACTTCTCAGCAGAGTAATACAGCCCCCTGTTGACAATATCTTACTCTCCCACCCTGATATACGATCTCGAATCTTTGTGATTAAGGAATCAAAAAGGATCACCTTTTTTGGTCCTTTATATAATGGAGCATCGAGATAAGTAACAGGAAGTGATTTGTGATGAAAGCCAGTGGTGTGAGCTATGATCTGCCTTCTTGAAGGTGGGCAACTTGCAGCTGTGATAAAACAACTTTTCTGAGGATTGACCTGCTGTCCAGATACCTGCTCATATTCCTGTAAAAAACTTAAAATTTTCTGCAAGGCTGAACGGTATCCATTAGTGAAAATCATAATATCAACAGCAAAGGCAAGGTGACTAATGGGCATTAAGCAGCCGGATAAGTAATGCAATGAATTATAGCTGCTGAAAAGGTTATTAATCCCCCTAGAAAGATATTCTACAGATAAAATAAAGAGAAGGGGAGAGATAGAGTCACCCTGTCTTAAGCCCCTCTCGGACTTAAAGTATCCCACCATGGAACCATTGAACAGCAGAGAGAACCAACAATTAGGAATGTAGGTCTTGATCATACTTATCCAGTGAGAGTTGAAACCAAATTGCTCCATCATCAAGAAAAAGAAGTCCCAACTCAACCGATCATAAGCTTTAGCCATATCCAATTTTAAAACAACATTACTTCCCCTTGGTTTGGCATCAAGCTTGCCCATTAGCTCCTGTGCTAATAAGATATTGTCGCTGATAAGACGACCATTGACAAATCCACTTTGATTTTCTGAAATGATAGCTGGGAGAATTTTGGACAACCGATTTGCCAAGAGTTTAGTTACTATCTTGTTTAAGACAGTACATAAACTAATAGGACGAAAATCACTCAATTGGCAGGCATTTGGCTTTTTTGGCAACAGGACAAGAGTAGTGGAAGTAATGCCACGAGGAAACGGGGACCCCCTAAAGAAATCCAGCACTGCATCCAGAAGATCTTGCTTGATTATATCCCAGCAATGTTGGTAAAATAGGGAAGAAAAACCATCCAGGCCGGCCACACTATCCTTGTTGATGTTAAACACTGTATCCTTAACCTCCTGAAGAGACGGTTCTGCGCATAAAAAATCATTGTCAGCAGAAGAGAGGATCTGAGGGATAAGAGAGGTGTCAAACCTGGATATTTCACAGTTTTCTGCTTGCAACAACTTGTGAAAATAATCAACAGCAGAGTGTTGTATCAGGTGAGGATCTTCTAAAACATTTCCCTCAGAGTCAAGAATCCGGAATATATGGCTTCTCACTTGTTTTTTTCACATCCGCATATTAAAGAATTTTGTGTTGCGTTCACCTTCTACCACCCATTTCACACTAGATTTTTGTTGCCAGAATGACTCTTCAATGCTCAATTGACGGTTGAGTTTGGCATAGGCTTTATTTAATAGATTTCGATTTGTAACTGAAGGATCCTGTTGAAATTCTAATTCTCTCTTTTCTGCTTCTGCCTCCGCTAACTTCAGCTTTGCAAAAATATCTCCAAAAGTATGTTTATTCCACCACTTTAAATCTCGTTTCAGTCATTGTTGTTTGAGCCAAAATGCCATCAGACCTGAACTTAACACGGGAACTGCCCAGCTTCTTGTAACAAAGGAAAGAAAATCATGATGCTTTGTCCACGCATGCAGGAACCGAAAAGTAGAAAGTCCCCTTTGACTGACAGTGGAACAAGAGATTAATAAGGAACAATGATCAGATCCATCTCGGTTCAAATGCTGCACACATGTAGAGGAAAAACATCCAGCCCATTTTGAGTTATAAACCACCCTGTCCAGCCTTTGAAACATACGGTTGTTGGTCCATGTATAAGTATTTCCTTCAAATCCGACATCAATCAAACCACAGTCCATCAAGGCAGCAGCAAAGTCCTCCATTGACCCACCATGGGGAGGGGCACCATTCAACCGTTCAGAACAATTCATAATAGTGTTAAAATCACCCCCCACTAGCCAGGGTCCCTGCATTTCAGTAGAAAACAAATGCAACATATTCCACAAATCTAGACGTTCCTGCCTAGTGCACTTGGCATACACAAAGGAAGCAAACAAGTGGTTAGAGAGCCAAGGCAGAGATAATTTCAAAGGCAGGCATTGAATATGGTCAGTCAAAACTTCACAACAGACTTCTGCAGAAGAAAAAACCCATATTTTATGTGAACAATTGCAAATAACCTTGTCAAAGCCAAGTCGTCTTCTAAAATATTCAGTTCGTGTTTCACTTACCATGGGTTCCAAGATAACCATCAGTTTTATGTTGTGCATCATTTTGAGTTTTTTCAAGCGCCTTTGAATTGCAACACCAGCCACTCCTCTCACATTCCAAATCATACAACTGATCATGGATGGATTCTAGCAGCATAATTCACTGAGATGGAATCTTCATCTGAGACCCCATCATTTTCCCCTATGTCTACAGCTTCCTCTGAAGCTAAGCTACAAATTTTGTCCGTTGGCACAACAGTGTCTGATTTTCTTCTACTTCGTATTCGAGGATGAATTTCAACTTTTGTAGGGTTAGTGTCAAGGAGAGAGGGGATATCACTAATTTCTTTATTATACTCACACTTGCCTGAAGCAGACTGCTGGGTAGGGGGAAAGTCCTCGTGGCCTTCCTTTCCATCATGTGTGCATGTCTTTGATTGGATATCCCGTTGGTGCTCATTTGTGTTCATGGTTTGACACGTGTCCTGTTCCGTACCTGGACTATGTTTACCACTTCCTTCTTCTAAGTCAACTGTCACCAAATGGCCTGCCGACTCGTAATTTGGCGTTTGCAATCCATCTCTGTCTTGTATGATCGTTGACCTTATCAATGGTTCAACAGGAAGATTTTTAATTTGCTCTCCAATACTTATCTGCATTAAGTGCTGCCTTACTGTCCCATCGAAAGCCGTACATGAATTACGTTCTCTACTACCTCCTCTTTTTTCTCCTGGCTGGTTTTTACCCTCTGTCCCCCTATCTAACCTCTGTGGGTCCTTACCATTCAAAGGTTCCGCTGGCTTCAAGGAATAATAATTTTGTGAATTTTTTGAATTTTGCCTTGCCCATTCTTGTGAATAAATCTGCTTCAGCGTCCCATTATTATTTTTAAATTTCGCTGGTTCTTTTTCTATATCTCCTGGGGACTTGCCCATTGGGTTTTGCTGGTTTGGGACGAGGAAAGGAAGTTGGGGGGGGTTGCATGACGTGCTGTGAAACTGCAGGTAGCCTTGGGCTGTCACCTCCAACAGGCGACCTTACTGTGGTCAACGATACTTGTTCGAAATCATTTTTAGTGGGTTGTTTGTCCTTTTCCCACAGACTTCGGTTTGTTGCTTGGCTGGAATGCTTTTGAGCAATTTTCCTTTGCCTAGTAGTCAAGACGTTCTCACCACTTTTTTCCAACGTGCTTCTCGAAAAGTGTGGATCACCCATCCCATTTCCTACTGCCATCTTGTCTTGCCCTTGTATTAAAAGATAGAGCTGCATTTGAGACTTAGAAAAATGGTTTTTTGAATTATCACCGGTTCCCTCGTGTCTCGATTTATGCGCTAATGTCATGTCACCATCTGCAAGTCTTGTCAGCCCTTCAACCCCTCCATCCGGGGCACTATCCGTTGGGGTCAATTGACCATGCTCATTGGGGGAGAAACGTGCACGGGGTCTGCCAGTTTCTGCTGTGTCTCGTCTGCCAACGGCTGTCCCCACCCTTTCACTTTTGTTGTTTCCCTCGGACAGCTCTTCACCTTTTTTGGTGTTATTGGTATGGCCCTCCATTCCATGCACGTGAATATTGCCGTTCTCTTTTGTTTCAGATGCACTTGCTTGCCTTATTCTATTTTTGTTATTTTGGACCTTGAGCGCATTCCCACGTCCTGCTGCATGGCTTTCTTTCCTTCCATTTTCATGCATTGTCTCTGCACTGTTTCTCATTAGTTCCGGATCTAGCAACGTCGGGGACATCTCCTCTTTTTGACCGTCAACCCGTTCTTGCCTTGCCGCTTCTATGGCGGAATCTGACACCGGTAGCTTATCCGAAGTCTTTTTTCCGTCCTTTTCTGCTGCATTTCTTTCGTTTCTACATTACTCGAATTCTTCCCCACACTAGCCTGTGAGCTTTCTCGACATTTAGGAACCAAGGATTCCTTCTTGCTCATATTTCTTTCATCAGACTCGTGCCCCGGTAACGTCTGCTGTGCGGGACCTGCAGTCCCCTTCGTGGCAGCACTCGGCTATGCCCTAGTAACCTGTATGGCCCTCTCTTCCATCCCCGGATCGCGTTCCTTCTCCTGTAACTCCATTACTGAGCTATCATTCCTCGTTCCTTCCCTAACTTGCTGACTCACAAGATTTTCATTTCTCCCTGATGTTACATTCTTGCACCCTGATGGTATTTGTTCTTCCGTATGTGTCCGCGTCTCTTCTTCCTCTCTCGAGATTAGGAGATATCTATTAGTAATTGGAATGTTGGCATCTTTTGGATCCTTGTCTGACCCTCTGGCCACTGTTTGGGGTCCTTTAGCCCCACTTGTTCCTCCCTTCACAACCTGCCATTGTTTTTCGAGTATCACCGGTTCCTCTAGCCTCGGGTTTTTTTCTTTTTCCAAAATTTTTTCACTTATCAGATTTTTATTCCTGCCTTCATCTTCCTTCGTGGGTTTCCCCGCAGCTCCAGTTTGTGGCAGTGGCGCAATAGCTGTCTTTCCCTTATCTTTTGGTTGAGATTGACCCACTCCCCCTAATTTAGCTCTGTTGCCTAGAACAATACAATCTGTTTCTTTGTTACCTACATGGCAGCAGTGGCCACAATAATTTGGCATCCTACCAAATTCCACTCGTTGGGCATAACCGCCCGTAACCGCCCCTGTCTCTCTGTTCCGTATCACGATCCAGACTTCCTCGATGGGTGGCTTTCTGCAGTCAAACTCCACACAGACTCGGGCAACACTTGGACGGGAACCATTTGCTGTTGCCTCATCCACGTACATCGGTCTGCCTACCGTTTTGGCAATCAACATAAGAACGGACTTTTCATACAAATGAGCCTTCAGATTTGGGAACGAGATCCAAACAGGAACCAAGGCAGATTCTTTCTCCGCTTCGAAGTCAGGGGTCCATCTGAAGACTCTGATTTTTTGGCTAGAAATAAACCACTGTTGTTTGACCCAAATACGATTGAAATCTTGTTCGTTCGAGCAGTGAATCAAAACATGTTTATAATCCATCCATCGAATCTCATAAGCTCCAGACAAGCCCATTCTTCTGAATGCCTAGCCGATTTCCTGCAGTTTGGGCATGCGGCTGAACTTACCCACCAGGGAGTGAGAGAAGGGATGAGCCAATACCTGTATCTCATCCTCAAAAAACATGGCAGCTCGTTTATCCTTGTATACACTTGGATCTCGGGATGTTGGGATAATTTGAGGTTTCTCCCCTGTAGCAACAGTCAAGAATGATTTTTTGAGTGCTCTGGGGGATGGTGGTTGTGGGTTATCTGTTGGGATTGCTTGTGGGTTGTGGTGGGGTGGCTGCTGGTTGTCATTAGTTGGTGGTTGGTTGGTGGGGGGGTTGTAGCAACCGGAGGGATGGTGCTGGAGGGCTCCGGCGGCTTGCCGGTAGCCATCCCGTGGAGGTCAGGATGGGGTGGCAGATGCAGAAGTTTTAGAGAGATTCTATCTTATCATACAAAACTCTGTTTAGCTGTGAAGATTTCATTGTCTCCTTTTACTCACCTTTAGATATTTTAGGAGATATTTGTTTACTCACTGAGTTGTGAAAACTCACCACTCTTCTCTCCACATTTCAGGCCCAAACTAGTTTATAGATAATTGTGTTTGCTGAGGACGACAGTTGACCTTACCACCTCATGAACAGTAGGTTTCTGTCCTCTCTACTTTGTTTATTCAAGGGCTCATGTGTCGTTGTAAAGGAAATTGTATACTCTGGTTTACTTTAGTATTGTATATAAAAATTTCTTTTGTTTTTACATCATAGAAATTATTTATACAGTGTTCTAAAAATATTATTTTATGGGAAATTTGTAATATTTTATTATATATTTTTATTATATTTTAATAGTCACCTTTATTTTTAAAATGAATGTTTTAAATAGTAAAATATATTTTTGATTTTGAAATACATGTTTTTTGCTCATAAGTTTTTCAGTATCTGGATTCGAAATTTTTCGATGAAAATGATCGAAACGCCCTAATGAGTTGAAAATCATTTTCTGGTCACTTTGGTTTGAAAGTGACGAGTAGTTATTTAAAATATGATATCCGAAAATTGACGCTCACAAGGGAGGTAAGAAAATTGATATGAGAGCCTTGTGGGGTTTCGATGGGTGTTCGAGGTATGAATGCCTATCGAGACGCCGCTGTGGTTGTCACGGGCCCAATGGGAGTTTCGGGTCGTGACAATTAAATTGGTATCAAAGCTTTTGGTTTTAAATTTTTTGATTTCAAAGTCATTTTTTTTTAAAATTTATAGTGTCAGTGTGGCCCTGGGTTAGGTTAAATCAGGTTAGGTCGAATATGACGCATTTACATATATAATCTGATGTTGCTTAAACCTGCATTGTTTCTCTTATAGATCACCATGCCTCCTAGATGCGAGCACGCGCCTGTTACTAGGTCGTTCCCAACCTCGGCTTCTAGATGCAGTAGAAGAGGAATCGGCTGCATCCTCTTTTCGGGCAACGCCTACTGCTGAGTGACCTGAGAGTCCTTTACCTCCTCCATCACCTACTGGCATACTTGCCATGCCTCCCGAGGCGGCAAGGGCATTGGTAGCTTTTTTCACCGCCATGGCTGGTCAAGCTCAGACTGGTCAGATTCCACCTACAATGTTGCAACCTCCACCTCCTGTTCCACCACCGATGCTGGAAGTCTCCATTTCAAATAAGCTGAAGAAGGCTAGGTAGCTAGGTTGTGATTCATTTACGAGCAAGTTGGATGCCACTGCAGCCAAGGATTGGATCAATTAGGTCTCAGAGACACTCATTGATATCAGAGTGGATGATGAGATGAAGTTGATGGTGGCCACTAAGTTACTGGAAAAGAGGGCTCGTACTTGGTGGAATTCGGTGAAATCCTGTTCCACTACTCCTCTGACTTGGTTTGACTTTCTCAGAGAATTCAATGGTCAGTACTTCACTTATTTTCGTCAGAAGGAAAAGAAAAGAGAATTTTTTAGCCTAAAATAAGGAAATTTATTAGTAGAGGAATACGAGGCCCGATTTAATGAGTTGATGTTATATGTACCAGATTTGGTGAGATCGGAGCAAGATCAGGTAAGTTATTTTGAAAAAAGGCTCCGTAACGAGATTAGAGAATGGATTACTGTAACTCGCAGGGAGCCACACAAGGAAGTAGTACAGATGGCTTTAAGGGCCGATAAGCTCGCAAATGAAAATCGGAGAATGCAAGCTGAATTTGCAAAGAGGAGGAATTCGAATGTATCCTCTAGTCAGCCGCTAAAATGAGGAAAGGATTCATCTGCTTCTGGGAGTACCACTTTTGCTTTAGTGACGTCTCCTCGACCCCTATTTTCGCAGTCGCGACAGAGGCCTACAAGATTCGGTAGGTTTGTGATAGCTAGTTCTAGAAAGAGCTCTGAAAGGTCTAATAAATGCAAAAACTGTGGTGGAACTCACATTGGACGGTGCAAAGAGCTTGTGTAATGTTATCAGTGTGGTCAGCCCAGTCACATCAAAAGTGATTGCCCATAGTTTAGAAGAACTACTGTAATCGTTCCATTTCCTCCAATATGGATGTACAGAGGAGAGATTCGATTAGGCCACAGTAGAGGCAAAGAGTAACCATACGATCCAGTGTGGAGAGTAACACTCCAGCATATCCACTTTCTAAAGCACCAATTCGCACTCCAACTAGGGTTTTCGCGATAACAGAAGAGGAAATGCGTGCTCGACCTAGCGTAGTGATAGGTATTATGTCTTTATTCGATAGAGATGCATATGTTTTAATAGATTCTGGTTCAGATAGATCATATATCAGTACAACATTTGCATCATTTGCGGATAGAAACCTGCCACCACTAGAAGAAGAAATTATAGTTCACACCCCACTAGGAGAACAATTAGTTAGAAATAATTGCTATAGAGGCTGTGGAATAAGAGTCAGTGAGGAAGAATTTATGGGTGATTTGATTTCTTTGGAGATCCGAGATTTTGATTTAATATTGGGTATAGACTGGTTGAGTACACATTGAGCAAATGTGGATTGTTTTAGAAAAGAGGTTGTACTTCAGAATTCTGAGGGAGTAGAGATTGTATTTGTGGGAGAACATCGAGTATTACCATCTTGTGTAATCTCGGCTATTAAAGCTTTTAAGTTGGTGCAGAAGGGGTACCAAGCTTATTTGGCACATGTAATTGATACTTCAATAAAGGAACCTAAGATAGAAGATGTCCCGATAGTAAGTGAGTTTCCAGATGTATTTCTTGATGAATTATCGGGACTACCTCTGGATTGAGAGCTTGAGTTCCCTATGATTTACTTTCGGGTACTGCACATATTTCTATTCCCTCTTATTGGATGGCTCCAGTAGAATTAAAGGAATTGAAGGTTCAGTTGCAAGATCTGGTAGACAAGGGTTTCATTCACCCTAGTATTTCTCCTTGGGGAGCACTAGTCTTATTTGTCAAAAAGAATGATGGCACTCTTCGATTGTGTGTAGATTATCGTCAGCTGAATAGAGTTACCATCAAGAATAAGTATCCCCTACCCCAGATCGATGATCTCTTTTATCAATTATGAGGTGCAATGGTATTCTCCAAAATTGATTTGAGGTCTAGGTACTATCAATTGAAGATCAAGCAACAGGATGTACCCAAGACTATTTTCAGGACTAGATATGGGCATTATGAGTTTCTGGTGATGCCGTTTGGATTGACTAATGCCCCGGCAACATTTATGGATCTCATGAACAAGGTGTTTCATCTGTATTTGGACAAGTTTGTGATTGTATTTATCGATGACATCCTGGTGTATTCGAGGAGCAATGATAAACACACTGCCCATTTGCGTATTGTGCTGCAGACTTTACGTGAAAGACAACTCTACACCAAATTCTCTAAACGTGAGTTCTGGCTAAAGGAAGTGATTTTCTTGGGACATGTAGTGTATGGAGCTGGAATTTATGTAGAGCCCAAGAAGATTGAACCAATATTACAATGGTAGTAACCAAAGACAGTAACAGAAATTCGTAGTTTTCTCGAGTTAGCCGGATATTATTAGAGGTTTGTTCAGGGATTTTCATTAATCACTGCTCCACTTACTCGTCTGACTCATAAAGGAGTTAAGTTTGAGTGGGACGATGTTTGTGAGAGTCAATTTCATGAGCTAAAGAACATGTTAACCTCCGCTCCCATTCTAACACTTCTTGTGAATGGAAAGGAATTTGTGGTATATAATGATGCCTCTGAGTTGGGTTTAGGGTATGTGTTGATGCAGTATGAGAAAGTAATAGCTAATGCTTCTCGACAGTTGAAGAAGCATAAGGTAAATTACCATACTCATGACCTAGAGTTAACAGCAGTGGTATTTGCATTAAAGATTTGGAGGCATTACTTGTATGGTGAGCGTTGTCAGATTTTTACGGATCATAAAAGTTTGAAGTATCTGCTCACCTAGAAGGAACTTAATCTGAGACAAAGGCGATGGCTAGAGTTAATAAAGGATTATGACCTAGTGATAGACTACCACCCTGGAAAGGCTAATGTAGTAGCAGACGCCTTGAGTCCTAAATCCTCATCGTCATTAGCAGCACTTCAGAGTTCTTATCTCCTTATGTTGATTGAGATGAAGTCCTTAGGGGTTCAGTTGGATAATGGTGAAAATGGGTCCCTACTCGCTAGTTTCATGGTTAAACCTTCATTGTTGGATCAAATCAGAAAATTACAGCAAACTGATGATGAATTGAGACAAGAAGTTCAAAAGCTGCAAGATGGGGAAGTTAGTGAATTCAGACTTGGAGATGATGGTATGTTGATGTTTAGACACCGAGTTTGTGTTCCAAGGGATGATCAGTTAAGACAAGCAGTTTTAGAAGAAGCACATTCTTCTGCTTACACTATGCATCACGGAAAGACCAAGATGTATCAGACTATTAGGCAAAATTATTGGTGGCTGGGTATGAAACGGAATATAGCTGAGTTTGTAGCAAAATGTCTCGTATGCCAACAAGTTAAGGCAAGACATCAGAAACCGTCAAGTACTCTTCAACCTTTGCCAATTCCCGAATGGAAACGGGAACACGTGACTATGAATTTTGTATTGGGTTTGCTGCGGACACAGAAGGGGAGTGATGCCATTTGGGTAACTATTGATAGATTGACGAAGTCCATCAATTTCTTGTCTGTCCATAGCACATACTCTATTGAGAAGTTGGCTAAGCTTTACATAGACAAGATAGTGAGACTACACGGAGTACCGGTTTCTATTGTGTCAGATCGAGATCCTTGATTCACATCTCCATTCTGGCCGAAATTTCAGGAAGCTTTAGGAACAAATTTGAGATTCAACACCGCCTTTTATCTGCAGACCAATGGTCAGTCTAAGAGAACTATTTAGACCTTAGAGGATATGGTACGGGCATGTGTCATTGATTTTACTGGAAGTTGGGAGAAACACTTGCCAATGGTGGAGTTTGCGTATAATAATAGTTTCTAGTCTAGTATTAGCATGGCACCATATGAAGCTTTGTATGGAAGAAAATGTCGAACTCCACTATGTTGGGATAAAGTGGGTGAAAGGAGATTGCTTAATGTGGAATTGATTGATTTGACAAATGACAAGATTAAAGTCATCCAAGAACGATTAAAGATGGCACAAGATAGGCAAAAGAATTATGCTGATAGAAAGAGGAAGGATTTGGAATTTGAAGTGAATGATAAAGTTTTTCTTAAAGTTTCTCCCTGGAAAGGTAACAATCTGAAAATTTTGAAATATTAAGTCTTGTTTGAGTTCACTATTATGATAATTTATGGTATCTATTGGGTAATGAAAGGTGTGATTCGATTCACGAAGCGGGGAAAACTCAATCCAAGATATATTGGACCTTTTTAGATTATTGAAAGGAATGGGCCAGTGGCTTACAGACTCGAATTACCTCCAGAGTTAGATTGGATCCATAACGTCTTCCACGTCTCGATGCTGAAAAAGTATATACCTGATCCTTCCCATATCCTCGAAGCACCTCCGATCGAGTTACATGAAGATTTAAAGTTCGAGCTGTAACCAGTGCGCATTCTAGATCGAAAGAATCAAGTATTGAGAAACAAGAGCATTCCCATGGTGAAAGTCTTGTGGAAAAATGCTCGTATGGAAGAGATGATGTGGGAAGTCGAGCAACAAATGAAAGACCAATACCCTCATTTATTCATCGAATCAAGTAAGTGAAATTTTAAGGTCAAAATTTTATTTTTAGGGGGTCAAGCCCAACCTTAAAATATCTCTCATGACATTTACATATTTGACATTATGCTTGCATATTGAAATATCTCAAAAAAATAAATAAAAGTCGGTATTGTACTTAGAAGTACAACTAAATCGATTTATACCTCGAACTAATTAAAATATGGATTTTAAGGTGAAATTGGGAATTTCACAGTCTAGGGATGACTTAAAATGGCAATTCGGAGTTCGAGGGCCTTCTTTGGAGTCAATCGAGAAAATTGACCGATTAGGGGCAAAATGGTCATTTTGCCACCTAAAATTTAAGTTTGGATATTTGATGAAAATTTTAGCCAAGATTAATCATTTGGAGTATAATATGAGGTTTAGCAGTGAAAAATTTTTAATTTTTGATTTTTTTTAGTGTAGGGGTAAAATGGTAATTTTGCCATACCAAGGGCAAAATGGTAATTTTTCATCACCAACACTTGCCAAATTTGTGGATTTTAATTATTGTGGGAATGGATAAATATGGCATAAATATGTGGTGGAAAATTTAAGTGAAAAAGTCAAATATTTAAAGTATGGACCAATTACATTATGCCATGTGTCAAGTTTGAATTATTTAATATTAAACATATAAAAATCAGCCATAAACCTTCATTTTCACTCTCATATTCAGCCAAAACCAGAAGAACGGAAAAACAAAAAGAGAACAAACCCTAGGTGGAAAAAATCAAAGGGAAAATGTGAAAATCCAAGGAATCAAGCAAGGTAAAGTGAAATTTCTTTATTTTTTTTATTTTTCCTTAAGATCTAGAATGCCCATGCATTTCTTTTCATTTTTTATGGTTGAGAAGCATGTTTTCATAGTGAATTCATGGCTGGCCGAATAGGTATGGAGGGAAATCATGATGGGATTGGCTTGATTTTGAGTTATGTTAGTGTTTAGAGATAGTTAATCATGTTTAGAAGCAAAACAACAAGAAAAAGATAAATTTTCCCCATCATCCTTCTTTGCTTGAACCTACCTTGTAGTGTGTGTGTGATGGATTGTTGTTATTTCAAGAGAAATGGCTTAAAAAATGATGAATTTTGATGAGAAAATTAAGTAGGAAAAATCACAGTGTTATTGCACCACAATGGCCGAAATTTTCCATGAAGAAATGAAAGGCATTTTGATACTAAAATTGGTGTTGTTTGAATGATGTTTGGTGAATTGAGGTATTAGAAAAAGAATGGAGCAATTTGGAATTAAATTGGATGCGTTAGTCATTTAATCAAGTAATAGGTTGAATTAGGTCAACACTGCGTTTAGACAATATTCAGATGAACTTTTGCATTTCATATCATGCATTAGTAGTCTAAATTAGTTTATTTCAATTTAGGGGCAATGTAGTAAATTCTTTGATTTTATACTGTGTCACGGTGGCGAGACCTCCGACAAAGGCAAGGAAATTATGCTTGAGGATCACTAGTCCGAGTACACCCGAAATCTGAACTTTTAAAAACTGTGAGTGAACTTACTATCGCCTCAATTATCTGAAGTGATTTGTATCTGTTTTTAGTGAATTCTACGAAAAAGGATTTCAAAGAGAAATTTTTATGTTCTATAAATAATTGTGTTTAAATGAAATTATTTCATAAATTGTTTTGAAATCTACCGTAATTTTGAAAAATAGAGTACTTGGAGACTGCTGTTTGTTGTATAATAAATTGTACTTTTAAATTGATATGGCTTATGAAAATATGGCATGATTGGCTGATTGGTTATTGTGTTGGAAACTATATGAAATGTTGTTTGCTGTGCAGGCTGGTTAGTATTAAAATGGCATAGTCATGCTGCTAAAATTTTTGTTAATTTCGTGGGATATTTAGTAGCTATTGCAATAGACGTGTTTTCATGGACCAGACCTATTTAGAGGGGCACAGTAAACCCTGTATATTATACCTCTACTGAGAGGCGCGGAGGGTAACTCTTGAGATTTGATAGAGTTCACTGCGCGCTGAACCACCACATGGTAGTGAACTCGACCAACGCCAAGGGATGGTTACATTTTAAGTAATTATGAAATCTTAATAACCTTGGTGAACTCGGTTAGATACCTCGGCCAAGGTATCCCCGAGAATGATTTTTGGCAAGAGCCAAAGTTTTCTGGAAATCATAAGTCTAATTAACTATTTGAATGAAATGAAAGATTATTTTAACTATTTGAAAAGAAATTCCTTAATACGAAACTCTGTTTAGCTGTGAAGATTTTATTGTCTCCTTTTACTCGCCTCTAGATATTTTAGGAGATATTTGTTTACTCACTGAGTTGTGAAAACTCACCACTCTCCTCTCCACATTTCAGGCCCAAACTAGTTTGTAGATAGTTGTGTTTGCTGAAGACAACAGTTGACCTTACCACTTCATCAACAATAGGTTTTTGTCCTCCCTACTTTTGTTTATTCGGGGGCCCATGTGTCACTGTAAATGAAATTCTATACTTTGGTTTGCTTTAGTATTGTATATAAAAATTTATTTTGCCTTTATCTCATAGAAATTATTTATACAGTGTTCTAAAAATATTATTTTATGAGAATTTTACAATATTTTATTAAATATTTTTGTTATATTTTAATAGTCACCTTTACTTTTAAAATGAATGTTTTAAATAGTAAAATATATTTCTGATTTTGAAATACGCATTTTTCGCTCATAAGTTTCTCAATATCTGGATTTGAAATTTTTCGATGAAAATGACCGAAATGCCCCTGTGAGTTGAAAATCATTTTTTGGTCACTTTGGTTTGAAAGTGACTAGTAATTATTTAAAATATGATGTTCAGAAATTGATGCTCACAGGGGAGGTAAGAAAACTGATACGAGAGCCTTGCAGGGTTTCAGTGGGTATTCGGGGTATGAATGCCTATCGAGACATCGCGACGGTTGTCACGGGCCCAATGAGAGTTCTGAGTCGTGACAAATATTGAGTTTGGGAATGTGATAACTCTATTATATAAAGTTATTTAGCCACATTTTGAGATGTTAATGTAGTTAAGTCCTTGTGTTTGAAGTAGGTTTTAGATAGTTTTTCAGTTTTTAGTTGATTAGTTTAAAGCATGTTAACTTAGCTAATTTAAGTAATTCTAGTTCATTTTCATATTGAAAGTCTGATTTTAATCCAATACTGATTTAGTTCTTGTGAGACCTCGATCTTTATAGAGACGTAGCTAGAAGTAGACACGATAAAACAAACTAGGGGTAATTTCGTCATTTTCTTAGTGAACCCTTAGAAGTGGATTTTCAAACATTGTTGAGGCCTAAGTAGGCCTAAAGCACAAATGAATTAAGAAAATAAGGATAAAATGATTAAGGAAATAGAATAACGATGATTTTTGAGGTATAGGCAAAATGGTCATTTTTCATCTCGAGTCAAAATTTTTAAGTTTTCATGAACCTGATTATTTCTAGACTATTATGGACCTAGCCCTAATGTCAAAAGAGTAAAAAGATTGTGCACGAAAATGGAGGAAGAGAACCTAACTTGTTAAGGGTATTTTCATAATTTAAGTAAAGTTGGATAAGCTTTAGCTACAAATATCATTTTTTCCAACAGCTTATTCATTTCTCCAGCAGCTTCTGCTTCTTCTTTCTCCCATATCTTGTTCCTCTCATCTGCATGAAAGCTTCTCACCAAACTTCTATTACCCTTACAAACTAACCTCAAATTTCATGCTTTTACCCACCTTGTTATAGGGTTTTTCATACTCTTTTACTTTCTCACCTTAAAAACCCTCAATTGTCTTACTCCCATACTTTCTCTCACTAGCTAGGTGTTTTAGAGAGAGAAAGAAAGGGAGAGCTTCTATAACAACTTGAAAACTCTTAGAAATGGGTTCAATTATAAAGCTACCAAGGTGAGTAATGAAGTAGAGTTGATTTTTAAGTAATGAGAATGGCTAGTGATTAGACTTGTGAGTGTTATGTGGTTGAGGTTGTTTATTCTCTTTAGAGTAATTAGGATAGTGAAAATAGATAGCCACTTAATGGCAATTGGAAGCTAGTTAGGAGATAGCTTTTAAAATTTATAGTTATGTGAATTGAGTTAATTGTGATGCTATTGTGATCCTAGGTTCCAACAAAGCCCCACCACCCCATTTGGATCATTAGAGGAAGTTGGAGTTAGGCAAAGATTTAACAAATACCGGTGTGTGAAATTGGATTTCAAAATGTTTTGGGAAGTGCCTACATGTTTAAATAAATCATTTGAAAGTTTATTTGTTTTTGGTTTAAAAAAATATTTGGGGAACAAGCCCTTGATGAAATGTTTCTATCTTGTGAAACATGCAATATGAATAATTCATATGTTATCACATTGTATTGATATGTATATTATGCATTGGATGTTCCTTTAGTGTGATGATGATGACTCGGCCATGTGTGAGTAAGGAGTGCACATGAGCTGATGATGACCCAGCTATGTTCAAGTAGGGAGGGCGCATGAGCTGAAACCGCTAGGTGTATATGTGTTTGTATATATATATATATACATGCCATAGAGATGATCATATACACTATGCAATTGTTTGTATTTGATATGAAAAGCTTGTGAAAGGGACATGTGTTTATATATACATATAAATACCTATGTAATAGAAAGTTTATAAATATGGTTTATGGTTGTACTGTATGTGAATCATGTATGTTGTACCTTAAGAATTGCTAAGTATTTCAATTTGAGTTTATTGCAGCCAAAATGGCTTCCTTTGTGTACAACAAAAACTTCTTTTTTTGTTTTTGATATTTTGTTTCTGGCATAGCCAGAAACTCTCGGACATTGTAGGCTAGCTGCAGCACTGTTTCTCGCTACAATGAGAATGTATTCTCACCGTAGCTAGAAACTCTCGAGTGGTGGTGTAGTCTTAGCAATTTGATAACAATTTTGACCACATTTTGATCAGAAATGGACAAAGTAGTAAACAAAAGTTGTAACCCATCATCTTAGCTTTCTAATGGTTGAAAAATGATGTCAATTGGACCTATGTAGCATGAGATATACTTGAAAAACCATAACATATGCAAACCAAGAATGCCTTTTCGCTGTAGCGAGAAAGTGCTTTCACTTGACAAATATTTTAACCACCTTCCAAATAGAAATGGGCAAAGTGGTCAACATCAAAGTTGTATCCCATCCTCTTATCTTTCTAATGACCTAAAAATTATTAGACTTCTGTAGTGAGAGATATGCCTAAAAAACTGAAACACATGTAAACTAGGAATGTTTCTCGCTACAAAAAGAAACTTGCTGTCATGCTAGTTACCTTGCTTGATTTTGACATATTTTTACCCGTTTAACTTCTTGGATTGCTCATCAGTCTTTTTTTCCAACACTTTGAAGCTATTGTCTAAAGTTTGAAATAAGGGGTTTTTAGTAAGAAATTAACTCAATTGCATTGTTTTTGAAATAAATGCATCATGATTTCCAAGTTCTCCTTATCTATTGCTTGTTCCCTTCTTATGTTCCCTCACTGAGTTTATACTCACTATTTTCAACTTCATGTTTTCAGATCCGGAGGCAGTTGAGACCTAGGTAGAGGTGTCCTTGTACATCTTTTTGGTAGGTATCAATGGCATTTAGTAGTTGTACCTTCACCATGGTCATTCTGCTAGAAGTCAAGAGTCATTTTTGCATCTGAATATGATTATATGATGTAAAGTTCTAAGATACATGTCTTAGACACTATATGTATATTTTGATGAGTAATGCCACTATGAGCTGGAAATGGTTGACTTTATTTTGAGTTAATATAAATGCAAGTATTTGAATACTATAGTGCATAATTAAAGAAATTTATAAGTTGGAATTATGAAATGTGACCTTAAGAATTGTTGATGGAATGACAAGCACGATTATATAAATAGGCTTGCTTGGGCTTAGTGGGCTATGCCTATTAGGTCCATGCGTTGGTCATGGTCCAAAAATTAGGTCATGACAAACTTGGTATCAGAGCCCTAGGTTGTTTAGGTTCTAAGACTTCCTTTGTTGGTCCAACAGAATGTCAGGTCTTTATATGGGAGCTTGGTTGTGAAGTGTGAACCGCAACGTATTTTACAACCAAGAAACCGCATAGATTCCCTATTCTAGAAACCACATTTTCTCTTACGAAAAATTATAAAATGTGTTTAATAACAAGTGTTTGTTATTGTCTAGGTAAGAATGCCGCCTAAGACATGGGTCACCTCGAAATGGACTAGGGAGCAAGATGCCTCTAATGAGATGATGGGCAAGACACCAACTTCCACTTTTAAGGGCCGAGGCAGACGTGGTGGGGTTGCTAAGTCAATGAGGGCAAATACGCCTACCTGTAGACATGAAGAGGGACAGTTTTCAGGCGAGGCAAATAGAGAACCGTCTAGGGGCGTCACTATTGAGGACCTAGCGGTAGGTCTACAAGGGGTTAATCGGGTTATAGAGATGATGGCAACTTGTATGGATGATATACAGATGATAGTAGAGGGGAGAACAGCGGCACAAGAATCCCCTAGCTCCCAAAGGCAAGCCGATCGCTAACATCAAGAGGTTGGAAAGGGTTATGTAGAGGTTTCACTCCTTGACTTCTTGAAACTTAATCCTCCATCGTTTACCACGTCAGATGCATTGGAAAAACCCCAAGTTTTCTTGGATAGTATGGAGAAAATTTTTGATGCTTTAGGCTACTCAAGCACTAGATCGATTAAGTTATCTGCTTTTCACTTGGAGGATATGGCACAAGAATGGTATGGCTCCTTACGTAGAGGTCGACCAGTAGATGCAGCACCACTAGCTTGGAATGAGTTTAGTAGAGCCTTCTTGAATCAATTTTTACCAATCAATGTGCAACATGCAAGAGCTAGTGAGTTTGAGGCATTAATACAGACCTCAAGTATGACAGTGTCAGAATACAACATCAAGTTCACACAGTTGGCTCGATATGCACCCTATTTAGTCTCCACTAAAGAGATGAAGATCCAGAGATTTATGGATGGCCCAATTAAGCCTTTGTTTAGGGCGGTAGCCTCCCGGGATTTCGATACCTACTTTGCAGCAGCAGATAGAAATAAGGACCAACGAGAGTTAGGCTGTGAAGAATCGAGCAAATAGGGCGAAGATAGAAGGATATCAGGGTCGTAGAGATTTTAGTAGTGGTATTTCATCTTCTAATCGTCAAGGCCTATAGAGAGACTTACGATTACCCTAACAGGGGAGTGACTTGCCAAATGCTAGTATTGGGGCAAGGCAAACAATCTTTAGTGTTGGATGACAACAAGATTCAAGGCAGGCCAGTTAAGTTATTCATCGTTGTGATACTTGTAGAATGGGACATAGAGGAAGATGCCTCTACGTTATAAGAGTTTGTTTCTTGTGCGGTCAACCTGGACATATTAAATGGAATTACCCAATGGCTTGTCAATCACAAGGTTCTACCCATAACTCTGCACAGCTGACTTCATCTGCTCCTTCAGTGGCTGTTTCATCTGGTTAGGAGGCTCGAGGATCGAGAGGTAAAGGTGTTATTGCTTTTTCTCAAAGCCTGCCATCTAAGTCTGGACTTCAGAGCTCAGTGGGAGGAGACCAAGCGAGAGTGTATGCTTTCACATCCCATGAAGCCCAAACATCCAATGCAGTGGTCTCAAGTATTCTGTCTATTTGTGATATGAATGCTCGAGTGTTGTTTGATCCTGGTTTAACCCATTCTTTTATCTTTCCACATTTTGTACATCGATTGGGTGAGGATTGTGTTAGAAAAGAAGAACAATTAGTGGTATTTACTCTTTTAAGGGAGGCATTTGTGGCAGAATGGGAATATGACTCTTGTGTGGTTCGAGTCAAAGACAAAAATACTTTAGTGAATCAGTGGTGTTAGACACTTTAGATTTTGATGTGATCTTGAGAGTGGATTTGCTATCGCCTTGCCATGCGAGTGTGGATTGCTATCATAAATTGATTAGATTGGATTTTCCAGGTGAGCCATCGTTTAGTATTCAGGGGGATAAGAGTAATACTCTAACCAACTTGATATCAGTTATGTCGACTAGACGGTTGTTAAGATAGAGTTGTCGAGGTTACTTGACGGTTGTAAGGGATACCCAAGCAGAGGTCCGAGATATAAGCCAAGTGTCAGTGGTAAATAAGTTTAGAGATGTATTTCCTGAAGAACTACTAGGATTGCCTCCTGAGCGAAAGATCAAATTTTGCATAGATTTGATTCTCAACACCAGACCCATATCCATACCCCCATACTGAATGGCACCGGCAGAGCTTAAGGAATTTAAGAATCAGTTAGAAGATTTGTTAGACAAAGACTTCATTTCACCATGGGGAGCACCAGTGCTATTTGTAAAGAAGAAATATGGGTTACTTAGATTGTGCATTGACTATCGACAACTTAATAAAGTGATGGTGAAGAATAAGTACCCCTTTCCAAGGATAGATGATTTATTTGATCAATTACAAGGAGCACAATGTTTCTCTAAGATAGATCTATAATCTGGGTACCATCAATTGAGGATCCAGAATAAGGATGTGCCAAAGATTGCATTTTGAACAAAGTATGGGCACTATGAATTTTTGGTGATGTCATTTGGGCTTACAAATGCCCCTACGACTTTTATGGATTTAATGAATCATGTGTTCAAGCCATATTTGGACAAGTTTGTGGTGGTGTTTATTGACGACATTTTGATCTATTCAAGGAGTAGGGAATAACATGAATAGCATATTAAAATAGTGCTCCAAACCTTGAGAAAGCATTGATTATATGCCAAGTTCTCCAAGTGCGAGTTTTGGCTCGAAAGTGTTGGATTCTTGGGTTATGTAGTTTCCAAGGATGGGGTACAAGTTGATCTAAAGAAAATTGAAGCAGTGGAAAAGTGGCCAAGGCCAACATCAGTTACGGAGATTAGAAGCTTTTTGGGTTTGGCCTGTTATTATCGTCGTTTTGTGAAGGATTTCTCCAAAATAGTCACCCCTTTGACTAAGCTAACACATAAGGATACAAAATTTGTGTAGACAGATGCTTGTAAGGATAACTTTGAGAAGCTTAAGGCATGTCTCACCACAGCCTCAGTATTAAGCCTACTGTAAGGCATCAGGGGTTATACGATATTTTGTGATGTGTCACAAGTTGGTTTAAGGTGTGTATTGATGCAACATGGAAAGGTGATTGCTTATGCATCAAGGCAGCTTAAAAAGCATGAGCAAAATTACCCTGCACATAATTTGGAGATGGCAGCAATCGTGTTTGCCTTAAAGATTTGGAGGCATTACTTGTACGATGAGACTTGCGAGATATATATAGACCATAATAGCTTGAAATATATATTTCAACAGAGGGATCTCAACTTGCAACAATGTAGGTCGATGGAGTTGCTTAAGGATTATGACTGCACTATTCTTTACCATCCCGATAAGGCAAATGTAATGGCCGATGCCTTGAGTCGAAAATCGATGGGGAGCCTAGCACATATCTCTATAGATAGGAGATCTTTGATTAGGGAGATGCATAACTTGGGAGACATGGGTGTGCATTTGGAAGTTTCAGAGGAAAATGTAATGTTAGCGCATTTTAGAGTGAGGCCTATCTTAATAGATCGGATTAAAAAAGCACAAAGTAATGATGAGTTAGTAGTTAAGGTCTTAGAGGACCCTTAAGAAAAGAAAGGAAAAATGTTTACTAAAGGCACTGATGGAGTTTTAAGGTATGGAACTAGACTTTATGTGCCATATAGTGATGGATTAAGGAGAGAAATTTTAGAAGAAGCACATATGGCAACCTACGTGGTATATCTGAAAGCTACAAAGATGTATCAAGATTTGAAAGAGGCATATTGGTGGGAAGGACTTAGAAAGATGTAGCTGAATTTGTTTCTAAGTGCCTAGTTTGTTAGCAAGTTAAAGCAGAGCACCAAAGGCCTGCAGGGCTACTGCAACCATTACCGGTGCTTAAATAGATGTAGGAGCATGTCATAATGAACTTTGTAACGAGCTTGCCTCGAACTAGTAGGGTTTATGATCCAATTTGGATCATAGTAGATCGGTTAACAAAGTCAACTCATTTTCTTCCGGTTAAAACTACTTATGGGGTTGCCCAATATGGTCAAATTTATGTGGACGGGATAGTTTGATTGTATGGTATTCCCATTTCTATAGTATCTAATAGAGGGACACAGTTTATCAGTAGGTTCTAGGGAAAAATGCAAGAAACTCTAGGCACTAAGTTAGAATTCAGCACGGCTTTCCACCCTCAAACTGATGGACAATCGAAATGAATAATATAGACATTGGAAGATATGCTAAGGGCCTATCTAATGGACTTTGGGGTTAAATGGGATCGATATTTACCTTTAGTGGAGTTTGCTTACAATAATAGCTTTCAAGCTAGCATCCAAATTGCACCATTTGAGGCATTATATGGATGGAGGTGTAGGTCACCTATTGGCTAGCTAGAAATGGGAGAAAAAAAGCTCTTGGGGCCAGAGTTGGTGCAAGATGCCACTGAGAAAATACATATGATTTGTCAAAGGATATTAATAGCATAAAGTAGACAAAAGTCGTATGTTGATAACAGACTAAGACACTTGGAGTTTCAAGTAGGGGATCACGTATTTTTGAAAGTCTCACCAACAAAAGGGGTAATGAGGTTTGGCAAGAAAGGAAAAATAAGTCCTCGGTATATAGGACCCTTTGAGATCTTGGAAAGGGTTAGAGTAGTAGCATATCGTTTAGCACTACCACCAGACCTTTAAACTTTTCACCCCATATTCCATGTGTCGATGCTTAGGAAGTATAACCCGGATCCCTCACATGTAATATGGTATGAAACCATTCAATTGAAAGATGATTTGACCTATAAGGAGCAACCGGTAGTTATCCTTGATAGGCAAGTTAAAAAGCTTCGTTCCAATGAGGTAACCTCAGTGAAAGTGCTATGGCGAAACCAAACAAGTGAAGAGATAACATGGGAAGCCGAGGAAGAGATTCGCACAAAGTATCCACACCTCTTTAACTTGTAAAGGTATGCTACCCCATAGTTCGATTTAAATTCGGGGATCGAATTTCTTTTAGTGAGGGCAAATGTGAGACCTCGATCTTTATAGAGACGTAGCTAGAAGTATACGTGATAAAACAGACTAAGGGTAATTTCATCAATTTCTTAATGAACTTTTAGAAGTGGATTTTCAAACATTGTTGAGGCCTAAGTAGGCCTAAGGCATAAATGAATTAAGAAAATAATGATAAAATGATGAAGGAAATAGAATGATGATGATTTTTAAGGTAGGGGCAAAATGATCATTTTTTATCTCGAGTCAAAATTTTTAAGTTTTCGTGAACTCGAGTATTTCTATACTATTATGGACCTAGTCCCAGTGTCAAAAAAGTAAAACGATTGCACATAGAAAGAGAGGAACACAAGCTAACTTGTTAAGGGTATTTTTGTAATTTAAGTCAAGTTGGATAAGCTTTAGCTACAAATATCATTTTTTCTAGTAGCTTCTTCATTTCTCCAGTAGCTTCTTCTTCTTCTTCTTCTTCTTCCTATCTTAGGTTTCTCTCATCTCCATGCAAGCTTCTCACCAAGCTTCGATCACCCTCACAAACTAACCTCAAATTTCATGCTTTTACCAACCTTGTTTTAGGGTTTTTCATATTCTTTTATTCTATCACCTTAAAAACCCTCAAAAGTCTTACTCCCATACTTTCTCTCACAAGTAGGTGTTTTAGAAAGAGACAGGAAGGGATAGCCTCTATAACAACTTTAAAACTCTTAGAAAAGGATTCAATTATAAAGCTACCAAGGTGAGTAATGAAGTATAGTTCATTTTTAAGTATTAAGAATGGCTAGTAATTAGACTTGTGAGTGTTATGTAGTTGAGGTTGTTTATTCATTTTAGAGTAATTAGGATAGTTAAAATAGATAGCCACTTAATGGCAATTGGAAGCTAGTTAGGAGATAGCTTTTAGAATTTATAGTTATGTGAATTGAGTTAACTGTGATGCTATTGTGATGCTAGGTTCCACCGAAGCCCCACCCCATTTGGATCATTAGAGGAAGTTGGAGATGGGTAAAGATTTAACAAATACCAGTGAGTGAACTTGCATTTCAAAATGTTTTGGGAAATGCCTACATGTTTAAGTAAATCATTTGAAAGTTTATTTGTTTTTGCTTTCAAAATATACTTGGGGAACAAGCCCTTGATGAAATGTTTCTATCTTGTGAAACATGCAATATGAATAATTCATATGTTATCACATTGCATTGATATGTATATTATGCATTGGATGTTCCTTTTGTGTGATGATGATGACTCGGCCATGTGCGAGTAGGGAGTGCACATGAGCCGATGATGACCCAGCTATGTTCGAGTAAGGAGGGCAGATGAGCTGAAGACTGTTGGGTGTAGATGTGTTTGTATATATATATATATATATACATGCCATAGAGATGATCATATACACTACGCAATTGTTTGTATTTGATATGAAAAGCTTGTGGAAGGGACATGTGTTTATATATGCGTATAAATACTTATGTAATAGAAAGTTTATGAATATGGTTTATGGTTGTAATGTATGTGAATCAAGCAAGTTATACCTTGAGAATTGTTAAGTATTTCAATTTGAGTTTATTGCAGCCAAAATGGCTTCCTTTGTGTACAACAAAAACTTCTTTTTTTGTTTTTGATGCTCTGTTTCTAGCTGTAACGAGCATGTTTTTGGTTGTAGCCAGAAACTCTCAAACATTGGAGGCTGGCTGAGGCACTGTTTCTCACTGCAACGAGAATCCATTCTCATTGCAACCAGAAACTCTCGAGTGGTGCTGTAGTCTCCTCACTTTGACAATGATTTTGACTACCTTTTGGTCAGAACTAGACAAAGTAGTAAACATCAGAGTTCTCGCCTAGCCTCTTAGCTTTCTAATGGTCCAAAAATCATATCAATTTCTATAACATGACATATACTTGAAAAACCGAAACATATGCAAACCAAGAATTCCTTTCTTTGCAATAAGAAAGTGCTTTCACTTGACAAATATTTTAACCACCTTCCAAATAGAACTAGGCAAAGTGGTCAGCATCAAATTGTAGCCCATCCTCTTATCTTTCTAATGACTCAAAAATTATGTCAATTGGACTTCTGTAGTGGGAGATACACCCAAAAAATCAAAACTCATGCAAACTAGGAATGTTTCTCTCTACAGCAAGAAACTTACTATCATGCTTGTTATCTTGCTTGATTTTGACATATTTTTACCCATTTAACTTCTTGGATTGCTCATGGGTTTTTTTTTCAATACTTTAAAGCTATTAATTAAAGTTTGAAATGAGGGGTTTTTAGTAAGAAATTAACTCAATTGCATTGTTTTTGAAATAAATGCATCATGATTTCCAAGTTCTCCTTATCTATTACTTGTTCCCTTCTTATGTTCACTCACTGAGTTCATACTCACTGTTTTCAACTTCATGTTTTTAGATTCTGAGGCAGTTGAGACCTAGATAGAGGTGTCCCTGTATATCTTTTTGGTAGGTATCAATGGCATTCAATAGCTGCACCTTTACCGTGGTCATTCTGCTAGAAATCAAGAGTCATTTTTGCTTGTGAATACGATTATGTGATGTAAAGCACTAAGATACATGCCTTAGAAACTATATGTATATATTGATGAGTAATGCCATTATGAGCTGGCAATGGTTAACCTTATTTTGAGTTAATATAAATGCAAGTATTCGATTAGTATAGTGCATAATTAAAGAAATTTATAGGTTGGAATTATGAAATGTGACCTTAAGAATGGTTGATGGAATGATAAGCCGGATTGTATAAATTGGCTTGGTTGGGCTTAATGGGCTATGCCCATTGGATCCATGCACCGATCATAGCCTGAAAATTAGGTTGTGATAGTTCCTGTGGTTGTAGGTTTTTAAATGCATAAACCTAAATGGTGTTGAATTATGCAATGAAGACTAAGTGTCGATTTTCAGTGAACATGTTGTCATAATTTGGACATAAAGCAAGCTACAAAGATTTAATAAATGTGATTCTTGAACCATAGGAAATATAAGAGGTAGACCTACAACTTTCATGTTTTCCATTTCACCCATATCAGCTTTGAGGTAGGAGAAAATCCTATTGTACAATGAGGTTACTTTAGTAGTCTACACAAAGGCAACATAAGGAGCAATGTCACAGCCAAGAAGCACTCAAAGCTGCGACGCCCATAGGAGAAGCATCATCACCATACAAACTCCCGAGAGGTTAGAGTTGCAGCACCCAAGGAGGAGTGTTGTAGCATTGGTAAAAAAAAAAAAAAAATACAAGGCAGTAGCGCCGCGACGCCCATAGGGAAAGGTCGCTATGCTTTGACATGGATTCTGAAATTGTAGTGTCACGACCCAGAACTCCCCATCGGGCCCGTGACAACCATCGTCACGTTTTGATAGGCACTCATTACCTGGAATGCCGACCGGAACCCCGCAAGGTTTAGCATCAACTTTCGCACTTCCCTGATGAGCAATAGTTATCAAATATCATAATTCAAAGGATTTTGAGACATTTCCAAATTAGAACACTAAAATATTATTTTCTGGCTCACAAGGGTATTTTCGTCATTTTTTTTTAAAATCTCGAAACTGGCTAAAACATAGTAGGTAAGTAAAAAACATATATTTAGTGATTAAAAATAAATTTAAGTATCTAAAACGTTCGTTTGAAGTAAAAATTTGACTATTTGTATATAATAAAAATATTCAATAAAATAATCTATTTTCTGATAAAACAATTTTCATAAAACCATCGATAAATGATTTGCGCAGCGTAAGAGCTAAATATATTCTTACATACTATATTACAAACAAGCAAAGTATGAAATTCAAATTGTAGTGACACTGGGCCCACGACTAACCAAAATGCATCAGGAACTATGAACCTACAATTCTTGTTGATTCAAGTCCACATGGTCCTTGATCGAATCCGCTAACTACGGGCTATTATGAGCCTGAAATGTGGGGAAAAAGGGGTGGTGAGATTATAAAATCCCAGAGAGTAAGCAAACATCATCGAAATAATCTAAAGCCGAGTAATAGGAGACAATTAAAAATATCCCATCACAATACTTATTTCATAACTTGGAAATTCATCCCTACCCGTGTAAACCACTGTATTGCAATAAATTTTCAACTAGGCTTATGATTTTCTAAAAAGCTTGGCTCATGCCAAAATCATGCTCATACTCGATTCTCAAGGATACCTTGATTAGAGGCATCCAACCGAGTCTGCCAAGGCTGTGAAAATTTCATACTTTCTCAAACCGTTGCCGTTTCTTGGCGTTGGTTGAGTCTCACTCTCACGCGGTGGTCCACGTGAAGTGCACTCAAATCTTTACCTCCAGAGACCCCCACACACGGCTCTCCGATCGAGGTAAAGTAAATCCGATTCTGTGCCCCTTCTTTTAGGCTGGTCCACAGAACCTCCACTACAGGGATTATGGATTATTTTGTCTACCATCGATTTATAAAGTCTTTATCTACATGACTGTCACGACCCAATTCCAAGGCCATGACCGGTGCAAAGACCCAATGAGCATAGCTCACTAAGCCCAAGCAAGCCTATTCCCACTTACTTTATTCCACATATGGTCGTGTGAGGCATCCACACGTAATGCACCTAGTGTGCATACAAAGCCAATTAACAATGGCATATCCAATCATACATACACACACACATCTTTCCCCGGGTGTGAACACAGCCAAATCACAATGGCATTATTAATCATAACACACATGCACTATACCAGTCATGTATTTAGCAATCTACATTGCTTACACATATTTATTCATACCAATCAAATATAAACTTTGATAGTGTACATTACATGTACATAACCACCATACAAAGGCCCATGACTTCCAGCGGAGACATTTACAATAAAAACGGGCAACTATTAAATGCCAAACACCTGCCAGGAAATGAACTACAATGATCCCACGATCTAGGAATCTACAATCTCCTGATCTGAAAACATGAACTTTTTGAAAACGGTGAGTACAAAACTCAGTGAGCAAACATTAGGTAGGAACAAGCAATAATATCAAGAAGGGTTAATAAAATATGATGCACACATTTGGAACACATTCATTTTGATCCAATTTATTATCAAACCCTTCCCCTCACTTCAATTTAATTTATAATTAAATAATACTCAATTTCACACACAAACACACAATATCACCACTATCTCACCAGCTCATGTGCAATCCCCACATCACGCACATAGCTGGAGTTATCGTGTACATCCCCCCACATCATGCACAAGCAATATCACTTAATCCCACCAACTCATGTGCAATCCCTACATCGTGCACATAGCTGGAGTCATCATGTGCATCTCATGCACAAACAATATCACTCAATCTCACCAGTTCATGTGCAACCCCCACATCGTGCACATAGCTAGAGTCATCATGTGCATCTCATGCACAAACAATATCATTCGACATATTTCCACATCCAATATCATCGACATGTGTTTCTCCCATATCGTACACATGTACATATATATATATCAACACAATTAAATATCAATACATCTCACATATTTACACATATATGACAGCACAATTTCATGCCTTCAAGCATACCACAATTCACCACATAATTCTTATGCTTTCATGCATACCACAATTCACTACATAATTTTTATGCTTTCATGCATACCACAATTCACTACATAATTTTCTTATGCTTTCATGCATATCATAATTCCCTACATAAAATCATTTTATTTTCAAGGGCTTGTTCTTGGCACGCATTTTTAAGAAATTTGGATAAAATCATTTAGATTATCCATTTTCAATACATTGTGCATTTCCCAAAATAATTTAAAATGCAAGTTCACTCACAGTGTCAGAAATCCGGATTCCCGGTGCTCTCGGATTAATAGTCCTCAAGCGCAATTCCCTTGCCTTTTTCGGACGTCTCACCACCTTAACACAGAATAAAAATTAGGGAATTACTATATTGCACCTAAGCTGATATAAACTAATTTAAATTGCTAACGCATGATACGCAAATGCAAAAATGCGTCCGATTATCACTTTAACGCGGTATCGATTAAATTCGACTGCTCACCCGATAAATTGGCCAATATGTCCAATTTGATTCCAAATTGCACCATTTTTTTTCTAATACCTTAATTCACCACATATCATTTAAATATTGCCAATTTCAGCATTAAACTTTTGCATTTCTTCATGGAAAAATTCAACCATTACAGTGTATTATCACTGTAATTTTTCTAATAAACTTTTTCACTTTAATTTGTCATTTTCTAATTTATTTCATTTCAAAATGAAATCATTTCATTTGAAATGAAACAATTCCTCATTGTTTCTCAACACACTAGGTTCGGCCTTGAGTGATTCATGGGGAAATCAAAATTTCTTTTTACGGTTTTCCTTACTAACATGCTAATCTATCTCCAAACATTAACATAGTCTAGAATCAAGCCAATCCAACAATCATTCCTCATCCATACCCATTTTTCAGAATTGAGTTCATTATGATATCTCAATATTTAACCATGGAAATCAAGAACAAAAGCATAGGTATTGTAGATCATAAGCCAAAGTGAAGAATTATTACCTTTTTCAATTGATTTTCCTTGAAAATCACACTTTGTCTTGAATTTCCACCTAGGTTTTATAGTTTTTCCCTTTGTTCTTCTTTCCTCTCCCTTAAATCTGGTGTGTGCTGAAATTAGAGAGAGAAAATGGATTGAAATGGCTGATTTTTAAGCTTTAATAATAAACTACTCAAGCTTGCCACATGTCGCATGTTTATTCATCCATTTTTCTAACTTTTTGACTTTTTTCTTCCATTTCTTTTGCACCACTTGATTATTCAAATCAAGATATGATCAAAAGATGACCATGGCTAGAAAAATATGTTCTGGTGGTGGAAAATTATCGTTTTACCTCCGAGATGGCAAAATTACGATTTTACCCCTATACTCCGAAATGTCTCGAAATTATATTATTTTCACTGTCCAACCTCAAATAACACTAATATTAATCCATATTAACCAAATGGGACAAAATCCTTTCAAAAAAATTCCCGTTTAGTACTCCGGTGGCAAAATTATCATTTTATCCTTGTGCTCCAAAAACACCGAGAATCACAATTTTACATTGCTAAACATCATTTTATAATCCAATAATCATAACTGTATTTCATAAAATTATTTTTGGTCTAATGTGATCAAATTTTGACTAAAATCTCCATTAAATCATCAAATGACAAAATGACTGTTTTGTCCCTAACCGGTCAATTTTCCCGATTGACTCCAAACTGGACCTTGAATTCCAAATCACTATTTTAAGCCATTCTGTGGGTTTCAGATTTTTCAAATTCCTTTTAGAATTTCTATTTGAGCTAGTACAAGGTTTGATTTACTTAATTGTACCACTGGGTACAATACTAGCTTTTAACATATTTGACAAGGTCTCACAATGACATGGCGATTTATTTCTAGGTTTGGGTCCTCATCACTTGACCTAATAGACTTATTGGTAATGCCACAGGTCCCGCAGAACCTTCTCACCAAGTTTTGAATCCCAACTCCTTTAAAACTTTCCTCGAATGGAACACTTTTAAACATTTTAAATCTAGCCACTCAAGGTAAAATAGACAATTTAAATAACTTCAACACAATATCAATTAAGCCAATCATGCTTACATTTATCATAAGCCATACAATTCAAACAGTAATTTGCATTACAAGTAAGCAGTCTCCAATTACTCTATTTTTGAAACCATCATTCAATTTTTCAGAAAATTTATAAAATCACAATTTCTCTTAAAACATAGCAATTTACAATTTAAACCCATTTTCTATAAAATCACACAATTGAATAAAAACTACTCTAGATAATTAAGACGATAATAAGTTTACTCACTGTTCTACGAGTTCGAATTACTCCTATTCTCGGTTCCTTGGTACAGTCTCTTACTCGTATCGATTGGCTCACCACCTATCCATATTGCACAATACACAATTTACCACATTAATACCTGACCATTTTAAAATCAATTCAAGCACAATGTATATTCATGATATGATATGCAAATTGTCCGACTACCGCTTAAACGCAGTGTTGACCTAATTCGACCTATTACCCGATTAAATGACAAACGTGTCCAAATTAATTCCAAATCAATTCTTTTCACTTTCTACACTCTAATTATACCTAAATTACATCAATGGCCATGAATGTGGTTCAATTTATCAGTTCAAACCACAAAATACACCAGTTTATACACTAGGCGAAAATTCATATTTTTATGTAAAAAATTCCCATTTAATTTCTAATCTCACCAATCATCAAATATCACCAAAATATCATAAAATATCACAAAATTCCTCATCAATCTCTCTTCTAGAATATTCGGCCCTTTAGGGTTTAATGAAAAACATATTGTTTTCTTGCTAATTTTCACACCATTAATCATTAACCGATTAAAACACTAATATCATTTATTTCTCTCACCATAATTCATCATTTCCTAACCCATTTCACTTGAAATGAAATCATTACATCATCAACACTCCACACAAAAATTTAGCCCTCGAAAGGTTCACCATTACATGATATTTTCTTGCTTTGTTTTTCCATTCCACACATCACTAAACATCCAAAAGCACTTGAATATCATGTAAATCATTGAATTCCATCAGCAAATCCTCACTTTAGATTTTTGGCCATAATGGGTTTAATGAAGAACAAATTGTTTTATTGCTTGTTTTGCTCACAAACATGTTAAACTAACTAAAAACAATAACATAACTCAAAATCAAATCAAACCAACATCATTTCTCTTTCCATACCCATTTGGCCAGCCATGAATCCCTTAAGAAACCATGCAATTCAATCGTGGAAATGAGAAAATAAAGCATAGGAAAGGTAAATCACTAGTCAAAGTCAAGAAATTTTACCTTTTTCCACTTGATTCTTGAATTTCCACCACTTTTCCCTTTGAATTTCTTGACTAGGGTTTTATTTTCTTTCCTTCCTCTCTTGTTTCTTGCTTGGTCGAATGTGGTGAAGGAAATGGGGGTTTATAGGCTGATTTTAATAAGAAAATAATAAAATATTTAAAGCTTGCCAAGTGTCACCCATTCATTAGTCCATTTTCTTTATATTTATCATTTTACTTTATTTCTCCACCACAAATAATATCGTATTTATCCATAACCATAATGAATAAAATCCACAAATTTGACAAGTGTTGGGGTGGAAAATTACCATTTCACCCCCGATGTGGCAAAATTACTGTTTTGCCCCTACACTCCAAAATATATCGAAAATTAAAATTTTTCATTGCTAAACCTCATATTATATTCCATATGATCAATCTTGATGAAATGTGGTCAAAATCTTTTCTAAAAATTCCCATTTTATCCTTAAATGGCAAAATGACCATTTTAGCCATGGATAGTCATTATTCCATACTGACTCAAAATCTACCCTCGAACTCCGAATCACTATTTTAAGTCATCCCTGGACTGCGAAATTCGAAATTTCATCTTAAAATTCCTGTTTTATCTATTTCGAGGTTTAATTTAGCTTCACTGTACCTTTAGGGACAATACCGACTTTTGAAAATTTTTTGGGGCTTTACAAGTATGCCAACATGTTGTCCATTACATGTATGACATGGCAAGTATTTTTGGGCTAGGCTTGACATGTAGCCAATCGAGAATTGAGTTTTTAGGGCTTTTTGGGGGCTATAAATATGTGATTTTAAGTAGTTGAGATAGAGACTCAGAGAGGGCATGAACAATAGTTTTTAAAAGAAAATAAATAAGCTTTCCAACAAAAGAAACGAAAAGAAATCAAAGGTAACTGAAGATCAAGAATCAAAAGAAGCTTTGATTTTCCTTTTACTTTTCATTTCTTTCTTGTTCTTTTGTTGTAAAAATGATCTTTTCTTTTGAAATGATTATGTCTTTTATAGAAAAAATGATGAACTAAATTTGTTTTCTACGATTATGTGTTAATTCATTACATAGTTTGAATATATGATTTCTCTTTGCTTAATATTAATGGATGATGCATGGTTTATTCAATTTTGTACTTATTGGTTTTCACTGCTTGATCACTAGTTGAAATGTCTTGGGTCTCTAAATGCAACTCGATAGAGGGAGTTTAGAATAAACTATTGTTTTGAATAGCCTATGTTCGATTCATTTAGGATGTAAGTGATAGTTTTGTATTTAGGATAGACAAATACCTAAATACCTTAGGTAGCCAAATTAGAACATGAACATAATGAACCTTTATTAATTAATTTACATAGACATACAAAATGAGTTTTGAAAAGGTTGCTGTGAATTTTCACGCAAATGCATGCTATTGCAAACAAGTTAGTGATGAAGTAAAGTATCATTCCCACAAGGATTTGTTTCTAAAGTTTCACCAAGTATTAAAATTTTATAATAAATTAATCTTATTTAAGCAATCCGAAAATTGAAAAACTAATCAAAATGAAATTAAAATAAACAATAACTTAACCTACAAAAATTAAATATGTTGAGGAAAAAGTAGATTGAAAACCTAGGATTATGGGTTCATTCAACACTTCATTTGACACCAACTTTTCCTATTATTTACATTCATGGGTAGTTTTACTAACCTAAAATCCAAAGTTATATACAAGTCTCCATCAAGATGCATGCATAAATACCTAACTTAATGGGATCAATATATGTCTATAAGAATTAATTAAATAACATTCTTTAAGCTAGTGTTCTAATTTGGCTATGTATGGCAATTGGCGTATGTAGAGCCAAATCGCGAATCAAATCAACTAAGTGATGCGAACATATACTATTCAAACCTTAGTCTAATCTAAAATCTCTCTATTGAGTCTCAATTAGGTTCACAAATTAGTTAACTATTAGCCAGACAATCAAAAGCATTAAGAACAATTTTGAATAAGCAAAACTATTCCCATTCAAATTAAATAAAAGAGAAACTAATTTTCAGATTACATGTTGAAATCGACCGCAATCCTAAAAAAGAAAGTTTAGCATAGAATATCTAATAAAAACAATATCCAAAGAAATTTAGCCATGAATCCATGTCAAAGAAAATAAGAGAAACACAAAATTAGAGAAAGAAACTAATTATAAAAGCTTGGCAATCTCAATTTTCTCTTACATTCTCTTGTTTTCTTGCTTTATTCTTGGCACCTTTTATCCAAAGTAGTTGCTTGCTACCTCCCTCTTAAAACTTCTCAAAAAGGTCCCTTAAAAAGGCTCCAAGTAACCTAATTTCCAAAGTCCCATCAAATTTTTTTTTTGGAAAATCATCTGACATCGTTGCCATGATTTTTGTTGCTCCTTGGCACTGAATTTTTGCTACAGTAACACCCTGGTGCTCTAGCCTTAGAAAATGTATGGTGTGCTTCCTTTCACCAACGCTACGTCCTTGGCTTCCTTGGCGGTACAGCCTTGAGTAACTTAAGGCTGTGGCCTTCCTCCACTTGTTCCCTTATTTAAAACTGTAGTAGTCGAGCATCTTCCAACATGATTTTCACCTCAATATGATTCAAACTGAGCAAAGTGGTAAACATAAATGTTTTAGCTCTATCTCTTAAGTTTCCAATGGCTTAAGAAGCATGTTGATTGGACTTCTTGAGTGGATGATATGCTTTAAATACTACATCATTTTTTGTCTATGCATACTACTACAGTGCTTCGACTTAAACGAATATTTTGACCATGATCCAAAAACTGGATGAAGTAGTAAACATAAAAGTTGTAGCCCTTCCTCTTCAAGAATCACCTCATTTTGGGTTTTGTATAAAGAGATATGGTCAAAATATCGAAACATATACAAATGAGGTCATCACCATACTTACATGAATTTTCATCAAATGAGCCTTTTCCATTAAACATCTTACAAAAGCATTAAGAGAAATCATCAATAATTATTTTTAAAGTAATTTAAAACAAAATAACATAAAATTAATCTAAAATAATTTAAATTAACTACTCAACATGTAATCAACCTAAACTAGAAAAACACCTAAAATGCTAAAATTTAAACCTAAAATCTCAAAAATCTAGCTACTTAAGTCCTTAGAATGTGTCAAAATAACTCTATATAATAGAGTTATCAAAGGTATGTGTGCAATATCTCAACAAAGACTTGTACATAATACAGATTCTTGGTCATGTATCCAATTAATCTAAGTTGAGAAGAATGATTAAATTCAGATAAAATTTTGAAAGATGCCACAATCCTAGGTTTTGAATTAATATTTTTCTTAGTGAAATTTTATTCTTTTTTACTTTTTTTTAAAAATCATTTTTAGTTTCATTAATTATTCAAAACTGAGTGCTGGATAAGATAGATTTGGTTATAAATTTAGTACTTAGTAATAATAGGTGCAAATATTTATGGGAAACGATACTAAATTTACCTTTATATTACTTATATGACTATGTGCATTTGTGTGCCTTAAATTGACAATAATTCACAATAGTTTTAACAACCATTTCAAAATGTTTTCTCATCCACAAACACATATTTCCTTAATCAATTATTTATGGAAACAATGCTTATCAACAATCCATCAAATCATTCAACCATGCTTTCAACTTTACATACTTAAATAGTTTTGAAAGTGATGTGCCCACTCACCTTGAAAGTCGACTTCTAAGAAGTATGCGAAATTCTACTCCAACAAAATTTCCAAAGTTTCAATAGTTCCTAAATACCCAAATAAATATTTCAGTAAATACTTAGTCTAGGAATCACATAATAATCATTTTATGTTACTTCGAAACTATTCGGGTTCACCTAAATCGATTTTCTAGACTAAACCTACTACTCATCAAGAAACCCATTTGTAAAAACCCATAAAATCAACATTTTTACCTTAGGTGAGCTTCATTGCTTAGGAAAATTTCAAAACCTATCACAGCCCAATTTTCAAGCCATGATTGGCGTAAGGGCCCAATGGGTTTAGCCCACTAAGCCCAAGCAAGCCTATTTATAGAATTTTATTCTCTAATTCACATTTCCTTAAAATCCAAAATTCGTAATGTTCAAATATAGTTTCTTTGAAAACAATTCTTAAAACCCAATCATGCATTCATAATGGCATCATCAACCATTATATACATATATAGATTAACAAATAAACTTTAACATTCACATCAAGTATTCATATACACATAATTGGACCTTGATCGTCAGCGGATTGACTTTGGGCACAGTTGCTAACACTTAGTGTCATAACTAACCTATCGAACAATGGATAGGGAAAAGTGCCTCGTTCTAGGATCTAAACCTCTTTCAATTCAAAAAACCTAAAACATGAAGTTTATAAACGTGAGTATAAACTTAGTGAGTGAACATAGGAAAGGGACAAGCATAAACACAGGAAGACTTAGAAAATGTAATGCACTTGTGTTGAAAGCTATGTAATTTTGCTTAACTTCTTACTAAAACCCTTTATTTCAAACATTGATTCGTAAACTCTTAGTGTTGCAAAAACACATGCTCAATCATGAAGATAAATGAGTGAAAGAAAAAATATATTAGAACTAAGCAAGGTAGCAACGTGACAGCACATTTCTCGCTGCAGCAAAAGGCATTCTTGGTTTGCACATGTCTCAGTTTTTCAAGTATATCTCACGATACAGAGGTCCAATTGACATGATTTTTGGACCATTAGAAAGCTAAGAGACTGGACTACAACTTTGATTTACCACTTTGCCTAGTTCTGATCGTAATGTAGTCAAAATCATTGTTAAAGTGAAGGTAGTGTATAGAAATTTAGAACCACCCGAGAGTTTTTGTCTACAATGAGATTCAGGGTAGATGACAATTAAGGGTTTTCACATGCCACAAAATCCATCCATACCATATTGCACATCAAAGTGAACACATTGACAATAATCAAGTTATCAACATTCAAAACAATCACATATTGTAATCATAAACTTCCTATCACATATACATATATAAACACAAATACCACCACCACCTTATCCAGCTCATGTGCAACCCCCACATCGCGCACAACTAATGTCATCCTTCACACTCCAACACCCTATCATCACTGGCATCTGCATCCCCCCACATTGTGCACATCCACGATCATACTCAGTCCTCATCGGCATGTACATCCCCTCACATCATGCACACGCATGGTCATATTCATTACACAGTATTATCTACAGATGTACAATACATATATATACATATTGACATATAAAGGGACTTTCCAATTTCATTACAGTTACATTTCACAATGCAAAAATGTTTCAATAAAAGCTTATTCCCGTGCACGTTTTGAAGATAAAACAATTAAAACATTTTCGAGTGATACAATCAACATACATGCATTTATTTCTCAAGCAATTTTAATGCAAGTTCACTCACCTTACGATAGTGGGATATTACATCGCTATTTGTTCGAAGATGTATCTAGCTATTACTATTTACCGGTCGCTCGTTATTTCCCCTGGCACCACCACCACCATACTTTAACTTTACCTTTGCACTTCCTTTATGGTTGCTTGACCCATACTTGCACTCCAATATTCCTTCAAAACATTTATCATCCAATTTTGCTTGCTTGAATTACAAAACCAAGCTTTTCTTCCTTTCTCACTTTTTTTCTTTTTCTTTTCCTAGGGTTTTAAAGATGCTGGAAATTGGGTTTAAAGGATGTAAATTTAGTGCTCAAGAAGCTTGAAGAATAAAGGAGTAAGAAAAAAAAGGAAATGAAATGAAAACAAGGAAAAGAAATGAAGAAAAATGGATTTTTCTTGGGGGTGGAACCAAAAATGGTGTGGGATGGAGGGGAAGAGGTACAAAAATCTAATAGGAGAGGATAAGGATGGTCTTTGTTGGAAAAAAAAAATCAAGGTCAAAGCTTTTTTTGGAAATTTTGACCAAACTAATGGCAAAATTACCATTTTGCCCTCCAAGTTTCTTCCCTTTTTAATTTAGTCCTCCCAACACTCTTTTAATTCCAATTTCCTTCTATTATCTCCTATTACACATGTACAAGTGAAATATAAAGTGTGTACTCCAACGCGGTGTCCCCATAATATTTAAAATATTTATTTACCTGTGTTGTCATTATTTAATAACAACGCGTCGGCCCCACTAACTTCAATTTTCTTCAAAAATTCCTCATTCTTCCTCTTCCCCACTTAGATTAACTATATGCTCCTTCTTCATAAAAAATTTTGACACTGAATAAAATATTAATATTTTAATATTATTTTATTCCAAAATTTTTCACTTGTCTCCTTAATACACAAAATACCTTATTATTCCTCGAGTCACTTTAGAATCACTTTTTTTTCTCACAAATTCTTCCTCAATAAAAATATTTTTATTTTATTATTATTTTCTTGCGTGCAAAATATTTTATCTTAGAGTACTCTTTTCACCTTTCATCACTTTTAAACATTATATTAACCTCAATTGGTATCCAATAAGCTTTTTTAGCCTTCATATCAAAGTACGGGATATTATAAAAGCGTTAACCTTGAGTGTTCAATAGAAAATCTAGGTATAAGAACAACACCTTTAGTTTTAGAAATAATCAAATTTGAGGATTCCATGGTTGTAAATATCATTTTATTCATAAAAACATGAAACCAAGCTCAAGCCATTGAAAAATGGTGATTTAGAGTAAAAATGGGTTGAGAGGGCTTGCAAAAGGCGACTGAGGATTGCTAACCCTGAAAAAGTTATGTATATGTATAAGCTAAGGTGTGAAAATATGTTTTTACCTTCTTTTTTTTGAAAACAGTGTCATCTATCGATAGATGGGAGAAAATAAACTTTAGAATGTTTTAAAAAGCTCTCAGGTTTCTATTTATCGATAGATATCACGTATTTATTGATTGATAGACTTGTTTATTGATAAATGATGAACATAAATCGATAGTTATTCACCAAAATCATTTCTAGGTTTAGATGAAGACCATCTATCTATAAATGAAGAATATTTATTGATACATAAACTATAGTGAGCAAAAATAGACTAAAAGCCTTGTCCATTTACACTCCTTTCAATCCCAAACTTTGTAAATCATCCCTAAACATTAAAACATGAATTTTTAAATCTTAAAAACTTAGTTTCAAATGATTAAAGCATGTTAGTTAATTTCTCACTAAAGGATTTCTTATTGAACATTATACATTAAGGATAAGATTTCATATTTTACCCCCTTATGAAAATTCATTCTCAAATCTGAAGAGCGTACTAAACTTCGTTATATAGATGCACGTGCTTCGCATGCATGTCATTCCTAGTTTCTAAGAGGCCCTGACCTCTATAGACCCGTAGATAGAATGCTTGCATACTTGAAATACCTCAAAAAAATTATCAAAGGTCGATATTGTACCAAGTGGTACAATTAAGTTGAATTAAGCCTCAAACTAGTCCAAATAAAGATTTTAAGATGAAATTGAGAATTTTAAAGCCCTAGAATGACTCAGTATGGTGATTTGGAGTTCAAAGATCGATTTAGAGTCAAATTGAAATTTTCACTTCGTAAGGGCAAAATGGTCATTTTGCCACCCGAGGTTAAGATTGGAATGTTGGATGAAATTTTTGATTAAGATTGATCATATGGAGTATGATTTGAGATTTGGAAGTGAAAAATCTTAATTCTGATATTTTTTGGAGCATAAGGGGCAAAATAGTCATTTCTCCACCCTAAGGGCAAAATTGTAATTTTGCACCCCAACACTTGTCAAGTCCATAAATTTCAGTCATTAGCATTTTTCATCATAGATAATTGAAGGATTTTATGTGGTGGAGAATGAAAGCTTAATTATTAAGTTTGCAAAAATAGGCCAATGATATGGAGACAAGTGTCAAGGTTGATTATTTTATTAATTTCTTTATAAAATCAGCCCGTAACCCTGCCACACTCATTCATATGGTCGGCCAAACAGAGGAAAGAGAGAAAAGAAGAAGAACAAAATCCTAGTTAGTAAAATTCAGGGGAAAAGTGTGAAATTTCAAGGAATCAAGTGACAAAAGGTAAGATTTTTCAATTCTAGCTTGTGATCTACATTAACCACGCATTCTTTTTCAATTTTATGGTTGAATCACAAGATTTCATGATGAATCTCTTGCTGGCCAAATATATAGAGAGAGGTTTTGATGGTTGATTTGGTTAGATTTCAATATATGCTAGTCTTTTTAGCTAGTTTGTTATGTTTTGAAAGAAAATAAGTGAGAAAAATTGCATGTTCAATACCCACCCTTCATGGCCGAACCTTAGATGTGTGGTATTGATGGTGGATTGATTTTATTTCAAGTGAATTGGATGAGAATGAATGATTTGTGATGTAAAAATTTAGCTTGAAAAATTTTAGTGTTTGTAAGTCCACCATGGTCGAATATTTCAAAATGGAATGTGAAGGTAATTTTGCCACATTTCATGTTAATTGACTAGTATTTGATGAATTATAAGTATTGGAAGAGAAATAGAGTTAATTGGAACTAAATTGGACGCATTAGCCAATTAATCAGGTGACTAATCGAATTAGGTCAATACCGTATTTAGATAGTTACCCGAGGATTTTCATCCCATTTCATACATTCATATAGAGTTTAAATTAGTTTTCATACGATTTAGCACAAATGTAGCAATTGTTTGATTGTGCAATATGTTTAAGTGGTGAATCCTCCGATGGGGGCAAAGAAATTATACCCGAGAATTTGTAGTCGAAGTTCCCGAATTCGACTCTCGAAAATTGTGAGTGAACTTGCATTTCAAAATTATTTTAGGAATGTGAATGTATTTGAACAAAATGTTGGAATGATTTTATCTAACTTTTCTTTAAAAAGAACAGGTACTATGGGAACAAGCCTTTAGTGAAATATTTTTGTGATGTGGAACATGATTGTGATGAATCTATGTACCTCTATATGATGCTGATATGTATTGTTAAGAAATTTTTGTGAAATTGATGTAACTGTGCATGTGCGGAGTGGGTAGTGCATATGCCAATAATAATGTGCAGAGTGAGCAGTGCACATGTTAGTTGAATGACAATGTGGTGATAATTATGACCGTGCATGTGCGGAGTGGGTAGTGCAATGCCAGTAACGATGTGCGAGTAAGGAGTGCACCAGAGTTGAGCAAAATGGCTACCGCGATACGTAACGTCCACGATTCTTGGGAACTCTCACGCGTGAACTGTGGCGAAGCATGACGTTCCACCCAGGGGCTTGCAGGGACAGCGATACGTAACGCCTGCAAGTGCTCTGATAGGTATCTCTTTTTACCACCAAGGATAGTGAAGACTTGGTGGTGTCTGTAATTGCACATGGTTTTATACATATATGTGTGATATTGTGTGCATGATGGAAACATGTGATTGTATGGTATGTGAACATTGAGAACTCTCTCCCATTGCAAATTGACTTGAATTAAGGAAAAATGAGTTTTAACACGAAACCCTCGTATGGTTGAATGAAACCCTTGTTCCGTGACGGTTTGTGATAAACCGTCAATTTTGCTATCTTACTTGAATGATTGATGTAATTTCATGGTTGCTTTATCATGAATGTTTAATAATTTCGGGTTTATTGGAAAGGGTTTTAATATTAATTTGATGTAAATTGTTTTGTTTCTAAATAAGTGCATCATGGTTCTCAACTTCCTGATTATTACTACTTGTTCCCTTCTAAGGTTTGCTCACTAAGTTTCGTACTCACTGTTTTAAAACTTCATGTTTTCAGATCAGGAGACTATTGAATCCTAGTCGAGGAGTCCTCGTAATTCGTCTCCTAGGTAAGTGCTCGGCATTCGATAGCTTTCCTCTTTTTTCGTTGTTCTCCACTAGAAGTTACGGGTCTTTTTGTTCTGTGAATATGTTCATGCAATGTAAATTGCTAAGATACATGTCTTGAATAGTACATGTATATTGTTATCGATAATGCCATCGTGATTTGGCTATGTTCACACCGGGTGAAATGTGTGTGGATGCATTAGTTGGTAAAAACATTAAGCAATGTAAATGGATAGGCTTGCCTAGGCTTGGTGACCTATGCTTATTGGGCCCATGCACCGGTTATAGCCTAGAAATTTGGGCTATGACAGTTTCCCTAAGTTACCTCCTCGCTCAAGTGGTTGCGCCATTGCATTTGTGAGGCCTCGACCTTTATAGACCCGTAGATAGAATGCTTGCATATTTGAAACACTTTGGAAAAATTTTAAAAGGGTTGGTATTGTACCTAGTGGTACAATCAAGTGGATTTAAACCTCAAACTAGTTCTAATAGAGAATCTAAGATGAATTCAAGAATTTTAAAACCCACAAAATGATTTAAAAGGGTGATTTAGAGTTCGAGGTCTAATTTGGAGTTAATTGAGAATATTGACCGATTAGGGGCAAAATGGTCATTTTGCCACATAAAATTTAAATTTAGTTGTTTGATGAAATTTTTAGCCAAGATTGATCATTTGGAGCATAAGATGAGGTTTAGCAGTGAAAAATTTTAATTCCCAGTGTTTTTGGAGCATAAGGGCAAAACGGTAATTTTGCTGTCCTAGGGGCAAAACGGTAAATTTTCACCCCTAACACTAGTCAAATTTGTGGATTTTATTCATAAAGGGAATGGATAAGCATGGCATAATATATGTGGCAGAAAATTTAAGTGAAAAAGTTAAAATAATTAAAATTATGGACCAATGACATTTCACCACGTGTCAAGCTTGAATTCTTTAATATTAAACTTGAAAAATCAGCCATAAAACCCCCATTTTCAACCCACATGGTCGGCCAAACAAGAAGAAAGGAAGAACAAAGGAAGAACAAAAACCTAGGTGGAAAAATCAAGAGGAATGTGTGAAAATCCAAGGAATCAAGCTAGGTAAGTTGAAATTTTTTTAATTTTCCTTGAGATCTACACTACCCATATATTATTTTCTCATTTCCATGGCTGAATTGCAAGTGTTCATAGAGAGTTCATGGCTGGTCGAGTGAATTTAGTGAGAGAAATGATGTTGGAATTGTTTGATTTTGAGTTATGTTAGTGTTTAGAGTTAGTTAATCATGTTTTGAAGCAAAACAACAAGAAAAGAATCCATTTTCCCCATGAATCTTCATTAGCCGAACCTACCTTGTAGTGTGTGTGTGATGGATTGTTGTTATTTCAAAAGAAATGGCTTAGAAAATGATGAATTATTGTGAGAAAATTAAGTAAGAAAAATCATGGTGTTAGTGCACTATAATGGCTGAATTTTTCCATGAAGAAATGGGGGGGTTTTGATGTTGAAATTGGTGTTATTTGAATGGTGTTTGGTGAATTGAGGTATTAGAAAAGAAATGGAACAATTTGGAATTAAATTGGACGCGTTAGCAATTTAATCAGGTGATAGACCGAATTAGGTCAATACTGCATTTAAGCGGTTAATCGAGTATTCCATGCATCCATATGGAAATTAGGTTAATTTTATACCTAATTAACACAAATGTAGTGATTAAATTATTGTGCAATTTGTCAAGGTGGTAAGCCCTCTGATAAAGGCAAGAAAATCACACCTGAGGATTAGCAATCGAAGTACCCGAATTTGGCTTCCGAAAATTTGTGAGTGAATTTGCATTTCAAAATGGTTTTGGGGAATATGAACGTATTTGAATAAAATGCATGATTGATTTTATTCAACCTTCTTTAAAAAGAACGAGTACCATGGGAACAAGCTTTTAGTGAAATATTATTTTTACTGATGTGAAATTTGATTGTGCTGAATTGTGTACCTTTATGTGATGCTGATATATATTGTTAAGAAAATTTTGTGAAATTGGTATAACCGCGCATGTGTGGAGTGGGCAATGCACATGCCAATTAAATGATAGTATTGTGTGATAATTACCACCATGCATGTGCAAAGTGGGTAGTGCACATGTCGGTTGAATGACAATGTTATAATAATCATGACCGTGCATGTGTGGAGTGGGAAGTGCAATGCCGGTAATGATGTGCGAGTAATGAGTGCACCAGGGTGAATGAAAATGGCATGGTGGGTGAAATTGCACATGATTATATATGTATATATATGTGTGTGTAATTCAAGAACTCTCTACCTCATTGTAAATTGGCTTGAATTGAGGAAAAATAGGGTTTTAATGTTAGCTAGATAAAAAATTGTCTCATTTCCAACCAGTGTATCATGGTTATCAAATTTTCTGGCTATTATTGCTTGTTCCCTTCTAACGTTCGCTCACTGAGTTTCGTACTCACATTTTTCAAAATTTCATGTTTTCAGATTAAGAGACCGTTGGATCCTAGATCGAGGAGTCTCGGTAGTTCGTCTCCTGGGTATGTGTCCGGCATTCAATAGCAACCTTTTTGTTGTAAATTCTCCGCTGGAAGTCACGGGTCCTTTTTGTTGTAAATATGTTCATGTAATGTCAATTACTGAATTACATGTTTTGAATTGTATATGTATATTTAATCGGTAATGTCGTTGTGAGTTGGCTATTTTTACACCGATTAGAAATGCGTGTGGATGCATTAGTTGACAAATGATAAGTAAATTAAATGGCATAGGCTTGTTTCGGCTTGGTGAGCTACGCTCATTGGGCTCATGTGTCGGTCATGGCCTGTGAAATTGGGTCGTGACAGCACTTTAACCAAAGCTACCTCTTTGGAACGTAATTTCCTCACTTGCCTATCAAAAGTAGCTACCAATACATCCACATATCTCAAATTATTTTCTAGCTGCAAAGACTCGTGTTGAGTCATGTGGGAGAGATCCAATTGTTGCTTTTGTACTACCAAAACATGAAATACTAGGTGGACATTAGCAAAATTCAACGAAAGTGCTAACGATAAGCCATTACGTTAACCATCCCAAGAATCTCAAATATCCCAATATACCTTAGGCTCAGCTTGCCCTTCTTGCCAAACCTTATAATGCCTTTGGTTGGCAAAACCCTTAAAAATACATGATTGCTAACCTCAAACTCCAACTCTCGATGTCTATAGTCGACATATGACTTTTAACAACAATATGTCATCAACATCATATCTCTAATCAATTGTATCTTATAGGTGGTCCTATGAACTATTTCTAGTCTAAGTAGTTTCCTTTCACCAACCTTAAACCAACATATGGGCAATTTACTTCTTTTCTCATACAAAGCCTCATAAGGTGCCATTTGGATACTAAATTGAAAACTATTCTTCTAGGCAAACTCCATCAATGACATGTGTCAATCCTAATCAATTCCAAAGTCTACGACACATGCTCTCAACATATCTTTTAGTGTTTGAATAATCCTCGTAAATTGTCCATCTATCTGTAGGTGGAAAGTGTGCTAAAATTCAACTTTTTCCTCAAAGCCTCTTGAACTTTTGCCCATAACCCACTAGTAAACTAGGTACCCTAATCTGACACTATATTGACCAAGAATCCATGCAGTTGCAATATCTCATCAATGTACAGTCTAGAATATTGTGTCGTTTCATAAGTGGTCTTCACCAACAAGAAATAAGTGATTTTAGTCAATCTATCCACAATCACCCAAATAAATTCACAACCCTTACTTGTACAAGGTAGTCTAGTCATAAAATACATAGAGATATGTTCTTATTTCCATTCAGGAATAGGCATAAGTTGAAATAATTCAGCGAGCCTCTAATGCTCTACCTTAACCTTTTTGCACACCAGACACTTAGCCATATACTCAGCCACATTTTTCTTTAGGTCTTCCCACCAGTACATCTCCCTCAAGACATTGTACATCTTAGTGGGTGCTTGGATAAACAACAAATTCTGCCATGTGGACCCTGCAACGACCTCTCCTCGATCGCTACCAGCGTCCGAGACTTCCAGGAAGACCCATTAAATCCTAAACAAGCCTATCTAGTATTGCTCGTTAATCCACTACATTCAATCACCATATAATATTGATACTTTCATATACTAAATCGAACCATAAATATAAAAATCAATACAAACTTTTTACCTTTTACTCGCAAGTTTGTACATTAAAATCTATAATCTCCAAATTAATGCTTATATTAAAATTTAGAATCCGTCTACAACTTAATAAATAAAATACTACAACTTGACCTCTAACAGCAAAGCGATTCGGAATAAATTGCTAAGAGATGCCTTTACCTATCCACAGGAAACTGAGCACATCAATAATTAAGCGCTGCATCGATCCCTGTCTGTTAAAAGGGAAATAAAGGGGTGTGAGTCTCATAGACTCAGTGAATATCATCGACTCAGCAAGTAAGACGTAGATGAGAAACAATCAAGTAGCGGATCAGTTGAATATAAAATGCAGGATTACAAAAATAGTTTATTTCAAACGGACATTTGTGCCTTACATATATGTATAGAAAATATCAAGAGTTCTCTTTATAATATATTTATTCCAAAAAAAATACGTATATATATGTGTGTCAAATCTTGTATGCATAACAAATTTCACATAGAAATCATTTAGAATAATTTATTCAAATCAACTTCCTTAAATCTGACAAGCTCCCGTAAAACCAAACTTTAATCGGGTGTATACATTATTCACAAATCACCTCACACACGAGGGTAAAATTCATATAATAATGAAACCAGCGAGAGCTGTGAAAAGCTTTTTAATTCCATTTTCACCATGCAAAAAAATATGATTCAAAATTTTAAAACTCATTTCAAGCCACATAAAACAATTACATTTTGTCAAAAATAAACCACAAGGCTTATGACTTCCTGAAAAGCTTGGCTCGTGCCAAAAATATTCTCATACTCGGTCCTAGGGGATACCTTGGCCTGGGGCTATCCCAACCGAGTCCGCCAAGGTTATTAAAAAGTCATACTCATAAAACATATTTTTCTTTTGAAAACGTAGCCATTCTTTGGTGTTGGCTGAGTTCACCTTCACGTGGTGGTTCGACGTGAAGTGAACTCTGTCCATACCTCAGGAGATACCCTACACGCCTCTCCAACCGAGGTAAAAATATAACCGGGTTTACCGTGCCCTTCCTAAGGGCTAGTCCACGGAAACCCGTCTACCGCAGTAACTCCTAATCCCACCAATCCAATAAAAGTCAACAGCATGACATGGCAATTTTATCACTATCCAGCCTATCAAGGCAAAATCAACAATGCGTATATTTTCACACAATTATTAAGATAGCCATTCATGCCAATATTGTCATAAGCCATTCAATTTCAAAACAAATTAGAAATCTCATTTCATTTATAAAAACTGTCTTAAATATCATTTATGTCCTTGAAGTATCGTTCCAAATCTATTGCTAAACATTCAATATAAAAGTCATAAAATCTATCGTTATGTTCACAAAATAAAGTTTAATGCATGATTCATAAAATACCGAACATAGGGAAATTAAACCTCGCCATCATGTATGCACATTACATAGATATATAAGGCACCATTTAGGAGATAAATCAGGTTGAAAAGCTTGTTTCCCATTTTTAAAATGCTTTACGTATAAGGCATACTTATATATATCCAAAAACAATTTCTAAAATAAATTACAACAACAATTTTCTTAAAATTTTACCAACGTATGCTTTTCATAGTAGGTCGCGTGCAATAAATCATGCGAATGTAAATATATATAGATATATGAAAATTTTAAAATCAACACCCCCTAATCACCTCATAGTAATGGGATATTTCTTCACTATTGAATCGTACGCATATATATATAATTATTCTTATTTATCGGTCATATACTTCGTTCGGCACGCCTCCATGACAAACTTTCCTAGCAACAATTTAAATTCCATATACTTAATCACACATTTTTATAGGTAGCAACTCAACTAAAAATTCCTTAAGCAACTTGCAAATTTTTCATCCAAAAGATGCACAATATTTTAAACTACCCATAAACCTTGAAATATAACATTAACTTACCATTGGGCCTTTTCCATTTCTTCATTACCTTTGGGCCCCTCTCCATGGGCCTTTCAAATTTTTTTTCTTATTTGGGCTAAGCCCATTTATCTCCTATTGGGCTATGCCCATTTTTATTTCTTATTGGGCCATGCGTATTTATTTCTACTTGGGTCATGCCCACATTTTTTTTTCTTTCTTGTTTTTCTTTTCTTTTTTCTCTCATCCATGTTCTTCCTTCTTCTTCTTTCCAGCCCATCACTCCCTTCACCACCGTGGCTTTCTCTCAAAACCGGTCACCAAAGCCTTATTTTCTCACTTTTTTTGCAACCATTTTTCTGCTATAAAAATCAACTCCTATCCTCTCTTAAAGTGTAGAATTTTTTTCAGCTTTCTTTTCTCCTTCAAAATGCAAAATTTTTCAAATTTCTTCCTCCCTCAAAGTGTAGAATTTTTCAACTCCAAAACCACCACATTTTAGCAGCTAAAACCTTGAATTTTCAGCACCAAAATCAGCCATAAAAGCCTCAAAAATTCCTACAATTAACGTAAAAAAAAAAACCAGATTTCTTACCTCAAAAGTTTCAGCTTTTTCTTCCTAAAATTTGCAGCAAAAACGTTCTCTTTTTCTCTTCCTCACCCATGGTGCTTTCTTTCCCTTTTTCCCGTCTTTTTCTTTCCCTTTTTGGCTCGATTTTTCTCTTCTCTTCATGACCGACTTTTTTTATTTTCTTCTCTTTCTTTCTTCTTTCACTTGGCTTTTTCTTTGTTTCTTTCTCTCTTTAACCGACCTTGACTTCTTTTTCTCTTTTCTCTTTTTGTTTCTTTAACCGTCTACTCTTCTAGACCTTTCTCCTATCTTCTTTCTCCTTTTTTTCTCTTTTATCTCTTCTCCATTCATCTCACCATGTGGTCGGCCCCATCATTTTGTCTTTTCCTTTATTTTCTTTCATTTCTTTCATTTGTTTTTGTCCTCATTCTCTTCTTGTCTCATGTGACCAGTTATGCATATTAAAAGAAATTGTTTGACTTTTCTTAGGAACCTTTTATCAAGTCATTGGAAAATTTACTATTTAATCCTCCAAGTTCTCATCTCATTTTAATCAAATCCTCATCCAATCTTTTAAATTTTTATATCATCACTCCACTTTATTTTATTTGATACACCGCTCTCTAATTTTCATGTTCTAAAATTAATTCCTCCAATAATTAAATTTACATACTATGCCTTAACTTCATTTATTTAACATACCTTCCTCTAACTTTCATATTTTTAAAATTAATTCTTCCGACACGTGTAAAATTCTAATTTCCTTCTATCTTTCTTCTCTTACATGTGTACGACCAAAATAACGAAATCGTATTTCAAAGCGGTGTCACTACAATATTTAAATATTTACTTACCGCATTAGCTCGATTTATTAAAATTGCACTATACAATGCAATTGTCGTCATATTCCTCCAAAATTCTTCTTGACTTCTTCTCCCCCACTTAAATTAGTCATATTCCATTTTTCATGACTAATTTCGGTAACATATAAAATATTAATTGTCACGACCCAATTCCCGGGCCATGACCGGCGCAAGGACCCAATGAGCATAGCTCACTAAGCCCAAGCAAGCCTATTTTTCACTTACTTGATTCCATACACGCTCGTGTGAGGCATCCACACGTAATGCACCCAGTGTGCATCCAACGCCAATTAACAGTGACATATCCAGTCACACATACACACACACCCTTTCCGGGGGTGAACACAGCCAAAACACAATGGCACTATTAATCACAATATACATGCACTATGCCAGTCATGTATTTAGCAATTCACATTGCTTACACATATTTACATTCATACCAGTCAGAAATAAACTTTAACAGTGTACATTACATGTACATAACCAGCATACAAAACCCATGACTACCAGCGGAGACATATACAATAAAAACAGGCAGCTATCGAATGCCAGACACCTACCAGGAGATGGACTACAACGATCCCGTGATCTAGGAATCTACAACCTCCTGATCTGAAAACATGAATTTTTGAAAACGTGAGTATAAAACTCAGTGAGCAAACATTAGACAGGAACAAGCAATAATGTCCGGAAGGGTTATAAAAATATGATGCAAACATTTGGAACACATACATTTTTATCCAATTGTTTCCCAACCTTTCCCCTCATTTTAATTTAATTTATAACACAGAAATAATCCTTTTCATACATATGCACACATATACTCACAAATGCATATGCAATCATATATACTGCTAAATATTCACTATCCTTAGTGGAAAACATTTATTAGGGAACTTGGCAAGCAGTATCACTCAGCCTTGCTGCCAAGTACCTGAACGAGCATCATTTGGTAAGGGGTATCACTCAGCGTCCCTTCCAAGCTCGTGGGCGGAAATTAATTGGTAAGGGGTATCACTCAGCATCCCTTCCAATTTTCCGGGCGAAAATTTCTCGGTGAGGGGTATCACTCAGCATCCCTCTTTACACACCATTTCAGGCATGTGCATTTTCCTCTCTTCACGCGTGCACGGTGATAACACTTTCACAACACTTTTCAACCATCCATGTAAACATCATCACAATGTACACATTTATCACACTCAAATTTCACATCAAATAAATAATATTTCATGCCTTCATGCATATCACATAATTTCATGCTTTCAAGCATAACACATAATTTTTATGCCTTCACGCATAACACATAATTTACCACATAAAATCATTTTCCTCAAAGGCTTGTTCCCGGCACGTATTTTTAAAAACTTTGGATAAATCATTTAATTATCCACATCAATACAATTTTCATTCCCCGAATAATTTGAAATGCAAGTTCACTCACCGTCTCACAAATATCCGGATTCCGGATGCTCTCGGATTAAAAATCCTCAATCACGATCCCTTTGCCTTTCTCGGCCTTCTCACCACCTTAACACAGAATAAATTGAGAAATTACTATAGTGCCCCCAAATCAATACAAATTAATTTAAATTGCTAGCGTGTGATACGTAAGAGCAAAATCGCGTCCAATTATCGCTTGAACGCGGTATTGCCTAACTTCGACCGATTACCCGATAAATCGGCTATTATGCCCAATTCGATTCCGAATTGGCCCATTCTTTTTTTCTAATACTTTAATTCACCACAAATCATTCAATTTAATGCCAATTTCAGCATCCAATCTTTTCCAATTCCTTATGGAAAATTCGGCCAATGCAGTGCATTTGCACTGAAAATTTTTCTACTACATTTTTTACTTGCATTTGTCATTTTCTATTTTCTTTCATTTCAAATGAAATCATTTCATTTGAAATGAAACAATTTCTCACACATTCTCTTCACACAAGGTTCGGCCTAACAAAGAACAACCATGGAATCAATTTCTTTCTTTCATTTTTCTTCCATAATCATGCTTAACTACCTCTAACTACTAACATAGTCCAAAATCAATTCAATCCAACATCAAACCCATACTCAAACCCATTTTTCAGAATTAAACTCTTCATGATATCTCCATATTTAACCATAGAATTCAAGAACAAATGCATAGATAAGCTAGGGTTAGAGGAAATCTAAAGAAAAGTTACCTTTGTTTTGTTTGAATCTTGAAAAACTCTTGAAATCTAAGGATTTTTGGCTAGGTTTTATGGTTTTCCCCCTTGGTTCATCTTTTCCTCCTTCAATTCTGGTGTGAGCCGATTATAGAGAGAGAAATGAGCTTAAATGCTGATTTTTATAGCTTTTATAATAAAATAACCAAGGTTGCCACGTGGCACCATGTGATTGGCCCATTTTTTTTTGACTTTTTGACTTTTTCTCCCATTTGATCTCCACCACTTGATTCATCAAGTCAACATCTGATCCAAGGTTGACCATGGCTGGAAAAATTTATTCTGGTGTTGGAAAATTACCGAAATGCCCCCGGGATGGCAAAATTACGATTTTGCCCCTATACTCCGAAATGTCCCGGAATTTCATTATTTTCACTATCCAACCTCAAATAACATCAATATAAATCAATATTACCCAATTGGGGTAAAATCCTTTTAAAAAAATTCACATTTAGCACTCCGGTGGCAAAATTACCATTTTGCCCTTGTGCTCCAAAAACACTGAAAATCACCATTTTACACTGCTAAACATCATTTTATACTCCAAAAATCATAACTATATGTCACATAATTATTTTTAGTCCACTGTGATCAAATCTTGGTTAAAAATCTCCATAAATCAACAAATAAGAAAATGACCGTTTTGTCCTTAACCGGTCAATTTTCCCGATTAACTCCAAACTGGACCTTGAACTCCAAATCACTATTCTGAGCTGTCCTGTGGGTCTCAAAATTTTGAAATTCCCCTTAGAATTTCCATTAAACTAGGTTGAAGCTCGATTTAACTTAATTGTACCATTAGGTACAATACCGGTTTTCTAACAACTTAGACAGGGTCTCACATTAATACTTTAATATTATTTTATTTAATAAAATATTATTTTATTCTAAAATTTTTCACTTGTCTTCTTTGGTCTCGAAACACATTTTTATGTCTCGGTTTTCTTCCGAATCATCTTTTAGCACACTATTTCATCTTCGATGAAAATATTATTATTTAATTGTTGTTTCTGCACGTGCGAAACATCTTATTTTTGAGCATTCCTTTCATCATTTGTCGTTCTTTAGCACTCCAATTCGCATCAAATGATCATTCGTTTGATCAATAAAGTCTTATTGGTGTCCAACGAGGGTACGGGGTATTACAATCTCCCTCACTTAAAAATAAATTCATCCTCGAATTCAAATCAACCTACAGTGAAGAATCAAAATTCTAAAATTCTTCTACATCACTTCTGTTGGACATTTTCCATATAGGATCTCGATTTTATAAATTATATCAATTTCCAATCTTTATAGAAAACTCTGCAATGTCATATTACATTTATTTATAAATACCACACTTCTCGAATTAAATTGATATTATTCTTCTTCTTATAAAGAGAAATCAAATATATCATTAATCTTAGTCACACCTCCATCAAATCATTATTAAAGCATCAATTATGCATGTTTACATAGCCATCCACAATTCCTCTTCCTTGATCTTTTATCAAGCCTTCCAACATTTGAACATTTATTCAACTATTGACTATCGGTCTAACTCGTCATTCCATCTTTATTTTCATCTACATACTTCCATACCATTTCTATTCGAGTATTTCATAATACGTAAGGATCAAGATGTGCTTTATTTATTTCAAATATATTTAACATCAGAGATGATTCAAATCTAATAACCATTAGTAACCATATTCCCGAAAATAAAACTCCAATACTTTCATGATCGAGTACTCACTAGATAATTTCAACTTATACCACAAGGTATTTCAATAATTAACGATATTCTTGTATATATCTTTATAATCTTAATCAATCTCTTTAATCAATAGCTAATTTATTCATCATCAGCCGCATACAACATATCTACTTTGAAATTTCTCAAATTTACTCTAAATGCCAAATCTCATGCCCTCATTACCAAAGTCTTTACTAGTATATGAATACTCGAAATCTCAAATCATCATCTCTTCCTAAATGGATCTTTATAATTCTAGTAGCTTATTTCTATTCCTTCACCAAGGGTAATATCATTTTATCAAACCATATCACCTTCGTTCTTTAAATATTCGTAACATAATTCAACCTTCGTTTATCTTTATCAAACACTTTGCCTTAATAATTAATTAAATAAATTGAAACTGATGTGGGAGGTACATTTCACAATTTATGTCTTGTATCTACAAGCATATCGAGACCACAACTTCATTAGGTCTAGATATCGGCAGGATGATCATTGCCTCAAACCACCATTTCCAAACATCTTTATATGTTGCAATTCCTTTTTATACTTATGTGACATATCAGTCACGAGCCCTAACTTGACTGCATAGTCTTTTTGCTCCTTCAATTTTAATGTTTCTCATAGTAAAATTCTTTCGAACTATGTCATCATGGTATTCACAGAGTGGATTCAAGTCCATAACTTATAGTTCAATGTCTAAAGTAGTGAACATAATCTTATCGTTAGAGTTTTACTCTTACCTACCAATCATAACTCTTTGTTCATTCACTAATACATTGTTTGGTTACTCTCCAACCATTCATGATCATCCAAATTCGACCTCTTATAACTAGTCAAACTAATGCATTCTCACACATTTCCATATATTTCCAAAACACTTAAACACTCCCTTTAATACAATTTTGTTGAAAATTTAAATAATCAAAGGCTAATCTCCAAAGTTTTTCACAACCTTAACATTTCAATGTATGCTTATTAATATTCCAACTTATTGGTTCCCAATGGACATTATTTTAAGATCTCTCAAAGTATCCGTGTTCTCAATCTAGATCATATAAAATTAACTTAGTATGATTACATTAATTATCCTTAAACTTCTTAAGCGCGATGTAACAATATCCATATTTCTTCCATTGCTCATCCAATCACATTCTGGTATGCGCATATGCTTTATGATCTTATTGACCCTTTAGGTTCATCTTTACGGGATCACTGAATCTTATACCATATCACAATTCCTAAAAGTCATCCTCGTTTCTCGTTTTCCTTTTGTACTTCCATCATATACATCCTTATTCATTTCGATATTAATTTCTCACTTAAGATTTAGATTCATAGGAGTCATTGCAAGAGGTGCATATTGGGATTACCTTCAATCATCCTTGTATTATTTGTTTACACCAATATACCAATACTTTTCCTTTAACATCTACACAATCAGCTTTGATATTTATAAAACTTAATATAGATTTTACTTAAGTGTCCCTCGACATTATCTCCAATATCTAATTTCAACCTTGAGCTAATTCATGCTTTAATAACTACAATCCAACATAGTTCCATCAAACCTTGAGATCTCATTGTCACTTAATTGAATTCAAAAATCATCTCCATTTAAACTGTTATGCACCTATTTAGCACCTATTCGCATTTAAATATCTCAAAAGTTCAGCACTTATTCAAATATAGGCAGAACAAACCTAATTAACACAGTGCATTAACCTTCATGTATGTAAGTATCAGTTTTCATCTCTTTAATACTTAATTTATAAACCACGAGTGGATCCCAATAATCATAATTTATTCTAGTCAAAATATACCTTTTATTATCATTATCGTAAGTTCCCCTTTATATCAACCTCAAACACCATCCATAGTCATCAAATTTTTTCCCATTGACAACCATGGACTCATATTATACTCCACTTATTGAATAAGTTATTACAGATTTATTAGTCCAATTTCACTTTCCTCCACTCTTGGTCGAAGGGGTATATCACCGAATTAGCCTTTCATTAAAAACATCTGCTTAAAATATTTCCAATAGTAGCTCGTGTCTCGGGTGGCATCTCAAACCTGAACATCGGTAATCAATTGTCATTATTTAATCATCACTTACGATTACACAAAGTGGTTTTCTAAGATAAAGAGTCTACGCAACCTCTTGTCTATAATCGATGCTACAGTCACTAATTATAGACAAGACTCTATGTCAACCCCACTACTCCGTTGTTTAACACAAGAATATCCTAGGACTCTACTAAACCTAGAGCTTTGATACCACTATTGCAACGACCTCTCCCCGGTCGCTGTCTACGTTCGAGACTTCTGGGAAGACCTGTCAAATCTCGAACATGCCTATCTAGTATTGCCCGTTAATCCACTACATTCAATCACCATATAATATTGATACTTTCATATACTAAATTGAACCATAAATATAAAAATCAATACAAACTTTTTACCTTTTATTCTCAAGTTTGTACATTAAAATCTATAATCTCTAAATTAATGCTTATATTAAAATTTAGAATCTGTTTACAACTTCATAAATAAATTACTAGAACTCGACCTCTAACAGCTTAGCGACTCGGAATAAATTGCTAAGAGATGCCTTTACATATCCACAGGAAACTGAGCACGCATATAATTATGCGCTAGATCGATCCCTGTCTGCAAAAAGGGAAATAAAAGGGTGTGAGCCTCATAGACTCAGTGAATATCATCGACTCAGCGAGTAGGATGTAGATGGGAAACAATCAAGCAGTGGATCAGTTGAATGTAAAAATGAAGGATTACAAAAATAGTTTATTTCAAACATTCATTTGTGCCTTACATATATGTATAGAAAAGATCAAGAGTTCTCTTTATAATATATTTATTCCAAAAAAAATACGTATACATATGTGTCAAATCTGGTGTGCATAACAAATTTCACATAGAAATCATTTAGAATAATTTATTCAAATTGACTTCCTTAAATCCGGCAAGCTCCCGTAAAACCAAACTTTAATCAGGTGTATACATTATTCACAAATTGCCTAGCACACGAAGGTAAAATTCATATAACAGTGAAACCAACGGGAGCTGCGAAAAACCATTTAATTCCATTTTCACCATGCAAAGAAATATGATTCGAAATTTTAAAACTCATTTCAAGCCATATAAAACAATTACATTTTGTCAAAAATAAACGACAAGGCTTATGACTTCCTGAAAAGCTTGGCTCGTGCCAAAAACATTATCATACTCGGTCTTCAGGGATACCTTGGCCTGGGCCTATCCCAACCGAGTCCGCCAAGGCTATTAAAAAGTCATGTACTCATAAAACATGTTTTATTTGGAAAAGGTAGCTATTCCTTGGCGTTGGTTGAGTTCACCTTCACGTGGTGGTTCGGCGTGAAGTGAACTCTGTCCATACTTCAGGAGATACCCTACGTGCCTTTCCAACCGATGTAAAAATATAACTGGGTTTATCGTGCCCCTCCAAAAGGCTAGTCCACGAAAACCCGTCTACTACAGTAGCTCCTAATCCCACCAATCCAATAAAAGTTAATAGCATGACATGGCGATTTTATCACTATCCAGCCTATCAAGGCAAAATCAAAAGTGAGTATATTTTCACACAATTACTAAGACAGCCATTCATGCCAATATTGTCATAAGCCATTCAATTGCAAAACAAATTAGAAATCTCATTTCATTTATAAAAACTACCTTAAATATCGTTTATATCCTTGAAGTATCGTTCCGAATCTATTGCCAAACATTCAATACAAAAGTCATAAAATCTATCGTTATGTTCACAAAATAAAGTTTAATGCATGATTCATAAAATACCGAACATAGGGAAATTAAACCTCATCATCATGTATGCACATTACGCAGATATATAAGGCACCATTTAGGAGATAAATCAGGTTGAAAAGCTTGTTTTCCATTTTTAAAACGCTTTACGTATAAGGCATACTTATACATATCCAAAATAATTTCTAAAATAACTTACAACCACAAATTTCTTAAAATTTTACCAACGTATGCTTTTCACAGTAGTTCGCGTGCAGTAAATCATGCGAATGTATATATATAGATATATGAAAATTTTAAAATAGACACCCCTTACTCACCTCACAATAGTGGGATATTTCTTCACTATTGATTCGTACGCGTATATATAATTATTCCTATTTGTCGATCACATACTTCATTCGGCACGCCTCCATTACAAACTTTCCTAGCAACAATTTAAATCCCATATACTTAATCACACATTTGTATGGGTAGCAACTCAATTAAAAATTCCTTAAGCAACTTGCATATTTTTCATCCAAAATATGCACAATATTTTTAACTACCGATAAACCTTGAAATATAACATTAACTTACCATTGGGCTTTTTCCATTTCTTCATTACCTTTGGGCCACTCTCCATTGGCTTTTCAATTTTTTTTCCTATTTGGGCTAAGCCCATTTATCTCCTATTGGGCCATACCCATTTTTATTTCTTATTAGGCCATGCCCATTTATTTCTACTTGGGCCATGCCCACATTTTTTTTTGTTTCTTCCTTTTTTTTCTTTTTTTCTCTTTTCCACGTTTTTCCTTCTTCTTCTTTCCAGCCCGTCACTTCCTTCACCACCGTGGCGTCCTCTCAAAACTGGTCACCAAAGCCTCATTTTTTCACCTTTTTTGCTACCATTTTTTTGCTCTAAAAATCAACTCTTATCCTTTCTTAAAGTGCAGAATTTTTTTCAGCTTTCTTTCCTCCCTCAAAGTGTAAATTTTTCAGCTTTCTTCCTCCCTCAAAGTGTATAATTTTTTAGCTCCAAAACCACCACATTTCAGCAACTAAAACCTTGAATTTTCAGCACCAAAATCAGCCTTAAAAACCTCAAAAATTCTAGCAATTAACCTAAAAAAAATCAACTTTTTTACCTAAAAATTTTCAACTTTTTCTTCCTAAAATTTGTAGCAAAACTGTTCTCTTTTTCTCTTCCTCTCCCTTTTTCTCATCCTTTCCTTTCCCTTTTTGGCTCGATTTTTCTCTCTTCTTCATGACCAACTTCTTTTATTTTCTTCTCTTTCTTTCTTCTTTCACTTGGCTTTTTCTTTGTTTCTTTCTCTCTTTAGCCAACCTTCACTTCTTTTTCTCTTTTATCTGTTTCTTTTTTTGACCGTCCACTCTTTTAGACATTTCTCCTATCTTTTTTCTCCTTTTTTCTCTTTTATATCTTATCCTTTGATCACACCATGTGGTCGGCCTCATCATTTCGTCTTTTCCTTTATTTTCTTTCATTTCTTTCATTTGATTTTGTCCACATTCTCTTCTTGTCTCATGTGACCACTCATGCATATTAAAAGAAATTGTTTGACTTTTCTTCAGAAACTTTTATCAAGTCATTGGAAAATTTACTATTTAATCCTCCAAGCTCTCATCTCTTTTTAATTAAATCCTCATACAATCTTTTAAATTTTTATATCATTACTCCACTTCATTTTATTTGATACACCACTCTCTAATTTTCATGTTATAAAATTAATTCCTCCAATAATTAAATTTACATACTAGGCCTTAACTTCATTTATTTAACATACCTTCCTCTAAATTTCATAATTTTAAGATTAATTCTTCCGACACGTGTAAAATTCTAATTTCCTTCTATCTTTCTTCTCTTACACGTGTATGACCAAAATATCGACATCGTATTTCAACGCGGTGTCACCATAATATTTAAATATTTACTTACCGCATTAGCTCAATTTATTAAAATTGCACTATACAATGCAATTGTCGTCATATTCCTCCAAAATTCTTCTTGACTTCTTCTCCCCCACTTAAATTAGTCATATTCCATTTTTCATGACTAATTCTGACAACAAATAAAATATTAATATTTTAATATTATTTTATTGAATGAAATATTATTTTATTTTAAAATTTTTAACTTGTCTTTTTTGGTCCCGAAACACATTATCATATCTCGGTTTACTTCCAAGTCATCCTTTAGCTCACTATTTCACCTCCAACGAAAATATTATTATTTAATTATTGTTTTTGCACTTGCGAAATATCTTATTCTTGAGCGTTTCTTTTGTCATTTGTCGTTCTTTAGCACGCCAATTCACATCAAATGATCATTCGTGTCAAACCCGACCCTAAATTTATTTGACATGACATTTATATATGTGACATCATGCCTACATATTTGAATAGTTCGGTAGAGTTGATAAAAGACGGTATTGTACTTAGAAGTACAACTAAGTTGATTTAAACTTCAAACTAATTAAAATAGGAATTTTAAGGTGAAATTGAGAATTTCACTATCCAGGGATTACTCAAAACAGTGATTCAGAGTTCGATGGCCAATTTGGAGTTAATCGAGAAAAGGACCGGTTAGGGGTAAAACGATCATTTTGCCATTTAAGGACAAAATGGGGATTTTTAGCAAAGATTTTGATCACATTTGATCAAGAATGATTATTTGGAGTAACATATGAGGTTTAGTAGTGAAATATTTTCAATTCTCGATATTTTTGCAATATAGGGGTAAAACGGTAATTTTGCCTTACTAGGGCAAAACGGTAATTTCCACCACCAAAATTTGTCCAAAATCAAGGATTTTGTTTGACAATAAAAAGGATAAATATGTAAATATTTTTGGTGGGAAATTAAGTAGAAAAAGTCAAAAAAAATTAAAATAATGGACCAATGGCTTTATGCCATGTGTCAAGTTTTAAAATTTTATTATAAAACCACAAAAATCAACTTATAACCTTCATTTTCTCTCACCAAAGTTGGCATAAACCAGAATCAAAGAGAAAGGAAAGGAAACAAAGGGGAAAAAACAAAAACCTAGCCAAAAATCAAGAGATTTCAAGGGTTTTTCAAAGATCAAGCAAAGTGAAGGTAAAATTTCTTTAGGTTGGCTTTAAACCTAGCTTACCCATGCTTTAGTTTTTATTTTCCATGGTTGAATATTGAGTTATCATGCTGAAATGAAGAAGGCTGAATGGGTATGAGAGAGATTTGATAATGGAAAATATTTTATTTTTAGTTATGTTGATGTTTGGTGATAGTTAAGCATGGTTATGAACAAAACTATAAGAAAAACATTCAATCTCTCTAGGGTTCTTCATTGGCCAAATCATGAAGGTTGAATATCAATGAGGGATTGTTTGTATTTCAAGGAAAATGGCTTGGAAAAATGAAGAATTAAGTGAGAAATATGACTAGGAAAAATGACGGTGTTAGTGTACCATAATAATCGAATTTTTACATGAAGAAATTGAAGGATTTTAATGCTGAAATTAAGTTATTTGAAATGTGATTGGTGAATTAAGATAGTAGAGGAGAAATGAAGAAATTTGAAAGTGATTTGGACACAATTGTCAATTAATCGGGCGATTGGTCGAATTTAATCGATAACGTGTTTAAGCGATATTCGGACGAATTTTTCATTTCATATCATGCATTAGTAATTTAAATTAGTTTATATTAACTTAGGGGAAATATAGGAAATTCTCCAATTTTGTTCTGTGTCAAGGTGGTGAGACGTCGAAAAAAGGCAAAGAGATTGCGCTTGAGGACCATTAGTCCGAGTGCACTCAAAATCTGAATTTTTAACAACTGTGAGTGAACATATTATCGCCTTATTTATCTAAAGCGATTTTTATTTAATTTAATGATTTTATGATAAGATTATTTGATTTGGTGAATTACCTATTTTATGTGAAAAAATTGTAGATTTTCTAAATAAATTCAATTTATAAAATCAATTTGATTTTTCTAAATTGAATTGAAAATTTTATGATTGATTTGAAAATTTGAGTAATTGGAGACCTTATGTTATATTGTAAAGCATGATTTGAATCAATTCGCTTATGGTATTATGGCATGATTGGCTATCTTATTAATTATGTTGAAAATTGTGAACTGTCTATTTTACTCTGATAAATTACTTAGAAATTAAATTTGCCAAATTATGCTAGTAAATGTTTTATTTAATTGGTGGATTATTATCTATTGTAATAGATGGGTTTTTGTGAACTGACCTAATTAGAGGTGGCACAGTAAAACCCATAAATATTTTTCTCTCAGTTATAGAGGCGTGCAAGGTTATTTAATTGTCTTGAGATATGATAGAGTTCACTTCACGCTAAACAGTCACATGAAGGCGAACTCTGCTAACGCCAAGGATCTGCTGCATTTTTGGAAAAATTATAAATTTGAGCAGCCTTAGCGAACTCGGTTAGATACCTCGGCCAAGGTATCCCCGAGTATGTATTTCATGGCACGAGCCACTATTTTGATAAATCATAAGCCCTATTATTATTATCATATTTATTATTATGCAAGTAAATTAAAATTACTCGCACTGGTTTAAATAAGGTTTCATGTTATGAAACCTTTCAAGATAAAAAGGTTTTCCTTGTCTCTTATTACTGCCCTTTAGATATTTTAGGATATATTTATTTACTCACTGAGTTGTGTAAACTCACCGCTCTCCCTTCCAACATTTCAGGGCTAGACTAGTTGTAGATAGCGGTGTTTGCTGAGGACGACAATTGATTTTGCAACCTCATCAATAGTACGTTTCCGTGCTCTTTACTTTTGTATATTCGTGGGCACACAAGTCACTGTAAATGTATCTACACACTTTGTTTATTGGTATTTCAGTATATATGAATTTATTTTGTATTTACGCTATAAAACTTAATTACCTAACACCCTATAAATATTATTTTATAATAAATTGAAATGTTTGATTTAATACTTTTATTATATTATGATAAATACTATTTCTTTTAAAATGAATGTTTTATATAGTAAAACATGTCTCTGATTTCAAAATATATGTTTTCCATGTATTTGGGACGAAATTACTGGAATTCAAAATTTTTTTATAAAAATGATGAAAATGTCCTTGTGAGTCGAAAGTCAGTTTGTGAAAGTTTTGGCTTGGAAATGACTAATAATTTGTAAAAAAGTAATGTTCAATGACTGTCGCTTACAAGGGAGGTAAGAAAACTGATACGATAGCCTTACGGGGTTTCGATCGGTATTCGAGGTATGAATACCTATCGAGACGTCACGGTTGTTGTCGTGGGCCCGATGGGAGTTCGGGGTCGTGAAAATTCAATTTGTATTAGAGCTCTTGGTTTCAAAGTTTGATTTTAAAGTGTTGGTTTTAAAAAGTCGTTTTAGAATTTACAGTGTCAATATGGCTCTGATTTAGGTTAAGTTAGGTTAGGTTTACTAGGATGGATTTGCATACGGAACTTGAGGTCGCTTAAATCTACGTAAATTTTTCTTTATAGATCGATATGCCTCCTAGACGTGAACAACCGCCCGTTTCTCAATCAGTCGAGAGAGAAAGGGGTAGTTCCCAACCTCGGCTGTTAGAGGCGATAAAGAAGGAGACGACTGCATCTACATTTCAAGTAGCACCTGCTGCTGAACAAGCAAAGAGTCCTCCACATCCACCACCTCCTCCGCCACCTATGGGTATTGTTGTCATGCCACCCGAAGCAGCACAAGCATTGCCAGCATTCTTTGCCATGATGGCTGGTCAAGCACAGACTAGTCAGGTTCCACCTCCAGTGCCTCTAGTTATGCCTACAGTACCACCACCGATGCCAAAAGTTTCCATTTTCAAGAAACTAAATAAAGCTAGGCAACTTGGCTGTGTTTTTTTTGCTAGTGAGTTGGATGCAACCGCGTTAAAAGATTGCATCGATCAAATATCAGAGACCTTTGTGGATATGAGACTAGATGACAAGATGAAACTAATGATGGCCACAAGGTTGTTGGATAAACGGGCTCGTACTTGGTGGAGCACAGTAAAATCTCGTTCCACTAAGCCATTGACCTGGACAGATTTTCTTAGAGAGTTTGATGGTAAGTACTTCACATACTTCCATCAGAAAGAGAAGAAAAGAGAATTTTTGAGCCTGAAGTAAAGGAATTCAATGGTGGAGGAGTATAAGACTCGTTTTAACGAGTTGATGTTGTATGTCTGAAAATTGGTGAGGACGGAGCAAAATCAAGCAAGTCACTTTGAGGAAGGGCTCCGTAATGAGATCAAAGAGAGGATGACTGTAACTGGCAAAGAGCCTCAAAAGGAAGTGGTGCAGATGGCTCTAAGGGTCGAAAAGCTCGTTAATGAAAATCGAAGAATGCGGGTTGAGTTTGTTAAGAGGAGGAACCCGATTGTATCCTCCAGTCGCCACCTAAGAGAGGTAGGGACACATCTGTTTTTGGGAGTACTGCTTTTGTTTCACTAACATCTCCTTGACCCCAATTTTTGGAATCGCAATAGAGACCTTCGAGGTTCAGTAAATCGGGGATGACTAGTTTGAGAAAGAGTTACGAAGGTTTAGACAGATGCAAAAGATGTGGGAAATTTTATATTGGGCCATGCAAGGTGCTTGTACAATGCTATCATTGTGGACAGACGGGTCATATTAAGAGGAATTGCTCGCAGTTCGGACAAGGTACTGTAGCTGACCCATCTACATCCGTTCACACTGACATACAAAGGAGAGAGTTGGTTGGACCACAATAGAGGCAAGGAGTGGTCATATGATCCAGTGTGGAGAGTAACGCTCCAGCACATCTATCTTTCAGACCACTGGTTCGAACTCCAATGAGGGTATTTGCAGTTACAGAGGAGGAAGCACGTGCTCGACCTAGCACCGTGACAAGTATCATGTCTTTATTTGGTAGAGATGCATATGTTTTAATTAGCTCTGGCTCTAATAGATCTTACGTCAGTACAACATTTGCATCATTTGTGGATAGAAACCTGTCACCATTAGAGGAAGAAATCATAGTTCACACTCTTCTATGAGAGTAACTAGTTTGAAACAGTTGCTATAGAGATTGTGGAATAAGAGTCGGTGATGAAGTATTTATGGGTGATTTGATTCCTTTAGAGATCTAGGATTTCAATTTGATATTAGGTATGGACTGGTTGAGTTCTCATCAGGCGAATGTGGACTGCTTTAGAAAAAAAGTTATTTTTCGGAGTTCGGAAGGAGCAGAGATTGTATTTGCAGGGGAACGCCGGATATTATTGTCTTGTGTAATTTCGGCCATCAAAGCTTCGAAATTGGTACAGAAAGGATACCCAGCTTATTTGGCCTATGTGATTGATACTTCAGTAGGGGAACCTAAGTTAGAGGATGTCCCAGTAGTGAGTGAGTTTCCAAATGTATTTCCTAATGACTTACCGTGATTATCTCCAGATCGAGAGCTTGAGTTCCCTATTGATTTACTCTCGGGTACTGCACCTATTTCTATTCCCCCATATTGAATGGCTCTCGTAGAATTGAAGGAACTGAAGGCTCAGTTACAAGACCTAGTAGATAAGGGTTTCATTCACCTCAATATTTCTTCTTGGGGAGCACCAGTCTTGTTTGTTAAGAAAAAGGATGGTACTCTTTGACTATATGTCAATTATCGACTGTTGAATAGAGTGACCATCAAGAATAAGTATCCTTTACCCCAGATAGATGATCTCTTTGATCAGTTGCGAGGTGCTATGGTATTTCTAAAATTGACTTAAGGTTTGGGTACTATCAGTTGAAGATTAAGGAGCAGGATGTACCCAACACTGCATTCAGGACTGGATATGAGCATTATGAATTTTTGGTGATGCCATTTGGTTTGACTAATGCCCCAGCAGCATTCATGAATCTTATGAACAGGGTGTTTCATCCGTATTTAGACAAGTTTGTGATAGTCTTTATTGATGACATCCTGGTATATTCGAGGAGTAATGATGACCATGATGCCCATTTATGTATTGTGTTGCAAACTTTACGTGAGAGACAACTCTACGCCAAATTCTCTAAATGTGAATTCTGGCTTAAGAAAGTGATATTCTTAGGACATGTAGTATCTGGAGCTGGAATTTATGTAGTCCCAAGAAAATCAAGGCAATATTACAATGGGATCAACAAAGAACAGTCACAGAGATTCGGAGTTTTCTCGGATTAGCTGATTATTATTGGAGGTTTGTTTAGGGATTTTCCCTAATAATTGCTCCATTGACCTGCTTGACTCGTAAGGGAGTTAAATTTGATCGGGACGATGTCTGTGAGAGTCGGTTTCAAGAGCTCAAGAATAAATTAACCTCTGCTCCCGTTTTAACACTTCTAGTGAATGGAAAGGAGTTTGTGGTATATAGTGATGCTTCTAAATTGGGTTTGGGATGTGTAATGATGCAGGATGAAAAAGTAATAGCCTATGCTTCCCGACAATTGAAGAAGCATGAGGTAAACTACCCTACCCATGATCTTGAATTAGCAGTAGTAGTTTTCGTACTAAAGATTTGGAGACACTATCTGTATGGTAAGCGTTGTCGGATTTTTACTGATCATAAAATTTTAAAGTATTTGCTCACCCATAATGAGCTTAATTTGAGACAAAGAAGATGGTTGGAGTTAATAAAGAATTACGACTTAGTGATTGATTATCACCCTGGGAAGGCGAATGTAGTAGCAGACGCCTTAAGTCTTAAATCCTCGTCATCGACAGCAATAGCATTTCAAAGTTCTTATCTCTCTATGTTAATTGAAATGAAGTCCTTAAGGATCTAGATGAATATTGGTGAAAATGGATCTTCACTTGCCAGTTTCTTGGTAAGGCCTTCATTGTTGAATCAGATTAAAGAGTTGCAACAATTTGATGATGAGTTGAGACAAGTAGCTCAAAAGCTACAAGATGGGGAAGTTAGTGAATTCAGACTCGGAGATGATGGTATGCTGATGTTTAGAGATCGAGCTTGTGTTCCAAGTGATGGACGGTTAAGACAAGCTATTTTAGAGGAAGCATATTCATCTGCCTACGCCATGCATCCCGGTAGCACCAAGATGTATCAGACTATTAAGGAGAACTACTGGTGGCCGGGCATGAAGAGAGACATAGCAGAATTTGTAGCAAAATGTCTCGTACCCTAACAAGTTAAAGCGAAACATCAGAAGCCAACAAGTACTCTTCAGCCTTTACTGATTCTCGAGTGGAAGTGGGAACATGTAACTATGGATTTTGTGTTGAGTTTGCCACAAACATAGAGCAGGAAATATGCTATCTGGGTGATTGCTGACAGATTAAGTAAGTCTGCTCATTTTCTAGCTATCCATAATACATACTCTATTGAGAAATTGGCAAAGCTCTACTTAGATGAAGTAGTGAGACTACACGGAGTACCAGTTTCCATTGTGTCAGACTTGGATCCTCGATTCACATCTCGATTCTGGCCAAAATTTCAGGAAGTTATCGGAATTAATTTCAAATTTAGCACTGCCTTTCATCCGTAGACCGACGGTCAGTCTGAGAGGACTATTCAGACCTTAGAGGACATGTTACGGGTTTGTGTCATCAACTTCACAAAGAGTTAAGATAGACACTTGCCTATGGTTGAGTTTGCATACAATAATAATTTTCAGTCCAATATTGACATAGCACCATACGAAGCTTTGTATGGAAGAAAATGTCGAACTCCAATATGTTGGGATGAAATAGGTGAAAGGAAACTGGTTAGCATGGAATTGATAGATTTAACTAATGACAAGATTAAAGTCATCTGGGAGCGATTAAAGGCAGCACAGGATAGGCATAAGAGCTATACTGACAGAAGGAGAAAAGATTTGGAATTCAAAGTCGACGATAAAGTTTTTCTTAAGATTTCTCCTTGGAAAGGTAACAACTTAAAAATACTGAAAATATTAAGTTGTATTTGATTTCACTATTATGATATATTGTGGTATCTATTGGGTAATGAAAAGTGTGATTCGATTCACGAAGCGAGGAAAGCTCAACCAATAATATATCGAACTCTTTCGAATTTCTGAAAGGATAGGGCCAGTGGCTTACAGACTTGAGTTACCCCCAGAGCTAGATCGAATCCATAATGTCTTCCACATTTTGATGCTGAAAAAGTATGTACCTGACCCTTCTCATATTCTCGAAGCACCTCCGGTGGAATTGCATGAAAGTTTGCAGTTTGAGGTGAAACCGGTAAGCATTCTAGATCGAAAGGATCGAATAATGAGGAACAAGAGCATTCCCATGGTGAAAGTCTTGTGGAAGAATGCTCGTATGGAGTAAATGACGTGGGAAGTCGAACAAAAAATGAAGAACCAATACCCACACTTGTTTTTGAAATTGGGTAAGTTAAATTTTGAGGATAAAATTTTATTTTAAAGGGGGTAGTGTTGTCAAACATGACCTTAAATTTATCTGACATAACATTTATATATGTGACATCATGCTTGCATATTTGAATAGTTCGGTAGAGTTGATAAAAGCTGGTATTGTACTTAGAAGTATAAATAAGTTGATTTAAACCTCGAACTAATTAAAATAGGAATTTTAAGGTGAAATTGAGAATTTCACAGTCCAGAGATTACTCGAAACAGTAATTCGGAGTTCAAAGGGTAATTTGGAGTTAATCGAGAAAATTGACCGATTATGGGCAAAACGATTATTTTGCCTTTTAAGGACAAGGTGGGGATTTTTAACAAAGATTTTGAAGACATTTGATCAAGAATGATTATTTGGAGTAAAATATGAGGTTTAGCAGTGAAAGATTTTCAATTCTCGATATTTTTACTGTATAGGGGTAAAATGGTAATTTTGCCTTACCAAGGGCAAAACGGTAATTTCTACCACCAAAATTTGTCCAAAATCAAGGATTTTGTTTGACAATAAAATGGATAAATATGAAAATATTTGTGATGGGAAATTAAGTAGAAAAAGTCAAAAAAATTAAAATAATGGACCAATGGCTTTATGCCATGTGTCAAGTTTTAATATTTTATTATAAAACTATAAAAATCAGATTATAACCTTCATTTTCTCTCACCAAAGTTGGCATAAACCAGAATCAAAGGGAAAGGAAAGGAAACAAAGGGGGAAAAACAAAAACCTAGCCAAAAATCAAGAGATTTCAAGCATTTTTCAAAGATCAAGCAAAGTAAAGGTAAACTTTCTTTAGTTTGGCTTTAAACCTAGCTTACGCATGCTTTAGTTTTTATTTTCCATGATTGAATATTGAGTTATCATGCTGAAATGAGGAAGGCCTAATGGGTACGAGAGAGATTTGATAATGGAAATTATTTGATTTTTAGTTATGTTGATGTTTGGTGATAGTTAAGCACGATTATGAACAAAACTATAAGAAAAACATTCAATTTCTCTAGGGTTCTTCATTGGCCGAATCATGAAGGTTGAATATCAATGAAGAGTTAAGTGAGAAATGTGACTAGGAAAAATTACGATGTTAGTGCACCGTAATGATCGAATTTTTACATGAAGAAATTGAAGGATTTTAATGCTGAAATTAAGTTATTTGAAATGTGATTGGTGAATTAAGATATTATAGGAGAAATGAAGCAATTTGGAATTGATTTGGACACAATTGTCAATTAATCGGGCGATCGCTCGAATTTAATGGATAACGCGTTTAAGCGATATTCTGACGAATTTTTTATTTCATATCATGCATTAGTAATTTAAATTAGTTTATATTAACTTAGGGGCAATATAGTAAATTCTCTAATTTTGTTCTATGTCAAGGTGGTGAGACGTCGAAAAAAGGCAAAGAGATCGCGCCTGAGGACCATTAGTCCGAGTGCACCGGAAATCCGGATTTTCGACAACTGTGAGTGAACATATTATCACCTTATTTATCTAAAGTGATTTTTATTTAATTTAATGATTTTATGATAAGATTATTTGATTTGGTGAATTACCTATTTTATGTGAAAAAAATTATAGATTTTCTAAATAAATTCAATTCGATTTTTCTGAATTGAATTGAAAATTTTATGATTGATTTGAAAATTTGAGTAATTGAAGACCTTACGTTATATTGTAAAGCATGATTTGAATCAATTGGCTTATGGTATTATGGTATGATTGGCTATCTTGTTAATTATGTTGAAAATTGTAAATTGTATGTTCTACTATGATAAATTACTTAGAAATGAAATTTGCCAAATCATGTTATTAAATGTTTCATTTAATTAGTGGATTATTACCTACTATAGTAAATGGGTTTTTGTGGACCGACCTAATTAGAGGTGGCACGGTAAAACCCATAAATATTTTTATCTCAGTTGTAGAGGCATGCAGGGTTATTTAATTGTCCTGAGATATGATAGAGTTCATTTCACGCTAAACCACCACATGAAGGCGAACTCTGCTAACGCCAAGGATCGGCTGCATTTTTGGAAAAATTATAAATTTGAACAGCCTTGGCGGACTGGGTTAGATACCTCAGCCAAGGTATCCCCGAGTATGTATTTCATGGCATGAGCCACTATTTTGATAAATCATAAGCCCTATTATTATAATTATCATATTTATTATTACGCGAGTAAATTAAAATTACTCGCACTGGTTTAAATAAGGTTTCATGTTATGAAACCTTTCAAGATAAAAAGGTTTTCCTTGTCTTCTATTACTCACCTTTAGAAATTTTAGGAGATATTTGTTCACTCACTGAGTTGTGTAAACTCACCACTCTCCCTTTCAACATTTCAGGATCAGACTAGTTGTAGATAGCAGTGTTTGTTGATGACGACAATTGATTTTGTAACCTCATCAATAGTAGGTTTCCGTCCTCTTTACTTTTGTATATTCGTGGGCACATGAGTCATTGTAAATGTATCTACACACTTTCTTTATTGGTATTTCAGTATATATGAATTTATTTTGTATTTACGCTATAAAACTTAATTACCAAACACCCTATAAATTTTATTTTCTAAGAAACTGAAATGTTTGATTTAATATTTTTATTATATTATGATAAATATTGTTTCTTTTAAAATGAATGTTTTATATAGTAAAACATGTCTATGATTTCAAAATATATGTTTTCCATGTATTTGGGACGAAATTACTGGAATTCAAAATTTTTTAATAAAAATGACGAAAATGTTCTTGTGAGTCGAAAGTCAGTTTTTGAATCTTTTGGTTTGGAAAGGACTAATAATTTGTAAAAATATAATGTTCAGCGACTGTCACTTACAAGGGAGGTAAGAAAACTGATACGATAGCCTTGCGGGGTTTTGGTCGGTATTTGGGGTATGAATACCCATCGAGACGTAGCGGCGGTTGTTGTTGGCCCGATAAGAGTTTCGGGTTGTGACAATTCGTTTGATCAATAAAGTCTTATTAGTGTCCCACGAGGGTATGGGGTATTACAGGCCCCCTTTAAAATCTCTCATCTCAAATCATCAATGTTTGAGACATACATTCTAGATCCATATCTAAGTAATCCATTAGTGCCTTTAGTGGAAATTTTCCCTTCCTCGCATGAGGATCCTTTAAAGCTTTTGCCACAAAATTATCCTTGTCTTAGGCTTTGTTAATGCGATCCATCAACATTGGTTTCACTTTGAAGTGGGCTAACAATGCCTCAGTATCATTAACCTTAAATCAAATGGCCATATCACCCAACTCGTGCATACCTTGCATCAATGATCTCCTCTTAACTAAGACGTGGGTTAACCTCCCTATAGAATTCTAGCTCGAAGCATCTGCCACCATGTTTTCTTTGTCAAGATGATAAAGTATGTTGTAGTCATAATCCTTAAGCAACTCTAGCCATCGACGTTGCCTAAGATTAAGATCTTTTTGCTCAAAAATATACTTGAGACTTTTGTGATCTATATAAATCTTACAAGTATTGCCATACAAGTAATGCCTTCTTATCTTCAAGGCAAAAACTATGGTTGTCATCTTTAAATCATGTGTGGGATTATTTTGCTTATGTTTCTAAAGTTGTTAAGATGCGTACATAAGCACATTACCTTGTTACATCAAAACACACCTAAGTCTTATTTGTGATGAGTCACAATAAATCATATAACCCCTTGTACCATAAGGGAAACTCAACATTGGAGCGATGGTGAGACAAGACTTGAGCTTCTAAAAGCTCTCTTCACATGCATCCACAATATGAACTTAAAATTCTTTTGTGTTAACCTAGTCATAGGAGTAGCTATCTAGGAGAAATCTTTAACAAATTTCCTATAAGATCCAACCAACCCCAAAAAACTTCGAATCTTAGTTATTAAAATAGGCCTTGACCATTTCTCCATGGCCTCAATGTTTTTCAGATTTACAATCACGCCATCTTTAAATACTATGTAAACCAAGAAGCTAACATTATCCAACCAAAAAACTCATTTGGAGAACTTGGCATATAATTAATACTCCCTCAAGGTCTGTAATGCCATCCTCAAGTGATGCTTTTGTTCCACTCGATTCCTCGAGTACACTGAGATATCATAAATGAACACAACCACAAACTTATCCAAGGATGGTTTAAACAGCTTGTTCATCATATCTATAAAAGTTGCAAAAGCATTAGTTAAACCAAATGACATAACCAAGAACTCATAGTGACCATACCTCATACAAAAAGTAGTCTTGGGTTGGTTGCCACCTTTAATCCTCAACTAGTGGTACCTCGAATACAGATTAATCTTAGAAAAACACTTGGCCCCTTGCAATTGATGGAAAAAGTCATAAATACATCGGATAAGGTACTTGTTCTTGATGGTTACTTTGTTTAACTACTCGCAGTTGATATAAAGTCTTATCGATCCATCTTTCTTCTTTACAAACAATACTAGTGCACCCCATGGTAAAACAGTAAGGTTTATGAAACCTTTGTCAAACAAATCCTTTAATTTGTCCTTGAGCTCTACTAGTGCTATCTAATATGGTGGGATAGATATGAGACTAGTGTCCTACACCAAGTCAATTCAAAACTTTCTTTCCTTAAAGGAAATCCAAGTAACTTCTCTGAAAACACATCAACATACTTTCTTACAATTGGCACATCAGCCACATTGCGCGCATCCACCTAGGTGTCCAAAACTACTACCAAAAATCTTTGGCATTCGAGTCTCATGAGTCTATGAGTGACCATTACCAACATCACACTACTCGAGGCCATACTACGATCTTTGTGAATATAAAATGGCATCTCTCCAAGGTACTCAAATTTCACCCTCTTGTAATGACAATCCATACTAGCATGGTTGGGGGATAACCAATTGATCCTAAATATCACATCAAAGGAAGCATATCCAAATGCATTAAATTTGCTTAAGTGTCTTTCTCTTTAACGCGACCCACATAAGCTTTATACACATACTCGACATCAAACACTTCTTTTTATGGGTGTGGTTACTACTAAACTTTGCTTTTTCTTGGAACGCTCTCTACCTAAATTAGATGGAAAATATTAGGAAACAAATGAATGTGTAGCACAAAGGTCAGGCAAAACACATGCATCAATATAACAAATAGGTAGTATACTTATGACATCTACATTGAATGCCCATGGATCTTTTGTGGTCAATGCATAAATTCTAGCTAGTTTTTCACAAACTGTACCCTGACCTTCATACCAGATACTCTGCCTTGAGCAGCAATAGTACCCCTACCTCTAGCTCTTTCGGCCTCTTTGATCGGTTATACAGTAATAGGAGCAAGCATTATAGCTGGGTGCATAGATCTTTTTGACTATCGAGCCTTAAGACAATTCCTCATGACATGTCCAAGCAAACCACATGATTAAGAAGATAGGGTATCCTTATGGCACTAACCTTGATGCCTTTTATTACAAATAAGGAACAATGGAGTTGATTGACAATCTTGCCCTAAAGCTTACTTTCTAGATGGCTTACCATCCCACTTATCGTGTCTGTTATCACCACTCCTAAAACTATTCCCTTGATAGGAAGACTAAGTGTTTTTAGGCTAACCTTTGGAAGAAGATCCCCTACTACCCTTCTAATCCTTATGGCTCTCAATCTTGGCCTTCTTAGACCTATCTCTAGTTGCTCAAGTTTCAGCAGCCAAAATCTCTATCCACTGAGCACAATGCAAAGCTAAGGCATAAGAATCAAACTCTCGAAAAGCCACTCCTTTAAACAAAAACTCCATTAAGCCATCACCAAATCTCTTTATCTTTATACCTTCTATGGAGACAAGATATGCTGCATATCCAGCCAATTGAGTAAACTTAACATCATACTTTGCCACTATCATCCTTAAAGTCTACACTAATGCCTCAAACTCTTGGGCTCTAGCATGTCATACATTAGGGACAAAAAGTAATTCAAAAATGTAGTACCAAACTCATCCTAAGTAAACGAAGCAACATTCACTAGCCTGCTCATATGTAAAGATGCATACCATTCTTAAGCCATAACATTCATTCGAAATTCAATTAATTCCATAACTCTAGTACCAAAACATCTTGCTATAGCAAAAATCTTATCTATACCATCTAGAAATGCTTGAGGCTTTTTCGATGCATCAGACCCTATGAAAGAAAGAGATTTCAACCTCAAGAAATCAAGTAAAGAAATATCCAATCTACCTTTCTTTATCTTAAACTACTATCAGTCATCTTGACCCTCTGAGCTAAAGGATGTCTACACACTAGATAGCCCTTCACCTTAATCTTTACCTTAACATCTCTTGGGCAATGATTCTCATAGTTTTACCTATGTCATAAACACCAATCCCTATCTACTAATGGGTCATACCCCCAACTATGTGTCAACCTCTAGAGCTTGATCCTTTACATGTTCATCAATATGGGTCTTAACGATCTCTAAACTCATGGCTCTACCACGTTTACCATGACCTCTAGTAATGGGTGTTTATGGTCTATCTATGACATCTTGGGTTTGGCCATGGACGACATGCTCAAAATGAGCAATGGAAAGAAAATTAAAACTTTATAATTTAAATAACAAAAGCATGCCTCCACCCATGGATCACCTTGGTGATATTTAACACATAAAAGCACAAAATAAATTATAATTCAAAAAGTTACCCTACCAAGTAATTTCGTAATCACAACGGCACTTCTTGAAGCAATCCCGCGAACACTACAAGGAGTAAAAAACCCTAACAAATCAAGTGCTTGGCCTCCAATGGTAGTACTCACGATTACACTTGAACCTTCAACAAATGAGGGACTTTTTTAACTATACTTTGTGCTAGCAAAGAGGACAACAATTGTCCTTTTCTTTTTTTTCACAATCTTGGTCGAACCTCTCTTGAAAATTGCTTCATAAGCAATTTTCCCTTTCACACAAAGGAAGTGGTGCCAAAAAGAGAAAACGTTTTTTTTTTTTGACAAAAACTACGTTTTCTTCAATTGTGAAAACTCTCGTAAGAAAATAGTTAAAAGGTGATTTATATAGTTAGGTTAAAATAACTTCAATTTTGCAATTAAGCCCTCAATATTATGACCATTATAATATTGGGCCCATAACTTAATTAAACTCTTTTAATTAAGTCCTCAAAAATTAAAATCAAAATTAATTTCCTTTATATTTTGTAATCAAGGCCTTATAATAATAAGTATTTATAATTTTGTCTAAAACTTAATTAAACTCTTTTAATTAAGTTTATGGAAGTTAATTACCTAACATGTGATTTAAGTCTAACTTAAATTATTACTCTCCCAATTTAATTCAAATGCAATCATTGTGTATGATCCATTAAGTTCCCAACATGTTGGCATTGGAATTGATTAATGACTCAATTGATTAATATAAATTTCAATCAATTAATTTATAATCAATTCCATAGACCAAGATTGGCATCTAGTAATGAATCATGGCCACCCAATTGTTAGGAGACTCAAAGGGTTCTTTGACAACCTTTCAGTGTACAGTCTATCAGTGAAATTCATTCCCTCATCATATATTCCAGAGATGATAAGAGCTTGGTATAGTGTCTACTCTTATTGACCTCGATATTTGTTCTTGCAATTATAGCATTAGCTTTATAGAGAGTTATGAAACCTTTCCATAATCTCCATGTCGCCTTGGCCAAGGACTTCAATAAGCTAATGTTAATCAAGAACTGAGGATATGTCCTCTAAAACACTTGAGGTGATGATTCCTGTCTTGAGCACTCATTTGCCTTCACATGCTTCATATTATACCCAAAAGCATCATCTTTTAGCATCTTAGGTTAAGCAACCATAGGGATGAAATCAAAGCATAGCACTCCACATATAAAATTCCAAGCCTAGCCCTAACATATTTGCCATGTTATACATGTGGCTGATAGAGTGATTGTATATTTGAACAACTCAAAAAAGTATTTAAAAGTCGGTATTATAACCAGAAGTACAATTGAGATGATTTAAACCTCGAACAAGTTCAAATAAGGATTTTAAGAGTGAAATTGAGGATTTCACAGTCCAAGGATAACTCAAAATAGTGATTCGGAGTTCGAGGTTCGATTTCGAGTCAATTTGGAATTTTCAAAATTCAAGGGCAAAATGGTCATTTTGCCACTTAAAAATTTAATTTGGATATTTAATGAAATTTTTAACCAAGATTAATCATTTGGAGTATAATTTGAGGTTTAGAAGTGAAAATATTAATTCTAGTATTTTTTGGAGCATAGGGACAAAACGGTAAATTTTCACCCCCAACACTAGTCAAATTTGTGGATTTTATTCATAAAGGGAATGGATAAACATGGCATAAATATGTGGTGGAAAATTTGAGTGAAAAAATTCAAAATAATTAAAATTATGGACCAATGACATTTCACCACGTATCAAGCCTTTATTATTTAATGTTAAACATATAAAAATCAGCCCATAAACCCCATTTTCACTCCCATATTTGGCCAAAGGAAGAACAAAAGGAAAAAAAGCAAAAGCAAAGAGAAAACAAAAACCTAGGTGGAAAAATCAATGGGAAATTGTGAAATTCCAAGGAATCAAGTAAGGTAAAATGAAAATTCTTTAATTTTCCTTGAGATCTACATTACCCATGCATTTCTTTTCATTTTCAATGGTTGAGAAGCATGATTTCATAATGAATTCAATTCTGATCAAATGGGTTTGGTGAGAGAAATGATGATGGAATTGTGTTTGATGAATTGAGGTATTAGAAAATGTAACGGAGCAATTTGGAGTTAATCGGACGCCTTAGCAATTTAATCCGGTGATAGGCTGAATTGGGTTAACACCGCATTTAAGCGGTTAACCGAGCATTCCATGCATTCATATAGAAATTAGGTTAATTTTATACCTAATTAGCACAAATGTAGTGATTAATTTATTGTGCAATTTGTCAAGGTGGTGAGCCCTCTGACAAAGGCAAGGAAATCGCACCAGAGGATTAGTAGTCGGGGTACTCGGAATTGATTTTCGAAAACTGTGAGTAAACTTATTATCGTCTTAATTATCTAGAGTAGTTTTTATTCAATTATGTGATTTTATAGAAATGGGTTTAAATGGTAAATTGCTATGTTTTAAGAGAAATTGTGATTTTATAAAATAATTTTATAAATTTTTTGGAAAATTGAATACTAGGTTTGAAATTAGAGTAATTGGAGACTGCCTGCTTGTGTTATAAATTGTGTTTTAAATTATAGGGCTTATAGCAATATGTGAGCATGAATGGCTAAACTGGTTTTCGTGTTGAAAATTATATATATTGTGTATTCAACCTTGAGAGGCTAGATTGTGATAAATTGCCATATCATGCAGTTAAAATTTTATGACATATGTGGTAGATAAAATAATCCATAATCCCTGGAGTGGAAGGTTCTATGGGCCAGCCTAAGAGAGGGGGCACAAAATCAGATTTACCTTACCTCGATTGAAGAGCCACGTGTGGGGTATCTCTGGAGGTAAAGATTTGAGTGCACATCACATGGACCACCACGTGAGAATGAGACTCAGCCAACACCATGGCATGGCTAGATTTTCATATATAAAAATATATTCATGTGTATATGACACTGAATAGTCTTGCGGTCTCGGTCAGATACCTCTGCAGGGGTATCCCCGAGAATGATTTTGGCAAGAGCCAAGTTAAGTTTTTAAGAGATTCATAAGCCATATAAATTATATGTATGTTATGAAATACATTGGGATAGAATATTTTATTTGTCTCTACTCAATTGAAATTAGTTAAGATAAGGTGAATTGTAATACAAAGAATGAATTTGAATTTATCTCTTTTCACTCGACTTTAGACAGTTTAGATGGTATCTGTTTACTCATTGGGATTTCATAATCTCACCCCCTCATTTCCTCACATTTCAAGCTCAGAATATTCCATAGTTAACAGATTTTGTCAAGAACCATCAGTTGGACTTGAATCGGCAAAAGCTGTAGGTTCCCAGCATTCGATGCATTTTGGTTAGTTGAGGGCCTATGTGTCACTGTAACTCTATTTTCATACCTTGGTTGCCTGTATACTAGTATGTAAAAATATATTTAGCTTTTACGCTACGAAAATTATTTACTGATGACTTTATAAAAATTGTGTTATAAGAAAATAGATTATTTTATTGAATATTTTTATTTTATTCAAATAGTCAAATTTTTATTTTAAACAAACATTTTAGATACTTAAATTTGTTTTTAATTACTAAATATATGTTTTCTACTCACCTACTACGTTTTTGACCGGTTTTGAGATTTTCGTAGAAAAATGAAGAAAATGCCACTGTGAGCTGAAAAATAGTATTATATCGTTTTGGTTTGGAAACGACTTATGATTTCTTGAAGTATGAAATTTAATAACTGTCGCTCATTGGGAAAGTGCGAAAGCTAATGCTAAGCCTTGCGGGGTTCTGGTAGGCATTCCGGGTAATGAGTGCCTATCGAGACGTCGCGGCAGTTGTCACGGGCCTGATGGGGAGTTCTGATTCATGACATAAGACAACTTGATGTCTCAAGCCTAGGGACTATTTACACGACTGACACATGAGAAGTGTTGCATAGACACTTGAGTGTATTACCAAATGCACTTCTCACGTCGAGTCATGTTCAGTGAACTTGCTCTCCTAGGCAAGCACCAATACTCTAGTTCCAAGTATCTTTATACTTCAATCTATGAGATTGATTACTTACTTCCAAAGTAAAGAACATAGAATATACCAGTCTCTAAGCATCATTGATGTCCAGTCTCAATGATACATTGATCGGGAACATTTTGAGATTATGCTTTGATGCATAGGAATCTCATAACTGCAACCCATTACAGTTTCCTTACAAGGCATATTAATCTCATGGACTTTATCCAATTAGACTTATAACTCATTATAATTGATGTCTTATTGATGAAGGAAAACCTTTAATCATTCAACATGAGTGATATTATTGCATGATTGGAATCAAGCCTTAACCAATCCTAATTGGCTGCAGGGCTCATCTTAACATTTCCCACTAGCACAAAGCCAATTGTTACCTCATCGTATGTGGATTCAATCCATCTGGCAATCAGGTCTGCATGTAGGCTCGCTTCTGCCTTTCAATGTGGTTAATTACTTTTATCTATCTTCATGACGTCCATGCATCACATCATGTCATATTACTATGTCTAGATCGAATGAGACCCAAGTTCTGTTAGTATGGCTCCATTGTTACATTAACAATGTTTAGAATCTTTTATTAGTTCCATGGACTAACAATCTAAGCATTTTCCTATTAGAGCCCTTTTAATAGGATATATATGACTTTAATTATATACATGTATGTAGTCCTCTTTCTTTCTTTGGAACCATTCCAACTAAACTATGTTGTATGCATCATATGCATTTGTCACTTTTCATTGTGCTATCTACCCTTTTTAAAATTTGGCACTTTCTTTGTATACACATTGCATCCCATGTAATTGTATCACCAAAGAATTGTATTCACTCCTACTAACCTCATTTTGTGTATGAGATAAGTACACTTATACATTTTATTAAATCCAACCCTTTGGATCCCATTTAATAGAACAAAGTGTATAACTTCAATGAAAAACACATTTAGTAGTCCATCTCATATGAATAATACATCTCCAATGTATCCTACTAAATCCATGGAGTTCTCATACATATAATTGTGCATCTTTATGCAAAATCTTAAGAGTTAGATTCCAATGTAACCATGTACTAACTAAGAAACTCCTTGTTTAGTGTCATCATGCTCCCACTAAATCCAAGATCCTTTGTGAGAGTAACAATCTAACTCTTTTGAATTTTATGTGATGTTACATATATACATCTCAATGTATGCTTGGAATCGTATTGGTTTGGAATAATATAATTGGCTACATATATATTGGAGAGATATGGACCAAATCATATCACTATATGAATTTGCTTTCCTCTTTGAATAAACATCTCTATGTTTTATTCATAAGAAAGTTCCATTTCACATGAATCTATATTCATCTTTTGAATAATTAATTAATAAGCAAGAGTAATCTTCACTAAGATCATATCTTAATAAGAATACCTCATACTATATAGCTCATATGATCTTATATTTGAATTCTTTGAACATTTCAAGGTTTTAAATTTTATTTTTTTAAGTATACAAGACAAAATCTTAATTTAGTCTTGTGTTAACTTAATGAATTAGGAACATTTTCCATAACATTTTATGTTCAATGGTTCGTATACATCTATATGTATAAGACCTTTTGAACATACCAAGTCATTCATTTTTTCATGAAAATTGATTTGGTCATATAAGAATTACTAGCTTTTTTATGATTCCCAATTAAAAAGGATCTAAGTATCTTCATATTCTAATTCTTACTTCAATGACCAAGACAAAAATGCCATAATTGTAATCATATGCAATCAGTTTTCTTGACATTTATATTGAGCATTGACTTACTACTATTGTTTTGCGCTTTATGTCATTACATAAATGCATTCAACATCTAGTATTGAATACTCATGATCTTAAGACAATAATAATAACTTCTAACTCAATCATAAACTTTGGCAAAGTAGAAGCTTTTATAAGCTTCCTCTTTTTTAACTTTGTCAAGGAAAGTTTTTTTTTTTTTGGTCTTTCCTTTGTCCATCTTTACCATAAAGTTGTTTAAGAACATTTCTCAGTTAGTGCCATTATCTTGGTTGTCTTCCCAATTCATAATTAAGGCAACATAAATTCCATCTCATGGAAGCACACTTCTAATTATGAACTCTATTTGGTAGAGATTGTGGAACGAATAACCTTTTGCTTGAGAACATTTCTCAAATCCTAGTACCTTTAAAAAGAGGTTTGGTCTAGTGAGTTTGATTTGCATCCAAGATGCACTATAGTGACAGATTATTAGCCATGTATATAAATTATGTCTAAACAGATAAAATAAAGCAATAGTAAATATCATGCATAAACTATTTAAAACAAGGTTTTAAAATTTTAGATAGTTCTCCCACTATTTTCTACAAGATGATAACCTTTCATATCACCTCGAAAGATCTCTACTAGGATTCTCTTAGTGGGCTAGGATCCCAGCCATCTAGTCATGGCCTTGAGTGTGCTCAACAAACCATGATAGGTGGATTAGGAAGGTAACTGAGCTTACCAATTGTATCTCTATACAACTCCTAGATCAGCTAGGTGACAAAACATTGCCTAAACATATCATATATGTTTCGCCTAGCCTTTGCCTCTAGTTTCAAAATAATCAAGTTTCCAAGCATCCGGATTTTATGAAACTAGTTGAGTAGGACCCACCAATAGCTCAAACATATTAGTGTAAAAGTGTGACCTTGAGTGTGCTCAACAAGTCTCCGATTAAAAGAGCAGCCAAGTTATCTTGCTATATGGTGGAAGGTAACTTGCTCATGCGTGGCATGTGACTCAATATATAATGAAGCATTTTATTTTTGCCTTTAGTAGGGTCTCATCTTTGCATGCATAGAATTTATTAAATCACATAAAATAAATCTATCACATGCATACTACTTTGCATTGCATAGCGTTTATTCAATAACATTAAATAAATCTATCACATGCAAACTACTTTGGATGATCATGGACTTTAACTATACTAATTCCCTTGAGCCATCAAAGGAAACTAGTTTGGTCAAACCTAAGGGATTACATATAAGAATCTTCAAAATTTGCTTGTAATCTCCTTGTCCTTCTTGGCGCCTTGAATCCCCATCGTCAATTTTTCCAAAGTTCAATTCCTAATCTATCCTAATTCTAATTACATTTGAATGTAGAAACCTCAAGTTACATTCAAGGGGAGTAAGATAAGGAAAGAATTTTACAAACTGAGATAAAGAGATAAGGTAGGACATGCAAGCCCTATTTCAAAAATACCAAGAATATACATTCAACCATAACATAATCATATTAGGGCTAAGTCCATAATCATCCACATATATTCATCAATATGAATAAAATTTAAAGACATGTCTCATTCAAATTGTTAATCATATGAGGTATTTGAGATTAGCAATTTTCAACATTTAAATTTTGCCAATTTCAAATTTTCGAGTAACTATTTAATTCTACATATATGGAAACTTTTTTCATATATAGTAAGTATTAGTAATCAAAATTAGTAATTTATCCATTCCTTATCTTCTTAGGATTAGAATTAAAATTTTTATTACAAATTAAAACATTTTCATTTGTGGTCCTAAATATTTTACACAACCTATTATTAATCTCATTTGATTAAAGATTGAATATCTATTATTACCTAATCTTATTAGGAAATAACTCAGACAATTTAATCTTTAAATTTAATGTCAAATTGGAATTATCTTCTTGTAAGAAGTTAATTCAAAACAAAATTTGTCCATAAATATTTAGACTCTCATTACTCCTAGGAATCTAATTCCAGAATTAATGTAGTCTTAAATTATTTAAATTTTGACACCCTTAAATTAAGGAATCACATTCCATATGTCACGACTTGGAACACCCCATCAAGTCCGTGACAACCGTCGCGACGTCCTGATAAGCACTCATTACTCAGAATGCCTACTAGAACCCCGCAAGGCTTAGCATCGGTTTTCGCACTTCCCCGGTGAGCTACGATTATTAAATCTCATATTTTAAAGAAGTATAAGACATTTCCAAACCAAAACATTAAAATATTATTTTTCGGCTCACAGGGGCATTTTCATCGTTTTTCTTTGAAAATCTCGAAACCCGACCAAAATGTAATAAGTAAATAGAAAACACATATTCCACAGTTTGAAATAAATTTAATGTCTCATTTGTTTGAAGCGAAATTTTGAATGCTTGAATATAATAAAAATATTCAATAAAATACTCAATTTTCTTATAAAACAATATTTATAGAAACATCAGTAAATAATTTTTATAACGTAAAAGTTAAATATATTCATACATAGTAAAATACAGATAACCAAAGTATAAAATTACTTTTACAATGACATGTGGGCCCCCGACTGACCAAATGTAAGGTAAGTAGTGCACCTACGATCTTAAGGAGTGCAACTCCACAAGTAACCCTCTATCAAGTTTGCTATCTACAAACAACTTCAAGCCTGTAATGTGAGGAAATGAAGGGGTGAGATTATAAAATCCCAGTGAGTAAACAGATACCATCTAAACTATCTAAAGTCTAGTAAAAGGAGACAAATTCAAATTCATTCTTTGTATTACAATTCACCTTATCTTAACTCATTTCAATCGAGTAGAGACAAATAAAATATTCTATCGAGCAAAATAGAATTATTTTACTCTAATAATTAATATTTAGTTTGGCTTATGCATCTTTTAAATATTTGGCTCATGCCAAAATCATTCTCGGGGATACCCCTGCAGAGGCATCTGACCGAGACCGCCAAGACTATTCAGTGTCATATATACATGAACATATTTTTTTTTATATCTAAAAACCTAGCCATGTCTTGGCGTTGGCTGAGTCTCACTCTCATGCGGTGGTCCACGTGATGTGCACTCAAATCTTTACCTCCAAAGATACCCCACACACGGCTTTTCGATCGAGGTAAGGTAAATCTGATTCTGTGCCCCATCTCTTAGGCTAGCCCACAGAACCTTCCACTGCATGGATTATGGATTATTTTATCTACCACCTATTTCATAAAATTTTAACTGTATGATATGGCAATTTATCGCAATCTAGCCTCTTAAGGCTGAATACACAGTACATATAATTTTCAACACAAAAATCAGTTTAGCCATTCATGCTCACATATTGCTATAAGCCATATAATTTAAAACACAATTTATAACACAAGCAGGCAATCTCTAATTACTATAATTTAAAAACCAGATTCAATTTTCCAGAAAATTTATAAAATCATTTTATAAAATCACAATTTCTCTTAAAACATAGCAATTTACCATTTAAATCCCTTTTTCTATAAAATCACACAATTGAATAAAAACTACTCTAGATAACTAAGATGATAATAAGTTTACTCACGGTTTTCGAAAATCAATTTCGGGTTCTTCGACTACTAATCCTCCGGTGCGATTTCCTTGCCTTCATCAGAGAACTCACCATCTTGACAAATTGCACAATAATTTAATCACTACATTTATGCTAATTAGGTATAAAATTAACCTAATTTCTATATGAATGCATGGAATGCTCGGTTAACCGCTTAAACGCGGTGTTGACCTAATTCGGCCTATCACTCGATTAAATTGCTAACGCGTCCAATTTAACTCCAAATTGCTCCATTTCATTTTCTAATACCTCAATTCATCAAACACAATTCCAATAACCTAAAATTCAGCCTAACAACCCTCACAATTCTCCATGGAAAAATTCAGCAACTATAGTGCACTAATATCGTGATTTTTCCTACTTAATTTTCTCACCATAATTCATCATTTCTCAACCATTTCACTTGAATCAAAACCAATTCACCATCAATACTCAATATACTAGATTCGGCCATGAACGGTTTCCAAAGATCAAGAAATTTTCTTCACTTATTTTTACACTACAAATCATTAATCACCTAAAAACACTAATATACCTCAAAATCAACCAATTCCAACATCATTTCTCTCACCATACCCATTTGTTCAGAATTGAATTCATTATGAAATCATGCTTCTCAACCATAAAAAATGAAAAGAAATGCATGGGTAATGTAGATCTTGAGGAAAATTAAAGAATTTTCACCTTACCTTGCTTCATTCCTTGGAATTTCACAATTTCCCCTTGATTTTTCCACCTAGGTTTACGTTTTCTCTTTGTTTTCCCTTTTCTTCCTTTTGTTCTTCCTTTGGCTGAATATGGGAGTGAAAATGGGGTTTATGGGCTGATTTTTATATGTTTAATATTAAATAATAAAGGCATGACACGTGGTGAAATGTCATTGGTCCATACTTTTAATTATTTTGATTTTTTCACTTAAATTTTCCATCACATATTTATGCCATGTTTATCCATTCCTTTTATGAATAAAATCCACAAATTTGAGTAGTGTTGGGGGTTAAAATTTACCGTTTTACCCCTGAGGCGGTAAAATTACGATTTGGCCCCTATACTCAGAAAAGTACCGAAATTATATTTTTTTCACTTTCCAACTTCAAATTACACTGCAATTGATCAATCTTAGTTAAAAATTTCATCAAATATCCAAATTAAATTTTTAGCTGGCAAAATGACCATTTTACCCCTGAATTTTGAAAATTCCAAATTAACCCCAAATCGGACCTCAAACTCTGAATCACCATTTTCAGTCATCCATGGACTGTGAAATTTCCAATTTCATCTTAAATCTCTATTTTAATTAGTTCAAGGTTTAAATCATCTCGGTTATACTTCTAGTTATAATAACGACTTCTAAATATTTTTTTCGGGCTGTTCAAATATACAGTCACTCTATCAGTCACATGTATAACATGACGGATATTTTAAGGCTGGGCTTGACACCATAATTTATGAAATAAATTATCATTCTTTATGGAACATATTCCATAAATATTTAATTGGCTAATGAAGATATTTTTACTTCCATAATTTTAGAAATCACATTTCTTTATTTGTGGATGTTAATGCATTATTTTTGACATCCATAATTTTAGGAATCATATTCCTTAAATTAAATATTTAAAAAAATCAGCGTAATTATGGAACAAATTCCATAACTTATCCTCAGCCAATTAACTAATTTAATTGATCATTTATTGATGTAAAATTTGGACAACTTCTATGTCTTAACCAAGACACTGTCCTGCTGCAGACAGCAGCAGACATGTCCTAATTACGTGGCATTATGGTCGACTATCTTTAGAAATTTAATTCCAATAAAATTTATCCTGATAGAAAACTCATGGAACTATTCTAGAATAACTTTTCAGGATTTTAGGAAGTGATTTGGTCATTCAAAAAATTCAAAAACCGTGACCTTTATCTGCAGGAGACAGAATTGGTTTTTGAGAACTTTTGAAATTCTTTGTGGCTAAAACTTAAGAATTTAATTCCTAATGAAATTTACCCTGATAGATAACTCATGGAAATATTCCAGAATAAATTCTCAGGAATTTAGGAGGTGATTTGGCTATTAAACAAATTCAAAAACCGTGACCTTTATCTGTAGGAGACAGAATTGGTTTTTGTCTTTCTTTTGAAGTTATTTGGTGGCATAAAATCAGGAATTTAATTCTCAATTAAATTTCCTTTCATAGACAACTTATGGAACAATTCCATAGTAATTTTTCAAGATTTTAGGAAATGTTTTTAGCTGTCAAAAAAATTCAAAACCGTGGCTTGCTGCTAAAGAGGCAGCAATAGTTTTGACTCCACCAACTCAGTTTTATGAAGGCTTAATTCTAGGGATTTAAATCCCTAAAATTCTTGGTAATAATTTGGATAATTTATGGTACCTTTTCATAAAAAAATGCTTAGCCAATTGGTGCAACTAATTGCACAAACTTAGGCCTTTCTAGGTTGCCAAGCCAAGCAAAACTGTGACTGTCACTGCTGCAAACAGCAGCTGTTTCACCCATATTTTGATAGCTTTACCTCCACCATTTGCTACACATAATCACTCATCTTGGAACATTTCCAATGTGTATTGATCCCTTAATTTTCTTGCATTTTATGAAGCACTTAAACTTCACTTTTATGGCTGAAAATGGACCAATACCATGGCTGGAGAGAATCGAATTCTGCCATTTGAATCACACCATAATGTCATGAGATCAAATCTTTATTTGCTAAATTAATTTGTGCATCTCATGCACTTGTTAATCTACAATATTTTGACGTTAAAATGACATTAATATTATGACAAATAAATTTTAAAATTTACAATTAAAATCTATCTAGAAATCAAAATAAAAATTGTAAAATTTTAAAACTTACTAATTTGTGTAGAACAAAACCTGAACACCTCATATTCCTTTTTAACAAGGCATTAACAACAATAGACATAAAAATGTGTTAAAATTGAACCAAAGAAGGCTCTGATACCACTGTTGGGTTTGGCCATGGACAGCATGCTCAAAATGCACAGCGGAAAGAAAATTAAAACTTTATAATTTAAATAACAAAAACATGCCTCCACCAATGGATAACCTTGGTGATATTTAACACATAAAAGCACAAAATAAATTATAATTCAGAAAGTTACCTTGCCAAGTAATTTCGTAATCACAATGGCACTTCCTTAAGTAATCTCGCGAACACCACAAGGAGCAAAAAATCTTAGCTAATCAAGTGCTTGGCCTCTAATGGTAGTACACACGATTGCACTTGAACCTTCAACAAAGGTGGGAGTTTTTTAATTATACTTTGTGCTAGCAAAGAGGACAACAATTATCCTTTTCTTCTCTTTCACAATCTTGGCTGAACCTCTCTTGAAAATTGCTTCATAAGCAATTTTCTCTTTCACACAAGGGGAGTGGTGCCAAAGAGAAAAAACGTTTTTTTTTTTTTGTAAACAAAACTACGTTTTCTTCAATTGTGAAAACTCTCTTGAGAAAATTGTTAAAAGGTGACTTATATAGTTAGGTTAAAATAACTTCAATGTTGCAATTAAGCCCTCAATATTATGACCATTATAATATTGGGCCCATTACTTAATTAAATTCTTTTAATTAAGTCCTCGAAAGTTAAAATCAATATAATTTCCTTTATATTTTCCAATCAAGGCCTTATAATTATAACTATTTATAATTATGTGTAAAACTTAATTAAACTCTTTTAATTAAGTTTATGGAAGTTAATTACCTAACATGTGATTTAAGTCTAACTTAAATCATCACTCTCCCAATTTAATTCAAATGCAATCATTGTGTGTGACCCATTAGGTTCCCAACATGTTGACAAGGGAATTGATTAATGACTCAATTGATTAATATAAATTTCAATCAATTAATTTATAATCAATTCCATAGACCAATATTGGCATCTAGCAATGCATCATGTCCACTTAATTGTTAGGAGAGTCAAAGGGTTCTTTGACAACCTTTCAGTGTACAGTGTATCAGTGTAATTCATTCCCTCATCATATATCCTAGAGATGATAAGAGCTTGGTACAGTGTCTACTCTTATTGACCTCTATATTTGTTCATGCAGTTATAGTATTAGCTTTATAGAGAGTCATGAAACCTTTTCACAAACTCCATGTCGCCTTGGCCAAGGACTTCAGTAAGCTAATGTTAACCAAGAATTGATAAGATATGTCCTCTAAAACACTTGAGGTGATGATTCTTATCTTGACCACTCATTTGATTCACATGCTTCATACTATACCCAAAAGCATCTTGTTTTGGCATCCTTGGTTAAGCACCCGTAGGGATGAAATCAAAGCATTGCACTCCACATATAAGACAACCTGGTGTCTGAAGTCTATGGAGTATTTACACGACTGACACATGAGAAGTGTTGCATAGACACTTGAGTGTATTACCAAATGCACTTCTCATGGCGGGTCATGTTCAGTGAACTTGCTCTCTTAGGCAAGCACCTATATTCTAGTTCCAAGTATCCCTATACTTCAATCTATGAGATTGATTGCTTACTTCTAAAGTAAGGAACATAGAATATACCAGTCTCTAAGCATTATTAATGTCCAGTCTCAATGATACATTGACTAGGAACATTTTGAGATTATGCTTTGATGCATAAGAATCTCATAACTGCAACCCATTGTAGTTTCCTTGCTGATAATTCTATTTTATAGAATTATTTTATTTCAATTTTGTTATTAAATTTTAGCTAAGTCTTTAGTTTTAAATTATAATTTCTTAATTTTTAGTTATTTTTATATTTAGTTTATTTTTAAGTAAGTTATTTAATTTTATGTTATTTCTTTTAATTTGGTTAATATTTATTAGTTTTTATATTTTGGTAGGACCTAAAGTCATTGGGCCTAATTTTGGAAAGTAAGGTGCTAAAAGATCCAAAAATCTGCTTGCATATGCTCCAGTGTTTTAGCCATATCTCGAGCTACAGAACTCCAATTGCTACAATTCTTAGACCATTGGAAAGCTAAGAGACAGAGCTACAATTTTGATGAGATAACTTTGCCCAGTTCTGCCTTAAAGATAGAGAAAATTATGTTGGAAAGTAGCTGGACGTCCTGTACCGGGAATAGAAATTTGTAAAGACTGTTAAGTGATTTTTTGGGCCTCTCATTATGTTTTAAGCCCAATTAAACCCTAGGTCAACTTGGAGAAATTTAGGTTAAGTTTGTTAGTATATATAGGATATTTTGAGACCTGAAAAAAAAAACCTTTGGAGATTCAAGAAGCTAGAAGTTGAAGCGGAAACCCGGAGATCAAAGCGGCAATTATTTTGTTTTCTTCCTTAGCTTTTATTCTTCTTGTTAATTTCAATGGTTGAACTTTATACAATTTTATTTTATTTTACAATTATGAGTAGCTAATTTTCTTTTTCTAGGATTGCAATTGAACTCACATGTAGTCTAAGTTTTTTTATCTTTTTCTTACTTATTTTCAATGGGAATTGAATTGTTTATTTCAATTTGTTCTTAATGCTTTTAATTGCCTGATCACCAATTAAATTGATTTAGGAACCTAAACAAACTTGGGAGAGGGAGTTTAGAGTAGACTAAAATTGGGATAGCATATGATCATGTTAAATGATTTGCGTATAGGATAGGGATAAACCTATAGGCCATATGTAGCCAGATTAGAGCCTGAACTTAATGAGTCTGTTTTAATTTCAAATCACATAGGGATATAGTGTTTTGGTTAAAATAGGTATTTTTATAGGACGAGTCGGGAGACCCTTATAAATAATTTAGGACTCTAGGTTAGCAATTCAACCCATTGCAATAAGTTAAGGAGGAGAGGTAAAATTTAGATGAAGTGTGAGGGATATTGTAATCCTAGGCTTGTTTAATCTGATATTTTCTCCAATTGTTATTATTTTGATTTTTCTTGTTATTTTAAATTCTAGTTTATTAGTTTTAATTAATTAATTAATTTAGATTATTTGGATAAAATTAAATTGTTTTAATTTTAGTAATTAGTGAAGTTTTAGATCAATTCTCTGTGGGAACAATACTCTACTTGCTAATATACTATCTATTAGATACGTACACTTGCGTAGTGGATTTTTAACTGACACTTGCAAGGCATATTAATCTCATGGTCTTCATCTATTTAGAGTTATAACTCATTATAATTGATGTCTTATTGATGAAGGAAAACCTTTAATCATTCAACATGAATAATATTATTGCATGATTGGAATCAAGCCTTAACCAATCCTAATTGGCTACAGGGGCTCATCCCAACATGACATTTATAGGAGTTTCCAACTTTACCGCATCTTTAGAAGATATGAAAGTCCTCAATAGCATGATCACACCTAGACAAAAGTAGTTACATCTTGATTATGATGGCTTAGTGGATTGATAAATTAGCTACTCATCACATCTTGATACTCAAAAGATTAGATCTAGAGTATTAGATCACTAATTGGATGAAATTTGAGACTAAGGGATAAAATTGACATAAAGGGTAAAATGGTAATTTTCATCATTGGATGATTATGAAGGTTCACAATATAAGGTATGTAATTGGACAACTAATAATGAATATCAAGAATTGAATCATTTCTCGTAATTATAATTAATCTAAGAATACAACTATGAATCTATGGTGGAATGATTTCATGGTTAATAAGCTTGAATTATCTTAATCAAATTAAGAATAATTCTAAGTTTATTGAAGCTTGGAATATCTATATCCAAATAGATTCCCCACTTAGCTTCATAGAATTCAACTTGTTTTAGTTGGAATGCATGCTTTATTTGATTAATTAAATTTGTGTACAAAAATGGTACTTTTACATGTTTATCTTAATTTAGACAAGAAAGCATGTTTGTCTTAATTAAGACAAAGAAACATGTTTTGTCCTAATTTAGACAAGAAAACATGTTTGTCTTAATTTAAGTCAAGATAACATGTTTTGTTTTCATTTAGACAACAAAGCATGTTTGTCTTAATTTAAAGAATAAAACATGTTTGTCTTAATTTAAGACAAGAAAAGTATATTTTGTCTTAATCTAGAAAAGAAAACATGTTTGTCTCAATACAGACAAGATATCATGTTTTAGACTTCCATATTGATAAAAAGAGACTCAATGTTTGACTATCACACTTTTATTTATTATTATTTTTTTGAAAATAAAGATGGATAATATAAGAGTTATTATTCAACAAGGAGTTTTTTTTATCAAGAACTCTAAATAATGATTAAAGAATTAAATTGTTTATTCTTTAATTTTAATTTTGATAATTATGGAGCATGTTTGATGCACCCATAACTTTAAATAGATTGATTAAACCTTTGAGGCAAGAGTTTTAATAAAAAGAGAAAAGATTGGAAGAAAATAAATGAATGTATCTTTTCTTGAAAAAGTTTATGCTATCACTTTTCTCCCCCTCATCCTAACTTTTCCACACTTCTCTTCCTCTCTAGTATTCTTGGTTGATTTCATAAAAGAAAAATAGCCATTAATTTTTAGGAAGAAATGAGAGACAAAATTGGTTACCATTTTGTAGTTTAGCATTCCATACCTTGTCCACTCAAGGTTCAAGTTGAAAGCATTCTTGAAGAATAAGTGGTAAGTTTGTTTCATTGAAAAATCGATCGTTGGTGCAGTGGTGTCTAAAGATAAGAATCTCAAAATAAAAAGTATGTTTTATCTTACTTTAATAGATTCCTATTTTTAGGATGCGATTATGTTACTTGCAATATGAATAATGTGTTTTTTCGCTTGTGTAATTGGATTGCTTACTTCTTTTATAAAAGAAAATTTTTGAAATCTATTTTTTATACAAACACATCAATCCACTTAGATCCAACTCCATCAACATGGGTTAATAATGCACCGGTATCATCAATCTTAAATCATATGCCCATATCACCCAACTCTTGCATACAATGCACCAATGATCTCTTTTCAACTAGGATGTCGGCTAAACTCCCTACACAATAATCTTTAAGTAACTCCATCTATTGAAATTGCCTAAGATTGATATCTCCTTGCTTAAAGATTTACTTAAAACTCTTATGATCTGTAAAAATCTCACTAGTCTGACCATAGAGATAATGCTTCTGTATCTTTAAGGGAAATACTATGGCAGCCATCTCTAAGTCATGCATGGGAAAATTCTGCTTATGTCTCTTGAGCTGTCTTGACACATGCGCAATCACTTTATTGTGCTGCATCAACACACATCCAAGTTCCACTTGTGATGCTTCACAATAAACTGCATAACCCCTATTCCACATAACAAACTCAACACTACAGTTGTGGTAAGCAAAGTCTTGAGCTTCTTAAAGCTCTCCTCACATGCATTTATCCATGTAAACTTGATGCCTTTCTATGTCAACTTAGTCATAGGAACAACAACCTTGGAAAATTCCTTAACAAATCTCCTATAATGTCCTAACAGTCTTAAGAAACTCTACATTTCAATCACTCAAGTAGGTCTTGGCCATTTCTCTATGGCCTTAATTTTCTTTGGGTCCACTATCACACTATCCTTAGATACGATATGGCTTAAGAAGTTAACATGTCAAGCTATAACTCACACTTGGAGAACTTGGCATACAACTTGTGCTCTCTAGTAACTCTATTATATAGAGTTATCTTGCACATTATTGGAACCTAAATAGAGCTAAGTCCTTTAGTTTTTAAGTAATTTAAAGGTATTTTTTATGCTTTATTAGTAATAGTTTAATTTTTGTTATAGCATTTTGATTTAAGTAATTTTAGTTTAATTCCTTGCTAAAAAGTCTTAATTTCATACTTTACTTATTTAGTCTTTTATTGTTGAAGGTGTGCAAGGACATGGAGCTTAAATGGTAATGGATGATACAAGTTGGCTTAAAGTGGTTTTTATACATACTGTGGTTCGTTGCATTCAACTAGAGGTACAAAAGTCTGATCGATGTGATTCTTGGACTATTGGAAAGCTAAGAGAAGGAGATACAACTTTTGTGTCATCACTCCACTAAATTCTAATTGGATCATGGTCAAAGTCATTTCAAAAAAAGCATAATTGTAGGAAACTCAACACAGCAAGTTTGGTGCCACAACCTCGAATCTTTTTGTGCTATGGCACCAATTCCAATCTTCAAGTCAGAGAGTGTGGCACCATAGCACCGACCTTTTGGCACCCTAGTGCCAAACAAATAGTAGCACAAGGCCAAGTTAGTAAGTTTAACGCCAGAACGACAAACATTTGGTGCCGCAGCATTAACACGAAATTAATAAATCCTGCACAGCCAATTTTTAATCATATGGCAATGATTGGGGGTGTTAAATGTGGCTTTTTGTCTTTAAAAAGGGGTCTAGAGAGCAAACCTCATTTTAAGAAAAAGGTGGTTGAAAAAAAAAAGAAAAAATAGAGGAAATCTTGAAGAACAAGCTTGGAAACACTGCAATCGAAGACTTTTAACTTTAGATTTGATTTTTTCTCTCTTTCTTTCTTTGTAGAAATTCTTTATTTTGCTGAGATGTTGGTTTGTATTGTGGATATTTTGAGATAGATTTCTTTATCTTGGATTTTGATGGATGCCATTGTTGGTATATGCCCTTGAGACAATTGCATTGATCAAGAAATATATATATTGTCACTTAATGCATACTTAATCACATAACTATATGTGATAAAGGTTTTCCTTCGTGTTAGTGCAATAATAAGGAGTTATTAAGTACTAATTTGATGAAGCCTATGGAACATAAAGGCCTTGCAAGAAAATTGTAAAGTTGTTACAATTATGAGATCACTTTGCATCAAAGCCATGTTCCTAAAATTGTTCTTGGTCATTGTATTGTCAAGACAAGGCATTGATAATGCTCAAAGACTGTTACGTGTTAAGCCTCCTTACTTGGGAAGTAAGCAATCAATCTCATAGATTGAAGTATATGGAATACTTGAGGATAACATGTAGGTGCTTGTTAAAGAACAAGTTCATTGAACATGACCTGCTATGAGAACTCCATTTGGTATTTCACTCAAGTGTCTATGGAAAATGTTATCATGTGATAGTCATGTAACTAGTCCTCAAACTTGAGACACTAGGTCATCTTGTATGGGGAATGACATACTTTGATTTCACCCTTACGAGTTTGGAAGCAACCAGATGCCTAAATAAGGTGTTTTTGGGTATGCTATGAAGCATGTAAAGGTGGATGAGTGGTCAAGAGAGGATTCATCACCCCAAGTGATATGAAGGGATGTATCTCACTTGTTCTCAATTCTTGATTAACTTGTATAAAGTCTTTGGCCAAAGCATGATGAATTTGAGGAAAGTTAGTTTCTTAAATTCATAAGGTTAGTCATGAATTATTAGAACTAATATGGAATGTCATGAGTAGACATTGAGCTGTAGTACCTCGTATTTTGATATGGTGGCTAACAAAATTTACGAATGCCAATTGAGGTTAATGACCGAGTTAAAAAGAGTAACTTAAAAGTGAACCAGTGAAATCTCAACCTCCATAGACACGTAACTAGAAGTAGACATGATAATGTGAACCAGGGGTAATTTCGTAATTTCTCTTGATAAGCTCCAACAAGTGGGTTTTCTAATGCTATTAAGCTCTAAATAGGCCTAAGGAATGAATAAATGATGTTTATGATGATAAAATAAACGAAGAAGATAAAAATAATGATAATTTCCATGATAGGGTTAAAATGGTCATTTTACATCTTGGGCGTAATTTTTTTATGTTTTTGTGAACTCGAGTATTTCTAGACTATTATGGACCTTGTTCCAGTGTCAAAAGAGTAAAAAGATTGCACAAAGGATAAGAAGAAGACAAAGTCACCATGTTAAAGGCATTTTGGTAATTTACGTGAGAATTGCATAAACTTTAGACATAAATATGTAAAGCTCCAGCAATTTCCAACAACTTCTAGCAACTCTTCTTCTTCCTTCCCTCTCTTCTCTCCATTTCACGTTTTCTTCATTTTCCATGGAAGCCTCCCATGGTAACCCTAAACTTTGTGTTTTTCTACACCTTTTCATAAGGTTTTTCATGCTCTTTCTCTTCTACACCTTAAAAGCCTTCAAAGGTCTTTCCTTGGTATATTTTTTCACTAGCTAGATGGGTGAAGAGAGAGAGAAAGATTGTCCACAATAGCTTGAAAACTTTTGAAAAGGAATTCAACTACAAAAACCACCAAGGTGAGTAATGAATTAGGTTAATTTTCAAGTTGTTGATAATCGTTGATGATTAGAGTGGTGAGTTGATCTATTGTTGAGATTGTTATTCATTTTTAGAGTGACTAGAGTAGAGTAAACAAATAGCCACTTAATGGTAATTGGGAGCTAGTTAGGAATAACTAGCTAAACTTGAATTAGGAAATAGCGTTTGAGAGTATATTAATGCCAATTTAGGTTGATTAAGGTGTTATTGTGTGTGATAGGTTCCAACGAGGCCTCACATATCTGTTTGAAGCAATAATTGAAGTTAAGGTCAATTGAAGATTCAACAAATATCGGTGAGTGAACTTGCATTTCAAAATGCTTTAGGAAGTGCCTACATGTTTAAGTAAATCAGTTGAAAGTTCATTTGCTTTTGCTTTAAAAATATACCTAGGGAACAAGCCCTTGATAAAATGTTTCTATCTTGTGAAACGTGTAATATGAATAGTTCATTCGTTACCACATTGTATTGACATGTATATTATGCATTAGATGTTCCTTTTGTGTGATAGTGATGACCCAGCTATGTGCAAGTAGGGCGTGCGCATGAGCTGATGATGACCTAGCTATGTGCAAGTAGGGTGTGCACATGAGCCGATGATGACCCAACTATGTGTGAGTAGGGAGTGCACATGAGCTGATGATGTTGAAATGTGCGAGTAAGGAGTGCACAAGACAATGAATGAAGTGCAATGGTGTACTTGTTTATATATGTTTATATATGTTTATGTGATAGCAAGTTTATGATTATAATATGTGATTGTTTTGAATGTTGATAACTTGATTATTGTCAATGTGTTCACTTTGATGTGCAATTTGGTAAGGATGGATTATATGGCATGTGAAAACCCCTTAATTGTCATCTGCCCTGAATCTTGCTACAGCGAGAAACTCTTGGGTGGTGAGGCATAAACCAGCCTTGTTTCTTGTTGCAGTGAGGAAATTTCGCTGTAGCGAAAATGAATTCTCGCTGCAATGATAAACTCTCGGGTGGTTCCAAATTTCTATACAGTGCTTTCAGTTTGATAACAATTTTTACCACCTTTCAGTCAAAACTGGGAAAAGTGGTAAACATAAAAGTTGTAGCCCAATCTCTTATATTTCCAATGGTCCAGAAATCATGTCATTTGAAGTTCTGTAGTGAGAGATATGCTATGAGAACTGAAACATATGTAAACCAAGAAACTCTCGAGTGGTTCCAGAAATTCTGGTATAATGCTTTCAATTTGACAAAGAATTTCACCACATTCTGATCAGAACTGGGCAAAATGGTAAACATAAAAGTTGTATCCCAAAGCCTTAGCTTTCTAATGGTCTAAAAATCATATCCATTAGACCTCTGTAGCGTGAGATATACTTGAAAGACCAAAACATGTGCAAACCAGGAATGTTTCTCGCTGCAACGAGAAACTTGTTATCATGCTTGTTACCTTTCTCATGGATTGCTCATGGGCTTTTCAACACTTTGAAGCTATTAATCAAAGTTTGAAATGTGAGGATTTTATTAAAAAAATTAACTCAAATGTAATGTTTTTTAAACAAGTGCATCATGATTTCCAAGTTCTCTTTATCGATTGCATGTTCTTTTTTATGTTCACTCACTAGGTTTATACTCACATTTTTAAACTTCATGTTTTCAGATTTGGAGGTAGTTGGGACCTAGATTGAGTAGCCAAGTATGCTCGTCTTTTTGGTAGGAACTATGGCATCTCAATAGCCGTACCTTCACCTGAAGTCTCTCCGCTAAAGGTCAAGAGTTTTTTTACCTGTGTTCACGTATATGTAACGTAAACAACTAGGAGTTATGTTGTACATGAAGTATATATATTTTGGATTGATGATACCATTACGAGATGGCAATAAATAATAGTACTTTGAGATAATACAAGCATAAAATTTGGTATCCATGTTATACTACTGAGAAATGTCTAGTTCTACAATAAAAATTATAGTTTAGAAATGATGATGTATAATTGATAGAACAATGAACAAGATCACATAAAGAGGCTTGCTTGGGTCGAGATTTGAGTTGTCACACGAGCCATGCTTAATGATATATCCAAGATATTTGATGAAAGGACCGTATTGGACTGAGAGGCTATTAGTCCATATAAAATGTGCTAGATGGGGGGTGAATAGCACAATTCAGCTCTTAAACAAGATAAAGAACTAATCTTAAAAACAAAAAAAATAAAAAAAGGTAGACAATGGATAAGGATTTAGAGTGGTTCGGTCCAAGACCTACATCCACTACCTTGATTATTCAACCAAGTATTTTCACCAAAATTCACTAACAAACGGTGGAATTACCAAGCTCTCACCAAGTTTTTACAATGGCTTTTACCAGGCTTACCCATAACTTTTACAACGGTTTTTCAAGGGCTCAACCAAAGCCCAACACCTAACTTTTTAAGGCTAAGTTAGAACCTTCACTCTTTCAAGCAAACCTAGCTTGAAATAACCACTTAGAGTGAATCTTTGACTTTAAGAATGCAAGATGAGAAGTAGAGAGAGTACCTATTGATCACACGATTGATCTAAATGGTACAAGGTTAAATGCTGAATACAATTACAAAGGATTGTCGTTTGAGTGCAGTGAGGTACAAAGAGGATTTTCTAAGTTTTTTACTCTTTCTTGGCTTGAATATGTTAAAAAATCTCCCAAAAAGCTCCTTATTTATCCTTGGAAGACTTTTTTATACTTGGAGAAGCAAGTCTGATGGCAGTTGGGTAGTTTGTGATTGTTGAAAATAGTTTGGGGTAGGTTCTAGCCGTTAATCTGTCTTGTAGTGCTCTAATGTAAGTTGTAGACAGAAAGCACTTACTCAACTAACATTTTTCCTAGTCGACTAAGTTGGTTCTATCTTGGTTACTGATTCTGGTAAAGAGCATTTAGTCAACCAACTCATTTTCTTGGGCAACTAAGTTGGTTCTGTTTCTCAATATACTTCAATCCGTCATTTCTCCAATTTGAATTTTTGCCAACCAATGTTCATTATTCAACTAAAGAGCTTCCTTTATGTTGATCAATCTTGTTCCTTATCCATATCAACTTTTTAAGTACACATTAGAAAGATTGACTCATTGTTTCTTTATAAATTTTTGTCCTTGTGAGGCCTTGACCTTTATAGACCCGTAGATAGAATGCTTGCATATTTGAAACACCCCGAAAAAATTTAAAAAGGGTCGGTATTGTACTTAGTGGTACAATCAAGTGGATTTAAACCTCGAACTAGTTCTAATAGAGAATCTAAGATGAATTCAAGAATTCTAAAACCCACAGAATGATTTAAAAGGGTGATTCAGAGTTTGAGGTCTAATTTGGAGTTAATCGAGAATATTGATTGATTAGGGGCAAAATGGTCATTTTGCCACCTAAAATTTAAATTTGATTGGTTGATGAAATTTTTTACCAAGATTGATCATTTGGAGCATAATATGAGGTTTAGTAGTGAAAAATTTTAATTCTCTGTGTTTTTAGAGCATAGGGGCAAAACGGTAATTTTATCACCTTGGGGGCAAAACCATAAATTTTCACCCCCAACATTGGTCAAATTTGTGGATTTTATGCATAGAGGGAATGGATAAACATGGCATAAATATGTGGTGGCAACTTTAAGTGAAAAAGTCAAAATAATTAAAATTATAGACCAATGACATTTCTCCATATGTCAAGCTTGAATTCTTTAATGTTAAACTTGAAAAACCAGCCATAAAACCCCCATTTTCTGCCCCCATGGTCAGCCAAACAAGAAGAAAGGAAGAACAAAGGAAGAACAAAAACCTAGGTGGAAAAATCAAGGGAAAAGTGTGAAAATCCAAGGAATCAAGCTACGTAAGTTCAAATTTCTTTAATTTTCCTTGAGTTCTACACTACCCATACATCATTTTCTCATTTCCATGGCTGAATTGCAAGTGTTCATAGAGAGTTCATGACTGGTCGAATGGGTTTAGTGAGAGAAATGATGTTGGAATTGTTTGATTTTGAGTTATGTTAGTGTTTAGAGTTAGTTAATCATGCTTGGAAGCAAAACAACAAGAAAAGAATCCATTTTCCCCATGAATCTTCATTAGTCAAACCTACCTTGTATTGCATGTGTGATGGATTGTTGTTATTTCAAGATAAATGGCTTAGAAAATGATGGATTATGGTGAGAAAATTAAGTAGGAAAAATCACAGTGTTAGTGCACTATAATGGCCGAATTTTTCCATGAAGAAATGGGAGGGTTTTGATGCTGAAATTGGTGTTATTTGAATGGTGTTTGGTGAATTGAGGTATTAGAAAAGAAATGGAAGAATTTGGAATTAAACTGGATGCGTTAGCAATTTAATCGAGTGATAGGCCGAATTAGGTCAACACCGCATTTAAGCGGTTAATCGAGTATTCCATGCATCCATATAGAAATTAGGTTAATTTTATACCTAATTAACACAAATGTAGTGATTAAATTATTATGCAATTTGTCAAGGTGGTGAGCCCTCTAATAAAGGCAAGAAAATCACACTCGAGGATTAGCAGTCGAAGTACTCGAATTCGACTCTTGGAAATTTGTGAGTGAATTTGCATTTCAAAATGGTTTTAGGAAATATGAACGCATTTGAATAAAATGCTTGAATGATTTTATTCAATCTTCTTTAAAAAGAATGCGTACCATGGGAACAAGCTTTTCGTGAAATATTATTTTTACTGATGTGAAATTTGATTGTGCTGAATTTGTGTACCTTTATGGGATGCTGATATGTAGTGTTAAGAAAATTTTATGAAATTGGTATAACCGCGCACGTGCGGAGTGGGCAATGCAAATGCTGGTTAAATGACAGTATTGTAGGACAATTACCATCGTGCATGTGCGGAGTGGGTAGTGTACATGTCAATTGAATGACAATGTTGTGATAATCATAACCGTGCATGTCCGGAGTGGGAAATGCAATGCCAATAATGATGTGCGAGTAGTGAGTGCACCAGGGTGAATGAAAATGGCGTGGTGGGTGAAATTGCACGTGATTATATATGTATATATATATGTGAATTCAAGAACTCTCTACCTCATTGTAAATTGACTTGAATTGAGGAAAAAGGGGGTTTCAATGTTAGCTAGATAAAAAAAATTTGTCTCGTTTCCAACCAGTGCATCATGGTTATCAAATTTCCTAGCTATTATTACTTGTTCCCTTTTAACGTTCACTCACTGAGTTTCGTACTCACAGTTTTCCAAAATTCATGGTTTCAGATCAAGAGGCTGTTGGATCCTAGATTGAGGAGTCTCGGTAGTTCATCTCCTAGGTATGTGTCCGGCATTCAATAGCAACCCTTTTGTTGTAAATTCTTCGTTGGAAGTCACGGGTCCTTTTTGTTGTGAATATGTTCATGTAATGTCAATTACTGAATTACATGTTTTGAATTGTATATGTATATTTAATCGGTAATGTCGTTGTGAGTTCGTTACTTTCACACTGATTGGAAATGCGTGTAGACGCATTAGTTGACAAATGATAAGTAAATTAAATGGGATAGGCTTGCTTAGGCTTGGTGAGCTACGCTCATTGGGCTCATATGTCTGTCATGGCCTGTGAAATTGCGTCATGACAGTCCTGCACACTTGGATAGAAATGTTAGACACACAAGGATGGGAATGTTTTATTATCATCAAAAACTAATGGAGCCAACAATCTCCCCCTTTTTGATGATGACAAAACATTCCTTGGTTAAAAGCACAATGTCTATTTGTTCATTTTTAGTTCTGTAGACAATGAGGGATTTCTCCCCCTAAGTGCGTGTTCTCCCTTAGTGTGTGCATATTTTTCATTCATTTCAGTAAATTTTTATTCATGCCATATAGAAAGTGACATCATTTATATAGAGTGTATATATGCAGTACTTTTTAAAGTAAATTACAACAGAGAAATGTTGATAGATTATTTATCAGAACTTTTCAATGTTTGTCAACAATGAAATGTTTTCAGATTCAGGTTATATCATTCATCATTTATCTGATATAGTATACAGTATTCCCACTCATTCACAAACATAATTCATCAACAATGTCATAATAAAACTTAGTTGTCCACATACAATCTAGTTTATCAATATAGCACCAGATTTTTGTCAACAATAGCAAAAATATAATAATAAGTAAAATACCACAAATAACAATATTGTCAACAGTCAAATGCCATAGGCGTATCAGCATCCATAATTTATAAAACCAAACAAACAACAGAAATTAAAATCCAGTGTTCAAGTGCCATCATGCCTGAAATGGCATACAGCCACATATTTAACAAATTCTTTTCCAAAAATACCCTTAGATTAGTTATTGCTTCTTATCTTCCCTACAAATATGGTACCTCTACCCTCATGATTTTTTGTTTTTCTTATTTATCTCCCTAAAAGTCTGGTACCTCTACCCTAAAGATTTTTTTTTGTTTTCATGAGTTTTACTACTCCTCTTTTTTTTCATTATCAGATAGGGGTTCACTCATTTGACGAGGTAGAGGAAATGGATTTTTCTTCTTCATAAAAAGGATTCAAGGGAAAGGGAGAGGGTTCACGCAGGGGTAATGGTTTAGAGGATGTTTTTGGAGGTTGTTTAGGGGTAGATTTGTTAGAAACTTTTACTGGTGCCTGAGGAAAAGATGTAGGTGGAGACTTGGCCTTTTCTGCCAATCTGGATGGCTTCTTTCTTTTGAATGCAACATGATTTACATCCATCTTTTTTTTACCTTTGGCTTGTGGCTCAAGTTGAGTTACAGGGGCTTTTCCTTTTTCCTTATATGATTTTGCCTTGATTGGAGCTTCTGGTTCAGAGACCACTGTCTTGAAAGCTTATGCTGCAGCTGCCTTTTTTTCTGCTTGCTCTTCCCTTACCATTTCATAAAAAATTCCTACAACAGAAACTTCATCAGAATGGGGAGGGGATGCTTGTTGTTGAGGCTCTTGCTAAGGTTGAGGTTGAGGTTGAGAAAGTGGACTTGCAACTGGAGAACCAACTATTTCTATTCCTTGGTCAGATGGTTCCTTGGTATGTTGCTCAGCTGAAGGGGATTTGTGAAGCTGGTCAATCCTTGGTTCAGGGTTTTTTGGTTGTTAACCAAGACTGTCACAACCCGGAACCTCCCTCGGGACCATGACAACTGCCGCAACGTCCCGACTAACACTCGTTACTCGAAATGCCAATCAGAACCCCGTAAGGCTTACGTATCAGTTTCTTGCCTTTCCTGTGAGCAATCGTTGTTAAACATTCTGTTTTAAACAATTACCAGTCATTTTTGGATCAAGTAAATCAAAAGACAATTTTTGCCTCATAGGGGCATTTTGGTCATCTTTTGGCGAAAATATCAAAATTTGGTAAAAATGTAGTTTATACGTCGAGAATACATAATTCGAAATCGAATTTGAAATCAGAAGTCTAAAACATGCTTTTTTTTAAGAGTTTATAGACAACTATTACTATTCAAAATATTGATTAAAATATAGCATTTTTATATAAAACAATATTTATAGAAACACGTGTAACTAATTTTTTTGCAACGTGGAAGTAAAATAAATTCATACATACAATAATTTACAAAGTTATAATGTACAATAATAATTGCAATGACAAGTGGCCCATAAATACACCAAGTGTTGGTGATAGTAACCTATTGTCTGTGAGATAGAGGGATCAACTGGAATCCTCGACAAAATCGGGTATCTACAAGCTACCACAGGCCTGAAATATTTGGAAATGAGGTGGGTGAGATTTTGCAATCCCAATGAGTAAATAGACATTATTATAAATCTAAAGGCAAGTAAAATGGAGGCAAATTGAAACAGCAAATCACAAACCATTTTATAAGGTTTTCAATTGATTTCTTAAACCATAAAATATTTGTAATTTACCAAAACAGTTGTTAAGGCTTATGACTTTTATTAAAAACATGGCTCAAGCCAAAACTAGTCCTCGGGGATACCTTGGCTGAGGCATCTAACCGAGTCCACCAAGGTTGTTAAGACATTTACATGTTAAACACATTTTAGTTTTGAAAACAAGTCGTTCCTTGGCATTGGCTGAGTTACACTTTCACATAGGGGTTTGACGTGAAATGAGCTCTAACACTACCCCGGCAGTTACCCTCCTTGCCTCTACAACCGGAGTAACTATGCAACCAGGTTTACCTTGCCCCTCGAATAGGCAGTCCACGGAAACCAGTCACTGCAGTGACTAAACCCACCAATTTTAATAAAATTTCGACAGTATAACGTGGCTTTTGTTTATTTACCCAGCCTGCATAGTAAAAGACAGCTTACATAAATTCCCAATGCAATTATAAAATATAGCCACATATACTCATATATCATAAGCCATTCATAGGAAAATATATTTTTCAAGACAATTGGCAACCTCCAATTACTCAATTTCATAATCAAAAGTTTCTTATTTTAGATAATCAACACAATATATTTATTTATCACATTTATTTCTAAAACATCAAAAGTCCCATTTTAATCTCATTTTCGTTTCATAAAATACATAAAGAGCATTTAAAAATAAACTTTAGATGATTTACAATAATAATAGGTTTACTCACCATTTGTACAAATTAAATGCTTTCTAGGTGCCCGATCACTGTTCGTCGGGTATGACTTCCTTGCCTTTACCGGAAGGCTTTCATCCTAGACACATTACAAAAATTACACAATTCACCACATTGATGCTAAATCACTATATAATTGACTTGAATCCTATACTAATGCATGGTATGAAATGCAATGGCCTAAAACGGCGTAAACGCGGTATTAACCTATTTTTGGCACTTTACCCGATAAATTGCTAACGCACTCCATTTTAGCTCTAAATTGTCCCATTCTCTCTCCAACATTTCTAACTATTAAATATCAGCTAATAACCCTCTAAAATCACCAAAATCAGCTCACTTTCCTCCTTGGAAAATTCAGCCAAAAATGGGACATTAACCCGGTTAAATTTCCACTTTGTTTTTTTATCACATTTAACCATTTTTCATCATTTTCTCTTCATTTCTCTAAGAATAAAGTCAGTTCATCATCATTGTACATCATTGAATATTCAGCCAAGGGTTGGTATTGTGAGAATTTCATGCTTTCTTGCCTAATTTTATTTCTAAACACATTTAACTAACTAAAACTACCAATTTAACTAAGAATCAAAACATAAAAATTTCAAAATCCTTCCCCTTGAAATTCAGCCAGCCCTTGGTATCACTTTTTGATCTCTCTCCTCAAGCATGCTAAATGGAAACAAAGGCATAGGAAAGGTAGAAATCAAGCTAAAGTCAAAAAATCTTACCGTTAGATGCGTAAACGGAGAAAAAACGCGAATTTCCCTTTGAATTTTCTAGTTTTCCTTTGGTTTTTCTCTTTTCTTCCTTTCCTCTCTATTTTCTCTTTTGTTTTCTCCTTATGGCCAACCATCACCTGATGTGGGGTTTAAATGGGCTGATTTTCCTTAAAATAATATTAAATCATTAAAAAGTGCCATGTGTCACTTTCCCATTGGCCCGTTTTTAAAATTTCGTCCTTTAAACTTCAATTTTTCTTCACTTAAAATACCATAGTTATTCATACCAAAAATAAATAAATCCTATGATTTTGACAAGTTTTGGGTGGTGAAAATTACGGTTTTACCCCGGGGTAACAAAATTATCGTTTTGGCCTAATGTTCCAAAAATTGTCGAAATTGAAATTTTCCACTTCCTATCATTAAATTATACTCTAAATAGTTAATCTTGGTCAAAAATTTCACTCCATGATCACATTATTATCTTAGGTGGCAAAATGACGATTTTTACCTTTGAACATCAAAATTTTCAATTTTACCCCAAATGAATCCTCGAACTCCGAACAATAATTTTTAGTCATTCCTGGACTGTAAAATATTAAATTTCATCTTTAGATTCCTATTTGAACTAGTTCGAGGTTAAATCAACTCAAGTGTACCGCTAGGTACAATCTCGGGTTTCGTCTATTCTTAGGGGCTTTCCTAGCATATAAACATGCTACTCAGTACATGTATGTCTTGGCATGTGTGTATAGGGTCGGGTTTTACGACTCTAGCCCCCTTAAAATAAAATTTTGACCTCAAAATTTCACTTACCAAATTTGACGAATAGATGCGAGTATTGGTTCCTCATCTGATGCTCTACTTCCTATGTCATTTCCTCCATTCGAGCACTTTTCTACAACACTTTGACCATTGGAATACTCTTGTTCCTCAATACTCGATCCTTTCGGTCCAAGATACTCACAGGTTGCACCTCGAACTTTAAATCGTCATGCAACTCAATCGGAGGTGCTTTGAGGATGTGAGAGGGATCTGCATGGAGACATGGAAAACGTTGTGGATCCAATCTAACTCCGAAGGTAATTCTAATCGATAAGCCACTGGTCCAATTCTCTCAATGATTCGGAATAGTCTAATATACCTCAGGTTAAGCTTTCCCTACTTCACAAATCGAATCACACATTTCCACAAAGAAACCTTAAGAAAAACTCTATCATCGATCTCAAACTCCAAGTCTTTTCTCTGTTTATCTGCATAGCTCTTCTGCCTATCTTGGGCTACCTTTAGCCACTCTCGTATAACCTTGATCTTGTCATTAGTAAGATCGATCAATTCCACACTAACTAACTTTCTTTCACCCACTTTATCCCAACAAAGTGGAGTACGACATTTCCTTCCATATAAAGCTTCGTACGGTGCCATACCAATGCTAGACTAGAAGCTGTTGTTGTAAGAAAATTCCACTAATGGCAAGTGTCTATCCCAACTCCCAAGAAAATCCATGACACAAGCCCTCTACATATCTTTCATAGTCTGGATAGTCTTTTCTGACTGACCATCCGTCTGTGGGTGAAAAGTAATGCTAAATTTCAATTTAGTTCCGAAAGCTTCTTGAAATTTTGACTAGAATCGAGAAGTGAATCGAGGATCTCGATCTGACACTATAGAAACAGGAACTCCATGTAGCCTCACAATCTTATCTATATAGAGTTGAGCCAGCTTATCAATAGAGTATGTACTATGGACAGCTAAAAAGTGAGCGAAATTAGTCAACCGATCTACGATCACCCAGATTGCATCCTTTCCCCTCTGTGTCTGCGGCAGTCTCAAAACAAAATCCATAGTTACATGCTCCCATTTCCACTCGAGAATAGGTAAAAACTGAACTGTACCTGCTGGCCTTTAATGCTCCGCTTTAACTTGCTAACATACGAGACACTTTGTTACGAATTCTGCTATGTCTCGCTTCATACCTGGCCACCAGTAATTCTCCCTGATAGTCCTATACATCTTGGTGCTTCCGAGATGTAATGCGTAGGCAGATGAATGGGCTTCTTCCATGATCGCCTATCTTAGCTGGTTTCCCTTAGGAACACAGACTCAGTATCTAACATCAAGACGTTATCCTCTCTGAATCTGAACTTATTGACTCCCCAATCAATCAATTTTTGAATTTCCTTCCTTAACTCATCATCAGACCTCTGAATGTCTTTGATTTGATTAAATAACGAAGGTCGTACAATGAAGCTTGCCAATAAGGATCCATACTCACCATTTCTCAACTAGACCCCAAGAGATTTCATCTCTAATAATGTTGGAAAATAAAAACTCTAAAGTGCTGCTAAAGACGATGAAGACTTATGACTTAAGGCATTAGCTACAACGTTCGCCTTTCCCAGATGATATTCTATCACCAAGTCATAATCTTTTATCAACTCCAACCATCACCTTTGCCTCAAATTAAGCTCCTTCTAAATGAGCAAATATTTTAAACTCTTGTGATTCGTAAATATCCGACAATGCTCACAATACAAGTAATGCCTCCAGATTTTTAAAGCAAACACCACTGTTGCTAACTCTAAATCATGGGTAGGGTAATTTGTTTCATGCCTCTTTAGCTGTCTAGAAGCATTAGCCACAACTTTTTCATCCTGCATCAATACACACCTTAACCTAACTTTGAGACATCACTATATACTACAAATCCCTTACCACTCACAAGAAGTGTCAATATTGGAGCAGATGTTAACTGGTTCTTCAGCTCCTGAAATTGACTTTCACACACATCGTCCCACTTGAACTTAACTCCTTTACGAGTTAGAAAGGTCAAAGGAGCTACTATTAAGGAAAACCCATGAACAAACCTTCGATAATAATCGGCTAATCCGAGGCAACTACGAATCTCCGTCACTGTCTTAGGTTGCTCCTATTGTAAAATTGCCTCTATCTTCTTGGGATCAATATATATTCTAGCTCCCGATACTACGTGTCCCAAGAATACCACTTCCTGTAACCAAAACTCACACTTCAAAAACATTGCATACAACTGTCTTTCCCACAAAGTTTGTAACACTATACGTGAGTGGACAACGTGCTCATCATTATCTCTCGAGTAAACCAGGATGTCATTAATGAACACAATAACAAACTTGTCCAAGTAAGGATGGAACACCCTGTTCATGAGATCCATAAAAGCTGTCGGTGCGTTAGTTAACCCGAAAGGCATGACCAAGAACTCATAATGACCGTACCGATTCTTGAACGTTGTCTTGGGTACATCTTGTTCTTTAATCCTCAACTGATAATACCCAGACCTCATATCAACCTTAGAAAACACTGTAGCTCCTTATAATTGATCGCAAAGATCATCAATCCTCGACAACGGATACTTGTTCTTAATGGTCATTCTGTTAAGCTGTCGGTAATCTATACATAACTAAAGTGTACCGTCTTTCTTTTTCACAAATAAAACCAGTGCTCCCCACAGAGATGTATTAGGGCGTATAAAACTTTTATCCACTAACTCTTGCAACTGTACTTTCAACTCCTTCAACTCTGCCGGAGCCATTCTATATAGAGGAATAGAGATAGGGGCAGTACCCGAAAGTAAGTCAATGGTGAACTCGAACTCACGATCGGGAGGAAGTCCTGGTAATTTATCAGGAAATACATCAGGGAACTCACTTACTACGGGGACATTCTCTAACTTAGGTTCCTCCCTCGATATGTCAATCACGTGAGCCAAGTATGCCAGATATCCCTTTTGCACCAATTTCAAAGCTTTGAGGGCCGAGATTACACATGACCGTAATACTGGACGCTCCCCCATAAATACAACTTCTGCTCCCTCTGAACTTTGGAAAATCACTTCTTTTTTAAAACAATCCACCTTTGCTCGATGAGTGGACAACCAATCCATACCTAAGATGAAATCAAAGTCCCGAATTTCCAAAGGGATTAAATCACCCATAAATTTTTCTTCCCCAACTTTAATACCACAGTCTCTATAATACGTATTTCTTACTAACCGTTCACCCAGAGGAGTATGCACTACAATCTCTCCATCTAATGGTAACAGGTTTCTATCTGAGAATGATGCAAATAATATGCTCACGTATGATCTATCGGAGCTTGAATCTATCAAAACATGTGCATCTCTATCAAACAAAAATCATAGTACCTGTCACTGTGCTAGGTCAAACCCGGGCTTTATCCTCAATCACTGCAAAAACCCTGGTCAAAATCTGGGGCTGCGGTCTGGAAGATCGTTACTCTGGGGTATTACTCCCCATGCCTGACCGTATCACTGGGCCTTGTCTAGACTGTGAACTCAAAGTGTCTCTCCGCAATATACTAGGACAAGTCGGAGGAGTAGAAGTAGCTACTGTACCTCGCCTCAACTAAGGACAATATCTCTTGATATGCCCCTGTTGGCCACATTGAAAACACTTTACAAGATTTCTACATGACCCAATATGAAACCCTCCGTAATTACGGCATCTGTCCAATCCTCCTGAAGCCCTCCATTGACTAATCATCACTGGCAGATCAAATCTAGAAGATCTCGACTATGACTGCTTAGATGGAGGTCTAGTGGATGCCACGACATTGAGGTAGTACTTCCCATAGTAGATGTCGAATCTCTGCCTCTCTTTGAAGACTGACCTGGGAACGTAGGCAGATTCTTTCTCTTTGCGAACTCAGCTAGATCAGTCTATTCTCAATGGTGAGCTTCTCAGCCCGTAAGGCCATCTGCACAACTTCCTTATACGACTCATTACCAGTCACTATCATACGTTCTCGTATCTCATTATGGAGTCCCTCCTCAAAGTAGTTTACTTGGCCTTGCTCCAATTTCACCAACTCAGGTACAAAAGACATTAGCTCGTTAAAACGAGTCCCATACTCCTCAATGGTCATGTTCCCTTGTTTCAAGCTCAAAAACTCTCTCTTTTTCTCTTTCTGATAGAAATAAGTGTAGTACTGACCATCGAACTCTCGGAGAAAATCCGTCCAAGTCAGCGGCATAGGAGAGCGAGACTTTACTAAACTACACTAAGTACGAGCTCTCCTCTCAAGTTTAGCCACCTTCAATTTCATCTCATCATCTAATCCCATATCTGCCAATGTCTCTGATACCTGAATAACTCAATCCCTAGCTGCGGTCGCATCTAACTCACCAATAAATGAGACGTAACCTAACTGTCTAGCTTCTTTCAATTTCTTAGAAATGGAGACGTCCGGTGTCTGGGGTGGAATAGGAGGTGGTGGTGGTACTGGGGTTGTTACAAGGGGAACAGCGGGTAAAACTGAACTAGCCTGAGCTTGGCCCGTAAGAGCAGCGAGAAAAGTCGTTAATGCTTGAGCTGCGTCGAGTGACATGGTAGGTACGCCAGGAGCAGCAACGGGTGGTGGAGAAGATGCAGGAATGTCAGTAGACTCAACAGTATGAGTTACTTTAAAAGAAGACGCAGCCGACTCATCTTCTATGGAATTTGATCGACTCTGTCTGAGGCGACCTCTTCCCCTATCGGTAGATCTAATGATATGTGGTAACTCACGTCAATGAGGCATAATGATCTACAAAAAGAACGAAAATGGTTTAGATGACTTAAGACTCTATATGCAACTACATGCAACTAACTAATCTTAACTGGGCCACACTGACATTGTAAATTATTTTAAAATAACTTTAAATCCAAGAACTTTAAAAATAAAAAACTTCTTTCAAAACCATAAACTTTTAAACCAAAAGCTCTAATACAAACCGAATTCTTCCTACCCTTTAGGGCATGGTGGCATCATATGGTACCTATCAAAGCACTCGGTAAGAGGTACATTTCACCCCGAGAGGACAGCGGGGCAGTCCCTTCCCTCCTCTTCCAAGCTCCTGGGTGGAGAGTCATACTTCGCCACAGATCATATGCGAGAGTTTCCAAGAATAGGGTTATCCTTCCCTTTGCTTTGATACCAACCAAATTGTCACAACCCGAAACCTCTCTCGGGCCCATGCCAATCGCCGCGACGTCCCGATTGACACTCATTACCCGAAATGCCAATCGGAACCCCGCAAGGCTTACATATCAGTTTCTTGCCTTTCCTATGAGAAATCGTTGTTAAACATTCTATTTTAAACAATTACCAGTCGTTTTCTACTCAAGTAAATCAAAAGACAATTTTTGCCTCATAGGGGCATTTTGGTCATTTTTCGACGAAAATATCAAAATTTGGTAAAAATGTAGTTTATCCGTCGAGAATACATAATTCAAAATCCAATTTGAAATCAGAACTCTAAAACATGTTTTTTTTTAAGGATTTATAGACAAATATTACTATTCAAAATATTGATTACAATATAGCATTTTTATATAAAATAATATTTATAGAAACACGTGTAAGTAATTTTTTTGTAACGTGGAAGTAAAATAAATTCATACATACAATAATTTACAAAGTTATGATGTACAATAATAATTACAATGACAAGTGGCCCAAAAATACACCAAGTGTTGGTGATAGTAACCTACTGTCTGTGAGATAGAGGGGTCAACTGGAATCCTCGACAAAGTCGGGTATCTACAAGCTACCACAGGCCTGAAATATTTGGAAATGAGGTGGGTGAGATTTTGCAATCCCAGTGAGTAAACAGACATTATTATAAATATCTAAAGGCGAGTAAAATGGAGGCAAATTTAAACAACAAATCACAAACCATTTCATAAGGTTTTCAATTTATTTCTTAAACCATAAAATATTTGTAATTTACCAAAACAGTTGTTAAGGCTTATGACTTTTATTAAAAACATGGCTCAAGCCAAAACTATTCCTCGAGGATACCTTGGCCGAGGTATCTAACCGAGTCCACCAAGGTTGTTAAGACATTTACATGTTAAACACATTTTAGTTTTGAAAACAAGTCGTTCCTTGGCGTTGGCCGAGTTACACATTCACGTGGGGGTTCGACATGAAGTGAGCTCTAACATTACCTCGAGAGTTACCCTCATCGCCTCTACAACCGGAGTAACTATGCAACTGGGTTTACCGTGCCCCTCTAATAGGCAGTCCACGAAAACTCGTCACTTCAATGACTAAACCCACCAATTTTAATAAAATTTCGACAATATAACGTGGGTTTTATTTATTTACCCAGCCTGCATAGTAAAAGGCAGCTTACATAAATTCCCAATGCAATTATAAAATATAGCCACATATACTCATATATCATAAGCCATTCATGGGAAAATATATTTTTCAAGACAATTGGCAGCCTCCAATTACTCAATTTCATAATCAAAAGTTTCTTATTTCAGATAATCAACACAATATATTTATTTATCACATTTATTTCTAAAACATCAAAAGTCCCATTTTAATCTCATTTTCATTTCATAAAATACATAAAGAGCATTTAAAAATAAACTTTAGATGATTTACAATAATAATAGGTTTACTCACCATTTGTACAAATTAAATGCTTTCTAGGTGCCCCGATCACTGTTCGTTGGGTATGACTTCCTTGCCTTTACCGGAAGGCTCTCCTCCTAGACACATTACAAAAATTACACAATTCACCACATTGATGCTAAATCACTATATAATTGACTTAAATCCTATACTAATGCATGGTATGAAATGCAATGGCCTAAAACGGCTTAAACGCGGTATGAACCTATTTTTGGCACTTTACCCTATAAATTGCTAACGCGCTCCATTTTAGCTCTAAATTGTCCCATTCTCTCTCCAACATTTCTAACTATTAAATATCAGCCAATAACCTTCTAAAATCACCAAAATCAGCTCACTTTCCTCCTTGGAAAATTCAGCCAAAAAATGGAACATTAACCCGGTTAATTTTCCACTTTGTTTTCCTATCACATTTAACCATTTTTCATCATTTTCTCTTCATTTCTCTTAGAATAAAAATCAATTCATCATCATTGTACATCATTGAATATTCAGCCAAGGGTGGGTATTGTGAGAATTTCATGCTTTCTTGCCCAATTTGATTTCTAAACACATTTAACTAACTAAAACTACCAATTTAACCAAGAATCAAAACATAAAAATTTCAAAATCCTTCCCCTTGAAATTCTGCCAGCCCTTGGTATCACTTTTTGATCTCTCTCCTCAAGCATGCTAAATGGAAACAAAGGCATAGGAAAGGTAGAAATCAAGCTAAAGTCGAAAATCTTACCGTTAGATGCGTAAACGAACGAAAAACGTGAATTCCCCTTTGAATTTTCTAGTTTTCCTTTGGTTTTTCTCTTTTCTTCCTTTCCTCTCTATTTTCTCTCTTGTTTTCTCCTTATGGCCGACCATCACCTGATGTGGGGTTTAAATGGGCTGATTTTCCTTTAAAATAATATTAAATCATTAAAAAGTTCCATGTGTCACTTTCCCATTGGCCCGCTGTTAAATTTTCATCCTTTAAACTGTAATTTTTCACCACTTAAAATACCATAGTTATTCATACCAAAAATAAATAAATCCTATGATTTTGACAAGTTTTGGGTGGTGAAAATTACGATTTTACCCTAGATGTGACAAAATTACTATTTTGCCCCTATGTTTTGAAAATTACCGGAATTGAAATTTTTCACTTTCTTTCATTAAATTATACTCCAAATAGTTAATCTTGGTCAAAAATTTCACTCCATGGTCAATTAATTATCTTAGGTGGCAAAATGACGATTTTTGCCATTGAACATCAAAATTTTCAATTTTACCCCAAATGAACCCTCGAACTCCAAACAATCATTTTTAGTCATTCCTGGACTGTAAAATATTAAATTTCATCTTAAGATTCCTATTTGAACTAGTTTGAAGTTAAATCAACTCAAGTGTACTGTTAGGTACAATATCGGGTTTCGTCTATTCTTTGGGGCTTTCCTACCATATAAACATGCTACTCAGTGCATGTATGTCATGGCATGTGTTTATGGGGTCTGGTTTTACAAAGACTACTAGTCTGATATGCTAAACCTTCAGCTTGAAGAACAGGATATGCATCTTGGAAGTTAGAACCTTTTGCTTGAAATGTAGAGCCTTTAGCACCTTGTCCTTCTGGTGTAAAGCTTATTGTAGTAAAGGTATCTACTACAAGTTCAGAAAACATAGCTAGCTTATCTTTTTTTTTTCCTTTCCATTTCACTTAATCTCTCTTTAATTTTCAAAAGTCTTGCTCCTTGATCAGTTAGTTTGTTGTCCATTCTCATAAGTAGATTAAAGGTGACCTCACTAGAGAATTGTGAAGAACTTGCTTCTGGTTGAACAAGGGCTATAAAGACCTTGGGTGTTTTGGTGAAGGTTTCTCCATACAATTTATAACCCATTTTTGTTAGGCTACCTAGATAGATAGCCTGATCTCTGGTCTTAACTGTGTCCATCTCATATTTCTTTGCCCAAATCCCTTTCTTCTTTACCAAGGCAGTAATCGCATTTCCATAGGGGAAGTCGATGTTTTCACCATTGCAAGCACTTCTCATTCTTTTTATCATAAATCTTCCAACATTGAGAGGGATGCCATTGAAGGCATGCTCCATCAGCCACAGGTCTTGCAAACTGATGTAACTAAGATTTCCACTTTTACCATGAATGTTGACAGCAACAAAATAGTGTAAGATTCTAATTCGGGGGCTGCTAATCAGACCAGCATTACTCTTAGCAACGTACTTTTCTCTCTTCCCTGTAATGATCTCTCATAGGGAAAAAGGATAATACTTCTTAGGGAATTCAAATTCCCCTTTTTCACATTCAACATTCAATAGACTACCTAGATCATCAGCAGTTACAATGAATTCATTTCCGCATAAAAACACATTTAGTCCAAACTCAGTGAAATCATCAAGTTCGTCAAGTTCTTTCTCTTCTACTACTATGCTTGAGCAGAATTCCTTCACTAGGCTAGCACTATAAGACCGATTATTAAAACTGCTAAACCCTTTTAATTTTAAATCCTCAAAGTAATTAGACAAACTCGTCTGAATTTCAATGGCTTCAGCAAAACTCTCCCAATCTATGTATTTGCCACAAGTTATAGGGGCATTCTCTATTTTCCTAAATCTTTCCTCATGTGCTTTATTTCTGAATTGGAGAAAAGAGGAAGATGAAGTACCTTTCTGTGAAGTTTCCTTTTTATTTTTCTTTATCTTGATTTTTAGTTTCTTCTTGTCAGATATTTTTCCAAACTTCTTGATTTCAGAACCTGATATAGCTTTTTTCTTTTTCTTTAGGTGCTTTGCCTCTGAGCTTTCTTCCAATGGCCTTCTCCCTTTTTTTTTTCTTTTCATACAGTTCCTTAAGCAGAGAATATTTCACCATTTTTGTTTTCTTTGAAGAAATTTAAAATTTAGGATTTCGATGGGTGAAGATGGATTGGTTTTAGTTAGTTTTAGATGAGGAAATGTAGAGGTGAACCCTTAAATTTCATATTATCGATTTTCAAGATAGATGATGTGGGAGTTTTCAACAGTTTTTAACTAAAAAAAAAACAGTCCGCCTTTCCCTTAAATATTGCCTCAATTTTTCAAAATTTCAAAATTCTCTCTAAATTTTTTACTATTCACTTCTGCAGGTTCTATTCTTTTCTTTATTACTCGATAGACATAATTTTTATTATTTTATTCTTTCTTCATTCAATTTGTTTGTGCCTTAGTTTTAGTGCAACAGATTGCTCTTAGTTGACTATGTTTTTCACTTTAGTTGACTAAGTGCCTATTGTATTTCTCTGTTTGGTCCATACTTCACCTTATATATCCTACAGCCAAATCATCCTAGATTTCTTCTAATCTCACATAATCTATCTTCACTAAAGGGTTTGGTAAAAATGTCAGCCAGTTGATGCATAGTGGTCACAAAATCAATCTTAATCTCACTTTTAGCTACATGATCTCTAATGAAGTGATGTCTAACCTCAATGTGCTTAGTCCTAAAGTGCTACACAGGATTTTTTGAGATGTTAATTGCACTGGTATTGTCATAGTATATTAGAGTGTTATTCATTGATAATCCATAATCTTTCAATTGTTGTTTGATCCATAAAACTTATGCATAGCTTATCCGGCTGCTTATTGCCCATTAGTCACCTTGCCTTTGCTGATGATATTATGATTTTCACTAATGGATATCGTTCAGCCTTGCAGAAAATTTTAAGTTTTTTACAGGAATATGAGCAGGTATCTGGACAGCAAGTCAATCCTCAGAAAAGTTGTTCTATCACAACTGCAAGCTGCCCACCGTCAAGAAGGCAGATCATAGCTCACACCACTGGCTTTCAGCACAAATCACTTCCTGTTACTTACCTCGGTGCTCCATTATATAAAGAACCAAAAAAGGTGATCCTTTTTTATTCCTTAATTACAAAGATTCGAGATCGTATCTCAGGGTGGGAGAATAAGATATTGTCAGCAGGGGGCTGTATTACCCTGCTGAGAAGTGTTCTATCTTCTCTTCCTATGTACCTACTGCAAGTCCTCAAAGCACCAGTGGCAGTGATTGAGAAAATTGATAGATTATTTAATAGCTTCCTATGGGGTGACTCAGCTGGAAACAAGAAAATGCACTGGGCGGAATAGACTAAATCCACATTTCCATGCTCGGAGGGGGGACTTGGTATTCGTAAATTGGAAGACGTTTGTGAGGCATTTTCATTGAAACTATGGTGGAGACTCCAAACAGGTAACAGCCTTTGGACACAATTTTTGAAAACCAAATATTGTCTTGGCAAGCTTCCCCACTATGTCCTACGAAAAATTCGTGACTCTCAAATATGGAAAAGGATGATTCGGGGCCGCAACGTGGCACTGCAAAACATTCGATGGAAGATAGGGAAAGGGGAACTGTTCTTCTGGCACGATTGTTGGATGGGAGACAAGCCCCTGGTCACCTCATTTCCTATGTTCCAGAACGACATGACGTATGTCAATAGCTTTTATAATGGTGATAACTGGGATGTAGGTAAATTAAATTATGTTCTCCCTATGGAACTGGTTGATGAGATATTGCAGGTACCCTTTAAAATTTCCCAAGATGATGTTGCATACTGGACACTTACATCAAATGGGGATTTCTCTACTCAGAGTGCTTGGGAGACAGTTAGGCAGAGACAAGCACCACACGCCTTAGGATCTCTCATTTGGCACAAGAGCATCCCTCTATCAGTTTCTTTTTTCTTATGGAGGGTCTTACACAATTGGATACCAGTTGAGCTACGGATGAAGGAAAAAGGTTTCCAATTAGCTTCGAGATGTTTATGCTGCTCCTCAGAGGAATCTCTAATACATGTCCTATGGGAAAGTCCGGTAGCGAAACAGGTTTGGGATTTCTTTGCTAAACCCTTTCAAATCTACGTTTTAAATCCCAAGCAGGTTTCTCAAATTTTATGGGCATGGAATTATTCTGGGGACTATGTCAAAAAAGGTCATATCCGCATATTGCTCCCAATATTTATATGCTGGTTCCTATGGCTAGAAAGAAATGATGCAAAGCACAGGCAATCTGGTCTGTACCCTAATCGAGTTATATGGAGAATTATGAAGCTATTGAGACAACTTCATGATGGTTCCCTATTACAACAATGGCAATGGAAAGGAGACACAGACATAGCAACCATGTGGGGTCTCAATTCTCCCCCGAAGCGACGAGAAGCTCTTCATATTTTTTTCTAGAAAAAGCCTTCCATAGGTGAATACAAGTTAAATGTGGATGGCAGTTCACGGAACAGTCAACAAGCAGCTAGTGGTGGAGTGCTTCGAGATCACACAAGTAACCTCATTTTTGGTTTTTCTGAGAATATTGGTTCTTGTAATTCATTGCAGGCAGAATTGAGGGCTTTACTTCGAGGACTCCTATTGTGCAATGAACGCCATATTGAAAAGCTGTGGATCGAAATGGATGCATTGGTGGCGATTCAACTAATCCAGAAGTCCCAAAAAGGATCTCATGACATAAGATATTTGTTAGAGTCCATAAGGCAATGTTTGAGCAACTTCTCCTATCGCATTTCACACATTTTTCGAGAAGGCAACCAAGCAACGGATTTCCTGTCAAATGAAGGACACAATCATTCAAACCTTTGTGTGTTCAACGAAACACAAGGTAAGTTGTATGGAATGCTCAAGTTAGACAGATTAAATTTACCTTATGTCAGTTTTTGATAACTGTAAAGGAGTAGTACTCCTCATTTACATTTGCTGTTATAAAATCCAAATTTGCTTAGTATCTCAATGTAATAGTAAGGAATATCCATCCTTCTGTAGCATCAAAAGTTATGCACTTAGGATGGCTATCCTTACTCTAGGTGCTTTTACGATTTTGCATTTTAGGCATGTAATATTGGAGGTACGATTTATGTCCCCCTCTTTTGTCCTTTGACCTTATAATTAATAAAATTATAACAGGGTAGCTGGGCCCTGCAAGAAATTCCAGTATTAAAAAAAAAAAAAACTTATGCATAGCAACTACTTAAGGACAGATACTCTACTTCTACTATGGATAGAGCTATAGAGTTTTGTTTCTTGCTTGACCAAGACACTAACATACTCCCTAGAAATTGGCATGTTCCACTAGTGCTCTTCCTATCGGTTTTGCTTCTTACAAAGTCTGCATCTGAATAGCCTACTAGACTAAATGATGACTCTTTAGAATACCGTATTCCTAAAGTTTGAGTTTCTAAAAGGTATCTAAATATTCTCTTAACAGTTGTTAAGTGTGTTTGTTTAGGTTGTGACTGAAATCTAGCACACAAACACACATTAAACTGTATATCTGGTCTGTTGGCTGTTAAGTAAAGAAGAGATCCAATCATACCTCTATAGAGCTTTTGGTTTACACTCTTGCCTTTTTCATCAACATCAAGTTTGGTAGATGGACTCATTAGTGTGTTGATAGGCTTTAGTTTCAGCATATCAAACTTCTTAAGCATATTTAGAATGTATCCATCTTGACTGATAAAAGCTCTTTCTTTGATTTGCTTAATTTGAAGGCTAAGAAAGTACTTCAATTCTCCCGTCATGCTCATCTCGAATTCTCCTTGCATTTCCTTGGCAAAGTTGTTGCAAAAAGTTTCACTGGTTGCACCAAATATAATGTCATCCACATATGTTTGAACTATGATTAAGTCATTTAATCATCTCTTGATGAACAATGTTGTATCTATGCTGCCCCTAACATAGTCTTTTTCTACTAGAAATTTAGAAAACCTTTCATACCAAGCTCTAGGAGCTTGTTTCAACCCATACAAGGCTTTGTGAAGTCTAAAAACATAATTTGGTTTTTCAAAATCTTCAAAACCAATTGGTTGTTCAACATATACTTCCTCTTGAATAAGTTTATTTAAGTATGCACATTTTACATCCAATTGGTACAACTTAAAGTTCATTGTCATAACCCAATTTCCCGGGCCATGACCGGCGCACGAGCTCAATGAGCATAGCTCACTAAGCCCAAGCAAGCCTATCCATTTACTTTTGCTTAACAAATATTATCATATCATGCATACAAACACACATTTTCCCGAGTGTGAACATAGCCAAAACACAATGGCATTATCGATAATAATATACATGCACTGTACTAGTCATGTATTTAGCAATTACATTGCATACTCATATTTACATTGTTTGAGCGTATTCACAATACAAAAGGACCCATGACTTCCAGCAGAGACATTTACAATAAAAGGGATCACTATCGAATGCCAGACACAAACCCAGGAGATGCACTATGGGAACTCCTCGATCTAAGGTCCAATAGTCTCCTGATCTGAAAACATGAATTTTTATAAAACGTGAGTATGAAACTTAGTGAGTGAATATTAGAAGGGAACAAGCAATCTCAATCAGGAAATTTGACAATCATGATGCACCAGTTGAAAATGAGACAGTTTTTAATCTAACTAATATTTAAACCCTTTCCACTTAGCCCGGAATTTATTCTAACCAAATAGCAAAATCAACAATTATCGCAACAGTGGGAAGGCATTCTTGCTACAATTGAATTTCTGTGGCAGCGAAGTGTAATCGTAACCTGTCACTGAATGAGGTTTTTGCTTAACCGTATAAGGGTTTCGTGTTAAACCCTTTTTCTTCAATTTAACACAATTCTAAAACATTCAATGATAACATTCATGAATTTATGTTGATCAGTCTAGCAAGATAGCACAATTAATGGTTTACCGTCACCGAACAAAGGGTTTCACATACCATACAAATCACATTTTTCCATCATGCACATTATATCACGCATATATATAAAATCACGTCCAAGTACATACACCACCTCATTTTCTTCAACTCTGGTGCACTCCCTACTTGCACCACACACCATCCCACTATCTTCAACTCTGGTGCACTCCCTACTCGCACCAAGCAATATCATCATCTGTGCACTCCTTACTCGTACATAACAATTAAACACGTGTGCACTCCCTACTCGCACATCATTATTGGTGTTTCACTTTCCACTCCGCACATGTGCGGTTACATCAATTTCACAACATTTTTTAAAAATGCATATCAGTATAATATGAAAGTACACAGATTCAACACATTCAAATTTCACATAAATTTCTCAACAATACATGTAGGCATCATACAAATATGCACAGGTGCATCGCAATCATATTTAACATCGCAGAAATATTTTTCACTAAAGGCTTGTTCCCAAGTAACCTTTCTTTTTAAAGAAAGTTGAATAAAATCATTTAAGCATTTTATTCAAGTACGTTCACATTCCCAAAACCATTTTGCAATGCAAATTCACTCACAGGTTTTCGAGTGTCGAATACGAGCACTTCGACTGCTAATCCTCGAATGCGATCTTCTTGCCTTTATCCGAGGGCTCACCACCTTGACAAATTGCACAATAATTTAATTACTCTATTGGTGTTAATTAGGTATAAAATTAACCTAATTTCTATACGGATGCATAGAATTCTCGGTCAATCACTTAAACGCGATGTTGACTTAATTCAGCCGATTACCTAATTAATTGGCCAATACATCCAATTTAATTCCAAATAATCTCATTTTTTTCTTTCAATATTCCTAATCATCAAATTCATTTTAATTAACTCGAAATATGATCAAAATCACTCTCATATTTTCCAAGGAAAATTCAGTACATAGGGTGCACTAATATTAAAATTTCTCAAGCTTAATTTTCTCACCATAAATCTTTAATTTCCCATTTAATTCACTTGAAATAAAATAAAGTTTATCATCAACACTCCATATACTAAATTCGGCCATTGAAGGGTTCACCAATAATCAAATTGTTCAAGCTTGATTCTTCTTTTCCAAACCATTTATTCTTAACCAAATAACACAAGATTTCACCCAAAAATGAAATCAATTCATCATCAAATTATCACTCCTCATATTCGGCCACATAGGGTTCAATGGTGAACAATTCACTTTCTTGCTAAATTTTCATATCCAATTCTTCCAATTTAATTTCTAACACTACTAATTATGAAACACTATCTAAATACCTTGAAATGTCACAAATTGGGCATCAATTTCTTCCTTGAATATTCGGCTAAAATGGATTTTCATAGAGTACATAATTTTCTTCCATAATTTTTCTTCCTAAACACGGCTAACTACCTCTAAACATCAACATAGTCTAAAATCAAGCCAATCCAACCTTAATTTCTCTTCCATACCCATTTTTCAGAATTGAATTCATCATGATAACTCAATATTCAACCATGAAAATTAAGAACGAAAGCATGGGTAAGCTAGGTTTAAAGTAGATCTAAAGAAATCTCACCTTTGTTTGGCTTGAATCTTGAAAAACCTTGAAATTCCTTGAATTTTTGCTTGTTTTTCTTGTTTTTTATCCTTTTTCTCCTTTGTTTTCCTTTGCTGCAGGTTTGTGCCGAATTTGATGAGAGAAAGTGAGGGTTATGTGCTGATTTTATTAGTTTAATCATAAAATAAATGGCTTGCCACATGGCAAAATGCCATTAGTCCATTTTTTTCAACTTTTTGACTTTTATTCTAATTTTTCCACCACAATTAAATTTCATATTTATCCATTCCCAGGAGCAATAAAATCCCTTGGTCTTGACAAGTGCTGGGGCAAAAAATTTACCGATTTGCCCCTGAGGTGAAAAAATTACGATTTTGCCCCTATACTCCGAAATGTACCGAAATTACATTATTTCCACTTTTCAACCTCAAATAACACTAATATTGATCAATATTAACCAAATAGGGCAAAAAACTTTTCCAAAAAATTCTCGTTTAGTCCTCTAGTGGCAAAATTACCATTTTGCCCTTGTGCTCCAAAAATATCAAGAATTACAATTTTTCACTACTAAACATCATTTTATACTCCAATAATCATAATTATATTTCATATAATTATTCTTGGTCAAATGTGATCAAATCTTGGCTAAAAATCTCCATTTTATCATCAAATGGTAAAATAACCGTTTTATCGCTAATGGGTCAATTTTCCTGATGGACTCCAAATTGGACCTTGAATTCCGGATCACTATTCTAAGTCATTCTGTGGGTTTCAGAATTTTCAAATTCCTCTTAGAATTTCTATTTGAACTAGTTCACGGCTCGATTTAACTTGGTTGTACCACTTGGTACAATACCATCTTTTAATCGAGCTTGACAGGGTCTCACATTCATATAACATGCAAAGGCTACTAATAACCTTATGGCTTCAATCCTAGCTATGGGTGCAAAGGTCTCATCATAATCTATACCTTTTTTTTGATTGTATCCTTTTGCTACCAATCTAGCTTTGTTTCTAATCACATTTCCTTATTCATCAACCTTATTTCTAAATACCCATTTAGTTCCAACTATAGGATGATTTGAAGGTCTAGGTACTAGTGACCATACATTATTTCTTTTGAAATGGTCCAGCTCCTCTTGCATATCTAAAATCCAACTTTTCTCTTTTTCAACTTCTTCAAAGCTTTTAGGTTCAATTTGAGAAATGAAGGCTGAAAATTCACATGTTTCTCTAGTTGTTTTCCTAGTCTTAAATCCTTGAGATATGTCACCTATGATTTGTTCTTGTGAATGATCCTTTGCATATCTCCAGCTCCTAGGCAAATCACTATGCTAGATTTCTGGTCTTTGTAAGTTTTCTAGAGGCGGAGCTACAGTTTCTTTTCTAGATGAGCCTTATTCATTGTTCTTGCTGTCATTCAGGCTCATTTCATCCATGTGCTTTTCTAAATTTTCTAAATCATCATCATCATTATCATGAACTTCCTTTTCTAAGATAATTGATTCATCAAAAACTATATGGATAGATTTTTCAACACTTAATGTCCTTTTGTTGAAAACTCTATAAGCCTTGGAGTTTATGGCATATCCTAAAAATATTGCTTCATCACTCTTGGCATCAAACTTTCCTAATGGCTGTTTTCCATTATTTAAGACAAAGCATTTGCAGCCAAAGCTCTTAAGGTGAGAGATGTTTGGTTTTCTTTCTTTGTACAGCTCATAAGGAGTCTTTGAGATTATTGCTCTAATTAAGACTATTAAGAATATAAGTTGCAGTGTTTACAACTTCAACCTAAAAGTACTTTGGAAGATTGTTCTTACAAAGCATAGTCCTAGCCATTTCTTTCAATGTTTGGTTTTTCCTCTCCACAACTCCATTTTGTTGAGGTGTCTTAGGTGTAGAAAAATTGTGATCCAACCCCTTTTCATTGCAAAACTTTTCAAACTCATCATTTTCAAACTCTCCTCCATGCTCACTTCTAATACTAATAATGGCTGAACCTTTTTCATTCTCAACTTTCTTATAATGATTTATGAAAACAGATAAAGCATCATTCTTATGAGCAATGAAGTAGACCCAAGTGTACCTAGAAAAGTCATCAACTATCACAAAGCCATAAGATTTACATCCTCGACTAGTGGTACGTATTAGACCAAATACATCAATATGTAGCATTTCAAGAGGTCTAGATGTTGATACAACATTCTTAGTTTTAAATGAAGTTCTAACTTGTTTTCCTAGTTAACAAGCTTCACACATCCCTATCATTCTCAAACTTTAGAATAGGTAATCCAACCACTAAGTTTTTCTTAATCAACTTTGACATTGTATTCAAACTTACAAGTCCTAATCTCCTATGCCACAACCAGTTGTCATTTTCAGCATTTGTTATTAAACATATTTAACTATTCATCTTAAGATCTTCAAGAAAGACAACATCCATATTTTTCAATCTTTTTCCTATGAAGGTGATTTTGTTTGTGCTTATATCTATTACTTCACATTTGTTGGAATCAAAGCAAACTTTAAATCCTTTATCACATAGCTGACTAATGCTTCACAAATTATGTTTCAAGCCTTTGACAAGCAACACATGACTTATTTAAGTATGAGAGTTCTTACCAACCGTACCTATCCCATGGATTCTACCTTTTGAATCATCACTAAAAGATACAGTGCCTCCCTTTCTCTTGTCCAGTTGAGCAAATAGCATTTCATCTCCTGTCATGTGTCATGAGCAGCCACTATCCATGTACCATGGCTGCTTCCTCTTGAGTTAAGCTTTTGAACATGTCTCCTTTAAGTGCAGCTCAACTTACAAAGCAATTATTCAGTTCTTCTTGATAGGTATCCATACCTTGATGGCTCCTTGAGTGTTAGTGGCAATATAAGAACCTTTTGGCACTTAAATTTTTTTAGTTTTCTACATGCCTTTATATCTAAAGCAATCATAAGAAAAATGTCCATGTTTTCCACAACAATAGCATTTAGATGAGGCATTGTGATGATTTTTCCTAGCATAAGAAATTTTCTTTAATGTATCATTCTTCAAACACTTAAAACTTGTATTTTCATCAAGAGATTTTTGCAAAGTTACAGGTTTATTTTTCAGCTCCATTTTCATAATTTCAAAATATGTTTTTGAGTGTTCTAACTCAGTTTGCAAAAGATTTCTTTGCTCAAAAACAAAATTATAATCACATTTTATCTTTTCTAAATCACTTTCAAGAAATGTAACCTTTTTCTTTAAAATTTTGTACTTTGAAAACAGTTTTTCAAATTCATCACACAAGCTGTCATACTCATCTTGTAAATCATCCATCGAAATATCACAAGGTGATGAGCATACCTCAGTTTCATCATCTCGAGCCATTAAGCAAATGTTTGCTCTCTCCTTTGAACTTTCACCATCAACTTCAATGCTTGAAGAGTCACTGTCCAACCATGTTGCTGCTACCCTTACCTTCTTAAACTTCTTATTTTTCATTGGTGTCTCATTTTTCAGCAATGGACATTCAGACTTAAAGTGTCCTAGCTTTTTGCACTCAAAGTAAATCAATTCCTCTCTTTTACTAGAGTTGTTCCTGTTTCTCTTCCACGAAGGACCTTGATATCTTTTGAATCTTTTTCTTGTTATTCTTCGGTTCTTTCTGCCTATTAGTTTTTTTAATTTTCTTGCAACAAGTGCCAACTCTTCATCATCATCGTATGAAAGCTCTTCCAGCTCTTCCTCAAGGATGTTAGCTTTAAGTGCGATGTTCTTCTTCTTTTCTTTTTTTTCCCTCCTATCTTCTTCTTTTTCTTCCTTGAGCTCCAGCTCATGTGTAAGGAGAAAGCCACATATTTTATCATGTGTAATGACATTCAAATCCTTGGCCTCTTAGATAGCAGTCACTTTAGGTTTTCAATGCTTTGGTAGGCTCTTAAGGGATCTTTTAACTATTTCATGTTCAGGTATTGGTTTTCCTACCTGACTCAATTTGTTTGTAATGTTTGTGAACCTATCTATCATGTTGGTGATGTCTTCACCAGGCTCCATTTTGAACATCTTATAATTGTGTTAAGAGAACTACCTTGGACTCCTTGTGTAAAACCTGACTATATTATATGCCATGTTATCCATGTACTGGATGGAATGTTTATATACTTGAATACCTCGGAAAGGTATTAAAAAGTCAATATTATACCTAGAGGTATGACTAAGTGGAATTATGCCTCAAGCTAGTTAAAATAGGAATTTTAAGGTGAAATTGAGAATTTCACAGCCTAGGGATGACTTAAAATGGTCGTTCGGAGTTCGAGGGCTGATTTGGAGTCAATCGAAAATATTGACCAATTGGGGGCAAAATGGTCATTTTGCCACTCAAAGTTGAAATTTGGTTATTTAATGAAAATTTTGACCAAGATTAATCATTTGAAGTATAATATGAGGTTTAGCGAAGAAAAATTTTAATGCTCGATATTTTTAGAGCATAAGGGCTAAACGATAATTTTATCGCCTGAGGACAAAATGGGAATTTTTATAAACAATTTTGACCCCATTTGACTAATATTGATCAATTGGAGGGTAATTTGAGGTTGAAAAGTGAAAAAAATGTAATTTCGGTACTTTTCGGAGTATAGGGGTAAAATCATAATTTTGTCACACCGGGGGCAAAATTGTAATTTTGCACCACCTAACACATGTCCAGCATATGAAACACATTTATTATTATTGTGGATAAGAGAGAAATCATGTGTGGTGGAGAATTAAAGTTTAAAAGTTAAATATTTAAAAAGTGGACCAATGGTAAAGTGACATGTGGCAAGTTTAGATTATTTTAATATTTTGTTATAAAAATCAGCATAAATCTAGCCCATTCTCACCATAAGGGTCGGCCAAGCAAGAACACAAGAGAGGAAAGAAAGAAAATAAGGAAAACAAACCCTAGCCAAAGGAAAATTCAAGAAAAAGTGTGAAAATTCAAAGAATTAAGCTAGGTAAGGTGAAATTTTTTTATTTTTCTTTGAGATCTACACTACCCATGCTTTATTTTCTCATTTCCATGGCTGAAATCAAAGTTTGAAAATGGGTATCATGCTGACCGTACATGGGGGAAGGATTTTTAGGCTTGAATTTAGTTAGATTCTTGTTAGATTAGTGTTTTCGGTTAGTTAGTTAGTTATGTGTAGAGTGAAAACAAGTGAAGAAAATTTCATAATCTTTGGTACTCTTCAATAGTAGAATGTTCCATGTTGTGTGTGTGTGATGGATTGGTTTTATTTCAAGAGAAATTGTTTAGAAAATGATGAAATATGGTGAGAAAATGGAATAGGAAAATTTTTAGTGATGATGCACCATTATGGCTGAATTTCCCATGAAGAAATGGGAAGATAATTATGCTGAATTTTGTGTTATTTAGCTTGTGTTTGGTGATTTGAGGTATTAGAAAGGAAATGGAGTAGTTTGGAATTAAATTGAACGCGTTGGCCATTTAATCGGGTAATAGGCCGAATTGGGTCAACACCGCGTTTAGGCGATGTTCAGACAATTTGCATTGCATATCATGCATTAGTATAAGGTCAAAATTAGTTTATTACAATTTAGGAGCAACGTAGTAAATTTCTTGACTTTGTACTATGTCAAGGTGGTGAGCCCTCCGAGAAAGGCAAGGAAATTACACCGAGGATCACTAGTCAAAGTACCTGAATTCGAGTTCTGAAAATAGTGAGTAAACTTACATCGTCTAAGTTATCTAAAGTGGTTCTTGTCTATTATTATGAATTTTATAGAATATAGATTTAAAAAGGAAAATTTTTACGTTTTAAAAACAAATGTGTTTAAAATGAAATTATTGTGTAAATTGTTTCGAAAATTGAAAATGATTTAGAAAATAGAGTACTTGGAGACTGCGAATCATTGCTTGATAAATTGTATTTTTGGTCTAAATGGCTTATGACAATTGTGCATGATTGGCTGATGGGTTATTGTGTTGTAGATATATATGCAATGCTGTTTACCGTGCAAGCTGGTTAGTATTAAAATGGCCTAGTCATGCTGCTAAAATTTTTGATTTATTGGTGGGGTTTATGAGCTACTACAATAGGCGGGTTTTCGTGGACCGAGCCTATTTAGAGGGGCATGATAAACCTGTATGATATACCTCTGATCAGAGGAGCGAAGGGTAACTCCAGAGGTATGATAGAGTTCATCTCACGCCGAACCACCACGTGAGGGTGAACTCCGCTAATGCCAAAGAATGGCTGAAATTTAAGAAATTGTGGAATTTAAACAGCCTTGGGGATCTTGGTCGGATACCTCTGATCAAGGTGCCATTGAGTATGATTTTGTTGGCATAAGCCAAGTTTTCAAAAATTCATAAACCATAATGATAATTTTTCGTGCAAAGTGAATTTATTTTACCTAGTGAAAAGAACTGAAATATTACGAACAATTTTATGAGGATTTATTTATTCGTCTCCATTTACTCACCTTTGGATAGTTTAGATGGTATCTGTTTACTCACTGGGATTTTATAATCTCACCACCCTCATTTCCTCACATTTCAGGCTCAGGAAATTCCATAATTAGCAGATTTTGTCAAGGACCTTCAGTTGAACTTGAATCGGCAAAAGTTGTAGGTTCCTAACTTTTGATGCATTTTGGTTAGTTGTGGGCCCGCGTGTCACTGTAATTTAAATTTCATGCTTTGGTTGTTTATATTATAGTATGTAAGAATATATTTAGCTCTTACGCTGCAAAAATCATTTACCAATGGCTTTATAAAAATTGTTTTATCAGAAAATAGATTATTTTATTGAATATTTTTATTATATACAAATAGTCAAATTTTTACTTCAAACGAACGTTTTAGATACTTAAATTTATTTTTAATCACCAAATATATGTTTTCTACTTACCTACTACGTTTTTAGCCAGTTTTGAGATTTTCAAAGAAAAATGATGAAAATGCCCCTATGACCCAGAAAATAATATTTTAATGTTTTGATTTGGAAATGACTCGAAATCCTTTGCATTATGATATTTGATAACTATTGCTCACCGGGGAAGTGCGAAAGCTGATGCTAACCTTTGCGAGGTTCCGGTCAGCATTCCGGATAATGAGTGCCTATCGGGACGTCGCGGTGGTAGTCATGGGCCCGATGGGGAGTTCCAAGTCGTAACACCTTGACTTGAGAAGTCCCTTCATGAATTATTCTTAGCTTGTGCCATACTTGCTTGGCTGTTGTACAACTTGAAACCTTATTGAATTCTGTGGGGGTCAAAGCATAATGCAATGTGTTAATGGCCTTAAAGTTGGTTTGGACTTTCTTAGTTTTAGCCTCGGTCCATTCAGACCTTGGCTTAGGCATCAACTCATTTATGACAACATTCAATGTTGAGGGAATGAAGGGTCCATCAGTGATGACATCCAATATTTCATAGTCTATAGCTCTAATGTATATCGATATTATAGTGCTCCAATAAAGGTAATTAGAGCCATCAAATAGAGGTGGTCTATTTGTAGATTGTCCCTCAGCAACTATGGATTTTTGAAGAGCCATTGGATCCTCCCTAAGCGTGTTAGACCTTAAAATTAAAGAACTTGCTCTAATACCACTTGTTGGTCCTTATAAAATGTGCTAAATAGGGGGTGAATAGCACAATTCGGCTTCTAAACAAGTTAGAGAACTAATCTTGAAAACAAAGAAAATAAAACAAAGTAGACAATGGACAAGGATTTAGAATGGTTCGGTCCAAGACCTACATCCACTACCTTGATTATCCAACCAAGGATTTTCACCAAAATTCACTAACAAATGGTGGAATTACCAAGCTCCCACCAAGCTTCTACAATGGATTTTACTAGGCATAGCCACAACCTTTACAATGGTTTTTCAAGGGCTCAACCAAAACCCAACACCTAACTTTTCAAGGCTAAGTTAGAACCTTCACTCTTTCACGCAAACCTAGCTTGAAATAACCATTTAGAGTGAATCTCTCACTCTAAGAATGCAAGATGAGAAGTAAAGAGAGTACTTATTGATCACACGGTTGATCTAAATGGTACAAGGTTAAGTGTTGAATACAATTACAAAGGATTGGCATTTGAGTGCAGTGAGGTACAAAGAGGATTTTCTAAGTTTTCTGCTCCTTCTTGGCTTGAATATGTTGAAAAATCTCCCAAAAAGCTCCTCCTTTATCCTTAGAAGATTTTTTTATACTTGAAGAAGCAAGTCTGATGGCAGTTGGGCAATTTGTGACCATTGAAAATAGTTTGGGGTAGGTTCTAACCATTAATATGTCTTGTAGTGCTCTGGTGCAAGTTGCAAACAAAAAGCACTTAGTCGACTAACATTTTTCTTGGTCTACTAAGTTGGTTCTGTCTTGGTCATTAATTCTAGCAAAGAGCATTTAGTCGACTAACTCATTTTCTTGGTCGACTTAATTGGTTCTGTTTCTCAATATACTTCAATCCACCATTTCTCCAATTTAAATTTTGGCCAACCAATGTTCTTCATTATTCAACCAGTGAACTTCCTTTATGTTGATCAATCTTGTTCCTTATTCATATCAACTTGTTACGTGCACATTAGAAAGATTGACTCATTGTTTCTTTATAAATTTTTGTCTTGCACACTTGGATAGAAATGTTAGACAAACATGGATGGGAATGTTTCATTATCATCGAAAACTAATAGAGCCAACAAAGGCTTATCACTGAAATGCTTTGTCAGATTCTTTAATTGACTCTCTAACATTTGGGTGGTCATGATGTATTGCTAGATGCTGCTCATGATCTATAAATATAAATTAATTATCAAATTCATATTTGATTATGATTTATATTTATTGCCAACATGTCAGAAGCCTAATGGGTCACACACATTAATTGACATGATTAGGATTAAATAAGGATAATTAGTTAAGTTGGACTTAATTAAAAAAGACCAAAATAAAGTGAAAAATTAATTAAGTTCTCAAAGACTTAATTAAATTAAAATACAACTATTGTATTTAGGGTTTCAACTTAGTTTAGCTATATAAATATGTTATGTTAGCAAACTAAAAGCTTGAAGCCTAAAACCACTTCTCAACTGTTTCATAAAACAAGAAAAGAAAAATAGTTTTCTTTGTCTAACAAAAATAAGATTCGGCAAGAAGTTTTGGTCTTTTTGTTTTAGAAACAAAACTTGCTAGCACAAGTAAAAATCTTACCTTTGAGAAGGTGACAAGCCCAGCCCTATTATATACTTGCCATGTCATTCATGTACTTGATATCATGTCTGAATACTTGGATGCCTCGAAAAAATCGTTAAAGGTTGGTATCATACCTAATGGTATAATTAAGTTGATTAAAGCCTCGAACTAGTTCAAATAGAGATTTTAGGATGTATTTGAGAGTTATGGAGCCTTAGAATGTCTTAATATGGTGATTCAGAGTTCGAGGATTGATTTGGAGTCCAATTGAGAATTTTCATAACATAGGGCCAAAATGGTCATTTTGCCACCCGAGGGCAAAATTGGAATGTTAAACGAGATTTTGACCAAGTTTGACTAATTGGAGCATGATTTGAATTTGAGAAGTGAAAAATTTCAATTTCGACATCTTTCCGAATATAAGGGCAAAATAGTCATTTCACTTGTTCATGAGGACGTAATTGAAATTTTTAGAATTTTACCCCACCATGACACTTGTCAAGCCATGAATTTCACCTAGTATCATATTATACTTTGGATAATTGAGGTATTATATGTGGTAGTGATAAAATGCTTAATAGTTAAGTTTTTCACCATGGACCAATCAGTAAGTGAAACCTCTACTTGACCTCTTTCACCCTCTAAAGGTTGGTGGTCGATCTGGCCTTGTGAACTAGGGGACGCTTGCGCTACATGTCTCCCCTCTACTACCTTCTGTATATCATCCATACGGGCTGCCATCATCTCTACAACTCGATTAACTCCCTGCAGACCTGCCGTCAAATCCTCAATAATAATGCCGTCAGTTGGTGGCCTATTGGCCTCACCTAAAGGTTGTCCCTCCTCTCTCCTACTCACAGGCATATCCGCCCTTACCAGCCTAGTGGCCCTGCCATGTCTACCTCGCCCCTTGAGGGTGGATACCCGTGGCCTATCAATCATCTCAATGGGGGAATCTTGTTCCTCCATCCATCTTGAGGTGGCCCATGTCTTAGGCAGCATTCTTACCTAGACAAGAGCAAACACCTGTTATTAAACATATTTCATAGCCACAGTTAAGGAAATAATGTGGTTTCTAAGATAGGGAATTTATGCGGTTCCTTGATTATGAGATGTGTCGTGGTTCACAGTTCATAATCAAAGATCCCACATAAAGGCCCGACTCTCCGCTAGACCAAACAAGAACATCCTAGGACATAAACAACCTAGGGCTCTGATACTGTGAGACCCTGTCTAAGTTGTTAGAAAACCGGTATTGTACCTAATGGTACAATTAAGTTAAATCGAGCTTCAACCTAGTTTAATGGAAATTCTAAGAGGAATTTCAAAATTCTGAGACCCACAGAATAGCTCAGAATAGTGAATCGGAGTTCAAGGTTCAGTCTGGAGTTAATCGGGAAAATTGACCGGTTAAGGACAAAACGGTCATTTTCTCATTTGTTGATTTATAGAGATTTTTAACCAAGATTTGATCACAGTGGACTAAAAATAATTATGTGACACACAGTTATGATCCCATAATCATAAAATGATGTTTAGTAGTGTAAAAATGGTGATTTCCAGTGCTTTTGGAGCACAAAGGCAAAATGGTAATTTTACCACCGAAGTGCTAAACGTGAATTTTTTTGAAACGATTTTGTTCCATTTGGTTAATATGGATTTATATTAGTGATATTTGAGGTTGGACAGTGAAAATAATGAAATTCCGGGACATTTCGGAGTATAGGGGCAAAATCGTAATTTTGCCATCCCGGGGGCATTTCGGTAATTTTTCACTACCAGAATAAATTTTTCCAGCCATGGTCAACCTTGGATCAGATGTTGACTTGATGAATCAAGTGGTGGAGATCAAATGGGAGAAAAAGTCAAAAAAGTCAAAAAACGGGCCAATCACATGGTGCCACGTGGCAACCTTGTTTATTTTATTATTTAAGCCATAAAAATCAGCATTTAAACCCTCATTTCTCTCTCAAAGTCGGCACCCACCAGAATTGAAGGAAAAACAAGAAGAACAAAAGAGAAAAACACAAAACCTAGGTGGAAATCTAAGGAAAAGTGTGATTTTCAAAGGAAATCACTCGAAAAAGGTAATAAATCTTTACTTTGGCTTGTGATTTACCTTACCAATGCTTTTGTTCTTGATTTCAATGGTTAAATATGGAAATATCATGAAGAGTTTAATTCTGAAAAATGGGTATGGATGAGGAAGGATTGTTGGATTGGATTGAATTTAGACTATGTTAGTAGTTAGAGGTAGTTAAGCATGATTATGAAGAAATATGGAAGAAGGAAATTGAATTTCATGGTTGTTCTTTGTTAGGCCGAACCTAGTGTGTAGAGAATGCATGAGGAATTTTCTCATTTCAAATGAAATGGTTCCATTTGAAATGAAAGAAATTGGAAAATGATAAATTAAAGTGAAAAATGTAGTAGAAAAATTTTCAGTGCTAATGCACTGCATTGGCCGAATTTTTCCATAAGGAATTGGAAAGGGTAGGATGCTGAAATTGGCATCAATTACATGATATGGGTTGAATTAAGGTATTAGAAAAAGAATGGATCAATTTGGAATTGAATCGGGCTTAATGGCCAATTTATCGACTGAACGGTCGAAATTAGGCAATACCGCGTTAATGCGATAATCGGACGCAATTTTGCTCTTACGTATCACACGCTAGTAATTTAAATTAGTTTATATTAGTTGGGGGCATTATAGTAAATTTCTTGATTTTATTTTGTGTTAAGGTGGTGAGAAGACCGAGAAAGGCAAAGGGATCGTGACTGAGGATTTTTAATCCGAGAGCATCCGGAATCCGGATATTTGTGAGACGGTGAGTGAACTTGCATTTCAAATGATTTGGGAAATGCACATTGTATTGAATTAGCTGATTAAATGATTTATTCAAAGTTTTATTTAAAACATGTGCCGGGAACAAGCCCCTGATAAAATGATTTTATGTGATGAATTGTGGTAAGCATGAAGGCATGAAATTGTGCTGTTATATATGTGTCACATATGTGTGAATATGTGTGATGTATTGACATTTGATATTGTTAATATATATGTAAATGTATGTGTGTGTGATGTGTGGAAAAACACATGTCGGTGAGATTGGATGTGGAAAATGTGGTTGGTGCACGATGTGGGGGGATGCACACTGTAGCTCCAGCTATGTGCACGATGTGGGGGAATGCACATGAGCTGGTGAGTGCACATGGTGCACATGATGATGACTCCAGCTATGTGCACGATGTGGGGGGATGCACATGAGCTGGTGAGTGCACATGGTGCACACGATATTTTCAGCAGGTGAGACAATGGAATGTTGTACTTATCTGTGTGCATATGTATGAATTTGATTATTCCTTCATTATAAATTAAATTGAAATGCGGGGAAGGGTTTGATAATAAATTGGATAAAAATGAATGTGTTCCAAATGTATGCATCATATTTTAACCCTTCTCGATATTATGGCTTGTTCCTATCTAATGTTTGCTCACTGAGTTTTATACTCACATTTTCAAAAATTCATGTTTTCAGATCAGGAGATTGTAGATTCCTAGATCGCGGGATCACAGTAGTCCATCTCCTGGTAGGTGTCTGGCATTCACTAGTTGCCGCTTTATTGTACATGTCTCCGCTGGTAGTCATGGGTTTTTGTATGATGGGTATGTACATGTAATGTACATTGTCGGAGTCTATATTTGACTGATATGAATGTAAATATGTGTAAGCAATGTGAATTGCTAAATACATGACTGGCATAGTGCATGTATATTGTGATTAAAAATGCCATTGTGCTTTGGCTGTGTCCACTCCCGGAAAGGGTGTGTGTGTGTTTGTGTGACTGGATATGTCACGGTTATTTGGCGTTATATGCGCACTGGGTGCATTACGTGTGGATGTCCCACACGAGCATGTATGGAATAAAGTCAGTGGGAATAGGCTTGCTTGGGCTTAGTGAGCTATGCTCATTGGGTCCTTGCGCCGGTCATGGCCCGGGAATTGGGTCGTGACAGATACCAAGTTTGTCACAACCCAATTTCCGGGCCATGACCGGTGCATGGGCCCAATGAGCATAGCTCACCAAGCCCAAGCAAGCCTATCCTATTTATAATTGCTTAACGTCTTATCAACTAATACATCCATATGCATTCCAACTGGTGTGAACATAGCCAACTCATGATGGCATTATCGATTAAAATATACATATACTATTCAAGACATGTAACTTAGTAATTTACATTACATGAACATATTCAAAAACCAAAAGGACTCATGAATTCCAGCGGAGAAACTACAGTAAAAGGATAGCTATTGAATACCAAACACCTACCCAAGAGATGAACTACGGGGACTTCTCAACCTAGGATCCAACAGCCTCCTAATTTGAAAGCATGAATTTTTAAAACAGTGAATACAAAACTCAGTGAGCAAACATTAAAAAGGAACAAGCAGTAATAATAAGGAAAGTTGAGAACCATGAAGCACTTGTTTGGAAACAAGACAATTTAAGTCAAGTTAATATTAAAACCCTTTCCACTTAACCCTGAGATATTAAACATTCAATGATAAAACAACCATGTTCAACATGAGTTGAGAAGAAAAGAAATTTACATCAATCATTCTAGCAAGATAGCAAAATCGATGGGTTATCGCTGCAGCGGGAAAGCATTCTTGCTGTAGCATAATGAATTTTTGCTGCAGCGAAGTGTAATCACAAATCGTCATGGAACGAGGGTTTCGCTCAACCATATAAAGGTATCGTGTTAGAACCCTTTTCCTCAATTTAAATCAATTTGCAAGAAAGGAGAATTTCTCAAGGTTCACATACCATACAATCACATTTTTCCATCATGCACACTATATCACGCATATATATATAAAATCACGTGTAATTACATACACCACCCCATTCTCCTCAACTCTAATGCACTCCCTACTCGCACAAAGCAATAAGACCATGTGTGCACTCCTTACTCGCACATCCCCTAGTCATCATGTGTACATCCCCTACTCATACATAGCAATATGACCATGTGTGCACTCCCTACTCGCACAATCCCCTGGTCATTAATACACATTACCTATTCATTCATATCATTATCAACACGATAAATGAGCATGTATTCATTTTCTTTACACAATGTATACACTCATAACATTAAAATAATTATCAAAGGCTGGTTCCCAAGACTCATTTTTTAAATAAGAAGTTGGATATAAATCATTCAAGCATTTCATCTCAACCCAATTAAAATTCCCACAACAGTTTGAAATGCAAGTTCACTCACTGTATCAGGAATTCGAAATACTCCTATTCTTGGTCCTCTAGCACAATATCTTTACCCTTGTTAAAGGGTTCACCACCTATACATAATACACGACACAGAATTCAATATATTGTGTCAAACCATTATAAAACTATTTTAGGCTCTATATGAATGCATGAGGTTGTTTGGATAGTTACTTAAAGACAGTGTTACACATTGGTTCAATTGTGATCGAAATGGATCGATTTTTGATCTAATTTGAACTCTCCACCTTTGATTTAACCAAATCATCCAAATTGATTCCAAATATATTCATCACACTTCCAATGTCCCAAAATACACCGAAGTGCCTAAATGAGCTTGACTTTCTTATTATTATTCAATGTATTTACTAAAAGAACTATACTTTAAAATTACCATTTTCGGTTTCCATCACCATCATTCATTAAATTCTAACTAAATAACACAAGATATCACAACAATCATCATCACCAAATTCCTTATGAAATTCAGCCATGGTGGGTGTATAAACACTATGGTTTTTCATACTTGATTTTTACACCATAAATCATTATTTCCTAACCAAATCACTTGAAATAAAATTCAAATCCACCATCAACATACCATAAGGAAGATTTGACCAATGAGGGTGATGGAAGAACATGGATTTTTTCCTATTTTCTTTTCATGCTACACATCACCAACCAACTAAAAATGCTAGAATAACATGTTTTCCAACTAAATTCATCATCAAATCTTCTCTCTCTAGGTTTGGCTAACAAGGGATTCATCATGAAATCATGAATTTCAACCATGGATAATGAAAAAGAATGCTTAGGAAAGATAGACCTCAAGCTAAAATTGAAAAATCTTACCTTTTGTCACTTGATTCCTTGAAATTTAGTGAATTTCTCTTAAATTCTTCTAACTAGGGTTTTGTTCTTCCCTTTTTCCTCTTTTCCTTGGTGAAGTCGAACATATGGGAGTGAAATGAGAGAGTTATGTGCTGATTTTTAATGTAAATTATAAAGAAATGAAAGCTTGCCACTTGTCACATACCATTGGTCCACATTTAACACTTAACAATTACGCTTTCTTTCTCCACCACATAAAATATTTCAATTATCCATAATATAAAATGTTAATGGATAAAATCCATGGACATGACAAGTGTTGGGTGGTGTAAAATTCCAATTTTGCCCTTGGGTGGCAAAATGACCATTTTGCCCCTATGTCATGAAAATTCCAATTTGACTCCAAATTAATTCTCGAACTCTGAATCACCATATTAAGTCATTCTAGGGTTTTAAAATTCTCAATTTTATCTTAAAATCTCTATTTGAACTAGTTCGAGGCTTAAATTAACTTAGTTGTACCACTAAGTATAATAACGACTTTTTGATGATTTTTTTTCTGAAGTATTCAAGTATGCAAGCATGTTATCAAGCACATGAATGACATGGCAAATATTTTACAGTGTTGGACTTAACAAGATCTCACATTTGACCAATTATATATATACACGTTATATGGTTCGAATGTGATAAATTAAGTCGCAATCAAGTTCATTGAGATACTTTGAATATAATTGGAGTATCAAAAGTGTAATGAATATATTTGAAGTTGAATCAGATGTTTTGGCTAATAAAATAGTATATAATTCGAGTTAGGTCGAACACCATTTCAATACCCGAGGACCAAGAATAGAAGTACTCCGACTCCCGTTATTGTGAGTAAACAAAGTATCATCTTAATTATCTAAAGTAGTTTTTACTCGTTGTTATGATTTTAAAGAATAATGAACTTAAATTGAAAATTTTTATGTTTTACAATTGAAGTGTTGATTAAATGAAATAAAATTCAAAAATTGTTTTGAAATTGAATGTTGGTTTTGGAAATTGAGTAAGTGGAGACTATATACTTGTATTATATATATATGTGTTTTGACTATTGTTCATTATGCCGACCTTGCTTTGTAATGAATGTTTCGGCATAACAGGATTTGTAATTGATATATGGTTTGAAGTGATGGCTTATGACAATGTGATGACATGAATGGTTGGATTTGCGGTTGTGTGCAATATATGAACTGTTTTGTTTTGCCTTGACAGGCTAGGTAATATTATATTAGCCATGTCATGCTGTCGAAATTTTATTGATTTGGTGGGTTATTTCATTAGCTTACTACAGTGGGTGGGTTTCCATGGACCGAACTATCAGAGAGGCACGGTAAACCCCGTTATATTTTACCTTAGTACAAGAGGCGCGGAGAGCATCTCCTAAGGCATTTAGAGTTCACTTCACACCAAACCACCATGTGAGGGTGAAACTCAGCCAACGCCAAGGAACGACAATGTTTTTAAATGTAAAAACACGTTTTATGTGTATGTCTTTTTAACAGCCTTGGCAGACTCGGTTGGATACCCCAGGCCAAGGTGTTATCGAGTACAAGTTTTGGCACGAGCCAAGTTTTTAAGAAAGAAATAAGCCTTGTTGATTATTTTGATGAAATGTAATTGTTTTATATGGGTTGAAATGAGTTTTAATGTTATGAATCATATTATGAAGAAATGTTTTAACTGTCTCCATTTGCTCGACTTTAGATGTTATAGACGATCTTTACTTACTCACTAGGTTTATAAAAACTCACCACCCTTTTTTCACCCATTTCAAGCTCAAGACAGTCTGTAGACAGCTGATTTAGTCGAGGGTTTACTGTGGGATTCGCAACCTTTGAAATCGTAGGCCTACAGTCTTGTTTATTTTTGTTATTTTAGGGCTCACATGTCATTGTAGAAAATTTTTATATACCTGGCGTAGTGTGCTATTATATATATGAATTATTTTATCATTACGTTACAATAATTGTTTACGTAGGATTCTATAAATATTGTTTTATATGAAAATGGAATATTTTTATTCAATATTTTTATTTAGTTTGATTAGCCATAACTTCATTTTAAATGGATGATTTAGATTACTAAACTTATTTTTAGATATGAAATGTATATTTTTCATTTATATCCTATATTTTTAGCAAGTTTCAAAATTTTTGAGTAAAATGACCAAAATACCCCAGTGCGGTAGAAATTACTTTTTACCTGTTTTTGATTTGAAAATAATATGTATTCTTTTAAAACATGGTATTTAATAACTGTTGCTCACAAAAAAGACGCAAAACTGATGCTTGAGCCTTGCGAGGTTTTGGTTGACATTCCAAGTAAGGTATGTCTATCGAGACATTGCGGTGGTTGTCACGGGCTCGAAGGGAGTACTGGGTCGTGACAAAAGGTCTTATTCAGTCACTGTGTGGATTACTGTTAGAGGCCAAACACTTGGGTGGCTAAAGATTTGACAAATCCTAAAAGTGAAGAAGCAAAGATTTTGATTTAATTGGCTCTTGATTACAATATCTAGAGCAAGGTATGTAATTCTTAACCTTATGAGTGTTCATATTTATTTGAAAATTACATGAAAAATACAAACATTGATCTTGTAGGATTCGACTGTTTCTTTGATTAAATATTATTTTATTTATTTTTCTATTGCATTATAATTTTAATTTGTTGATTATTTTCATGTTCGAGCATGAGGTCGAATCCCAACAATGGTACTAAAGCCATTGTTTGATGTTTTTATGCAATTAGCATGCTTGATTCTTGGTGATAATCAATAGGATTGATTTGTGTGTTGATTTGATATATATCAATTTTAAAGGCTTTCTTTAAAATTTGTTTTTCTATTTTAATTCGAACCTGGACAGCATGTGATTAATTCATTAAAACATGTTTTAAAAGGTTTAAGATCATGTTTAGTTGAAGAATTAATGAATGGATTAAAAAGCTTGCGATTTCAAGTTGAAACCAAATAGTTTCAAGGTGTTTTGCGAACTAATGTGCCAATTATTTTTACTAACATTGGGTAAGTGTTTTGAGCATGTCTTAATTGTTAAAAATTAGTTTTATCAAATTGAATTGCTGCATGTTTTGGCTAAATTTGATTTAGCATGAAAAAGGTTCATAAAAATCATGTTTTTGAGTTCCAAAACAATAAAGATTCAATGCAGAAAATTTTAGATAGCTATGATCGATTTTGGTGGCTTAATTCTTCATGAATTTTGTGTTTAATTGTTATACACACTTTTTGGAAATTTCCAGTAGCTTTTTTAATGAGTTTGACTCATAATTTAAAGAGTTTTAATAGCACTAAAATACCATTTATTTTAATTTTAGGTGATCCATAAAAAAAAATCGTTTCTTACTTTAAAAGCAATTCCTAAAATTAAGGATAGAATTTTAATTTTGGGTGATTCATAAAAATAGGAAATCGTTTCCTACTTTAAAAGAAATTCCTAAAATTAAGGATAATATTTTAATTTGAGAAATTCATAAGAAATAGTTTCCTACTTCAAAAGAAATTCCTAAAGTTATGTGATAGCATTGAATTTTCCTTAAAATTTTGGTTTGACTAGAAGTTTCCAAAAATTTGTTAAATCACCATTTAGGAAACTAATCCATGTTTTAAATGTTAGAAATTAAAATGTTGTCTTAGATATATTTTTAGGAAGTTTACCTAAAATAAAAAGGTTTCCAAGATTAAAAGAGTTTTAATCATGGAAAGAATTAAAATGGAAAGTCTTAAAAAGGAAAGTTTTATTTCAATGAATTTCTAATAAGAAATAAAGAGTAAAATGTTTACTTTAAGTGTTTTAAAAATAAGAATTTCTTAAACACTAAATTGAAATAAAATAATACCAAATAATTTGAGTCTAGCACTTTAAGTGAATTAATTGATGTTTTTCTCAAATAACGCACAAGATCACTAAATGATATTGAGCTTGTATTTATTTCTATGCTATTGATTATGATTATAAAGCATGAGGATGATTATGGACTTAGACCTTGAAAGATTAGGTCATGGATGGTTAAATTTATTTCTCATGGTATTTATTTTAAAATAGGGTCTGCGCACTTCGCCTTATCTTTATTTTCTCTAGGTTGTAAAGTTCTTTTCTCACCTAACTCCCCTCGAATGTAACTCGAGGTTTCTTGATTATACAATGTAATTAGTTACATCAAAGTGTTAAACTAGGGTTAGAAAAAAAAATTTTGTAACTTGAAGATGGAGATCCAAAGGCACCATGGAGATCCAAGGAGATTACAAGCAAAGCTTGAAGATGATGTTTGTGTAAATCCTCTAGGAATTTGACCAACTAATTTCCTTAATGGCTCAAGGAAATTAGAATTAGTAAAGTCCATAATCATCTTCGTAGTTGGCATGAGATAGATTTATTTTTTAGTATATATATATATGATATATGTGAAATGTGATAAATGCTATGAATGTCAACAATGACAAATCAATGAGACCTTAATGAATGAATTAATAAATTGAATCCCTCATTAATATATTGAGTCAAAAAGTTACCTTCCACCATATAACAAGATAACCAGGCTACTCTTTTAAATGGAGGCTTGTTAAGTCACTCAAGGCCAAACTTTTACACAAGTACATTTGAGTTATTGGTGGGTCTTACTCAACTAGTACCATGTTGTTCGGATGTGTCACATATAACCGCATAGTATTAGAGGCATAGTTAGGCAAAATATATATGATATATTTAAACAAGGAGTTGTCACCTAACTAATCTAGGAGTTGTATAAGATACAATTGGTAAGCTAAGTTACTTGCCTAATTAGTTTCATTATGGCTTGTTGAGTCACTTAAAGTCATAGTGGGATGAAAAGGGTCATAGCTCAATAAGAAGTTTAAAGGTTAAATTTCTTGAAATAGTAGAGGAGGGCTATTATTTTGATAAAATATTGAGAATAATCATATAAGATTCTAAAATCGTGTCTTTATGATTATATAATTTGCATTAATGACTAATAATCATTTATGTTGATTTGTATAAGATATAAATCTATCATAGCAAATAGTTTGTCACTTCAAAGCAAACTTGATGCAAGCAAGTTGACAGGCCCAAATTTCATTGACTGGTTTCGTAATATCAAGATTGTCTTGAAACAAGAGAAAAAGGCTTATGTCCTATATGGTCCTGTTCTCGAGGTACCTGGCAATGATGCTACAAATGAGGAGAATGAGTCCTATAGAGTTTATATGGATGATCACGATCAAGCCACATGTGTAATGTTGGCTAGTATGGCTCCAGATCTTCAAAAGCAACATGAAGTAATGAATGCTTAGGATATTATCCTAAACCTTAGAGAAATGTTCAATAAGGACAGTCGCACAAAGAGATTCGACATTTCAAGGGAATTATTCTGATGTAAGATGTGTAAGGGAAACTCAGTAAGGCATCATGTGCTTAAAATGATAGGATATATCACTCGACTTTAGCAGTTGGGTTGGGTTATGGATCATTATTTAAGCATAGACCTTATACTTTTTTCACTACCAGAGAGCTATTGTAAAGCCTGACCCTGTTTTATCTTTGATATGCCATTTACATGCATTTGATAGGGTGCTTGCATATTGAATTGTCCCGAAAAACTAGTTAAAAGTCGATAGTGTACCTAGTGGTATGATTAAGAGAATTGAACCTCGAATTAGTTTAAATAGAGATTTGAGAATGAATTTGAGAATTTTGAAAGCCCAGGGTGTCATATTATGGTAATTAGGAGTTCGAGGGTTGATTTGGAGTCAATTTGGAATTTTAGTGTTCTAGGGGCAAAATGGTCATTTTGCCACTCGAGGACAAAATTTGAATTTTTGAAAGGATTTGGATCAAATTTGATTAATTGAAGTATGATATGAGTATGAGGAGTGAAAAATATGAATTTTGACAATTTTTCAAATTTTGGGGCAAAAATGTAATTTTTCACTTTTACGGGGGCAAAAGTGTAATTCTTGAAAATTACTCCACCAAGATTTTGGCTAAGTCTAGAAACTTCATTTAAGCTATGGATAAGTGAAGAAAAATGTATGGTGGAGAAAGAAAGTCAAATGGATGATTAATAAATAAAGAATTAATAAAAAATTAAAATGTGTTAAAATTAAATAATATTTTATTTAGTTTATAAATAGGCTAAAAATTCAGCCAAGAACCCTTGTGAGGGTCGGCCACAGCAAAGCAAAGAAGAAAGAAAAGAAAACAAAAACCCTAGGTTGAAAATCAAGGGGAAATCAAGATAATTCAAGGAATCAAGCTTGAAAAAGTTAAATTTCTTGATTTTTCTTAGTGTTCTTCACTACCCATGCTTTCTTTTCCAATTTCCATGCAAAAATCACATGTGGGTATAACATATCCATGCTGGCCGAACCTCCATGGAGGGATTTTGATCAATTATTTTGATAGATTTTAGGTTGATTTAATGCTATTAGTTAGGTAGAAATGAAATATAACAAAACCTAGTAAGAAAACCTAATTTTCCACCTTGAACCCCTTAAGGCCGAATCTTCTAGGAATAGAATGGCTACTGAAATTGATGCTAATTTGAGATATTTAGGTGAATTTTGATGAATTATGAAGTTGAAAAATTAATGGGAAATTTTTGGTGTAAAAATCAAAATTTTTACCTAAAATGCAGACTGGTGCACTATGTGGTTCGGACTAATAATTGGCATCACATTTAGAGTCATTAAGGTAAATTGGGTGTAATTAGAGTATAGAAATTGAAAGAAATTAATTCAGAATTAAATCGGAGACTTTAGTCAATTCGGACGCGTGTAGGTAAATTAGGTCGAATACCGTGTTTAAATGGTTATTCGGATAATTTGCATCCATTTCATGCACTCATATAGAATTATAAAGCCTAAAATCAATTATGATTAATTGACATAATTTATTGAAATTCGTGTCGCACGTAACGTATAGGTGGTGAATCCTCTGACAAAGGTAAAGAAATTGTGTCGGACGATCGAGACTAGGAGTGTTTCGGACTCCTAAAACAGTGAACGGATAAATTACCGTTTTCAATATCTAGAGTAATTTTACTTGTTTTCGTACTTTTAATGAATTGAATTTTATAAATGATTTTTAAATTGAAAAGAATTGATTTTATAACACTGAGTATGTGGAGACTTGTGCTGAACTTGTGTTTATGTATTTAATTTCAAATATATGGCTTATGATCTTGGGAAGCATGCTGGCTGGATTTATATTTGTATGAAATATGTGACTGTTTTCCTTTGTCTAAGCATACTGGGTAGAATTTTATTGGCCATGTTATGTTGTAAAAATTTTGTTGATTGGTGGGTTAATTAGTCGCTGCAGTGGCGGGTTTCCGTGGACCAGCTTATTAGAGGGGCACAGTAAACCCAGTGATTATTTTTACCTTGATACTATAGGCGTGGAGGGTAACTCCTGAGGTAAAGATCGAGTTCACTTCATGCCGAACCACCACGTGGAGTTGAACTTAGCCAACATCAAGGATCGGCTGTGTTTTGAACGACTAAGAAATGTCAACAGTCTTGGCGGACTCGATTAGATGCTCTGATCAAGTATCCATGAGTATAAGATTTGGCCTAAGCCTAGTTTTTACAAAAAGAATCATAAGCCTTGTGTTTTGATAAAATGAAATTGTTTTGTATGATGTCAAACCCTGCTCTACAAAATAATTATGATGCCATTTACATGCTCAATAGAATGCTCAATAGGGATTACTCAAAATAGTGATTCGGAGTTCGAGATCCAATTTGGAGTCAATCGGGAAAATTGACCAATTTGGGACAAAATGGTCATTTTGTCATTTAAAGACAAAATGGAGATTTTTATAAAAGATTTTGATTACATTTGACCAAGAATAATTATGTGAAATATAATATGATTATTGGAGTATAAAATGAAGTTTAGCAGCGAAAAATTGTAATTCTCGATATTTTTGGAGCGTAAGGGTAAATTGGTAATTTTGCTACTATAGGACAAAACGAGAATTTTTAGAAAAGATTTTTGCCCCATTTGATTAAGATTGATCAATTGAAGTGTAATTTGATATTTAAATGTGAAAATAATGTAATTTCGATACATTTCGGAGTATAGGGGTAAAATCGTAATTTTACCACCCGAGGATGAAATTTAAGTTTTCTAGAGAATTTGGATCAAATATGATTAATAGAAGTATGAAATGAGTATGAGGAGTGAAAAATATGAGTATTGGTAATTTTTCAGATTTTGGGGTAAAAATGTAAATTTTTACTTTTACGGGGGTAAAAGTGTAATTTTTGAAAATTTACTCCACCAAGACTTTGGAAAAATCTAAAAATTTCATCTAAGACATGGATAAGTGAAGAAGAATGTATAGTGGAAAAAGAAAGTCAAAAGGATGGCTAGAAAAAATAAATTAATAAAATATTCAAAATGTAAATAAAATAATATTATTTTATTTAGCTTTTAAAAAGCCATAAAAATCAGCCCATTCATCCCCTTGGTCAGCCAAAAACCAGAAAAGAGAGAGAGAAACCAAAAACAAACCCTAGAGTGAGAAAATTCAAAGAAAAAGTGTAGAAAATCAAGGAAAACAAGTGGAAAAAGGTATGATTTTTCATTTTTGCTTGAGAACTTTTATTTCTAAGCAATTTTCCTTATTTTTCCATGCTTGAAATGCATGTTTTCATGGTGAATCAAGGGCTGGTCAAATGGGTTTAAAGAGAGAAAGAGGTTAGATTGAATTGATTTTGAACTATATTAGTGTTTATGGCTAGTTTAGCATGTTAGTAAGCAAAACAATAAGAAAAAAATTGATTTTCCCCATGAATCTTCAATGACCGAATGCCTTAGGGAATGTGTGTGAAATGAAATGATTTCATTTCAAATGAAATGGTTTTGAAATTGATCAATTATGGAGAAAAAAATTAAATAGGAAAATTTCGATATTAGTGCACCATTTTTAGCTGAATTTTTGGAGAGAAATTGACTACTGGAAATTGAGGAAATTGATGATATTTTAGTGCATTTTGGTAATATTTGATGAATTATGAAGGTAGGAATTAAATGGGAATTTTCGGTGTAAAAATATAAATTTTTACGTAATAGGGGTAAAAGCGTAATTTACAGTCTAAGACTGACAAATTGACCCGTGTTCGCTGTCATTGAGTATTATGGATATAATTGGATTGTTAGAAATTGAAATGGGTCAAATCAGAGTTAAATCGAGGGTTTTAGCAAATTAGGCCGGGGGTAGGCAAATTGGCCGGACACTGCGATTAAACGACTGTCTGAACAATTTTCATCTCATTTCCATGCATGTAGAGCCTGAAATAATTTATGATAAATGGACGCAGTTTATTGAATTTTGTGTCATGGATTATGGATAGGTAGTGAGCAAATTGATTCGGGTAAGAGACTGCACCCGAGGACAAAGGATAGGACTATTTCTACTCCTAGTACTGTGAGTAAACTTATTATCGTCTTAATTATCTAGAGTAGATTTTATTAAAATTATTGATTTTATGAAAAATCATTTTATTTGGTGAATTGTTGATTTACGAGAAAATTGTGAAATTTACAAAATAAATTGGATTTATGAAATAAATTGAATTTTTATAAATTGATTTGAAAATCGAACAATTGGTTTTGAAATTAGAGTAATTGGAGACTACCTGATTGTGTTATAAATTGTGTTTTAAATTATATAGCTTATAGTAATATGTGAGCATGAATGGCTAGATTGGTTTGTGCAAAAATTATATGTAATGTGTATTCAGCCTTGAGAGGCTAGACTGTGATAAACTGCCATATCATGCTAGTTAAGATTTTATAAATAAGGTGGTAGATAAAATAATCCCTACAGTGGAGGTTTTGTGGGCCAGCCTAAAAGAGTGGGCACAGAATCATATTTATCTTACATCGATTTAATAGCCGTGTGTGGAGTATCTCCAGAGGTAAAGTTTGAGTGCAGTTCATGTGGACCACCACGTAAGAGTGAGACTCAGTCAACGTCAAGGCATGGCTAGATGGTTATATGTAAAAATATGTTCAGTTGTATACTACACTGAACAGCCTTGGCTGTCTCAGTCAGATGCTTCGGCCGGGGCATCCCCGAGAATGATTTTGGCATAAGCCAAGTTAAGTTTTTAAGATATACATAAACCATACTAAATATTAATTTAATCGAGTAAAATAATTCTATTTTGCTCGATAAAATACTTTATTTGTCTCTACTCAATTGAAATGAGTTGAGATAAGACAAACGGTAGTACAAAGAAAGAATTTGAAATTTGTCTCCATTTACTCGACTTTAGATATTTTTGATGGTGTATGTTTACTCACTGGGATTTTATAATCTCACCCCTCTTCTTATTCACATTTCAGGTTCAAGATAAGCTGTAGAGAGCTAGTTGCATTGAGGACTACAATTGGATTGCATTCCCAGAAAAGCTGCAGGTTTCCAGCTTTCACTGCATTTTGGTTAGTTGTGGGCTCACGTGTCACTGTAATTTAAGTTTCACACTCTGATTTTCTGTATACTAGTATGTAAAAATATATTTATATTTTATGCTGTGAAAAATTTATTTTCAATAGCATTATAAAAATTGTTTTATAAGAAATTATAATATTTTCTTGAATATTTTGATTATATTCAAATAATTATTCTTTTAATTTAAAAAACTGTTTTAGATACTTAAATTTTTTTTAATCCCTAAGTATATGTTTTCTACCCATCTTCTATATTTTCACTCGGTTTTAGAGTTTTCGAGGAGAAAAGACGAAAATGCCCTTATGAGGTTAGAATTACATTTCTATTGTTTTAAAATAAAAAAAATTAAATCCTTTAAAATACGATGTTTGGCAATGACTACTCACAGTGGAGGTAAGAAAACTGATACGAATGCCTTGTGGGGTTTCGATTGGTATTCGGGGTGTGAATACCTATCGAGACTTCGCGGCAGTTGTCAAGGGCCTAATGGGGAGTTCCAGGGCGTGACATATGATGTTCTAAATTTTGTGTTATGAATTACATTATGATATCATGTTTTTATGTTGTCTCCATCTACTCGACTTTAGATTTCGTGGATGGTATTTATTTACTCACTGAGTTGTAAAACTCACCACCCTCAATTTTCCCCCATTTCAAGCTCACAGGCATCAGTAGATAGAGAATTTTTGTTGAGGAGGAAGTTTGGAGTGGCAACCTTAATTTTCAAAGGTTCATCTCCTAGTACATATCTCTATGTTTTGAGCCCACTTAGCATTGTAAATTAAATTTTATACTTTGGTTAACTGTATTACAGTATGTAATAATATATTTTGCTTTTACGCTATAAAAATTATTTCCGGATATTCATATAAAAATTGTTTTATAAGAATATATATTATTTTATGGAAATTTTTATTTTATTCTATTAAATATATTTTACTTAAATTGCATGTTTTTGATATCTGATTTCATTTTTGGTTGCGAATTATGTATTCTCTACGCATATATAACATTTTTAACAAATTTCAAAATTTTTGACAAAAATGACCGAAATGCCCCTGTGTAGAGAATTTCGTCTTTTTCACTGTTTTGATCCAAAATTCGATGAAATGCTTACAAACATGAAATTAGTAAATAGAGACTCACAGGGGAGTTGAAAAACTGGTTTAGAGCCTCACGAGGTCTCGTTTTATTCTCTGGGAATGAGGGCATATCGAGACATCGCGGCAGTTGTTACGGGCTCGATGGTAGTTCCGAGTCGTGATAGCTATTCACAGTTTGTGTTGAACTTCAACATGAACAAGCTTGAGGTAACCCTTTCAGGCTTATTGAATATGCTCACATATGTTGAGAACACTATTGTGAAGGAGAAGCCTTCAGTTCATCTTGTCTCTTTTAAAAAAAATAAAAATAAGAAATGAAAATTTTCCAAAAAAGACAAGGATGAAAAGGCATCAACTTCAAAAGATATAAAGCCTATTGAAGGAGTGAAGAAGGACAAGGACAATAAAAAATGCCATTTCTATGGCAAACTAGGGCATTGGAGGCACAATGCAAGGATTATCTTGAATCCATCAAAGGTAAAAAACAAAAGGAAGCTTCCACATCAGGTATGAATCATATGATGATTTATTTTTCACTACTTGGTATATGATACCTTACTTTTTATTAATGGTTTTAATATGTATGACATATTAAAGATGAAAATGTTGAGACAGCTATTTCAAGGTGGGTTAATATGTAAATGGCAGCGGAAAGGGGACCTCGATATTGCTGCATATTGTGGTTTTAAATTTGTACAGGTGAATCCCATCTGACAAAAAATTATTCATTAGATTAACCATTGATAGGCGAAATAAAGTTGAATGTCGATGGTAGTTCCAAGGGTGATTTTCAGAATGCTGCTGGTGGAACTTATTTTTGGTCGTTCCAATTAATTGAGGGACCATATAGGTAATCTTATTTTGGCCTGTTTAGAAAACTTGGGTCCACAAAATTCATTGCAAGTGGAATTAATGGCACTTCATAAAGGCCTTTGTTTATGCATAAAACATAATGTGTCCTGAGTATGGATTAAGATGGATGCGCAAGTGGTTGTACAGATGATTTAAGAAAATCACAAAGGCTCACACCAACTTCGTTATTTGTCAGAGTTTATTAGAAAATGTTTATAGTCCATATCTTTTCGTATGTCTCATATACACAGGGAAGGTAACCAAGCTGCTGACTATTTGTCGAATTATGGGTACACTCATCAAGGGCTCCAAGTCTTCACACAAGCATAAGGTAAGCTTCGAGGCATCCTGCAATTTAACAAAACAAATTTGCCTTATGTTAGATTCATATAAATGTAAGGGAAGGGAGTAATACTCCTAATTTATTTTAATTTTTTTCCTTTATTTAACTTCTTATTTAGATTCTTGTAATATGGATTTGTTTTCATTTTATGTTCGCATTCAAAAATATGCACGTAAAATGAAACATTCCATTTTAGGTATTTATTTGAATTTTCCTCAAACTCATGTAATTGTGGAGGCTTGGTTTATGTCCCACTCCCCTCTGTACTTAACTTTTCCTATTTTTAATAAAATGATTACAGGGTAGCTGTGCCCTACGAGAATTTCTAGAAGAAAAAATGTATGACAAATTGAAGGAACTAATGACAAGGAGTAGTGAAGAATAACTTCATAAAGGCAACAACCATGGTTGACGGTGATCAAGCTTGTCAACCTAGATTAGATTGTGGAACAACAAATAAATTTAGAACATTGAATGTTTTCATGGCATGATTGTCAAGATAAGATGTTTTAGTTTTGGACCTATGGCTAAATATTTATTTTATGTTTAGGAAACATAGATTTATATTTTGCTAGCATAAGATGCTTAGCTTATATATATTTATATATTTACATTAATTCTCATTTTATTTTGGAATTATTCTAAATTATTTATCCTTAAATATAACCTTGCATAAATGATAATCAATACTAAGTCATAATGATAGGATCATTGCGAGATTATTTTTCTTTTGATTATGAATCAAAAAGGAAATTAATGAGTTAACTTAGATAAAATTGAGTCATAACTTAATAAATTCATAATAGGATTATGAACATATTTAGTTAAGGAGCATTCTTAACGAAATCTTAGATCTAAATTAAGATTGCTTAGAACTAAATAGTAATTGATTATCACATTGAATTCATAAGAGATGAATCATAAAGCATTCCAAATCCAATTAATTGCATGAACTAACCTTTGAGAGGATTTCATCCCATAACTAATGATGAATGACTAATGACATGTAAGTATACATAAAAGTTGCACCCGAGCATTTAGCTCATTGGTTAGTGCATAATCCCCCTGCCTAAAGAGCAGGGTTTGAATCCCTCTTCCTCCAATTATTAAAAAAAAAAAGTATACATAAAAGTTATGGATATAACACCCCAAAGGAAAGTAAATAAGTTTACTTAGCAAGATTTCTATACATGATAGAAATAGTGGGAGCTAATGACACTTTAAAGGTCAAGAGTCATAAAATTATGAAATCCAGTAGATAAGATCTATGCACAAAATTTAATGGAATGCATGAAAATGCATAATTCATGAGATGAATCCATTAAACACAAACCATTAGTAAGATGCATATTGATGCACTACTCATGTAAGATGAGTTTACTAAATAATCCAACATGAATGATTGGATAATAATCTCTATTCAATGTAATAAATTCAAAATAGTTGAATACATTGAATAAGATAAACATATTTTGTGCATATCATAAGATTAGTGGGAGTAAGATAAGTTACTCATTAAAAGTGTATAAGATACATTTACCAGTCTAAGAAAAATAAAATGGGACTAAAAAGTTAGAGCCTAAAAGGGATTCAACAAAAGAATTTAGGATTACATGTTAAAAGAGTTTAACATAGAGAGAATTCTAAATGTTAAAAGTGATATAAAGTCATGATTGAGCAGTTGTATTAGACTGGTTCCAAAACAAGAGGTAACTGCATGATTATATCTATAATCGAATACAAATCTTTTGTTTAGGCTACAAAAGAGGAGATATTTGGATCATTGGTTTAATGAACCAATAAAGGATTTCGAGTTGTTAAAGTAACAACAAGAGCCATAATAATGGAATCAAGGTCTCGCTATGATCTAAATTAGTATTTCAATTATTACAATGGAGATTGTCAAACATATAAATTAACTGTCAAGCCCAGCCCAAAAATACTTGCCATGTCATACATGTAATGGACAACATGTTTGCATACTTGGAAAGCCCCAAAAAATTTTCAAGAGTCGGTATTGTACCTAGAGGTGCAACTAAGTCGATTTATGCCTCAAACTAGTTAAAATAGGGATTTTAAGGTGAAATTGGGAATTTCACAGTCCAGGAATAACTTAAAATGATTATTTGGAGTTCGAGGTGTCATGACCCGAAACTCCCCATCGAGCCCATGACAACCGCCGCGACATCCCGATAAACACTTATACCCGGAATGCCGACCGGAACCTCGCAAGGCTTAGCATCAGTTTCCACATCTCCTCGGTGAGCGATAGTTATAAAATGCCATATTTCAAAGAATTATAAGACATTTTCAACTCAAAACATTAAAATATTATTTTTCAGCTTACAAGGGCATTTTCGTTATTTTTCTTCAAAAATCTCAAAACTAGCTAAAAATGTAGTAGGTAAGTAGAAAACATATATTTAGTAATTAAAAACAAATTTAAGCATCTAAAACGCCGTTTGAAGTAAAGATTTGGCTATTTGAATATTATAAAAATATTCAATAAAATAATCTATTTTCTTATAAAACAATTTTTATAAAGCCATCAATAAATAATTTTCGCAGCGTAAAAACTAAATATATTCTTACATATTATAATACAAATAGCCAAAGTACGAATTTTAAATTCTAGTGGCACGTGGGCCCCACAACTAACCAAAATACATTGGGAACTGTGAACCTACAGTTCTTGTCAATTCAAGTCCACTGTGGTCCTTGATCGAATTTGCTAATTACGGGCTATTCTAAGCCTGAAATGTGAGGAAAAAAGGGTGGTGAGATTATAAAATCCCAGTGAGTAAACAGTTATCATCTACAACATCTAAAGCCGAGTAGATGGAGACAATATAAAACATTTCATCACAATCTTACCAATAACACAAAATTTTGTTGCAATTTATACCAAACACATTCATTTCACCCAAAACGGCAAGACTTATGATTTTCTCTTACAACTAGGCTTATGCCAAATCTCATTCTCGTTGATATTTGATCAGAGCATTCAATCGAGTTTGCCAAGGCTGTTAAAAATCACAGTATGTTTGAAAATACAGTCGTTCCTTGGCATTGGCCGAATTCACTCTCACGTGGTGGTTTAGCATGGAATGAACTATAACTATAACTTAAGAGATATTGGGGCATCCCTTTCGGGGCCCACTCTAAGGTATTGTTATATCTGGGTTGAGGCTACTTAGCTCTAGTCCGCCACAGCGGTGTTCAGCACCCGTGCTCGAACCCTGATATATTTTATCTCGGTCAAATCTTCAACTCCAATCTGCCACAGCGACCATCAGCACCTTGACTCGAACCGAGACCTTTGCTCCTTTATCACCGAGGTATAAAACAATTAGGTTTACCGTGCCCCTCTAATAGGCAGTCCTCGAAAACCCCCATCACTGCAGTGACTAATTATTATCCCACCATCTCAAAATATTCAGTAGCATAACATGGCTAATAACATTTTATCCAGCTTGTCAAAGAAATAAACAGTTTACACATTTCATGCCAACACAAAAGTTCAGCCATTATGCTACCACAATGTCATGAGCCAAAATTTCAAATTATGGGTATACAACACAAATCATAGTGTAGGTTTCCACATACTCAATTTTCCCAAAACAATATTTGATGTCAAAACCAGTATAAATTTCATTTTTTTAAAAGACATTTTAATTGAAAAACATAATATTTTATAATTTAAATTCACCATTCTATAAAAGCATCAAACAAGTATAATTACTCTAGATATTTAAGACGATAAATTGTCCACTCATAGTATCAAGAGTAAAAATACTCATATTCTCTGTCCGCTTGTGCAGTCTCCTATTCGTGTCAAATGGCTTACCACCTATCCATAGTACATGACACAAAATTCAGTAATTTGTGTTAAACCATTATAAACTATTTCAAGCCCTTATCTATAAGTATGCATGAGATTGGGTGTGAAATGTCTGGACAATCGCTTAATTGCGGTGTTCGACCTAATTTGACTGATTACCCGATTAAATTACCAACGAGTCTAATTTTTCTTCCAAATTGCACCATTCCATTTCCAATAATTCAATTCACTAAACACAATTCCAATGACCTAAAATTCAACCTAACAACCTTCACAATTTTTCTTGCAAATTTCAGCCATTGTGGTGCACTAACACCATGATTTTTCCTATTCCATTTTCTCACCATAAATCATCATTTTCTAAGCCATTTCTCTTGAAACAAGAATCAATCCATCAACACACTCAACATGGTAGGTTTGGCCAATGAAGGATTCTAGGGGAAATGAATATTTTTATTGCTGTTTTGCTTCTAAACACAATTAACTAACTCTAAACACTAACATAACTCATAATCAAGCCAATCCCATCATGAATTCCCTTCCATACCCATTTGGCCAGCCACTAATTCCTCATGAAAACATGTCATCCATCCATGGAAATAAGGAAATAATGCATGGGTAGTGTAGTTCTTAAGGAAAATTAAAGAAATTTCGCCTTACCTAGCTCGATTCCTTGGATTTCCACACTTTCCCTTTGATTTTTCCCACCTAGGTTTTGTTCTTCCTTGTTCTTCCTTTCCTCTTGTTCTGGCCGACCAAGGGGTTGAAAATGGGTTGATTTTTATGCCTTTTATAAAGAAAAACAAATAATTAAAAGCTTCACACACGGCATGTTGTGATTGGTCCAAAATTTTAATTATTTGACTTTTTACTTAATTTTTCCACCACATATTTATGCCATGTTTATCCATTCCTAAAATAATTAAAATCCACAAATTTGACAAGTGTTGGGTGGTGGAAATTACCATTTTAGCCCTAGTATGGCAAAATTACCATTTTGCCCTTATACTCCAAAAATATCAAAAATTGAAAATCTTTTATTGCTAAACCTCATATTATACTCCAAATAATTATTCTTATTCAAATATGATCAAAATATTTTCTAAAAATCCCTATTTTGTCCTTAAATGGCAAAATGACCATTTTACCCCTAATCGATTAATTTTCTCGATTGACTCCAAATCGGCCCTCGAATTCTGAATTACTATTTTAAGTCATCCATGGATTGTGAAATTCCCAACTTCACTTTCAAATCCCTGTTTTAACTAGTTCGAGGCATAAATCAACTTATTTGTACTTCTAAGTACAATACTGGCTTTTATCTATTTTTCTAAGATATTCTAGTATGTATGTGTGATGTCAAATATATAAATGACATGACACATATTTTAGGGCTGGGCTTGACACGAGGGCTGATTTGGAGTCAATTTGAAATTTATGAAATCTAGGGGCAAAATGGTAATTTTGCCACTCGAGGATGAAATGAAAATTTTTACAAAAGATTTTGATCACATTTGACTAAGATTGATCATTTGGAGTATAATTTGAGGTTTAGAAGCAAAAAATTTTAATTTCAGTATTTTTCGGAGCATAGGGGCAGAATGGTAATTTTGCCACATCGGGGGCAAAACAATAATTTTACACCACCAACACTTGTCAAAACCAAGGATTTTATTCATTATGGGTGCGGATAAATATGGCATTTTATGTGGTGAAGAATTAAAGGTTAAAAGATAATTATATAAATTGTGGACCAATAAGAAAATGACATGTGTCAAGCTTGATTTCTTTAATATATAACTTGAAAAATCAGCCCATAATTCCCCATTTCCCTTCCCATATTCGGCCAAAGCAAGAACAAAAGCAAGAAAGAAAGAACAAAACCCTAGGTGGAGAAATTCAAAAAGAAATTATGGAAATTCAAGTAATCAAGTGAAAAAAGGTAAAATTTTTCAATTTTTGCTTGAGATCTACATTACCCATGCATTTCTTTCCATTTTCCATGGTTGAGAAGCAAGTTTGCAAATGGGTATTATGTTGACTGTACATGGGGGAAAAGATTTTGTGCTTGAATTTAGTTAAATTTCTTGCTAGATTAGTGTTTTTGGTTAGTTAATGATATGTAGGATGAAAACAAGTGAAGAAAATCACATAACCCTTGGAAACCCATCATGGTCGAACCTTACATGTTGAGTATTTCTAAAACCTGATCCTATAAATACATGTCATGACATACATGCAATGAATAACGTGTTTGTATGTTAGGAAAGTCTCAAAGAATAGCTAAAACCTGGTATTGTACCAAATGGTACACTTAAGTTGATTTAACCTCGAACTAGTTCAAATAGGAATTTTAAGATGAAATTTAATATTTCACAGTCCATGAATGACTTAAAATGATGTTTTGGAGTTCGACGGTTAATTTGGGATGAATTTGAAATTTTTGATGTCTAGGGGCAAAATCGTCATTTTGTCACCCCAAGATAATAAATTGACCATGGAGTGAAATTTTTTACCAATATTGACTTTTGGAGTATAATTTGATGATAGGAAGTGGAAAATTTCAGTTCCGGTAATTTTCGAAACATAGAGGCAAAACGGTAATTTTGTCGCCCCTGGGGTAAAATTGTAATTTTCACCAGTCAAAACTTGTCAAAATCAAATGATTTGTTCATTTTTGGTATGCATGAATATGGTGTTTGAAGTGGTGAAAATTTAAAATTTTCAGAACGAAATTTTAAAACGGGTCCCACGGGAAAGTGACACGTGGCATTATTTTAATGAAATAATATTATTTTAATCAAAACAGCCCATTTAAGCTTCATCCATAGGGGGGTTCGGCCATAAGGGGAAAAAGAAAGGGAGAAATAGGGAGAAAAGGAAGAAAGGAGAAAAAACCACAGAAAAGCTTGAAATTTGACGAAGGATTCACGATTTTCGCCCGTTTTCACGTCTAACGGTAAGATTTCTCGACTTTAGCTCGATTTCTACCATTCCTAAGTTCTTGTTTCTACTTAGCATGCTTCAAGAGAGAGATCACCAAATAGTTCTAAGGGCTGGACGAAATTCAAGGGGGGAGATTTTGAATTTTTCAAGTTTCAATTCTTAGTTAAATCGGTAGTTTTGGATAGTTAGATGCGTTTAGAAATGAAATTGGACATGAAAGCATGGATTTTTCACCTTACCCACTCAAGGCCGAATGCTCAATGTTGTGCCATGTGATGAACTGATTTTTATTCAAATGGAATTGAAGAGAAAATGATGAAAAATGATTAAATGTGCTAGAAAAACAAAGTAAAAAATTTACCGGGTGAATGTCCCATTTTAACCAAATTTTTCAAGGAAGAAAGTGACCTGATTTTAGTGATTTCAGAGGGTTGTGAGCTGGTAATTGATGGTTAAAAATGTTGGAGAGAGAATGGGACGATTTAGAGCAAAAATGGAGCGCGTTAGCAATTTATCGGGTAAAGTATCAAAAATAGGCTAATACTGCGTTTAAGCTGTTGCATTTCATACCATGCATTAATATAGGATTTAAATCAATTATATAGTAATTTAGTATAAATGTATTGAATTGTGTGATTTTTTTAATTTATTAAGGATATGAGACATCCGGAAAAGGCAAGGAGGTCATACCCGAGGAAACGTGATAATTGGATTTATATGACCTGTGAGTAAACCTACTATTATTGTAAACTATCTAGAGTTATTTTTAAATGTTAATTGTGGATTTTATGTAAAGAACATGATTATAAAAAGAGAAGTTTTGGCTGTATGCAAATAAATAGATTTAAATGCAAATATTTTTGGATTATGTGAATACTTGATTTTAGAAAAATTGAGTAGTTTGGAGGCCTTCACTTATGTTATAAATGACATTTTGATGAAATTGGCTTATGAGATTGTGAGTATATGTGGCTGTATTATAAACTGTATTGGGAATAAATGTAAGCTATTTTTACTCTGCAGGCTGGGTAAATAAATAAGAGCCACGTTATACTGTTGAAATTTTATTAAAATTGGTGGGTTTAGTCATTACAGTGGCAGGTTTCTGTGGACCGCCTATTAGAGGGGTACGATAAACCTAGTTATATAGTTACTCCGGTTGCAGAGGCGAGGAGGGTAACTCCCGAGGTAATGTTAAAGTTCACTTCACGTCGAACCCCCACGTGAATGTGTATCTCGGCCAACGCCAAGGAATGGCTTGTTTTCAAAACTAAAACGTGTTTAATGTGTAACTGTTTTGACAACCTTGGCGGACTCTGTTAGATGCCTCGGCCAAGGTATCCCCGATGACTAGTTTTGGCTTGAGCCATGATTTTAATAAAAGTCATAAGCCTTAACAATTGTATTGATAAATTATAAATATTTCTTGATTTAAGAAATAAAATGAAACTTTATGAAATGGTTTGTAATAGCTATTTAAATTTGCCTCCATTTTACTTACCTTTAGATATTTATGATAATGTTTGTTTACTCATTGGAATTGTAAAATCTCACCCACCTCTTGTCCAACCATTTCGGGCCTGTGGTAGCTTGTAGATACCAGATTTTGTCGAGGACTATCGTAGATCGTCTTACCACAACAGATAGTAGGTTTACTGCCATTGTTGTATTTGTATAGTTTTGGGCCCACCGGTCATTGTAATTATTATTGTACATTATGACTTTGTAACTTAATGTATGTATGAATTTATTTTACTTTCAAGCTATAAAAATTACTTATACGCGTGTCTATAAAAATTATTTTATAAGAAAATGGAATATTTTTATCAATATCTTTGAATAGTAAAATGTGACTTTAAACCCTTGAAAAAGAAAGTTTCGGACTTCCGATTTCAAATCTGATTTCATATTATGTATTCTGGATGCATAAACTATATTTTTACCAGATTTTAATATTTTCGTCGAAAAATCACCAAAATATCCCTACGAGTCAAATTTTATATTTTGATTTATTTAAGCTAGAAATGAGTTGTAAACCCTCGAAATGAGATGTTTGGAAAGATTTACTCATAGGGAAGGCTAGAAACTGGTACGTAAGCCTTACCGGGTTCCGGTTGACATTTCGGATAATGAGTGTCAATTAGGACGTCGTGGCGGTTGTCATGGGCCCGAGGGAAGTTCCGGGTCGTGATAGTATTGATGGTGGATTAATTTTGTATCAAGTGAATTGGTTGAGAATTGATGATTTGTGGTGTAAAAATCAAGTGGGAAAAAATTTTAGTATTGATGCGCCACCATGGCCGAATGTCCAAGGAACAATGTGATGGTGATTTTTTTGATATTTCATGATATTTATCTAGTGTTTAATGATTTGGAATATTGAAGGAAACATAGAATTAATTGGAGTTGAATTGAGTATATTGGCCAATTAATCGGGTGAAAAATCAAATGAGGCCAATACTGATTTATTTAGGTATACAGTTGAATTTAGGTTGAACACCGTATTTAGATAATTAACCGAGCAAATTTCATCCCATTTCATACATTAGTATAGAGCCTAGAATAGAATTATACGATGTGACATAATGTATTGAATTATGTGTCATGTATTGTATATAGGTGGTGAGCATACTAGAAAAAGTATAGAGATTGTACTCGAAGACCGAGAAAAGGAGTATTTCGATTCCTAGTACTGTGAGTAGACTCACTATCATCTTAATTATCTAAAGTAGGTTTTTATCCAATTTTATGATTTTATAGAAAATGAGTTTAAATGGAAAAATCTTTATGTTTTATAAACAAAATGTGATTTAAAGAAATGAATTTTATGGATTTTCCAGAAGTTAAATGATGATTTTGGAAAATAGAGTAATTGGAGATTGTTTATTTGTTGTGTTATAAATTGTGCTTAAATTGAATGGCTTATAGCAATATATGAGCATGAATGGCTGAACTGGTTTTTGTGTTGAAATCATATGTACTGTGTATTCAGCCTTGAGAGGCTAGGTTACAATAAATTGCCATGTCATGTAATTAAAATTTTATGAAATCGGTAGTAGATAAAATAATCCTTACAGTAGAAGGTTCAATGGGCCAACCTATGAGAGGGGGTACAGGATCATATATATCTTACCTCGATCGGAGAGCCGTGTGGAGGGTATCTCCTGAGGTAAAGATTTGAATGCACCTCACGCAGACCATCACATGAGAGTGAGACTCAGCCAACGCCAAGGAATGGCTAGGTTTTCAGATGTAAAAATATGTTCATGTGTACATGACATTTAATAGCCTTGGCGGTCTCGATTAGATGCTTCGGCTGGGGTATCCCTGAGAATGATTTTGGCAAGAGCCAAGTTTTTAAGAGATTCATAAGCCATATTAATTATTCGAGTAAAATGATTCTATTTTACTCGATTGAAATGAGTTGAGACAAGACGAACTGAAATACGAAGAACGAATTTGAATTTGTCTCCATTTACTCGACTTTAGATTATTTTTTATGATGTCTGTTTACTTATTGGGATTTTATAATCTCACCACCTCATTTGCACCCATTTCAGGCTCAGGATAGTCTGCAGACGATCGATCTAGTCGAGCGATAATTTTGGAGCTTCATTCTTAGAAAGCAAAAGTTATTGACTTATACCTTCTTGGTCATCTGAGGGCCCATGTGTCATTGTAAATGTAACTGCACGCTTTGATTTTCGGTATTATAGTATTTATGAATTTATTTTGCTTTTATGCTACAAAAATTATTTATCGATACTTCTATAAAAATTGTTTTATAAGAAAATTGAATATTTTATTAAATATTTTGATTTTATTCTAATAGTTATGATTTCATTTCAAATGGACGTTTTAGGCAGCAAAACATATTTATAATTATGAAATATGTGTTTTCTACTTATGTACTACATTTTTTATCGGATTCAAAAATTTTGAAGAAAAAATACCAAAATACCCCTGTTAGACGAAAATTAATTTCTTACTGTTTTAAGTTGGAAAAAGTTAAAATCCTTTTAAACATTGATGATTGGTAACTGTTGCACATAGAGGAGGTATGAAATCTGATATAAAAGCTTTGCGAGGTTTTGATCAGTATTCTAGGTATGAATGCCTATCAAGACGTCGTGGCGGTTGTCACGGGCTCGATGGGGAGTTCTGGGTCGTGACATTAACATATTCTCAAATATTGCAATTTGAGTTGTACTAGTAGATACACAATTGCTAAATGAAAGAGTTTGATATTGGATACATTAGCAATTAACTCAAGTGCAAGTGGGAGATTGTTGGTATATGCCCTTGAGCCAAATTAGATTGATCAAGAAATATATATATATATATATTGTCATTTAATGCATACTTAATCACATAACTATATGTGGTAAAGGTTTTCCTTCATGTTAGTGCAATAATAAGGAGTTATTAAGTACTAATTTGATAAGGCCCATGGAACATAACGGCCTTGCAAGAGAATTGTAAAGTTGTTACAATTATGAGATCACTATGCATCAAAGCCAAGTTCCTAAAATTTTTCCTGGTCATTGTTGTCACGACCCAATTCCCGGGGCCATGACCGGCGCAAGGACCCAATGAGCATAGCTCACTAAGCCCAAGCAAGCCTATTTTCACTTACTTGATCCCATACATGCTCGTGTGAGGCATCGACACGTAATGCACCCCGTGTGCAAACAATGCCAACTAATAGTGACATATCCAGTCACACACATACACACACACACCCTTTCCGGGGGTGGACACAGCCAAAGCACAATGGCATTATTAATCACAATATACATGCACTGTTCCAGTCATGTATTTAGCAATTCACGTTGCTTACACATATACACATAATCAGTCAAATATAAATTCTGACAATGTACATTACATGTACATATCCATCATACAAAAACCCATGACTACCAGCGGAGACATGTACAATAAAACGGGCAGCTATTGAATGCCAGACACCTACCAGGAGATGGACTACTGTGATCCCGCAATCTAGGAATCTACAACCTCCTGATATGAAAACATGAATTTTTGAAAACGGTGAGTATAAAACTCAGTGAGCAAACATAAGATAGGAACAAGCCATAATATTAGGAAGGGTTAAAATATGATGCATACATTTGAAACACGTTCATTTTTATCCAATTTATTACCAACCCCTTCCCCTCATTTCATTTAATTTATAATGAAGGAATAATCGATTTCATACAAATATACTCGGAGAAATGAACAATCACATGTGTACACAAACACACATATCTGAGCACTCGCAGGCGTTACGTATCGCCGTCCCTGCAAGCCCCTGGATAACCAATCACACTTCACCACTGTTCACGTGTAATGGTTTCCAAGAATCGTGGGCGTTACGTATCGCCGTCCCCACTTTGCTCAATTTCCAAAATTTATAGTAATAGTGGGCGTTACGTATCGCCGTCCCCACTTTGCACACTATTTCAGGCCTGTGCATTTTCCTCTTCACACGTGCACGGTGGTAACAATTTCACAACACTTCTCAACAATGTACACAAACATCATAACAATGTACATATCCAGCACAATTAAATTTCATCTCAATGAAATAATATTTCATGCCTTTATGCATAACACAAAGTTTTATGCCCTCATGCATAACATATAATTTTATGCTTTTATGCATAACTCATATTTTTATGCTTTCATGCATAACACATATTTTTATGCTTTCATGCATAACACATATTTTTATGCTCTCATGCATAACACATAATTCATCACATAAAATCATTTTAATCAAAGGCTTGTTCCCAGCACATATTTTTTTAAAACTTTGAATAAATCATTTAATTATCCAAATCAATACAATGTGCATTTCCCCAAACAATTTTGAAATGCAAGTTCACTCACCGTCTCACAAATATCCGGATTCCGGATGCTCTCGGATTAAAAATCCTCAATCACGATCCCTTTGCCTTTCTCGGTCTTCTCACCACCTTAACACAAAATAAAATCAAGAAATTTACTATAATGCCTCCAACTAATATAAACTAATTTAAATTACTAGCGTGTGATACGTAAGAGCAAAATCGCGTCCGATTATCGCATTAACGCGGTATTGCCTAATTTCGACCGATTACCCGATTAATCGACTATTATGTCCAATTTAATTCCGAATTGGTCCATTCTTTTTCTAATACCTTAATTCATCCCATATCATGTAATTGATGCCAATTTCAGCATCCTACCCTTTCCAATTCCTTATGGAAAAATTCGGCCAATGCAGTGCATTAGCACTGAAAATTTTTCTACTACATTTTTCACTTTAATTTATCATTTTCCAATTTCTTTCATTTCAAATGGAATCATTTCATTTGAAATGAGACAATTCCTCATGCATTCACTACACACTAGGTTCGGCCAAGGAAGAACAACCATGGAATTCAATTTCTTTCTTCCATATTTCTTCATAATCATGCTTAACTACCTCTAACTACTAACATAGTCTAAATTCAATCCAATCCAACAATCCTTCCTCATCCATACCCATTTTTCAGAATTAAACTCTTCATGATATTTTCATATTTAACCATTGAAATCAAGAACAAAAGCATTGGTAAGGTAAATCACAAGCCAAAGTAAAGATTTATTACCCTTTTTCACTTGAATCCTCCTTGAAATCACACTTGTCTTGAATTTCCCCTAGGTTTTTGTGTGTTTCTCCTTTGTTCTTCTTTTTTTTGCTTAAATTCTGGTGGGTGCCGACTTTGAGAGAGAAAATGAGGCTTAAATGCTGATTTTTATGGCTTAAATAATAAAATATAAAAGTTTGCCACGTGTCAGCACGCCATTGGTCCATTTTTTTGACTTTTTGACTTTTTCTCCCATTTGATCTCCACCACTTGATTCATCAAGTCAACATCTAATCCAAGGTTGAGCATGGCTGGAAAAATTTATTCTGGTAGTGAAAAATTACCGAAATGCCCCCGGGATGGCAAAATTACGATTTTGCCCCTATACTCCGAAATGTCCCGGAATTTCATTATTTTCACTGTCCAACCTCAAATATCACTAATATAAATCAATATTACCCAATTGGGGTAAAATCCTTTCAAAAAAATTCACATTTAGCACTCCGGTGGTAAAATTACCATTTTGCCCTTGTGCTCCAAAAACACTGAAAATCACCATTTTTACACTGCTAAACATCATTTTATGATTATGGGATCATAACTGTGTATCACATAATTATTTTTAGTCCACTGTGATCAAATCTTGGTTAAAAATCTCTATAAATCAACAAATGAGAAAATGACCGTTTTGTCCTTAACCGGTCAATTTTCCCGATTAACTCCAGACTGAACCTTGAACTCCGATTCACTATTCTGAGCTATTCTGTGGGTCTCAGAATTTTGAAATTCCTCTTACAATTTCCATTAAACTAGGTTGAAGCTCGATTTAACTTAATTGTACCATTAGGTACAATACCAGTTTTCTAACAAATTAGACAGGGTCTCACACTCTCCCCCACTAATAGAAATTCGGTCTCCGAATTTAAATTCAAAGCAGAGTGGCTTACCTTTACATATCGAAGAGGTGTGGATACTTTGTCCGCATTTCCTCCTCAGCTTCCCACGTTACCTCTTCACTGGTGTGATTTTGCCACAACACTTTCACTGAAGCCACATCCTTTGATCGGAGCCTTTTGACTTGTCTGTCCAGAATAGCTACTGGTTGCTCCTCATAAGTTAAATCATCTTGTATCTGAACGGTTTCATACCGTATCACATGAGAAGGATCTGGATTATACTTCCTCAACATAGACACATGGAACACAGGGTGAACACTCGAAAGGTCTGGTGGTAATGCCAATCGATATGCCACTACTCCGACCCTCTCTAAGATCTCGAAGGGTCCTATGTACCGAGGGCTTAACTTCCCTTTCTTACCAAACCTCATTACCCCTTTGGTTGGCGAGACCTTTAAAAACACATGGTCTCCCACCTGAAATTCCAAATCCCTCCGTCGGTTATCAGCATAAGACTTTTGCCTACTCTGGGCTGTAAGCATCCGTTGACGAATCATACGGATTTTATCAGTGGCGTCCTGCACCAACTCAGGCCCCAACAGTTTCCTTTCACCCACCTCTAGCCATCCAATGGGTGATCTGCACCTTCTTCCATATAGTGCTTCAAATGGTGCCATTTGGATGCTAGTTTGGAAACTATTATTATAAGCAAACTCCACTAAGGGTAAATACCGACCCCATTTGACTCCAAGGTCTATTACACATGCTCTCAACATGTCTTCCAAAGTCTGGATGGTTCGTTCAGACTGTCCATCAGTCTGGGGATGGAAAGCTGTACTAAAATTCAATTTAGTGCCCAATGCTTCCTGTAACTTTTCCCAGAATCTACTAGTAAACTGTGTCCCTCTATCTGACACTATGGAAACAGGAATGCCATGCAACCGTATTATCTCATCTACATAAAGCTGGGCATACTGAGCAGCCCCATAAGTGATCTTGATCGGAAGAAAATGAGCTGACTTCGTCAACCGGTCTATTATGACCCAAATCGAGTCATAACCCCCACTAGTTCGAGGCAAACCTGTCACAAAGTCCATGGCAATATGCTCCCACTTCCATTCGGGAACTGGTAATGGCTGTAGTAATCCTGCAGGCCTTTGGTGCTCTGCTTTAACCTGTTGACACACTAAGCACTTGGAGACAAATTCAGCCACATCTCTTTTAAGTCCTTCCCACCAGTACACTTCCTTTAAATCTTGATACATCTTTGTAGCACCTGGATGTATCACATAGGCTGCCATGTGAGCCTCCTCCAATATTTCTCTCCTCAACCCATCGATATCTAGCACATAGAGTCTGGTTCCATATCTCAACACTCCATCTGTGCCTCTAGTAAACAACTTCTCCTTCTTTCCCTGAGGATCCTCTAAGACCGTAGTTACGAACTCATCTTTACCTTGTGCCTCTTTAATTCGGTCTATTAGGATAGGCCTCACCCTGAAATGAGCTAGCAGTGCATCTACCTCAGAAACCTCCAAATGCACATCCATGTCTCCCAAGCTATGCATCTCTCTAACCAATAATCTCCTATCTGTGGAGATATGTGCTAGGCTACCCATCGACTTTCGACTCAGGGCATCCGCCACCACATTAGCTTTACCAGGATGGTAAAGAATAGTACAATCATAATCCTTCAGCAACTCCATCCATCTGCGTTGCCGCAGATTCAAATCCCTCTGCTGGAATATATACTTTAAGCTCTTGTGGTCTGTATATATCTCACAAGTCTCACCATACAAATAATGTCTCCAGATCTTTAAAGCAAATACAATCGCTGCCATCTCCAGATCATGGGCGGGGTAATTCTGTTCATGCCTTTTAAGTTGTCTTGATGCATATGCAATCACCTTCCCGTGTTGCATTAACACGCATCCTAAACCAACCAACGAGGCATCACAATATACTGTATAACCCCCAGTGCCCTGTGGTAGGCTCAACACTGGAGCTGTGGTGAGGCATGTCTTAAGCTTCTCAAAGCTATCTTCACAAGTATTTGACCACACAAACTTTGTATCCTTTCGTGTCAGCTTGGTCAGAGGGGTGGCTATTCTGGAGAAATCCTTAACAAAGCGACGATAGTAGCCTGCCAACCCTAAAAAGCTTCTAATCTCTGTAACCGAGGTTGGCCTTGGCCATTTCTCCACCGCTTCGACTTTCTTTGGATCCACTTGTACCCCATCCTTAGAAACCACATGTCCTAAGAATGCAACACTTTCAAGCCAAAACTCACATTTGGAGAACTTGGCATACAATCGATGTTCTCTCAAAATCTGGAGCACTATCTTAAGATGCTGCTCATGCTCCTCTCGACTCCTCGAGTATATCAAGATATCATCAATGAACACCACTACAAACTTGTCCAGGTAGGGCTTGAACACTCGGTTCATCAAATCCATAAAGGCTGCAGGGGCATTGGTAAGTCCAAACGACATTACCAAGAACTCATAATGACCATACCTGGTCTGAAATACTGTCTTTGGCACATCCTCATCCCGGATTCTCAATTGATGATACCCAGATCGCAAATCTATTTTAGAAAAACACTGTGCCCCTTGTAATTGATCAAACAAGTCATCTATTCTTGGGAGTGGGTACTTATTCTTCACCGTTACCTTATTAAGCTGTCGGTAGTCAATGCATAATCTAAGTGACCCATCTTTCTTCTTTACGAACAACACCGGTGCTCCCCATGGTGAAACACTGGGGCGGACGAACCCTTTGTCTAGCAGGTCCTCCAACTGATCCTTGAGCTCCTTGAGCTCTACTGGTGCCATCCGATATGGAGGTATAGATATGGGTCTAGTATCAGGGATCAAGTCTATGCAAAACTCAATCTCCCACTCCGGAGGTAATCCTGGCAGTTCTTCAGGAAATACATCCATAAACTCATTCACTACCGACACTTGACTTATATCTCCGACCTCTGCCTGGTTATCCCTCATCACTGCTAGGTAACCTTGACAGCCCTGCCTCAATAACCTCCTAGCAGACATGGCAGATATCAAGTTGGTCGGAACATTACTTTTATCCCCTTGGATGCTAAATGATGGCTCATCCGGGAAATCAAATCTAACTATCTTATGGTAACAGTCTACACTGGCATGACAAGGTGACAGCCAGTCCATTCCCAATATCACATCAAAATCCAAGGTGTCTAACACCACTAAATTCACTATGGTCTTCTTATCCTTGATTTGCACTATGCAAGACTGATATTCCCACTCAGCCACAAATGCCTCCTTCAAAGGAGTAGACACCACTAATTGTTCTTCTCTCCTAACACAGTCTCTACCCAATCGAAATGCAAAGCATGGAGAGATAAAAGAATGAGTAGATCCATGATCAAACAATACTCTAGCATCCATATCACAAATGGAAAGAGTACCTGAAACTACTACATTGGATGTCTGGGCATCCTGATGGGTTAAGGCATATACCCTTGCCTGGCCTCTTCCTGCAGAACTTTGTTGTCCAGACCCCGCTGGTCTACCCCGAGAAGAAGTACCAGCACCTCTACTTCGCGTTTCGCTAACCCCCTGGCCAGTTGAAACAGCTGCTGAAGGAGCAGACAAAGCTGACCGAGTAGAACCGCGAACCGAACCTTGCGGTTGCTGAGCTGTCGGGCAGTTCCTCCATATGTGTCCAGGCTGGCCACAGTTAAAACAAACTCCTGGAGCACGATAACATCGTCCCCAATGTTGTCTCCCACAAGTATCACAGGACGGGATAACTCGACTACTCTGTCTGGAGTCCTGCGGCTGTCTCCTTCCACTAAAAGTGTTCTGCCCCGATCCAACGCTGGCACTCGTCACATCACCTCCCCGTTGAGGAAACCTTGATCCCCTCTGTGGTCCTTGATGGCTAGAGAATGAACTTCTGCCACCGAAATCTCTACGGCCTTTATAACTCTCTGTTTTGGCCCTTTTTGTTACATCTCTTGCGGCCCTACTCTCACTGGTCCTCATCTCAATTCTTTGAGCACAGTCAACTGCCGCCGAGTACGTATGGAAATCTCGAGATGCCACCGCTTTAAATAATGGTTCCACCAGTCCATCCACAAACCTTTGGACTTTCATCTCCTCGGTGGAAACCAAATATGGTGCATATCGAGACAGTTGTGTAAACTTGATGTCGTACTCCGACACCGTCATGCCTGAAGTCTGCACCAATGCCTCGAACTCTCTAGCTCTGGCACTTTGCACACTGTGCGATAAAAATCGATCCAGGAAGGCTGTACTGAATTCATTCCAGTTCAACGGTGCAGCACCTGTCGGCCTACCCCTTCGCAAGGAGTCGTACCATTCCTGTGCCACATCCTCCAGCTGAAAGGCTACTAGCTCCACTGATCTGGAACTAGAGCATCCTATAGCATTACAAATCTTCTCCATCTTGTCCAAGAAAACCTGGGGTTTCTCCGATGCATCTGACCCCGTAAATGATGAAGGCTTGAGTTTCAGGAAGTCAGTGAGTGAAACCTCAACCTGACCTCTGTCACTCTCGGGAGGTTGACGATCTGTCTGGCCTTAGGAACTAGGGGACTCTGGCTCCACATGCCTCCCCTCCATTACTTTCTGCATATCCTCCATTCGGGCTGCCATCATCTCTACAACCCAACTAACTCCCTGCAGGCCAGTCGCCAAGTCCTCAACAGTAACGCCTCTAGTAGGTGGCCTATCCGCCTCACCTACAGGCTGTCTATCCACTCTCCCACTCTCGGGCGTATCTGCCCTCGCTGGCCTAATGACCCTACCACGTCTACCTCGACCTCTGCGGGTGGGTGCCCGTGGCCTATCGGTCATCTCAATGGGAACATCCTGCTCCCCCACTCGTCTCGAGGTGGCCCGTGTCTTAGGTGGCATTCTTACCTAGACAAGAGCAACACCAATTAATAAACACAATTACAAATAAGGTGGCTTCTATCATTGGGAATTTATGCGGTTTCTCAATTATGAAATGTGCCGCGGCTCACAGTTCATAATTAATGATCCCACATAAAGACCCGACTCTCCGCTGGACTCGACCATAATACCCTAGGACCTAACAACTTAGGGCTCTGATACCAACATTGTCACGACCCAATTCCCGGGGCCATGACGGACGCAAGGACCCAATGAGCATAGCTCACTAAGCCCAAGCAAGCCTATTTTCACTTACTTGATCCCATACATGCTCGTGTGAGGCATCGACACGTAATGCACCCCGTGTGCATACAATGCCAACTAATAGTGACATATCCAGTCACACACATACACACACACACCCTTTCCGGGGGTGGACACAGCCAAAGCACAATGGCATTATTAATCACAATATACATGCACTGTTCCAGTCATGTATTTAGCAATTCACGTTGCTTACACATATACACATAATCAGTCAAATATAAATTCTGACAATGTACATTACATGTACATATCCATCATACAAAAACCCATGACTACCAGCGGAGACATGTACAATAAAACGGGCAGCTATTGAATGCCAGACACCTACCAGGAGATGGACTACTGTGATCCCGCAATCTAGGAATCTACAACCTCCTGATATGAAAACATGAATTTTTGAAAACGGTGAGTATAAAACTCAGTGAGCAAACATAAGATAGGAACAAGCCATAATATCAGGAAGGGTTAAAATATGATGCATACATTTGAAACACGTTCATTTTTATCCAATTTATTACCAACCCCTTCCCCTCATTTCATTTAATTTATAATGAAGGAATAATCGATTTCATACAAATATACTCGGAGAAATGAACAATCACATGTGTACACAAACACACATATCTGAGCACTCGCAGGCGTTACGTATCGCCGTCCCTGCAAGCCCCTGGATAACCAATCACACTTCACCACTGTTCACGTGTAATGGTTTCCAGGAATCGTGGGCGTTACGTATCGCCGTCCCCACTTTGCTCAATTTCCAAAATTTATAGTAATAGTGGGCGTTACGTATCGCCGTCCCCACTTTACTAAATTTTCAATCTCTAGGAAATAGTGGGCGTTACGTATCGCCGTCCCCACTTTGCACACCATTTCAGGCCTGTGCATTTTCCTCTTCACACGTGCACGGTGGTAACAATTTCACAACACTTCTCAACAATGTACACAAACATCATAACAATGTACATATCCAGCACAATTAAATTTCATCTCGATGAAATAATATTTCATGCCTTTATGCATAACACAAAGTTTTATGCCCTCATGCATAACATATAATTTTATGCTTTTATGCATAACTCATATTTTTATACTTTCATGCATAACACATATTTTTATGCTTTCATGCATAACACATATTTTTATGCTCTCATGCATAACACATAATTCATCACATAAAATCATTTTAATCAAAGGCTTGTTCCCAGCACATATTTTTTTAAAACTTTGAATAAATCATTTAATTATCCAAATCAATACAATGTGCATTTCCCCAAACAATTTTGAAATGCAAGTTCACTCACCGTCTCACAAATATCCGGATTCTGGATGCTCTCGGATTAAAAATCCTCAGTCACGATCCCTTTGCCTTTCTCGGTCTTCTCACCACCTTAACACAAAATAAAATCAAGAAATTTACTATAATGCCTCCAACTAATATAAACTAATTTAAATTACTAGCGTGTGATACGTAAGAGCAAAATCGCGTCCGATTATCGCATTAACGCGGTATTGCCTAATTTCGACCGATTACCCGATTAATCGGCTATTATGTCCAATTTAATTCCGAATTGGTCCATTCTTTTTCTAATACCTTAATTCATCCCATATCATGTAATTGATGCCAATTTCAGCATCCTACCCTTTCCAATTCCTTATGGAAAAATTCGGCCAATGCAGTGCATTAGCACTGAAAATTTTTCTACTACATTTTTCACTTTAATTTATCATTTTCCAATTTCTTTCATTTCAAATGGAATCATTTCATTTGAAATGAGACAATTCCTCATGCATTCACTACACACTAGGTTCGGCCAAGGAAGAACAACCATGGAATTCAATTTCTTTCTTCCATATTTCTTCATAATCATGCTTAACTACCTCTAACTACTAACATAGTCTAAATTCAATCCAATCCAATAATCCTTCCTCATCCATACCCATTTTTCAGAATTAAACTCTTCATGATATTTCCATATTTAACTATTGAAATCAAGAACAAAAGCATTGGTAAGGTAAATCACAAGCCAAAGTAAAGATTTATTACCCTTTTTCACTTGAATCCTCCTTGAAATCACACTTGTCTTGAATTTCCCCTAGGTTTTTGTGTGTTTCTCCTTTGTTCTTCTTTTTTTTTGCTTAAATTCTGGTGGGTGCCGACTTTGAGAGAGAAAATGAGGCTTAAATGCTGATTTCTATGGCTTAAATAATAAAATATAAAAGCTTGCCACGTGTCATCACGCCATTGGTCCATTTTTTTGACTTTTTGACTTTTTCTCCCATTTGATCTCCACCACTTGATTCATCAAGTCAACATCTAATCCAAGGTTGAGCATGGCTGGAAAAATTTATTCTGGTAGTGAAAAATTACCGAAATGCCCCCGGGATGGCAAAATTACGATTTTGCCCCTATACTCCGAAATGTCCCGGAATTTCATTATTTTCACTGTCCAACCTCAAATATCACTAATATAAATCAATATTACCCAATTGGGGTAAAATCCTTTCAAAAAAATTCACATTTAGCACTCCGGTGGCAAAATTACCATTTTGCCCTTGTGCTCCAAAAACACTGAAAATCACCATTTTTACACTGCTAAACATCATTTTATGATTATGGGATCATAACTGTGTGTCACATAATTATTTTTAGTCCACTGTGATCAAATCTTGGTTAAAAATCTCTATAAATCAACAAATGAGAAAATGACCGTTTTGTCCTTAACCGGTCAATTTTCCCGATTAACTCCAGACTGAACCTTGAACTCCGATTCACTATTCTGAGCTATTCTGTGGGTCTCAGAATTTTGAAATTCCTCTTAGAATTTCCATTAAACTAGGTTGAAGCTCGATTTAACTTAATTGTACCATTAGGTACAATACCGGTTTTCTAACAACTTAGACAGGGTCTCACAATTGTATTGTCAAGACAGGGCATTGACAATGCTCAAAGACTAGTACATGTTAAGCCTCCTTACTTGGTAAGTAAGCAATCGATCTCATAGATTGAAGTATATAGGATACTTGAGGATAACATGTAGGTGCTTGTTAAAGAACAAGTTCACTGAACATGACCCGCTATGAGAACTCCATTTGGTATTTCACTCAAGTGCCTATGAAAAATGTTCTCATGTGATAGTCGTGCAACTAATCCTCAAACTTGAAACACCAGGTCATCTTGCATGGGAAATGACATACTTTGATTTCACCCCTACAGATTTAGAAGCGACTAAATGCCTAAACAAGGTGTTTTTAGGTATGCCATGAAGAATGCGAAGGTAAATGAGTGGCCAAAAGAGGATTCATCACCCTAAGTGATTTGAGTGGATGTATTTCACTTGTTCTCAAATCTTAATTAACTTGTATAAAGTCTTTGGCCAAAGCATGATGAATTTCAGGAAAGTTAATTTCCTAAATTCATAAGGTTCGTCATGAATTATGAGAACTAATATGGAATGTCATAAGTAGGCACCAAGCCATGCTTAATGATATATCTGGGATATTTGATGAAATGACTGTATTGCATTGAGAAGCTTATCACTAAAGGGCTTTGTCAAATTTTTTATTTAACTCTCTAACATTTGGATGATCATGATGTATTGCTAGATGCCGCTCATGATCTATAAATATAAATTAATTATCAAATTGATATTTGATTATGATTTATATTTATTGCCAACATGTTAGAAGCCTAATGGGTCACACATATTAAGTGACATGATTGGGATTAAATAAGGATAATTAATTAAGTTAGACTTAATTAAAGTAGACCAAAATAAAGTGAAAAATTAATGAGGTTCTCAAAGACTTAATTAAATTAAAATACAATTGTTGTATTTAGGTTTACAAATTAGTTTAGCTATATAAATATGTTATGTTAGCAAAATAAAAGCTTGAAGCCTAAAACCACTTCTCAAATGTTTCATAAAACAAGAAAAGAAAAATAGTTTTCTTTGTTTGACAAAAATAAGATTCAGCAAGAAGTTTTGGTCCTTTTGCTTTAGAAACAAAACTTGCTAGCACAAGTAAAAATCCTACCTTTGAAAAAGTCTTATTCAGTCAAGGTGTGGATTATTGTTAAAGGCCAAACACTTGGGTGGTTGAAGATTTGAGAAATCCTAAAGGTGATGAAACAAAGATTTTGATTTATTTGACTATTGATTATGATATCTAGAGCAAGGTATGTAATTCTTAAACTTACGAGTGTTCATACTTATTTGAAAGTTACATGAAAAACACAAACGTTGATCTTGTAGGATTCGACTATTTTTTTAATTAAATATTATTTTATTTATTTTTCTACTGCGTTATAATTTTAATTTATTGATTATTTTCATGTTTGAGCATGAAGTTGAATCCCAGCAGCCATTATGTAGTTTGGATATTTGGATTGGTTTTTACATATTAACAATGTTTATTCAAAATTGTATTTATTTTCTCTTTTGTTGCTTGATCACCGACGAGATGATGCTAGACAAAGATAAGTTAAATAGACCTAGATTTGGATAATGTATGTTCATTCCATTTAGTAAATTGAGTGGGTGACTAGTTAATAGGGTATACATATATTTCTTAACCATACATAGTCAATTGTTAGGACCTAAGCTTAATGAACTTAGCTTGAATTAATTTCCCATAGACATATAAAGGGTTAATTAAGTTAGGTAGTTATATGATAGCTCGATGAAGAGTCATATGTTAGAGGATCCTAAACTAACATTGATTTCCTTAAAATAAGGTAATTAACCAATCTAGCATCCAAATGAAGCATTAGTTGAAACCATAATCTTAGGCTTTATTACATTGCTTCATTAAATTTTGATTACAATTCTTAGTCTAGTTTTAGCTATTTAAATTGTATTTTTACTTCAATTCTTAAATCTCCATTGCTCAAATAAAATTGTCTTATTTTAATGTTAGTACCTTGCAAAAATTATGAAGCCAACTTTCTATGGATTTGACAACCCTTTTTATCATTGTATTACTTGTTCATGACCATGTGCACTTGCATGAATTTCTTGCTAAATTGTGTAAATCTCTAAATTAAATATATTGGTAACTTAGCAACCAACACTTTGTCAAAGTCTAAAGCACAATCCTCAAGTGCTGCTTGTGTTCCTATCAACTCCTTAAGTAGACCAATATATCATCAATGGATACAACCATAAACTTATTTAAGTATAACCTAAACACACAATTCGTCATGTCTATAAAAAGCAATTAGGGCATTTGTAAGCCCAAACGACATCACTAAAAACTCATAATGCCCTTACCTAGTACCAAAGAAAGTCTTAAGCACATCCTCTTGCCTAATCCTCAATAGATGATAGCTTGATCTCAAGTTAATCTTAGGAAAGCAGCATGCTCCTTGGAGCTTATCAAACAAGTCATCAATGTGTGGTAAAGGATACTCATTTGTTGTCGATTTTCCACATTCAAGTACACATATCGAACAAGTAATACTACTGTAGTGCACCAACTTCGATAAGATTTCTGATTATTTTCCATACCGAACTGGGTGAAGTGGTAAACATAAAAGTTGTAGCTTTTTTTCTTTGGAATGGTTGAATAATCACTTCATTTGGAGCTTTGTAGAAAGAGTTATGGTCAAAATACTGAAACATATGCATTGAAAGTCTGCACCTTGAAATTGCTATCCTTCTTTCATTAAAATTCTTTTTTCATCAAATACCTACAAAAGCACAAATAAATCAACAACAACCTATCTTAACCAAATTGACACCAAATTAAGCATGAAATTAACTAAGATTAGATTAACTCACCTAAAATAACTAACTTGAAACAATTAAATAAAATCTATTGATTTCTATGTATTACTACAAGAACTATGCTAAATTACAATCAAAATTAAGCCCGAATAACTCCATATCATAGAGTTAAAAGTTTCACATATTCGCTTTTCATCTCCCTCTCCACTAATGTAGGCTAGCACTTAACTAAGGATCCTTAAGACTTTGTTTAGCTTGTAATGTATGGCTAGAATCAAGGTAGGATATGGGAACATATGTGTCACAGTCCAATTTTTAGGCCATCACCGGCTCAAGGGCTCAATGGACCTAGCCCACTAAGCCCAAGCAAGCCTGCTTATATAATCTTATACATTAATCCACATTTCTTTAAAATCCAATTTCCGTAATGTTCATTATATAATTCATTTGAAAAATAATTCGTAAAACCCAATTATGTATTCATAATGGCATCGTCAACCACAATATACATATATATAACTTGATAAATGAGTCTTAGTATTTCACATTAAGTATTCATATACACATAATTAGACTTTGATTGTCAACGGAGTGACTATGGGCATGGTTGCTAACATTTAGTGTCATGGTAGAGCTACCGGGCAATGCATAGAGAGGAGCACCTCATCCTAGGATCCATACACCTTTAACTCAAAAAGCCTAAAACCTGAACTTTAAAAATGTGAGAATAAACTTAGTGAGTGAACATAGGAAGGGAACAAGCATAAACACAAGAAGACTTAGAAAACATGATGTACTTATGTTGAAAACAATGCAATTTTGCTTACCTTTTTACTAAAACCCTTTATTTCAAACATTGATTAGTGAACTCTTAATGTTGCAAAAACACATGCTCAATCATGAAGATAAAAGAGTGAAAGAAAAATTATATTAGAACTAAGCAAGGTAGCAACGTGATAGCACATTTCTCGCTGTAGCAAAAGGCATTCGTAGTTTGCATATGTTTCAGTTTTTCAAGTATATCTCATGCTACAGAAGTCCAATTACCATTATATTTGGAGCATTAGAAAGCTAAGAGACTGGGCTACAACTTTGGTGTTTACCACTTTACTCAGTTCTGATCGTAAGCTAGTCAAAATTATTGTTAAAGTGAAGGTAGTGTACAAAAATCTAGAACCATGTGAAAGTTTCTGGCTGCAGCGAGATTCAGGGTAGATGACAATTAAAGGGTTTTCACATGCCACAAAATCCATCCCTACCATATTGCACATCAAAGTGAACACATTGACAATAATCACGTTATCAACATTCAAAACAATCACATATTATAATCATAACTTGCTATCACATATATATATAAACACAAATACCACCACCACCTTACCCAGCTCATGTGTAACCCCCACATCGCTCACAACTAATGTCATCCTCCATAATCCCACACCTTGTCATCACCGGCATGTGCATCCCCCCACATTGTGAACACACACGGTCATACTTAGTCTTCACCATCATGTCCATTCCCCCACATCGTGCACACGCACTGTCATACTCATTACACAATATTATCTACAGTTGTACAATACATATATATACATATCGACATATGAAGGGACTTTGCAATTTCATTACAATTGCATTTCACAACACAAAAGCATTTCAATAAAAGCTTGTTCCCATGCACGTTTTTTATGATAAAACAATTAAAACATTTTCAAGTGACACAATCAACATACATGCATTTATTTCTCAAGCAATTTTAATGCAAGTTCACTCACCTTACAATAGCGGGATATTACATCACTATTTTATTTGGATGCGTATCTAGATATTTCTACTTGCCGGTTGTTTGTACTTCCTCCGGCACACCACCATGACATTCTATCTCACTTTTGGATTTCCTAACATCCATCCAAATTTAACACCTTTAGTGCATCATTTCCACTTCTCTTTTTTTTTTTCACTCAATCATGAATTTACATTCAATTAGCTTATATCTCAACACATTTTTACCAAAGTTAATTATATTCTTTGCTTGAATAATTCCTTGAATTATAAATCTCAGTAACTTATTTACGACTCTAACACACATTTTAACCTTTTTCAATGACATTTATTATATTCAACCATCATTTCCACATCAATAATCTAACATGTGGTAGCAACTATAATTTACTTCCATCAAGCACTTTCTAAGTTCATTTGCACCACAATTTACATTTACATGCTATCACCAATCATAATATCAATATTCATTCACAACCATTTCACGTGCCATCCAGCCAATTCTTGCACAACAATTATTATATATCTCATTTTTCCTTTCTACTTGTAATTTAGAAATTAAAACACTAACCCAATACTTGTCCTAACTCAAAATCATCATGCATGCCAAAATTCTTCCACATGCATGCCTTGGGTTTCCTTGGGTTTTTATTGATCCTTGTTTCAACAAATAAAACCTCACATTATAATTGGTTCAAAATGTATACATATAAGCAAAGCAAAGACCATATTTTTATATTGCTATTAAATAGGAAAATTACTAAAATTTTAAATAGTTGCATGTTTAATTTTTAGTGCACAAAAAGATATGTTTTCTAAAAAGTGTAAATTAAAATAAAAATTTGTTGTAACGGCATCAATTAATATTATTGTCAAAATTATTCTTCTGTAATATATATATATATATATTGAAAAAAATGTAATAACTTGTGAAATAAAAATCAATCAAATAATATACATATAAAATAAAGAATGGGTAAGGGGCTTACAAGTAGCTAACTTTGGGCGCAAGAGATCCTTTCGTGCAAGCCAAAAGTAGAAGAAAAAAAAAGAGATTAGAGGACCTATGTGTAAAGGAGACCTATCGTGGGTGATCTCGTGCATATGGGCTCGTTGCGTGGAAAGGAGCCCTCGCAATTAGGATCTTATTTGTATAGGCATGGGCACAATGCCAAGGGCATCAAAAAAAAGAGAAAAAAAAAGAAAAAATGAGCTTATTTAAAAAAAATCAATTTTACTTTTCAACCCTAGTTTTTTGATTTTTTTTTTCAAATTTGATTTATTTTTTTAGTATTCAAATCCTTATTTACAAGTTTCATTACGTCACTCTTGCTTTATGCACGGAAGATTTCCTAATCTTGTAATAAGAAAATTTCCATGTTGGGGACAACAAATTGAGAAATAAAAAAATTGAAATGTTGTGTAGTGAAGTAGTACTACTTACAAAATAGTATATTACTCTCAATTATTTTTTTTTTAAAAAAAATTGTTTCACTAACGTAACAATTTCCCCTAGATAGTGTTGGTGAAACAAGCATAAACAATATATACGTAACGATTATTGCTCCCTAAGGCTTGTGATATGTCTCTCAAAACATGTCTCACGTTGACATACTCACACAGATAAGATTAAACTACTTTCACATTTTATGTTATCTTTTTATTTTGTCGTAGTAAGTGATGCGTATCTTTCAGTAAGAATTCTCATGCATGGGGTAAATGTAAATATTTGATCTTGGATACTAACTTATTATTTCTTTAAGAGTTGTTTTACACCAACATAATGCTATAGAAAGAGTAATGAGAACAAAAAGAATGAGTGGAATAGTTATATCACATGAATAATAGTGAAAAGTAAATCGAAACAAGTAGCAAGGTTCACGAGTTAGTTTCACTTTAGGATGTTTTGAAAAGTTTGACTTGGTGGTTCAAATATGCAAATAGTTAAAAGGTCTTCCTTTTAACTTTATTTTTAAGTACAAGTGTTTCTCCCTCTTACCTTGTTCTTTCATATCTTTTGCCACTTAACTTGTTCTCTTATATTTTTCTCCTTTTACCTTTTACTCAAGAACAAGTCTTAGTACATTGTTAATTAATGACCATAAAACAACTATGACTTCAATAGCTATATAATGGATTTTGAACTATTAATCATTATATACAATAAAAACACTACTTCAATTATCATATAATGAGTTTTAATAATTGTTACTCATTATGTACATTAAAGCTCTTCTCAATACTGTTATTCATTAAGTGCATTGAAACTTAAGTAACTACTTCTTCTATTTCTATATATAGAGTTTTAACAGTTCATTTTGAGTATAACAAGATTTCTTAAGCTAATGTAGGAATATTTGACTCTTAGCTTTTTCTTTTTAAACATTTTCTCTCAAATTTTTTTCTACTTAGTACTTTGTCATCTTATTCTCAAGCTTATTCTATCTTTTACTTATTCTTTTTCACTTACCATAATATTCAATACTTCAAGGACTATTCCATCTTCCTCTTTATTGCCTCTAACATATCTTTTTACTTATTTGCAATACTTCCTTTTTCGTTATCACAAGAACCTCTTTACACATGCCTAAAAAACATAATTTTGTGCAGTTGTCGCTTATGGGTGGTTAGGTGCACCTGTAGGTGGTTGATTGCATCATGGAAAGAAGCGTTATACCAAAGTGGGATCGGGAAGAAGAAGAAACTCGATATTTTTTTTTCGAGATTTTGGAGTTGATTTTCAAAAGTAAAAGGATAGAAAAAGATAATTGGAGTTTGTTGGTTAGGTGTCTTACATAGTTGGAAAGGGTTGTTGCGGTGCTACTACAGAAGTGAGATTGAGAAGAAAAACAAAATTTTTTTCTTTTGTATTTTAGAGGTAATTTTTAAAAATGAAAAGAAAGAAAGAAGAAGAGTGTGTTGGGTGGATGTGCCATTAGGGTGCATTATGGGTGCAAGGCTGGTGTTGCTTGGAGAAGCATGCTCAAGACAAGAAATAGAAGAAGAAAAAAACTTTTTTCTTTTTTGGATTTTGGTTTTTTGAAGTGATTTTCAAAAAGAAAGGAAAGAAGAAGAAAATTAAAATTTGTTGGGTAATTATTTTATTATTTTTATGGAATGAAAATTACTTTTAAAGTTAATTATTTAAAATCATTTAACAAAATTAAAATAGCTTTTTAGAAATTTATATTAATTAAATTCATAAACGGATTATAGCAATTGACAAGATAATATTATTACTTAAATGAGTTAAATATGTATTAAAAGAATTAAGAGAGTTTGACATGGTTAGGATACAATCAATACACATACTTTAAATGTATCAATATAATTAATACATGAAACATGACAACTCTAATTTCAAATTCATTTAACTCATCTTTTTGTATTGTGTTAACTAGTCGTATTCAAAATTATCAAGTGCAAGTGTAGTGAAATCACATTGGACATTGACTATAGAATCCTCACTATGCTTTTTTTTTCTTTCTTAAAATACCCTAAACATCCAAACTTTTATGTTTTTTTATTTTCAGTTTTGAATTTTTATTTATATTTAAATTAGCTTATCTAGGTTTAATTTTAGATTTCATATGTTTAATATTTTTTAAATAATATTCATAAATATTGTTTCTTTAAATGTTAAATATTTTTGAGATATTTTATATTTTTTATATATGTATTGAATAGTTATTACTTTATCACTTGTCAATATTTTTTATTGAATTAATTTTTCATAATTTAAATAGTCAAGATCATTTCCTTAATTATTGTTGGCTCCATTAGTTTTTGATGATAATAAAACGTTCCCATTCATTTGTGTCTAATATCTCTACTTGAGTGTGCAAGGCAAAATGTGTAAAACGAATTAATCATTCAAAGGCACATATCAAAAACCATATAAATAAAGAGCCACATTTAAGTAACAAAGTAGAAGTCTCCTAGTCAAATAATGAAGGGTTTTATCAGCTAAAATTCAAATTGGAAGATTGGCGGGTTCAAGAGTATTGAGAGATAGAAGCAATTTAGTCGACCAAGAAATAGGTTAGTCAACTAAAAGCCTACTACCGGAAATCTAGACTTCAAGACAGAACCAATTTAGTTGATCAAGAAGTAAGTTAGTCAACTAAGTGCTCACTATCAAAAACTGCGATCAAGAGACAGAGACAACTTAGTCGACTAAGAGCATTTTGTATGAAAATTTGAACTAAGCACTATAAGACAGATTAATGGCCATATTTGGTACAAAATTGTTCTTAACGGTTAGAAACTGCCTAACACTCACCAGAGTTGATTTCTCAAGTATAAAAGGCACTTCCAATGGCTAGAAAAATAAGTTTGAAAGCTTTCAAGTGAAAAAGAGCTCCAAAATAGCAAAAATCCTTTGCACTCTTACTGCACTTCACTTCTATCTTTGTATTTGAGATAAGTACTTCACTTTGTACCATTTAGATCAACTTTGTGATCATAGGTACACTCTTATTTCTTTTTTTTTTTTTTGTATTCTTAGAGTGAAGGAGTCACTTTAAGAGGTTTATTTAAGATTGGGTAGCTTGATTGTATGTATAGGTTCTAACTTAGCTTGTAAAAGTTCATTGTTGGATTTTTGTTGATCCTGTGAAAACCATTATAAAAGTTTTGGCTAGGCTTGGTAAAAGTTATTGTAAATGTAATACCCCATACCCTTGTTGGACACCAATAAGATATTATTGAACAAACGAGTGATTATTTGATGCTAATTAGCATGTTAAAGACCAATAAAGGATGATTTGGAAGTAAATCGGGACATAACAATATGTTTCGGGACCAAAAAAGGTAAATAAAAAAATTTTGAAATAAAATAATATTTTATTCAATAAAATAATATTACAATATTAATATTTTATTTATTATCGAAATTAGTCATGAAAAATGAAATATGACTAATTTAAGTGGAGGAGGAGAAGTAAAGAAGAATTTGAACGAAAACAGCGATAATCGTACGACGCGAATTTTTAGTCAAGTTAACGCGGAAGAAAATATTAAATATTATGGTGACACTGCGTTGATATGTAATCTCGATATTTTGGTCATACACGTGTACTAGTACGAGGATAGAAAGAAGTTGGAATTTTTACACGTGTTGGAAGAATTAATTTCAGAACATGAAAGTTAGAGAGCGGTGTATCAAATAGAATGAAATTGAGAGATGATATAAAAATTTCAAAGATTGTATGAGGACTTGATTAAAAAGAGATGAGAACTTGAGGGATTAAATAGTAAATTTTTCAATGACTTGATAAAAGTTTCCAAAGAAAAGTCAAACAACCCATATTTCTTTGTCTAGTTGAATTAGTCAACAAAAAGCCTTAAAAGGCTAAGTTAAAGTGAAAGAAAGGAATGAAGTGGGCGACAATAATAGAAGGAAGAAAAGACAAAAAAATAAAAAAAAGGTGGGGGCCGATCATGTGATGAGGAAGAAATAAAAAAAAAAGATAGGAGGAAGACATTAGAAAGCTCGGTCAAAAAAAAGAAAAAAGAAGTTTGAAGAGAGGTCTAGAAGGGTTGGTTAAGGAAGGAATAAAAAGACAAGAAAAAATGGAAAGAAGAAAAAGGAAAGAACGGACAAAAGAAGAGAGAAAGGATGGAAGAAAAATCGAGCAAAAGAGAGGAAGAAGAAGATGGTAAGAAAGAGAAGAGAGAGTGACGTGAAGGAGGGGATGAAGAAAGTTGAAAATCCAGCACTTAGAGGGAGGTGAAGAAGTTGAAAATTCTGCACTTTGAGAGAGATGAGAAAGCTGAAAATAATTGAGGTTTGTTGTTAAAATTTTCAAGGTTTGTTTGCCGAAAATTTTGAGGTTTTATATTTGAAATCATTGAGGATTTTTCTGCTAGAAATTTAACTGAAAAACTGCTGATTTAAGTGTTGAAAATTCATGGTTTTGACTGCTGAAAAATTAGTGAAATTGCTATTGATTTTTTGAAGATGAAAGGAGCTGAAAGTGTTGCCATCGGAAGAGGAGGAAAACAAGCCAAGAAGAAGAGAAAAGGAAAAGGAATGTTTGGCTGAAAAAAACGAGAGAAAAATCTACCAAGCTGAGAAGAAGAAGGAAAAATCGTGAAGAAAGAAACAGGAAGAGAAAGAAAAAAAAAAGAAAAGAAAAAGAAAGAAAGAATATATATATATATATATATGTAGGCATGGCCCAAGTGGAAAATAAGTGGGCATGGCCCAATAAAAATAAAATAAATGGGCTTAGCCCAAATAGAAAGAAAAAAAATGGAGAAACCCATGGAGAGGCCCAAAAGTCATAAAGAAATGGCAAAGGCCCAATGGTAAGTAAATGTTATATTTTAAGGTTTATGGGTAGTTTATTAATATTGGGCATATTTTGGATGAAAAATATGCAAGTTGCTTAAAGAAATTTAATTAAGTTGCTACACATATAAATGTGCGATTAAGTATATTGGATTTAAATTTGATACTAGGAAAATTGTCGTGAAGGCGTGCAGAACAAAGTAGATACCTGACAAGTAGGAATAATTATATACACGCGTATGAATCAATAGTGAAGAAATATCTCACTATTGTGAGGTGCGTAGGGGGTGTCTATTTTAAAATTTTCATAATTATTGATATATATGTATACGCATGATTTATCGTACGAGCACATCTGTGGAAAGCATGAGTTGGTAGAATCTTAGTTATTTTGTGGATGCGAGTTGTTTTGAAAATTGGTTTGGATATATCTATAGATAGACTATATACGTAAAGTGTTTTTAAACCAGAAAACAAGCTTTTCAATGGGATTTACATTCAAAATTGTGTCTTATACTTGTGTAGTGTGCATTCATGATTATGATGCCTAGTTACCATGTGAAGTATGTTTCAAAATTCACGCACCAAAATTTTTTTTATGAAAATGACAATTGATTTTATTATATTTTATGTCGAATGTTTTGAGAATAAATTTGGAACGGTACTTCAAGGATATAGATGATTTTTAAGACAGTTTTTATAAATGAAATGGTTAAAAGTGTCCCCTTCGGGGAAAGTTTGAAAAGATCTGGGGTTCGAAACTTGGCGAGAAGGTTCGGCGGGACTTGTGGTGTTACCAATAAGTCCAGTAAATTAAGTGATGAGGACCCAGACCTAGCAATAATTTCCATATCATGCAGTTGCAATTTTATAAATAAGGTGGTAGACAAAATAATCCATAATCCCTGCAGTGGAGGTTCTGTGGACCAACCTAAGAGAGGGGGCATAGAATCAGATATACCTTACCTCGATCAGAGAGCCGTGTGTGGGGTGTCTTTGGAGGTAAATATTTGAGTGCACTTCACGTGGACCACCGCGTGAGAGTAAGACTCAGCCAACGCCAAAGAATGGCTAGATTTTAAAATGTAAAAATATGTTTATATGTGTACTACACTGAACAGCCTTGGCGGTCTCGGTCAGATGCTTCGATCGGGGTATCCTCGAGAATGATTTTGGCAGAAGCCAAGTTTTTAAAAGGTTCATAAGCCATATTAATTATTCGAGTAAAATGATTCTATTTTACTTGATTGAAATGAGTTGAAAGAAAACCCCCATTTGAGATAAAGTATTTTTATAATCCTGCATTTTTATATTCAACTGATATGCTGTTTGTTTGTTTCCTATCTACGCCCTACTCACGGAGTCGATTATATTCACTTAGTCTATGAGACTCACAACCTATTATTTGTATAAATTTGTAAATAAAAGGTAAAAAGTTTGTACTGATTTTTATATTTATAGTTCAATTTAGTATATGAAAGTATTAGTATTATATGGTGATTGAATGTAGTAGATTAACGAGAAAATCTAGATAGGCTTGTTCGGGACTTGACGGGTTCTCTCGGAAGTCCCAGACACCGATAGTGACCGGAGAGGGGTTGCTACAGTAAAGTTTGGTGAAAGCTTGTAAATTTCCTTATTCATAGTGGATTGGGTTAGAAAATCATTAGTTAAACAATTAAAGTAGTGGATGTAGGTCTTGAACTGAACCACTCTAAATCCCTACGTATTGTTTACTTTTTTTTTATTTTCATTATTTTTAAAATTATTCGCTCATCTTACTAAGAGCTAAAAAGTATTATTTACCCCCTTCTAGCATATTTATTTGTGAGCAACAATTATATCTTCTTGCTTTTTTACCATACTTGGCCAAGCCTCATGCCAATTATTTTTAATCTAATTATTGTGCAAATGAAAATATTTTACGTGTAATTTTTTATCATTATCTTATAATTATCCAATCTCAAAACATAAAGTATACATGATCTATTAATTATAAGTGTAAACTTTATATCATAAAATTTTACGTAATTCATAGCTGTGATTGAATGTGTCAATATCATTTGTTTTAAAGTTCTATTTTAAATTAATTCAAAATATTTTAATTTAATAATTGGTGCATTATGACTTAAAATCCTAATTAAAAAAAAAAAAAACAGAAAAAAGAAAACAAAGACGGCCGACTCAATCACCCACCTACGCTCTCTTTCTCCACTCTCTATTGCATATAATGCGGAAACGCTCCAAAATTTCAAAGCAGCAAACAGTTACCTAGTTAAAAAGAAGTCCTCCGACTCGTTTCCCGACTCAGCACCACAAGAAGTCCGCCAAATCTTTTCCCCGACTCAGGGTCACCGGCTTACCAGCTCACCAGCTATGGGCGAATCCATAACCATCGACGGCGTGGACCAGGACTCGGCACTTTCCAAGTCAGAGTTTCTGAGTCGGCAAGAGGTACTTCGTCGGCGGTCGCGGCGGGTGAAGCAGCTGGCGAGGCTCTACAAAGCTCACTACTGGAATCTAATGGAGGAGCTCAAGAGAAAGCACAAGGAGTACTATTGGCTGTACGGGAAGAGCCCCTTCAAAGAAGATAAAAAGAAGAGTAGTGAAGAGAACGATGGGAACAAGTTAGGGTTAGGGTCTCAGTTGAAGTGTCAGATTTCTGATTGTAAAGAGAAAGCGATGGCGTTGACGAGGTTTTGTCATAAGCATATTTTAAACGATTCAAAGCAGATGCTTTATCGAGGCTGTAATTTTCCTATCAAGAGGTTAGTTCTTTTTTTTTTAAAAAAAAAAAATTCTTAAATCTGATTTCTTCTATACGTTGGATTAGGGTTTAATCTGTAATTGATTTATTAGGGAAAATTATGAATAAATGCTTTTTCTTGTGATCCTGAAAAATAATTATGCACTTAGATTTAAGGGCTTTGCCAATTGAATTTAATAAATAATGAGTCTTCCTTTAATTTAGAACATAAAATTTTGATCTTCTGGAATGAGTGAAGGAGTGGATGAACCTTGAGAACGCATACATTAAATTGACACAATTTTTTCTTTTGGTTACTTGGTGGGGAAGCTCCTTTGTAATAACAAATATAAGTGAGTCTTCTGTAATTTGAATACATGATATTTATTTTTCAACCCGAATTTTGTGGATGGAGAAAGGATTCTGCTTTAAACTGTGATGCACCCACTAATGCCATAAGTTAGACAGTTCAGGAATTTTAACTATGTTTGGTATGTTGAAATAATGAAAGGTATTTTCCACTCTCTCTAATGAAGTTGGAATCTAAATGTCATTGCAACTATGCCATATAATCTTTTATGTGCATTTGATTTTTTTTTTTGCCCTTTTATTTTACATCATGTTTTAGAGGAGCCTACATTAAATAGCTAATAGAAGTAATAAGTCTTTATGGTTGTAGTGAGTGGTAATAAGAGAGAATACCAGATAATTCCTAATTAACTAGAAGGTTTCATCTAATGTACTGGATTATGTATACAATAAGGATAAGGTAGAATAAGATGATATTGATGCGTATATTGTCTTCAATTTATATTCTTATGCCCCAAAGGTGATCTACAAGAAAGAAATAATCTATAGAAAAATGTGAAGTGGTTGTTGGTGGCATATGGTGGTATGCTTAAGGAAATTTAAAGAGAGCTTTGGCTTTCTTTGCCTGAAACCAGTTGTACACCAGCAAGCCAGCTTTCCAAAATATTCCAAAATTTTGGATTACTCTTTAAGTCTTCTGTGAATATGAGAACTAAGCCTCAGCATTGCGTCTTTTGTTGTTGCTTAAGTCATTTGGGGTAATATTTGATTAAACTGTGAAAATTGATAAAATTTGGGGCTTATACATGGGATTTTGGGACCTTGGCTCATGTTGGCTAGCAACCACAGTGTATATAGTTTTGTGATATCTAAGCCTGCACTTGATACTTGGGCATCAATATTTTTAATCATCTGTGTAAATGACTAAAACTAGGCTATTGGTGGGATCTGTCTTGCTTGCTCCATGTTATATATCTGGGATGTGCATGCTAGCGGTCAAATAGTTATACAATTTTAAGGCTTTGCCTTAGTGGTGCCAATGATCATGACACCTCTTCTCATGTAGGATCATGACTGCATGATTTGTGGTTGGCTTTATTTTATTATATAGGTTATTATATTGGACAACCATTGTCTCTTATTAATCTCGCTGTCTGTTCGCTATTGTTGGGATTGCGTTTCTTGTATTTGGATTAGAGTATTTGTTTACAACTTTGTTACCTGTGCTCTATGTGGTCCAAAGGTTGACTCTTATAATATGTTGCTTTCAGTAATTTTAACCTAACTGGATCTTCTTTGTATGCAGTGGGCAGATATGCAAGAAACCAGTACTAAGATCCATTAATCCTCCTCATTGCCCTGTCCATGCTCAAGCGGCTGAAAAATATCTTACACGAGCACTGAAAAGGGCAGGCCTTAATTTCTCTTCGCCAAGTAAGCTTGCTCCCAAGTTGCACATTGTTGTTGCAGAGTATGTTCGCCAGATTCAAACTAAAAGAAGAGCTGCACAACGAAAAGCTGTACCCAAAATCAAGATTGAGGAAAAAATGAGTGAAAGCTGAATATATTCTGCAGAAACATGTTAAGCCAACAGAGTTAGTTGGTCTATTGCTACTGATGGTGCTGACATATTTCAGTCTGGGCCAAGTAGGTTTCTGATTCAGTGGAGCTAGGGTAGGGTACAGTGCAACACTGGATTTGTTCCTTGGAGACAATTTTTTGTGCATATAATGTGAAGGTAGTTTTTTGTTCCATTTTGATGATAAGTTCATTCATCTGCTCTGGTCATGAAATAAAATGACTTAGTTCTTATACTTCATAAATTAAGAATTGAAACTTTTACCTAGTATTTTCCTGTGTATTTCCCATGTACTAGAATTTCACTCATTTTTTTCGGAATTTTGCAATGTTTGTATATATGTGTGTCTGTGCATGTAGTTAGGCATGCAAAGAACATCCGTTTCAGGCATAAGTAGGTGGAATGACTAGTTCTGTGTCTTGCATTTTATTTTTATGTATTTGCTTTGATTGGTTAAATATGATATATGCTTTTGTTCTCTTAGGCTTATTTGGGTATCACTGTTGTGATTGAAAACTGTGGTTTGAAAGTTGTGGCAAAAGAGTTATGGTTGAAAATAGCAAGTCTTAGCGTTGCTGTGATATCCTTTTGTTATGAGAGTAAATGTCAAAATGGGACATGACGTTAATTGGAGGAAAAATATAATGAGTGTATAAAAGTAACTTGTATCCCAAGAGCACTTTTCAAATGCTTGGTTTGGGAAAGCACTTTTCACCTGCTTGGTCTGATGAAAAGCACTTTTCAACCTCAAAAGCCAAAAGTTTTCCAACTTGAAGAATGCGTTGAGGTTGCTGTTAAAAGCAGCTTTTGATTGCAAAAGCACTTTCCAACCTCAATGCCAAACTCACCTTTAGAGTGGTGACTCAATGCAAAAGCTATGAAAGACCATGATTGTTTCAATATCGTCCACTAGAATTGCTCTTTTTGTAGGCTGTAACTGGGTTATGACCTATTTTCATTAATGTGAAATAAAGTTCTTTCACTGTTGGGCATTTGCTAACTCCTGAGCTAGTCCATTTTTAACATGGATCATGTTGATGCTGAGGTTGCTGGTAAAAGCAGCTTTTGATTGCAAAAGCACTTTCCAACCTCAATGCCAAACTCACCTTTAGAGTGTGACTCAATGCAAAAACTACGAAAGACCATGGTTGCTTGAATATCATCTGCTAGGATTGTGCTTATTGTAGGCTGTAAGTGGGTTATGATCTCTTTTCGTTAACATGTAATAAAGTTCTTGCTCTGTTGGTTTGGCATTTGCTAAGTCCTGAGCTAGTCCAGTTTTAACATGGATCATGTTGATGTTGAGGTTGCTGTTAAAAGCAGCTTTTGATTGCAAAACCACTTTTCAACCTCAATGCGAAACTCACCTTTAGGGTGGTGACTCAATGCAAAAACTACAAAAGACCATGATTGCTTCAATATTGTCCACTAGGATTGTACTTTTTGTTGGCTGTAAGTGGGTTATGACCTATTTTCATTAACTTGAAATAAAATTCTTGCACTGTTGGTTTGGCATTCGCTAACTCCTGAGAAAGTCCATTTTTAACATGTATCTTGTTGGGTGTCATATTATCTATAACATTCCAACCATTTCAAGTTTTCTCATTTCTTTAGCAGCAATCAAGATGTTTACCTGAGTTCAAAGTTGTGGTGTTTTTGGATTATTTAATTACTGATGGATAAATTGTGCAAGACATGCAAGGGGCATATAGAAAGTGTAAAACATCAAGCAAGCAGTTTAGCCTGGACTTTCTGACATAACATGAAGGCAGCAGGTTTTGTTCATGGTGGCCTGTTCAACTTTTTTTTGCTATGATATGTCTCTGTTTCAATATATTTTGAGTGAAATTTCAAATGTTTCTAGATTAAAACTCCCCTTTTTGTGTGAATATGTTTGTACGTATTCACTTTTCTTCCTCCACCAAAGTGGGAAAGCTTGCCCCCACCCTCCCATATTGTTTGACCATGTTTGACTTGGCACTGAGTTGAAAAAAGAAGCTTTGATTTTAGTATGTTGGCTTTTAATGTCAAAAAGAAAAAAAAAAAAAGGGAATTTAATATAAAATGTAGAAAAATTAAGAGTATTAGTTGTTTAAAAAAGAAAAAGGGTTATAGTTTTGGAAGGTTTCAAAAAGGAATGATGGACGGAGAAAATTGAAGAGGGAGTGCTAACCTAAGAAAGTGGTGCATACGTTATTGCTTACATGTAATTTGCATGCAAATATTGTTTTTTTTATGGGATACATATGCTTACCTTAAAGATAAGCATATATGAGCTCAGCTTGTGAAAGCAGAGATCCTAGGATTCTAACAGTAAGTATAAGGAAATAAACATTCAAGAAGAGTGTATGATGGTCAAGCATGTTTGCACTAAAATGTTTTTAATTTCCTCACATTCGAATGCTTTCAAAATATGATTAGAAGAATCTGCTTGTCATGTTAATTTTGTTTAGTACAAAGAATCAAGAGATAGAAAAGCATAAAGTATGATGGTATTAAATATGTGATGAAAAAATGTGATCACTGAACATAGCATTAAACATTTGGCTGTTGAATATTATGTATGTTGGAAAATACTAGGTGACAGGAATAAGTTTGATTTTTAGATGGTGTTGCAATGTGGAATTGTCAATAACTGGTAACAGGTAGGCACCCCTTGCCTGCAGAGATACATATATAATTTATATCAGATCTTTTATACAGTCTAGAGTGAGCCTGAGTTATGCACAAGTCATAATATACTAAGGTAAATGTTTACTATAAAAATTGATATGTGCAGTTATGGTAAAAAATTATAAGTGTACTAAAGTTGTTCTTTAATTATATAAAATCATATTTACGTGCATTAAAAACTTATCCGTGTAAAAAAGGACCATTTCTCCAAGGACTGCGATAGTATTAGGTTATAAAGCATTTGCCTTTGAGCAATTAATGTCTTCTGGTCCTCAAGATTCAACTTCAATCCAAGTTCATGAAACATGACAAGGTATGGTATATGATAGCCAAATATCTTCACATATCAGAGTCTCTTCAGTTCCTCAACATAAAGCTTGAAGAACATATTTGTGCTTAGCATGGTAACTTGTAGTAGTGGTAAGAATCAAGATACGGAGAAGCATAAAAGACTGTTATTTCTGAAGGATTATTCAGTATTATTAAAACTGAACTTGCCTGAAATAAAATTTCTTCCTAGTGGATTGTAGTCGGATATGCATTTTGAAGTTAAAGTCCAAGATATCTGTTAACTGAGGGTGCTCTGCTCCTAAACTGAATCTAGAAATAAAAGTGTGCAGAACAGATTTTTGCTTCCCCCTCCCCACTTTCTTTTTCCTGTCTAAATTATTCACAAGTTGAAAAAAAGGATTTTGCTTCACCAAGTTATTTGGTCTTTTCAGTTGAAGTTTTCAGCATACATCTACTTATGTAACTGTTATTGGAAATGCATTTTTGGTACAATATTCATATTATGCTTGATCGGACAGTAATAGGTTCCAAATTTCCTGGGATGAGAAGTTTCTATGTTTTTTTTTATCATTATTTAATTCTTTATTTTAGCTTCATGTTTTTGTATTTTAAATCCACTATTAATTATCTAGTACTGGAGTTGAAGAAACCTTTTGACAGTATTCTCATCATTAATCAAAAGGCTCTTGGAAATCTATTGTACCTTGTGCATGAAGTTTTCATGTCATTGTCTTCTGATTTATATCTGTCAGTGAGTATCATGTTCATGTTTCTAATCACTAACCAAAAGGCTTGGGATAACATCCCTGGTATGTATTCCATGCATTGAATAGATTTGTATAAACAAGGTGGGTCTTACACATTGTTTATATACAACCCAAAACAAATAGTGAGGATAGCAGGTTGGAGCAGAATAGGCTGTGCTTAGTTGCAGGGGTTATGCTCCAGATAGTGTATGGTGAAGTGACCCTTTGGCAAATTTGTCTTGATCAACATCAAGGTGGATCTGATGGTTTATATGATAAGAATTTGAGTTGATATTTTTGGTGATGGAAAGTAAATTGCACATGTTTACTCATACTCCACGTTACATTCTTTAGAGATAATTTCTCCAGAGAATATTCAGGTCTGATATTTTTGGGTAATCTGATTAAAGGTTTTATGACTTTTGTTGTGCTAGATATTCATATTTTACACCTTATGGATGTCTTTTGTGGGGGACAATGCAGCTGAGACATGGTTTGGTTTGTTTATTGTAGGTTATTCATGTTGTCCAAAGATGAAATTGGTGGAGACACCAAAGTGTAGACTCAGTAGTATCAGCAAAGGAGCAATGGTGATGTGAGTTGCATATAATTGGGTATCACTTGGGGTGAATGTTCCAAAAGCTATTTTGAAATTTTGTTAACTTTTAATTCTTAATAATTTACTATTATCAACAATTGTTTGCATCAATTTAAGTGTACTCTGGCAGCAGTTATTTGTAACATTTAATAAATGCACCACATTCTTTCAATAAAGCAAATTGACATATAATTCAGTGCTGGTCTTTTGATTTGTTAAAGTTGAGATGAATTGACTGGTTCTATGTAATATGATGCAGCTGTAGGCATGTAAAAGAGTTTGTTGGAAGATTGAAGTCAAATGCCTAATAAATTGGTTTGGTTGGTATTTTTCTTTAATAGTCTAGAAAGAAAACCCAGGTAGATGTTTCTTTCAAGGTAGAAGAAGAGTTTTAGAGAGTGGCCAGAGCTTTGTCATGAAAGTAGGGTTATTGGACAAGTATTCAATAATTGAAGGAAAGGTAAACGTCCCTATCATTCTTATTGTATGTGTATTCTCCAACTAATATTTGTGCTGCACCATCTGCTCTCACCTAATTTCCATGAATGCAGCAAATTTTTCGGTGGAAAGAAACACTTGATTTAATTCCAACTAGCTTCTTTCTTATCTGCAAAGTTCTTTCATTAGAAGCGGATTATTCTCTGAGCAAAAACCCATAGTTTGACTGGTCGAAAGCAAAACAAGTGTTTCGGGCCTTGCTATGCTTTGGGCACACTAGCAACTTTTCATGTATAGGAGAAAGGGAACATGGTTTTCTTGCATTAAAGAATTGTTGGTTTTATAAAGATGTGGTTGATATTTGCATTGATCCGGTCGATTATGTGAAGGAAAACAACTGCTTTTCGAATCCCTCTTGGACACTCAACGTGGACCTAGTTTATGCGCTTAAAAAGAATCGTATGGGCTAAAGCTACGAATCTTTTTTTTTTTTAAATTTTTGAGAGAAGGAAGAATTATTTGATTAAAGAAAAAAAAACTCATTGATCCTCTAGAATCCCGCAACTTCCTTTTTTCAATCTGTCTCCTTTTTCCAAATTATAATGCTCCAGATTTTCAAGGTATGTCTATAAATAAATAGTATTATATATTTATAATTATTATTTATCTCTATCTATAGAGAAAATAAAAAAAAATGTAATAATACCTCCTTATCTTTGTTTCTCTTTTATTTTGTTATATTAATGCTTTTTTTTTCAGCTTTGGCTTTCTTTAAAATTTTTTCATTTCTTACAAGATTTCAATATAATAAGGATGTTGGGCAATCAATTATTGACAGCTACTCGAGGGTGATGGAGAGCTCGGCCTTGGACATCATGGCAAGAATAGATGATGTTATAAAAGAAAGGTTTATATTGTTGTTTAATAAAAACTTAATTGAAAATTTAACACGGTTGCTTTTTTAGAGAACAAAAGTTAAACACAAGGTTTTATATGAGAAAAAAAAATAATTTTAAAGTGTTATGTGAAAAAATGCCATACGGTCTGTGTGAAGTTTACTCTTTTTTTTGGTAAAGGAAAAAAGTATTATTATTCTATACATAGCAATGGAATTTTAAAATTTTACAAATGAAATTAGGGTATTGATACATGTCAATTTAGTTAATTATTTGTTATATTAATTTGTTATTATTTTATACACTAACAATAAAAATTTTAAACTTCATAAATACGGTTAAATGATAGTCATTTTTTCATTTAATTGTTAATTAATTTATTAATTTTTTGAATATATCAAAGTGGGGCACATGTCAAGTTTTAACTCAGTTTGTGCAGTTTAAAAAAATCCAACACCGATTTACCAAATAAATTCTTATATTAATTTATTAATTTTTTAAATATAATTTAATGGAATATAGAATAATAATCTCAATGAAAAATAAAATAACTCAAGTTTAATATTTTTATTCTAATATCATCCTACCTTTATTACTTCAACTAATCTAAGTGGTAACTAGTGCTGTTTTTCTTTTAAGATGAGTTCATTTTCATTTATAGTTTGGTATATTGTACCTAAAATGTTAATTATCATGTGAAATCCACAAGTAAAAAAAATAAAAAATGACTGATTAGCATGAGAGAAAAAAAAAGTACATGCAAATAGCTTGAACTTTCTTTTTTTTTTCCGGTGAAATTTATGAAAAAACCAGTTTGGGACAGTAACGTGAAGCAACATTAAGCTCATGTTCTTTCTTACGTACGAAAAATGGAAAAAGCAACATTAAGCTCTTGTTCTCCTTATCGATTTATTCTTGGATTTATATAGAATAGTTAAATGGAAATCTCAAGAGGAGAATGCCGAAACTTTAGAATTGATATAGATCCTACATATGTGTGTGTGTTGGAATGACATGAAAATAAGAGATAATAATTATCATACGCAATGAAAAATAAAAATTTAAACATATCATGTCATGTTACCACTCATGGACCACCTTGGTGGTTTTAATACAAACAAAAATTAAGGAGAGTAATAAAAAATATCACCTAGCCAAGTGATGTCGTAATCATGATGTCAAATCTTTTTGATTGAGAGAAGATATGACACTACTTTTATTTTTACTCAAACCTGTGAAAACCATATAGGGAGGAAGAACCCAAGCCATTTAAGCGTTTGACCTACAGTGGTATCCATACAATTGCATTTGAACCTTTAGAGAGGTAGGAGCATTTAACTACTCACTATACTAGTAGAGTGGACAACAGTTATCCTTTTCTTCACACACATTATAGATCGAGCCACTCTAGAGAGATTCATCACAAGAATTTTCTCTCAAACACAAAAGGCGGCTAAAGAATTTTTTTTTTGGTTTTTTTTTTATAATTAGGTTTTCATAGTCATATGTGAGACGTAGTTAAAGGTTATATTTATACCTAGGTTAAACAACTCCCATAATTGTAACTAAGGCCTGATATTATAACCCATTATAATATTAGCCCAACGCTTAATTAAACCTTTTTAGTTTAGCCCTTGGAAATTAGAATCAAATTAATTTCCTTTTGTCATGTTTGCAATTAATGTTCTAATATTATAACTATTTATAATATTGACCTTATAGTTAATTAAACTATTTTAATTAAGTCCTTAGAAGTTAAAACCCAGAGTATGATTTAAGTCTAACTTAAATCATCACAATCCCAATTTATTTTATAGTATAACTCTTGTGTGTGACCCATTAGGGTCCTAACATGTTGGCAATGAAATTGAATTATAATTTTATTAAATTAATTAATTCAATTCCATAGACCAAGATTGGCATCTAGCAATGCATCATGGCCACCAAATTGTTAGAAGAGTCAAAGAGTTCTTTGATAACCTTTTAGTGTACAGTCTATCAATGTAATTAATTCCCTCATCATATATCCTGGAGATGATAAGAGCCTAGTTCAATGTTAACTTTTATTGACCTCCATATTCACTCTTGATGTTAGATCATTAGTTTTATATAGACTTATGAAATCTTTTTTTTTCATAATCTCCAAGTTGCCTTGGCCAAGGTGTCAAGCTCAGCTCTAAAATATCTGTCATGATATTTATATATTTGACATTATGCTTGCGTATTAAAATATCTCAAAACAATGGATAAAAGCTGGTATTGTACTTAGAAGTACAACTAAGTCGATTGATACCTCAAACTAATTAAAATAGGGATTTTAAGGTGAAATTGAGGATTTTACAGTCCAGGGATGACTTAAAATGGCAATTCAGAGTTCGAGGGCCGATTTGGAGTCAATCGGGAAAATCAACCGATTAGGGGTAAAATGGTCATGTTGCCACTTAAAATTTAAATTTGGTTATTTGATGAAAATTTTGACCAAGATTAATCATTTGAAGTATAATATGATTATTTGAAGCATAATATGAGGTTTAGCAGTGAAAAATTTTAATTCTCGATATTTTTGGAGCACAAGAGTAAAACGGTAATTTTACCACTAGAGGACAAAATGGGAATTTTCAGAAAATATTTTGGCCCCATTTAATTAAGATTGATCAATTGAAGTGTTATTTGAGGTTGAAAAGTGGAAAAAATGTAATTTCGATACATTTTGGAGTATAGGGGTAAAATCGTAATTTTACCACCCAAGGGCAAATCGGTAATTTTTCACCCTCAACATTTGTCAAGACCAAGGGATTTTATTCATCATGAAATTGGATAAATATGAGAATTGTGTGGTGGAGAATTAATGGAATAAAAGTCAAATATTTAAAATTTAAACCAGTTAAAAAATGCCATGTGTCATACTTTTAATTTTTTATTATTTCCTTATAAAATGGCACAAATCAGCCCATTTCTCTCTCATCATGGTCGGCCAAGAGAGGAAAAAAGGGAAGAAAAGGAAAGAAAATAAGAACATAAACCCTAGGTGCCAAAAATTCAAGAAAAAATGTGATTTTTCAAGAAAAATCAAGTGAAAAAGGTAAGATTTATTAGGTTAAGTTTGAAATCTATCTTCTTTATGCATTCTTCCTTATTTTCCATGGTTAAAATGCATGTTTTCATGAGAAAACTGTGGCTGGTCAAATGGATATGGAGAGAGAAATGATGTTAGATTGATTTGATTTTGAGTTATGTTAGTGAATTTAGTTAGTTTAGCATGTTAGTAAGCAAAACAACAAGAAAAAAAAATTGATTCTCCTTAGTGTTCTTCAATGGCCGAACCTTGCTTGGAGTGTGGGAGTGATGGATTGATTTTTATTTCAAGAGAATTAGTTAGAAAATGAATAATTATGGAGAGAAAATTAAATAGGAAAAATTACGGTGTTAGTGCACCATTTTGGTCGAATTTTCCAAGAAGGAATATGAATGTGGCTTTGCTGAATTTTAAGGTATTTAGCTTGACATTGGTGATTTGAAGCATTAGAAAAGAAATGGAGTTGATTGGAGCTAAATTGGACGCGTATATAAATTTATCGGGTAAAAGACCGAAATAGGCTAATACGGTGTTTAGGCAAACTTTAGACATTTTGCATTTCATATCACGCATAAGCATAGAGTCTAGGTTAGTTTGTTTTAATTTAGCATCAATGTAGTAAATATTTTGATTGTACACTGTGTTTAGGTGGTGAGTCCTCTGAAAAAAAAAAGCAAGGAGGTTGCGCCCGAGGATCAGTAGGCATAGTGCCTCGAAAAATCTGAAATTTTGACATAGTGAGTAAACTTATTATCGTCTTAATTATCTAGAGTAGTTTTTACTCAATTGTGTAATTTTATAGAAAATGAGTTTTAAATGGTAAATTATTATGTTTTAGGAGAAATTGTGATTTTATAAAATAATTTTATGAATTTTTCAGAAATTAAATGATGATTTTGGAAAATAGAGTAATTGGAGATTGTTTATTTGTTATATTATAAATTGTGTTTAAATTTAATGGCTTATGACAATATAAATATATATGAGCATGAATGGCTAAACCAGTTTTTGTGTTAGAATTATAAGTACTGTATATTCAACCTTTAGAGGCTAGATTTCAATAAATTGGCATGCCATGCTAGCTAAAATTTTATAAATCAGGTGATAGATCAAATAATTCATAATCCCTGTGGTGGAGGTCCTGTGAACCAGCCTATGAAAAGGGGCACAGGATCAGATATATATATATATATATATACCTTACCTCAATCGGAGAGCCGTGTGAAAGGTATCTTTGGAGGTAAAGTTTGAGTGCACTTCACGTGGACCCCCGTGTGAGAGTGAGACTCAGCCAAAGCCAAGGAATGGCTAGATTTTAAAATATATAAATATGTTCATGTGTGTGCTACACTGAACAGCCTTGGCAGTCTTGGTCAGATGCTTTTGTCGGGGTATCCCCGAGAATGATTTTGGAACGAGCCAAGTATTTAAAAGATGCAGAAGACAAACTAAATATTAATTATTCGAGTAAAATAATTCTATTTTGCTCGATAAAATATTTTCTTTGTCTCTATTCGATTTAAATGAGTTGAGATAAGGTAAAATGTGATAAGAAGAACGAGTTTGAATTTATCTCCATTTACTCGACTTTAGATAATTAAATTTTATTCAAACAATTAAATTTTTACTTCAAACGAAAGTTTTAGACCTTGAAATTTATTTTTAATCATAAAATATGTGTTTTCAACGCTTTTACTACGTTTTTCGCTAGTTTTGAGATTTTCGATGAAAAATAATGAAAATGCCCCTGTGAGCCAAAAAATAATATTTTAATGTTTTGATTGGGAAATGAATTGAAATTCTTTGAAATATGATATTTAATAACTGTCGTTCACTGGGGAAGTGCGAAAGCTGATGCTAAGCCTTGCGAGGTTTCGGTCGGCATTCCGGGTAATGAGTGCCAATCGGGACGTCGCGGCGGTTGTCATGGGCCCGATAGGAGTTCCGAGTTGTGACACAAGGACATCAACAAGCTAATATCAACCAAGAACTATTAGGATATGTCCCCTAAATCACTTGAGGTGACGATTCCTTTCTTGGCCACTCATTTACCTTTACATGCTTCATGTTATACCAAAAGCATCTTCTTTTGGTATCGTTGGTTAAGCACTCGTAGGGATGAAATCAAAGTATAGCATTCTACACATAAGACAACTTGGTGTTTTAAGTATAGGGAGTATTTACACAACTAACACATCAGAAGTATTGTATAGACACTTGAGTGAAATACCAAATGCACTTCTCATGGCAGGTCATGTTTAATGAACTTGATCAAGCACCTACATTCTAGTTCCTAGTATCTTTATACTTCAACCTATGAGATCGGTTGCTTACGTTCAAAGTAAGAAGCATAGAATCTACTAGTGTCACAACCCAATTTTCGGGCCATGACTAGGGCAAAAGCCCAATGGGTTTAGCCCACTAAGCCCAAGCAAGCCTATTTATAGAATCTTATACTTTAATCCACGTTACCTTAAAATCCAAAATTCGTAAAGTTCAAATATAGTTTTTTTGAAAACAATTCATAAAACCTAATCATGCATTCATAATGGCATCATCAACCATTATATACATATATAGATTGACAAATAAACCTTAACATTCACATCAAGTATTAATATACACATAATTGGACCTTGACCGTCAACGGAGTGACTTTGGGCACGGTTGCTAACACTTAGTGTCATAACTAACCTATTGAACAGTGGATAAGGAGAAACCCCTTATTCTAGGATCCAACCCTCTTTCAATTCGAAAAACCTAAAACATGAAGTTTAAAAACATGAGTATAAACTCAGTGAGTGAACATAGGAAGGGAACCAGCATAAACATAGGAAGACTTAGAAAACATAATGCACTTGTGTTGAAAGTTATGCAATTTTGCCTAACTTTTTACTAAAACCCTTTATTTCAAACATTGATTAGTAAACTCTTAGTGTTGCAAAAACACATGCTCAATGACAAAGATATAGGAGTTAAAGAAAAATTATATTAGAACTAAGCAAGGTAGCAACGTGACAGTACATTTCTTGTTGCAGCAAAAGGCATTCTTGGTTTGCACATGTCTCGATTTTTCAAGTATATCTCACTTTACAAAGGTCCAATTGACATGATTTTTAGACCATTAGAAAGCTAAGAGATTGGGCTACAACTTTTATGTTTACTACTTTACCTAGTTCTGATCGTAAAGTAATTAAAATCATTGTTAATTTGAAGATAGTGCATAAAAATTTGAAACCACCTGAAAGTTTCTGGCTGCAGCGAGAATCCATTCTCGCTGCAGTGAGATTCAGGGCAGGTGACAATTAAGGGGTTTTTACATGCCACAAAATCCATCCTTACCATATTGCGCATCAAAGTGAACACATTGACTATCAAGCCTAGCCCTAAAATATCTGCCATGTTATACATGTGACTAATAGAGTGATTGTATATTTGAACAGCTCGAAAAAGTATTTAAAAGTCGGTATTATAACTAAAAGTACAACTGAGATGATTTAAACCTCGAACAAGTTCAAATAAGGATTTTAAGAGTGAAATTGAGGATTTCACAGTCCAGGAATGACTCAAAACAGTGATTCGGAGTTTGAGGTCTGATTTGGGGTCAAATTAGAATTTTTAAAATTCAGGGGCCAAATGGTCATTTTGCCAACTAAAAAATTGAATTTGAATATTTGATGAAAATTTTAACCAAGATTAATCATTTGGAGTATAATTTGAGGTTTAGAAGTGAAAAATATTAATTTCGGTATATTTTGGAGCATATGGGCGATAAGGTAATTTTGCCACCCTAGGGGCAAAATGATAAATTTCCACCCCCAACACTTGTCAAATTTGTGGATTTTAATTATTGTGGGAATGGATAAACATGGCATAAATATGTGGTGGAAAAATTAAGTGAAAAGTCAAATAATTAAAAATTTAGACCAATCACAATATGCCATGTGTCAAGCTTTTAATTATTTAATATTTTCTTTATAAAAGGTAAAAAAATCAGCCCATTTTCAACCCCTTGGTCGGCCAAAACAAGAGGAAAGGAAGAACAAGGAAAAACAAAACTTAGGTGGGAAAAATCGAAGGGAAAGTGTGAAAATCCAAGGAATCAAGCAAGGTAAAGTGAAAATTCTTTAATTTTCCTTGAGATCTACACTACCCATACATTATTTTCTCATTTCCATGGCTGAATTGCATGATTTCATGATGAATGAGTGGCTGGCTGAATGGATTTGATGAGAGAAATTATGTTAGAATTGTTTGATTTTAAGTTATGTTAGTGTTTTTAGTTAGTTGAATATGTTGGGAAGCAAAACAACAAGAAAAGAATCCATTTTCCTCATGAATCTTCAATGGCCGAATGTCCCATGATGTGTGTGTGTGATGAATTGATTTTGATTCAAGAGAAATGGCTTAGAAAATGATCAATTATGGTGAGAAAATTAAGTAGGAAAAATCATGGTGTTAGTGCACTATAATAGCTAAAATTTTCAAGGAGATTTGTGGAAATTGATGTGCTGAATTTTTGGTAAATTGGCTTGTATTTGGTGAATTGAGGTATTAGAAAAGAAATAGAGCAATTTGGAATTAAATTGGACGCATTAGCAATTTAATTGGGTGATAGGTTGAATTAGGTCAACACCATGTTTAAGCGGTTAACCGAGCATTCCATGCATTCATATAGAAATTAGGTTAATTTTATACCTAATTAGCATAAATGTAGTGATTAAATTATTGTGCAATTTGTCAAGGTGGTGAGTTCTCTGATAAAAGCAAGGAAATCGCACTGGAGGATTAGTAGTAGGAGTACCCGGAATTGATTTTTGAAAACCGTGAGTAAACTTATTATCGTCTTAATTATCTAGAGTAGTTTTTATTCAATTGTGTGATTTTATAGAAATAGGTTCAAATGGTAAATTGCTATGTTTTAAGAGAAATTATGATTTTATAAAATGATTTTATAAATTTTTTAGAAAATTAAATATTGGTTTTGAAATTAAAGTAATTGAAGACTGCTTGCTTGTGTTATAAATTGTGTTTTAAATTATATGGCTTATAGCAATATGTGAGCATGAATGGCTAAACTGGTTTTCGTGTTGAAAATTATATGTACTGTGTATTCAGCCTTGAGAGGCTAGATTGCGATAAATTGCCGTATCGTGCAATTAAAATTTTATGAAATAGGTGGTAGATAAAATAATCCATAATCCATGCAGTGGAAGGTTTTGTGGGCCAGCCTAAGAGAGGGGGCACAAAATCAGATATACCTTTGATCGGAGAGCCGTGTGAGGGGTGTCCCCAGAGGTAAAGATTTGAGTGCACTTCACGTAGACCATCACGTGAGAGTGAGACTCAGCCAACGCCAAGGCATGGCTAGGTTTTTAGATATAAAAATAAGTTCATGTGTCTATGACACTGGATAGCCTTGGCGGTCTCGGTCAGATGTCTCTGCAGGGGTATCCCCAAGAATGATTTTGGCAAAGGCCAAGTTAAATTTTTAAGAGATTCATAAGCCATATAAATTATTCGTATGTTATGAAATACATTGGGATAGAATATTTTATTTGTCTCTACTCAATTGAAATGAGTTGAGATAAGGTGAATTGTAATACAAAGAATGAATTTGAATTTGTCTCATTTTACTCGACTTTAGATAGTTTAGATGGTTTCTGTTTACTCACTGGGATTTTATAGTCTCACCCGTCATTTCCTCACATTTCAGGCTCAAAGTATTCCATAGTTAGCAAATTTTGTCAAGGACCATCAGTTGGACTTGAATCGACAAAAGATGTAGGTTCTCAGCTTTCGATGCATTTTAGTTAGTTGAGGGCCCACATGTCACTATAACTCTATTTTCATACCTTGGTTGCCTGTATACTAGTATGTAAGAATATATTTAGCTTTTACGCTGCAAAAATTATTTGCTGATGGCTTTATAAAAATTGTGTTATAAGAAAATAGATTATTTTATTGAATATTTTTATTTTATTCAAATAGTCAAAATTTTATTTTAAACAAACATTTTAGATACTTAAATTTGTTTTTAATCACTAAATATATGTTTTCTACTCACCTACTACGTTTTTGACCAATTTCGAGATTTTCGTAGAAAAATGACAAAAATGCCCCTATGAGCCGAAAAATAGTATTATATCGTTTTGGTTTGGAAACGACTTACGATTTCTTGAAATATGAAATTTAATAATTGTCGCTCATCAGGGAAGTGCAAAAGCTGATGCCAAGCCTTGTTGGGTTCCGGTAGGCATCCCGGGTAATAAGTATCTATTGAGACATTGTGGCGGTTGTCATGAGCCTGATGAGGAGTTCCGGGTCAGACATTGACAATAACCAAGTTATCAACATTCAAAACAATCACATATTATAATCATAAACTTGCTATCACATATACATATATAAACATGAATACCACCACCACCTTACCCAGCTCATGTGCAACCCCCACATCGTGCACAACTAATGTCATCATCCACACTCCCACACCCTGTCATCACGGGCATGTGCATCCCCCCACATCGTGCACACGCATGGTCATATTCATTACACAATATTATCTACAGATGTACCATACTTATATATACATATCGACTTATAGAGGGACTTTGCAATTTCATTACAATCATATTTCACAATGCAAAAACGTTTCAATAAAAGCTTGTTCTCGTGCATGTTTTGAAGATAAAACAATTAAAACATTTTCAAGTGATACAATCAACATACATGCATTTATTTCTCAAGCAATTTTAATGCAAGTTCACTTACCTTACGATAATGGGATATTACATCACTATTTGTTTGGAGGTGTATCTAGCTATTCCTACTTGCTCGTTGCTAGTTATTTCCCTTGGCACCACCACCACCGTACTCTAACTTTACCTTTGCACTTCCTAGCAACAATACAAATGCAATACCTTTAGTGTACATCGTTGCTACTTCTCTTTTTCCTTCCATCCTGAATCCTTATTCAACTAACTTACATCTTGACACATTTTTTTTTCCAAAGTTGCCTTTATCCTTTACTTGCGAAATTCTATGGATTATAGATATCGGCAACTTATTTATGACTCTAACCTATATATTAATCTTTTCTAAGGATATTTATTATGTTCAACCATTATTTCCACAACAATCATAATTCCTCACAATATGCCAGTTAAAATGTCAACTACACAACAATATCCATTTTCTCAAGATTTCTCAACTATAGTTAAAATATCATTTGTTTTTACCTTTATGGTTGCTTGACCCATACTTGCACTCCAATATTCCTTCAAAACATTTATCATCCAACTGCCAAAATGATTCACACATTATTTCTTCAAAGATTTAACCAACTATGAGCTTAAAACACAAAAATCCTTACCTTTGCTTACTTAAATTACATAACCAAACTTTTCTTCCTTTCTCTCCCTTTTTCTTTTCTTTTCCTAGGGTTTTAAAAGGTGCTGGAAATTGGGGTTAAAGGCTGTAACTTTGGTGCCTAAGAAGTTAGGAGAAGAAAAAAGCAAGAAAAAAAAAAGAAAGGAAAAGAAAACAAAGAAAGAAAATGGAAGAAAATTAAATTTTCACGGTGGAGAATGAACAAACGGCATGGGATGGAGGGGAAGAAAAAGAACCTCTTTTGCTGGAGGGATAAGGGCGGTTTTGGCTTAAAAATCAGAGTCAAAGCTTCCTTTAGAAGCTTTGACCAAACTTTTCATAAAATTATTGTTTTGCCCTCCAAGTTTCTTTCATTTATAATTTAATCCTCCCAATACTATTTTAACTCTAATTTCCTTCTATTATATTCTATTACACATTTATAAATGAAATATAAAGTTTGTACTCTAACGCGGTGTCCCCATAATATTGAAATTATTTATTTACTCTCGTTGTCATTATTTAATAACAACGCATAGGCCCCACCAACTTCATTTTTATCCGAAATTTCCTCGTTTTTCCTCTCCCCTACTTAGATTAACCATATACTCATTCTTCATGGAAAATTTTGATACTGAATAAAATATTAATATTTTAATATTATTTTATTCTAAAATTTTCCACTTGCCTCCGTAGTACCCAAAATACCTTATTATGCCTCAATTCATTTCCGAATCAGTTTTTATCTAGCAAATTCTTCCTCGATAAAAATATTATTATTTTATTATTATTTTCTCATATGTGAAATATTTTATTCCAAACTACTCCTTTCATCTTTCTTCACTTTTAAGCATTGTAATTATCCTTAATTGACCTCCAACAAGCTTTATTAGCCTCCATATCAAGATACGGGGTATTACAACTAGTCTCTAGGTATCATTGATGTCCAGTTTTAATGATACATCCACTAGTAACATTTAAAGATTATGCTTTGATGCATAAGGATCTAATAACTGCAATCCATTACAGTTCCCTTGAAAGGCATATTAATCTCACGGACTTTATCAAATTGGACTTATTACCCATTATAATTAACGTTTTATTGATGAAGGAAAACATCTAATCATTCACCATGAATAATGTTGTTGCATGATTGGAATCAAGCCTTAACCAATCTTAATTAACTGTAGAGCTTATCCCAACATCTCCCACTAGCACAAAGCCAATTGCTACCTCATCGTATGTACACCCAACCCATCTAGCAATCATGTGTCCATGTTGACTCACTTGTGCCCTTCAATGTGGTTAATTGCTTTTATCTATCTTTGTGATGTGCATGCATCACATCATGTCATATTACTATATTTAGATGTAATGAGACTCGGGTTCTCTTAGTATGGCTTCATTGTTACATTCATAATGTTTAAAACCCTATATTACTTCCATGAACTAATGATCTAAATATCCTCCTATTTGAGCCTTCAATAGGTTGTATATGACTTTAATTATATACTTATACATAGTCCTCGTTCTTTCTTTGGAACCATTACAGCTAAACTATGTTGTATGCATCAGATGCATTTGTCACTTTTGATTGTGCCATCTGCATCTTTTAAATTTTGGCACTTTCTTTGTATACATAGTGCATCCCATGTAATTGTATAACCAAAGAATTATATTCACACATACTAACCTTCTCATGTGTATGAGATAAGTACACTTGCACATTCTATTAAATCCAACCTTTTGGATTCATTTAATAGAACAAAGTGTATAACTCCAACAAAAAACATATTTAGTAGATTCATCTCATATGAAAAATACATCTCCAAAGTATCCTACTAAATCCATGGAGTTATCATACATATGATTATACACCTCTATGCAAAATCTTAAGAGTTAAATTCTAATGTAAACATGTAATACTAAAGAAACTCCTGTTTTAATGTCGTCATGCTCCTACCAAATCCAAGATCCTTTGTGAGAGTAATATCCAAACTCTTTTGAATATTCCATGATGTTACATACATACATCTCAATGTTTGCTTAGAATCATATTGATTTAGAATAATATAATTGGTTATATATATAATATAGAGATTTGGACCAAATCATATCACTATATGAATTTGCTTTATTCTTTGAACAAACATCTTTATGGTCCATTCATAAGAAAGTTCCATTTCACATGAACCTACATTCATCTTTTGAATGATTAATTAATAAGTAAGAGTATATGGGCATGATTGTACTTTGGAGATTATACGAAAAAGGGCACATTCATACATTAATGCCTCAATTTATTTTTTAGTTTCTATGGGTTGAACGTAATGATGCGAAGCATAGGAACCTTGGCATGTATTCCAACAAAGCGGTGTGGAGAGTCTTGAAACTTATTGACCAATTATTTCAAGGGCAGCAATTCAAATGATGGCAATGGAGAGGTGATTTACAGATTGCTCAAGCATGGCGTATAACCTTTCAGATAATAACCACACCCCCACCAAAAAATCTTTTTTGGGCACAAACCATTAGCAGATGAGTTTAAATGTGAGACCTCGACCTCTATAGACCTGTAATGAAAAGTAGATACGATAACATGAACCAGGTGTAATTTTGTCATTTTGCTTAATGAGCTCATAGAAGTAGGTTTCAAACAATATTAAGGTCTAAGTAGGCCTAAAGCATAAATGAATGATGAAAATAAGGGTAAAATAATGAAGGAAATAAAAGTAATGAGGATTTTCATAATAGGGGCAAAACGATCATTTTTCATCTCGGGTCAAAATTTTTGAGTTTTCATGGACTTGAGTATTTCTAAACTATTATGGACCTGGTCTTAGTGTCAAAAGAGTGAAAAGATTGCACAAAGAAATGGAGAAAGAGAAGCTAACTTGTTAAGGGCATTTTCATGATTTAAGTAAAATTGGATAAGCTTTAGCTATAAATATTATTTTTTCCAGCAGCTTCTTCATTTCTCTAGCAATTTCTTCTTCTTCTTCCTCCCATCTCACATTTCTCTCATCTCCATGAAAGCTTCTCTCCAAGCTTCCATCACTCTCACAAACTAACCTTAAATTTCATGCTTTTAACCACCTTATTATAGGCTTTTTCATACTCTTTAACTCTTTCACCTTAAAAACCTTCAAAAGTCATGCTCCTATACTTTCTCTCACTAGATGAATGTGTGGAGAGAGAGAGAGAGTGATTTCCTTTAATAGCTTGAAGAATCTTTAAAGAGAATTCAATTAAAAAGACCACCAAGGTGAGTATGGGTTATGGCTAATCTCTTTAGTGGTTGGTAAAATTTAGTAATTAGATTTGTGAGTGTTTTATTGTTGAGATTGATTATTCATTTTTGTGTAACTAGAGTAGTGCAAATAATAGCCATTTAATAGTAGTTAGAAGCTAGCTAGAAATGAATGTAGAACTTGGTTTAAGAAATAGCTTTTAGAATGGTATTAATGCCAAGTTGGGTTGAATGTGACATTGTTGTGTGTGATAGGCTCCAGCGAGGCTCCACATCCCCATCTAGAACATTAGTTGAAGCTAGGGTCAATCAAAACGTCAATTAAGACCGGTGAGTGAACTTGCATTAAAATAGATTGAGAAATAAATGTATGTATGTTGATTGTACCACTTGAAAATGTTTTAATTGTTTTATCTTCAAAACATGCATGGGAACAAGTTCTTCTTGAAACGTTTATGCATTATGAAATATGATTGTAATGAATTTGTAAAATCCCTTTGTATGTCGATATGTATATATATTTATTGTACATCTGTGGATGATATTGTGTAATGAATATGACCGTGCGTGTGCACGATGTGGGGGGATGCACATGCTAGTGATGACTAAGTATGATCGTGCATGTGCATGATGTGGGGGGATGCACATGCTAGTGATGACTAAGTATGATCGTGCGTGTGCACGATGCGGGGGGATGCACGTGCCGGTGATGACAGGGTGTGGGAGTGTGGAGGATGACATTAGTTGTTGGCTTCATTAGTTTTTGATGATTATAAAACATTCCCATCCTTGTGGGTCTAACATTTCTATCCAAGTGTGCAGGACAAATGTTTATAAAGAAACAATAAGTCAATCTTTCAAATGTGCACATAAGAGGTTGATATGGATAAGGAATAAGATTGATCAACAAAAAAGAAGCTTCCTGGTTGAATAATGAAGAACATTGTTTAGCCAAAATTCAAATTGGAAAAATGGTGGGCTGAAGTATATTGAGAAAGAAAACCAACTTAGTCGACCAAGAGAATGAGTTAGTCGAGTAAGTGCTTTCTGCCAGAATTTGAGACCAAGACAGAACCAACTTAGTTGACCAATCAAAAATGTTAGTCGACTAAGAGCTCTCTGTCTACAACTTACACCAGAGCACTACAAGATAGATTAATGGCTAGAACCTACCCCAAACTGTTTCCAACGATCATAAACTGCCCAACAGTTATCAGACATGCTTCTCCAAGTATAAAAGAGCCCTCCAAGGTTAGAGAATAAGTTTTTTGAGAGATTTCAATACTTCCAAGTCCAAAAAAGAGCAAGAAAACTAGAAAAACTCTCTGTTTTCTCACTGTACTCAAACACTTATTGTTTGTAATTGTATTCAGCACTTATTCTTGTACCATTTAGATCAACTGTGTGATCAATAGGTACTCTCTCTACCTTTCTTCTTGTATTCTTAGAGTGAGGGATTCACTCTAAGTGATTGATTTAAGCTAGGTTTGCTTGAATGATTTAAGGTTCTAACTTAAACTTGAAAAGTTAGGATTTAGGTTTTGGTTGAGCCCTTGAAAAACCATTGTTGTAGGTTGTGGTTGAGCCTTTGAAAAATCATTTTGGGTTTTAGTTGAGCTCAGGAAAAACTAGTGTAAAGGTTTTGGCTAAGCCTAGTAAAAGCCATTGTAAAAGCTTGGTGGGAGCTTGGTAATTCCACCGTTTGTTAGTGAATCTTGGTGAAAATCTTTGGTTGGATAATCAAGGTAGTGGATATAGGTCTTGGACCGAACCACTCTAAATCCTTGTCTATTGTCTTCTTTGTTTTACTTTCCTTACTTTTAAGATTAGTTTCTAATCTTGTTAAAGAGCCGAATTGTGCTATTCACCCCATTCTAGCCCATTTTATAGGGACCAACAAGTGGTATCAGAGCTAGTTCCCTGATTTTAAGGTCTAACACCCTTAGGGAAGACCTAATGGCTCTTCAAAATTTTGTAGTGGTTGAGGGACAATCTACAAACTGACCACCTCTGTTTGATGGCTCTATTTACCCTTATTGGAGCATTGGAATGTTGATATATATTAGAGCTATAGAGTACGAAATGTGGGATGTCATCACTGATGGTCCCTTTGTTCCCTCAACCGTAAATGTAGTCACAAATGAGTTGATGCCTAAGCCAAGGTCTGAATGGACCGAGGTTGAAACTAAGAAAATACAAACCAATTTTAAGGCCATCAACACCTTACATTGTGCCTTGACCCCTATAGAATTTAACAAAGTGTCAAGTTGTTCAACAACAAAGCAAATGTGGGACAAGTTAAGGATAATTCATGAAGGGACTTATCAAGTTAAAGAGTCCAAGATAGCCCTCCTAACACACAATTATGAGATGTTTAAAATGGAGCCTGGGGAAGACATCACCGGCATGCTTGATAGGTTCACAAACATTACAAACAAATTGAGTCAGCTAGGCAAGCCAATACCAGAACACGAAATAGTTAAAAGAATCCTTAAAAGCCTACCAAAGAATTGGAAATTGAAAGCTATTGTTGTCACGACCCGGAACTCCCATCGAGCCCGTGACAAACGCCGTGAAGTCCCGATAAACATTCTTACACCGAATGCCGACCGAAACCTCTCAAGGCTTTCGTATCAAATTTCTCATTTCTCCTGTGAGTGATAGTTACTATAATTATGTTTTAAAGCGGCATTGACCATTTTCGATTCAAAACAATCAAAAAGAAAATTTCATTACATAAGGGTATTTTCGTCATTTTCTTCCAAAATTTTCAAAACCATCTAAAAATGTAGTATATGAGTAAAAATACATATTTCATAATAAAAATAAGTTTTTGCTATCTAAAACCTTCATTTGAAATGAAATTTTAATTATTAGAATATAATAAAAATATTTAATAAAATATTCCATTTTCTTGTAAAACAATTTTTATAGAACAATCCATGAATAATTTTTAGGACATAAAAGCAAATTAAATTCTTACATACAGTAGTAATAATAACCAAAGTACGTAATTCCATATACATTGACCAGTGGGCCCTTGAATGACGAAATTGATCTAAGACTGTGAGTCAGAAAAACCTTTGACTTCCAAGGTTGCGACTCCAAAAATCGTCTCTCAACGATATCGGCTAACTACTGGCTATCTTGAGCCTGAAATTGATGGAATTGAGGGTGGTGAGATTATAAAATCGCAGTGAGTAAACAAACATCACCCAAAATATCTAAAGGCGAGTAATAGGAGATGAATACAATAATTCATCATAAAATAGTTCATAACGTTGCAACAGATTTCAAATCATCCAAAATATTCAAAGTGGCTTATGAATCTCGTAAAAACTTGGCTCATGCCAATAAAAATCATACTTGGTGACACCTTGATTAGAGGCATCCATCTGAGTCCGCCAAGGCTGTTAAAAGTTTCATATACATGTAAAACATATTTTTATGTTTGAAAAAGTAGCCATTCTTTAGCGTTAGCTGAGTTCGCCTTCACGTGGTGGTTTGACGTGAAATGAACTCTGTCATACCTCAGGACAATCCTTTACGCCTCTACAACTGAGATAAAGTTATATATAGTGGGGTTTTACCGTGCCACCTTTAAATAGGCTGGTCCACAGAAGCTCGTCTACTGCAGTAGTTAATATGCCACCAATTAAATAAAATTTCAATAGCATGACTTGGCAATTTTATTGCTAAGCAATTTATCAGAACAACACAGACAGTGCACATTTTTCAATACAATTATCAATTCAACCAATCATGTCATAATATCATAAGCCATTTGATTCAAATCATAATTTACAATAAAACATGTGGTCTCCAATTACTTTAATTTCGAATCGTTAGCCAATCTTCAATTCAATTTATAAAAATTCAATTTATTTTATAAATTCACCTTTTTCCCATAAAACAAGCAATTCACAAATTTAAAATAATTTTTCACAAAACCATTAAATTGAGTAAAAATTACTCTAGATAATTAAGACGATAATAAGTTTACTCACAGTACTAGGAGTCGATGTACTCCTAACCCCAATCTTCAAGTACAATCTCTGTACTTTTACCAGTGTAGTTTGCTCTCTACCTATTCACAATGTACAGCAAACAATTCACTGAATTGGTGCTAAATTAATATAAAACCAAATCAAGCTCTATGCTGATGCGTAAAATTAAATATGAAATTCTCGGGTGACTATCTAGATTCGGTATCTTTTTTCTAAATTCCATCATATACCCAAATAAATCGATATTGGCCTCATTTGATTTTTCACTTGATTAATTGGCCAATATACCCAATTCAACTCCAATTAATTTTATCTCTCTTCCAATACTCCAATTATATCCAAAATACTAGTCAATTAACGTGAAATGTGGCAAAACCATCTTTACATTTCATTTTGGAATATTTGGCCATAAAATGTCCACCACCAATAAAATTTTTCAAGCTTGATTCTCACACCATAATTCATTAATTCCAACTCAAACCACTTGAAATTAAATCAAATTCATCACCAATAATTCACATAGGAAATTCAGCCTATGGGGTTTAATGTGAGATTTGTGGTTTCATGCTAAATATCATCAATATCAGTTTCTATCACCACCATTTATTAAAATCATTAAATCATAAGCAATTAAAATAAAATGTCACAAATTTCCGTTCCAATATTCTCTCCATAATATTCGGCCTTAATGGGTAATAAGAGAAAATGAATTTTTCTTGGTTCTTTTTCATATTACACATTACTAGCTAACTAAAAGTACTAAATTCTATTGAAATCTAACCAATTCAAGCATCAAAACCTCTCTCTAAAGCTTTGACCAGCAAGAACACCATCATGAGATCTTGATTTCTCAACCGTTTAAAATGAAAAATAATGCACAAGAATGATAGATCACTAGCCAAAGTCAAGAAATTTTACCTTTTCTAGCTTGATTGCTTGAAATCCAACAATTCCCTTTTGATTTTCTCACTCTAGGGTTTGTTCTTCTTGTTTTCTTTCTTTCCTCTCTTTGGCCGACCCTTATGGGGAGAAATGGGCTGATTTTATGCCTTTTTATAAAGAAAATAATAAAAAAATAAAAGCTTGACACTTATCATTTTATCATTCGTCCAAAAATTTAAATACTTATCCTTTAGCCTGTAATTCACCACCACATAATACACTTTAATTCTCCTCCACATAAATTGTTAATGGATGAATTCTATGAGCATGACAAGTGCTGGTGGTGTGAAATTACCATTTTGCCCATGTGCTTTGAAAAATAATGAGATTACCATTTTTTACTTCCCAATCTCAAACTATACTCCAAATGATCAAACTTAGTCAAATGTAGTCAAAATCTTTTCTAAAAATTCCCATTTTATCCTCAAGTGGCAAAATTACCATTTTACCCTTAAGTAGTCAATATTCCAAAATGACTCCAAATCAGCCTTCGAACTTTGAATCCTTATTTTAAGTTATTCCTGGACTGTAAAATTTTAAATTTCATCTTAAAATTCTCATTTGAACTTGTTCGAGACTTAAATCGACTTAGTTGTACCTCTATGTACAATATCGACTTTTGACTATTTTTCGGAGCTTTGCAAATATGCAAACATGTTGTCCACTACATGTATGACATGGCAAGTATTTTAGGACTGGGGCTTGACAATTGTTATCCGAGAGGCCAAAGATTTGAATGCCATCACACTCGATGAAATATGTGGTTTTCTTCTTACACATGAGCTGGAGCTCAAGGAAGAAGAAGAAGATATGGGGGAAGTAAAAAAAAAGAAAAAGAGTATCGCATTTAAAGCTAGCATCCTTGAGGAAGAGCTAGAAGAGCTTTCATGCGATGATGATGAAGAACTGGCACTTGTTGCTAGAAAATTCAAAAAGCTGATGGGTAAAAAGAATCAAAGAATAGCAAGAAAAGGCTTCAAAAGAGATCAAGGTCCTTCATGAAAAAGAAACAAGAATGACTCTAGTAAAAATGAGGAGTTGATCTGCTTTGAGTGCAAAAAGTCAAGACACTTTAAGTTTGAATGCCCATTGTTGAAAATTGAGACACTAATGAAAAATAAAAAGTTGAAGAAGGTAATGGTTGCTGCAACTTGGTTAGTTAGTGATTCTTTAAGCATTGAAGCTGATGTAGAAAGTTAAGAGGAAAGAGCAAATATTTGCTTAATGGCCTGAGATGATGAAACTGAGGTATGCTCATCACCTTGTGATATTTCGATGAATGATTTACAAGATGAGTATGACAGCTTGTGCGATGTATTTGAAAATCTGTTTTCAAATTACAAAACCTTAAAGAAAAGGGCTATATTTCTTGAAAAAGATTTGGAAAAGATAAAAAGTGACTACAACTCTGTTTTTGAGTAAAGAAATCTTTTGCAAATTGAGTTAGAACACTTAAAAAAGATTTTGAAATTATAAAAGTGGAGCTGGAAAATAAATCTACAACTTTGCAAAAATCTCTTGATGAAATTACAGCTCTTAAGTGTTTGAAAAATGATACTTTAAAGAAAAATTCTTATGTTAAGAAAAATCATCACAATGCTTCATCTAGATGCTATTATTGTGAAAAACATGGTCATTTATCTTATGATTGCGTTAGAAATAAAAACTTACAGAAAACCAAAAAAATTTGGGTGCCAAAAGGTTCATATATTGCCATTAACACTCAAGGACCCATCAAGGTATGGGTACTTATCAAAAAGATCTGAACAATTGCTTTGTAGGTTGAGCTGCACCTAAAGGAGACATGCTCAAAAGCTCAACTCAAGAAGAAGCAGCCATGGTACATGGATAATGGTTGCTCACGACACATGACAGGGGATGAAATGTTGTTTGCTCAGTTGGACAAGAGAAAGGAAGGCACCGTATCCTTTGGTGATGATTCAAAAGGTAGAATCCATGGAATAGGTACGGTTGGTAAGAACTCTCACACTCAAATCAGTCATGTGTTGCTTGTCAAAGGTTTGAGACATAATTTGTTAAGCATTAGTTAGTTGTGTGATAAAGGATTTAAAGTTTGTTTTGACTCCAACAAATGTGAAGTAATCGATATTGGCACTAACAAAATCACCTTCATAGGAAAAAGATTGAAAAATATGTATGTTGTTTTTCTTGAAGATCTTGAGAAGAATAGTGAAATGTGCTTAGTAGTAAATGCTGAAAATGACAGCTGGTTGTGGCATAGAAGACTAGGACATGTAAGTTTGAACAACTTTAAGAAAAACTTAGTGGTTGGATTACCTACTCTAAACTTTATAAGTGATAGGACGTGTGAAGCTTGTCAACTAGGAAAGGAAGTTAGAACCTCTTTCAAAGCTAAGAATATTGTATCAATATCAAGACCTCTTGAAATATTGCATATTGATCTTTTTGGTCCAATAAGCACTACTAGTCTAGGTCAAAAATCTTATGCCTTAGTGATAGTTGATGATTTCTCTAGGTTTACTTGGGTCTATTTTCTTGCTCATAAGAATGATGCATTATCAGCATTCATAAATCATTGTAGGAAAGTTGAGAATGAAAAAGGTACAACCATTGTTAACATTAGGAGTGACCATGGAGGAGAGTTTGAAAAGTTTTGCAATGAAAAAGGGTTGGAACACAACTTTTCTGCACCAAGAACACCCCAGCAAAATGAAGTTGTGGAGAGGAAAAACCAAACCTTAAAAGAGATGGCTAGGACTATGCTTTGTGAGAACAATCTTCCAAAGTACTTTTGGGCTGAAGCTGTAAACACTGCAGTTTATATACTTAATAGAGTTTCGATTAGAGTTATTATCCCAAAGACTCCTTATGAGTTGTACAAAGGAAGAAAACCAAACATCTCTCACCTTAGGAGCTTTGGCTACAAATGCTTTGTTTTAAATAATGAAAAACAACCATTAAGAAAGTTTGATGCTAAGAGTGATGAAGCAATATTTTTAGGATATGTCATGAACTCCAAGGCTTATAGAGTTTTCAGCAAGAGGACATTAAGCGTGGAAGAATCTGTCTATATAGTTTTTGATGAATCAATCAATTTAGAAAAGGAAGTGCATGATGATGATGAAGATTTAGAAAATTTAGAGAAACACATGGATGAAATGAGCCTAAATGATAGCAAGAACAATGAGGAAGGCTCATCTAAAGAAGAAACCATAGCTCCACCTCTAGAAAACCTACAAAGACTAGAAATCTAGAATAGTGATTTGCCTAGGAGCTAGAGATATGCAAAAGATCACCCACAAGAACAAATGATAGGTGACATATCTCAAGGAGTTAAGACTAGGAAAGAAACTAGAGAAACATGTGAATTTTCAGCCTTCATATCTCAAATTGAACCTGAAAGTTTTGAAGAAGCTGCAAAAAAGGAAAACTAGATTTGAGCCATGCAAGAGGAGCTCGATCAGTTCAAGAGAAATAATGTATGGTCACTAGTGCCTAATGTTAGGATAAGCCTTGCAGCCAATTGGGATTGGTTAAGGCGTGATTCCAATCATGCAACAATATCATTCATGTTGAATGATTAGAGGTTTTCCTTCATCAATAAGACATCAATTATAATGAGTTATAAGTCTAATTGGATGAAGTTCATGAGATTAACATGCCTTGCAAGGAAACTGTAATGGGTTACAGTTATAAGATTCCTATGCATCAAAGCATAATCTCAAAAATGTTCCTGGTCAATGTATCATTGAGATCGGACATCAATGATGCCTAGAGACTGGTACATTCTATGTTCCTTACTTGAGAAGTAAGCAACTGATCTCATAGGTTGAAGTATAGAGATACTTGGAATTAGAATGTAAGTGCTTGCCTAGAAGAGTAAATTCACTGAACTTGACCCGCCATGAGAAGTGCATTTGGTATTTCACTCAAGTGTCTATGCAATACTTCTCATGTGTCAGTTGTGTAAATACTTCCTAAACTTGAGACACCAGGTTGTCTTATGTGTGGAGTGTTATGCTTTGATTTCATCCCTACGAGTGCCTAACCAAGGATGCCAAAACAGGATGCTTTTGGGTATAGCATGAAGCATGTAAAGGCAAATGAGTGGTCAAGATAGGAATCATCACCCCAAGTGATACCGGGGACATATTCTAGCTGTTCTTAGTTGATATTAGCTTATTGAAGTCCTTGGCCAAGGCAACTTGAAGATTATGAAAGGAGTTTCATAAGTCTTTATAAAGTTGATGATCAAACTTTAAGAACGAATATGGAGATCAATAAGAGTAGACACTGCACCATGCTCTTATCATTTCTGGGATATATGGTGAGGGAATGAATTACACTGAAAGGCTGATCACTGAAAAGCTGAGTCAAACCATCTTGACTCTTCTAACATTTGGGTGGCCATGATGGATTGCTAGATCCTAATCTTGGTCTATGAACTCTAGGTAGGTAACTTGGTTACTGATAAATTTAAAGTAGTTTAAATTTATCTAATTCTAAGTTTAACTTAAGAATTATATATTGAGTTCATTGCCAGCATGTTAGAAGCCTAATGGGTCACACACCTAAAATGAATGTTGAAAATAAAATGGGAGAGGTGATTAAGTTGGACTTAATCAAATTAGAAGTTTTGAACTTCTCATGCACTTGATTAAATTGTTTAATTAAGTTGTGCCTAATTTATTAAATTGTTTAAATAAATCATTGGGCCTAATTAATTAAATTGTTTAATTAAGTCATTGGGCCTAATTGATTAAATTAAATAATTAAGTTATTAGGCCTAATTGATTAAATTTGTTTAATTAAGTCTTTGGGCCTAATTGATTAAAATTGTTTAATTAAATTGTTGGGCTTAATTAATTAAATTTTTTAATTAAGTTATTGGGCCTAATTGATTAAATTAAATAATTAAGTTAATTGGGCTTCTAAAGGACTTAATTAAATTGTTTATTCAAATTATTGGATTAATTAGCAATTACAAAATAGTTTTGTACTTAGGGTTTAAAATTAATCCAAGGTATAAATACCTAGCTATAGCCTCTAAACAAAAAAGGGAGAACGGTTGCAAAGAAAAGGGTCAACAACACACTAGAATTCTGTATGTGAAGAAAAAGGGTTTTTCATTGACTCTTTTTTGTGTGTTCAGCCCCACAATTTTGTGTGGATTATGAGTTTATGAAACTCATCTTTGCTAACACATTGTCAAGTCTTAGCACTCCCAATCCTTAAAGAAGGATTTTCTCATTCATTGGCGTGGATCACCATTAGAGGCTGCAAAAGGATTCCTTGGACAGCTTTGGTTTGCAACAACCAGGCTGAGGTGGTTGAGCTTTTTGAAGGCTGATTTGATGGTTTAACAAAGGATTCATCAACCTTTGTTATTTAGGTTAAGTGATCTAATCATATACTTTCAATTTCATTTAATTTTGTACTCGATTTGGCATGAATGAGATCCTGAGAAGGTGAGGTGCATTTTATTTTATTTCCGCTGCAAGTTTATTTGTATTTGATGCATGATCAGCCCTCACCCAACACCTAAGGCCTTCAAATCATCCTATACTTGGAACTAAATTGGTATTTAGAAATGAGGTTGAGGAACAAGGAAATGTGATTAGAAACAAAGCTAGATTGGTAGCAAAGGGATACAATCAAGAGGAAGGCATAGACTATGATGAGACCTTTGCTCCGTAGCTAGAATTGAAGTCATAAGGTTACTAGTAGCCTTTGCTTGTCATATGAACTTTAAGTTGCATCAAATGGAGGTAAAGAGTGCTTTTTTAAATGGACTTATTCAAGAGGAAGTATATGTTGAACAACCAATTAGTTTTGAAGATTTTGAAAAATCAGATTATGTTTTTAAACTTCACAAGGCCTTGTATGAATTGAAGCAAGCTCCTAGAGCTTGGTATGAAAGGTTTTCTAAATTTCTAATAGATAAAGACTATGCTAGGGGAAGCATAGATACAACTTTGTTCATCAAGAAATGCTTGAATGATTTAATCATAGTTAAAATATATGTGGATGGCATTATATTTGGTGCAACTAATGAATCTCTTTGCAAGAACTTTGCTAAAGAAATGCAGGGAGAATTCGAGATGAGCATGATGAGAGAGTTGAAGTACTTTCTTGGCCTTCAAATCAAGCAATGCAAGGAAGGAATTTTTTTCAGCCAAGATAGATACACTCAAGACATGCTAAAAAAGTTTGATATGCTGAAACTGAAGCCCATCAGCACACTAATGAGTCCATCCAACAGACTTGATGCTGATGTAAAGGGTAAAAATGTATATCAAAAACTCTATAGAGGTATAATTGGATCTCTTCTTTACTTAATAGCAAGTAGACCAGATATACAGTTTAGTGTGTGTTTGTGTGCTAGATTTCAGTCACAACCTAAAGAAACACACCTAATAGTTGTTAAAAGAATATTTAGATACCTCATAGAAACTCAAACTTTAGGAATATGGTACTCTAAAGAATCATCTTTTAGTCTTGTAGGCTATTCGGATGCAGACTTTAGAGGAAGCAAAACTGATAGAAAAAGCACTAGTGGAACATGTCAATTCCTAAAGAGTATGCTAGTGTCCTTGTGAGACCTTGTCAAATTTGTTAAAAAGCTAGTATTGTACCTAGTGGTACGATTAAGTTAAATCGAACCTTGAACTAGCTTAAATAGAAATTCTAAAAGGAATTTGAAAATTTCGAAACCCACATAATGGCTTAGAATAGTGATTCAGAGTTCAAGGTCCAGTTTGGAGTCAATCGGGAAAATTGACTGGTTAGGGACAAAATGGTCATTTTCTCATTTGATGATTTAATGGAGATTTTAGCCAAAATTTGATCACATTGGACCAAAAATAATTTTATGAAATATAGTTATGATTATTGGATTATAAAATGATGTTTAGCAGTGTAAAATTATGATTCTCGATATTTTTGGAGTACAAGGGTAAAATGGTAATTTTGCCACTGGAGGAATAAACGGGAATTTTTTTGAAAGGATTTTGTCCCATTTGGTTAATATGGATTAATATTAGTGTTATTTGAGGTTGGACAGTGAAAATAATATAATTTTGAGACATTTCGGAATATAGGGGCAAAATCATAATTTTGCCATTCGGGGGCAAAATCGTAATTTTACACCACCAGAACATATTTTTCCAGCCATGATCATCTTTTGATCATATCTTGACTTAGACTAATCAAGTGGTGGAAAAAAAACGGAAAAAAAAGTCAAAAAGTCAAAAAAAGGGCCAATGGCATTATGCCACGTGGCATGCTTGATTATTTTATTATTAAAGCTTAAAAATCAGCCATTTCAACCCACTTTCTCTCTCTAATTTCGGCACACACCAGATTTAAGGGAAAGGAAAGAAGAACAAAGGGAAAAACAAGAAAACCTAGGTGGAAATCCAAGGAAAAGTGTGATTTTCAAGGAAAATCAATTATAAAAGGCAACATTTCTTCATTTTTGCTTATGATCTACAATACCCATGCTTTTGTTCTTGATTTTCATGTTTGAATATTGAGATATCATGATGAACTCAATTCTGAAAAATAGGTATGGATGAGGAATGATTGTTGGATTGGCTTGATTCTAGACTATGTTAGTGTTTGGAGGTAGGTTAGCATGTTAGTAAGCAAAACTGTAAAAAGAAAATTTGATTTCCCCATGAATCACTCAAGGTCGAACCTAGTGTGTTGAGAAACAATGAGGAATTGTTTCATTTCAAATGAAATGATTTCATTTGAAATGAAACAAATTTGAAAATGACAAATTAAAGTGAAAAAGTTTATTAGAAAAATTACAGTGATAATGCACTGTACTGGTTGAATTTTTCCATGAAGAAATAGAAAAGTTTAATGCTGAAATTGGCACTAATTAAATGGTATGTGGTGAATTAAGGTATTAGAAAAAGAATGGTGCAATTTGGAATCAAATTGGATGTATTGGCCAATTTATCAAGTGAGCGGTCGAATTTAATCGACACCGCGTTAAAGCAATAATCGAACACATTTTTCGTTTGCCTATCATGTGTTAGTAATTTAAATTAGTTTATGTTAGCTAGGGGGTAATATAGTAAATTTCCTAATTTTATTCTGTGTCAAGGTGGTGAGACATCTCAAAAAGGCAAAAGAATCGTGATTGAGGACTATTAATCCGAGTGCACCTGAAATCCGGATTTGTGACACTGTGAGTGAACTTGCATTTCAAATTATTTTGGGAAATGCACAATGCATTGAAAATGGATAATCTAAATGAATTTATCCAAATTTCTTAAAAATGACTGCCGGGAACAAGCCCTTGTAAATAAATGATTTTATGTGGTAAATTGTGGTATGCATGAAAGCGTGAAATTATGTGGTGAATTGTGGTATGCGTGAAAACATGAAATTATGTGGTGAAATGTGGTATGTGTGAAGGCATGAAATTGTGTTGTCATATATGTGTAAATATGTGAGATGTATTGATATTTAATTGTGTTGATATATATATGTACATGTGTACGATATGGGGAAAACACATGTCGATGATATTGGATGCTGAAATATGACGAATGATATGGTTTGTGCATGATGTGGGGGAATGCACACGATGACTTCAACTATGTGCGCGATGTGGGGGTTGCACTTGAGCTAGTGAGATAAAGTGATATTGTTTGTGCACGATGTGGGGGGATGCACACGATAACTCCAACTATGTGCGCGATGTGGGGGTTGCACATGAACTGGTGAGATAGTGGTGATATTGTGTGTTTGTGTGTGAAATTGAGTATTATTTAATTATAAATTAAATTGAAATGAGGGGAAGGGTTTGATAATCAATCGGATCAAAATGAATATGTTCCAAATGTGTGCATCATGTTTTATTAACCCTTCCTGATATTATTTCTTGTTCCTACCTAATGTTTGCTCACTGAGTTTTGTACTCACCGTTTTCAAAAATTCATGTTTTCAGATCAGGAGATTGTAGATTCCTAGATCGTGGGATAATTGTAGTTCATCTCCTGGTAGGTGTTTGTCATTCAATAGTTGCCCGTTTTTATTGTAAATGTCTCCGCTGGAAGTCATGGGCTTTTGTATGGTGGTTATGTACATGTAATGTACACTGTCGAAGTTTATATTTGACTGGTATGAATGTAAATGTGTAAGCAATGTAAATTGCTAAATATATGACTGGTATAGTGCATGTATATTAATGTCGATAATGCCATTGTGATTTGGTTGTGTTCACACTCGGGGAAAGGTGTTTGTGTATGTATGATTGGAAATGCCATTGTTAATTGGCTTTGTATGCACAATAGGTGCATTATGTGTGGATGCCTCACACGAGCATATGTGGAATAAAGTAAGTGGGAATAGGCCTGCTTGGGCTTACTGAGCTATGTTCATTGGGTCCTTGCGCCGGTCATGGCCCAGGAATTGGGTTATGACAGTCCTGGTCTAGCAAGAAACAAAACTCTATAGCTCTATCCATAGCAAAAGTAGAGTATGTGTCCTTAGGTAGTTGCTGTGCACAAGTTTTATGGATCAAACAACAATTGAAAGATTATGGATTGTCAATGAATAACACTCCAATATATTGTGATAATACTAGTGCAATATATATCTCGAAAAATCCTATGCAACACTCTAGAACTAAGCACATTGAGGTTAGACATCACTTTATTAGAGATTATGTAGGGAAAGGTGAAATCAATATTGAATTTGTAAGTACTTTGCATCAACTGGTTGATGTCTTCACTAAACCCCTTAGTGAAGATAGATTCTGTGAGATTAGAAGAAAATCTAGGAATGATTTGTTTAGAAGAATTATAAGGTGAAGTCTGGACCAAGTAAAGAAAAACAGAAGGCATTTAGTTGACTAAAGTGAAAAACTTAGTCAACTAATAGGATTCTGTTTCATTAAAGCTAAAGCACAAATAATTGAATAAAGAAAGAATAAAATAATGAAAATTGGGTCTATCGGGTAATAAGGAAGAGAAGAAAAGCTGAGGAAGTAAATAGTGAAAATTCTAGAGGGAATTTTGAAAATTTGAAGAATTAAGGCAATAGTTAAGGCGGGGGGGGGGGGGGGGGGGGGCAGACAGTTGTTAAAAGTAGAAATTGCTAAAAGCTCCCATTCTCCCTTTCCTGAAAACCGACTCTTCAACACCTAAGAAATCTTCTCTACATTCCCTCATCTGAAACTAACCAAAATTCTCTTTTTGACCAATCCACTCCTCAACAAGCTACAGAAATATCCCTTCAGCCTCCTCAGCAAGCTCTAGAAGCATCCCCTCAGCCACTTCCTCTACGTCCACCCTCTCCTTTTCCTCTGAATCCTTTTTGGAAACAGACACTCTTTCTCTCATCCTCTAACACCTTAGACTACTAATGCATCAACCCCCTCCCCCCTCTGATGATGAAAAAAAGTGGGAGTATTTAGTAAAATCCAAGAAAACAAAAGAATCATGAGGGTAGAGGTACCAGACTTTTAGGAAGAAAAACAAGAAAAACAAAAAATCATAAGGGTAGAGGTATCGGGTTTCTAGGGAAGATAGGAAGCAAAAACTGGTCTAGGGGTATCTTTGGAACAAATCTGTGGTTGTTGGTTTTGCTGGTTATTTGTGCAATGATGGCATTCAAACACTAACTTTTAACTTTTGTTGGTTTTATGGTTGTATGGAATATGCATGTTGACATTTATTTATGGTATTTTGATCTTTGACAATATTGTTATACTCTGCTGTTTATGGTATTATGAAATGTTGCTGTCAACTTTTTGCTGATAAAATCTGATACTACACTAATGTGCTGATTTTGAGTTATTGTGATGATGAATAGTTTCTGTCATGATATTACAAATTGAATATATTTCTGAATACAAATGGATGATGATTCATAAAGTATTTGTTGGAAAATTAATAGTATTGATGAAATCTGAAATCAACATGTTGTTGACAGAAAATTAGAGAAATGGAAAACTAATAATATTCTGTCAACTTGTTATTTGTTTTTTTAAACATGCATATAAGAACATTTTCTGTCAAAGCTAGAATATACAATGTCACTGTCTATATAACATAGATAAAAACTTGCTGGAATGAATGAAAAATATGCACACACTAAGGGAGAGCATGCACCAAGGGGGAGAAATCCCTCACTATCTGCAGAACAAAAAATGAACAAATCGACATTGTGCCTCCAATCAAGGAATGTTTTGTCATCATCAAAAAGGGGGAGATTGTTGGCTCCATTAGTTTTTGATGATTATAAAACATTCCATCTTTGTGTGTCTAACATTTCTATCCAAGTGTGCAGGACAAATGTTTATAAAGAAACAATAAGTGAATCTTTCAAATGTGCACATTAGAGGTTGATATGGATAAGGAATAAGATTGACCAACATAAAGGTAGCTTCTTGGTTGAATAATGAAGAACATTGTTTGGCCAAAATTCAAATTGGAAAAATGGCGGGCTGAAGTATATTGAGAAATAGAACCAACTTAGTTGAACAAGAGAATGAGTTAGTCGACTAAGTGCTCTTTGCCATAATCTGTGACCAAGACAAAACCAACTTAGTCGACAAAGGAAAAATGTTAGTCTGCTAAGAGCTCTCTGTCTGTAACTTACACCAGAACATTACAAGACAGATTAACGGCTAGAACCTACCCCAAACTGTTTTCAACGGTCATAAATTGCCCAACAACCATCAAACATGCTTTTCCAAGTATAAAAGAGCCCTCCAAGGTTAAAGAAGAAGCTTTTTGAGAGATTTCAATACTTCCAAGTCCAAAAAGGAGCAAGAAAACTAGAAAAGCTCTCTGTTCTCTCACTGCACTCAAGTGCCTATTCTTTGTAATTGTATTTAGCACTTATTCTTGTACAATTTAGATCAACTGTGTGATCAATAGGCACTCTCTCTACCTTTTTTCTTGTATTCTTAGGGTGAGGGATTCATTCTAAGTGATTGATTCAAGCTAGGTGTGCTTGAATGCTTTAAGGTTCTAACTTAGCCTTAAAAAGTTAGGATTTGGGTTTTGGTTGAGTCCTTGAAAAACCATTATTGTAGGTTGTGGTTGAGCCTTTGAAAAACCACTTTGGGTTTTAGTTGAGCCTTGGAAAAACTAGTGTAAAGGTTTTGGCTAATCTTGGTAAAAGCCATTGTAAAAGCTTGGTGGGAGCTTGGTAATTCCATCGTTTGTTAGTGAATCTTGGTGAAAATCCTTGGTTGGATAATCAAGATAGTGGATGTAAGTCTTGGACCAAACCATTCAAAATCATTGTTTATTGTCTTCTTTATTTTACTTTCCTTGCTTTTAAGATTAGTTTCTAATATTGTTAAAGAGCTGAATTGTGCTATTCACCCCCCCTTAAGCACATTTTATAGGGACCAATATTAGTTGTGCGCGATGTGGGGGTTGCACTTGAGCTGGTAATGTGGTGGTGATATTTGTGGTTATATATGTGCAAATATACTTATGAAACAAAAAGTTTATGAATATGGTTTATGGTTGTAATGTATGTGAATCATGCATGTTGTACCTTGAGAAATGCTAAGTATTTAAATTTGAGTTTATTGTAGCAAAAATGGTTTCCTTTGTGTTCAACAAAAAAACTCTTTTTTTTATGCTTTGTTTCTGGCTGCAGCCAGAAACTCTCAAGTGGTTTCAGAATTCTATGCACTACTTTCACTTTAATAATGGTTTTGACCATTTTTCGATTAGAATTGGGCAAAGTGGTAAACAAAATTTATAGCCTATTGTCTTAGCTTTCCAATGGTCCAAAAATCATGTCAATTGGACCTTTGTAGCGTGAGATATGATTGAAAAACTGAAACATACGCAAACCAAGAATACCTTTCTACTGCAGTGAGAGTGCTTTTACTTTGAAAAATATTTTAACCACCTTTCAATTAGAACTGGGGAAAGTGGTCAACATCAAAGTTGTATCCCAGCCTCTTATCTTTCTAATGGTCTAAAAAATCAGGTCAATTGGACTTTGTACCGTGATATATACTTGAAAAACTGAAACATATGCATACCTATAATACCTTTCTATTGCAGTGAGAGTGCTTTCACTTTGAAAAAATATTTTAATCACCTTACAGTTAGAACTGGTCAAAGTGGTCAACATCAAAGATGTAAGCCAACCTCTTATCTTTCTAATGGTTAAAGAATAATGTTGATTGGACTTCTATAGTGAGAAGTATACCTAAAAAACTAAAACATATGCAAACCAAGAATGCTTTTCACTGCAGCGAGAAATGTGCTGTCATGTTGCTACCTTGCTTAGTTCTAATATAATTTTTCTTTCACTTCTTTACCTTCATGATTGAGCATGGGTTTTTGCAACACTAAGTGTTACTAATTGATGTTTGAAATGAAGGGTTTTAGTAAGATGTTAAATTAAATTGCATTGTTTTCAAAACAAGTGTATCACGAGTTTCAAATTTTCCTTATCGTTACTTGTTCCCTTCTTACGTTCACTCACTAAGTTTATACTCATTGTTTTCAACTTCATGTTTTCATATCTGGAGGTAGTTGAAACCTAGATAGAGGTGTCCCCGTATAACCTTTGGTAAGTATCAATGGCATTCAGTAGCTGTACCTTCACCGTGGTCATTCCGCTGGACATCAAGGGTCACTTTTGTTTGTGAATACGTTTATGTGATGTAAAGTATTAAGATACATGTCACAACTCAGTACTCCCCTCGAGCCCATGACAACCGTTGTGATATTTCGATAGGTATTCATACCTCGAATACCGATCGAAACCTCGCAAGGCTTTTAGCACCATTTTGCTCGTCTCCCCCGTGAGAAATCTACACTGAACGTCATGTTCAAATGATTTTAACTTTCTTTCAACTTAAAATAGTAGAAAAACAGTTTTCGCCTCACAGGGGTATTTTGGTAATTTTTTTTCTCGAAACTTTCGAAACCGACTAAAAATGTAGTAATTGAGTGAAAAACACATATGTCATAAATTAAAATAAATTTAGATACGTAAAACACTCTTTTTGAGTAAAATTTATAACTATTAAAATATGATAAAAATATTCAAGAAAATATACTAATTTCTTATAAAACAATTTTTATAGAATTATCGGTAAACAATTTTTGGGACGTAAAAGTAAAATAAATTCTTATATACAATAATAAAGCAAACCGCAATACACAATTTCATTTACAACGACAAGTGGGCCCACAATGAACAAAAGTATAGAGGACAGTGAACCTACTGTTGGTGAGATTGCAAGCCAACTTTAGTCCTCAGCAAATTCAGCTATCTATTAACTATTCCGGTCCTGAAAGGGTGAAAAGGAGAGTGGTGAGATTATAAAATCTCAGTGAGTAAACAGATACCAGCTAAATTATCTAAAGTCGAGTAAATGGAGATAAATTCAAACTCATTCTTTGTATCACAATTCACCTTATCTCAACTCATTTCAATCGAGTAGAGACAAATAAAATATTCTATCGAGCAAAATAGAATCATTTTACTCGAATAATTAATATTTAGTATGGCTTATGAACCTCTTAAAAACTTGGCTTCTGCCAAAATCATTCTCAGGGATACCTCGGCCAAAGCATCTGATCGAGACCGCCAAGGCTGTTCAGTGTAGTACACACATGAACATATTTTTACATTTCAAAATCTAGCCATTCTTTGGCGTTGGCTGAGTTTCACTCTCACGCGGTAGTCCATGTGAAGTGCACTCAAATCTTTACCTCTAAAAACACCCCACACATGGCTTTCTGATCAAGGTAAGGTATATCTGATTCTATGCCCCCTCTCTTAGGTTGGTCCACAAAACCTCCACTGCAGGGATTATGGATTATTTTATCTACCACCTTATTTATAAAATTGCAACTGCATGACATGCCAATTTGTTGCAACCTAGCCTCTCAAGGCTAAATACACATTACTTGTAATTCTAACATGAAAATTACTTTAGCCATTCATACTCATATAGTGTCATAAGCCATTAAGTTTAAACAGAATTTATAATGTGACAATAAACAATCTCCAATTACGTTATTTTCCAAAATCATCATTTAATTTTTGAAAAATTCATAAAATCATTTTATAAAATCACATTTATTCATAAGGCATAACAATTTACCATTTAAACCCATTTTACCATAAAATTTCAAAATTTAATAAAAACTACTCTAGATAATTAAGACGATAGTAAGTTTACTAACAGTTTTCAGAAATCGAATTCGGTACTCCGATTATAAATCCTCGGGTGCGATTTTCTTACCTTTATCAGAGGGCTCACCACCTTGACAAATTGCACAATAATTTAATCACTACATTTGTGCTAATTAGGTATAAAATTAACCTAATTTCTATATGAATGCATGGAATGCTCGATTAACCGCTTAAAAACGGTGTTGACCTAATTCAGCCTATCACCCGATTTAAATTACTAACGCATCCAATTTAATTCCAAATTGCTCCATTTCTTTTCTAATACCTCAATTCACCAAACACCATTCAAATAACACTAATTTCAGCATCAAAACCCTTCCATTTCTTCATGGAAGAATTCGACAATTACAGTGCACTAACACCACGATTTTTCCTACTTAATTTTCTCAACATTATTCATCATTTTCTAAGCCATTTCTCTTGAAACAAAAATCAATTCACCAACATACACAACATAGGGCATTCGGCTATTGATGGATGGCGGGGGAAATGAAATTTTTCCTTGTTGTTTTGCTTCCAAACATGATTAACTAACTCTAAACACTAACATAACTCAAAATCAATCAATTCCAACATCATTTCTCTCACCATACCCATTTGGCACAATCGCTCATTCATTATGAAAACAAGCAATTCAACCATGGAAATGAGAAAATAAAGCATGGGTATGCTAGATCTCAAGCAAAAATTGAAAAATCATACCTTATCTTGCTTGATTCCTTGAAAAATCAATGAATTTCCTTGATTTTCTTAGCTAGGTTTTTGTTTTCTCTTTGTTTTTCCTTTTTCTTCCTTATTTTCTTCCTTTGGCCGAATATGGTGAGAGAAATGGGATCAATATGGGCTGATTTTTATAGAAAATAATAAAATAATAAAGCTTGACACGTGGCACTTTGTGATTGGTCTATTTTTCTTTTTATACTTTAAATATTTGACTTTTTCACTTAAACTTTCCACCACATCTTTATGCCATATTTATCCATTCCCACAATAAATAAAATCCATAAATTTGGCAAATATTAGGGTGAAAATTACGATTTTGCCCCTATGCTCCAAAAATACCGAGAATTAAAATTTTTCATTGCTAAACCTCATATTATGCTCCAAATGATCAATCTTGGGTAAAAATTTCATCAAATATCCAAATTTAAATTTTGGGTGGCAAAATGACCATTTTGCCCCTAATCGGTCAATTTTCTCGATTGACTCCAAATCGGCCCTTGAACTCTGAATCACCATTTTAAGTTATTCCTGGACTGTGAAATTCTCAATTTCACCTTAAAATACCTATTTTAATTAGTTCGAGGTATAAATCGACTTAGTTGTACTTCTAAGCACAATACCGGCTTTTATCCATTTTTCTGAGATATTTTAATATGCAGGCATAATGTCAAATATATAAATGTCATGACAGATATTTTAGGGCTGGGCTTGACAATACATGTCTTAGATAGTATTGGTATATTTTGATTGGTAATGCCATTATAAGTTGGAAATGGTTAACTTTATTTTGAGTTAATATAAATGTAAGTATTTGAAATTTATAGGTTTGAACTATGAAATGTGACGTTAAGAGTAGTTAATGGAATGTTGAGCAGGGTTATATAAATAGGCTTGCTTGGGCTTAGTGGGTTATGCCCATTGGGTCCATGCGCTAATCATGTCCCGAAAATTGGGTTGTGACATTAAGTTAAATGTTGATGGTAGTTCTAAACACAATTTTTAGAATGTTGCAAGAGGAGGACTTTTTCAGGACCATACAAGTACTATGATTTTTAGATTTTCTAAATATTTTGGTCCTTATAATTCATTACAGGTACAGTTAATGGCATTACATAGGGGATTGCTTTTATGCATTGAGTACAATATATCTAGACTTTGGATAGAAGTGGATGCAAAAGTAGTGGTACAAATGATACATGAGAGACATCAAGGTTCCTCCCGGACTTGGTATTTATTGGCTTCCATCCGTAAATGTTTAAGTAGTTTTTCTTTTCGGATTTTGCATATCCATAGAGAAAGGAATCAGGTTGCAGATCATCTTTCCAACTAAGGGCATACGCATCAGAACCTACAAGTATTTTCACAAGTAGAAGGTCAACTCCAAGGTATTCTTAGATTAGATAAAATAAATTTACCTTATGTTCATTTCAAATAAATGTAAAGGAGCAGTACTCCTATTTTTTTCTTGTTACTTTTATTATAATGTTGATTATTTAGATTCATGTAATAGGGAAAGGCTTCTAACTTATGTTAGCATTCATAAACATGCATAGAAAATGGAACTCTCCTCTTTAAGTACTTTTCTAAACTCTTCTCAGTCTCATCTAATTCTAGAGGTCCAGTTTATGTCCCCCTCCTTTATGTAATTAATCTTTTTGATTATTAATAAAAAAATTACAAGGTAGTTAGGCCCTGCGAGAATTTCCAGTATTAAAAAAAAATAATAAGTAAGAGTAATTTGCACTAAGATCGTTTCTTAATAAGAGTACTTCATACTATACAGCTCATATGATCTTATATTTGAATTCTCTGAACATTTCATGTAATACCTCGTACCCTCGTTAGACACAAATAAGACCTTATTGATCAAACGAAAGATCATTTGATGCGAATTGGCGTGCTAAAGAACGACAAAAGAGGAAAGGAACGCTCAAGAATAAAATTTTTGCACGCGCAGAAATAACAATTAAATAATAATATTTTCGTCAGGGATGAATAAGTAAGCTAAATGATGATTTGGAAGTAAACTGAAACATAATAATGCGTTTCAGGACCAAAGAAGGCGAGTGAAAAAATTTTGAAATAAAATAATAGTTTATTCAATAAAATAATCTTAAAATATTAATATTTTATTTATTATAGAAATTAGTCATAAAAAATGGAATATGACTAATTTAAGTGGGGGAGAAGAAGTAAAGAAACATTTTGGAGGAATATGACGACAATTGTACTGTACAGTGCAATTTTATTAAATCGAGCTAATGTGGTAAGTAAAAATTTAAATTATTATGATGATACCTCGTTGGAGTGCATCTTCAATATTTTGATTGTATACGTGGAAAGGAAGAAAGATAGAAGTAAATTGGAATTTAATAAATGTTGGAAGGACCAAATTATAAAAGATGAAAGATTGGAAGGGCACACAGTAAATAAAAAAAGTTTTAGGACTTATGTGTAAATTTTAATATTTGGAGTTACATGAAAATTTACTAGTCAAAGAAGGTTAAATTATGTGGAAATGTGAGATATACATGGGATTGGAGTGGTCAAAACATGATTAAATAAAATATTAAATAAAGATAGTGTATAGAATAAAGAAATGAAAAATGATAGAAAAAGTTTTAAGATTTTACCATGTGATTTTTGTCACATAAACTAAGTGAGAAGAAAAGTCAAAGATCATGGAAACATAAACAAGCCGTTCATGACAAAGAAAATAAGGAGAAAAGAAAAACAAATAGATAGGAAGAAAAAGCTAGTGTTGACTTTTAATATTGGTCATTTGGCACATGTGTCAAGAAAGGAAGGAAGACAAAAGCAAATGAAAGAAAAGAATGAAGTAGGGGCTGGCCACATGGAGTGAAAAAGTGAAAGAGAAAAATAAAAAGAGGATAGAAGAAAAATCTAGAAAGTGGTCGGTCAAAGAAAAAGATGAAAAGAAAGAAAAAAAGGAAGAAAAAGAAAGAAAGGAATAATGATAAGGACGGTGGAAAAGGACCAAGAAAAAGAAAGGAAGAAAAAAGAGAGAAGAAACTGTAGGAGAGGAAGAGAAAAGAGATAAAATTTTGCTCTTTGGTGGGGCGGTTTTGTTGCACTTTGAAGGAGGAAAAAATAGCTTTTTACGATAATTTTTGGAAGAAGGAAAAGTTGAAAATTTTTAAAGTTAGTTTTTGAAAATTTTGAGGTTTTTGTGGCTGAAATTATTACGGTTTTGCTACTAAATTTTTGAGGTTATGCTGCTGGATATTTTTAGAGCTTTTTACTGCCATTGAAGGACAACTTTGTGCTGCCAATTTGTGTAGAAAATTAGAGCTGTTTGCTGCCAATTTGTGCAAAAAAATTAGAGCTATTTGCTACCAATTTGTGCAGAAAAAATTAGAACTGAAATTGCTGCCAATTTAAGGAAAAAAGAGAGTTGAAATTGCTGCCAATTTAAGGGGAAAAGAGAGCTAATTTTAAGAGCAGAAAATGGCGACAAAAAGGGTGAGAAAATGAGACCTTGTGCTACCAGTTTTGAGAGGAAAGGAAGAGAGGAAGTTGGACTTATGGTGACCGGCGGTGGTGAAGGGAAAGGAAACTACGGTGATGAAAATGTTGACTCCATTAGTTTTGATGATAATAAAACATTCCAATGTCATTTGTGTCTAATGCTTCTAACAAAGTGTGCAGAGCAAATGTTCATTAATGAGAAACTATTTCAATCTTCCTATTGAACATCCAAAGATGTGATTTGAATAAAGAACAAGGAAGATCAGTATTGATGAAGTCCCCTGATATGTTAAGGAAGATCACTATTTGAACCAAAGTCAAAGTGGAGAAGTAAAAGGGTAAAGCTTGGTGAGAAACAGAATCAAGTTAGTCGACTAAGTAATCACTGGAATCTGCGTCTGAAACAGAACCAACTTAGTCGACCAAAGGAAAAATTTTAGTCGACTAAGTGCTCTCTGTCTACTTCATCCGTCATGCCACTACAAAACAAGAAAACGACTAGAACCTTCCCTAAACTGTTTCTAACGGTTATAAACGTTCCAACAGCCATCAGACAAGCTTCTCCAACTATAGAAGGATCTTCAAATGCCAAAGAAAAAATTTTTTTGACAAATCTTGACAACTTTGGCTTCACACAAAAAGACACCATCACATTCAAGCCAAGAAGAGTAGCAAAACCTGAAAATCCTTTGTACTCTTCATTGAACCTCAACGCCTATTCTTTGTATCTATGTTCAGCACTTCAACTTGTACCATATAGATCAACCGTGTGATCACTAGGTACTTTCCTTTTCTATCTTTGTATTCTTAGAGTGAGTGTTTCATTTTAAGTGTTTGCATCAAGCAAGGTTTGCTTGGATGCTTGTAGGTTCCAACTTAGCCTTGAAAAGTTGGGGTTGGATTCTAGTTTAGCCTGTGAAAAACTAGAGTGATAGGTTGTGGTTGAGCCTTGGAAAGCCACATTGGGTTCTAGTTTAGCTCGTGAAAAACTAGAGTGATAGGTTGTGGTTGAGCCTTGGAAAGCAACATTGGGTTTTAGTTGATCCCATGAAAAACTAGTGTAAAGGTTGTGGCTAAGCCTTGGAAAAGCCATTGTAAAAGCTTGGTGGAAGCTTGTGAATTCCACCGTCTAGTGTTTGATTTAAAAATCCTTGGTTGGATAATCAAGTTAGTGGATGTAGGTTTTGGACCGAACCACTATAAATACCTTTTCAATTGTTTTCATTGCCTTATCTTCCTTAGTTTGAGATCAAGTCTCAATCCCACCATAAAGAGCCGAGATAGTGCTATTCACCCCCCTTCTAGCACCTATATTTGGGACCAACAATTGGTATCAAAGCTAGCTTTCTGAATATAAGGTCTAACACCCTTAGAGAGGATCCAAATGGCTTAACATAAATCAGTAGTAGCTGAGGGACAATCAACAAACAGACCACCTCTGTTTGATGGCTCTAATTACCCTTATTGGAGCACTAGAATGTCCATTTTCATTAGAGCCATAGATTATGAAATGTGGGATGTCATCACTGATGGTCCCTTTACTCCCTCAACTATAAATGTTGTCACAAATGAGTTGATGCCTAAGCCAAGGTCTGAATGGACCGAGGTTGAAACTAAGAAAGTGCAGATCAATTTCAAGGCAATCAACACCCTGCATTGTGCTTTAACTCCCACCGAGTTCAACAAAGTCTCAAGCTGTACTACAGCTAAGCAAGTATGGGACAAGTTAAGAGTAATACATGAAGGGACTTCTTAAGTCGAGGAGTCCAAAATTGCCCTCTTGACTCATAACTATGAGATGTTCAAAATGGAACCTGGTGAGGACATCACCAGCATGTTTGCTAGGTCCACAAACATCACAAATAAACTTAACCAACTAGGAAAACCTATCCCGGAACATGAGCTTGTAAAAAGACTTCTTAGGAGTCTGCCTAAGTCTTGGAAGCCAAAGGTGACTGCCATCCGAGAAGCCAAAGACTTGAACATCATAACAGTTGATGAAATTTGCGGGTCACTCCTCACACATGAGCCAAAGCTCAAGGAAGAAGAAGAAGAGGATAAAAGAGAGGCAAAAGAAAAGAAGAAGAATATAGCACTGAAAGCCAGCATCCTTGAAGATGAGCTGGAAGAACTCTCATGAGATGACGATGATGAACTTGCACTTGTTGCAAGAAGATTGAGAAAACTGATGGGAAGAAATAATTGAAAATTTGCAAGAAAATTCTTTAAAAGGGATCAAGGTCCTGCATGGAAGAAAAACAAGAATGAAAGCAGTAACAAGGAAGAAGTAATCTGCTATGAATGCAAAAAACTAGGACACTACAAATCTGAATGTCCATTGCTGAAAGAAAAAACTCCAAAGAGAAACAGAAAATCGAAAAAGGCAATGGTTGTTGCAGCCTGGTCAAATAGTGATTCAAGCACAGAATCTAATGAAGAAAGCTCAAAAGAAAGTGCAAACATCTGCTTGATGGCAAAGGATGATGAAACAGAGGTATGCTCATCAACTTGTGATATATCTATAAATGATTTGCAAGATGAGTATGATGAGTTGTGTGATGAGTTTGAAAGCCTGTTTTTAAAGTAGAAAAATCTAAAGAAAAAGGTTGCATCACTTGAAAAAGATTTGGAGAAAGTTAAACTTGATTTCAACTCTGTTTTTGAACAAAGAAATGTATTTCAAACTGAATTGGAACATTCAAAAGTAAATTTTGAAATCATGAGAGTAGAGCTGGAAAATAAAATTGATGCTTTGCAAAAAGCTCTTAATGAAGATGAAGCTCTTAAATGTTTAAACAATGATCTTTTAAAGAAAAATTCATATAGCAAGAAAAATCATCATAATGCATCATTGAGATGCTATCGTTGTGGAACACATGGTCATCTATCATATGAGTGTGTCAAAAACTTTCATGTGTAGAAAACCAGGAAAATCTGGGTGCCAAAAGGCTACTTTATTGACACTAACACTCAAGGACCCATCAAAGCATGGGTACCTATCAAGAAGAATTGAACCATATTTTTGTAGGTTGAGCTGCACCTAAAGGAAACATGCTCAAAGGCTCAACACATAAAGAAATAGCCATGGTACATGGATAGTGGTTGCTCTCGACACATGACAGGAGATGAAATGCTATTTGTACAACTTGACAAGAAAAAGGGAGGCACCACATCCTTCGGAGACAATTCAAAAAGAAGAATTCAAGGTATAAGTACGGTTGGTAAGAACTCCTGCACACAAATCAACCATGTGTTATTTGTTCAAGGTCTAAAGCATAATCTGTTAAGCGTAAGTCGCTATGTAATAAAGGATTTAAAGTTTGTTTTAATTCCAACAAATGTGAAGTAATAGACATAGGCACTAACAAGACTACCTTAATAGGAAATAGATTGAAAAACATGTATGTAATCTTCCTTGAGGATCTAGAAAAGGATAGTGAAATGTGTCTAGTAGCCAAGGTTGAAAATGATAGCTGGTTGTGGCATAGGAGACTAGGACATGTTAGTTTGAACACTATGTAAAGTAATCAAAAAAGATCTAGTTATTGGACTACCCAGCATTAGGTTTGAAGGTGATAAAGTATGTGAAGCATGTCAGCTAGGAAAACAAGTCAGAACATCATTCAAAGCTAAGAATGTTGTGTTAACATCGAAACCTCTTGAAATGCTCCACATGGATCTCTTTGGTCCAATAAGCACCACAAGTCTAGGTGGTAAATCTTATGGTTTAGTGATTGTTGATGATTACCAAGATTCACTTGGGTTTATTTCCTTGCTCACAAGAATGATGCACTGTCAGCTTTCGTAGGACATTGTAAGAAAGTTGAAAATGAAAAAGGTACATCCATTATTAGGATCGGGAGTGACCATGGAGGTGAATTCGAGAATGATGAGTTCGAGAGATATTGCAATGAAAAGGGGGTGGAACACAACTTTTCAGCACCTAGAACACCTCAGCAAAATGGAGTTGTGGAAAGAAAGAATAAAACATTGAAAGAGATGGCAAGAACTATGCTTTGTGAGAACAACCTCCCTAAATATTTTTGGGCTAAAGCTATCAATACAGCAGCTTACATACTTAATAGAGTTTCAATTAGAGCAATCATGTCAAAAACCCCATATGAGCTGTACAAAGGAAGAAAACCAAATATCTCTCACCTTAGGAGCTTTAGCTGCAAATGCTTTGTGTTGAACAATGAAAAACAGCCATTAGGGAAGTTTGATGCTAAAAGTGATGAAGCAATATTCTTAGGATATGCCATGAACTCAAAAGCATATAGAGTTTTCAACAAAAGGACACTAACTGTTGAAGAATCTGTCCATATAGTTTTTGATGAATAATCCATGTTGTAAAGGAAGTTCATGAGGATGATGAAGATTTTGAAAATCTAGGAAAACACATGGATGAAATGAGTCTAAATGATAGCAAGAACAATGAGGAAGACTCATCAAGAGAAGAAACCGTAGCTCCACCTCTTGAAAATCTACAAGGACAAGAAATCCAACATAGTGACTTACCTAGGCGCTGGAGATATGTGAGAGATCATACACAAGATCAAATCATAGGAGACATATCTCATGGAGTTATAAGACTAGGAAAGGAACTAGGGAAACTTGTGAATTTTCAGCTTTCATTTCTCAAATTGAACCTAAAAGCTTTGAGGCAGCTGAAAAAGAGGAAAGCTGGATTTTAACCATTCAAGAGGAGCTAAATCAATTTGAGAGAAATAATGTGTGGTCACTAGTGCCTAAGCCCTCAAATCACCCTATTGTTGGCACTAAATGGGTGTTTAGAAACAAAATTGATGAACAAGGAAATGCTGTGAGAAACAAAGCAAGATTGGTAGCAAAGGGGTATAATCAAGAAGAAGGAATAGATTATGAAGAAACCTTTGCTCCAGTTGCAAGAATAGAAACCATAAGATTGCTAGTTGCCTTTGCTTGTCATATGAACTTCAAACTATACCAAATGGATGTGAAGAGTACGTTCTTAAATGGAATTATTCAAGAAGAAGTATATGTTGAACAGTCTACTGGTTTTGAAGATTTCGAAAAACTAGATCATGTCCTTAAGCTTTATAAAGCCTTATATGGACTGAAAGAAGCTCCTAGAGCCTGGTATGAAAGGCTTTCAAAATTTCTGGTAGAAAAAGACTATGCTAGGGGCAGCATTGACACCATATTATTTATCAAGAGATACCTAAATAATTTAATCATAGTTCAAATCTATGTTGATGACATAATATTTGGTGCTACTAATGAATCTCTTTGCAAGAACTTTGCTAAGGAAATGCAGGGAGAATTCGAAATGAGCATGATGGGAGAATTGAAGTACTTTCTTGGCCTTCAAATCAAGCAATGCAAAGGAAGAACCTTTGTCAGCCAAGACAGATACATTCAAGACATGCTTAAGAGGTATGACATGTTAAAATTGAAATCTATCAGCACACCAATGAGTACATCTTCAAAGCTTGATGCTGATGAGAAAGGTAAAGATGTAGATCAAAAGCTCTATAGAGGTATGATTGGATCTCTTCTTTACTTAATGCAAGTAGACCAGATATTCAGTTTAGTGTGTGTTTGTGTGCTAGATTTCAGTCTCAACCTAAAGAAACACACCTCACTGCTGTAAAAAGGATATTTAGATATCTCATTGAAACTCAAGGCCTAGGATTATGGTATTCAAAAGAATCACCATTCAACCTTGTAGGATATTCAGATGCTGACTTTGCTGGAAGTAGAACTGATAGGAAGAGCACTAGTGGAACATGCCAGTTGCTAGGAAACATGCTTGTATGCTGGTCGAGCAAAAAGCAAAATTCTGTTGCCTTGTCCACTGCTGAAGCAGAATATGTGTCCTTAGGAAGTTGTTGTGCACAGGTTTTATGGATCAAGCAACAATTGAGAGACTATGGGTTGTCCATGAATAACACACCCATATATTGTGACAACACCAGTGCTATAAATATTTCAAAAAATCCTGTGGAACACTCAAGAACCAAACACATTGAAATTAGACATCATTTTATTAGAGATCATGTAACTAAAGGAGAAATCAACATTGAATTCATAAGCACATTGCACCAATTAGCTAATATATTCACAAAGCCCCTTAGTGAGGATAGGTTTTGTGAAATCAGAAAGAATCTAGGAATGTGTTGTCTGGAAGAATTGTAGAAAGAAGTCTGGAATAAATAGAGGAAAACAGAAGAGACTTACTCGACTGAAGTATAAAACTCAGTCAACTAAGAATACTCTGTTCTATTAAATCAAGAGAATTATTGATGTTTGATGTAGGGTTAAATTGATGAGATTGTATGTCTGCCGGGTGCCAAAATAAAAAGGGGAAACCTTGTGCAGTAAAAAGTAAAAATATGAGAGGGAGTTTTTTAAATTTGGAAAATTAAGGCATAGGTTAAGAAGGAGGTAGGCAGTTCCCTAAATCAGAAACCGCCATTCATTGAGAACTGACTCTCTCAATTCCATCAATTTCCTTTACTTCTCTCCATCTTTTGAAATCAACCAAGAACCCTCCTCTGTCATCTCTTAGAAACCTAAGTGAAAGACATCCTCAGAAACCACAATGGCAAAGTCGACCCTTCTCAAAGATCTGCTAGCAAAGAAGAAAGGGAAAAGACCAGCAGAAGAGAACCCCGAAGCTGAGCACCAAAGAAAGAAACAAAAAGGGGCATCCAGTTCTACAACAAAGAAAACTGGGAAAGGGCTTGAAATGAGGAGACAAAAAGAGAAGAAGGAAAAAGCCGAGAAACTGAGAAAGAAAAACAAAAGAAAAAAAGTTACTTCATCTGTCTCTTCTATGAAATTTAGAAACAAAATTCATGAAGAGAGATTTAAGAAAATCGAAAATGCTCCTATTACATGTGGGAAGTTCATTGACTGGGAGGGTTTCAGTGAAACTCCTGAACTCCAAACAAGCCTGACAGATTATTTCAATGAACTAAGCATTAAGGATTATAGCTCCTTGAAAGACAGAACATATAGTGCTAGCTTAGTTAAAGAATTTTATGCTAGCATTGCATATAGTGAAAGGGAGCTTGATGACTCAGAAGACTATTTTGAAGATAATCTTAATGTTTTTCTGAATGGGAAGGAGTTCTTAGTTACAGCCTTTAACTTGATTGGTCTGCTAGGAATAGAAAGAGAACAAGAAGAGTATGACATGCCTGACAAGTATAATCCTGCTTCTGTGTGGGAAATTATTACCGGAAACAAAGAGAAATTCTTTTCTAAGAGCAATGCAGGACTGATTATTAGTCCACAATTAAGAATCCTGCATTATTTTGTTGCTGCGAACCTGCATGGTAGGAGTGGAAGCCTAAGCTACATTAGTCTTCAAGACCTTTGGCTGATGGAGCATGCATTCACTGGAGAAGTTCTGAACCTTGAACGGTTCATGATTGAAAGAATGAGGGCAGCCTGTAAATTGGAAAAGATTCATTTGCCCTATGGGAATGTGATCACATCCCTTATCAAGAAGAAAGGAGTGTGGGCAAAGAGGTACGATACAGATATGGTCAAAAGTAGAGACCAACCAATCTACTTGGGAAGTCTGATCAAAATGGGATACAAGGTGTATGGAGACACCTTCAGCAAGACCTCTAAGATCACCTCAGTTCAAACATAACCAGAAGCAGCCCCTACACAACTAGAAACAGCAGCCCCTCCATTCTCCAATGAAATGATGTTCAATCTGTTGATGAGAATGGATGCCAAGCTTACTGATCAGGGAGATAAGCTTGTTAAAATCGAAGAAAAGATTAATGAGATTGAAGCCAGCTTGAAAGCCAGATCTGAAATGCCAACAAGACCTAAAAATGCTGACTCCTCTGCTACTGAGAGCATGGCACCAAAAGGACAAGGTGCTGAAGGATCAGCACTGCAGCCAGAAGGTTCTACATTCTAAGATGCAAGCCTTAAATTTCAAGCTGAAGGGTCAGCCTACCAGAGTGCAGCCCTGGTCATCATGACCTTCAACTAGAACCTGAAGAACCACACAAAACCACCTCAACAAGAAAAGAAACCTCTGATCAAGGGACTGAGGTAGTTGGTTCACCACTTGGTTCTCCTAAGCACCAGCCTCCATCTCAGCCTGAACATGAAAGATCCCCTCCACATTCTAAAGAAGTATCTGTTATGGGACTTTTCTATGAAATGGTCAGAGAAGAGCAAGTAGAAAAAGAGGCAGCAGCAGCTCAAGCTGCTTAAACAATGACTTCAGGATAGGGAGCTGCAGAAAAAGGAAAGAAGAAAGGAAAAACAACAACAAAAGACACAGCTCCTGCTTTTAAGACTTAACCACCTACCATGAGACAGAAAAAGACAGCAAGAAAACTAGTTCCTCCAACGACAAGGAAGTCTTCACTATTGGCAGAAAAGGCAAAGTCACCTCCTACAAGCACTCCTCAAGTCCCCATAGAAGTCTCAGATCAGGGAACTCCAGAAAAGACTTCAGAGACATCTCCTCAGCAGACTCCAGAAGTAACCTCTCAAGCCCTTTTGAGACCACCCTTTCTTTCTCCCTTAAATTCTTGGTGGGAACAGACTATGTCCCCTAAATCAACACCATCTCTTTTTGAGCACTGACACCTCAGCCCCCTCTCTGATGATGACAAAAATGGGGAGAAGTATTTAGAAAAACAAAAATCTCAAGGTAGAGGTGCTAGACTTCTAGGGCAAATAAGTAGCAAAAATAGGACTAAGGGTAATTCTGGAATAATTTTTTTGGTTATTGTCTTGTTGGAAATCAATGCCAAAATGGCATTCAAACAATGCTCTTAATTTCAGTTGACTTTATGAATATCCTGAATATGCTTATTGATGATCGTTTGAAATACTTGAATTGTAAAAATGACATCTATAGGATTTTAAAGCATGGCTGAAAATTTATTTGATGACACTATGCAAAACTGCTATAATTTTCTGATATTGTGCTGATATTGAGTTCTTATGTTGTTAAATCATCTCTGAGACAATAATGCAAAGTAAACCATGTGCTTGAATACATATGAATAATGTTTCATAAGAGCTTTGCTGGAAAAATGATGGTGTGAATGAAATCTGGAGCTAACATGATGAAATATGAGCTTGCATGCTAATTGACAGAAAATTGCAGAAGTAAAAAATTTGATGAAATCTGTCAACATATCATTTGCTCAAAAAATCTGCATATGTGAACAACTTTTGATAAAAGCAAGTACAATGTCACTAGGAATATAACTAAGATAAGAACTTGTTGGAATAAGACAAAAGATATGCACACACTTAGGGGGAGCATGAACTTAGGGGGAGCAATCCTCATTCTCTGCAGGACCAAAAAATGGGGAAGAACTGAATAGACACCATGCTGTTAATCAAGGGATGTTTTGTCATCATCAAAAAGGGGGAGATTGTTGACTCCATTAGTTTTGATGATAATAAAACATTCCCATGTCATTTGTGTCTAATGCTTCTAACAAAGTGTGCAGGGCAAATGTTCATTAATGAGAAACTATTTCAATCTTCCTATTGAACATCCAAAGATGTGATTTGAATAAAGAACAAGGAAGATCAGTATTGATGAACTCCCCTGATATGTTAAGAAAGATCACCGTTTGAACCAAAGTCAAAGTGGAGAAGTAAAAGGGTGAAGCTTGGTGAGAAACAGAATCAAGTTAGTCGACCAAGATAATGGGGCTAGTCGACTAAGCCATCACTAGAATCTGCATCTGAAACAGAACCAACTTAGTCGACCAAAGGAAAAATTTTAGTCGACTAAGTGCTCTCTGTCTACTTCATCCGCCAGGCCATTACAAGACAAGAAAACTACTAGAACCTTCCCTAAACTGTTTCTAACGGTCATAAACATTCTAACAACCATCAGACAAGCTTCTCCAACTATAAAAGGATCTTCAAATGCCAAAGAAAAAAAAACTTTTGACAAATCTTGACAACTTTGGCTTCACACAAAAAGACACCATCACATTCAAGCCAAGAAGAGTAGCAAAACCTGAAAATCCTTTGTACTCTTCATTGAACCTCAACGCCTATTCTTTGTATCTATGTTCAGCACTTCAACTTGTACCATATAGATCAACCGTGTGATCACTAGGTACTTTCCTTTTCTATCTTTGTATTCTTAGAGTGAGTGTTTCACTCTAAGTGTTTGCATCAAGCAAGGTTTGCTTGGATGATTGTAGGTTCCAACTTAGCCTTGAAAAGTTGGGTTGGGTTCTAGTTTAGCCAATGAAAAACTAGAGTGATAGGTTATGGTTGAGCCTTGGAAAGCCACATTGGGTTCTAGTTTAGCCCGTGAAAAACTAGAGTGATAGGTTGTGGTTGAGCCTTGGAAAGCCACATTGGGTTTTAGTTGATCCCGTGAAAAACTAGTGTAAAGGTTATGGCTAAGCCTTGGAAAAGCCATTGTAAAAGCTTGGTGGAAGCTTGTGAATTCCACCGTCTAGTGTTTGATTTAAAAATCCTTGGTTGGATAATCAAGGTAGTGGATGTAGGTCTTAGACCGAACCACTATAAATACCTTGTCAATTATTTTCATTGCCTTATCTTCCTTAGTTTGAGATCAAGTCTCAATCCCACCAAAAAGAGCCGAGATAGTGCTATTCACCCCCTTTCTAGCACCTATATTTGGGACCAACAGAAAGGAGGAAGGAAGAAAATGAATAGGAAGAAGGAAGAAACGTGGAAGAGAGAAAAAGAAAGAAAAAAAATGAAATGATAGAAAAAAATGGGCATGGCCTAATAGCAAATAAATGGGCATGGCCCAATAGGAAATAAAAATAGGCATGGCCCAATGGGAGATAAATGGGCATGGCCCAATAGAAAAAAAATGAAAAAACCCATAGAGAAGGCCCAATGGCAAGAAGGAAAAGAGAAGCCCAAAAAAGAAAAATAAATGTGGACATTGGAAGTGCTTAATTGATAATAGCGCACTATAGTGGCATGTCGGAGGAATTGACGAGCGATCAGCATGTAGAAAATAACGATGTAATATTTCGCTATTTTGAGGTGAGTAGTGGGTGTCAATTTTAAAATTTCCATATTATCTATAGATATATATATATTCACGCATGATTTATTGAACGCGTACAATTGTGGAAAGCATGCGTTGATAGAATTTTAAGGAATTGTGAATGAGAATGATTTTTAGAAATCATTTGGAATATATGTATATGTAAATTATACGTAAAGTGTTTTAAACCGGGAAATAAGCGAAGTGCCTTATTGTTTGTGTCATGTGCATTCATGAAATTTATTATATATTCACCATGCTACTTTGATATAAAAATATCATGTAAATATTTACCATGAGCATTTTACGAAAAAAAAATTTTAACGTGATACGGGGATAGATATTTTGAGAAGGATTTAAAATATCCCCTTGAAAAATCAAACTTGGATTCTTTTAAAAGTGATTTTATTTAACCAAGAGATTTAAGAGTAAGCGAAAAAAGTGTAATTGGATTTTATATATATGTGGTTTAAACTGATGGCTTATGACAATGTAAGGGCATGGATGACTAGAATTATGTTTGTATGGATTATATGAACCGTTTTGTTTTTACTTTGATATACTGGGTAAAATGATATTAGTCATGCCATGCTACTAAAATTTTTATTGATATGGTGGGTTAATTAATTAGTCACTACAGTGGCGGGTTCTGTGGACCAGCCTATTACGGGGCACGGTACCCGGTTATATCTTACCTCGATAGAGAGGCACAGAGGGTATCTCCTGAGGTGAGGTTTGAGTTCACTTCACACCGAACCACCATGTGAGGGTGAACTCAGCTAACGCCAAGGAACAACTATGTTTTTAAACGTAAAAATATGTTTTATGTGTATAAGTCGTTCTAATAGCCTTGGCGGATTCGGTTGGATGCCCTAACGCAAGGTATCATTGAATATAAGTTTTTGGCACGAGCCAAGTTTTTAAGAGAGTCATAAGCCTTGTTGATTATTTTTGACAAAATGTAATTGTTTTATATGGGTTGAAATAAGTTTTAATATTATGAATTATATTTCTTTGCATGGTGAAAATGGAATTAAACGGTTTTTCGTAGCTCCCCCTAGTTTTATTGTTATATGAATTTTACCCTTGTATGTGAGGCGATTTGTGAATAATGTATACACTCGATTAATGTTTGGTTTCACGGGAGCTTGCCCAATTTTATCGATTTGATTCGAAAATGGTTATTAACGCATTTTGATGTGAAAAATTTTATTTCCTCGATTGTTTATACTTTATAAGAAATTCTCGATTTTTATATAAGGTGCAAACCCCCGTTCGAAACAAATTATGTTTATCATCTTGTATTTTTATATTCAACTGATCTACTGCTTGTTTGTTTCCCATTTACGTCCTACTTACTGAGTTTGTGAGACTCACACCCTTCTTTTTTCACTTTTGTAGACAGGGATCAGCCTAGCGTGTTGTGATCGGCGCATTCGGTCCACTGTGGATAAGTAAAGGCATCTCCTAACATTTTATTCTGAGTTGTTCCGCTGTTAGAGGTCGAGTCGTAATGCTTTATTTATTAAGTTATAATTTCTTATAAGTAAATAATTGAATACTGTGAATTTCAATGTATAAACTTGTGACTAAATGCTTGAAAGTTTGAATAAATAAGTATATGTATGTTTCAATCCATGTTATGAAAGTATAATATTTGTGCATTTAATATGAAATAGTGATCGTATATAGTTAACTGATGGGCAATTCTAGATAGGCTTGTTCGGGACTTGACGGGTTTTCCCGGAGGTCTCGGACGCCGGTAGCGACTGGAGAGGGGTAGTTACATTTCAAGAATTCAAATTATATTTCTTTAAGTATACAAGACCAAATCTCAATTTGGTCTTGTGTAAATGTAATGAATTAGGAACATTTGCCATACTATTTTAAGTTCAATGGTTCGTATGCATCTATATGTATAGAGACCTTTTGAACACACAAAGTCATTCACTTTTGCATGAAAAGTGATTTAGTCATGTATCTTTATAATGTTACTAAAAATTTGTCTAGTGCAATCAAAATCTACAAAAAAAAAAAAGTTGTAAAAATGTTATGAAAAAATATTTTTAAAGACACATTTTAGAAATTGTTAGAAATGTTAGCTTAACAATAATGTGAAAATATCCAAGAGGGGGTGAATTGGATTTATAAAAATTCTTTTCTCAAAATCAAATTTTCGATGAAGGCAAGCTAAAAACAATTTTCGCAAACTTGTTTTACTATCACATTTCTAACAAGATCATAACACTTCATACTCTAACATGTCTAATAGTACAAAATTTGGCTATAACTAATGACAATGCTATAGTCTCCATTATCCTTGGTCTTATCCATTTATCCTTGGTATCCTTGGTCTCACTACTAACAATGGTATAGTCCCTATTATACTTGGACTCACTAGGTGCACCTATGAGTGTCATCCCATCTCACTTATACTAATGATAATGGTAAATTCCTCACTATCTTGGCTTTCTCTCTATGTGTGTTATATGCCCCCATATCTAGCTCTCATTTGTGTAAATGATTTAACATATCCATAGCTTATAACATCAATAATACATACTTATACTTTACTATTTCTCATATTTATAATCTTGCTTAACTCATGAGGTATGTGGAAGTACATCACATACATGTTCAATTAGCATGCAACATCTGTGTTGTCTAATTTTCTACTCACACAAGTATATGTATCAAATAGATAATATATTAGCAAGAAGAATGTCAATCTCACAGAGAATTAATCTAAAAGTTTTGTTAAGTTGTAACACCCTCAATTTTTGGTATAAACTATGTAAGGTGCCCTAAGCTGATTGATAAGCTAAATTGAACCTTTGGTTTATATGTTTAATAATTCAAGGAATGCCTATGTCTATAAAGAGATGGTCAAGGAATGTATGAGTATGTAAAAGCTAAAATAATGTTGTGCATACGCTTGGCACATGAATGATATAGTGCATATGTTTGGCACTAAGATTAGTATGATATGTATTCAAATTATGCCATGTTAATAGATATGCTATGTGGCATAAGGCATGAATGAGAATTGGTGTCCATGATGGACTTGTGTGTTGATTTAAGTGAAATATGAATGACTGGAGGTTATGGGGAAGATTTGGAATGAGTTTAGGCTTCAAAAGAACTAATTTTTATGAATTTGTACCTAAGGATTTGATCTTAGTGCATGTAGGATCGAATCTGCGAAGTAAAGATTAAAGGTAAATAATAGTACTGGCCTAAACTTGAGTACAAAACCCTTGTAGTCGATCCTAGGGTAAGAAATGAGATTTCGGGTAAACAATTTGGTCTAAGATCAAGTATCAAGCTCCCATAATCAATCTTAACGTGCCAGATCAGCAAAAATCAAGCTTAAAAGCCCCAAACTGAAAAATCCTTCATTTTCTCCTATTTTTTTCATCTTCTCATGATTTCTCTCAAATTTCACCCCATTCAAAACATTCACACTCCAAAGCTAAATCTTGGATTTGAAGTACTAAAAGTGAAAGATTTCACTGCAAAAAGCTTAGTTGGTGATTTTTATGTTCTCCCTCTAAACCTAAAACCCTAGTTTCCAAGAACGAAATTTTGAAACAATTGGAGTTGTTTGGAATAAATATGGAGTTGGGGAATGCCTCTAAAGGTAAGATTGAGCACTTTGACCAATTAATTTTCAATTTGAATGGTTGATAACTTAGATTCAAATTGATGTAGTTTACGTGGAAAAATTACCTTTTTGAGTTGGTTGAATATTTAGGGTAAACAATAGCATAATCCCACTTCTAAGTTATGAATTAGCTCATTGTTGAATGATTTGAGCTTATTTGTTGATATGCTAAGGATTTGACTACTTTTCGAAAAGCTGGCATTTTTCGAAAGCCAAGATTTAATAGGTTTGTAATGTTTTGATGTGCTTAAAGGAAAATTGGAGGCTAAGGATTTAAGCTCGATTAAGAAGCACCTCTAAGGTGTCAAGATGAGTGGGAAACTTTTATGCATAGGAGCATAATGATTATGGTGCATATATACTTTAATAATGATAATGCATAATGTATGCTTTGTATGAGTTATAAACATGTCTAGAGGTAGAATTCCTAGACTAGAAAATGTTAGAGAATAACGTGATATGCTGTCACAACCCAATTTTCGAGCCATGATCGACGCATGGGCCTAATGGGCATAGCCCACTAAGCCCAAGCAAGCCTATTTCTATGATCCTGCTCATCATTCCATCAACTATTCTTAAGGTCACATTTCATAATTCCAACCTAAAAGTGCTTTAATGATGTGCTATGGTAATCAAGTACTGCATTTACACTAATCTCAAAATAGTGTTAACCATTGCCAACTCATGGTGGCATTGCCAATCCAAATATTCACATATTGTCTAATACATATATCTTAGTACTTTACATCACATGAACTTATTCACAAACAAAAATGACTCTTGACTTCTAGCGGAGTGACCACGGTGAAGGTGCTGCTACTGAATGCCATGGATACCTATCGAAAAGATTTTATGAGGACACCTCTATCTAGGTTTCAATTGCCTCTGGATCTGAAAACATGGAGTTAAAAATAGTGAGTATAAACTCAGTGAGTGAACATAAGAAGGGAACAAACGATGAGAAGGAAAATTTGAAAATCATGATGCACTTATTTTAAAAACAATGCAATTTAGTTTAACCTCTTATTAAAACCCTTTATTTCAAATATCAACTAGTAAACTTTTAATGTTGCAAAAACCCATCCTCAATCATGAAAATAAAAGGAGTGAAAGAAAAAAATTATATTAGAACTAAGCATGGTAGCAACGTGATAGCACATTTTTTCGCTACAATGAAAGGCATTCTTGGTTTGTATATATTTTGGTTTTTCAAGTATATTTCTCACTACAGAAGTCAAATTGACATTATTTTTGGACCATTAGAAAGATAAGAGACTGGGCTACATCTTTGATGTTGACCACTTTGCCCAGTTCTAACTGGAAGGTGGTTAAAATATTTTTCAAAATGAAAGCACTCTCACTACAGTTGAAAGGTATTCTAGGTTTGCATATGGTTCAGTTTTTCAATCATATATCACACTAAATAGGTCTAATTCATATGATTGTTGGACCATTAGAAAGCTAAGAGATTGGGATACAACTTTCATGTTTACCACTTTCCCTAGTTCTGATCAGAAGGTGGTCAAAAAAATTATCAAACTAAAAGTAGGGCATAAGTCTCTAAAACCACCCAAGAGTTTCTGGTTGCAGCCAAAAACAGTATTGCTGCAGCCAAAAACAGGGCATAAAAAAAAAAGAGTTTTTGTTGAACACAAAGGACACCATTTTTGCTGCAATAAACTCAAATTAAAATACTTAGCATTTCTCAAGGTACAACATGGATGATTCACATACATTACAACCATGAACCATATTCATAAACTTTCTATTTCATACATATATTTACAAATATATAACCACAAATATCACCACCACATTATCAGCTCATGTGCAACCCCCACATCGTGCACAGCTAATGTCATCCTCCATACTTCCACACCTTGTCATCACCAGCATGTGCATCCCCCCACATCGTGCACATGCACGGTTACATCAATTACATAAAATTACTTAACAATACATATCATATACTCTTATATACATATCGGTATCATATAGAGGTATATGGATTCATCACAATCATGTTCCAGATCACAAAAACATTTCCCTAAAGGCTTGTTCCCATGCATTTTTATAGAAAAACAATTAAAATGTCTCTATCAACCACATAGGCCTTAATCTCAAAACATTTTATGCAAGTTCACTCACCGGTCTTTTTGATTCTTTTGCTTGACTCTAGCTTCAACTAATGCTCCAAATGGACATGTGAGGCCTTGTTGGAACCTATCACACACAATGGCATCACAAATCAACTCAATTCACATAACCATAATTCTAAAAGCTATTGCCTAAATCATGTTCTACTAGTTGTTCCTAACTAGCTTCCAACTACCATTAAGTGGTTATCTATTCTCTCCACCCTAGTATCATTAGAAATAAATAAACAAACCTCAACAATAAAACAACTCACAACTCCAATTACTAGCCATTATCAACAACTTAGAAATTCAACTCAATTTCATTGCTCACCTTGATAATTTGGTAATTGAATTCCTTCTCAAGAATACTCAAGTTATCAAGGAAAATCCCTCTTTCTCTCTCTAAATTTCCAACTAGTGAGAGAAAGTATTTTGGAAAGACTTTTGAGGGTTTTAAGGGGAAAGAGTAAGAGAGCATAAATGACTTGTGAAAAGGTGCACAAAGCATGAAAATTTAAGGCTAACTTGAGAAGTTATTGAAGCTTGAAGAAAAGCCCTCATGGAAAATGAAGAAACGTATGATGGGAGGAAGAAGAAGAAGAAGCTGCTGGTGAAAAATGAAGAAGCTGTTGGAAAAAATGATATTTATAGCTAAAGTTTTTCTAGTTTTTTCTTAAATTACCAAAATGCCCTTAACAAGTTAACTTGTCTTCCTCCATTTCTTTATGCGATCTTTTTACTTTTTTGACACTAGGACCAAGTCCATAATAGTCTAGAAATACTCGAGTTCATGAAAATTTAAAAAATATGACCCGAGATGAAAAATGACCATTTTGCCCTTATTATGGAAATCTTCACTATTTCTATTTTTTTTCCTTATTTTACCCTTATTTTCATCATTCATTTATGCTTTAGGCTTACTTAGATCTAAATATTGTTTGAAACCTACTTCTAAGAGCTCACTAAGAAAAATGACGAAATTACCCCTGATCCGTGTTATCGTATTTATTTTTCATTACAAGTCTATAGAGATCAAGGTCTCACATTCTCCCCCACTAAAAGAAATTCAGTTCTCGAATTTAAATCTAGCTATAATGTAACGTACCTCTAAGCATTTGAAAGGTGTGGATACTTTGTCCGTATCTCCTCCTCGGCTTCCTATGTTACCTTTTCACTGGTGTGATTTTGCCATAACACTTTCACTGAGGCTACATCCTTGGAACGGAGCTTTTTGACTTGCCTATCAAGGATAGCCACTGGTTGCTTTTCATATGTCAAATCATCTCTTAGTTGGACGGTTTCATACCGTATTACATGAGATGGATCCGAGTTATACTTCCTGAGCATCGACATGTGAAATACGGGGTGAATGTTTGAAAAATCTAGTGGTAGTGCCAAACGATATGCTATTGCTCCAACCCTTTCCAAGATCTCAAAAGGTCTTATATACCAAGGACTTAGTTTTCCCTTTCTACTGAACCTTATTACCCCCTTTGTTGGTGAGACCTTCAAAAATACATGATCCCCCACTTGAAACTCCAAGTCTCTCCGCCTATTATCGGCATATGAGTTTTGCCTACTTTGTGCTGTCCACATCCTTTGACGAATCATGCGTATCTTTTTGGTGGCATCCTGCACCAACTCTGGCCCCAAGAGTTTCCTTTGTCCCACTTCTAGCCAACCAATGGGTGACCTGCACCTCCGTCCATATAATGCCTCAAATGGTGCCATTTGGATGCTAGCTTAAAAGCTATTGTTGTAGGCGAACTCCACTAAGGGTAACTAGCGATCCCATTTAACCCCAAAGTCCATAATACAGGCCCTTAGCATATCTTCCAATGTCTGTATTGTTTGTTTTGATTGTCCATCAGTCTGAGGGTGGAAAGCTGTGCTGAAATCCAACTTAGTGCCCAAAGCTTCTTGCAATTTTCCCTAAAACCTACTGGTGAACTGTGTTCCTCTGTCAGATACTATAGAAATGGAAATACCATGCAATAGAACTATCTCATCGACATAAACTCGAGCATATTGGGCAGCCCCATAAGTAGTTTTAACCAGAAGAAAATGAGTTGACTTTGTCAACCGGTCTACTATGATCCAAATTGAATCATAACCCCCACTAGTTTGAGGCAAGCCCATTACAAAGTCCATGGTGACATGCTCCCACTTCCATTTAAGCACCAGTAATGGTTGCAATAGCCCTGCAGGCCTTTGGTGCTCTGCCTTAACTTGCTGACAAACCAAACATTTAGAAACAAACTCAACTACATCTTTCTTAAGTTTTTCTCACCAATATACCTCTTTCAAATCTTGCTACATCTTTGTAGCTCCCGAATGTACCACATAGGTCGCCATATGCACCTCTTCTAAAATTTCTCTCCTCAATCCATCACTATCGGGCACATAAAGTCTAGTCCCATACCTCAAAACTCCATCAGTGCCTTTAGTAAACATTTTTCCTTTCTTTCCTTGGGGGTCCTCCAAGGCCTTAGCTATGAACTCATCATTACTTTGTGCTTCTTTAATCTGGTCTATTAAAATAGGCCTCACTTTAAAATATGCCAGCAATGCATTTGTCTCTGAGACTTCTAAATATACACCCATGTCTCCCAAGTTGTGCATCTCCCAAATCAAGGATCTCCTATTTGTAGAGATATGTGCCAAAGTCCCCATTGATTTTCGACTCAAGGCATCCGCCACTATATTTGCCTTATCGGGATGGTAAAGAATAGTGCAGTCATAATCTTTTAGCAACTCCATCCGTCTATGTTACCGTAAGTTAAGATCCCTCTACTGAAATATATACTTTAAGCATTTGTGGTCTGTCTATATCTCACAAGTCTCACCATACAAGTAATGTCTCCAAATCTTTAAGGTAAACACGATTGCTGTCATCTCCAAATCGTGTGCGGGGTAATTTTGCTCATGCTTTTTCAGTTGTCTTGATGCATACGCAATTACCTTCCCATGCTGCATTAATACACACCTTAAACCAACCCGCGATGCATCACAAAATACTGTATAACCCCCTGTGCCTTGGGGTAGACTTAAGACTAGAGCTGTGGTGAGACAAGCCTTAAGCTTCTCAAAGCTATCTTCACAAGCATCCGACCACACAAATTTTGTATCCTTATGCGTTAGCTTAGTCAGAGGAGCTGCTATTTTGGAGAAATCCTTCACAAAGCGACGATAATAGCCATCAACCCCAAAAAGCTCCTAATCTTTGTAATTGATGTTGGCCTTGGCCATTTTTCCACTGCCTCAATTTTCTTTGGATCAACTTGTACCCCATCCTTGGAGACCACATGACCTAAGAATCTAACACTTTCGAGCCAAAACTCGCACTTGGAAAACTGGGCAAACAATCAATGTTCTCTCAAAGTTTGGAGTGCTATTTTAAGCTTCTGCTCGTGCTCCTCTCTACTCCTTGAATAGATCAAAATGTCATCAATAAACACCACCACAAACTTGTCCAAATATGGCTTGAACACACGATTCATTAAATCCATAAAGGCCACAAGGGCATTCGTAAGCCCGAATGACATCACCAAAAATTCATAGTGCCCATACCTTGTTCGAAATGCAATCTTTGGCACATCCTTATTCCGGATCCTCAATTGATGGTACCCAGATCGTAGATCTATCTTGGAGAAACGTTGTTCTCCTTGTAGTTGATCAAATAAATCATCTATCCTTGGAAGGGGGTACTTATTCTTAACCATCACTTTATTAAGTTATCGGTAGTCAATACACAATCTAAGCCACCCATCTTTCTTCTTTACAAACAACATCGGTGCTCCCCATGGTGATATGTTAGGGCACCCAAAAGCCTTTGTCTAACAAGTCTTTTAGCTGATCCTTAAGCTCTTTATGTTTCACTGGTGCCATTCGGTATGGGGGTATGGATATGTGTCATGACCCGGAACTCCCCATCGAGCCCATGACAACCGCTACGATGTCTTGATAGGCACTCATTACCCGAAATGCCAATCGGAACCCCGCAAGGCTTAGCATCAACTTTCGCACATCCCCGGTGAGCAACAATTATTAAATACCACATTTCAATGATCATAAATCGTTTCGAAATCAAAAACATAAAAATATTATTTTTTGGCTCACAAGGGCATTTTCGTCATTTTTCGTCGAAAATCTCAAAACTAGCGAAAAACGTAGTAGAAGCATAGAAAACACATGTTTTATGATTAAAAATAAATTTAAGAGTCTAAAACATTCCTTTAAAGTAAAAATTTGACTATTTGAATAAAATAAAAATATTCGATAAATTTATCTATTTTTTTATAAACAATTTTTATAAAGCTATCAGTAAATAATTTTCGTAGCGTAAAAACTAAATATATTCTTACATACCATGATATAAACAGTTAAAGTATGAAATTTAAACTACAGTGACACGTGGGCCCACAACTAACTAAAATACATTGAAAACTGGAAACCTATAGCTTTTGTCGATTCAAGTCTAACTGATGGTCCTTGACAAAATTTACTAACTATGAAATTCTCTGAGCCTGAAATGTTACGAAATAAGGGGGTGAGATTATAAAATCTCAGTGAGTAAACAGACACCATCTAAACTATCTAAAGGCAAGCAAATGGAGACGATTGAATAAACCATTGTAAAACAGTTCATAACACTTCAGTTCCTTTCACTAGGTAATATAAATTCATTTTATTCGAGAAAATTTATTTGGCTTATGTTTTCTTTAAAACTTGGCTTATGCCAACAAAATCATACTCGGTGACACCTAGATCAGAGGTATCCAACCGAGTTCGCCAAAGTTATTAAAATTTCATAATTTCTCAAAATGCAGCTGATCCTTGGCGTTGGCCGAGTTCACTACCACGTGGTGGTTCGGTATGAAGTGAACTCTGGTATACCTCAGGAGTTACCTTCGCGCCTCTCATCAGAGGTATAATATATGGGGTTTACTGTGGCCCTCTAAATAGAATGGTTCACGAAAACCCGTCTACTGCAGTAGATATTAATCCACCAATTAAATAAAAATTTAATAGCATGACTTGGCAATTATTGATAGATTTGGGATCCTATCACTTGACTACTGGCCAGCTGCATTATCGAGACAACTCTACAGCCCCGGCAGGGACACCTCGCCAAGCTTCGAATGCTTGATATTTTTGAAATTTCCCCCGAAGAAGATACTTATAAGCATTTCAAATTAAATCGTTCAAGGCAAAGCAAACAATTTATATAATTTCAAGATAGTTTCGATTCAGCCATTCATGCAAATTTATCATAAGCCATGTAATACAGATCATAATTTATAACACAGCAAATGTCTCCAATTACTTTAATTTCACAACCATTGCCCGATTTTCAAATCAATTTATAAAAATTCATTTTATTTTATAAATCCAATTTATTTTATTTTTTCACTACAAAACATACCAATAACTTTATTCAAGTCAATCATTTGAAATATTGATTTAAAATCATTTTACATAAAAGATTTTCGTAGTCGAAATCAATTGGAATTTTACTCAAATCAAGTCAATAAATTCGGACAAGTTCCCATGAAATCTAATGTTAATCAAACTTATACAAAAATCACAAATCGCCTCATACTCAAGAGGTTAAAATTCATTTCACTGTAAAAATAGGAAAGTTGTGAAAAATCGTTTAATTTCATTTTCACCATGCAAAGAAATATGATTCATAACTTTAAAACTCATTTCAACCCATATAAAGCAATTACATTTCATCAAAAATAATCAACAAGGCTTATGACTCTCTTAAAAACTTGGCTTGTGCCAAAACCTGTACTCGGTGACACTTTGCGTAGGGGCATCCAACCAAGTCCGCCAAGGCTGTTAAAACAACAAATACACATAAAACATATTTGTACATTTGAAGATATAGTCGTTCGTTGGTGTTGGTTGAATTCACCCTCACGTGGTGGTTCAGCGTGAAGTGAACTCAAACCTCACCTCAGAAGATACCCTCCGTGCCTCTCGTACCAAGGTAAGATATAATAGGGTTTATCGTGCCCCTCTAATAGGTTGGTCCACGGAACCCGCCACTGTAGTGACTAGTCAATTAACCCACCATATCAATAAAAAGTTCAGCAGCATGACATGGCTATCCATGCTATCACATTGTCATAAGCCATCAATTCAAATCATGTATATATAACACAAGTTTGCAGTCTCCGTTTACTCTTAAATCTCTTGGTTAAATAAAATCACTTTTTAAAAGAATCCAAATTTGATTTTCAAGGGGATATTTTAAATCTTTCTAAAAATATTGATCCTCATATCACGTTAAAACTCTCTTTTCGTAAAATGTTCATTGTAAATATGTGCATGATATTTTTATTTCAAAGTGGCATGGTGAATATATAATAAATTTCATGAATGCACATAAAACAAACTGTAATACCCCGTACCCTTGTTGGACATAAATGAGATATTATTGATCAAACGAGTGATCCTTTGATGTGAATTAGTGAGCTGGAGGATGATTTGAAAGTAAACCGAGACATAATGATGTGTTTCGGGACCAAAGAAGGCAAGTAAAAATTTTTAGAATGAAATAATATTTTATTCAATAAAATAATATTAAAATATTAATATTTTACATATTATCGAAAATGTGTCATGAAAGATGGTATATGACTAATTTAAGAGGGGGAGAAGAAATAAAGAATAATTTTGAAGGAAAAAGATGAAAAACGTACGACGTGATTTTAGTCTAGTTAGCGCAGTAATAAAATATTTAAATATTATGGAGACATCGTGTTGAACTGCAATCTCAATATTTTGAGTATACGCGTGTAAGAGAAGGAAAATAGATAAAAATTAGAATTTTTACACATATTGGAAGAATTAAATTGATTTGATGAAAATTTGGTGGTGGTAAGTTAAATAAAATAAAGTTAAGAAATGGTAAATAAATTTTAGTATTTTGAACAAATAAAAATTTAAAATGAGGATAAAATGGGTGATAAAAATAATGAAATGAAAGTGTTGAAAGGTCAAATTTATTTTTATGTGCATGAATAGTCATATGAAGACAAGAAATGAAATGAAGAAAAGTCAAAATAATTTTGGTGTGAATGCATGCTCACATGAAGACAAGAATAAAAAGAAGACAAGAAAAATAAAAATGAAATGAGGGCTTGATGTGGGGGCCGGCCATGCAAGTGGAAAAGGAAACAAAGAATAGTCAAAGCAAGACAAGATAAAAGAGATAAAGGAGAGAATGAGTTGGGTGCTCGGTCAAAAAAAGGAAAAAGAAGACAAATGAAGCACAAATAAAGAGAAATGAAAGAGGAAAAAGAAAGAAGAGTCTAGAAGGGAGATAAGGTCAGTTAAGCAAGGAAGAGATAAAAGACAAAGAAACAAAAGGAAATATTTAGAGCAAAGGACGGACAGAAAAAGGGGAGGAAAAAAGCCAAAGAAAATAAGTAAGAAAAAATCGTGAAAGGGGGAGAAAGGAATATCGAAAATTTTGAATTTTCTTGGAGTGGTTTTGTTGCAATTTTGAGGTAAGAAAAGCAGGTTTTATTTAAGCTTTTGTGGCTGGAAATTTTGGAGGTTTGTTGTTGAATTTTTGAAGATTCTTGGCTGCTAAAAATTTGGGCAGAATTGGAGCTAAAAAGTGGTTGATTTTGGAGGCTTGAAGGTATGGTTTGATGGCTGACCTTGTGCAGAAAATTTGAGCTGGAAATTTGTGGTTTTTGGGGGTTGAAACTTGATGGATTTTGAGGTGAAAATGGGGCAGCAAAGCTGCTAGAAATTAAGCTGAAAAGCCTGTTGATTTGGGGGTTGAAAAGTGTTACTACGGTGAGTGAAACGGGTGGAAGAAAGGGAGGAGAAAGGAGGAGGGACGGTGGGGCTGCCACCACCGGTGGTGGTGGAGAGGACGGGCTGCCACAGAGAAAAGAGGAGGCCATGGGCTGGAAGAAGGAGAGAAGCAAGAAGAAAGAAAAATGTGAAAAAGAAAGAAAGAAAAAAGAAAGGAAAGAGAAAAAATATAAAATATAAAATAAAAATACAAAAATAAGAAAAATAAAAATGGGCCAGGTAGAGAATGGAATTGGGCAAGGCCCAAGTGGAAAATTAAATTGGGCTTGGCCCAATAGGAAAATTGGAGAGGTACATGGACAAGGTCCAATAGTTAGGAAAAAAAGAAAAGGCCCAAACTCAAATAGAATGTTGTCGTGGAGGCGTGCTGAACGAGACACACGACCGAGAAATAGAAATAAGTATATACGCGTACGAATATAGCGATGTAAAATCCTGCTATTTAGAAGTGAGTAGGGGGTGTTGATTTTAAAATATTCATAATTATATATATGTATGAATATATATGATTTAATTTGCCTATGAATTGTGAAGAGCATGAATTAGTAGAAATTTATAAAATTTTGAATGTAAATTGTTTTTAGAAATTGTTTGAAAAATATATATATAAGATATATATGTAAAGTGTTTTAAAAGAAACGGGAAACAAGTTTTCAATATGATTTAGTCTCGAAATTGTGCCTTATATAATTGTGTGATATGCATATATGATTTAAAGATTTAAATTCTCTATGTATGGTAATTTATGAATCATATGTTAAATTTCATTTTTATGAACATATGATGAATTTTTATGATGTTTATATTCAATGGCTTATGAGAATACGGCATGAATGACTAAATTAGAAATTATTTTGAAATTATAAAAATTGTTTGTTTTGCCGTAAATGGCTGGATTTGAAATAGTTTTAAATGTTCCCTTCGGGGGAAGTTTTAAAAAGGTTCGGATTCGAAGCTTAGCTAGTTGTCCCAATTGGGGGCTGTGGAGCTGTTGCGATAATACGGTTGGCCAGTAGTCAAGTGATGAGGACTCAAACCTATCGATAACTGTCAAATCATGCCATTGAAAGTTTTACTTAATTGGTGGATTATTTCCACTGCAGTAGATGGGTTTCAGTGGACCGGCCTATATAGAGGTGGCTGTCACGACCCAATTCCCGGGCCATGACCGGCGCAAGGACCCAATGAGCATAGCTCACTAAGCCCAAGCAAGCCTATTGTCACTTACTTCACTTACTGTATTCCACATATTCTCGTGTGAGGCATCCACACGTAATGCACCCAGTGTGCATACAACGCCAATTAACCATGGCACATCCAATCACACATACACACACACCTTTTCCCGGGTGTGAACACAGCCAAAACACAATGGCATTATCAACATTAATATACATGCACTATACCAGTCATGTATTTAGCAATTCACATTGCTTACACATATTCACAATCATACCAGTCAAATATAAACTCCGACAATGTACATTACATGTACATATCCATCACACAAAAACCCATGACTACCAGCGGAGACATGTACAATAAAAACAGGCAGCTATCGAATGCCAGACACCTACCAGGAGATGGACTACAACGATCCCGTGATCTAGGAATCTACAACCTCCTGATCTGAAAACATGAATTTTTGAAAACGTGAGTATAAAACTCAGTGAGCAAACATAAGATAGGAACAAGCAATAATGCCCGGAAGGGTTATAAAAATATGATGCAAACATTTGGAACACATACATTTTTATCCAATTGTTTCCCAACCCTTCCCCTCATTTTAATTTAATCAATAATTGAATAACATTCAATTTCACATGCAATCACACAAATATCACCAATTTCTCACCAGCTCATGTGCAACCCTCACATCGTGCACATAGCTGGAGTATCAGAGCACTCGGCAAGCGGTATCACTCAACGTCGCTGCCAAGCTCCCGGACTTCAAATCACGTCTTACCACAGTTTGTGCGTGAACACTTCCAGGAATCGTGGGCGTTACGTCTCGCGGTCCCCACTTTGCTCAATTCAGAATTTCAAGGAGTTAGTGGGCGTTACGTCTCGCGGTCCCCACTTTGCTCCATTCTGACTTTGAAGGAATTAGTGGGCGTTACGTCTCGCGGTCCCCACTATGCATACCATTCAGGCATATGCACTTTCCTTCTTCACACGTGCACGGTGATAACACTTTCACAACACTTCTCAACCATCCATGTAAACATCATCACAATGTACACATTTATCACACTCAAATTTCAGATCAAATAAATAATATTTCATGCCTTCATGCATATCACATAATTTCATGCTTTCAAGCATCACACATAATTTTTATGCCTTCACGCATAACACATAATTTACCACATAAAATCATTTTCCTCAAAGGCTTGTTCCCGGCACGTATTTTTAAAAACTTTGGATAAATCATTTAATTATCCACATCAATACAATTTGCATTCCCCAAATAATTTGAAATGCAAGTTCACTCACCGTCTCACAAATATCCGGATTTCGGATGCTTTCGGATTAAAAATCCTTAGTCACGATCCCTTTGCCTTTCTCGGTCTTCTCACCACCTTAACACAAAATAAAATCAAGAAATTTACTATAATGCCCCCAACTAATATAAACTAATTTAAATTACTAGCGTGTGATACGTAAGAGCAAAATCGCGTCCGATTATCGCATTTACGCGGTATTGCCTAACTTCGACCGATTACCCGATAAATCGGCTATTATGCCCAATTCGATTCCGAATTGGCCCATTCTTTTTCTAATACTTTAATTCACCACAAATCATTCAATTTAATGCCAATTTCAGCATCCAATCTTTTCCAATTCCTTATGGAAAATTCGGCCAATGCAGTGCATTTGCACTGAAAATTTTTCTACTACATTTTTCACTTGCATTTGTCATTTTCTATTTTCTTTCATTTCAAATGAAATCATTTCATTTGAAATGAAACAATTTCTCACACATTCTCTTCACACTAGGTTCGGCCTAACAAAGAACAACCATGGAATCAATTTTTTTCTTTCATTTTTCTTCCATAATCATGCTTAACTACCTCTAACTACTAACATAGTCTAAATTCAATCCAATCCAACAATCCTTCCTCATCCATACCCATTTTTCAGAATTAAACTCTTCATGATATCTCCATAATAAACCATAGAAATCAAGAACAAAAGCATTGGTAAGGTAAATCACAAGCCAAAGTAAAGATTGATTACCTTTATTTTGTTTGAATCTTGGAAAAACACTTCAAATCTATGGATTTTGGCCTAGGTTTTATGTTTTTCTCTTTGGTTCTTCTTGTTTTTCCTTCAATCGGTTTTTGTTCCAGAAATTAGAGAGAGAAAATGAGGCTAAGGCTGATTTTTATAGCTTAAATAATAAAATATAAAAGCTTGCCACGTGGCATCACGTAATTGGCCCGTTTTTTTGACTTTTTGACTTTTTCTCCCATTTGATCTCCACCACTTGATTCATCAAGTCAACATCTGATCCAAGGTTGACCATGGCTGGAAAAATTTATTCTGGTGATGAAAAATTACCGAAATGCCCCCGGGATGGCAAAATTACGATTTTGCCCCCATACTCCGAAATGTCCCGAAATTTCATTATTTTCACTGTCCAACCTCAAATAACATCAATATAAATCAATATTACCCAATTGGGGTAAAATCCTTTCAAAAAAATTCACATTTAGCACTCCGGTGGCAAAATTACCATTTTGCCCCTGTGCTCCAAAAACACCGAAAATCACCATTTTACACTGCTAAACATCATTCTATAATTATGGGATCATAACTGTATGTCACATAATTATTTTTAGTCCACTGTGATCAAATCTTGGTTAAAAATCTCTATAAATCAACAAATGAGAAAATGACCGTTTTGTCCTTAACCGGTCAATTTTCCCGATTAACTCCAAACTGGACCTTGAACTCCAAATCACTATTCTGAGCTGTCCTGTGGGTCTCAGAATTTTGAAATTCCCCTTACAATTTCCATTAAACTAGGTTGAAGCTCGATTTAACTTAATTGTACCATTAGGTACAATACCGGTTTTCTAACAACTTAGACAGGGTCTCACAGTGGCACGGTAAAACCCATATATATCTTTATCTCAGTTGTAGAGGCATACAGGGTTATTTAATTGTCTTGAGATAAGATAGAGTTCACTTCACGTAAACTACCACGTGAAGGTGAACTCAGCTAACGCCAAGGAACGGTTGAGTTTTGAATAATTTAACAGCCTTGGCGGATTCAGTTGAATACCCTAGCGCAAGGTATCACAGAATATGAGTTTTATGGCACAAGCCAAGATTTTAAGTAGTCATAAGCCTTGTTGTTTGTTTTTGATAAAATATAATTGTTTTATATGGATTGAAATAAATTTTTAGCATTTTGAATCATATTTCTTGGCATAAAGAGAAAAGTGAATTAAATGGGTTTCGCAGCTCCCCTATGTGTTTTCAGTGAACTAAATCAGTAATTCCTCGCGTATAGGCGAGCTATGATTTGTATATGATTTTGAATAATATTTGATTTCACGGGAGCTGGCTCGATTTTATCGATTTGATGTTAAAAATAGTTATAAGGCACAAAACCTCTATTTGAAATAAATTGTTTTTATGATTCTGTGTTTTTGCCTTCGACTGATCTGTCGTTTGCTTGTTTTCTATCTACGCCCTACTCACTGGGTTAATGATATTCACTGAGTCTATGAGACTCACACCCCATTTTATTTCCCTTTTTGCAGACAGGGATCGATTTGGCGTGAAGTCATCGACGTTGGTCTACTGTGAATAGGTAAAGGCATCTCTTAGCGTATTACCTTGAGTCGCTCCGCTATATCTGTTTCTGTTAGAAGTCAAGTCATAATATATTATTTGTTAAGTTGTAAACGAGTTTAAATTTCTTTTTATATGTAGCATGAATTTGAAACTTTTATATTTTCGTGTATATGTTTGTGAACAAACAAAAAGGAAAAAGTTTATAGTGATTTTTATATTTATGATTTAATTTAATATATGAAAGTTTTACTATTATATGATGATTGAAAGTAATGGATTATCGAGTAATTCAAGATAGGCTTGTTCGAGACTTGTTGCGTTTTTCCCGGAAGTCTTGGACGTCGATAACGACCGAGGAGTGATCGTTACAATAATAAGGCACACTTTTCTTTGATGTAAATTATTTCAAAGAGTTTGTTTCCCGGTGTAAAACACTTTACGTATAATTTATATATATATTCCAAATGATTTCTAAAAATAACTTACATTCACAATTCCTTAAAATTCTATCAACAAATGCTTTCCATAATTGTACGCGTTCAATAAATCATGTGTAAATATATATATATATATATCTATAGATAATATAGAAATTTTAAAATTGACACCCCTTACTCACCTCGAAATAACGGGATATTACATAGCTATTTTCTACTTGTCGGTCACTCGTAAATTCCTCCGGCACGCCACTATAGTGCACTATTGTCAATTTAGCACTTATAAATTTCCACATTTATTTTCTCTTTTGGTCTTTTTTTTTCCTTCTTGCCATTGGACCTTTTCCATGGGCTTTTCCATTTCTTCCTATTGGGCCATGCCCATTTTTTGTCCTATTGAGCCATGCCTATTTATTATTATTATTTTTCTTTCTTTCTTTCTTTTTTCTTTTTCCTCCTTACTTCCTTCACTACCCAAGGCTTTCCCTTTCTCTTCACCACTGTCGATCAGCAGCACTTCCCTTTTCTCTCTTTTCACTCATAACCGGTAGCTCATGCCTTTGTTTACTCCCTTAAAAACCCAATAGCACCAGCCTTTGTTTTCCTCTCAAACTTGCAGCCAAACTCTTTCTTTTTCCTTCCAAAAATCGGTCACCAAAAGCCTCTTTCAATGGCAGCAAAAACCTCCAAAAATTTCTAGCAACAAAACCTTTCCAAAAAGGCATCAAATTTTTTCTCTTTTCTTACCCTTCTACTGCCATTTTTTGCTCTTAAAATCAGCTCTTTTTCTCTTCCAAAAGTAATAGCAAACTCAGCTCTTATCCTCCCTCAAAATTATATAAAAAATCATCCTTCTTTCCCTCTTCAAACTTGAGAAAATTCTTCAGCTTTCTTTCCTTTTTCTTTCTCTTTCTCGATTCTTGCTCTCTTCTCTTTTCTTTGCCTCATGCTCAGCTAAATTTTTTTCTTCTATCCCTCACCATCGAGTTTTTCTCCTTTTTCAGCTCTTTTTCTTCTCTTTTCCTTTCAAATGGTCAGCTATGTTATCATGTCCTATCCATTTCTTTTATTTCTTTTTCCTTACTTGGTTAACTGGCCGACCACTCTCCACACTTATCCTTCTTTTTTCTCTTTTTTTTCTGCTCTTTTTGACTTCATATTTGACCACATGGGCGGCTGTCCATGTGGGTCTTCCTTTTTTCTTCAAATGGCCAGACCTTGCAAAAATATTTGGCTTTCTTTGTTTATTTTGACTTCACATGGGCAATTTACCTATTGTTTCCTAGCCTTTGACTTTCTTTCTCACTTGTTTTAGGTGGTGACATCACATGGCAAAAGGCTTGCCACCTTTCACCCGTCAATTACCTTTTATGCCTTTACTTTCATTATTTTTTTTATTTTTAGCATTAGTATTCTCTATTATTACACTTGCTTAATTTTTGTTTTTAATGTCTATTAACAAACTTTTATACCTTGAATTTGATCCCTTCGATGTGTGCAAAAATTTTAATTTTCTTCTGTCCTCCTTCTCTTACACGTATATGACCAAAATATCAAGATCACATTTTAACGCCATGTCCCTATAATATTTAAATTTTTACCTACCGCGTTAGCTCGATTTAATAAAATTCCACGGTACAATTATGGTCGTCTTCCTCCACAAATTCATCCTTACCTCTGCTCCCCCACTTAAATTAAATGTATATCCTTTTTCAAACTAATTTTTGTGATTAGTAAAATATTAATATTTAATATTATTTTATTAATAAAATAATAGTTTATTCTGAAATATTTTTTTTCGTCTGGGACTGCTTGTCGACATTTAAATTGCATCAAATGATCCGTCGTTTGATCAATAAGGTCTTATTTACATCTAACGAGGGTATGCGGTGTTACAAGGAATGCAGGAGAATACAACAAGCTTGGATTAAAGATAAAATAGGGAAGTCTTAAGAGATAGAAGAGGACCTGGAAGAGGATATTGATGAGGACTTGGAGTATGTGAGTTAGAAATTATTACTTATCGTAGTATGTGAGTTTTTAGCATGATTTTGAATGCAAAACGAAATAAATAAAGTTCTAGTTTATGGGGCAAGTTGCATCAGAGAAGTTGATTTTCAAGTAAACACATTGAACTAGGGGACTATGTTATAATAAGAGGGTTCAATGTGTTGTAATTGCACAGGATATTGGGAGATAGTGTGGTAAGATCAACAATCAATCATGGAGATGTGAAATCTGGAATCTTAATTATAGTTACAATTTGAAAAGATATGGAAGAAATCAATGAGGCTCTAGACGACACTTTGAATGATTAATGTGATTAAGTCAAAGATTGTAAACTTGAATATGAAGGGAATTATAAAATGATGCCACAACATTATAAAATGATAATCTGACACAAATATAGCCCATTGGAGGTAAATGATGGAATTTGAGAAAGATAAATTCTTGATTAATAAGGATTGTGAGTATATGTATAAATAAAGATGAAATATTTTCATGGTCTTTTGTACTGAAGGTTAATAAACTATTGAAGTTATAAGACAAGAAAGATGATCAGTTATGGATAATGAGAATGGTGGGATGCCATAAATAATGAATAATTATGTGTGTCGTGATATATGTTGAGATTCATTAAATCATATGGGAAGGATGTCCTAAGGTGGGACTTAGAGCATGAGAAATTTTGGATATGCTTATAGATGGAGGCATGAATTGTAAAATGTGTTTTCCCCACAAGTTTCAATCTGTTTAAGTAATTATCAAGGTAAAGTGCTTGATAAGGGTAAGCAAAGGTTGAATTGTGTTTCAAATGTTTAGAAACTGAGGGTGATACAGTTTGATTAAATGATATTATTATTGGTAAGGAGATAGAAATATGCCACCGGAATTGAAGAGATCTACTTAGAAAAGAGATGACAATTCAAGAATCCAAGTACTCATATACAAGCAAGGGTTTGGTAATGAAACATGACCTAAAGTTGAATTACTATAATATGAACTTTGACTATAAAAAAATTGATTTATACAACACGTGTTGTTTGGGGATGGTGCCAATTAGTGGTTGACTCTCATATAAGAATGGAATATTGAAATAAGCTTCGTGTATTCATCATAAATGATTGTTGGTTATTTTGGTTTTACAGATGGCTTATTGAGCTTGATATGCCTAAGGCTACCCAAAGTTTAAATTTTGGAAATATATATATGTATGGATATGTACAGGTATACGTTGCATATTGGTACAAACACTCATACGGAGTTGGTTCTAATTTGATTCAATGATGATATTCTATCGATGGTTATAGCGCTAGACAATGAATAAGATAATTCATCGATGATTTTGGTGGTGAATAAGTTGATTATAATGCCGTTAGCTTAAAAGTAAGTGTTTAGACTTTTGGCATAAGTTCATCAAATTCTAGTATAACGTGATTAAACTTGGTGCTTTGATATAGTCTGAAAAGCTTGGCATATGAACTAGCTTAACTATGAGCTAGAAATTGTTAGGTTATTATGAAGTACATAAATAGAAAAGTATGATACGAATTTAATATCCTAAGGGGCAATGGAAAAATGATATATCAGTTTTAATATATGAAGATTTGGGGAAAAGTTTATAGTTTATGCGTGAATATGTGCATTTGAATTCATGTAGTCGAAAGTGTAAAATTCTGCCTTGATTGGCATAAGCCCATGATTCAAAATAAATGATTATAGAGTTAATCTTCTAAGGTAAAAAGGGCTAAAGGAAGTTGATATCAGAAACATCTTAATAGATGATACATTGCTTTTAAAGCGCACTTGAGGAGAGATAAATGTTTAGTTTCATCTTCAGATTGATAAACTAATGAGGCCATGAGATATGGTGTTTGGAGTAAATTTGAGGAATTTCAAGTTAGATATGTTGTAGGTGATTGATAACAAGCCAAATTTGCTATGACATTGGACATATAAAGATAATTAGAAATCAATATGAGACTTGGAAAGGAAGTTTGAAGGAAACTTTTGAGCAACTTTCACCTTAAAAGGTTGAGAAATCGATTAAAGAGATTAGTTAATATCATAGGGAGGTAAGTGGAATGTCATGATTTATTAAAATACCCTGCGATATAAGTTGAGATTTATCCAGAGAACAATCGATCATGAAAGTGTTGGAGTTGTTTTTGGGAATATGATGACTAATGGTTACTAGATTTGAATCATTCATAATAAATATATATATATGAAATGAATAAAGAGTGCTTGATCTTTATTTATTATGAAATGCTTAAGTGCAATTTATATGAAAGTATGTAAAACGGGAAGTTCAAAAGTTGTGAGATGGAGAAACTAATGAGTTCAGATTCGATGATGATGGTATTTTGATGCTTAGGAACCGGGTTTGTGTCCCTAAGGATAATTAGCTAAGATAGGATTATTTTAGAGGAAGTTTATTCTGCCGCCTATGTTTTAGATCCCGGAAGCACTGAAATGTACAAGACTATCAAGGAAAGTTACTCTGATAGATGAAGAAAAGATTTGGAATTTGAAGTTGATGATAGAGTTTTTCTTAAGGTTTCTCCTTGGAAAGGTAATTATTTGAATACTTCGAGGTATTAAGTTTTATTTGATTATATTACTACGGTGAATTATGAGATCTTGTTAGATAATGAAAGGTGTGATTTGGTTTACGAAACAGGGGAAGCTTAATCCGAGATATATTGGACCCTTTCGTATCAGTGGCATATAGGTTAGAATTACCCCCAGAGTTGGATCAGATTCACAATGTCTTCTATGTCTTGATACTAAAAAAGTATGTATATGACCCTTCTCATATTCTCGAGACACCTTCGATTAAGTTGTAGGAAGACTTGAAATTCGAGGTATAACCTGTATGTATTCTAGACCAAAAGGATCAAGTGTTGAGGAATAAGAACATTCCAATGGTTAAAGTGTTGTGAAAGAATGCTCGGATGGAGGAAATGACATGGGAAGTCGAGCACCAAATAAGAAGCCAATACCCCTATCTTTTCTCAAACTCCGATAAGTGAATTTTTGAGAGCAAAATTTTATTTTAATGGGGGTAGTATTGTCAAGCCCAGCTCTATCAGACATTTGCCAAGTTATTCATGTACTTGATAATGTGTTTGCATACGTGGATGTTTCGAAAAAGCATTAAAAGTCGGTACTGTACCTTGTGGCACAATTAAGTTGATTAAAGCCTCAAACTACTACAAATGGAGATTTTATGTCAAATCCAGCTCTACAGTATGTTTATTATGTCATTTATTGTCACAACCCGGAACCATCATCCAGTCCGTGACAACCGCCACGATGTCCCGATAGGCACTCATCCCCCGAATACCATATCGAGACCTCACAAGGCTTTTGTACCAATTTTTCATCTCCCCCGTGGGTATTAGTTTCCAAATAACATTTTTCAAAGAATAATAAAAAAAATTAGATTTCAAATCAAAACAGTCAAAATGCACAAATTTACAACATAGGGCCATTTTCGTCATTTTTCTTCAAAAATGTATGAACTCGACCAAAAGGTAATACATGAGTGGAAAACACAAAATCCATGGTTAAAAATAAAATTGGAGATCTAAAACATACATTTAAAGTAAAAATTTCAATTATTTAAATAAAATAAAATATTTAATAACATATTCCAATTTTTTTATTAAACAATATTTATAAAGTCTTCTGAAAACAATTTTTGTGACATAAAAGCTAAATATATTTCTTCATACCATAATACAGATAACGAAAGTATAACATTTAATTTATAATGCTACGTGGGCCCACAATAAACAAAAGTATCAATGGCAGTAAACCTACAGTTTTGGAAGTAGTATGGCCAACTATAGTTCTTGATGATGTCTGCTATCTATAGGTTATCCCGGCCTGAACTGATGGGATAAAAAAAAGGGGTGAGATCATAAAATCTTAGTGAGTAAACAAACACCATCTAAATAATCTAAAGGGAAGTAAAGGGAGGCAATTAAAAATAATTCATTTCAGCAAGTTTTTCACAACACGAATATTCATTTCAACCAAATAATCAATATGGCTCATGAATTTCTCAAAACTTGGCTCATGCCAAATCCTGTACTTTGGGACACCTAGACCAAGGGTATCCCACCGAGTCCGCCAAGGCTGTGAAAAATTTTATATAATCATAAAACTCATTTTTTTTATTTAAAAAAAAAAACAACCGCTCCTTGGCATTGACTGAGTCTCACTTCACGTGGTGGTTAACGTGAAGTGCACTCAAAAAGCCCACCTCAGGAGATACCCTACGTGCCTCTACGACTGAAGTGAGAATATAAAGGAGTTTACCATGCCCCTCTAATAGGTTGGTCCACGGAACCCCGCCGCTACAGTAGCTAATCTTGAATCTACCAATTGATTAAATTTCAATGGCATGGCATGACAATTACATTACTAACCAATTTATCAAGGCAAAACAGACAGTTCATATTTTTCAACACAAGTATAAATTCAGCCAATCGTGCCAATTTATCACAAGCTATTTAATTCAAATCATAATTTACAATAAATCACATAGTCTGCAATTACTCTAGTTCCAAATCAAATATTCGATTTTCAAATCAATTTATAACATTTCAATTTATTTTTGTAAATTCAATTTATTTTATAAATTCATATTTTTTCTCATAAAACAAGAAATTCATCATTTAAAACAATTTTCACAAAATCAAAAAATTGAATAAAAACTACTCTAGATAATTCAGACGATAATATGTTCACTCACTATTTTCAAAAATTCAGATTTCGGGTGTACTCAGCCTAGTGATCCCCAAGCGTAATTTCCTTGCCTTTGTCGGAAGTCACACCACCTTGACATAGTATAAAATCAAGGAATTTACTACGTTGCCCTTAAATTGAAATAAACTAATTTAGGCCACTAATGCATGGTATGAAATGCAAAAATTCGTCCAAACATTGTCTAAACGTACTGTTAACCTAATTCGACCTATTACCCGATGAATTGACTAACGTGTCTAATTTAATTCCAAATTGCTCCATATCTTTTCTAATACCTCAATTCATCAAACATTTTTCAAATAACTTAAGTTCAACATTAAAATCCTCACAATTTCTTCATAGCAAAATTCAACCATTACGGTGCACTAACATCGTGATTTTTCCTATTTAATTTTCTCACTTTAATTCATCATTTTATAAGCCTTTTTCCTTGAAACAAAAATCAATCCATCACTCACACACTCTAGGGTAAATTTGGCCAAGAGAGAATGGTGGGGAAAATGAATTTTTCTTTAGTTGCTTTGCTACCTAACATAATAAACTAACTAAAATCATCAACATATCTCAAAATCACTTCAATCCAACTTCATTCTCTCTCTAAACCCATTTGACCAGCCATGAAATCACCATGAAAACATGCAATTTAATCATGGAAAATAAGGAGAAATGCTTGGGTAAGATAAAAATCAAGCTATAAATGAAAAACCTTACCTTTTTATACTTGATTTCCTTGAATTTCCTTAATTTTTCTTGATTTTTTTCTTAGTTAGGGTTTGGTTTTTGTTTTCTCTCTCTTCTTGCTGGTTTGGCCAACCATGGGGTGGAAAATGGGCTGATTTCTTGTTTAAATAATAAGCCTTTAAAGGCTTGACACGTGGCAAGCTCTCATTGGCTCAAATTTTGAAAATTTAAAATTTTGACTTTTTCATTTTAATTTTTCCACCACACATTTATTCCATATTTATCCATTCCCACCATAATTAAATTTCACAAATTTGACAATTGTTGGTGGTGTAAAACTACCATTTTGCCCCCGATATGGTAAAATTATCGTTTTGCCCCTACACTCCAAAAATACTGGAAATTAAGAATTTTTCACTGCTAAATCTCATAATCTACTCCAAATGATTAATCTTGTCTAAAAATTTCATCAAATATCAAAATTTAAATTTAAGGTGGCAAAATGACCATTTTGCCCCTAATCGGTCAATTTCCCGATTGATTCCAAATCGGACCTCGAACTTTGAATCACCATTCTAAGTGAATTTTGCGGTTTAAAATTCTCAAATTCTCCTTAGATTCTCTGTTTGCACTAGTTCGAGGTATGAATCAACTTAGTTGTACTTTTAAGTATAATACAGGCTTTTACCTACTTTACCTAGATATTCTAGTACATAGGCATGATGTCAACTATATGTATGACCTGACAGATAATTTAGGCCTGAGCTTGACATTTATATACTTGACATCATGTTTACATATTGGAATGCCCCAATGAAATCATTAAAGATCATTATCATTAAAGTTGATTAAACCTCGAACAAGTTCAAATGAAGATTTTAAGGTGAAATTGAAAATTTTACAGCCCAGGGATGACTTAAAAAGATGATTCGGAGTTCAAGGGCTGATTTAGAGTCAGTTTGGAATAATGACTATCTAGGGGTAAAAAGTAGTCATTTTACCATTCAAGGATAAAATGAGAATTTTTAGAAAATAGTTTGACCACATTTGATCAAGATTGATCATATGGAGTGTAATATGAGGTTTAGCATTGAAAAATTTTAATTCTCGATATTTTTGGAGTATAAGGGCAAAACGATAATTTTTCACCCCCAACACTTGTCAAAATTTTGAATTTTATTTACTGTGGAAATGGATAAACATGGCATAAAATGTGGTGAAGAATTAAAGTTTAAAAGTTAGATATTTAAACTATGGGCCAATGGGAACATGCCATGTGTCAAGCTTTTAATATTTTATTATTTTCCTTAGAAAAGCATAAAAATCAGCCCAAACCCTCCCCACTCACTTAGCATGGTTGGCCAAAGGGAGAAAAGAGAAGAAAAGAAAAATAGCAAACCCTAGGTGGAGAATTCCAAGAGAAAAAGTGTGGAAAATCAAGAAAATTAGTGGAAAAAGGTAAGATTTATCAAATTAAGCTTAAGATCTATTTTTCCCATGCATTTCTCCTTATTTTCCATGGTTGGATTGCATGTTTTCATGGGGAAATCTTGGCTGGCCGAATGGGCATGGAGAGAGAAATGATGTTGGATTGATTTGATTTTAAGTTATGTTGGTATTTTTAGTTAGTTTAGCATGTTAGGAAGCAAAACAACAAGAAAAAAATTCAATTTCTTCCACCCTCATCAATGGTCGAATTTCAGGAAGAGTGTATTGATGATGAAATGATTTCATTTCAAGTGAAATGGGTTAGAAAATGATGAATTATGGTGAGAGAATTAAGTGATGTTAGTGTTTTAATCGGTTAATGATTAATGGTGTGAACATTATCAAGAAAATAATATGTTTTTCATTAAACCCTAAAAGGCCAAATATTCTAGGAGAGAGATTGATGAGGAATTTTGTGATATGTTATGATATTTTGATGGAAATTGATGATTGGTGTAAGTAGAAATTAAATGGGAAAATTTTGTATGAAAATTTGAACTTTTGCCTAATGTGTGGACCTATGTGATTTGTGGATAAATTAAATTATATTCCCAGTCATTAAGGTAATTCGAGTATAATTGGAGCATTGAAAGTGAAATGGATTGAATTGAAGTTGAATTGAAGGTTTTAGCAATTTAAACCGTGTTTAGGCAAATTAGGTTGGACACCGCAATTAAGAGATTGTCTAGACATTTCAGACCCAATCTCATGCATACGTATAGGTAAGGGCTTTAAATAATTTATAATGGTTTGACATAAATTATTGAATTTTGTGTCATGTACTATAGATAGGTGGTGAGCCATTTGACACAAGTAAGAGACTGCACCTGCGGACTGAGAATAAGAGTATTTCTACTCCTAATACTGTGAGTAAACTTATTATCATCTTAATTATCTAAAATAGTTTTTATTCAATTGTGTGATTTTATAGAAAATGGGTTTAAATGGTAAATTGCTATGTTTTAAGAAAAATTGTGAATTTATAAAATGATTTTATAAATTTTCTAGAAAATTGAATAATGGTTTCAAAAATAGAGTAATTAGAGACTGCTTACCTGTATTGCAAATTACTGTTTGAATTGTATGGCTTATGATGAATGTGGGCATGATTGGCTGTTTTTATGATATGATAAATACGTGAATTGCTTTGATTTGCGTTGATAGGTAAGGTAAAGTTATGTGGGCCATGTCATGCTGTGGTGATTTTATTGAATTGGTGAGATATAATCTCAGCCAACGCTAAGGAATGGTTGTATCTTTCTAACATAAAATGTGTTTTGTGGAAAATGTGCATTTTTAATAGCCTTGCCAGTCTCGGGTAGATGCCTCGGATCTAGGTGTTATTGAGAATGATTTTGGTAGAAGCCAAGTTTAAGAAATGCATAAGCCAAGTGGATTACTTGAGTAAATTGAGTATTGATGCTGTGGAAAATCTATTGGATTGGAATATTTTATTTGTGTCCTTTTACTCGGCTTTAAATACTTTAGATGGTATCGGTTTACTCACTGGGATTATGTAATCTCACCCCTATGCCTATCCATATTTCAAGCTCAGGACAATTTGTGGACAGTCAATTAAGATGAGAATTAATCTCGAAGTTGCATCCTAGAAAGTAAGTGTAAAGCCCGACCCTATTTTATCTTTGACATGATGTTTACATGCATTTGATAGCGTGCTTGCATATTTAATTGCCCCGAAAAACTAGTTCAAAGTCGATAGTGTACCCAGTGGTACAATTAAGAGGATTGAACCTCGAACTAGTTTAAATAGAGATTTAAGGATAAATTTGAGAATTTCGAAACCACAGAGTATCATATTATGGTAATTAGGAGTTCGAGGGTTAATTTGGAGTTAATCCAGAATTTTAGTGTTCTAGGGGTAAAATGGTCATTTTGCCACCCGAGGACAAATTTTGAATTTTCAAGAGGATTTAGATCAAATTTGATAAATTGAAGTATGATATGAGTATGAGGAGTGAAAAATATGAATTTTGGCAATTTTTTAGGTTTTTAGGATAAAAATTTAATTTTTCACTTTTACGGGGGCAAAAGTGTAATTTTTAAAAATTTACTCCACCAAGACCTTGGTTAAGTCTAGAAACTTCATCTAAGCTATGGATAAGTGAAGAAAAATGTGTGGTGGAGAAAGAAAGTCAAATGGATGACTAATAAAGAATAAATTAATAAAATATGACATGTGTAAAAAAAATATTATTCTATTTAGCTTATAAATAGGCTTAAAATTCAGCCAATAACCCTTGTGAGGGTCGGCCAAAGCAAAGCAAAGAAGGAAGACAAGAAAACATAAACCTTAGGCTGAAAATCAAGGGAAAAGAGAGAGAATTCAAGGAATCAAGCTTGAAAAAGGTAAAAATTCTTGATTTTCTTAGAGTTCTACACTACCCAAGCTTTTTTTTTCCATTTTCCATGCAAAAATCAAAAGTGGGTATAACAAACCCATGCTGGTGGAACCTCCATGGAGGGATTTTGAGTAATTATTTTGATAGATTTTAGGTTGATTTAATGTTTTAAGTTAGGTAGAAATGAAATATAGCAAAATCTAGCAAGAAAACTAAATTTCTCACCTTGAACCCCATAAGGCCGAATCTTCTGGGAAGAGAATGGTTGCTGAAATTGATGCTAATTTGAGGTATTGAGGTGAATTTTGATGAATTATAAAGTTAGAAAATTAATGGGAAATTTTGGTGCAAAAATCAAAATTTTTGCCTAAAGTTCAGACTGGTGTACTATGTGATTTGGATTGATAAATTGCATCACATTCATAGTCACTAAGGTAAATTGGGTGTAATTAGAGTATATAAATTGAAAGAAATTAATTCAAAATTAAATTAGAGACTTTAGCCAATTTGGACGCGTTTAAGCGAACTAGGTCGAATACCATGTTTAGACGGTTATTTGGACAGTTGCATCACATTTCATGCACTCATATAGAATTATAAAGCTTGAAATCAATTATGATTAATTGACATAATTTATTGAAATTCATGTCATGCGTAATGTATAGGTGGTGAACCCTTCGACAAAGGCAAAGAAATTTTGTCGAACGATCGAGACTAGGAGTGTTTCAGACTCCTAAAACAGTGAGTGGATAAATTACCATTTTCAATATCTAGAGTAATTTTAAATGTTTTCATGCTTTTAATTAATGAAGTTTATAAATGATGTTTAAATTGAAAATTTGATTTTTATAACACTGAGTATGTGGAGACTTGTGCTGAATTTGTGTTTATGTATTCAAATTGAAATTTATGGCTTATGATCTTGGGAAGCATGCTGGCTGGATTTATATTTGTATGAAATATGTGACTGTTTCCCCTTGTCTAAGTATACTGGGTAAAATTTTATTGGCCATGTTATGCTGAAAAAATTTTGTTGATTGGTGGGTTAATTAGTCGCTGTAGTGGCGCGTTTCCGTGGACCAGCCTATTAGAGGGGCACGGTAAACCCAGTTATTGTTTTACCTAGGTATGAGAGGCGTGAAGGGTAACTCCTTAGGCAAAGATCGAGTTCACTTCACGCCGAACCACCACGTGGAGTTGAACTTAGCCAACGCCAAGGATCGGTTGTGTTTTGAACGACTAAGAAATTTTAACAGCCTTGGTGGACTCGATTAGATGATCTAATCAAGTGTCCACGAGTATGAGATTTGGCCTAAGCCTAGTTTTTACGAAAGAAATCATAAGCCTTGTGTTTTGATAAAATGAAATTGTTTTGTATGATTGTACTAAATTTGGTGTTATGAACTATATTGTGATATCGCATTTTTATATTGTCTCCATCTACTCGACTTTAGATGTCATGGATGCTATTTGTTTACTCACTGAGTTGTAAAACTCACCACCCTCAATTTCCCCCATTTCAGGCTCACAGGCATTAGTAGATAGAAAGTTTTTGTTGATGAGGAAGTTTGGAGTGGCAACCTTAATTTCCAAAAGTCCATCTCCTAGTTCCATATCTCTTTGTTTTGGGCCCGCTTAGCATTGTAAGTTAAATTTTATACTTTAGTTAACTGTATTACAGTACGTAATAATATATTTCGCTTTTATGCTACAAAAAGTATTTCCGGATATCTATATAAAAATTGATTTATAAGATTATACATTATTTTATGGAATATTTTTATTTTATTCTATTAAATATCATTTCACTTAAATTACACGTTTTAGATATCCGATTTCATTTTCGATTGTGAATTATGTATTCTCTACATATATCTAACATTTTTACCAAATTTCAAAATTTTTGACAAAAATGACCAAAACGCCCCTATGTAGTGAATTTCGTTTTTTTCACTATTTTGATCCGAAATTGGAAGAAATGCTTACAACATGAAATTAGTAAATAGAGACTCACAGGGGAGTTGAAAAACTAGTACAAGAGCCTTGCGAGGTCTCGATTTACTCTCAGGGGATGAAGGTCTATCGGGACATCGTGATAGTTGTCACGGGCTCGATGGTAGTTCCGAGTCGTGCCAGTAAGAGTTCACAGTCCTATACCTTCGTGGTCAATTGGGGGCCCACGTGTCATTGTAATTTAAATTGAATACTCTGGTTAGCTTCATTATTGTATGTATGAATTTATTTAACTTTTACGTTACAAAAAAATTGACTACTAATAACTCTATAAATATTGTTTTATAAGAAATTATATTATTTGATTGAATATTTTATTAAATATTTTTATTTTATTCTAATAGTTAAAAAATTTTTGTTTTAAATGGACATTTTAAAATGGAAAAATGTTTTTGTGGTTATAAAATATGGGTTTTCCTCTTACATATTACATTTTTAACGACTTTTGAAATTTTCGTGAAAAGTGACTAAAATGCCCCTGTGAGGTAGAAATAAATTTTCATTGTTTTTGGACGGAAAAATGGTCCATATCGTCTCAAAACATAATTTTAGTAACTGTCAATCACAGAGGAGGTAAGAAAACTGATACGACAGCCTTGCGAGGTTTCGATCGGCATTCGGGGTAAAGAATGTCTGTCGAGGCTTCGCGGCAGTTGTCACGGGCTCAAAGGGAGCATCGGGTCGTGACATTTTAGGATGTATTTAAGAGTTATTAAATCTTAAAATGTCTTAATATGGTGATTCGGAGTTCGAGGTTTGATTTGGAGTCAAATCGAGAATTTTCATAACGTAGGGACAAAATGGGAATGTTAGACAAGATTTTGACTAAGTTTGACTATGTGGAACATGATTTCAACTTGAGAAGTGAAAATTTTCAATTTCGACATTTTTAGAACATAAGGGCAAAAAGGTCATTTTATGTGTCAATAGGGACATAATTGGAATTTTTGAAATTCTTCATCACCATGACACTTGTCAAGCTCATGAATTTCACCCATCATTCTTTTAAGTGAGAAATTATATGTGGTGGAAATGAAATGCTTAATTATTAAGTATTAAACATGGACCAATTAAATATGGACAAGTGTCAAGCTTTAATATTATTTTAATTTCCGTTATAAACCCACTTGAAACGTTCCCATTCACACTCTCATGGTCAGCCAAACAAGGGAACAAAGAGGAAAAGGAAAGAACAAAACCTAGAGAAGAAAAATTCAAGAGAATTCATTGGTCTTCAAGGAATCAAGCAATTAAAAGTAAGATTTTTTTATTTTAGCTTGTGATCTACCTTTCCCATGCATTCTTTTTCATTTTCCATGGCTGAAATTCAAGTTTACATGAGGAAACCCTTACTAGCCGAACCTAAAGAAAGAGGATTTGATGATGAATTTAGTTAGATTACATGATATCTTAATGTTTTTAGTTGTTTTGTGATGTGTAGAATGAAAAAGAAGCAAGAAAATTTTATGTTCTTCAACCACCCTCATTGGTCAAATTTTTCATATGACATATTGATGATGGATTTGGTTGTATTTCAAGTTATTTAGCTAAGAATTAATGATTTATGGTGTTGGATATCAAAACTAGTTATCTAAAAGTCTAGTCCCTTTAGTAAATGGCTTGATGGAAAATGAGAAAATCACAGTAAATGGACTTGGATTTGAATCCTAATAGTATAGATGGATTTATTGGATTGTGTTGACACTGAACTGTACGTTAGTTCAGAATCAGAATGAATTTCGAAAATGGTGAAGTTAGTCAAAAATCAAGCTCATTGTAATACTTTGATGTATTGGATTATTGGAAGTGTAACGAATATATTTGGAGTTGAATCAAATGTTTTGGTTAAATCAGTAGTGTATAGTTCGAATTAGGTCGACTACAAACTCATTCCAATCACAACTGAACCTACGAAGAACACCGTCTTTAAGTGACTATTTGAACAATTCGCATGCAATCTCATGCATTCATATAGAGCCTGAAATAGTCTTACAACGATTTGGCACAAATATGTTGAATTACATGTCGTGTATTATGTATAGGTGGAGAGCCCTCTAATACGGGCAAAGATACCGTGCTAGAGGATCGAGAATAGGAGTACTCCTACCACTCCAAACTCCTGTTATTGTGAATAATTAGATGTTCATCTTAATTATCTAAAGTAGTTTATACTTGTTATTATGATTTTAAAGAATAATTGTCAAGCCCAGCCCTGAAATACTTGCCATGTCACACATGTGATGGACAACATTTTTGCATACTTGGAAAGCCCTAAAAAATCGACAAAAGTCGGTATTGTAACTAAAGGTACAACTAAGTCGATTTAAGCCTCGAACAATTTCAAATGAAGATTTTAAGATGAAATTGAGAATTTTGAAGTCCAGCAATAACTTAAAATGGTGATTCGGAGTTCGAAGGCTGATTTGGAGTCAATCTAGAATATTGACTACCTAAGGGTAAAATGGTCATTTTGCCACCCGAGGACAAAATGGAAATTTTTAGAAAATATTTTGACCACATTTGACTAAGATTGATCATTTGGAGTATAATTTGAAGTTTAGAAGTGAAAATTTTTAAATTCGGTATTTTTCGAAGTATAGTGGCAAAATGTTCATTTTGTCACCTCGGGGGCAAAATTGTAATTTTCACCACCCAACACTTGTCAATTCTATGGATTTTACTCACTTTTGGAATGGATAATTATGGCATTTTATGTGGTGGTGAATTAAGGTTTAAAGGATAAATATTTAAAAAATGGACTAAGGTAAGGTGACACTTGGCAAGTTTAGATTATTTTATTATTTTGCTATAAAAAATCAGCCCACACCATCCCATTCTCTTCATCATGGTAGGCCAAGTAAGAACAAAAGAGGGAAAGAAAGAAAAGAAACCCTAGGAGGAAAAATTAAAGAAAAAGTGTGGGATTTCAAGGGATTTAGCAAGTAAAGGTAAAATTTCTTGATTTTTACTTGTGATCTACCTTTCCCATGATTTCTTTCTCATTTTCCATGCTTAGAACTCAAGTTTGCATGATGAACCCATGCTGGCTGAACATGTAGAGAGAGAGAATGATGGTTGATTTGGTTAGATTTTGGTGTAATCTAGTGTTTTTAGTTTGTTAGTAATGTGTAGTCTAAAAATCAAGCAAGAAAATAATTTGTTCTTCATTAAATCCTTTATAGCTGAATTTCATAAGGAGAATATTGAGGGTAGAAATTGTGGTATTTTATGGTATTTTGATGGAATTTGATGATTGGTGATGTTAAAAATTAAATGGGAAAATTTGGCATGAAAATTTGAATTTTTACCTAATGTATAGACATAAGTGTTTTATGGTTCAAGACTGATAAATTAAATTACATTTACAATCATTGAGGTATTTTGGATATAATTGGAGTATTGAAAGTGAAATGGATCGAATTGGAGTTGAATTGAAGGTTTCAACAATTTAAGCCGTGTATAGGCAAGTTAGGTCAGACACCGTAATTAAACGACTGTCTCGAACCTTTCACATCCTATCTCATGCATATATATAGATAAGAGCCTGAAATAGAATTATACGACGTGACACAATATATTGAATTATGTGTCATGAATTGTATATAGGTGGTGAGCATTCTGGAAAAATACAAAGATTGTACCTGAAGACCGGGACTAGGAGTACATCGACTCTTGAAACTGTGAGTAACCTTACTATCATTTTAATTATCTAAAGTGGTTTTTATCTAATTTGGTGATTTTATGGAAAATGGATTTAAAAGGTAAATTTTCATGCTTTATAAACAAATGTATTTAAATGAAATTACTTTGTAAATTGTTTTGAAATTAATGATGATTTTGAAAATAGAGTAGCCTGCTTGTATTACAAATTGATGATTTGAATTGAATGGCTTATGGTAATATGGCATGATTGGTTGATTTGATAATTGTGTTGAGAAATACGAACTGTCTGCTTTGTCATGATAAATTGGATAATAATGAAATTGCCATGCCATGTTATTGTGATTTTATTGTTATGGTGGGGTTTATTCTACACTGCAGTCACGGGTTTCCGTGGACCAGCCTATTAGAGGGGCACGGTAAACTTGGCTGATTCTTACCTCGAATGGAGAGGCGCGTAAGGTATCTCTTGGGGTGAGGTTTAAGTTCACTTCATGCCTAACCACCATGTGGAAGTGAGACTTAGGCAACGCCTAGGAACAGTTGTGTTTTAAGCATTTATGAAATTTTCACAGCCTTGGTGGACTCGAACGAATGCCCCGGTACAAGGTATTCTCGAGTATAGGCTTTGGCATAAGCTAGGTTTTCAGGAAATCATAAGCCTTGTTGAAAATTTAATGAAATACAATGGTTTACACAGATAGGGATGAATCTTCAAGCTATGAAAAACGTATTGTGATGGGATATTTTATTTGTCTCCACTTACTCGACTTTAGATATTTTTGATGACGTATGTTTACTCTCTAGGATTTTATAATCTCACCACCCTCTTTTCCAACCATTTTAGGCTCAGGATAGTCCATAGTTAGCGGATTTTGTCAAGGACAACAGTTGGACTTGAATCATCAAAAACTATAGGTTCACAGCTTTCGACGCTTTTGGTTAGTCATGGGCCCATGTGTCACTGTAAATTAAATTTTATACTTTGGTTGTCTGTATTATAGTATGTATGAATATATTTAGCTTTTACGCTACAAAAATTATTTACCGATGACTCTATAAAAATTGTTTTATAAGAAAATAAAATATTTTATTCAATATTTTTATTTTATTCTAAAAGTTATAATTTCACTTTAAATGAATGTTTTAAACATCCAAACTTATTTTTTATTACGAAATATGTGTTCTTCACTCACATACTACATTTTTAGCCGGTTTCGGTATTTTGGAATGAAGATGACCAAAATGCCCCTGTGAAGCGAAAATTATTTTTCTATCATTTTGAGTTGGAAAAAGCTTAAGAGCCTTTAAAACATGATATTTGGTAACGATTGCTCATGGGGGAGATAAGAAAACTGATATTTAAGTCTTGCGAGGTTTCGGTCGATATTCGGGATAAGAATGTCTATCGAGACTTTGCGGCGGTTGTAACGGGCTCGATGGGAGTTTCGGGTCATGACAATAATGAACTTAAAATGTATATTTATATCTTTTACCATTTAAGTGTTGGTTAAATGAATGGGATTTATGAGCGGTTTTGAAAATGAAAACTGATTTTTGGAAATTGAATATGTGGAGACTATATTTCTACATTATATATATAAATATACATGGTTTAAGTTGGTGGCTTATGACAATGCGATGGCAATGACTGGCTGGATTTGTGGCTTTGTGAATTATATGAATTATTTTTTTTTACCTTGACAGGCTGGTTAGTATTATATTAGCCATGTCATGCTGCCAAAATTTTATCGATATGGTGGGTTATGTAATTAGCTTACTGCAGTGGGCGGGTTTCTGTGGACCAACCTATTAGAGGGGCACAGTAAACCTTGTTATATTCTACCTTGGTACGAGAGGCGCGGAGGGTATCTCCTGAGGTAGATGTTTAGCGTTCACTTCACGCCAAACCACCACGTGAAGGTGAAACTTAGCCAATGCCAAGGAACGACTATATTTTCAAACGTAAAAATATGTTTTATGTGTATAAGTTGTTTTAACAGCCTTGGTGGACTCGGTTGGATGCCCCTGCGCAAGGCATCATCGAGTACTAGTTTTGGCACGAGCTAAGTTTTTAAGAAAGTCATAAGCCTTGATGTTATTTTTGTTGAAATAAAATTGTTTTATATGGATCAAAATGAGTTTTAATGTTATGAATGGTATTATGATGGATGATTTAACTGTCTCCATTTACTTGGCTTTAAATGGTATAGATGAACGTTGCTTACTCACTTAGTTTATAAAAACTCACCCTTTCTTCCTATCCATTTCAAGCTCAAGATAGTCTGTAGACAGTTGATTTCATTGAGGAATACTTTTGGAGTTGCATCCTTAGAAAGCAAAGGTTTACAGTCCCGTACATTCTTGGTTATATTGGGGGCCCACATGTCATTGTAGAATATTTTGTATATCTGGTTGTGTGTACCATTGTATGTATGAATTTGTTTTGCTTTTATGCTACAAAAATTATTTATGCATAATTCTATAAATATTGTTTTATAAGAAAATGAAATATTTTATTTAATATTTTTATTTTGTTTGATTAACTATAATTTCACTCAAAAATAATGATTTAGACAACTAAACTTATTTTTAAACATGAAATGAATGTTTTTCACTTGTATATCATGTTTTCATCAAGTTTTGAAATTTTTGAGTAAAATGACCAAAATACCCCTATGTGGTAGAAATCACTTTTTGATTGTTTTTTATTTGAAATTAGTTTCTGTTCCTTTAAATATGATATTTAGTAATTGCTGCTCACAGGGGGAGTGGAAAACTGATGTTAAAGCCTTGAAAAGTTTCGATTGGCATTCCAGGTAATGAATGTCTATCGAAACATCGTGGCGGTTGTCATGGACTCGATGGGAGTTCCAGGTCGTGATAGAAATACCAAATGGAATCCTCATGTCAAGTCATGTTCAATGAACTTGTTTCTAGAATAAGCACATACATTGTAGTTCCAAATGTCCTTATACTTCAACCTGTGAGATCGGTTGCTTACTTTCGAAGTAAAGAATATAGAATGTACTAGTCTTTAAGCATCGTTGATGTCTAGTCTCGATGACACATAGACTAAGAACAATTTAGAGATTATGCTTTGATACATAGAGATCTCATAATTGTATCACTTTATAATTCTCTTACAAGGCATATTAATCTTATTGACTTTATCCAATAGACTTCTAAGCATAGCCTTATTGATGAAGAAAAACCTCTAATTATTTGGAATGAATGATATGATTACATGATTAAGTCTAAGCCTTGATCAATCCGATTGGCTTCAAGGTTTATTCCAACAGATCTAAAAGATGTTCAAAGTAAAGCTCAAACCTTTTTTACATATATAAGAGTGAATCACACTTGAAAAGAGAACTTTATAACATTTCTTGGCTCTAATTTTCCTCTTGGATGGTTCTCTCTTACATTTATGACCTTTTAAATGTAAAACACAGCTATATAAAATATATGCCATGTTATCCATGTGCTGGATGGAATGTTTGTATACTTGAATGCCTCGGAAAGGTGTTAAAAGTCGGTATTGTACCTAGAGGTACAAATAAGTGGAATTATGCCTTGAACTAGTTAAATTAGGGATTTTAGAGTGAAATTGGGAATTTGACAGTCTAGGGATAATTTAAAATGGCAATTCGGAGTTCAAGTGCTGATTTGGAGTCAATCAGGAATATTGACTGATTAGGGGCAAAATGGTCATTTTGCCACCTAAAGTTGAAATTTGGGTATTTAATAGAATTTGTTGACCAAGATTAATCATTTCAAGTATAATATGGTGTTTGGCAGTGAAAAATTGTAATTCTCCGTATTTTTGGAGCCTAGGGGTAAAACGGTAATTTTACCACCTGAGGACAAAATGGGAATTTGTAAAAAAGATTTGGACCCCATTTGACTAAGATTGATCAATTGGAGGGTAATTTGAGGTTGAAAAGTGAAAAAGATGTAATTCTGGTACTTTTCGGAGTATAGGGGCAAAATCGTAATTTTACCACTTCGGGGGTAAAATGGTAATTTTCACCCCCTAACACTTGTCAAATTTGTGGATTTTATTTATTGTGGGAATGGATGAATATGGCATAATGTGTGGTGGAAAATTTAAGTGCAAAAGTCAAATAATTAAATTATGGACCAATGTGAGACCCTGTCTAATTTGTTAAAAGCCGGTATTGTACCTATTGGTACAATTAAGTTAAATCGAGCTTCAAACTAGTTTAATAAAAATTCTGAGAGGAATTTCAAAATTCTGAGAGCCACAGAATAGCTCAGAATAGTGATTCAGAGTTCAAGGTCCAGTTTGGAGTCAATCGGGAAAATTAACCGGTTAGGGACAAAACGGTCATTTTCTCATTTGTTGATTAATGGAGATTTTTAATCAAGATTTGATCACATTGGACCAAAAATAATTTTTATGAAATACAGTTATGATTATTGGATTATAAAATGATGTTTAGCAGTGTAAAATGGTGATTCTCGATGTTTTTGGAGCACAAGGGCAAAATGGTAATTTTGCCACAAGAGTACTAAACGTGAATTTTTTTGAAAGGATTTTGTCCCATTTGGTTAATATGGATTAATATTAGTGTTATTTGAGGTTGGACAGTGAAAATAATGAAATTCTAGTACATTTCGGAGTATAGGGGTAAAATCGTAATTTTTCCATCTCGGGGGCAAAACCGTAATTTTCCACCACCAGAATAAATTTTTCCAGCCATGATCATCTTTGGATCAGATTTGGACTTGATTAATCAAGTGGTGGAAAAAGAATGAGAAGAAAAGTCAAAAAAGTAAAGAAATTGGGCCAATGGCATAATGCCATATGGCAACTTGTTTATTTTATTATAAAGGCCATAAAAATCAGCCTTAACCCTCATTTTCTCTCTCTAAATTCTGGACAAAAACCGATTGAAGGGAAGAAAAGAAGAACAAAGGGAAAACCATAAAAACCTAGACAAAAAATCCATAGATTTCAAGTGTTTTCCAAGATTCAAGCAAAATAAAGGTAACTTTTCTTTAGATTTACTCTAACCCTAGCTTACCTATGCTTTTGTTCTTGATTTCCATGCTTGAATATTGAGATATCATGATGAAAGGAATTCTGAAAAATGGGTATGAATAAGGATTTGATGTTGGATTGGATTGAATTTAGACTATGCTAGTGTTTAGAGGTAGTTAAGCATGATTATGAACAAAAATGGAAGAAAGAAATTGAATCTCATGGTTGTTATTCATTAGGCCGAACCTAGGGTGGAGAATGCATGAGGAAATTGGTTCATTTCAAATGAAATGATTTCATTTGAAATGAAAGAAATTAGAAAATGACAAATTCAAGTGAAAAATGTAGTAGAAAAATTTTCAGTGCTAATGCACTGTATTGGCCGAATTTTTTCATAAAGAAATGAAAAAGGTTGAATGCTGAAATTGTTATTAATTAAATGGTTTGTGGTGAATTAAGGTATTAGAAAAAGAATGGATCAATTTGGAATCAAATTGGACATAATAGCCGATTAATCGGGTAATCGGTCGAAATTAGGCAATACCGCGTTAAAGCGATAATCGGACGCATTTTTGCCTTTGCGTATCATACATTAGCAATTTAAATTAGTTTATATTAGTTTGGGGGCAATATAGTAAATTTCTTAATTTTATTCTGTGTTAAGGTGGTGAGAAGTCCGAGAAAGGCAAAGGAATTGTGATTGAGGATTGTTAATCCGAGTGCATCCGGATTTGTAAAACGGTGAGTGAACTTGCATTTCAAATTATTTGGGGAATGCACATTGTATTGAAATAGATGATTAAATGATTTATTCAAAGTTTTAAAAATATGTGCCGGGAACAAGCCCTTGATAAAAATGATTTTATGTGATGAAATTATGTGATATGTATGAAGGCATGAAATTATGTGTTCTTATAACATGTTGGCACATATGTGTGAATATGTGTGATGTATTGATATTTGATATTGTTGATATATATATATATATATGTAAATGTACATGTGCACGATGTGGGGGGATGCACTTGAGTTGGTGAGATTGAGTGATATTGTTAGTGCACGAGGTGCACATGATAACTCCAACTATGTGCACGATGTGGGGGGATGCACTTGAGCTGGTGAGATTGTGTGATATTGTTAGTGCATGAGGTGCACATGATAACTCCAGCTATGTGCACGATGTGGGGGGATGCACATGAGCTGGTGAGATTGAGTAGTATTGTTAGTGCACGAGGTGCACATGATGACTCCAGCTATGTGCACGATGTGGGGGGATGCACATGAGCTGGTGAGATGGTGGGATATTGTATTTATCTGTGTGCATATGTATGAAATTGATTATTCCTTCATTATAAATTAAATCGATGTGAGTGGAAGGGTTTGATAATAAATTGGATCAAAATGAATGTGTTCCAAATGTATGCATCATATTTTTAACCCTTCCTGATATTATGGCTTGTTCCTACCTAATGTTTGCTCACTGAGTTTTGTACTCACCATTTTCAAAAATTCATGTTTTCAGAGCAGGAGATTGTAGATTCCTAGATCGCGGGATCACTATAGTTCATCTCCTGGTAGGTGTCCGGCATTCAGTAGTTGCCTGTTTTTATTGTAAATATCTCCGCTAGAAGTCGTGGGTGTTTATTGTATTGTGAATACAATCTAATTATGTGAATATGTGTAAGCAATGTGAATTGCTAAATACATGACTGATATAGTGCATGTATATTAATGTCGATAATGCCATTGTGAATTGGCCGTGTTCACACTCGGGAAAAGATGTGTGTGTGTATGTATGATTGGTTATACCACTGTTAATTGGCATTGTATGCACACTGGGTGCATTACGTGTGGATGCCTCACACGAGCATGTATGGAATAAAGTAAGTGAAAATAGGCTTGCTTGGGCTTAGTGAGCTATGCTCATTAGGTCCTTGCGCCGGTCATGGCCCGGGAATTGGGTCGTGACAACCAATTACATTATGCCGTGTGTCAAGCTTTTAGCTATTTAATATTTTCTTTATAAAAAGCAAAAAAATCAGCCCATTTCAACCCTCATGGTCGGCCAAAGAGAGGAAAGACAAAAAAACAAGAAAAACAAACCCTGAGTGGAGAAAATCAAGGAGAAAGTGTGAAAATTCAAGGAATTAAGCTAGGTAAGGTGAAATTTCTTTAATTCTACACTACCCATGCTTTATTTTCTCATTTCCATGGTTCAATTGCATGTTTTCATAACGGATTCAAGGCTGGTCGAATGGGTATGTGTCACGACCCAATTCCTGGGCCATGACCGATGCAAGAACCCAATTAGCATAGCTCACTAAGCTCAAGCAAGCCTATTTTCATTTATTTTACTCCACGTATGATCGTCTGAGGCATCCACACGCAATGCACCCAGTGCACACAAAGCCAATTCCCAATGACATTATAGATAAAATATGTACATACATACCAGTCAAACATAAACTTTGACAATGTATATTACATGTACCTAACCACAATACAAAAGGCCCATGAATTCCAGCGGAGAAATTACAAGAAAAACAAGCAACTATTGAATGCCGGACACTTACCAGGAGATGAACTACAATGATCCCGCGATCTAGGAATCTACAAACTTCTGGTTTGAAAACATGAATTTTTGAAAACGATGAGTATAATACTTAGTGAGTGAATATTATAAGGGAACAAGCAATCTCAATCAGGAAATTTGACAATAATGATGCACCGGTTGAAAACGAGACAATTTTTTTTATCTAACTAATATTTAAACCCTTTCCACTCACCTCGGGATTTATTCTAGCTGGATAGCAAAATCGACAATTATCGCTGCAGTTGGAAGGCATTCTTGTTGCATCGAAAAGTAATCATAACTTGTCGCAAAACGAGGGTTTCGCTCAACCGTATGAGGGTTTCGTGTTAAACCCTTTTTCCACAATTTAAAACAATTCGCATACCATACAATCACACATATATTCCCAAATACATAAGCAATCATATACACCGTTAAATCTTCACTATCCTTAGTGGTAAAAAAAAGCATTTATCAGGGAACTTGGCAAGCAGTATCACTCAGCTTCGTTACCAAGCTCCTAGGCAGAAATCATTTCGTAAGGGGTATCACTCAGCATCCCTTCCAAGCTCATGGGCAGAAATTATTTGGTAAAGGGTATCACTCAGCCTCCCTTCCAAGTTTTCGGGTGGGAAATTTCTCGGTGAGGGGTGTCACTTAGCATCCCTCTTTACACACCATTACAGACATGTACATTACCCATTCCACACCTGCAGGATTACATCAAATTCATATAAGTTCTTAACAATACAAGTAAGCATCATATAGAGGAGCATAATTCAACACAATCAATTTCACATCAGTGAAAATAATATTTCACGAAAAGCTTGTTCCCATGGTACTCGTTCTTTTTAAAGAAGATTGAATAATATAGTTCAAGCATTTTATTCAAATATGTTTATATTTCCCAAAACCATTTTGAAATGCAAATTCACTCATAGGTTTTCCGGGAGTCAAATTCGAATGCTTCGACTGCTAATCCTCGAGTGCGATTTTCTTACCTTTATCAGAAATCTCACCACCTTGACAAATAGCACAATAATTTAATTATTATATTGGTGTTAATTAGGTATAAAATTAACCTAATTTCTATATGGATGCATAGAATACTCGGTCAATCGCTTAAACGCGGTGTTAACCTAATTTGGCCGATTACCCGATAAATTGGCCAATGCGTTCGATTTGATTCCAAATTGCACCATTCTTTTTCTAATGCCTTAATTCACCACATACCATTTAACTAGTGCCAATTTCAGCTTTAAAACTTTTCCATTTCTTCATGGAAAAATTCAGCCATTATAGTACATTAGCACTATAATTTTTCCTACTTAAAATTTTCACCTTAAATCGTCATTTTTCCAATTCATTTCATTTTTCAAACACAACCTATGATATTCGGCCTTGAAAGATTCATGGGGAAAATCAAGTTTTTTCTTACGGTTTTGCTTACTAACATGCTAAACTATCTCTAAACACTAGCATAGTCTAAAATCAAGCCAATCCAACATTAATTCCTCTTCCATACCCATTTTTCAGAATTGAATTCATCATTATAACTTAATATTCAACCATGGAAATCAAGAACAAACGCATAGGTTAGCTAGGGATCAAGGAGAATTAAAGAATTTCAAACTTACCTAGCTTGTTTCCTTGATTTCTTCACTTTCTTTTTGATTTTCCACCTAGGTTTTCTTGTTTTTCCCTTTGTTCTTCCTTTGTTCTTGTTGCTGGTGGCTTAGGCTGAATATGGTGAGGAAATTAGGGATTTAATGGGTTGATTTTTCTAGAAAATGATATAATAATCAAGCATGCCATGTGTCACATGCTTATTTGCCCATTTTTTTAACTTTTTTTACTTTTTCTTCTAAATTTTTTCACCACATGATTAGTCAAAGTCAAGATATGAATAAAAGATGACCATGGCTTGAAAAAATTGTTCTAGTGGTGGAAAATTACCGTTTTGCCCCTAAGATGGTAAAATTACAATTTTGCCCATATACTCCGAAATGTACCGAAATCACATTGTTTTCACTTTCTAGCCTCAAATAACACCAATATTGATCAGTTTTAATCAAATGGGACAAAAATCTTTACAAAAAAATTCTCGTTTGGTCATCTACTGGTAAAATTACTATTTTGCCCTTATGCTCCAAAAATATCGAGAATCGTAATTGTTCACTACTAAACATCATTTTATACTCCAATAATCTTAATTATATTTCATATAATTATTTTTGGTCCAATGTGATCAAATCTTGGCTAAAATCTCCATTTTGTCATCAAATGGTAAAATGATCGTTTCGTCCCTAATCGATCAATTTTCCTGATAGACTCCAAACTGGACCTTGAACTCCGAATCACTATTCTAAGTCATTCTGGGGGTTTTAGGATTTTCAAATTCCTCTTAGAATTTCTATTTGAACTAGTTCAAGGCTCCATTTAACTTAGTTGTACCACTCGGTACAATACCATCTTTTAATCGAGCTTGACAAGGTCTCATAGTATGGTGAAAGAATGATATTGGAATTAGTTGATTTTGAGTTATGTTAGTGTTTTGAGTTAGTTAATCATGTCTAGAAGCAAAACAACAAGGAAAATTTTCATTTCCCCCACTAACCTTCAATGGCCGAACCTTACATGTTGTGTAGGAATGATGGATTTGATTTATTTGCAAGAGAATTGGTTGAGAAATGATAGTTTGTGGTGTGAAAATCAAGTAGGAAAATTTTCAATGCTAGTGCACCACAATGGCCGAATTTTTCCATGAGAAAGTGTGAAGGTGGATATGCTGAATTTTGTGTTATTTAGCTTATGTTTGGTGATTTGAAGTATTAGAAAAGAAATAAAACAATTTGGAGTTAAATTGGACACAATGGCCATTAAATCGGGTAATAGGCTGAATTAGGTCAACACTACGTTTAAGTGATAATCGAACAAATTGGCATTTCATATCATGCATTGATAATCTAAATTAGTTTATTACAAATTAGGGGCAATGTAGTAAATTTCTTGAATTCATATTGTGTAAAGGTCGTGAGACTTTCGATAGAGGCAAGGAAATTGCACCCGAGAATTCGTAGTCGAAGAATTAGAATTCAGTTCTCAAAAACGATAAGTAAACTTATTATCGCCTTAATTAGCTAGAGTAGTTTTTATCCAATTTGGTGATTTTGTGGAAAAATAAAATTTATTAGTGAATTGCCTTGATTTATGAGAAAAATAAGAATTTATGAAATAAAATGAATTTTTATAAATTGATTTGAAAATTGAATATTGGATTTGAAATTAGAGTAATTGGAGACCCTTTGCTATGTTATAAATTATGATCTAAACTAGATGGCTTATGATAAATTGGCATGTTTGGCTGAATTGATTTTTATGTTGAAAATTATGAATTTTCTGCTTTGTCTGAATAGACTGTGTAATGAATTAATTGCCAAATCATGCAATTGGATATTTCATTGATTGGTGGGTTATAGAATTCTCACGACAGTGACGGGTTTCGGTGGACCAACCTATTTAGAGGGGCACAGTAAAACCCATTATATTATACCTTTTATGAGAGGCGCGAAGGGTAACTCTTGAGGTATGACCGAGTTCAGTTCATGCTGAACCCCCACGTGAGAATGAACTCAACCAATGCCAAGGATCGGCTGCATTTTAAGAAATTATGAAATTTCAATAGCCTTGTCGGTCTCGGTCGAATACCTCTGATCAAGGTGTCACTGGGTATGATTTTGTTGGCATAAGCCAAGTCTTTAAAAAAACATAAGCCATATTAATTTCTCGAACAAAATGAATTTATATTACTTAGTGAAAAGAACTGAAGTGTTATGAACCGTTTTACGATGGTTTATTTAATCGTCTCTATTTACTTGCCTTTTAGATAGTTTAGATGGTATCTGTTTACTCATTGGGATTTTATAATCTCACTCCCTTCATTTCCTCACATTTTAGGCTCAGGAAATTCCATAGTTAGTAGATTTTGTCAAGGATCATTAGTTGGACTTGAATCAGCAAAAGCTGTAGGTTCTCAACTTTAGATGTATTTTCGTTAGTTGTGGGCCCACATGTTACTGGAATTTAAATTTCATACTTTGGCTATTTGTATTATAGTATATAAGAATATTTAGCTTTAACACTGCGAAAATTATTTACCGAGGGCATTATAAAAATTGTTTTATAAGAAAATACATTATTTTATTGAATATTTTATTATATTCAAATAGTCAAATTTTTACTTCAAACGAACGTTTTAGATACTTAAAATTATTTTTAATCACTAAATATATGTTTTCTACTCATCTACTACGTATTTAGCCAGTTTTGAGATTTTCAAAGAAAAATGACGAAAATGCCCCTGTGAGCCGAAAAATAATATTTGAATGTTCTGATTTGAAAATGACTTGAAATCCTTTGAATTATGATATTTGATAACTATTGCTCATTGGGGAAGTGCGAAAGTTGATGCTAAGCCTTGCAAGGTTCCGGTCGGCATTCCGGATAATGAGTGCCTATCGAGACGTCACGACCATTGTCACGGGCCCGATGAGGAGTTCCGGGTATTGATAATTCTAGTGGTATCAGAGCATGGTTTAAAGATCAGAGATTTTGGTTTTAAAGCCTTTGATTTTAAAGCTTTTGATTTTAAAGTGTTTTAAAATTTTACAGTGTCAGTATGACCCCAAGTTAGGTTAGGTTATGTTAGGTTAAATGGGATACATAAACGAGTAAGTAATTACAATTTGATTATGTATAGGTTTTGAGGTACGGTGATTACCGGTCCATCATGTCTAGAAGAAATGACGATCTTGATACCTTTCAGAGTAATAGTGAGGGATCATTGAACTCTACAACTAGGAGCCATAGGCGCTCGGTACCGAGCAGTCCCAAAAGATATCCGTTTAGAGTTCCTAATAATTGGACTCCAGCGGATTTGAGATCACTGGTTCAGAGACAAGAAAGTTCTAGTGCTAGCGGAACTGATGAAAGTGCTAGCAGTAATGATGTCAACGTAAGAATAAGGAATTCCCACTTGAAAGAGGTTGGGAGATGTTCTGAGGCAAGGGAAAGAATGAGGATGGCAGGAGAAGATTTTCATAATTGGAGAGCACCTACATCGGTTATAAGACATTTTCCTTATGGGTGCAGAAGAAACGCAGCACCAGTAAGTGAAGAGGAAAGTAGAAGGATCAGACAAGCTTGGATTGGGGAACAAAGAGAAAAATTTCAAGAAATGAAAAAGAATTTGGAAAAGGATCTTGAGGAAAAACGAGAGTATAATTTTAACACTCTCGTTGAGTTTTGTACTGACCTGACTTTAGGGAGTTGTAGTGAAAAAGGAAATAGCCGTAGTTATCTATGTAAAAGAACAAAGAGTTGTTTTGTTTTATATGACTTGTACAAACTATAAGGTAACTGTTTAAATGGTTTAACATGTATAATAATCTTTTGGTATGACAAAAATAGACCAGTAAAATCGTTATTGTGGAAGAATAATTATTTTAGCGGCTTGGTCGAATATTTTACATAAGTATGATGGACTGATGAAGAAAGATAATAATGAATTAAGTAACTACAAAGCCTAATAAGAAATTATTCATTTTATAAATGTGATTAATCAATAATTGATGAATAAGGCTGAACTCTTGACGATAGGTGATATGTAATCTGGAGTATACATAATTAAGAGCAAATTGGAAATCAATATTTAATAAAATTGCACTGAATATCATAATAGAGGTATATGAATGTTAACAGTAAAATATATTCAAAGCAAGATATGTGGCGACTAAGGACTTTGATCAAGAGCTATAATAGGAAGTTAACTCTACAAATGGCAGTCTCCACGATTATAACGAGTATGGAGGAACATAACGCTGTGATACGATATGGTGAAGTTATCGTATATTATGGAAAGAACATTCTAAAGAGGAATTTGGTGATTGATGACAAGTGTTATAGGATAAAATGAAGTTGAAAATATTTACCACACCTATCAGTTGTGATAAGCACAAAGAAATATAAATGGTTATAGAAAAATTGTAATGTAAGCTTGGAGAAAAACCAATCGGAGAAAGATGGCTAAGGTAATAACCTTAGATTGGAATGCAATGTGACAAATGCGAAGTTGAATGTATAAATTGGATTGAAGTTATTGAAACTAATTTAAAATCTTGTTAATTGGAGTTTTTAAGTTTTTGAAAAGTATCAATATGAAGGAATTGTAGATTGTCTTTATTGCTTTACATATATATATAAGCACATAAAGGAAGGGAAGTTAAATGATTTCCGAGATGAACAAGTAAGGATGAATTAATATGTGGAATGTCAAGATGAATAATATGATGAATAAAGTCAAATCTTAAGAAATAAAAGACACAAGAAATTAAGCCTTGTTAAAAGTTAAAGAGAAAGTGACAAAAAAGTTAGACGAATGTACGAGATATCGATAAGAAATAATGATACCAGGTAATGAAAATGTAAATGGAAATTTCTAAATATTGTTTTGACCCTGTTGGAAGGAAAGGATTAGTAACAACACAACCAAACAAATACTTATGTGCATGAAGATAAATGCACTATGATAATTGAGTTTGTTATGCCTATAAATAAATGGTGCTGGGATTTCAAAATATTTTATATGTGAATAAGTGATGAAAATGTATAGTAGCTTAGAGGAAACTAGTGTTGATTTCAAGTAAGTGGCTGTAAGATTCCAAAAAATTAATTTGATCTATTATGGTTTATAGATATAAGCATATGAATTAACTCAAGAGTGAGCATCAATGATTACTATAATTAATGTGGGGTCATGAAGTAAAAAGTTAGTGAATAAATTTACTCAATGGGTAAGCTTGAGTTTTGCTATGCATAGTATGGAGAGTTACAGGATTAAAGGACGAGATGTTGTGAAATGGTTAAAGGCGTTTCTTTCAGGGTAAGAAAAAGTCCTGGGTTCGAACCTTCTTGTGTCATACCGCAGGCTGTAGGCTGCAAGGAAAGCCGAGCTGGAGGGATGGGGACCCAGACATAACAATATTTTGGAGAAATAATCTTTCAAGGAGGATGCCACATGTGGAATTAGCAGCTTGAGATTAAATGACTCGGGAATGTTGGATCTAGTCTAAGTGTCATATAGAGTTTTATAATTGAAATTGATATATATATATATATATTACTTGAAAGATCAATTTAAAAGTCTATTTGCTTTAAAGTGTGACTTATGACACGAATGATCAAGTCAAGTCACGTCTTTGAAGTATCAATGATATTGTAATGCAAGGACATATAACACAATGAAACCTAAGTGTATGATTGGAAACGATAGGAAATGAGTACAAACACATAAATGATGTCAAGCTATGAGGAATGTGGATATCCAGATGTGTATACACATACGTACATATGGAGTCAATAATATAATCAACTAGGGTAAAGAATTACTCTTAGAGATTCCGAAATTGAACTTGATATATTTGATGAGTTATATAGAAAATAAAATGATCAGAAGTTTTATCAGAAGCAGAATTATATCGACTTGAGGGAATTTTTGGAAATAATTAAAGAAATGTAATCTATGTCATGATCAAGCTATATAAGATGGACTAATATGATTAAGAAGGTGGAAGTTATATAAATGTGAGACAAATGCGAAATATGTGGAAATAATTAAGACTATTAAATTTCTTTAAAGTTGAGAATACACATAGAAATGAATATGGCATGCAAAGGATGTTGCAAACTATATAATAGTGTGAAGATATGAATGAATGAATACTGAAAGGTTGATAAGGAATGAAGAAATAAGATGACGATTGATACACATAAATATGTATAAAATGTGATCAAAATTGGAATGATTGAGGTGGACTTGTGGTTCAAATTTAATGATGGTAATAAAGACATATTTGAAGTCTCGATATAAGAGATCATGACTGTGAAAGATATTACAGATATGATTTTAAAGGACAATGCTAGACAATAGTGAAGCACTCAAGTCGAATTGGAGGTAATTGAGGTGAACGAATCAAAATTCCTATGAAAGATGATAATATAGGAAATTGAGTGTCAAGTGAAAGATTAATACCCTCATCTTCTCTTTAAGTTTGATCAGTGAAATTTTGAGGATAAAATTTTATTTTAAGGAGGGTAGTGCTGTAAAACCCAGCTATATAAAATATATGCCATGTTATCCATGTGCTAGATGGAATGTTTGTATACTCAAATGCCTCGGAAAGGTGTTAAAAGTCAGTATTGTACCTAGAGGTACGACTAAGTGGAATTATGCATCGAACTAGTTAAAATAGGAATTTTAAAGTGAAATTGGGAATTTGACAGTCCAGAGATCATTTAAAATGGTAATTCGAAATTCAAAGGCTGATTTGGAGTCAATCGAGAATATTGACCGATTAAGGGCAAAATGGTCATTTTGCCACCTAAAGTTGAAATTTGGTTGTTTAATGAAATTTTTGACCAAGATTAATCATTTGAAGTATAATATGGGGTTTGGCAGTGAAAAATTATAATTCTCAGTATTTTTGGAGCATAAGGGTAAAACGGTAATTTTACCGCTCGAGGAGAAAATGGAAATTTTTAGAAAAGATTTTGACCCCATTTGACTAAGATTGATCAATTGTAGGGTAATTTGAGGTTGAAAAGTGAAAAAAATGTAATTCTGGTACTTTTCAGAGTATAGGGGCAAAATCATAATTTTGCCACCTCAGGGGCAAAATGTTAATTTTCACCCCCCAACACTTGTCAAATTTGTAGATTTTATTTATTGTGGGAATGGATAAATATGGCATAATGTGTGGTGGAAAATTTAAATGCAAAAGTCAAATAATTAAATTATGGACCAATTACATTATGCCATGTGTCAAGCTTGTAGGTATTTAATATTTTCTTTATAAAAAGCATAAAAATCAGCCCATTTCAAACCCCATGGTCGGCCAAAGAGAGGAAAGAAAGAAAAACAAGAAGAACAAACCCTAGGTGGAGAAAATTAAGGAGAAAGTGTGAAAATTCAAGGAATTAAGCTAGGTAAGGTGAAATTTCTTTAATTTTCTTTCAAATCTACACTACTTATGCTTTTTTTTCTCATTTCCATGGTTAAATTGCATGTTTTCATAATGAATTCAAGGCTGGCCGAATGGGTATGGTGAGAGAATGATGTTGGAATTGGTTGATTTTGAGTTATGTCAGTGTTTTGAGTTAGTTAATCTTGTCTATAAGCAAAACAACAAGGAAAAATTTCATTTCCCCCACTAACCTTCAATGGTTGAACCTTACATGTTGTGTAGGAATGATGGATTTGATTTATTTGCAACAGAATTGGTTGAGAATTGATAGTTTGTGGTGTGAAAATCAAGTAGGAAAAATTTCAGTGTTAGTGCACCAAAATGACCGAATTTTTCCATGAGAAAATGTGAAGGTGGATATATTGAATTTTGTGTTATTTAGCTTATGTTTGGTGATTTGAAGTATTAGAAAAGAAATTAAACAATTTGAAGTTAAATTGGACACAATGGCCATTAAATCAGGTAATAGGCCGAATTAGGTCAACACTGCGTTTAAGTGATAATCGGACAAATTGGCATTTCATATCATGCATTAATAGTCTAAATTAGTTTATTACAAATTAAGGGCAATGTAGTAAATTTCTTGAATTCATACTGTGTCAAGGTGGTGAGACTTTCAATAGAGGCTAGGAAATTGCACTGCAAATTTCGTAGTCGAAGAATCGAAATTCGATTTTCAAAAACGGTGAGTAAACTTATTATCGCCATAATTATCTATAGTAGATTTTATCCAATTTGGTGATTTTGTGGAAAAATAAAATTTATTAGTGAATTGCCTTGATTTACGAGAAAAATAAGAATTTATGAAATAAAATGAATTTTTATAAATTGATTTGAAAATTGAATACTGGATTTGAAATTAGAGTAATTGGAGACCCTTTGCTATGTTATAAATTATGATCTAAACTAGATGGCTTATGATAAATTGGCATGATTGGCTGAATTGATTTTTATGTTGAAAATTATGAATTTTCTGCTTTGTTTGAATAGACTGTGCAATGAATTAATTGCTAAATCATGCAATTGGATATTTGATTGATTGGTGGGTTATAGAATTCTCACTACAGTGACGGGTTTTCATAGACTAACCTATTTAGAAGGGCACGATAAAACCCATTATATTATACCTCTGATGAGAGGTGTAGACGGTAACTCCTGAGGTATGACCAAGTTCACTTCATGTCGAACCCCCACGTGAGAGTGAACTCAGCCAATGCCAAGGATCGACTGCATTTTAAGAAATTATGAAATTTCAACAGCCTTGACAGTCTCGGTCGGATACCTCTGATCAAGGTGTCACCAAGTATGATTTTGTTGGCATAAGCCAAGTCTTTAAGAAAACATAAGCCATATTAATTTCTCGAACATAACGAATTTATATTAACTAGTGAAAAGAACTAAAGCGTTATAAACCATTTATGATGGTTTATTTAATCGTCTCCATTTACTCGCCTTTTAGATAGTTTAGATGGTTTCTGTTTACTCATTGGGATTTTATAATCTCACCCCCCTCATTTCCTCACATTTCAGGCTCAGGAAATTTCATAGTTAGCAAATTTTGTCAAGGACCATCAGATGGACTTGAATCGGCAAAAGCTGTAGGTTCTCAGCTTTCGATGTATTTTGGTTACTTGTGGGCCCAGTGTCACTGGAATTTAAATTTCATACTTTGGCTATTTGAATTATAGTATGTAATAATATATTTAGCTTTTACGCTGCAAAAATTATTTACCGATGGATTTAGAACAATTATTTTATAAAAAAATAGATTATTTTATTGAATATTTTATTATATTCAAATAGTCAAATTTTTACTTCAAACGAACATTTTAGATACTTAAATTTATTTTTAATCAGTAAATATATGTTTTCTACTCACCGACTATTTTTTTAGCCAATTTTGAGATTTTCGACGAAAAATGATGAAAATGCCCTTATAAGCTGAAAAATAATATTTTAATATTCTAATTTGGAAATGACTTGAAATCCTTTGAATTATGATATTTGATAACTATTGCTCACTGAAGAAGTATGAAAGCTGATGATAAGCCTTGTAGGGTTCCAGTCGGCATTCCGGATAATGAATGCCTATTGGGACGTCGCGGCGATTGTCACGGGCCTGATAAGGAGTTCCGGGTCATGACATTAAAGCTCTTTAAATACTTGGAGGATAGTTTCTAGCCATTAAACATAGTTTTGAATTGTTATAGCCTTTATTTTCTCTTTTAGTGGATTGTTTTAAAATTACTGATAGTAACTCTTTAATTATCTAAAATGACCTTTAATAGATAAAAGCCTTTCTATTTGGTTGTCTATCTTACAGCGTTAATTAGTTAAAAAGGAATTTAATTGATTAAGACCATTTTGTCTTTAGACTCCTTCAACTGATGTTTTTCACCAACCTGCTTCTAATCAATTAATCCTCCCTTCAACTAATTGAAGTTTATCTTCATTTAACTTTAATCGATTAAAATAAAGTTGAACCAATTAAAAAAAATCTTCAAACCTGACTTTTTTCATTTGGTGCCTTTCAACGGTCAATATTATTTTGGATTTGAATTTAGGCACTTTTAGGTATTTCCAGTTTGAACTTTAATCGATTAAATTTTTCAGTTAATCGATTAACATGCTTCTATTTGGCAACTAATACTTTCTTAATCTATTAAGCCTTGTGCTAACTAATTAAAACTTTTTTACTTCACTTTAATGTAGTGCATAATACTGGTTAATTGATTAAAAATCCCTGTTTATTGATTAAAATAAATCTACATTCATTGAGTTCATTCTTCTGTACTTGTGTCACGACCCAATTCCCGGGCCATGACTGGCGCAAGGACCCAATGAGCATAGCTCACTAAGCCCAAGCAAGCCTATTTTCACTTATTTTATTCCACATATACTCGTGTGAGGCATCCACACGTAATGCACCCAGTGTGCATACAAAGCCAATTAACAATGGCATTATCAACATTAATATACATGCACGATACCAGTCATGTATTTAACAATTTACATTGCTCACACATTTACATTCGTACCAGTCAGATATAAACTTTGACAATGTACATTACATGTACATAACCACCTTACAAAAGCCCATGACTTCCAGCGGAGACAATTACAGTAAAGGGGACTACTACCGAATGCCAAACACATACCCAGGAGATGCACTATGGGGACTCCTCGATCTAGGGTCCAACAGGCTCTTGATCTGAAAACATGAATTTTTTTATAAAACGTGAGTACAATACTCAGTGAGTGAATATTAGAAGGGAACAAGCAATATTAGCCAGGACATTTGATAACCATGATGCACTGGTTAGAAACGAGACAGTTTTTTATCTAACTAATATTTAAACCCTTTCCACTTACCCCGAGATTTATTCTAGCTAGATAGCAAAATCTACAATTTTCGCTGCAGCTGGAAGGCATTCTAGTTGCAGCGAAGAGTAATCATTACCCATCGCAGAACGAGGGTTTCACTTAACCGTATGAGGGTTTCGTATTAAACCCTTTTTCCACAATTTAAAACAATTCATAGACCATACAATCACACATATATTCACAAATACATAAGCAATCATATACACTGCTAAATATTCACTATCCTTAGTGGAAAAAAATTTATTAGGGAACTTGGCAAGCAGTATCACTCAGCTTTGCCGCCAAGTACCTGGGCGAACATCATTTGGTAAGGGGTATCACTCAGCATCCCCTCCAAGCTCATGGGCAGAAATCAATTGGTAAGGGGTATCACTCAGCATTTCTTCCAAGTTTCCAAGCGAGAATTTCTCGGTGAGGGGTATCACTCAACATCCCTCTTTACACACCATTACATACATGTGCATTACCCATTCCACACATGCAGAATTACATCAAATTCACATATGTGACAACATGTTATTAGAACACGTAATTTAATGCCTTCAAGCATACCACATAATTTCATCACATAAAATCATTTTTATCAAGGGCTTGTTCCCGGCACGCATTTTTAAAACTTTGAATAAATCATTTAATCATCTATTTCAATACAATGTGCATTCCCCAAATAATTTGAAATGCAAGTTCACTCACCGTCTCACAAATCCAGATGCACTCGGATTAATAGTCCTCAATCACGATTCCTTTGCCTTTCTCGGACTTCTCACCACCTTAACACAGAATAAAATTAAGAAATTTACTATATTGCCCCCAAACTAATATAAACTAATTTAAATTGCTAATGTATGATACGCAAAGGCAAAAATGCGTCCGATTATCGCTTTAACGCGGTATTGCCTAATTTCGACCGATTACCCGATTAATCGGCTATTATGTCCAATTTGATTCCAAATTGATCCATTCTTTTTCTAATACCTTAATTCACCACAGACCATTTAATTAATGCCAATTTCAGCATTCAACTTTTCCATTTCTTTATGGAAAAATTCAGCCAATACAGTGCATTAGCACTGAAAATTTTTCTACTACATTTTTCACTTGAATTTGTCATTTTCTAATTTCTTTCATTTCAAATGAAATCATTTCATTTGAAATGAACCAATTTCCTCATGCATTCTCCACCCTAGGTTCGGTGTAATGAAGAACAACCATGAGATTCAATTTCTTTCATCCATTTTTGTTCATAATCATGCTTAACTACCTCTAAACACTAGCATAGTCTAAATTCATTCCAATCCAACATCAAATCCTTATTCATACCCATTTTTCAGAATTCCTTTCATCATGATATCTCAATATTCAAGCATGGAAATCAAGAACAAAAGCATAGGTAAGCTAGGGTTAGAGTAAATCTAAAGAAAAGTTACCTTTATTTTGCTTGAATCTTGGAAAACACTTGAAATCTATGGATTTTTGTTTAGGTTTTTATGGTTTTCCCTTTGTTCTTCTTTTCTTCCCTTCAATCGGTTTTTGTCCAGAATTTAGAGAGAGAAAATGAGGGTTAAGGCTGATTTTTATGGCCTTTATAATAAAATAAACAAGTTGCCACATGGCATTATGCCATTGGCTCATTTTCTTTACTTTTTGACTTTTCTTCTCATTCTTTTTCGACCAATTGATTAATCAAGTCAAAATCTGATCCAAAGATGATCATGGCTGGAAAAATTTATTCTGGTGGTGGAAAATTACGATTTTGCCCCCGGGATGGCAAAAATTACAATTTTACCCCTATACTCCGAAATGTACCGGAATTTCATTATTTTCACTGTCCAACCTCAAATAACACTAATATTAATCCATATTAACCAAATGGGACAAAATCCTTTCAAAAAAATTCACGTTTAGTATTCCGGTGGCAAAATTACTATTTTCCCTTGTACTCCAAAAATATCGAAAATCACAATTTTACACTGCTAAACATCATTTTATAATCCCATAATCATAACTGTGTTTCATAAAATTATATTTGATCTAATGTGATCAAATCTTGGCTAAAAATCTCCATTAAATCATCAAATGGGAAAATGACCGTTTTGTCCCTAACCGGTCAATTTTCCCGATTGACTCCAAACTGGACCTTGAACTCCGAATCACTAGTCTGAGCTATTCTGTGGGTTTCAGAATTTTGAAATTCCTCTTAGAATTTCTATTTAAACTAGTTCAGGGCTCGATTTAACTTAGTTGTACTACTCGATACAATACTGTCTTTTAATCGAGCTTGACAGGGTCTCACAACTTGTTTAATTGATTAATGTTGGAGTTAGATCTAAGTGGATTGATGTGATTATGTAAAGCATGGATTTCAAAAAATTTCTTTTATAAAGGAAGCATGTAATCCATTCAATTTGCAAGTAATATAAGCACATCCTAAAAATAAGAATCTAATGAAGTAAGATAAAACATACCTTTTATTTTGAGATTCTTACTTTTGGACACCACCACACCAACGATTGATTTCTCAACCAAACAACTTTACCATTTATTCTTTAAGAATACTTTCAACTTGAACCCTGAGTGGATAAGGTGTTGAATTGTAGACTACAAGATGGCAATCGATTTTGTCTCTGTTTTCTTTCGAAAAACTAATGGCTATTTTTTTTTTCAAAAAATTTAGCCAAGAATGGGATAGAGGAAAAGAGATACGGCAAAGTTAGGAGGAAGCGGAAAGAAATGACAGTTCAAATGTTTTCAAGAAAGGTATGTATGTTTCTTTTCTTCCAATTTCTTTTCTTTTTATTAAAACTCTTGCCTCAAAGGTTTAATCAAAATCAAATATGTTTCAATCAATCTTGATCATCCATTTAGAGTTATGCAAGCATCAAACATGCTCTACAATTATCAAAATTAAAATTAAAGAATAAATAACTTAATACTTTAATTATCATTTAGAGTTCTTGATAAAATAAAACTCCTTGTTGAATAATAACTCTTATTTTATTATTATCCATCTTTATTTAAAATGAATTAATAACAAATAGAAGAGTGATAGTCAAACATGGAGTCTCCTCTTATCAACATGGATGTCTAGATTCATTTTGCAAGAATCCTCTTAGCATTATCTTAATTTAAGGCAACTCTTGTCTTTAATTAAGATAAAGCATGTTATCTTGTTTGAATTGAGACAAATATGTTTTCTTGTCTAGATTAAGAAAAAACATATTTTTCTTGTCTTAAATTAAGACAAACATATTTTCGTGTCTAAATTAAGACAAAACATATTTTCTTGTCTAAATTAAAACGAACATGTTTTTCTTGTCTAAATTAAGACAAAACATGTTAAAGTTACCATTTTTTTACACAATCTAATAAATTAAATAAAACATGCATTCTAACTTAAACAAGTTGAATTCTACGAAGTTTAGAGGGGAATCTATTTGGATATAGATATTCCAAGGTTCAATAAACTTAGAATTATTCTTAATCTCATTAAGATAATTCAAGCTTATTAACCATGAAATGACTCCACCATAGATTCATGGTTGCACTTTTGGATTAACCATAATTACAAGAAAGGATTCAATACTTGATATTAATTATTAGTAGCCCAATTGCAAACTTCATATTGTCATAACCATCCAATGACAAAAATGAAAGTATCATTTTACCCTTTTATGTCAATTTTTTCCCTTAGTCTCAAATTTCATCCAATTAGTGATTTAATACTTTACCTCTAATCTTTTGAGTATCCAAATGTGATGAGCAGCTAATTCATCAATACACTGGGTCTAGATTAATCACCAATGTTTCTGAAATCACTAGAAGTGATGTTAATGCTATGAACTCCATTATTTGAATATAAGTTCCCAGATGTTCATCTTGATTATAATCCTAATATACAAAGTTTAGATCAACGCTTTATGGTGATCATGCTCATGGTATATCAAAGATTATAAGGAGATTAAACATGAGTCCACTATCCATCAAGATTTTGATTATACTATAAGCAAATGCATAAGTGAGAGATCAAGATTTAAGTAACAACTAAACTTAAATTTGATTCTCACATGATTCCTGTTCATGTTGTAGTGCCATTACTCAAAGTCAACCATTTCAATGATTTGAGACTTATCATTTCCTTGAAGTGAATCACATTCGTTTCATTAGAAATAATTTGGACACTATAACCTTAACACAATAAAGTGACAAGCTTTATTATATGGCTGTGAATAATTTTTAGATTCAATTAAAATACATGTCTCCTATGTATGACGCTTCATACAAATGTATTTTAATATCTCAATAGAATCATAGTACCTTAATAACTAGATAATTAATGCTTACTTAAAACAAACTCATCGTCTTATTATCAAAATGTACTTTCATTACAAATAATTACATGAAATTAAACATGTGAATATATTTGCTTTCCAAGGCACCATGTTTACAAAATTCCTAATAATCTCTCACTTGCCCTAAAGCAAGTATGACATATCCTTCATTCCAAGACCTTCTAAGTGACCATCAAAAGTCTTTTCTGTTCAAGTCTCTATGAATGGATCGGCAAGGTTCTGCTCTATTGGAATTTTCTTCACAAGTAGTCCTTCACGTTATATGATCTTTCGAATGAGATGATAGTTCTTTTCAATATGTTTTACTACTTTCTGATTTTGCAGTTTTTTTGAGTTAGCTAATGCTCCATTGTTTTCACAATAGAGTGTAATAAGCTTGTTTGCATTTGGAATTACTTTAAGGTCCATAAGGAACTTATGGAGCTATATAGCTTTCTTTGCTGCTTCACAAGCTGCAACATACTCTGCATCCATATTAGAGTCTGCAATACAAGATAGCTTTACACTCCTCTAAACTATGGCTCATTCTCTAATGGTGAAAATAGATCTTGGTGTTAATTTTCTAGAATCAACATCAGAGTGAAAATCTGAATCAATGTACCCTGTTGCTATTAGGTCACTTCCAGAATATACATGCATGTAATTCTTCGTTTTACAAAGATATTTAAAAAGGCACTTTACTGCAGTCCAATGCTCCATGCTTGGGTTTGATTGAAATTTGCTAACCAATTTAACTTCGTAGCAGATATCTGGCCTAGTGCACAACATATCATACATGAGACTTCCAACAGTAGATGCATATGAAATCTGTCTCATGTTTTCAACTTCTTTTGAAGTTTTAGGTGACATATCTTTAGAAAGTTTGATTCCATGTCTAAAGGGCATAAAACCCTTCTCGGAATCTTGCATAACAAACTTTGCCAAAATCTTATCTATGTAGGATGCTTGAGACAATGATATCGATTGGTTCTTATGATCCTTTATGAGTTTGACCCTCAAAACATAGTTAGCTTATCCTAAATCTTTCATATTGAATTGTTGGTTCAGCTAACTTTTAATTATTGATAACATTCCTAAATCATTCCCAATGAGTAAAATGTCATCAACATAAAGGACTAGGAAAACAACCTTTTTATCTTATATTCTTTTATAGACATAGGGTTCATCAACATTTTATTGGAAACTGTATGATTTGATAGCAGTATCAAATCTTATGTTCCAAGACCTAAATGCTTGCTTAAGTCCATAAATGGTCCTATGTTATTCACAGACCTTTTGTTCATGGCCTTTCTTAATGAAACTTTTTGGTTGAGCCATATAATTGTGCTTTTGAAGATCTTTTTTTAAAAATATAATCCTGAGATCCATTAGCCATGTCTTATAATCAAGATCTACGGTTATGGATAGAAGGATCTTGATGGATTGAAGCATAATAATCGGTGATAGGGTTTCCTCATAGTTAGTCCTTTCTCTTTGGGTAAAACCCTTGGCCATTAGTCTAGCCTTGAAAGTCTCCACTTTCCCATCACTTTTTCTTTTTCTCTTGTAAATGCATTTGCACCTTATAGGTTTTATCCCTTCATGTGGATTTATTAGAGTCCAAACTTTGTTCGCATCCATGGAGTCCTACTCAAATTTCATTGCCTTATGCCACTATTCAGCGTATACATTGTTAATAGCTTCCTTATATGTAAAAAGGTTAGATTCATGTTCATCTGAGAGAGTAATCATGTTTTTTCGTAGACCTATGTATCTCTTTGGTTATCTCACAACCCTTCCACTGTGTCAATGCACCATTATTTGATGTTTAGCTTGTGTTTCTATTTCCCTTCCACTATGTCAAGGCACCATTATTTGATGTTTAGCTTGTGTTTCTATTTCAACACTTGAATTAGACTGTGTTATCATATTCAAAATTAAATTTTAAATTTAAAGGATCTGACAATTCTTTTAAGATAATTTTACTTCTAGGTTTGTGATTTCTCACAAACTCTTCTTCTAAGAAAGTGGCATTCGCACTAACAAAAACTTTCTTATTGCGAGGACTATAAAAGTAATAACCTTTTGTTCCTTTTGGATACCTTACAAACGAGCTGTCATGACTCGGAACTCTCATCAAGCCTGTGACAATCGCCGCGATGTTCCGATAGACATTTTTACTCCGAATGCCAATCGAAACCTCACAAAGCTTTCATATCAGTTTTCTTATTTCCCCTATGAGCAACAGTTGTCAAACATCATGTTTTAAAGGATTATAAGTCATTTCCAAGCCAAAACTATCATAAAATAATTTTCGTTTCACAGGGGCGTTTTGGTCATTTTTCTCTGAAAATTTTGAACCCAGCTAAATATGTAGTATATAAGTGAAAAACACATATTTCATAATTAAAAATATGTTTCGCTATTTAAAACATTCATTTTAAGTGAAATTGTAGCTATTAAAATATAATAAAAATATTTAATAAAATATTTTATTTTCTTATAAAACAATATTTTTAGAACTCTGCATAAATAATTTTTGTAGCGTAAAAGCAAAATATATTCATACATACAGTAACAAAGATAGTCAGGTATTCAAAATATTTTACAGAGACATGTGGGCCCTTGAATGACAAAAGTGAACTAAGGTTGTGAACCTATTGTTTTTGAGGATGCAACTCCAACTGTAGCCCTTGCCAAAATCGGCTATCTACTCACTATCCTGAGCCTAAAATGGGTGGAAAGGAGGGTGGTGAGATTATATAATCCCAGTTAGTAAACAAATATCATGCAAAATATCTATAGGCGAGTAAATGGAGACAAATAAAATAGATTCGCATAAAATGGTTCAAAACATTTTGAACTCATTTCAATCAGATAAAATATATTTATTTCACCAAATAAACAACGAGGCTTATGATTTCCTGAAAAGCTTGACTTGTGCCAAAATCATTCTCATACTTGGTTCTCATGGATTCCTTGCGTTAGGGTAATCCCCACCGAGTCCGCCAAGGCTGTAAAAATCTTATATACACATAAAACATATTTTCACGTTAGAAAACATAGCCATTCCTTGGCGTTGGCTGAATTCACTCCCACATGGTGGTTCGGCGTGAGGTGAACTCTAAAGGTTTACCTCGAGATTTGGAGTCAATTTGAAATTTTTGAGATCTAAGGGCAAAATGGTCATTTTACCACCCAAAAATTTAATTTGGATGTTGGATGGAATTTTTGACTGAGATTGATCATTTGGAGTATAATTTGAGGTTTAAAAGTAAAAAATTTTAATTTCGGTATTTTTCAGACTATAAGGGCAAAATGGTAATTTTTTACCCCCAACACTTGGCAAGACCAAGGAATTTATTCATTATTAGTGTAGATAAATATGACAATTTTTGTGGTGAAGAATTAAAGGTTAAAAGATAAATATTTAAATTGTGGACCAATGATATCATGCCATGTGTCAAGCCTTGATTACTTTATATTTAACTTGAAAAATCAGCCCATAAATCCCCCATTTCATTCTCAATATTTGGCCAAACAAGGGGAAAAGGGAAACAAAGGAAGAACAAAACCCTAGGAGGAGAAATTGAAAGGGAAAGTGTGAAAATTCAAGGAATCAAGTAAGATAAGGTAAAAATTCTTTATTTTTATTTCAGATCTACATTACCCATGCTTTATTTTCTCATTTCCATGGCTGAAATCAAAGTTTGCAAATGGGTATCATGGCTGATTGTACATGAGAGAAGAGATTTTGTGCTTGAATTTAGTTAAATTTCTTTTTAAATTAGTGTTTTTGGTTAGTTAATGATGGGTAGTATGAAAACAAGCGAAGAAAATCACATATTCCTTGGAAACCCATCATGGCTGAATCTCACATGTAGAGTGTTGGTGGATTGATGTTAATTCAAGTGAATTGGTTAGAAAATGATGAATTATGGTGAGAAAATTAAATAGGAAAAATTCTAGTGTGAATGCACCACCATGGCCAAATTTCCCATGAAGAAATGTGAAGGTGCTTATGTTGAATTTTAGGTTATTTGGCTTATGTTTGGTGATTTGAAGTATTAGAAATGTCAAGCCCAGCCCTAAAATATCTATCAAGTCATGAAGAAAAATATTTTCACTCGATTTGGCACTCCGAGGGCAATTATTAGTGATGAGGGAAGTCACTTTTGCAACAAGTATTTTGAGGCACTTTTAGCGAAGTATGGAGTTAAACACAAGGTTGCAACTGCGTACCATCCTCAAACTAGTGGCCAAGTGGAGGTATCAAACAGAGAAATCAAGAGGATTTTGGAAAAAACTGTATGTCCCACAAGAAAAGATTGGTCAAAAAGATTAGATGATGCATTGTGGGCATATAGGACGGATTATAAGACTCCGATTGGCATGTCTCCTTACAAGATGATCTTTGGCAAAGCTTGTCACTTATCGGTGGAACTTGAGCATAATACTTTTTGGGCTGTGAAGAAGTTGAACTTTGATTTACACGCAGCAGGTGAGAAAAGGTTGTTGCAATTAAATGAACTTGATGAATTTCACCTTCAAGCTTATGAAAATGCCAAACTCTACAAAGAGAAAACAAAGCAATGGCATGATAAGAAGATAGTGGAAAGAAGTTTTGAACCGGGACAATCAGTGTTGCTTTATAACTCTCGTTTGAAGCTATTCCCGGGAAAGCTCAAATCAAGGTGGTCTGGTCCATTTATTGTCAATGAGGTATTTCCACATGGAGCAATTGAAGTTCAAGGGACAGATGGTCGAAAATTCAAGGTCAACGGACAACGATTGAAGCATTATTGGGGAGGCGAAATTAATCGTCAAAAGTCCTCAATTCACTTGCTTGACACGACCTAGAGTCTGCTACAGTCCAGCCGAAGACTATAAATGAAGCGCTTCTTGGGAGGCAACCCAAGTTCCTCAACCTTATTTATTTATTTTCATCATTATTTTATTTCATGAGTTTTATTTTATTTTATTTATTCTAATTTTTCTTTTTCATGTCTCTTTTGCAGGAAATTGGGTTCAAAACAAAATTTCAAAAAAAAAATTCAAAAAAAAAACAAAACAAAAAAAACAAGGCATCAGAGCCGCGGCCCTCAAATGTGCTGCCAAAGCAGCACAACCAGAAGCATCGAGCGCCGCGGTGCTCAAGGCTCAAAGCCGCGGCGCTCAAACCCGAAGCTACGCTTCGGGTGACGCAATATTTTGAGCGCTGCGGCCTGGGTTAGGGCATAGCCCTAACCCCTTTTACATTTCAATTTTTTTATTTTTTCTTATTCTTTTATCCTTTTTTTTATTTTTTTCTCTCTCTTCTTTTCACTTTTCTCTCTTTCTGCCGCCCATCTCCCTTCTCCCTCCATTATTTTTCTGCAACTATCTTTCTCTCTCTCTCTCTCTCTCTTTCCTTTTCACTCAAGTTTTTTACACATTATTTTTACTTAGTTTTTTTTGTTTAGTTTCACTTCCACTCTTGCACCCACCACCCTCACTCCTCTCTCCAGGTGAGCTTTCTCTCTCTTTCTCTCACACACACATACTCTTTCTCTCTCTACAATTTACAAAAAAAAAAAACAATACCCATTTAATGTTTCCATTGTGCAGGTTTGTGGATGTTTCTTTTTCTATTTCCCATTACTTTATGCTTTGAGTGTAGTGGTTTTTCATGATTGATGCTTAATTCATTTCACCCATTCCATGCATTTCTGGACTTTATTTGCTACCACTATAATTGTTAACTGCTTGGTTGGTGAAGGAACCTATGGTTTAATATTGTGTTTAACTGTTGATGTTTGGATTAGCCCGTAGGAATACATTCTGGAGTTGTTAGTGCAACTCATGCCATGGTTGATCATTTTGGATGCGTACATTGGCCAAGAATTCTTTTTATTTTATGTTGGCTTGTGCATTGTGACAACTATGATTATGCGAAGACTCCCTGCATGTTGTTTGCATCTTAGTCAGGTTGTCAATGCACTTTTGGAATGTAGGTTGTTAAATCGGACAGAAAGTAATTCACTTCATGATTGTGGGACCTTTACCTTTACATGATTATGCAACAGTACTTGCAGTTATTATTATTCTTTTCCTTTGGACTTATTTTGAGAATTAATTTTTTTTAGGCATGGCACCAAAAAGATCCAAAGCAAGTTCCAGTGGGTCTTTTGATAGATCGAAATTCGTCTCTACTGAAGCCTCGGAGCGATATCACACGTCCTTGATCAACAAAGTGCCCATTCCTGAACGAGGAATCGATATTCTTCCCTTACCCTACCAGGCGATTTTTGACATGCTTCATGATAGACATTGGCTCACATTTACCACTCAACCTGAAGCCGCAGTTGTACCTGTAGTTCGAGAATTTTATGCCAATGCGGTCGAGCATGTTGATAATGTAGCATTTGTCCATGGTAAATGAGTACCTTTTCACAGCCAGGCTATCAATGCATTTTTTGGGACCCCAAATATCGAAAATGATGAATACGAGCAATATTTGGGAGATCATCAAGACTGTCATGAGATTATATCAACATTGTGTGTTGAGGGAGCGCAATGGAAAACATCACATGGGGAGCCAGTGTCATCTAAACGCAGTGCCATGAAAACAGAGTCCAAGGCTTGGTTGCATTTTGTAGCGGCACGGTTGCTCCCTTCCATTCATATCAGCGATGTCACGAGGGATCGTGCAGTGCTTATCTATGCCATTGTCACACATAAGTCTATTGATATTGGTAAAGTTATCTCGCATGCCATTTTACATACGGGCCACACAAAATGAGATGGTATCGGTTTCCCTTCCTTTATTACTGCTTTATGTGCGAAAGCTGGTGTGTCTTGGAGCGATGGCGAAGAATTGCAACAACCAAAACTTCCAATCACCATGAGCATTCTGCAGAGATTCGAGCAATCTGCACCGATCGCTGGTAGTTCTTCTCAGGCTGCCCTTTCATCTTCACAAGCTGTTCCTCCAACATCCCAAGCAATGCCCACACGCAGTATCGCTCAATGGATGGAGCGTATTGATCGTCGCTTAGATCGTCAAGAAAGGCAAAATCGGGCAATTGAACAGATGATGAGAGCATATGGTGCCTACGTTGGGATGGACATGACTACGTTTCCTTCGTTGCCTACAGATTCTGATTCTGAAGATGATCTTGGAGGTAACGATGTAGAAGATTTGTAGTCTGCCGCTTCGAAGTTAGGGGAGTATTCTTGTCCTTTTTCTTTATTTTCTTTTATCACATTGAGGACAATGTTTATTCTAAGTTGGGGGGTAGTTTAGAATTTAGTTTACGTTTAGTTAGCTTTGGTTTCGAATTTGTCTTGCATGTTTATTTATATTTTGCATGTTTTGCATGTGTTGCATGTTTCATTTGTGTCTTCAAAAAAAAAAAAACAAAATTTGAGATAGTTGCACCTTATTCATGATTGTCCCAATCCTAGGATGATATGTTAATTATCTTTGGATTCTTAGCTTTTGGGAAGCATATAGTTATGATTTAATTTTATGTGATATTCTTGTGTTAATTTTATTTTAAAGTGTGACTTCCAATAAATCGAGCACTATACTCTTTTACTTAGAATTTTTATGTGCTTTAGATAAAGTTTATGTTGATGAAAAAGTATAGTGAAGTCATGAATTCTAGAATTTGTTTGATTCTTTCTCGAGGCGAAATCTTAGATAACACTTAGGATAGGAAGCGATTTAGGCCATCTTTGGATCGTTTGAGCCTTTTTGAGCCTACCTTGTTATATTTATCCTTAGTCACCCTTTTTGAGCCTAATTTACCTTTTCTTTGTAATTACTTAATTATGTAGCCTTGGCCTGTCTGTTTAAATCCAATAAGTTGAACCTTTCACCTTTTAAGTATTTTAATCTTTCTAAGGAATAATTTGAGCTTAAAGAATAAATTGAGGAAGAAAGGTGTGAAAAAAAAAAGTGAAGGTTGTTGGAAAAATTACCCCTTGTTATAATTGTAAAAATAAGTTTGGGGGTTAAAAAAAAAAAAAGAAGAAGAAGAAAGAAAAGAAAGCAATGTGTGTTACAAAGGAAAGTTTATTTCAAGTTTGAGGGTGCTAAAAAAAGAAAAATTTGAGCTCTTTATGTGTCCTAGATTGATTAAGTGCTTAGGGTGAATTTGAGCCTAAATATATCATTTATCATACCTCGACTCTAGCCTTACATTACAAGCTTGGTAAAGACTTATTGATCCTTGAATAAGTGTAATCTACATTAGTGGAGAGAGAGATAAAAAGCAAACTTATGGGATCCAAGTACTAATCTATGCTTAGATTTGGCATAAACTAATTTGAATTGCATGATATTCTTTGTAAAAGAGCATTCACACACACACGGAAGTCCATTCGAAAAATAAACTTTCACTTGAATTGATGCATGAATTTAAGGATTAGTTGTATGTTACCTTAAGCTAGAATTTGAGTTAATTTATGAGGAAAAATTGAGAAATCATGATTTGGTATTTCTATCTCTCATTCAAGGATTTTCATGTTTGCGTTTTTTTTTGTGATTCTTTTCTTTTGCTCGAGGACTAGCAAAATCTTAAGTTTGGGGGTGTGATAATACTATTTTATAGAATTATTTTATTCCAATTTTGTTATTAAATTTTAGCTAAGTCCTTAGTTTTTAATTGTAATTTACTTAATTTTTAGTTATTTTTATATTTAGTTTATTTTTAAGTAAGTTATTTAATTTTATGTTATTTCCTTTAATTTGGTTAATATTTATTAGTTTTTATATTTTTGGCAGGACCTAAAGTCTTTGGACTTAATTTTGGAAAGTAAGGTGTTAAAAGATCCAGAAATCTGCTTGCATATACTTCAGTGTTTTAGCCATATCTCGAGCTACAGAACTTCAATTGCTGCAATTATTAGACCATTGGAAAGCTAAGAGACAGATCTACAACTTTTATGAAGATCACTTTGCCCAGTTCTGCCTCGAAATAGAGAAAATTATGTTGGAAATTAGCTGGACGTCCTGTACCGGGAATGAAAATTTGTAAAGACTGTTAAGTGATTTTTTGGGCCTCTCATTATGTTTTAAGCCCAATTAAACCCTAGGTCAACTTGGAGAAATTTAGGTTAAGTTGGTTAGTATATATAGGATATTTTGAGACCTGAACAAAAAGAGGAGAGGACTTTTGGGAGATTCAAGAAGCTAGAAGTTGAAGCAGAAACCCGGAGATCAGAGCGGCAATTATTTTGTTTTCTTCCTTAGCTTTTATTCTTCTTGTTATTTTCGATGGTTGAACTTTATACAATGTTATTTGATTTTACAATTATGAGTATCTAATTTTCTTTTTCTATGATTGCAATTGAACTTACATGTAGTCTAAGTTTTTAATTACTTTCTTACTTATTTTCAATGGGAATTGAATTGTTTATTCCAATTTGTTCTTAATGCTTTTGATTGCTTGGCCACCAATTAAACTGATTTAGGAACCTAAACAAACTTGGGAGAGGGAGTTTAGAATAGACTAAAATTGGGATAGCATATGATCATGTTAAATGATTTGCGTATAGGATAGGGATATACCTATAGGCCATATGTAGCCAGATTAGAGCCTGAACTTAATGAATCTGTTTTAATTTCAAATCACATAGGGATATAGTGTTTTGGTTAAAATAGATATTTTTATAGGACGAGTCGGGAGACCCTTATAAATAATTTAGGACTCTAGGTTAGCAATTCAACCCATTGAAATAAGTTAAGGATGAGAGGTAAAATTTAGATGAAGTGTGAGGGATATTGTAATCCTAGGCTTGTTTAATCTGATATTTTCTCCGGTTGTTATTATTTTGATTTTTCTTGTTATTTTAAATTCTAGTTTATTAGTTTTAATTAATTAATTAATTTGGATAAAATTAAATTGTTTTAATTTTAGTAATTAGTAAAGTTTTAGATCAATTCTCCGTGGGAACGATACTCTACTTGCTAATATACTGTCTATTCGATACGTATACTTGCGTAGTGGATTTTTAACTGACATGTTTTTGGCGCCATTGCCAGGGAATCTGTTTCTAAAATTTTTATTAATACTAATATCAAGCAATTAGTCTTATTTCAAATTTTATTTTTTCTTGTTTTAATATTAGTTTTTGTTTGTTTACAGGTATCTTTGGTCATTGTATGCAAAGAAGAAACAACTTGAATCTTGTTCCTTTTGATCTTGAGATAGAAAAAACTTTCAGAAGGCGTCGAAGGGAGAATTCGCAAGTTGCAGCTTTAAATCAGACAATGGCTGAGGATAACAATAACAATGGCAATAATGCCATTAATCTGGTTCCTGAAGCAAATAGAGCACTGAGAGATTATGCTGTTCCTCTATTGCAAGGTTTGCACCAAAGTATTAGGAGACCGTCCATTAATGCCAACAATTTTGAAATTAAACCAGCTTACATTCAGATGATTCAATCTTCAGTCCAGTTTTGTGGGTTACCCAGTGATGATCCTAATTCTCATTTGGTAAATTTCTTGGAGATTTGTGACACCTTTAAATACAATGGAGTAACTGACGATGCTATCAGATTGAGACTGTTTCCATTTTCTTTGAGGGATAAAGCAAAAAGCTGGCTTAATTCACTACCTAATGGGTCTATCACTACATGGGAAGACTTGGCTCAAAAGTTTCTTGCAAAATTCTTCCCCCCTGCAAAGACTGCAAAGATGAGGAACGATATTACCTCCTTCACACAATTTGATGGTGAGTCCTTGTATGAAGCTTGGGAAAGGTTTAAGGAATTATTGAGAAGATGTCCACATCATGGGATTCCTGATTGGTTGCAAGTTCAGACATTCTACAATGGGCTGGTTGGGCCAATTAAAACTACAATTGATGCTGCTGCTGGTGGGGCATTAATGAGTAAGAATGCTGCGGATGCCTATACCTTGTTGGAAGAGATGGCCTCCAATAATTATCAATGGCCTTCAGAAAGGTCGGGATCGAGAAAAGTGGTTGGAGCCTATGAAATTGATGCACTTGGCAACTTAACTGCTCAATTAGCTTCACAAGTAGCTGCATTGACCAAAAAGTTTGACACACTGGGAGTCCATGCAGTTCAAAATTCATCAGTAGTTTGCGAGATGTGTGGAGATGGCCATTCACATGATCAATGTCCATATAATTCTGAATCAGTCCAGTTTGTGGGGAACTTCAATAGACAGCAGAATAATCCTTACTCCAATACTTATAATCCTGGCTGGAGAAACCACCCAAATTTTTCATGGAATAATAATGTAGGGCCTTCCAATCCAAAACCCATCATGCCTCTTGGTTTCCAACAACAAGTTAGACCACCAGTTCCTGAAAAGAAACCCCATTTGGAAAAACTTCTCTTGCAATATATGTCAAAGACTGATGCTTTAATTCAAAGTCAAGGAGCTTCTTTGAGAAATCTTGAGACCCAAATGGGACAGCTTACAAATTCTATCAACAATAGACCACAAGGTGCCTTACCAAGTGATACACAAATCAACCCCAAAGGTAAGGAACAATGCCAAGCAATCACTTTAAGGAGTGGAAAAGAGATTGAAAGGGTAAGTGAAAAAACAGTAGAACCTGAACATGAACTTGTTAAGAAAGAAGGATTATGTGAGAGTGAGAATGTACGTGAACAGAGAGAAGAAGTAAAGGCTGAAGATGAAAGAACTTCTCAAGTCATCCATCCTCCACCACCTTTTCCACAAAGGCTCCAAAAGCAAAAGCTTGAAAAGCAGTTTCAAAAATTCATCGATGTTTTCAAGAAATTACACATAAATATTCCTTTTGTTGAAGCGTTGGAACAAATGCCTAGTTATGTCAAGTTCTTGAAGGACATCCTCTCCAAAAAGAGAAAGCTATGTGAGTTTGAAAATGTTTCCCTTACAGAAGAATGTAGTGCTATTCTCCAAAATAAACTGCCACCAAAACTCAAAGATCCAGGTAGTTTCACTATTCCTTGCACTATTGGTAATTTATTTTTTGCAAAAGCTTTGAGTGATTTGGGTGCAAGTATTAATTTAATGCCTTGGTCAATTTTTGAGAAACTTGGTTTGGGGGAATGCAAACCCACTTTTGTTACTTTGCAATTGGCTGAGCGTTCTTATGTATACCCAAAGGGAATCATTGAAGATGTTCTTGTCAAGGTAGATAAATTTATTTTTCCAGTTGATATTATAATTCTTGACATGGAAGAAGATAGGCAAATTCAAATCATCCTTGGGAGGCCATTCTTGGCAATTGCTAGAGCTTTGATTGATGTGGAAAAAGGTGAGCTCACTTTGAGAGTTCAAGACCAACAGGTAACATTTAATATTTTCAAAGCTCTAAAATTGCCTGTAACATCTGAAAACTGTTTTGCTGTGAGTGTGGTAAATAACTTTACACATGATGTTTTCTTAGAAGAAAATCCCAACGACCCTCTTGAAGCATGTTTAGTTGTTAATTCTAATAGGGATGATGATGAGTTTGTTGAATATTCTAATTTGTTAGATGCTCACTCAAGACTTAAGACTAAACATCAATTTGAGTCTTTAGATGTTTCAGCATCTCTGATGCCAGCTTCTAAACCTTCCATTGAGGAACCACCTACTTTGGAACTTAAACCTCTGCCTAATCACTTGAGGTATGCATTTCTTGGAAAATCTTCTACTCTTCCAGTGATTATTTCAGCTGTTCTTACTAAAATACAGGAAGAGAAGTTATTGAGGACACTTAGAGAATTCAAGAAAGTAATTGGGTGGACCATAGCTGATATAAAGGGAATCAGCCCTTCTATTTGCATGCACAAAATTCTCCTTGAGGAAAATCACAAAGCCATAATTGAGCAACAAAGAAGATTGAATCCTATCATGAAAGAAGTAGTTAAAAAGGAAATCCTCAAGTGGTTGGATGCTGGAATAGTTTATCCTATCTCTGATAGCTCATGGGTAAGTCCAGTTCAATGTGTTCCTAAGAAAGGAGGAATGACTGTGGTTGCCAATGATAATAATGAGCTCATTCCAACAAGAACTGTGACTGGATGGAGAGTGTGCATGGACTACCGCAAGCTCAACAAAGCTACAAGGAAAGATCATTTCCCTCTTCCATTCATTGATCAAATGTTGGACCGCTTGGCTGGTAAGGAATATTATTGTTTTCTTGATGGTTATTCTAGTTACAACCAAATTGGTATTGCTCCTGAGGATCAAGAGAAAACTACATTTACATGTCCTTATGGCACTTTTGCTTTTAGAAGAATGCCATTTGGATTATGTAATGCACCGGCCACCTTTCAGAGATGTATGATGGCCATATTCACAGATATGGTGGAAAAGTGCTTGGAGGTATTTATAGATGATTTTTCTGTTTTTGAGAATAATTTTGATGATTGTATTTTGAATCTTGCTAGGGTACTCAAGAGATGTGAAGAAACGAATTTGGTGCTCAATTGGGAGAAATGTCACTTCTTGGTACGATAAGGTATTGTCCTTAGGCACAAGATCTCTAGTAGGGGCATTGAGGTAGATAAAGCAAAAATTGAAGCAATGGAAAAACTACCACCTCCAATAAATGTCAAAGGTATTAGAAGTTTTCTTGGTCATGCTGGTTTTTATAGAAGATTTATTAAAGACTTTTCAAAAATTTCTAAACCACTTTGCAATTTATTGGAGAAGGATGTGCCATTTAAGTTTGATAATGATTGTCTTGTTGCTTTTGATGATTTGAAGAAAAGATTAATATCTGCACCTATTATAATTAGTCCCGATTGGACTCTCCCTTTTGAACTAATGTGTGATGCGAGTGATTATGCGGTGGGAGCTGTTTTGGGACAAAGGAAGGATAGAGTCTTTCATTCTATCTATTATGCTAGCAAGACTTTGAATGATGCCCAGAAAAATTATACCACAACAGAAAATGAGCTCTTGGCTGTAGTTTTCGCTTTTGACAAATTTCGATCCTATCTTGTGGGGACAAAGGTGATAGTGTACACTGACCATTCAGCTTTCAAATATTTAATTGCCAAGAAGGATGCGAAACCAAGATTGATAAGGTGGATTCTCTTGCTTCAAGAATTTGATCTCGAGATTCGTGACAGAAAAGGAACAGAAAATCAAGTGGCTGACCACCTCTGACGACTGGAAATTGAAGCTCAAGGTAAGGATTCCACCTTAATCAAGGAGACTTTTCCTGATGAACAGCTCCTTCAAGTTGGTAAGAAATCCCTTCCTTGGTATGCTGATTTTGTGAATTATTTGGTAAGCAATATTATTCCCTCTGAGTTAAATTTTCATCAGAAAAAGAAATTTTTGCATGATGTCAAATTTTATTTTTGGGATGAGCCTTACTTGTTTAAGCAATGTAAAGACCAGATCTTCAGAAAATGTGTTTCAGAAGAAGAGATTCAAAGTGTGCTTCACCACTGTCATTCTTCAGATTATGGAGGACACTTTGGAGGGACAAGGACTGCTGCTAAAGTCCTCTAATCAGGTTTGTATTGGCCTACATTATTTAAGGATGCTCACAATTTTGTTTTGCATTGTGACAGGTGCCAAAGAGTGGGCAACATCTCAAGGCAACATGAGATGCCTCTCAACAACATCATGGAGATTGAAATATTTGATGTATGGGGTATTGACTTCATGGGTCCTTTCATATCTTCAAACAACAACAATCAGTTAAAAATCCACTACGCAAGTATACGTATCGAATAGACAGTATATCAGCAAGTAGAGTATCGTTCCCACGGAGAATTGATCTAAAACTTTACTAATTACTAAAATTAAAATAATTTAATTTTATCCAAATAATCCAAATTAATTAATTAATTAAAACTAATAAACTAGAATTTAAAATAACAAGAAAAATCAAAATAATAACAATTGGAGAAAATATCAGATTAAACAAGCCTAGGATTACAATATCCCTCACACTTCATCTAAATTTTACCTCTCATCCTTAACTTATTTCAATGGGTTGAATTGCTAACCTAGAGTCCTAAATTATTTATAAGGGTCTCCCGACTCGTCCTATAAAAATATCTATTTTAACCAAAACACTATATCCCTATATGATTTGAAATTAAAACAGCTTCATTAAGTTCATGCTCTAATCTAGCTGCATATGGCCTATAGGTATATCCCTATCCTATACGCAAATCATTTAACATGATCATATGCTATCCCAATTTTAGTCTACTCTAAACTCCCTCTCCCAAGTTTGTTTAGGTTCCTAAATCAGTTTAATTGGTGGCCAAGCAATCAAAAGCATTAAGAACAAATTGGAATAAACAATTCAATTCCCATTGAAAATAAGTAAGAAAGAGATTAAAAACTTAGACTACATGTGAGTTCAATTGCAATCCTAGAAAAAGAAATTTAGCTACTCATAATTGTAAAATCAAATAACAGTGTATAAAGTTCAACCATTGAAAATAACAAGAAGAATAAAAGCTAAGGAAGAAAACAAAATAATTGCCGCTCTGATCTCCGAGTTTCTGCTTCAACTTCTACCTTCTTGAATCTCCCAAAAGTCTCTCTCTCAGGTCTTAAAATATCATATATATACTAACAAACTTAACCTAAATTTCTCCAAGTTGACCTAGGGTTTAATTGGGCTTAAAACATAATGAGAGGCCCAAAAAATCACTTAACATTCTTTACAAATTTCCATTCCCGGCACAGTACGTCTAGCAATATTCCGATACGATTTTCTCTATCTTCGAGGCAGAACTGGGTAAAATGATCTCATGAAAGTTGTAGCTCTGTCTCTTAGCTTTCCAATGATCTAAGAATCGCAACAATTAGAGTTTTGTAGCTCAAGATATGGCTAAAACATTGAAGTATATGCAAGTAGATTTCTGGATCTTTCAGCACCTTACTTTCCAAAATTAAACCCAATGACTTTAGGTCCTACCAAAATATAAAAACTGATAAATATTAACCAAATTAAAGGAAATAACATAAAATTAAATAACTTACTTAAAAACAAACTAAATATAAAAATAACTAAAAATTAAAAAATTATACTTAAAAACTAAGGACTTAGCTAAAATTTAATAATAAAATTGGAATAAAATAATTCTATAAAATAGAATTATCATCATTTATATATTTGACATCACACCTGCATACTAGAATATCTTAAAAAAATGAATAACAGCTGATATTGTACTTAAAAGTACAAATAAGTCGATTTATGTCTCAAACTAGTTAAAATAGGGATTTGAAAGTGAAGTTGAGAATTTCACAGTCTAAGGATGATTTAAAATGGCAATTCGGAGTTTGAGGGCTGATTTGGAGTCAATCGGAAAAATTGATCGATTAGGGGCAAAATGAAGATTTTAGAAAAGATTTTGATCATATTTGAATAAGAATAATTATTTGGAGTATACTATGAGGTTTAGTAGTGAAAGATTTTCAATTGTCGATATTTTTGGAGTATAAGGGTAAAATGGTAATTTTACCATACTAAGGGCAAAATGGTAATTTCCATCACCCAACACTTGTCAGATTTGTGGATTTTAATTATTGTGGGAATGGATAAACATGGCATAAATATGTGGTGGAAAATTTAAGTGAAAAGTCAAAAAATCAAAATTTTAGACCAATCACAACATGCCATGTGTCAAGCTTTTAATTATTTAATATTTTCCTTATAAAAGGCATAAAAATCAGCCTATTTTCAGCCCCTATGGTCGGCCAAACAAGAAGAAAGGAAGAAGTAAGGAAGAAACAAAAACCTAGGTGGAAAAATCAAAGAGACAGTGTGAAAATCCAAGGAATTAAGCTAAGTAAGGTGAAATTTCTTTAATTTTCATTGAGAACTACACTACCCATGCATTATTTCTTTATTTCCATGGATGAATGACATGTTTTCATGAGGAATTAGGGGATGGCCGAATGGGTATGGAGAGGATTTGATGATGGAAATGGCTTGATTTTGAGTTACGTTGGTGTTTTGAGTTAATTAATCATGTTTGTAAGCAAAACAACAAGAAAAATATTCATTTTCCCTAGAATCCTTCATTGGCCGAACCTACTATGTTGTGTGTGTTGATGGATTGATTCTTGTTTCAAGAGAAATGGCTTAGAAAATGATGATTTATGGTGAGAAAATGGAATAGGAAAAATCACAGTGTTAGTGCACCACAATGGCCGAAATTTGCAAAAAAAATTTTGAAGGTTGTTAGGCTGAATTTTAGGTCATTAGAATTGTGTTTAGTGAATTGAATTTTTGGAAATGGAATGGTGCAATTTGGAAGAAAAATTATACACGTTGGTAATTTAATTGGGTAATCGGCCGAATTAGGTCGGACACCATAATTAAGCGATTGTCCAAACATTTCACACCCAATCTCATGCATACTTATAGATAAGGGCCTGAAATAGTTTATAATGGTTTGACACAAATTATTGAATTTTGTGTCATGTACTATAGATAGGTGGTGAGCCATTTGACATCGATAGGAAACTTGTCACAACCCAAATACTCTGGCCGTGATCGGCACATGAGCTCAATAAGCTTAGCTCACCAAGCCCAAGCAAGCCTCTCCCATTAATTTACTTAACGCTTTGTTAAATAACGCAACTATACGCATTCTTAAATAGCGTAAACATAGCCCATCCACGATGGCATTATTAGCAACAATATACATGCACTGTACCAGTCATGTATTTAGCAATTACATTGCATACATATATTCACCTGACTTGAGTGTATTCACAATACAAAAGGACCCATGACTTCCAACGGAGACATTTACAAGAGAAAGGCTACTATCAAATGCCAGACACATACTCAGGAGACGAACTCATGAGGACTCCTCGATCTAGGATCCAATAGTCTCTTGATCTGAAAACATGAATTTTTATAAAACGTGAGTACGAAACTCAGTGAGCAAACATTAGAGGGGAACAAGCAGTATCAACCAGGAAATTTGATGACCATGATGCATTGGTTGAAAACGAGACAATTTTGATCTAGCTAATATTTAAACCCATTCCACTTAACCTGAAATTATTAAAACATTCAATGATAAGGCAACCATAAAATTTCACTAATCATTCTATCAAGCAAGATAGCAAAATCAACGGTTTATCACAAACCGTCACAAATAAGGGTTTCACATACCAGACAATCACATTTTTCGTCAAGCACATTATATCACGCATATAGATAGATAAAATCATGTACAATTACATATACTGCCAAATCTTCACCGTCCTTGGTAGTAAAAGAAATAACCATCAGAGCACTCGGCAAGCGAAGACCACTTAGCATCGCTGCTAAGCTCCTAGGCGAAGAACTATTAAAGCTCTAGGCAAGGGGGTCACTCAACATCCCACTTTGCACACCATTACAGGCATGTGCATTATCCACTCTCGTGGGCGTTACGTATTCGTCGTCCCCACTTTGTACACCTTTACAAGCATGTGCATTATCCACTCTCGTGGATGTTACGTATTCACCGTCCCCACTTTGTACACCATTACAGGCATGTGCATTATCCACTCTCGTGGGCGTTACGTATTCGCCATCCCCACTTTGCACACCATTACAGGCATGTGCATTATCCACTATCGTGGGCATTACGTATTCGCCATCCCCACTTTGCACACCATTACAGGCATGTGCATTATTCACTTCACACGTGCACGGTTACATCAAGTTCACATAAATTTCTTAACCATATAGGTAAGCATCATATAGACGTACATAAATTCATCACAATCATATTCAACATCATAGAAATATTTTCACTAAAGGCTTGTTCCCGGAACTCATTTTTAAATGAGTATTAGATATAATCATTCAAGAAATTCATTTCAACTTAAGTAGAATTCCCAAAACAGTTGAAATGCATGTTCACTCACATGTTTTCGAGAGTTGAATTCGAGCACTTCGACTGCTAATTCTTAAGTGCGACTTTCTTGCCTTTATCCAAGGGCTCACCACCTTGACAAATTGCATAATAATTTAATCGCTACATTCGTGTTAATTAGGTATAAAATTAACCTAATTTCTATATGGATGCATAGAATACTCGGTTAATCGTTTAAACGTGGTGTTTATCTAATTCGGCCGATTACCTAATAAATTAGCCAATGCGTCCGATTTGACTCCAAATTGCTTCATTATTTTTCTAATACCTCAATTCATCAAATACTATTTAAATAATGCCAATTTCAGGATTGAAACATTTCCATTTCTTCATGGAAAAATTTGACCATTTGGTGCACTAGCATTGTAATTTTTCCTACTTAACTTTTTCACCATAATTAATCAATTTCTAACTCATCTCACTTGAAATGAAATCATTTCATTTCACACACACTCCATAAGGCATTCGGTCATGGAAAATTGGTGGGGAAAATCAATTTTTTTCTTGTTGTTTTGCTTACTAACATGCTTAACTAACTAAATTCACTAACATAACTAAAAATCAAATCAATCTAACATCGTTTCTCCCATCATACCCATTTGTTCAGAATTGAATTCATCATGAAATCATGCTTCTCAACCATAGAAAATGAAAAGAAATACATGGGTTTTGTAGATCTTAGGCAAAAGTGAAGAAATTCTACCTCTTTCACTTGATTTTTCTTGAAAATCACACTTTTTCTTGAATTCTTGGCTAGCTTTTTGGTTTTTCCCTTTTGTTCTTCCTTTCATCTTGCTTTTCTTTCCTTTGGCCGATCAACTTAAGTGATTAGGGAGTGTGTGGGCTGATTTTTTATAGTTTAATAATAAAATATTATAAACTTGCCACGTGTCACAAGCTTATTGGTCCATTTTTCTTTTTCTACTTTAAGGATTGACTTTTAATCTCCACCACACATTTCTCATGTTTATCCATTTCCATGATGGATAAAATCCCTTGGTCTTGACAAGTGTTGAGGGTGAAAATTTACCGATTTGCCCCCATGGTGGCAAAATTATGATTTTACCCCTATACTCCAAAAACACCAAAAATTAAAATTTTTCACTGCTGAACCACATATTATACTCCAAATAAATATTCTTGATCAAATGTGATCAAAATCTTTTATAAAATCTCTATTTTTTCTTTAAATGGCAAAATCACCATTTTCTCCTGATCGGTCAATTTTCCCGATTAACCCCAAATCGGACCACAAACTCCGAATCACCCTTTTAAATCATTCTGTGGGTTTTAGAATTCTCAAATTCCTCTTAGAATTTCTATTTGAACTAGTTCGAGGCTCGATTTAACTTGGTTGTACCACTCGGTACAATACCATTTTTTAACGAGTTTGACAGGGTCTCACAAGACTGCACCCGCAGACTGAGAATAGGAGCATTTCTGCTCCTAATACTGTGAGTAAACTTCTTATAGTGTTAATTATCTAGAGTAGTTTTTATTCAATTGTGTGATTTTATAGAAAATGGGTTTAAATGGTAAAGTGCTACGTTTTAAGAAAAATTGAGATTTTATAAAATGATTTTATGAATTTTTTAGAAAATTGAATAATGGTTTCAAAAATAGAGTAATTGGAGACTGCTTTCTTGTATTGCAAATTACTGTTTGAATTGATATGGCTTATAAAAATGTGAGCATGATTGGCTGATTGGTTATTGTGTTGGAAAATATGTGCAATGATGTTTGCCGTGCAGGCTGGTTAGTATTAAAATAGCCTAGTCATGCTGCTAATTTTTTATTGAATTGGTGGGATATAATTGTGGTCACTGTAGTGGCAAAGTGGGCTCCGTGCACCAGCCTATAAGAGGGGCACGAAAACTCGATTATTTTGCTTACCTTGGTTGAAGAGGCGCGGAGGGTATCTCCTGAGGTAAGATTTGAGTTCACTTCATGTCTCACCACCACGTAGGAGTGAGACTCAGCCAACGCCAAGGAATAGTTGAATGCCCCGGTACAAGGTATCGTCGAGTACAGGTTTTGGCATAAGCTAGGTTTTTAGGAAATTCATAAGCCCTTTTGAGTAATGAGGTAAAATACAATTATTTAAATGGATTGCGATGAATTTCCAAGTTATGAAATAAGTATTGTGATGGGATATTTTAAATTGTCTCCTATTACTCGGCTTTAGATTATTTCAATGATGTTTGCTTACTCACTGGGATTTTATAATCTCACCACCTCTTTTTCCTCACATTTCAGGCTTAGAATAGCCCACAGTTAGCGGATTCGATCAAGGACCACAGTGGACTTGAATCGAGAAGAACTGCAGGTTCACAGTTCTCGATGCATTTTGGTTAGTTGTAGGGCCCACGTGTCATTGGAATTTAAATTTCATACTTTGGCTATTTGTATTATAGTGCGTAAGAATATATTTAGCTTTTAAGTTGCAAAAATGATTTATCGATGGCTTTATAAAAATTGTTTTATCAGAAAATAGATTATTTTATTGAATATTTTTATTATATACAAATGGTCAAATTTTTACTTCAAACGAACGTTTTAGATATTTAAATTTGTTTTTAATCACTAAATATATGTTTTCTACTTACCCATTATGTTTTTAGCCAGTTTTGAGGTTTTCGAAGAAAAATGATGAAAATGCCCTTATGAGCCAGAAAATAATATTTTAATGTTTTGATTTGGAAATGACTCGAAATCCTTTAAATTATGTTATTTGATAACTATTGCTCACCGGGGAAGTACGAAAGCTGATGCTAAGCCTTGCGGGGTTCCGACCAGCATTTCGGGTAATGAGTGCCTATCAGGAAGTAGCGGTGGTTGTCACGGGCCCGATGGAAGTTTCGGGTCGGGACAATTCAGTTGGTATAAGAGCTTTTGGTTTTAAAGATCAGGGTTTTTGATTTTTAAGCTTTTGATTTTAAAGTGTTTAAAAAAAAATTTACAGTGTCAGTGTGGCCCCAAGTTAGGTTAAATTAAGTTAGATTGAATTGAGATAGTGTGGACCTTGTCAAGTTCGTTAAAAGATGGCATTGTACCGAGTGGTACAACTAAGTTAAATCGAGCATTGAACTAGTTCAAATAGAAATTCGAAGAGGAATTTGAAAATTCTGAAACCCACATAATGACTTAGAATAGTGATTCGGAGTTCAAGGTCCAGTTTGGAGTCAATCGAAAAAATTGATCAATTAGGGACAAACGGTCATTTTACTATTTGATGATAAAATGGAGACTTTTAGCCAAGATTTGATCACATTTGACCAAGAATAATTATATGAAATATAATTATGATTATTGGAGTATGAAATGAAGTTTAGCAGTGAAAATTTTTGATTCTCGATATTTTTGGAGCATAAGGGCAAAATAGTAATTTTACCACTAGAGGACCAAACAAGAATTTGTTTGAAAATATTTTTGCCCCAATTGGTTAATATTGATCAATGTTAGTGTTATTTGAGGTTAGAAAGTGAAAATTATGTGATTCCAGTACATTTCGAAGTATAGGGGCAAAATCGTAATTTTTCTGCCTTAGAGGCAAATCGGTAAATTTTTCACCCTAGCACTTGTCAAGATCAAGGGATTTTATTCCTTATAGGAATGGATAAATATGGAATTTATTTGTGGTGAAAAATTTAAAAGAAAAAGTCAAAAAGTTTAAAAAGAAGGGCCAATAAGCATGTGACGCGTGGCATGCTTGATTATTTTATTATTAAAGCCTACAAATCAGCCATAAAACTCATTTTCTCTCTCCAAATTCTGCACAAAACCGATTCAAAGGAAAACAAAAGTGAACAAGGAGAAAAACAAGAAAACCTAGCCAAAAATTCAAGAGAAAGTGTGATTTTCAAGGAAAATCAAGTGAAAAAGGTAACATTTCTTCACTTTAGCTATGATCTACAATACCCATGCATTTCTTTCCATTTTCTATGGTTGAGAGGCATGATATCATGATGAATTCAATTCTGAAAAATGGCTATGGAAGAGGAAGTAATGTTGGATTAACTTGATTTTAGACTATGTTGATGTTTAGACATAGTTAAGCATGGTTATGAACAAAAATATAAGAAAATATTTGATTCTCTTTGTTGTTCTTCATTGGCCAAACCTGGTGTGTTGAGAATCAATGAGGGATTGTTTGTGTTTTAAGGAAAATGGCTTGGAAAATGATGAATTAAAGTGAAACGGTTATGTAGGAAAAATTTCAGTGCTAGTGCACCAAATGACTAAATTTTTCTATAAGGAAATGTGAAGATTCTAATGCTGAATTTGGCTTTGTTTGAGTAATATGTGGTGAATTAAGGTATTAGAGGAGGAATGGATTAATTTGGAGGTGATTTGGACACAATCGCCAATTAATCGGGTGATCGGTCGAATTTACTCGATTTCGTGATTAAGTGGTAATCGGGTGCATTTTTGCATTTACATATCAAGCATTAGTAATTTAAATTAGTTTATATCAATTTAGGGATAATATAGTAAATTCCTCGACTTTGTTATTTGTCAAGGTAGTGAGCCCTCGGATAAAGGCAAGAAAATCGCACTCGAGGATTAGCAGTCGAAGCGCTCGAATTTGACTCCCGGAGAAATTTGTGAGTGAATTTGCATTTCAAAATTTATTTGGGAAATTTAATTAGGTTGAAATGAAATGCGTGAATGATTATATCTGATTCCCATTTAAAAAATGAATCCCTAGAACAAGCATTTAGTGAAAATAATTCTGTGACGTTAAATATGATTGCGATGCATCTATATATATCTGTATGATGCCTACATGTATTGTTGAGAAATTGTGTGAAATTGAGTGTACTGAATCTGTGTACCCTTGCATTATGCTGATATGCATTATTAATAAATTATGGTGAAATTGATGCAACTGTGCATGTGCGGAATGGGAAGTGTAATGCCAGTTGAATGAAAAAGGATGTGATAATTACGATCGTGCATGTGCGGAGTGGGAAGTGCAATGTCGGTTTAATGATAAAGGTTGTGATAATTACTACCGTGCATGTGCAGAGTGGGAAGTGCAATGCCGGTTTAATGATGTATGAGTTGAGAGTACAGCAGAGTGGAGGAAAAGATGGGATAGTCCTAGGAACAAGCTTTTGGAAATATATTATGTTGTGATTATGTACTGTGTGAAAAGAAAATGGATGTCTGCTCGTTTAATGTGCTGATAATTATATGAATGAAACTGCAATGCGTAATAATGACTAAGGGTGTGCAACGTGGGGACAGCGAGATGTAACGCCCACAAGATAGAGTGAATAATGCACACACCTGTGATGGTGTGCAACGTGGGGACAGCGAGACGTAACGCCCACGAGAGTGAGTGAATAATGCACATGCTTGTAATGGTGTGCAAAATGGGATGCTGAGTGACATCCATGTCTGAGTGAATAATGCTGAGTGTAACCCTTACCGAGTACTCCGATAGTTATTTCTTTATACCACCAAGGACAGTGAAGACTTGGTGGTGTATATAATTGCTCATGTCTTCGTGTATATATGTGTGATCGTGTGATATGTGAACCCTTGTTCGTGGCGGTTTGTGATAAACCATTAATTTTGCTATCTTTCTTGATAAAGTGATTGGTGAATGAAATTGTACGTGATATATATGCATATATGAATTGTACGGGTTGTGAAACCCTTATTATGTGATAGTTTGTAAACAACTGTCAATTTAGGGACTTTAATTGAATTGCTTGAATGAATTGCACCCAATTTCTTATTTAGAAATAAGTCTCGGGAACAAGCCCTTGATAAATTGTCTCTATATTGTGAAAGGTGGTTGTTGTGAATTTGGGTGTCATTACATTATATGGGTATATATTTATATACCTATGAATATATGTTGTGCATTGATAGATAATATAGTGTAATGATTATAACTGTACGTGTGAATGATGATTTGGGGCTCATAGAGGATAGGATTGCTGTGTGATCTCCTATCCATGAGTGAATGATGATTTAGGGCTCATAGAGGATAGGATTGTTGTGTGATCTCCTATCCATGAGCGAATGATGATTTAAGGCTTATAGAGGATAGGATTGTTGTGTGATCTCCTATCCATGAGCGAATGATGATTTGGGGCTCATAGAGGATAGGATTGCTATGTGATCTCCCATCTATGAGCGAATGATTTTGAAGGACTTATAGATGATGGGTGCTGTGTGATCCCCCACCCTATGAGTGCTCTAATAGAAATCTCAGAAGAGGAAGGAAGGGACTGCTCACAAAGAGTACCCCTGTGCGAGGTGAAATGCACCCTTTGCTGAGTTATGGTTGTGCGGAGAGGTGCAGTGTACATAACGATTGAACGACAATGTGATGTATGTACTTGCATGTGATTTGATATATATACGTGGGTGATATAGTGTGCATGCTGATAGAATATGACTGTATGATATACGAATTCTGAGAAATTCTCCGTTATTGTAGATTGATCTAAATAGAGGAAAAAAGGACTATAACACGAAACCCTTATACGGTTGAGCGAAACCCTTATTCAGTGACGGGTTACAATTACGCTTCACTGCAGTAGAAATTCAATTGTATCAAGAATGCCTTTCCGCTGCAGTGATAATCGTTGATTTTGCTATATGGCTAGAATAAATCCCGAATTAAGTGGGAAAGGTTTAAATATTAGCTAGATCAAAAATTGTCTCGTTTTCAACTAGTGCATCATGATTATTAAATTTCTTGGTTGATATTGCTTTGTTCCCTTCTAATATTCACTCACTGAGTTTCATACTCACGTTTTATAAAAAAATTCATGTTTTCAGATTTAGAGGCAATTGCGACTTGGATCAAGTCGTCCATGCAGGCTCGCTTTTTGGCAGGTACTACGGCATCTCAGTAGCTGTGCCTTTATTCAAAGTTACTCCGCTGATGGTTGAGAGTCTTTGTCTGTGTACATGTATATATATATATATGTTGGATTAATGATGCCTCGATGAGATGGCATTGAATGACAATGCTTTGAGATAATGAAATTGTAAACATGTGGTATACATGTTATGTTTTGAAATATATTGAATTGTGAATCAAGAATTTTGATTCAGAAACAGTAATGCAAGATGTATAAAATGTCGAAAATGATTATCAAAAAGGCTTGCTTGGGCTTGGTGAGCTATGCTTATTAGGTCCTTGCGCCGGTCATGGCCCGGGAATTGGGTCGTGACAGATAGATGTTTGCATTTACACATAGAAATTACTTACTCTTACGGTGCATAAATTATTAAGAGATTATCATTTGGTTACATATAGGTTTGTGGTGTGCCATATACTTACACGTCATGTCTAGGAGAATTGAAATGAATGAATCTTGGGACTTGCTTTAGAAGGGAGCTTCTGTATCTTAAATTCAAGATATTTTGATCCCCTAATTGCAAGGATGAGATGAATTTAAATATATGATTTTGTTTATTATATATGATAAACCAAGCGAATATAAAGGGTTATGGAAAGCTTTGAGGAGAATCAATTGGAGAAGGATGATTAAGATAATAATCTTGGATTGGAATACAATGCGACCGATGAGAAGTTGAACATATGAATTGGATAAAAGTTATTGAATTTGTTTTGAAATCTTGTTATTTGGAGTTTTAAGGTTTTTTAAAGGTATCGATGTGAATGAATTGAGGATCGTCTTTATTGCCTTACACATTGGCATATAAGAGATGGAAAGTTAGTGAATAAATTTACTCTAAGGGCGAATTTGAATTTTGCTATCTACAGCATGGGGAGTTACAAGATTAGAGGACTAGATGTGGTGAAATGGTTAAAGACGTTCCTTTTAGGGGAAGAAAAAGTCTTGGGTTCGAACCTCCCTAAGGCAAACTACAAGCTACAGATTGTAGGAAAAACCAAGTGGGAGGGATGTGAACCCAAACATAACAATACCTTGGAGAGGTAGTCTATAGAGGAGGATGCCACACGTGAAATTGGCCACTTGAGATTAACTGACTTGGAGATATCGAATCCTAGTCTAAGTGCCATGTAGAGTTCTGTAATTGAGATTGATATATATAAATTACTTGAAAGACCAATTTAAAAGTTTGTTTGGGTTCAAAGTGTGATTTATGACACGAATGATCAAGTCAAGGCACATCTTTGAAGTACTAATGATATTGTAAGGCAAGGACATATAATACAATGAAATTTAAGTGTATGATTGGAAACAATAAGAAAAGAGTATAAGTATGCGAATGATATGGAACTAAGTACGGACATGATGAGAATGTTGACAAGAATTATGGAGATTGTTCTATTGAATCTTGGTTATAAAGGAAAAGAACAAAGATAAATTTATCCCAAAGGCATTTAAGAAGAAGGACACTTACACATAATGAGGAATATGGACACTTGAAAGTGCGTATGTGTACGTATAGGTGGAGTTATTAGTGTACCCATCCAAAATGAAGAATGGATCTTAATGGTCCAAGACTGGAAGTAAATATATTTGAAGAGTTGTATAGATAATGTAACAGTTAGGAATCCTATTGGGAGTTGAATTTGGAGAATTTATGGCTTAATCATACTATAAGCTATATGAGATGGACTAGTTGGATTGAAAAGATTGAAAATTCCTAGATGCAAAGTAAACATGAAGTATGTGGAAATAATTGAAGCCACTAACCTTTCTTAATGCTAAAGATATGTATAGAAATAAGTATGGCATGTTAATGATGCCGTAAGCTACACAATAACGTATAAGGATAGGATGAATGAATGAGTGTTGAGAAGTTTGATAAGAAATGAGGTAATAAAATGGTAATTAGTATATGTAATGAGTATAAAATATGATCGAAATTGGTATGATTGAGACGGAGTTATGGTTCAAATTTAACGATAGTAATAGAGACATGTTTGGAGTTTTGATATAAGAGATCATGCTTGTGAAAGGTACTACGGATATGATGATGAAGGATAATGATAAATATAAGTGAAATACTTACGTTGAATTGGAGGTAAATGAAGTGAACAAATCGAATTTATCTATAAAGGGGCAATCACAGGGAAGTCGAACATCAAATGAGAAGCTAATACCTCCACTTTGTTTTGAATTCGATAAGTGAAATTTTGAAGTCAAAATTTTATTTTAAGGGGGGTAGTGCTGGCAAGCCCAGCCCTAAAATATCTATCATGTCATTTATATATTTGAGATCACACCTGCATACTAGAATATCTTAGAAAAATGGATAAAAGTCGGTATTTTACTTAGAAGTACAAACAAGTCGATTTATGCCTTGAACTAGTTAAAATAGGGATTTGAAAGTGAAGTTGGGAATTTCACAGTCCAGGGATGACTTAAAATGGCAATTCGGAGTTCGAAGGCCAATTTGGAATCAATCGGGAAAATTAATCGATTATGGGCAAAATGGTAATTTTACCATTTAAGAACAAAATGGAGATTTTTAGAAAAGATTTTGATCATATTTGAATAAGAATAATTATTTAGAGTATAATATGAGGTTTAGCAGTGAAGGATTTTCAATTCTTGGTATTTTTAGAGTATAGGGGCAAAATGGTAATTTCCACCACCCAATACTTGTCAAATTTGTGGATTTTTATTATTGTGGGAATGGATAAACATCGCATAAATATGTGGTGGAAAATTTCAGTGAAAAGTCAAATAATTAAAATTTTGGACCAATCACAACATGCCATGTGTCAAGCTTTTAATTATTTAATATTTTCCTTACAAAAGGCACAAAAATGAGCCCATTTTCAGCCCTATGGTCGGCCAAACAAGAAGAAAGGAAGAATAAAGAAAGAAACAAAAACCTAGGTGGAAAATCAAAGAGACAGTGTGAAAATCCAAGGAATTAAGCTAGGTAAGGTGAAATTTCTTTAATTTTCGTTGAGAACTACACTACCCATGCATTATTTCTCTATTTCCATGGATGAATGACATGTTTTTATGAGGAATTAAGGGCTAGCCGAATGGGTATGGAGAGGATTTGATGATGGAAATGGCTTGATTTTGAGTTATGTTGGTGTTTTGAGTTAGTTAATCATGTTTGCAAGCAAAACAACAAGAAAAATATTCATTTTCCCTAGAATCCTTCATTGGTCGAACCTACTATGTTGTGTGTGTTGATGGATTGATTCTTGTTTCAAGAGAAATGGCTTAGAAAATGATGATTTATGGTGAGAAAATAGAATAGGAAAAATCTCGATGTTAGTGCACCATAATGGCCGAAATTTGCAAGAAAATTTTTGAAGGTTGTTAGAATGAATTTTAGGTCTTTAGAATTGTGTTTAGTGAATTCAATTGTTGGAAATGGAATGGTGCAATTTGGAAGAAAAATTAGACGCATTGGTAATTTCATCGAGTAATTGGCCGAATTAGGTCGAACACCGCAATTGAGCGATTGTCCAAACATTTCACACCCAAACTCAAGCATACTTATAGATAAGGGCCTCAAATAGTTTATAATGGTTTGACACAAATTATTGAATTTTGTGTCATGTACTATGGATAGGTGGTGAGCCATTTGACACGGGTAAGAGACTACACCTACGGACTAAGAATAGGAGTATTTCTACTCCTGATACTGTGAGTAAACTTATTATCATCTTAATTATCTAGAGTAGTTTTTATTCAATTGTGTGATTTTATAGAAAATGGGTTTAAATGGTAAATTGCTATGTTTTAAGAGAAATTGTGATTTTATAAAATGATTTTATGAATTTTCTAGAAAATTGAATAATGGTTTCAAAAATAGAGTAATTGGAGACTGCTTACTTGTATTGCAAATTACTGTTTGAATTGATGTGGCTTATGAAAATGTGAGCATGATTGGCTGATTGGTTATTTTATTGGAAAATATGTGCAATGTTGTTTGCCGTGCAGGCTGGTTAGTATTAAAATGGCCTAGTCATGCTGCTAAAATTTTTATTCAATTGATGGGATATAATTGTGGTCACTGCAGTGGCAGAGCAGGTTCCGTGGACCAGGCTATAAGAGTGGCACGAAAACCCGATTATTGTGCTTACCTCGGTTGAAGAGGCGCGGAAGGTATCTCCTGAGGTAGGATTTGAGTTCACTTCACGTCTAACCACCACGTAAAAGTGAGACTCAGCCAACGACAAGGAATGGTTGAATTTTGAAAAATTTAAAATTTTTACAACCTTAGAGGACTCGAATAGATACCCCGGTACAAGGTATTTGTGAGACCTTGTCAAATCTGTTAAAAAGCCGATATTGTACCTAGTGGTATGATTAAGTTAAATCGAACCTTGAACTAGCTCAAATAGAAATTCTAAGAGGAATTTGAAAATTCTGAAACCCACAGAATGGCTTAGAATAGTGATTCGAAGTTCAAGGTCCAATTTGGAGTCAATCGGGAAAATTGACCGATTAAGGACAAAACGGTTATTTTCTCATTTGATGATTTAATGGAGATTTTAGCCAAAATTTGATCACATTGGACGAAAAATAATTTTATGAAATACAGTTATGATTATTGGATTATAAAATGATGTTTAGCAGTGTAAAATTATGATTCTCGGTGTTTTTGGAGCACAAGGGTAAAATGGTAATTTTACCATTAGAGTACTAAACGGGAATTTTTTTGAAAGGATTTTGTCCCATTTGGTTAATATGGATTAATATTAGTGTTATTTGAGGTTGGACAGTGAAAATAATATAATTTCGGGACGTTTCGGAGTATAGGGGCAAAATAATAATTTTACCATCTCAAGGGCAAAACCATAATTTTACACCACCATAACATATTTTTCCAACCATGATCATCTTTTGATCATATCTTGACTTAGACTAATCAAGTGGTGGAAAAGAAATGGAAGAAAAAGTCAAAAAGTCAAAAAAGGGGCCAATGGCATTATGCCACGTGGCAAACTTGTTTATTTTATTACTAAAGCTTAAAAAAATCAGCCATTTCAACCCATTTTCTCTCTCTAATTTCGGCACACACCAGATTTAAGGGAAAGGAAAGAAGAACAAAGGGAAAAACCATAAAACCTAGGTGAAAATTCAAGACAAAGTGTGATTTTCAAGGAAAATCAATTGAAAAAGGTAATAATTCTTCACTTTGGCTTATGATCTACAATACCTATGCTTTTGTTGTTGATTTCCATGGTTTTTTTTTTTTTTTTAAAATTTCAATAGCATTAAACACACTTAAAGTTATCAATAACAAGCCAAGTAAATTAAAGAACTTAAAAAAAAAAAAAAAACAACCAAGCCAAACAATCCATGTTCTAGGCAAGTATTAAAAATCCTATGCCCACCAAAAGCATACCATATATAAATATTGCAAACTAATCAGATAGCCCAGTGTTGATAAATAAAGGCTCTAGCAACTCCTCTGCCAAGATAGTAGACCGAAATTTTCAGTCTCTCAAGAGACAAGGTTATCATTCAGGGATAGTGAAGCCAATTGGTCGGCTGGAATGTTGGCCTGTTGCTGAGCAGCAACACTCCTCAATACCTCCAAGGCCTCTGATACTTTAGCCTTCAAAGCTTCTGGCGATTCCAGGAGATGCAAAACCTCAGTTTGGTCCATCTCTAGAAGCATTCCTGTAACCTTGGCTGCTGAATCACGCTCCAGCCGTTCCACTAGGGGATACAAGCTTTCACCAAGCATCGTCCTCTGCTGTTCAGGTGTAGCATTTGCAAGAGCCGTAGCCAAAGCTGGAATCGGCATAGGCTGTCCAACACCAGCATCGCGCAAGGGCATGCCACCCAAGTCATATGGAACAGAAAGCATTCCTCCAGCAACACTTGACATTGGAACATCAGGCATGTTATGACCAGGTGGGTAACGATAGACACGTCCCCTGGGCAGCATCTGTTGCTGCATCAATGGCACTGGTGGTTGAGTCTGTTGCACTGGACTTGCTCCCCGCCGTCCCCCTGGGCGCTGACCCTGCTGCACCATGGGAACAAAGGAAATTGGCACAGGAGGCCCACCAGGCCTCATTCCAGGAACCAGTTGTTGCTGATAACCAAAACCAGCTTGTGGAGGAATGATAGCTGGAGGTCCTTGCCCATATAAAAATTGCTGGCCAAGACCTGGAGCACCAGAAGGGTACATCGGCATACGAGGAGCAACTGAGGGGATAGCAAGCGGTCTCATTTGAGAAAACTGAGCCTGAAGCCTTGCTCTTCTCTCCTCTTTCCTCTGTGCAGGTGCAACATAAAGCGGTTTGCTAACAACCATTTTACCATTCATCTCAGCAAGAGCACGAGATGCTTCTTCAGGGGTTGAAAATGCCACAAACCCAGAGCCCTTACTAATTCCACTAGGATCACGCATAACCTTGCATGAAGTAATGTTACCAAATTCTGAAAAGAGTTCCTTCAAGTTTTCATCACCAATACTATCATCTAAGTTTTTAATGTATAAATTCACACCCTGAAATTTATCAGCAGCCTCCTTCATAGTCTGCTCAAATCGAGCTTTTAATTCATGCTCTCTTTCAGATTTTTTCTGGGCTTTTCCGACATACCACTCTTTCTCTTCAAATTTCTTTCCATTAAGAGCTTCAACAGCTTTAGCAGCATCTTCAGAATTTTCAAAGTTAACGAATCCAAAACACTTCGACTTCCCATCTGCATCCCTCATAACTACAGCACTCGTAATTTCACCATGCTCACCAAAAATTGTTTTTAAATCTTCATCAGTTGTAGACTCAGAAAGATTTTTCACATAAACATTATTAAATTTGGCCTTACTCAATGCAGTTTCTCTTTCCTGCTTACGAAGAAAGTGTCCAACATAGACCTGCTTGTCATTAATTAACATGCCATTTAATTTATCAATTGCAATTTGAGCAGATTCTTCATTGTCAAATTGTACAAAACCATAGCCTTTGGACTGGCCAAAAACATCAGTAGCTATCTTGCAAGAAAGAATGTTGCCAAATGAAGAAAACGTATCGTGCAATGCTTTGTGGTCAATAGATTTGTCTAGATTCTTGATAAATATGTTTGCAGTACCACTCTTGCGAAGACTAGGGTCACGCTGAGAATACATGATTCGGATGGGCTTGTTATTTAGTGGAGTGAAATTCAATAGATCCAATGCCCTAGCCGCATCACGAGGATTGTTATAGTTGACGTAGCCATAGCCGAGAGAGCGGCCGGTAGCCAAGTCCCGGCAAACCCTAACGGAGACGACCTGAGCCACGGAGCCGAACATTTCGTAGAGCTGCTCATCGGTAACGGTAACATCAAGATCCCCAACATAGAGCGACGTTGGCATGAACTGCGCTCCTCCGGGTCCTGGAGCGACGCCGTTTGGCCCGGAAACTGGCGACTGATGCTGAACCTGAATCTGCGCCATCCACGAAAACCCTAACCCTACCTCTTCTAAATCTTCTCCTTTTTTTTTGTTTTCTTCTCTCTTTTTTTTGATTTTTTTTTGTGTTTTTTGTTTCCCTCTCCTCTTGTTATTCAATCAAAACTTCAGAGAAACAAAAAAAAAAGAATAGGACCAGGTTTTTTAGAACTAAATAGAAATGATGGGATATTTTTTTTGGTGTTTTCGGATAAAAGAGGAGAGGGAGGGGTAAAACGGGGATAGAATCGTCGGAGATCCGGACGGTAGACGACGACGGAGAAAAAAAGAGTTGTGGAAAAATTTTTTGGATTTTTTTTTTTAAAAAAAGTGTTTAAAAAGGGGAGGGCAGAACAAACTGCGAAATGGTTGAATATTGAGATATCATGATGAACTCAATTCTGAAAAATGGGTATGGATGAGGAATGATTGTTGGATTGGCTTGATTCTAGACTATGTTAGTGTTTGGAGGTAGGTTAGCATGTTAGCAAGCAAAACCGTAAAAAGAAACTTTGATTTCCCCATGAATCATTCAAGGCCGAACCTAGGGTGTTGAAAACCAATGAGGAAATTGTTTCATTTCAACTGAAATGATTTTCATTTGGAATGAAATAAATTAGAAAATGACAAATTAAAGTGAAAAAGTCTAGTAGGAAAAATTACAGTGATAATGCACTGTAATGGTTGAATTTTTCCATGAAGAAATGGAAAAGTTTAATGCTGAAATTAGCACTAATTAAATGGTATGTGATGAATTAAGGTATTAGAAAAAGAATGGTGCAATTTGGAATGAAATTGGACGTATTGGCCAATTTATCGGGTGAGCGGTCGAATTTAATCGACACCGAGTTAAAGCAATAATCGAACACATTTTTCGTTTGCCTATCATGTGTTAGTAATTTAAATTAGTTTATGTTAGCTTGGGGGTAATATAGTAAATTCCCTAATTTTATTCTATGTCAATGTGGTGAGACATTTCAAAAAGGTAAAGGGATCGTGATTGAGGACTGTTAATCCAAGTGCACCTGAAATCTGAATTTGTGACACTGTGAGTGAACTTGCATTTCAAATTATTTTGGGAAATGCACGATGTATTGAAAATGGATAATCTAAATGAATTTATCCAAATTTCTTAAAAATGAGTGTCGGGAACAAGCCCTTGAAAATAAATGATTTTATGTGGTAAATTGTGGTATGCATGAAAGCATGAAATTATGTGGTGAATTGTGGTATGCATGAAAGCATGAAATTATGTGGTGAAATGTGGTATGCGTGAAGGCATGAAATTGTGCTGTCATATATGTGTAAACATGTGAGATGTATTGATATTTAATTGTGTTGATATATATATGTACATGTGTACGATATGGGGAAAGCATATGTCAATGATATTGGATGCGGAAATATGACGAATGATATGGTTTGTGCACAATGTGGGGGAATGCACACAATGACTCCAGCTATGTGCGCGATGTGGGGGTTGCACCTGAGCTGGTGAGATAGAGTGATATTGTTTGTGCACGATGTGGGAGGATGCACACGATAACTCCAACTATGTGCGCAATGTGGGGGTTGCACATGAGCTGGTGAGATAATGGTGATATTGTGTGTTTGTGTGTGAGATTGAGTATTATTTAATTATAAATTAAATTGAAGTGAGAGGAAGGGTTTGATAATAAATTGGATCAAAATGAATGTGTTCCAAATGTGTGCATCATGTTTTATTAACCCTTCCTGATATTATTGCTTGTTCCTACCTAATGTTTGGTCACTGAGTTTTGTACTCACCGTTTTCAAAAATTCATGTTTTTAGATCAGGAGATTGTAGATTCCTAGATCGTGGGATCATTGTAGTTCATCTCCTGGTAGGTGTTTGGCGTTCAATAGTTGCCCTTTTTTATTGTAAATATCTCCGCTGGAAGTCATGGGCTTTTGTATGGTGGTTATGTACATGTCATGTACACTATCAAAGTTTATATTTGACTGGTATGAATGTAAATGTGTAAGCAATGTAAATTGCTAAATACATGACTAGTATAATGCATGTATATTAATGTCGATAATGCCATTGCGATTTGGCTGTGTTCACAGCCGAGGAAAGGTGCGTTTGTATGTATGATTGGATATGCCATTGTTAGTTGGCTTTATATGCACACTGGGTGCATTACATGAGGATGCCTCACACGAGCATATGTGGAATAAAGTAAGTGGGAATAGGCTTGCTTGGGCTTAGTGAGCTATGCTCATTGGGTCCTTGCGCAGGTCATGGCCCGGGAATTGGGTCGTGACAGTATCCCCGAGTACAGGTTTTGGCATAAGTTAGGTTTTTAGGAAATTCATAAGCCCTTTTGAGTAATGAGATAAAATATAATTATTTAAATGGGTTTGGATGAATTTCCAAGTTATGAAATAAGTATTGTGATGGGATATTTTAAATTGTCTCCTATTACTCGGCTTTAGATTATTTCGATGATGTTTGCTTACTCACTAAGATTTTATAATCTCACCACCCCTTTTTCCTCACATTTCAGGCTTAGGATAACCCGTAGTTAGTGGATTCGATCAAGGAGCATAGTGGAATTGAATCGACAAGAACTGTTGGTTCACAGTTTTAGCTGTAGCTAAAATAGTTAAAGGCGTCCTCTTTGGTGGGAGCAAAAGGTCTTGGGTTCGATCCGCGAGATCGGAAGGTTCGAGCTCCCGTGTGCCGCTGCAAAGGTGGGGCCAAGAATAAATTCAGACCATATAATACCTAGATGGTGGGCCTCGAGGGGGATGCCATAATAAAGGCAGTTGAAATGGTTAAAGGCATCCTTTTTGGGGTGAGCAAAAGGTCTTGGGTTCGATTCGGGGGATCGAAAGGTTCGGGCTCCCATGTGCTACTGCAGAAGTGGGGCCAAGAATAAACCCGGGCCATATAATACCTGGACAGTGGGCCCTGAGAGGGATGCCACAATTTATGTGTATAAGATTAAGTTAAATGAATGATTTGAGGTGTGGTATTAACAGGAAAGGATTTTATGGTGATAAACTTGGATTTTTGGAAGTTTTAGAAGCTTAAAACTGCCTATAAGGGAAGATGTATCAATACATTCTTAGCAAGATGATAAATATGAGGTGTTCTAAAAGAATTTTATCGATACATTGCCTTAATGTATCGATACATTAGAAGCAAAGAGCAAGCAAGGGAAAAAGTATCGATACATCCCTTCATGTATCGATACATGGTTGGGTAATGAACATTCTGCCTAAAATGTATTGATGCGTTTACTCAAAATTAGGGTAGATGTGTCGATACATTGCCAAATGTATTGATACATCATTAAGCAAAGGCAAAACTAAAAAAGGGTTTCAAACCATTTTTGTAACACCATCAATTTTTGATGTAAATTAGGTAAACTAAAGATGATTTATGAATAAATGAAGTCTTGAGGACTTTGGACGATATGCTATGTTTGCCTAGTGTTTGAGGATATATATGAAGATAAATGGACACTGTCATAGCCCAAATCATGAGCCATGATCGCTGCATGGACTTAGTAGGCATGGCCCACTAGGCTTAAGCAAGCCTTTCTATGAAAACTTGTTCAATAAACCATTTGTCCTTCATTTACCTCTAAAGTTCTTAGTTCATAGTTTTCAAAAATAATTTCTTCTCAAGAATAAATCATGGCAATCGAACATATGCCATTCACAAAATAATATTACCATTTGCCAACCTATGGTGACAGTATCATGCAAACCAAACATACAATGTTTACAACAAGTCTCATGAATTACATTTAAATAACCATATACACAAACAAAAGACCTTGACTATCAACAGAGTGACTCTGGCGTGGGTACTATCATGGAGTGTCTTGGTAAACCTATCGTAAGATGAACATGAGAAAGCACCTCTGCCTAGGATCTAACTACCTTCAAACCTGAAAACTAAAACATAAAGTTGAAAAGAAGGAGTATAAACTCAGTGAGTGAACATAGGAAGGGAACAAGCAAACGATATGGAAAGTATTAGAAAACACAAAGCACTTTGTTAAAAACAATGCAATTTAGCTTAATTTCTTGTTAAAACCCCTCAATTCAGCCTTTGATTATTTAATCCCTTAGTGTTGAAGGAACCATGACCAACAATGAAGTTGAAGAATGAAAATTGTAGAAGATTTCCAAACAAGTCAAAGAGTTTCTTGCTACAGCAAAAATGCAATTTGGCTATAGCGAGAACAGTGGCTCCCAAGTTAGAAAGTTTCTCACTGTAGTGAGAATCAATTTGGCTACAGCGAGAATAGTGACTCCCATCTTAGAAAATTTCTCGCTACAGCGAAATTCAATTTGGCTATAGCAAGTACAATGACTTCCAAGTGAGAAAGTTTCTCGCTATAGCAAAATTCAATTTCGCTGCAATGAGAACAGTGCATATGGAGTTTAAGAGGATCTTCGTTGTAGTGAAAATCCATTGTTTCTGCAACAAAAATGCAATTGTTTATAATGCCCTTAATGCATTTTATATATATCATAAACAAACCCGATGCTATATGTAAACATGTATACAAGAATTTATATGTATAAATATATCTACTTCATATATATATGTATCCATATGCAATTTCAAACATATATTAAAGACATTTCACTCACCCCCAAAATAGTCGACATGGCTCAACACATGCAACCACCATCCTTAACTTAACTCATGTGCACTCCCACACCACACATAGCTAATATCCTCATGTGCTCTCCCACATCGCACATGGCAATTATCATATTCGTGTGCACTCCCACACCTCACACCACCATCACCGTCATGTGCACTTCTACACTGCACACGCACGGTAGTAGTTATCATGCAATATTACTTTTCAAGGTATAACCTACATAACAACATGTAACCAAAATCTTTACACATTAATACTTTCCCCATAATTTATTGTTTTGGCCATACAGATGGTTACACAGCCCTATTTCCTAAGAAAACTAACAATGACCATCATACAGTTAGTAGTCACATCTAGAAATCATCAATGTATCACATTACACATTTCACAACATAAAGACGTTTCATCAAAAGCTTGTTCCAATGCATATTTTTAAAGAAAAGTCAACTAGAATTATTCAAATGCTTCATTCAAACACATATGCATATGTCCCAAAACAATTTAACTGCAAGTTCACTCACATTAATGATGCTACCTTACAAGCCAGCTCCCACAAGGTCTTAATGGCACGACCTGGTACTCTCCTCGAGCCCCTGACAACCGTCGCGATGTCCTGATAGACATTCATTACCCAGAATGCCGATTGAAACCGCGCAAGGCTTTAATATCAGTTTTCTCACCTCCCCTGTGAGCAACATTTATTAAATGTCATGTTTTAAAGGATTATAGGCTATTTCCAAATCAAAACAATAAATAAAATAAAAAATATAGTTTCTGTCTCACAAGGGCATTTCGGTCATTTTTCTCTAAAAATTTTGAAATCAGCTGAAAATATGGTATATGAGTGAAGAATGCACATTTTATAACTAAAAATAAGTTTAGATATCTAAAACATTCATTTAAAGAGAAATTATAGCTATTAGAATAAAATAAAAATATTAAATAAAATATTCCATTTTCTCATAAAATAATATTTATAGAATTATCCGTAAATAATTTTTGCAGCGTAAAAGCAAATTAAATTCATACATATAGTAACACAGATAGCCAGAGTATGTAACTTAGTTTACAATGACATGTGGGCCCCCGAATGACCAAAAGTAACAAAAGCTGTGGACCTACAATTTCTGAGGAGGCGAGTCCAATAATAACCCTCGACTTAATCAACTATTTACGGACTATCATGAGCCTGGAATGGGTGGAAAGGAGGGTGGTGAGTTTTTATAAACTCAGTGAGTAAACAAACATCATCTAAAATATCTAATGCCGAGTAAATGGAGACAACTGAATATAGCTCATCATAAAATGGTTTATAACATCAAATCACATTTCAAACCATCTAAACCAGTTACATTTCATTCAAAGTATATACTAAGGTTTATGAATTTCTTAAAAACTTGGCTCGTGCCAAAACTCATTCTCGGGGATACCTTGGCCGGGACATCCAACTGAGTCCGCCAAGGCTATAAAAACATTTCATATACGCATAAAACACATTTTTACATTTAAAAGCATAGATGTTCCTTGGCATTGGCTGAGTTCACCCTCACATGGTGGTTTAGCGTGTAATGAACTCTAAAGTTTTACCTTAGGAGATACCCTCTGTGCCTTTCGTACCAAGGTAAAATATAACGGAGTTTACCTGCCCTTCTAATAGGCTAGTCCATGGAAACCCGCCCACTACAGTAAGCTAATCGATATTCCACCAATTCAATAAAATTTCAGCAACATGACATGGCAATTATAATTTTACCCAGTTTGTCAAAACAACACAAACAACCTAGATATTCCACAAATTCACAAATTCAGCCATTCGTGTCATTATATTATCATAAGCCATCAACTCAAACCAAGTTTATAAGTATACATTTCAGAAGTAAAATAAAGTCTCCAATTACTCAATTTTTAAAATCATCATTCAATTTCGAAATGATTTATAAAACTCATTTCATTTAGTCACATTTCAATCATAAAACATAAAGATTTACAATTAAAGTTCATTTTTGTTTAAAACCACAAAATGAATAAAAATTACTCTAGATAGTTAAGATGATAATATGGTTACTCATAATATCAAGAGTCAAAGTACTTCTAGTCTCGATCTTCGGATACAGTCTCTTTACCCTTATCGGAAGTTTCACCACCTAGAAATAATGCACAACAAGCAATTTACTATATTTGTGCTAAACTGTTATAAAACTATCACGACCCAAATTTTTTTTTTGGCCATGACCGGCACATGGACCAAATGAGCATAGCTCACCAAGCCCAAGCAAGCCTATCCCATTCATATTACTTAACATCTTATCAATGACTGTATCCATTCGCATTCCAACTGGTGTGAACATAGCCAACTCATGATGGCATTATCAATTAAAAATATACCTATACTGTTCAAGACATGTAACGTAGTAGTTTACATTACATGCACTTGTACACAAACAAAAGACTCTTGACTGTCAGCAGAGTGACTTTGAATAAAAGCATAGCTACTGAGATGCAATAGTACCTACCAAGGACGAACATGAGTAGACGACTTGATCTAGGCCCCAATTGCCTTTAAATCTGAAAACATGAAATTTTTAAAAACCGTGAGTACAAAACTCAATGGACGAACATTAGAAGGGAACGGGCAGTAATAATCAGAAAGTTGAGAGCCATGATGCACTGGTTTGAAAACTAGAAAATTTACATTCAGTTAATATTGAAACCCCTTCCACTTAACCCGGAATTATTAAACATTCAATGATAAAAGCAACCATGAAATTACACCAATCATTCTAGCAAGACAGCAAAATCGACAATTTATCACAAACTGACATGGAACAAGGGTTTCACATACCATACAATCACATTTTCCATCATGCACATTATATCACGCATATATAGATAAAATCACGTGCAATTACATATACCACACCATTTTTCTCCACTCTGCTGCACTATCTACTGGCACATCCTTATTGACATTGCACAACCCATTTCACACATGCACGGTCGTAATTATCACCACATTGTCATTCAACCGACATGTGTATTGCCCACTTCGCACATGCACGTTTGTAATTATTACATTATATTGTCATTTAACCAGCATATGCACTGCCCACTCTGCACGTGCACGATTACACCAATTGTTCACAAAAATTTCTTACAATACATATCAGCATCACATAGAGGTACATAGATTCACCACAATCATGCTCCACATTAGAAAAATATTTAACTAAAGGCTTGTTCCCATGATACCCGTTCCTTTTAAAGAAAAATTCGATGAAATCATTCAAACGTTTTGTTCAAATACATTCACATTCCCAACACAATTTTGTAATGCAAATTCACTCACAATATTAGGAGTTCGAAATACTCATATTCTTGGTCCTCTAGCGTAATGCCTTTTCCCTTGTTAGAGAGCTCACCACCTATACACAATGCACAATAATCAATTTGCTACATTTGTGCTAAACCATTATAAAACCAATTCAGGCTTTATATGTATGCATGAGATGGAATGTGAAATACGCGGGTAACCAATTAAATGCGATGTTCAATTGTGTACCTAAATAAAATGGTATTGGCCAAATCCGAACTATCACCTGATTAATTGGCCAATACATCCAATTCAACTCCACATAATTCCATTTTTTCTTCCAACACTCCAATTCATCAAATACTAGTCAATTAACATGAAATGTGGCAAACTCACCCTTACATTCCATTTTAGAATATTCGGCCATGGTGCTTCACTAACATTAAAATTTTTCAACTGAATTCTTACACCATAAGTCATTCATTCCTAACCAATTCACTTGAAATAAAAATCAATCTACCATCAATATTCCACAAGTAAGGTTCGGCCATTAAAGAATCCATGAAGAACATGTAATTTTCTCACTTGTTTTTCATACTACACACCACCAAACAATTAAAAATACTAGATTAACATGTTTTCTAACTAAATTAATCATCAAATCCTCTCTCTCTAAAATGGGTCAACCTTGAATCCTTCATGCAAACTTAATTCTGAACCATGGAAATTGAAAAATAATGCATAAGAAAGGTAGATCACTAGCTAGAATTAAGAAATTTCACCTTTAATCACTTGTTTCCTTGGAATCCACCAACTTTCCCTTGAATTCTTCCTTCTAGGGTTTGTTCTCTTTTCTCCCTTTTATTCTTGCTATGGCCGGCCAAATGAAGGAGTTTAAAAAGTTTAAATTGGCTTTTATAAAGGAAAATATTAAATGGTTATAAACTTGCCATGTGTCACGAATCCATTGGTCCATGTGCAAATACTTAATAATTAAGCAATCTCTCTCCACCACACATAATTATCCATGGTAAAAAATAAAATTCATGTGCTGGACATGTGCTGAGTGGTGTAAGATTACTATTTTGCCCTTGGGAGACAAAAAGACTATTTTGCCCCTATGCTCGGAAAAATATCGAAACTAAAATTCTTCACTTCTCAAACTCAAATTATGTTCTAAATGATCAATCCTGGTCACAAACTTCTTCCAACATTCAAATCTTAGCTACGGGTGGTAAAATGACCATTTTGCCATTCGTTCATGAAAATTCCAATTTGACTCCAAATCGGTCCTCAAGCTCTGAATCACCATGTTAAGTCATTTTGAGGTTTTGAAATTCTAAATTTCATCTTAAAATCTCTATTTGGTTTAATTCAAGGCTTAATTGAACTTAGTGTACCACTAGGTACACTACCGACTTTTTGATGATTTTTCAAGGCTTTCCAAGTATACAAGCATATCATCAAGCACATGAATGACATGGCAAATATTTTATAGTGTTGGGCTTGAGAATATCTCACATCTTCCCCGACTAAAAGAAATTCTATCCCCGAATTTAAATCCAACTGTAAGGTAACTTACCTTAATGTATCAAAGAGATGTGGATACTTTGTCCGCATTGTTCGCATCTCGTTCTTAGCTTCCCACATTATCTCTTCACTAGTGTAATTTCGCCACATCACTTTTGTCAGGCATTCTTAACATAGAATCTTGGTTTAAGCATCATATTGACTTCCAATTTTTATAGAAAACTAAACATTGTCATATTATATAACTATGTGTACTACTCTTGTTGGATCAAAGCAATATTATCCTTCATCTTATAAAAAGAATTAAAATATACTATTAATTCTGGTCACAATTAAATCAAATCATCCTTAAATTATCAATTATGTATGTTTACTTACCCATCCAGAATTCCTCTACCTTGATCTTTCATCAAACCTTCCAGCATTCAAGCATTTATTCCACCATTGCTATGGGTCTAAATCGTTAATCAACCTCTATCCTGGTTTACATACTTTTATACAAATTGCATTCAAGCATTTTATAATACATAAGGATCAAGCATTCTTTATTTGTTCATATATGTCTAACATCACGGATCGTTCCAATCTAGTAACCATTAGTAACTATATTCCCAACAACAACTCCATTACTTTCATGATCGAGTGCTCACTCAATAAATCTCTACTTATACCACAAGGCATTTCAATAGCTAACGATACCTTTGGATGCATTCTTATGGACTTAACCAATCTTTATAATTCATGGGCTATAACCAACTTGTTAGTTATATGTCACATACAAACATATCTAACTCGAGATTCCTTAAATTTACTTCAAATGCCAAATTTCACAGCCTCATTAGTCCATAAATCTGAAGATGAAACTAAACATTTATCTCCCTTAAGTGCACTTTAAAATCAAGGAATTATTTACTAAGACCTTTTTGAAATTAACTTATTTAGCCTTTTTTACCTTAGAAAATTGAATCCATAATCCTTTATTTTGAATCATGGGCTTATGCCAATCAAGGCAAATTTTACACTTTCAATTATACGAATTCAAATGCACACCTCCACGCATAAGCTATAAACTTTTCCCTAAATCTTCATAAGTTAAATCTTTATATTGGGGCTATGCCAGAACTAATACGTTTTATTCCATTAGCCTTTAGGGACTTAAATCTATGGCATACTTCTCTATTTGTGTACTTCATAATAGCCTATCAACTTCTAGCTTACAATTAAGTTAGTTCATATGCCAAACCTCTTAAGCTATATCAAAACACCAAAGTTGATCACAATATAATAGAATTTGATAAGCTTATACCAAAAGTATAAACACTTACCCTTACATTGACAGCATTATACTCAACTTGTTGACTGCCAAAATCACCGATGAATTATCTTAGTCATTATCTCATGTTATAACTACCGATAGGATTTCATCACCAAATCAAATTATAACCAACTTCGTATGAGTTTTGTGCACCAATTTGCCACTTGTAATGTTGAAATAACCATCTGACCTAGTATAATTGCATTGATTATCCTTAAACTATTCAGGCTCCGCATATCAGCATCCATATTTCCCCATCCTTCATGGTATTGACCTTTTATAGGGTATATGTGGTTTTTCAACCTTTCACCATACATTCCACATTTATGCCAGGGCATTCTCAATCTCATGCCAAGCCTATAGTCATGTGACCATAAATCAGGCTAAACTCTCATAGGGGATATCTCCTTCCATATGATGCATGGGGATCACAAAATGTACAACTCAAAGTGTATGCCTACATATTGATAACCTCAATATATTTCATGATCATGAAACCTACAATTTGCAAAACTAACTTTTTATCACAAGTTTACAATCAGAACGTTAATCCTGACATATCTATTCCATATTTGGTGGTATGTCAAAATCACCTTTTTGGATACATCTTACTACTAACATTTATGTACCTTTACCACGATATTTAGTGCCATTCTGATTCAGCAGTGATTTCTAAATAACCCTTAGGTACATAAATATAAAAGTGTATATCACTGCACATGGTGATCTTAACTTTATTCATCAAGTCCTAACCATTAACATTGATAAAATGGATAATTTACTTAGTTGTTGCATCTCACCTTTGTGGCCATAAGTTTCAAATTCATCAACTTAGGATGCGGAAGCTCCCTCTTCGAGCTTATCCAATAGTTAACATTTTCAAAATCTCTTACCTTGGAAGAAATCGAATTCAAGACTAATCATTTACATCATAGGTTGTGCACTAAACCATATAAACTTTGAAATTGATCTTTAAAGCAACTTGTATACTAAGCTTAAACATAAAACTCCATACGGCATTTAGACTAGATTTGACATTTCCAAGTCACTTAACCTCAAGTTGTCAAATCCACGTCTAGTCCTTTAATTCCTTGGGTCCACGCTATACATAGCAAAATTCAAACTCATCCTTATAGTCGATTTGTTTACTAAACTTTTACTTTTTGATGACTACACATCAATGATAACAATCATTAATTATCACCTTTAGGCTAATTCATGTACTTATAACTATAAACCATAATAGGTCAAATTAGCCCTCGAGATCTCACAATCACTTAATTGGAATCAAAACTGGCTCCCCCAAGCAGCTGTGCACATATACCCCACATTTCCACATATAAAATATTTCGAAAGCTCAACACCACTTATATATGGCATAACAAGCTCACTTAACATAGTGCACTTACCTCCGTGCACATAAATATTGGTTTACTCTTACCTCAATATTTAAATTTATACGCTCCAAGTGAATTACAACTATCACTATTCATTTCAGTCAAGTATGCCCCCTTATTACCTTTATCACATGTGCTTCTTTATATTGACATCAAATACAATTCAATGTCATCCACTTTTTTCCCATTGACAATCATGGCTCAATGGTTAACTCCACCAAATAAATGAGTTGTTGCAGACCTATTAGTCCAACTCCACTTTCTTCCATCCTTAGTCGAAGGAATACATCATTACAGTACTTGTTCATTAAGAGTATTTGCTTTAAAATCTTTCCAACAATAGCTTATGTCACAGGTGACATCTCAAACCCGGACAACGAAACCACTAACGACCTTTCCATTACATTAACCAGAGGGTAGGTTACTAGGAACATGAGTTCATATAGCCTCATGTCTATGATTTGTGCTACAGTCACAAGCCATAAACAAGACTCTATAATAACTCTGACAACTCCGTTGACTAATACAAGAATCTCTAAGACTTGACTAAACCTAGAGCTATAATACAACCTTCGTCACAACCCAATTTTTTTTTTGGCCATGACCGGCGTATGGATCCAATGAGCATAGCTCACCAACCCCAAGCAAGCCTATCCCATTCATATTACTTAACATCTTATCAACGAATGTATCCATTCATATTCCAACTGGTGTGAACGTAGCCAACTTATGATGGCATTATCAATTAAAAATATACGTATACTGTTCAAGACATGTAACTTAGTAGTTTACAGTACATGCACTTGTACACAAACAAAAGACTCTTGACCGTCAGCGGAGTGACTTTGAATAAAGGCATAGCTATTGAGATGCCATAGTACCTACCAAGGACGAACATGCATAGACGACTTGATCTAGGCTCCAATTGCCTCTAAATCTGAAAACATGAATTTTTAAAAACTATGAGTACAAAACTCAGTGAGCGAACATTAGAAGGGAACAAGCAGTAATAATCAGGAAGTTGAGAGCCATGATGCACTGGTTTGAAAACCAAACAATTTACATTCAGTTAATATTAAAACCCCTTCCACTTAACCCGAAGTTATTAAACATTCAATGATAAAGAAACCATGAAATTACACCAATCATTCTAACAAGATAGCAAAACCGACGGTTTATCATAAACCGACACGGAACAAGGGTTTCACATACCATAAAAATCACATTTTTCCATCATGCACATTATTTCATGGATATATAGATAAAATCAAGTGCAATTACATATACCACACCATTTTTTCCACTTTGCTGCACTCTCTACTCGCACATCATTATCGGTATTGCACTACCCACTCTGCACATGCACGGTCGTAATTATCACCACATTGTCATTCAATCGACATGTGCGTTGCCCACTACGCACATGCACGTTTGTAATTATTACACAATATTGTCATTTAACCGGCATGTGCACTACCCACTCCGCACGTGTATGGTTACACCATATTTTCACAAAAATTTCTTACGATACATATCAGCATCACATAGAGGTACATAGATTCATCACAATCATGTTCCGCATCACAAAAATATTTCACTAAAGGCTTGTTCCCATGATACACATTCTTTTTAAAGAAAAATTGGATGAAATCATTCAAATGTTTTGCTCAAAAACATTCACATTCCCAAAACAATTTTGTAATTCAAATCCACTCACAGTATTGGGAGTTCGAAATACTCTTATTCTTGGTCCTCTGGCGCAATGCCTTTTCCCTTGTTAGAGAGCTCACCACCTATACACAATGAACAAAAAGCAATTTCCTACATTTGTGCTAAACCGCTATAAAACCAATTCAGGCTTTATATGTATGCATGAGATGGAATGTGAAATACGTGGGTAACCAATTAAATACGGTGTTCAATTGTGTACCTAAATAAAATGGTATTGGCTAAATCCGAACTATCACCCGATTAATTGGCCAATACGTCCAATTCAACTCCAAATAATTCCATTTTTTCTTCCGACACTCCAATTCATCAAATACTAGTCAATTAACATGAAATGTGGCAAACTCACCCTCACATTCCATTTTGGAATATTCGGCCATGGTGGTTCACTAACACTAAAATTTTTCAACTAAATTCTTGCACCATAAGTCATTCATTCCTAACCAATTCATTTGAAATAAAAATCAATCCACCATCAATATTCCACAAGAAAGGTTCGGCCATTAAAGAATCCTTGAAAAACATGTAATATTCTCACTTGTTTTTCATACTACACACCACCGAACAACTAAAAACACTAGATTAACATGTTTTCTAACTAAATTAATCATCAAATCCTCTCTCTTTAAAATGGGTTAGCCTTGAATCTTTCATACAAACTTAATTCTCAACCATGAAAATTGAAAAATAATGCATAGGAAAGGGAGATCACTAGCTAGAATTAAGAAATTTCACCTGTAATCACTTGTTTCCTTGGAATCCACCAACTTTCCCTTGAATTCTTCCTTCTAGGGTTTGTTCTCTCTTTTCTCCCTTTTGTTCTTGCTATGGCCGGCCAAATGAATGAGTTTAAAGAGTTTAAATTGGCTTTTATAAAGGAAAATATTAAATGGTTATAAACTTGCCATGTGTCACCATTCCATTGGTCCATGTGAAAATACTTAATAATTAAGCAATCTCTCTCCACTACACATAATTATCCATGGTATAAAATGAAATTCATGTGCTGGACATGTGCCGAGTGGTGTAAGATTACCATTTTGCCCTTGGGAGACAAAATGACTATTTTGCCCTTATGCTCGGAAAAATGCTAAAATAGAAATTCTCCATTTCTCAAACTCCAAGTATGTTCTGAATGATCAATCTTGGTCACAAACTTCTTCCAATATTCAAATCTTAACTACGGGTGGAAAAATGACCATTTTGCCCCTAGGTCATGAAAATTCCAATTTGACTCCAAATCGTTCCTCGAACTCCAAATCACCATGTTAAGTCATGCTGGGGTTTTGAAATTCTAAATTTCATCTTAAAATCTTTATTTGGTTTAGTTCGGGGCTTAATTCAACTTAATGTACCACTAGGTACACTACTGACATTTTGACGATTTTTCAAGGCTTTCCAAGTATACAAGCATGTCATCAAGCACATGAATGACATATCAAATATTTTATAGTGTTGAGCTTGACAAGATCTCACAAAAACTAATTTAGGCACTATATGAATGCATGAAATGGGATGCGAAATGTTCAAATTATCATCTAAATACGATGTTCTACATAAGTTCAATTATGTATCGAAATAAAATGGTCTTGGCCTAATTCGATCTATACACCAGTTAATTGGCCAATATATCCAATTCAACTCCAAATAACTTGTGAGACCTTGTCTAATTTGTTAAAAAGCCGGTATTGTACCTAATGGTACAATTAAGTTAAATCGAGCTTCAAACTAGTTTAGTAGAAATTCTAAGAGGAATTTCAAAATTTTGAGACCCACAAAATAGCTCAGAATAGTGATTCAGAGTTCAAGGTCCAGTTTGGAGTCAATCAGGAAAATTGACCAATTAGGGACAAAACGGTCATTTTCTCATTTGTTGACTAATGGAGATTTTTAACCAAGATTTGATTCCATTGGACCAAAAATAATTTTTATGAAATACAGTTATGATTATTGGATTATAAAATGATGTTTAGCAGTGTAAAATGGTGATTCCCGGTGTTTTTGGAGCACAAGGGCAAAATGATAATTTTGCCACCGGAGTACTAAACGTGAATTTTTTTGAAAGGATTTTGTCCCATTTGGTTAATATGGATTAATATTACTGTTATTGGAGGTTGGACAATGAAAATAATGAAATTCCGGTACATTTTGGAGTATAGGGGCAAAATCATAATTTTCCCATCCCGGGGGCATAACGGTAATTTTCCACCACCAGAATAAATTTTTCCAGCCATGATCATCTTTAGATCAGATTTTGACTTGATTAATCAAGTGGTGAAAAAAGAATGAGAAGAAAAGTCAAAAAAGTAAAGAAATTGGGCCAATGGCATAATGCCATGTGGCAACTTATTTATTTTATTATAAAGGCCATAAAAATCAGCCTTAACCCTCATTTTCTCTCTCTAATTTCGGCTCACATCAGAATTGAGGGGAAAGAAAGAAGAACAAAGGAGAAAAACAAAAAACCTAGGTGGAAATTCAAGACAAAGTGTGATTTCAAGGAGAAATCAAGTGAAAAAGGTAATAAATCTTCACTTTGGCTTATGATCTACAATATCTATGCTTTCGTTCTTGAATTTCATGGTTAAATATTGAGATATCATGATGGAATAAATTCTGAAAAATGGGTATGGATAAGGATTTGATGTTGGATTGGATTGATTTTAGACTATGTTAGTGTTTAGAGGTAGTTAAGCATCATTATGAACAAAAGTGTAAAAAAGAAATTGAATCTCATGGTTGTTCTTCATTGGCCGAACCTAGGGTGTAGAGAAACCATGAAGAAATTGTTTCATTTCAAATGAAATGATTCCATTTCAAATGAAATAAATTAGAAAATGACAATTTAAAGTGAGAAAGTGTAGTAGGAAAATTTCGGTGTTAATACACCGTAATGTCTGAATTTTTATATGAAGAATTTTAAGGATTTCAAAGCTGGAATTTTAGTTATTTAGAATGGGATGTGATGAATTAAAGTATTAGAAAAAATATGGATCAATTTGGAATCAAATTGGACACAATAGCTGATTAATCAGGTAATCGGTCAAAATTAGGCAATACCGCGTTAAAGCGATAATCGAACGCATTTTTGCCTTTCCGTATCATGCACTAGCAATTTAAATTAGTTTATATTAGTTTGGAGGCAATATAGTAAATTTCCTAATTTTATTCTGTGTTAAGGTGGTGAGAAGTCCGAGAAAGGCAAAGGAATCGTGATTGAGGACTGTTAATCCGAGTGCATCCGGATTTGTGAGACGGTGAGTGAACTTCCATTTCAAATTATTTGGGGAATGCACATTGTATAGAAATAGATGATTAAATGATTTATTCAAAGTTTTTAAAAATACGTGCCAGGAACAAGCCCTTGAAAAACATGATTTTATGTGATGAAATTATGTGGTATGCATGAAGGCATGAAATTATATGTTCTTATAACATGTTGTCAGATATGTGTGAATATGTGTGATGTATTGACATTTGATATTGTTGATATATATATATATATATATATGTAAATGTACATATGCACGATGTGGGAGGATGCACACTGTAACTCCAGCTATGTGCGCGATGTGGGGGTTGCACATGAGCTGGTGAGATAGTGGTGAAATTGTTTGTGCACGATGTGGGGGGATGCACACGATGACTCCAGCTATGTGCACGATGTGGGGGGATGCACATGAGCTGGTGAGATTGAGTGATATTGTTAGTGCACGAGGTGCACACGATGACTCCAGCTATGTGCACGATGTGGGGGGATGCACATGAGCTGGTGAGATGGTGGGATATTGTATTTATCTGTGTGCATATGTATGAAATTGATTATTCCTTCATTATAAATTAAATCGATGTGAGGGGAAGGGTTTGATGATAAATTGGATCAAAATGAATGTGTTCCAAATGTATGCATCATATTTTTAACCCTTCCTGATATTATGGCTTATTCCTATCTAATGTTTGCTCACTGAGTTTTGTACTCACCATTTTCAAAAATTCATATTTTCAAATCAGGAGATTGTAGATTCCTAGATCGCGGGATCACTGTAGTTCATCTCCTGGTAGGTGTCCGGCATTCAATAGTTGCCCGTTTTTATTGTAAATGTCTCCGTTGGAAGTCGTGGGTGTTTATTGTATTGTGAATACAATCTAATTATGTGAATATGTGTAAGCAATGTGAATTGCTAAATACATGACTGATATAGTGCATGTATATTAATGTCGATAATGCCATTGTGAATTGGCTGTGTTCACACCCTGGAAAAGGTGTGTATGTGTATGTGTGATTGGATATGCCATTGTTAATTGGCATTGTATGCACATTGGGTGCATTACGTGTGGATGCCTCACACGAGCATGTATGGAATAAAGTAAGTGAAAATAGGCTTGTTTAGGTTTAGTGAGCTATGCTCATTAGGTCCTTGCGCCGGTCATGGCCCAGGAATTGGGTCGTGACATAACTTCATTTCGCTTCCAATACTCCAAGTCATCAACTACAAGTTAGATAACATGAAACATAGCAAATCATCATCAGCATTTTCTCTTAGGAAATTCAACCATGGATGGTTCATGAAGAATATGTGGTTTTTCATGCTTGATTTTTACACCTAACATCACAACCAACTAAACACACCTAAATAGCCTGAAATTCATCAAAGTCCATTATCCAATTTTTCTCTTGAAAAATTCAGCTAATGAGTATGGGTGAATGGTGTGAAATTTTCTTGCTTGTTTTTCATGCTAAACATCACCAATCAACTAAGAACACTAAGATATCTTGAAATTTGACCAAAAAAACCATCAAATCTTCTCTCTCTAAATTCAGTCAGCCATGAATCCTTCATCCAAACTTGGTTCTCAACCATGGAAAATGAAAAGTAATGCATATGAAAGGTAGATCACAAGCTAGAATTAAGAAAATTTACCTTTACTTGCTTGATTCCTTGAAATCTACCAATTTTTCTTGAATTTTTCTTAGCTAGGGTTTGTGTTTTCTGTTTTTCTCCTTTCTCTTGTTTTGGTCGGCCATGAAGAGTGAATATGGAAGAGTTTATGTTGGTTTTTATAAGGAAAATTATAAAAAGATGAAAACTTGCCATGTGTCACCATATAATTTGTCCATAATTAAAACTTACTAATTAAGTATTCTCCCACCACCACACATAATACCTCATTTATCCTTAGTATAATAGATAAAATTCATGGGCTTGACAAGTGTCATGGTGGTGTAAAATTCCAATTACGTCTTCATGGTCACTTGAAATGACCGTTTTGCCCTTATACTTGAAAAATGTCAAAATTGAAAATTTTCACTTCTCAAACTCAAATTATGTTCCAAATAGTAAAACTTGATCAAAATTTCATCCACCATTCCAATTTTGCCCTCAGGTGGCAAAATGACCATTTTGCCCATACGTTATGAAAATTCCAAATTTAACTTCAAATCAATCCTTGAACTCCAAGTCACCATATTAAGTCATTCTAAGGTTCAATAACTCTCGAATGCATCTTAAAATCTCTATTTGGACTAGTTTGAGGCTTAAATTAGCTTAATTGTACCACTAGGTACGTTGTCGACTTTTAGCGATTTTCGAGGTACCCAAGTATGCAAACATACTTTCTAATGTATAAATGGCATAATAAATATTTTGTAGGGCTGGGCTTGACAGCACTACACCCCTTAAAATAAAATTTTGAACTCAAAATTTCACTTATCGAACTCGAAGAAAAAATGAGGGTATTAGCCTCTTATCTAATGCTCAATTTCCCACGTTATCTCTTTTATAGGGAATTTCGATTTGTTCTCCTCATTTACCTCTAGTTCAACTGGAATGCTTCACTTATGTTTATTATTATCCTTTAGAATCTGATCAGCAGTAACCTTCACAATTATGATTTCTTATATCGAGACACCAAGCATGCTTTTATTACTATCATTAAATTTTAACCATAATTCCATCTCAATCATACTAATTTTGATTGTATTTTATACTTATTTATGTATACCGATCACCATCTTATTACTTCATTTCTTATCAAACTTCTCGACATTCATTCATTCATCCTATCCTCATACATTATTGTGTAGTTTACGGCATCATTAACATGGCATACTAATTCCTGTACATATGCTCAACGTTGTGGAAAGTTAATGGCTTCAATTATTTCCACATACTTCATGTTTACCTTGCATTTAGGAAATTTCAATCTTCTTAATCCTATTACTCCATCCCATATGGCTTAACCGTACTATAGATTACAATTCCTTGACTATTTCCCCAAAACTCCTTAGGTCGCCATAAGTCAACTTTTGATAGGATTTCTGATTGTTACATTATATATACAACTCATCAAATACATTGAGTTCGAGTCTCGAACCACTAAGAACTATTCTTCACTTTAGTTGGGTACATCACTAACTCCACACATACGTATGCACGCGCACATTCAAATGTCCACACTCCTCATTATGGGTAAGGGTCCTTGTTCTCAAGTGCCTTTAGACTAATTTCTCTTTGTTCGTTACCATCCAAAGCCAAGATTCAATACAATAATCTTCATAATTCATGTCAACATTCTCATATTTAACTTACGAACATTAGGTATCATCCATTTCAGATTGCTCTCATTATGTGTTTTAAATACCATTCAACTTGCGTCTTACCCCAATTTACCCCTTACGTAATCCATACAAATTCTCATCACGTTTATGCATAGTTCCACATTATTTACATATACTTTTTTGTTATCATTTCCAATTATATGCTTAAGTTTCCTTGTACTATATATCATTGCATTTTATGCAATACCACAATTTATGAGGGTCATCCTTTTCCTTCAATTATCTTTCATGCCTCTACATTACATTATATCCCTATTGCATTCTAATATTGATTTGTCGCTTAAGACTTAGACTCATTTGAATCATATATGCCTCAAGCATTTTCGAATTCCAATTTCCATAATATATTAGGAAATTTTCATTATTTGACTTCATTATCAAGGTTAACTTCAATCATCTTTTGTTCCACCGTTTCATATGAACATAACATCATTCTCCCTTAGCCAATTTACAAATTGTACTTGAAATTGCAAGACTTGAAACTAGGTCCTCCTCAAGTACTTTTCAATGTCAATACGAATATCACTCTTACCTTACTACTTCCTTTTATAACCACATAACTTAATTCTTGCTTTCACAAGATCCATAGTAGAACTTCTCTTGAGTATTTCCTTGGGGATACCTATCTTAAACATATGTCTCACAGCAGGTGATCACTTAACCCGTGACTTAGCCATTTGGCTCCTTAGCAAGTTTCAAAATCACACAACTTACACTCATCTCGTATAATTTATAATTCTTTCTCAAAGGTGTTTAAGCATTCTTGAAACACTTAAGCACTTATTTGCTTTTTCATACTCCAAGCATATCATTTCCATAAAAGCATACACTTACTCACCAAGATATTTAAATGCAAACTCAACTATTCATACTTCAATTTATCTCCAAGGGTTTCAGCATGCCACATAGTTTGCTTGTGTTGTACTAATCCTTTTCTTTCAATAAAGTCAAGACAAGATTTGTAAATTCTTATAGCAATATCCTATATAAACTCATTTGCTATATCATTCTTGAAATCTTCATTCATACTTTCATCACTTGGTATTGACATCTCTTATCAATATCTCATACATTCATCTAACTTTTTACTCATTTTCTCCTTAGCCTTTAACAAGGTTTAATCTTTTGTCTTCTTTATTTCTTAAGATTTGACTTTAGTCAACATATTATTCATCTTAACACTCCACATGTTAATTTATCTTTATGTAGCCATCTCAGAAACTCTCTAACTTTTCCTTCTCTTATATTCCAATATATAACGCAATAAAGAAACTTTTCAATTCACTCATCATCTTTATCTTAATACTTCCCCAACGCACTTAAGACTCCAAATAACGAAGCTCAACATCCAAAACTAATGACCATACTTTAACTCGTGAGTCTCATCTTTCTCTACACTTATACTCAAAATCCTTATTAATCAAGAATTTACCTTTCTCAAGTTCCATCATTTATCTCCAATTAGCCATATTTGTGTCAGATTATCATTTTATAATGTTATGGCAACCTTTTATGATTCCCCCCACACTCAAGTTTACAATCTTTGACTTTATCACATTAATCGCTTAAAGTGTCATCTAGAGCCTTATGATTTCTTCCATATCTTTTCGAATTGTAACTACCATTAAAATTCCCAATTTCACATCTCCATGATTGATTGTTGGCCTTACCACACTGTCTCCCAATATCCTGTGCAATTACAACACACTGAATCCGCTTATTATAACATAGTCCCTTAGTTCAATTTGTTTACTCGGGAATCATCTTCTCTGATACAATTTGTCCCATAAACTAGAATTTTATTTATTTCGTTTTACATTTGGAATCATGCTAAAAGCTCACATACTATGATAAGTAATAATTTCTAACAAACATCATTAATTCAAATGTCATTTTATACCTTGTCAAAACCTAGAGTTATCACCCAAAAGTTCATCACATTACTTGGTAGCCATTTCATAGTACTGCAAAATATATTCATTGTTAGATCTGGTAATTGCTTGAATCATTAATGACTTCCTACATCGATCTTCAATAATTATTTAAGGTGATCAACCATGCCACTAAGATAAATATCTTTCCTTAATAATTATATTGTTAGTCCACCTGTCAAGCCCAGCTTTAAAATATCTGTCATGTCATGCATATAATTGACGTCATGCCTGTATACTGGAATATCTCAAAAAAATAAATAAAAGCCGGTATTGTGCTCAGAAATACAACTAAGTCGATTTATGCCTCGAACTAGTTAAAATAGGGATTTTAAGGTGAAATTAGGAATTTCACAGTCCAGAGATTACTTAAAATGGTAATTCGGAGTTTGAGATCCGATTTGGAGTCAATTTGAAAATTTTGAAATCTAAGGGCAAAACGGTTATTTTACCACCCAAAAATTTGATTTGGATATTTGATGAAAATTTTGATTTAGATTGATCATTTGGAGTATAATATGAGGTTAACAATGAAAAATTTTAATTTTAGTATTTTTCGGAGCATAGGGGCAAAATGGAAATTTTACCACCCCGAGGGTAAAACGGGAATTTTTCACCCCCAACACTTGTCAAGACCAAGGGATTTTATTCATCATGGAAATGGATAAATATGAGAAATTGTGTGGTGGAGAATTAAAGAATTGAAAGTTAAATACTTAAAGTTTGGACCAATAAGAACATGACAAGTGGCAAGTTCATAATATTTTATTATTAAGCTATAAAATATGCCCACACACTCTCCACTCACTTACGTTGGTCGGCCAAAGGAAGTAAAGAGAGGAAAAGAAGAGAACCAAAAACCCTAGCTGTGAGAACTTGTCAAGCTCGATTAAAAGGCGGTATTGCACCGAGTGTTACAACCAAGTTAAATCGAGCCTTGAACTAGTTCAAATAGAAATTCTAAGAGGAATTTGAAAATTCTGAAACCCACAGAATGACTTAGAATAGTGATTCGGAGTTCAAGGTCCAGTTTGGAGTTAATTAGAAAAATTGACCGATTAGGGACAAAATGGTCATTTTACCATTTGATAATAAAATGGAGATTTTTAGCTAAGATTTGATCACATTGGACCAAAAATAGTTATATGAAATATAATTATGATTATTGGAGTATGAAATGAAGTTTAGCAGTGAAAAATTTTGATTCTCGGTATTTTTAGAACATAAGGGTAAAATAGTAATTTTACCACTAGAGGACTAAACGGGAATTTGTTTGAAAAGATTTTTGCCCCAATTGGTTAATATTGATTAATATTAGTGTTATTTGAGGTTAGAAAGTGAAAATAATGTGATTCTGGTACATTTTGAAATATAGGGGCAAAATCATAATTTTGCCATCTCGAGGGCAAAACAATAATTTTCCACCACCAGAACATATTTTTCCAGCCATGGTCATCTTTTGATCATATCTTGACTTTGACTAATCATGTGGTGGAAAAAAATTGGAAGAAAAAGTCAAAAAAGTCAAAATATGGACCAATGGCATTATGCCATGTGGCAAACTAGTTTATTTTATTATTAAAGCCTAAAAATAGCCATAAAACCCATTTTCTCTCTCCAAATTCTGCACAAAACCGATTCAAAGGAAAACAAAATAGAACAAGGAGAAAAATAAGAAAACCTAGGTGGAAATCAAAGACAAAGTGTGAATTTCAAGGAAAATCAAGTGAAAAAGGTAATATTTCTTCACTTTAGCTTATGATCTACAATACCCATGCATTTTGTAAGACCCTGTCTGATTGGTTGAAAAGCCGATATTGTACCTAATGGTACAATTAAGTTAAATCGAGCTTCAAATTAGTTTAATGGAAATTCTAAGGGGAATTTCAAAATTCTGAGACCCACAGAACAGGTCAGAATAGTGATTTGGAGTTCCAGGTCCAGTCTGGAGTTAATCGGGAAAATTGACCGGTTAGGGACAAAACGGTCATTTTCTCATTTATTGATTTATGGAGATTTTTAACCAAGATTTGATCACATTGGGCCAAATATAATTATGTGACATACAGTTATGATTTTTGGAGTATAAAATGATGTTTAGCAGTGTAAAATGGTGATTCCCAGTGTTTTTGGAACACAAGGGCAAAATGGTAATTTTGCCACCGGACTGCTAAACGTGAATTTTTTTGAAACGATTTTGTTCCATTTGGTTAATATGGATTAATATTAGTGTTATTTGAGGTTGGACAGTGAAAATAATGAAATTCCGGGACATTTCGGAGTATAGGGGCAAAATCGTAATTTTGCCATCCCGGGGGCATTTCGGTAATTTTTCACTACCAGAATAAATTTTTCCAGCCATGGTCAACCTTGGATCAGATGTTGACTTGATGAATCAAGTGGTGGAGATCAAATGGGAGAAAAAGTCAAAAAGTCAAAAAACGGGCCAATTACATGGTGACACGTGGCAACCTTGTTTATTTTATTATTTAAGCCATAAAAATCAGCATTTAAACCCTCATTTCTCTCTCAAAGTCGGCACCCACCAGAATTGAAGGAAAAACAAGAAGAACAAAAGAGAAAAACACAAAACCTAGGTGGAAATCTAAGGAAAAGTGTGATTTTCAAAGGAAATCACTTGAAAAAGGTAATAAATCTTTACTTTGGCTTGTGATTTACCTTACCAATGCTTTTGTTCTTGATTTCAATGGTTAAATATGGAAATATCATGAAGAGTTTAATTCTGAAAAATGGGTATGGATGAGGAAGGATTGTTGGATTGGATTGAATTTAGACTATGTTAGTAGTTAGAGGTAGTTAAGCATGATTATGAAGAAATATGGAAGAAAGAAATTGAATTCCATGGTTGTTCTTCCTTGGCCGAACCTAGTGTGTAGTGAATGCATGAGGAATTGTCTCATTTCAAATGAAATGGTTCCATTTGAAATGAAAGAAATTGGAAAATGATAAATTAAAGTGAAAAATGTAGTAGAAAAATTTTTAGTGCTAATGCACTGCATTGGCCGAATTTTTCCATAAGGAATTGGAAAGGGTAGGATGCTGAAATTGGCATCAATTACATGGTATGGGATGAATTAAGGTATTAGAAAAAGAATGGATCAATTCGGAATTAAATTGGACATAATAGCCGATTAATCGGGTAATCGGTCGAAATTAGGCAATACCGCGTTAATGCGATAATTGGACGCGATTTTGCTCTTACGTATCACACGCTAGTAATTTAAATTAGTTTATATTAGTTGGGGGCATTATAGTAAATTTCTTGATTTTATTTTGTGTTAAGGTGGTGAGAAGACCGAGAAAGGCAAAGGGATCGTGACTGAGGACGATTAATCCGAGTGCATCCGGATTTGTGAGACGGTGAGTGAACTTGCATTTCAAAATTGTTTGGGGAAATGCACATTGTATTGATTTGGATAATTAAATGATTTATTCAAAGTTTTAAAAAAATATGTGCTGGGAACAAGCCTTTGATTAAAATGATTTTATGTGATGAATTATGTGTTATGCATGAAAGCATAAAATTATATGTTATGCATGAGGGCATAAAACTTTGTGTTATGCATAAAGGCATGAAATATTATTTCATTGAGATGAAATTTAATTGTGCTGGATATGTACATTGTTATGATGTTTGTGTACATTGTTGAGAAGTGTTGTGAAATTGTTACCACCGTGCACGTGTGAAGAGGAAATTGCACAGGCCTGAAATGGTGTGCAAAGTGGGGACGGCGATACGTAACGCCCACTATTTCCTAGATATTGAAAATTTAGTAAAGTGGGGACGGCGATACGTAACGCCCACTATTACTATAAATTTTAGAAATTGAGCAAAGTGGGGACGGCGATACGTAACGCCCACGATTCCTGGAAACCATTACACGTGAACAGTGGTGAAGTGTGATTGGTTATCCAGGGGCTTGCAGGGACGGCGATACGTAACGCCTGCGAGTGCTCAGATATATGTGGTTGTGTACATTTGTGATTGTTCATTTCTCCGAGTATAATTGTGTGAAATTGATTATTTCTTCAATATAAATTAAATTGAAATGAGGGGAAGGGTTGGTAATAAATTGGATAAAAATGAACGTGTTTCAAATGTATGCATCATATTGTAACCCTTCCTGATATTATGGCTTGTTCCTATCTAATGTTTGCTCACTGAGTTTTATACTCACGTTTTCAAAAATTCATGTTTTCAGACCAAGAGGTTGTAGATTCCTAGATTGCGGGATCACAATAGTCCATCTCCTGGTAGGTGTCTGGCATTCAATAGCTGCCCGTTTTATGGTACATGTCTCCGCTGGTAGTCATGGGTTTTTGTATGATGGATATGTACATGTAATGTACATTGTCAGAGTTTATATTTGACTGGTATGAATGTAAGTGTGTGAGCAATGTAAATTGCTAAATACATGACTGGAATAGTGCATGTATATTGTGATTAATAATGCCATTGTGCTTTGGCTGTGTCCACCCCCGGAAAGGGTGTGTGTGTGTATGCGTGTGACTGGATATGTCACTATTAGTTGGCATTGTATGCACACGGGGTGCATTACGTGTCGATGCCTCACACGAGCATGTATGGGATCAAGTAAGTGAAAATAGGCTTGCTTGGGCTTAGTGAGCTGTGCTCATTGGGTCCTTGCGCCGGTCATGGCCCGGGAATTGGGTCGTGACACATTTCTTTCCATTTTCTATGGTTGAGAGACATGATATCATGATGAATTCAATTCTGAAAAATGGGTATGGAAGAGGAATTAATGTTGGATTGGCTTGATTTTAGACTATGTTGATGTTTAGAGGTAGTTAAGCATGGTTATGAACAAAAATATAAGAAAAAATTTGATTCTCTTTGTTGTTCTTCATTGGCCGAACCTGGTGTGTTGATAATCAATGAGGGATTGTTTGTATTTCAAGGAAAATGGCTTAGAAGATGATGAATTAAGGTGAAACAATTATGTAGGAAAAATTTCGGTGCTTGGGCACCAAATGACCGAATTTTTCTATAAGGAAATGTGAGGGTTCTAATGCTGAATTTAGCTTTATTTGAGTAATATGTGGTGAATTATGGTATTAGAGGAGGAATGGATTAATTTGGAGCTGATTTGGACACAATCGCCAATTAATCGGGTGATCGGTCGAATTTAATCGATACCGCGATTAAGCGGTAATCGGACGCATTTTTGCATTTACATATCAAACATTAGTAATTTAAATTAGTTTATATCAATTTAAGGACAATATAGTAAATTCCTCGACTTTGTTATTTGTCAAGGCAGTGAGACGTCCGGAAAAGGCAAAAGAATTGTGCCTGCGGACTATTAGTCTTAATGCACCCGGAATCTGGATTTTCAACACCTATGAGTGAATTTGCATTTCAAAATTTATTTGGGAATTCTAATTAAGTTAAAATGAAATGCGTGAATGATTATATCTAATTCCCATTTAAAAAATGAATCTCAAGAACAAGCCTTTAGTGAAAATAATTTTGTGATGTTAAATATGATTGCGATGCATCTATGTATATTTGTATGATGCCTACATGTATTGTTGAGAAATTGTGTGAAATTGAGTGTACTGAATCTGTGTACCCTTGTATTATGCTGATATGCATTCTTAATAAATTATGGTGAAATCGATGCAACTGTGCATGCGCGGAGTGGGAAGTGCAATGCCAGTTGAATGAAAAATGATGTGATAATTACGACCGTGCATGTGCGGAGTGGGAAGTGCAATGCCGGTTTAATGGTAAAGGTTGTGATAATTACTACCGTGCATGTGCGGAGTGGGAAGTGCAACGTCGGTCTAATGATGTATGAGTTGAGAGTACAACAGAGTGGAGGAAAAGATGGGATAGTCCTGGGAACAAGCTTTTGGAAATATATTATGCTGTGATTATGTACTGTGTGAAAAGAAAATATATGTCTACTCGTTTAATGTGTTGATAATTATATGAATGAAACTGCAATGTGTAATAATGACTGAGGGTGTGCAAAATGGGGACAGCGAGACGTAACGCCCACGAGATAAAGTGAATAATGCACATGCCTGTGATGGTGTGCAAAATGGGGACAGCGAGACGCAACGCCCACGAGATAGAGTGAATAATGCACATGCCTGTAATAGTGTGCAAAATGGGATGCTGAGTGACCCCCATGCTTGTGTGTAAAATGGGATGTTGAGTGACCCCCATGTCTGAGTGAATAATGCTGAGTGATAACCCTTACCGAGTACTCCGATAGTTATTTCTTTATACCACCAAGGACAGTGAAGACTTGGCGGTGTATATAATTGCTCATGTCTTCATGTATATATGTGTGATCGTGTGATATGTGAACCCTTGTTCGTGACAGTTTGTGATAAACTGTTAATTTTGCTATCTTGCTTGATAAAGCGATTGGTGAATGAAATTGTACGTCATATATATGCATATATGAATTGTACGGGTTGTGAAACCCTTATTATGTGAGGATTTGTAAACAATCGTCGATTTGGGGACTTTAATTAAATTGCTTGAATGAATTGCACCCAATTTCTTATTTAGAAATAAGTCCCGAGAACAAGCCCTTGATAAATTGTCTCTATATTGTGAAATGTGGCTGTTGTGAATTTAGGTGTCATTTCATTATATGGGTATATATCTATATACCTATGAATATATGGTGTGCATTCATAGATAATATTGTGTAATGATTATAACCATATGTGTGAATGATGATTTGTGGCTCATAGAGGATAGGATTGCTGTGTGATCTCCTATCCATGAGCGAATGATGATTGGGGCTCATAGAGGATAGGATTGCTGTGTGAACTCCTATCCATGAGCGAATGATGATTTGGGGCTCATAGAAGATAGGATTGCTGTGTGATCTCCCATCTATGAGCGAATGATTTTAAAGGACTTATAGATGATGGGGTGCTGTGTGATCCCCACCCTATGAGTGCTCTAATAGAAATCTCAGAAGAGGAAGGAAGGAACTGCTCGCAAAGAGGACCCCTGTGAGAGGTGAAGTGCACCTTTTGCCGAGTCATATGGTTATGCGGAGGGGTGCAGTGTACATATTGATTGAACGACAATGTGATGTATGTACTTGCATGTGATTTGATATATATACATGGGTGATATAGTGTACATGCTGATAGAATATGATTGTATGATATGCGAATTATAAGAAATTCTCCTTTATCGTAGATTGATCTAAACAGAGGAAAAATGGATTATAACACAAAACCCTTATACGGTTGAGTGAAACCCTCATTCAGTGATGGGTTACGATTACGCTTCGCTGCAGCAGAAATTCAATTGTATCAAGAATGCCTTTCCGCTGTAGTGATAATCGTTGATTTTGCCATGTGGCTAGAATAAATCCCGAATTAAGTGGGAAGGGTTTAAATATTAGCTAGATAAAAAATTGTCTCGTTCTCAACTAGTGCATCATGATTATTAAATTTCCTGGTTGATATTACTTGTTCCCTTCTAATATTCACTCACTGAGTTTCATACTCATGTTTTAAAAAAAAATTCATGTTTTCAGATTTAAAGGCAATTGCGACTTGGATCAAGTCGTCCACGCAAGCTCGCCTTTTGGTAGGTACTACAGCATCTCAGTAGCTGTGCCTTTATTTGAAGTTACTCCGCTGATGGTTGAGAGTCTTTGTCTGTGTACATGTATATATATATATGTTGGATTAATGATGCCTCGATGAGATGGCATTGAATGACAATGCTTTGAGATAATGAAATTATAAACATGTGGTATACATGTTATGTTTCGAAATATATTGAATTGTGAATCAAGAATTTTGATTCAAAAATAGTAATGCAAGATGTGTAAAATGTAGAACATGATTATCAGAAAAGGCTTGCTTGGGCTTGGTGAGCTATGCTCATTCCGTCCTTGCGCCGGTCATGGCTCGGGAATTGGGTCGTGACACTAGCTAAGAAAATTCATTGATTTTTGAAGGATTAAGTGACAAAAGGTAAAATCTTTCAATTTTTGCGTAAGATCTACATTACCCATGCATTTCTTTTCATTTTCTGTGGTTGAGAAGCATGTTTTCATCATGGATTCATGGCTGGCCGAATGGGTATGGTGAAGAAATGATGTTGAAATTGGTTTGATTTTGAGGTATGTTAGTATTTTTAGGTGATTAATGGTGTGTAGCATGAAAACATGTGAAGAAAACCTTAAAATCTTTGGTATCCTTCAATGGCCGAACCCTATGTGAAGTGTGGGAATAATGAATTGATTTTGTGATCAAGTGAATTGGTTGAGAATTGATGAATTGTTGCGTGAAAATCAAATAGGAAAAAATTTAGTGTGAATGCACCACAATGGCTGAAATTTTCAAGAAGAATTGTGAAGGTGATTAAGTTGAATTTTGTGTTATTTCACTGATGTTTGGTGAATTGAAGTATTGGAAATGAAATGGTGTAATTTGGACCTAAATTGGACACATAGGCTAATTTATCGGGTGATAGACCGAATTAGGTCAACACCGTAATTAAACGGTTACTCGAACATTTCATGCATTCATATAGAATTTAGGTCAATTTTATACCAAATTAGCACAATTGCAGTGATTTATTGACTGTGCAATATGTCTTGGTGGTGAATCCTCTGACAAAGGCAAGGAAATTGCACCGGAGGATTTATAGTCGAAGTACCGAATTCGGTTTCCAAAAACGGTGAGTAATGTTACTATCATCTTAATTATCTAGAGTAGTTTTATCTATATTTGTGATTTTATGAAAATGAGTTCAAATGGTAAATTTTATGGTTTACAAGAAAATTGTGATTAAATGAAACAATTTTATAAATTGTCCTGAAAATTAAATGATGATTTTGAAAATAGAGTAATTGGAGACCAACTGCCTTGTTGTAAATTGTAATATAAATTAAATGGCTTATGGCAATATTAGCATGAATGGCTGAATTATAAATTGTTTTGAAACTATATGAATTATTTTTTTGCCTTGAGTGACTGAAATTGAAATAGTTAAATGTGTTCCCTTCAGGGAAAGTTTTAAAGGGTCAGGGATTCGAAGCTTGGTGAGAAAGTTCTGCGGGACTTGTGGCGTTACCAATAAGACCAGTAATGTCACGACCCATTTTTCGAGCCATGACCGGCGCATGAGCTCAATGAGCATAGCTCACTAAGCCCAAGCAAGCCTATCCATTTACGCTTGCTTAACAAATTTATCATATCATGCATACGCACACACCTTTTCCCGGGTGTGAACATAGCCAAATCACAATGGCATTATCGATAATAATATACATGCACTATAGTAGTCATGTATTTAGCAATTTACATTGCATACACATATTTACATTGTTTGAGTGTATTCACAATACAAAAGGACCCATAACTTCTAGCGGAGACATTTACAATAAAAGGGATTACTATCGAATGCCAAACACATACCCAAGAGCTGCACTATGGGGACTCCTCAATCTAGGGTCCAACAGTCTCCTGATTTGAAAACATGAATTTTTATAAAATGTGAGTGCAATACTCAGTGAGTGAATATTAGAAGGGAACAAGCAATCTCAATTAGAAAATTTGGCAATCATGATGCACCGGTTGAAAACGAGACATTTTTTGATCTAACTAATATTTAAACCCTTTCCACTTACCCCGAGATTTATTCTAACTAGATAGCAAAATTGACAATTATCGCTGCAGCAGGAAGGCATTCTTGCTGCACTAGGGTTTTGCTCAACCGTACGAGGGTTTCATGTCAAACCCTTTTTTTTTCAATTTAAGGCAATTCACATACCATACAATCACATATATATACACAAAGACATGAGCAATCATATATATACTGCCAAGTTATCACTGTCCTTGGTGGTAAAAGAGACATTTATCTAAGCACTTGCAGGCATTATGCATCGCCGTCCCTGCAAGCCCCTGGACAGCAAATCACGCTCCACCAAAGTTCACGCGTGATAATTTCCAGGAATCGATGGCATTACGTGTCGTCGTCCCCATTTTGCTCAATTCTAAATTTCTAGGAAATCGTGGGTGTTACGTATTGTCGTCCCCACTTTGCACACCATTACAAGCATGTGCATTTCCCACTTCGCACATGCACGATTTTATCGAATTCACATAAAAATCTTAACTATACATATAAGCATCATATAGACGAACAATATTCAACACAATCAAATTTCACATCAATAAAATAATATTTCATGAAAAGCTTGTTCCCATGGTGCCCGTTCTTTTCAAAGAAAGTTGAATAAAATCATTCAAGCATTTTATTCAAATAGGTTCACATTTCCCAAAACCATTTTTGAGATGCAAATTCACTCACAGGTTTTTCGAGAGTTCAATTCGAGCACTTCGACTACTAATCCTCAAGTGCGATTTTCTTACCTTTATTAGAAATCTCACCACCTTGACATAGAATGAAATTAGGAAATTTACTATATTATTCCTAAGCTAACATAAACTAATTTAAATTACTAATGCACAATAGGTAATTGCAAAAATGTGTCTAAATTTTGCCTAAACCCCATATTGGCCTATTTCGATCTTTTACCCGATAAATCGATACATGTGTCCGATTTAGCTCTGATTAATTTCATTTTTTTCTAATGCTTTAATTCACCAATTTCAAGTCAAAATAACTTAAAATTCAGCAAATCCATCTTCTCTTTTCTTCTTGAAATTTTCGGCCAATAATGGTGCAAAAATACCAAAATTTTTCCTATTTGGTTTTCTCACCATAAATCATCATTTTTCAATCCATTTCATTTGAAATCAAAACAATTCCTCATTGATTCTCAACACACCAGGTTCGGCCAATGAAGAACAACAAAGAGAATCAATTTTTTTCTTATGGTTTTGCTTATAAACGTGCTTAACTATCTCTAAACACTAACATAGTCTAAAATCAAATTATTCCAACACCAATTCCTCTTCCGTACCCATTCTTCAGAATTGAATTCATCATGATATCATGACTCTCAACCATAGAAAATGGAAAGAAATGCATGGGTATTGTAGATCATAAGCAGAAGTGAAGAAATGTTACCTTTTTCACTTGATTTTCCTTGAAAATCACACTTTTTCTTGAATTTTTGGCTAGGTTTTCTTGTTTTTCTCCCTGTTCTCTTTTGTTTTCCTTTGAATCTGGTTTATGCCAAAGTTGGAGAGAGAAATGGGTTTTATGGCTGATTTTAGGCTTTAATAATAAAATAAAATAGCTTGCCACATGGCATAATGCCATTGGCCCATTTTTTAACTTTTTTGACTTTTTCTTCTAAATTTTTTTCCACCACATGATTAGTCAAAGTCAAGATGTGAATAAAAGATGACCATGGCTGGAAAAAAATGTTCTAGTGGTGGAAAATTACCGTTTTGCCCCCGAGATGGAAAAATTATGATTTTACCCCTATACTTCGAAATGTACCAAAATCACATTATTTCTACTTTTCAACCCCAAATAACACTAATATTGATCAATATTGATTAAATGGGGTAAAAATCTTTTCAAAAAAATTCCCGTTTAGTCCTCTAGTGGTAAAATTACCATTTTGTCCTTGTGCTCCAAAAATATCGAGAATCATAATTTTTCACTGCTAAACATCATTTTGTACTCAAATAATCATAATTATATTTCATATAAATATTCTTGGTCAAATGTGATCAAATCTTGGTTAAAATTCTCCATTTTATCATCAAATGGTGAAATAACCATTTCATCCCTGATCGGTCAATTTTCCCGATGGACTCCAAACTGGACTTTGAACTCCATATCACTATTCTAAGTCATTATGTGGGTTTTAAAATTTTCAAATTCCTCTTAGAATTTCTATTTGAACTAGTTCAAGGATCGAATCCATTTAATTGTACCACTAGGTACAATACCGACTTTTAACAAATTCGATAGGGTCTCACAAGTAAGTCAAGTGATGGGGACCCAGACCTATCAATAAATTACCATGCCATGCTATAAAACTTTTATTGTTATGGTGGGGTTTATTCTACATCACAGTGGCGGGTTTTCGTGGACTAGCCTTTAGAAAGGGCATGGTAAACCCGGCTGATTCTTATCTCAATTGGAAAGGCGCATAGGGTATCTCCTGGGGTGAGATTTGAGTTCATTTCACGCCTAACCACCATGTGGAAGTGAGACTCAGCAAACGCCAAGGAACAATTGTGTTTTGAGAAATTATGAAATTTTCACAACCTTGGCAGACTCGAATTGATGCCTCGGCCAAGGTATCCCCGAGTACAGGTTTTGGCATAAGCCAGGTTTTCAGAAAATCATAAGCCTTACTATTATTTGGGTGAAATGAATTTTACTCTAAGTGATTTAAATGAATTTTTATGATATGAAACCCTTTTGGGATGAAAAGTTTTCATTGTCTCCTTTTACTCACCTTTAGATATTTTAGGTGATGTTTGTTTACTCACTGAGTTGTGTAAACTCACCACTTTCCTTTCCAAACATTTCAGGCCCAGATTAGTTAGTAGATAGTTGAGTTTGCTGAGGACTACAGTTGGCTTTGCAACCTCACCAACAGTAGGTTCATTGTCCTCTTTACTTTTGTTCATTGTGGGCCCATGTGTCGCTATAAATGTAATAATATACTCTGGTTATCTTTATTTTTGTATATGAGAATTTATTTTACTCTTATGTCCCAAAAAAATTGTTTAGTAATATCTCTATAAAAAAATTGTTTTTTAAGAAATTAGAATATTTTCTTGATTATTTTTATTATATTCAAATAATTACAATTTTAATCTAAAAGAACATTTTAAACATCAAAATGTAATTTTAATCGTGATATGTGTGTTTTCTACCCATCAGCTACATTTTGGTTAGATTCGAAAATTTAAAGGGAAAATGACCAAAATGCCCCTGTGAGGCGAAAATTATTTTTCTACTGCCTTAAGTAGGAAAAGTTTAAAATCCTTTGAGAAAGGATGTTTGGCGATGGTTGCTTACAGGGGAGGCAAGAAAACTAATACGAAAGCCTTGGGAGGTTTCGGTCGGTATTCAGGGCATGAATACTTATTGAGACTTCTTGGCAGTTGTCACAGGCTCGAAGGGAGGTGTCAGGCCCAGCCCTAAAATATCTGTCGTGTTATACATGTGATTGATAGAGTGATTGTATATTTGAACAGCCCAGAAAAGTATTTAAAAGTCGGTATTATAACTAGAAATACAACTGGGATGATTTAAACCTTGAACAAGTTCATATAAGGATTTTAAGAGTGAAATTGAAGATTTCATAGTCTAGGGATGACTCAAAACAGTGACTGTGAGTTCGAGGTCTGATTTGGGGTCAATTTTAAAATTTTGAAATTCAGGGGTAAAATGGTCATTTTGCCACCTAAGAATTCAATTTGAATATTTGATGAAATTTTTAATCAAGATTAATCATTTGAAGTATAATATGATCATTTGAAGCATAATATGAGGTTTAGCAGTGAAAATTTTTAATTCTCGGTATTTTTAGAGCATAGGGGCAAAATGGTAATTTTACCACTAGTGGACAAAACGAAAATTTTTAGAAAAGATTTTGGCCCCATTTGACTAAGACTGATTAATTGAAGTGAAATTTGAGGTTGAAAAGTGAAAAAAATATAATTCCGATACCTTTTAGAGGATAGGGGCAAAATCATAATTTTTCACCTCTGGGGCAAATCGATAATTTTTCACCTCCAACATTTGTCAAGACCAAGGGATTTTAGTCATCATGGAAATGGATATATATGAGAAATGTGTGGTGGAGAAATAAGGATTAAAAAGTCAAATATTTAAAAAAATGGGCCAATAATGTCATGACACATGTCAAGCTTTATTACTTTAATATTTTCAATATGAAAATCAGCCCATAAACCCCCATTTCCTTCACCATATTCAACCAAACCAGAAACAAGAGAGGAAGGAAAGAAAATAAAACCCTAGCCAAAAAATTCAAAGGGAAAATTGGTGGAAATTCAAGAATCAAGTGGGAAAAGGTAAAATTTCTTGACTTTGACTAGTGATTTACTTTTCCTTTGTTTTATTTTCTCATTTCCATGGTTGGATTGTATGTTTTCATGGGGAAATCATGGCTGGCCAAATGGGTATGGAGAGAGAAATGATGTTGGTTTGATTTGATTTTGAATTATGTTAGTGTTTTTAGTTAGTTTAACATGTTTCTGAGCAAAACAAGCAAGAAAACAATTTGTTTCTCCTTAAACCCATTATGGCAAAATATATGGAGTGAGGATTTGGTGATGGAATTGAATGATTTACATGATATTCAAGTGCTTTTGGACGATTAGTGATGTGTGGAATGGAAAACAAAGCAAGAAAATATCATGTAATGGTGAACCTTTCAAGGGCGGAATTTTTGTGTGGAATGTTGATGATCATCTTGATTTTTTTCAAGTGAATTGGATAAGAAATTGATGAATTATGGAGAGACAATTAAGCTTGAAAAATTATAATGCTAGTGCACCTGATGTGATCGAATTTTTCTTTGGAAAATGTGAGGGTGATTTTGTCATATTTCGTGTTAAATAAATTAAGCTTGATAATTTTGAATATCGGAAGAAAAAATGGGATTATTTGGAGTTAAATTAGACGTATTGGCCAATTAATCGAGTAATAGATCGAATTAGGCCAATATTGATTTATCGAGGTATATAATTGAATTTACATTGGACACCGAGTTTAGATAGTTACCAAGCACTATGCATTTCGCTACATGCATTAGTGTAAAGCTTGAAATAATTTATAATGATTTGACATAAATTATTGAATTTCGTGTCATATATAATGGGTAAGTGGTGAGCATCCTGGCAAAGGCAAAGGCATCAAGCCAGATAATTGAGAATAGGAGTATTTCTACTCCTAATACTATGAGTAAACTTATTACCATCTTAATTATCTGGAGTAGTTTTTATTCAATTGTGTGATTTTATAGAAAATGGGTTTAAATGGTAAATTGCTATGTTTTAAGAGAAATTGTGATTTTATAAATGATTTGATAAATCTTCTAGAAAATTGAATCATGGTTTCAAAAATAGAGTAATTGGAGACTGACTGCTTGTGTTGCAAATTAATTGTTTCAATTAAATGGCTTATGATATTTATGGCATGAATGGCTGATTTAGAAATTATTTTGAATTATATGAATTGTTTGTTTTACCTTAAGTAGTTAAATTTGAAATAGTTAAATGTGTTCCCTTCGGGGAAAGTTTGAAAAGATTTGGGGTTTGAAACTTGGCGAGAAGGTTCTACGGGACCTGTGGCGTTACCAATAAGTCCAGTAAGTCAAGTGATGAGGACCCAGACCTAGAAATAAATTACCATGTCATGCAGTTAAAATTTTATGAAAAAGGTGGTAGAAAATAAAATAATCCGTACAGTGGAGGTTCTGTGGACCAGCCTATAAGAAGGGGCACAAGATCATATATATATACCTTACCTCGATCGGAGAGTCGTGTGTAGGGTGTCTCTGGAGGTAAAGATTTGAGTGCACTTCACGTGGACCACCGCATGAGAGTGAGACTCAGCCAACGCCAAGGAATGGGTAGATTTTTAGAATAAAAAAAATATGTTCATGTGTGTAACTGAACAGCCTTGGCGATCTCAGTCAGATGCTTTAGCTGGGTTATCCTCGAGAATAATTTTGGCAAAAGCCAAGATTTTAAGAGATTTATAAGCTATAGTAATTATTCGAGTAAAATGATTCTATTTTACTCAGTAAAAAAGAGTTGAGACAAAAAGAATTGTTAGACAAAGAATGAATTTGAAATTTGTCTCCATTTACTAGACTTTAGATATTTTTGAGGATGTCTGTTTACTCACTGGGATTATGTAATCTCACCCCTCTTCCTATCCATATTTCAGGCCCAGGATAGATTGTGAATAGTCGAGCACGTTGAGAAGTAATCTCGGAGTTTCATCCTTAGGAAGCAAAGGTTAATGACTTATACCTTTTTAGTTATTTGGGGGCCCACATGTCATTATAAATGCATTTGCGTACTCTATTTATTTGTAATACAATATGTATGATTTTATTTTGCTTTTACGCTAAAAAGATTACTTACCGATACTTCTACAAAAATTGTTTTATAAGAAAAATAAAATATTTTCGTGAGTATTTCTATTATCTTCCTATATTTATAATTTTAATAAAAAAAAATGGTGCTTTAGATATCTATATTTATTTTTAATTATGACATATGTGTTTCCCAATCACCTACTACGTTTTTTGTCGAGTTCAGAAATTTTGAAGAAAAATTGACCAAAATGCTCCTGTGAGGCGAAAGTTGTTCTTCTACTGTTTACTGTTGATTACTCATGGGGGAGACGAGCACAATGGTACTAAAAGCCTTGTGGGGTTTTGGTCGGTATTCGGGGTATGAATGCCTATCGAGACGTCGCGGTAGTTGTCACAGGCTCGATGGGAGTTTCGGGTCGTGACAAGAGTTCCGAGTCGTGACACCACCTCTGTCCTACCAAAAGATTCCCATATACATCCAGTCATTTAAACAGCTACTTTATGATCTGTTCAAGTCATACACTTTAAAAGCCAAACTATTAACTCCTTTGTACAGATAACTATTATTTCCTTTACACTACATCTACCTAAAGGTAAAGTAGTACAAAATCCAACGGAAATATTAAGTGTCATTAAGATCATCATCTATCTGAACCTATCGAAAGATTCTACTCCAAGTCCTTTTTAAGATCCTCTTCTGAATCCTCTTCTCTCTCTTGAGACTTCCTTATTTTATCTTTAATCCAAGCTTGTTGTATTCTCCTACATTCCTCACTACTCACAGGTGCAGCATTTCTTCTACAGTTAGGAGGAAAATGTCGTACAACAAACACCTTCCTAGGGGGACAATTTGCAACAGTTACTTTCTCCTTATTCTTTTCTTGTTGTCCCTTTACATTTTTCCCACAACTTGGAGGAAAGTGTCGAACGATGGGTACAAATACCTTCCTAGGATGATAATCTCCTTCGGCTATCATCATTTTCTCCCTTTCTTTAGCGTATTCCGTAAACTCTTTCAAAAGGGAATTTCTCATGCTTATATTAATGTCATTACTATAAGCATTTTCAATGGTCTCACTAGTGTCAAAGCTTTCTTTTTCACGAACTCACATTTCCAAATCCAGTGGAATCCAATTAATAGGAATTCTAGGCGAGGCACTTTTCAGACTACTCGGTTCAGAGGGCCATCGGCTCATAGTAGTAGAATCTAGCGATCCCTCACTAATACTATAAGAGGCATCAGGACTACAGTCTCTCTTAGACATGGTGTGTACAACTAACTCACCTCAAAACATATACGCAATCAAACAATAATTTCTTAATCATTTACGCATCACAAGAGCAGGTAGGTTTCTATATGCATATGCATACCTTCTATTCAATTAAACCTAACTTAACTTGGGGCCACACTGACATTGTAATTTTTAAAACAACTTTAAAACCAAAAGCTCTGATACCACCTGAATTGTCACGACCCGGCACTCTCCTCGAGCTCATGATAACCGCCGCGATGTCCTGATAGACATTCATTACCTGGAATACCGACCGAAACCTCGTAAGGCTTTAATATCAGTTTTCTCACCTCCCTTGTGAGCAACAATTACTAAATGTCATGTTTTAAAGGATTATAGGCTATTTCCAAATCAACACAATAAATAAAATAAAAAATATAGTTTTTGTCTCATAGGGGCATTTTGGTCATTTTTCTTTAAAAATTTTGAAACCAACTCAAAATGTGGTATATGAGTGAAGAATACATATTTCATAACCAAATATAAGTTTAGATATCTAAAACATTCATTTAAAGTGAAATTATAGCTATTAGAATAAAATAAAAATATTAAATAAAATATTCTATTTTCTCATAAAACAATATTTATAGAATTATTCGTAAATAATTTTTACAAGGTAAAAGTAAAATAAATTCATACATACAATAACACAGATAACCAGAGTATGTAATTTAGTTTACAATGACATGTGGGCCCCCGAATGACCAAAAGTAGTAAAGGCTGTGGACCTACAATTTCTGAGAAGGCGAGTCCAATAATAACCCTTGACGTAATCATTTATTTACAGACTGTCCTAAGCCTGGAATGGGTGGAAAGGAGGGTGGTGAGTTTTTATAAACTCAGTGAGTAAACAAACATCATCTAAAATAACTAAAGCCGAGTAAATGGAGACAGCTTAATATAGCTCATCATAAAATGGTTCATAACATCAAATCACATTTCAAACCATCTAAACTAGTTACATTTCATTCAAAGTATACAACAAGGCTTATGAATTTTTTAAAAACTTGGCTCGTATTTAAACTCCTTCTCGGGGATACCTTGGCCAGGGCATCCAATCGAGTCCGCCAAGGCTGTAAAAAAATTTCATATATGTATAAAATAAATTTTTACGTTTAAAAGCATAGTCGTTCCTTAGCGTTGGCTGAGTTCACCCTCACGTGGTTGTTTAACGTGCAGTGAACTCTAAAGTTTTACCTCAAGAGATACCCTTTGTGCCTCTCGTACCAAGGTAAAATATAACGGAGTTTACCGTGCCCTTTTAATAGGCTGGTTCATGGACACCCGCCCACTGCAGTAAGCTAATCGATAATCCACCAATTCAATAAAATTTCAGCAACATGACATGGCAATTATAATTTTACCCAGTTTGTCAAAACAACAAAAACAACCCAAATATTCCACAAATTCACAAATTTAGCCATTCATGTCATTATATTATCATATGCCATCAACTCAAACCAAGTTTATATGTATATATTTCACAAGTAAAATAAAGTCTCCAATTACTCAATTTTTAAAATCATCATTCAATTTCGAAATGATTTATAAAACTCATTTCATTTAGTCACATTTCAATCATAAAATATAAAGATTTACAATTAAAGTTCATTTTTCTTTAAAACCACAAAATGAATAAAAATTACTCTAGATAGTTAAGATGATAATATGGTTACTCACAATATCAAGAGTCAAAGTACTCCTAGTCCCGATCTTCGGGTACAATCTCTTTACCCTTATCGGAAGTTTCACCACCTAGACATAATGCACGATAAGCAATTTACTATATTTGTGCTAAACCGTTATAAAACTAATTTAGGCTCTATATGAATGCACGAAATGGGATGCCAAATGTTCGGATTATCATCTAAATACGGTGTTCTACGTAGGTTCAATTATGTATTGAAATAAAATGGTCTTGGCCTAATTCAATCTATACATCGGTTAATTGGCCAATATATCCAATTAAACAACAAATAACTTTATTCTACTTCCAATACTCAAAATCATCAAATACAAGTTAGATAACATGCAATATAGCAAAATCATCATCAACATTTTCTCTTGGGAAATTCAACCATGGAGGGTTCATGAAGAATATGTGGTTTTTCATGCTTGATTTTTACACCTAACATCACAACCAACTAAACACACCTAAATAGCATGAAATTCATCAAAGTCCATTATCCAATTTCTCTCTTGAAAAATTCAACCAATGAGTGTGGGTGATGGGCATGAAATTTTCTTGCTTGTTTTTCATGCTAAACATCACCAATTAACTAAGAACACTAAGATATCTTGAAATCTAACCAAATAAACCATCAAATCTTCTCTCTCTAAATTTGGTCAGCCATGAATCCTTCATGCAAACTTGGTTCTCAACCATGGAAAATGAAAAATAATGCATAGGAAAGGTAGATCACAAGCTAAAATTAAGAAATTTACCTTTACTTGCTTCATTTCTTGAAATCCTTCATTTCTCTTGAATTTTTCTTAGCTAGGGTTTGTGTTTTATGTTTTTCTCCTTTCTTTTGTTTTGGTTGGCCATGAAGAGTTAATATGGAGGAGTTTATGTTGGTTTTTATAAGGAAAATTATAAAAGGATAAAAACTTGCCATGTGTCAGCATATAATTTGTCCATAATTAAAACTTAATAATGAAGTATTCTCCCACCACCACACATAATACTTCATTTATCCTTAGTATAATAGATAAAATTCATGGGCTTGACAAGTGTCATGGTGGTGTAAAATTCCAATTACGTCCTCATGGTCACGTGGAATGACCGTTTTGCCCTAATACTCGAAAAATGTCAAAATTGAAAATTTTCACTTCTCAAGCTTAAATTATGTTCCAAATATTAGAACTTGATCAAAATTTCATCCACCATTCCAATTTTGCCCTCGGGTGTCAAAATGACCATTTTGCCCATAAGTTATGAAAATTTCAAATTTAACTCCAAATCAATCCTCGAACTCTAAGTCACCATATTAAGTCATTCTAAGGTTCAATAACTCTCGAATGCATCTTAAAATCTCTAGTTAGACTAGTTCAATGCTTAAATCAGCTTAATTGTACCACTAGGTACGTTACTGACTTTTAACGATTTAGGAGGTACCCAAGTATGTAAACATGCATTCTAATGTATAAATGGCATAATAAATATTTTGTAGAGCTGGGCTTGACACTTAATCTATGTAAGTTTTGAAATTCCATTAGAACCTAATTTTACCAATAACCCATGATAACCTTGAATATGTCATAAATTTGAATTTAATAATTCTAATAAATTTACACTAGATAAACTATATTCTAACCTAACATTTAAGCTAGAACTCTGCTCTAATTCACTAACCCGTTAAACTAATTATTCAAGTTTGAAGTTTCTTTACCTTGGTGAGCTTGGAGGCATAAAAATCAACAAAACCTAATATTTTCAAGAAAAAGAATTTGATGAAATTAGAAAATAAAATCTAAAGATATAAACCCATAAATTCTAGAATTGAAGAATTGAAAATATATACCTATTAGCTTTAAAAATGAAGATCTGGAGCTGAAACTTCAAGTGTTGATGAAGGTGGAGTAGAAATGGAAAGTGAAGAAAAGAAAGAGAGATTTTTTTTTCTCTCTCCTAGGGTTTGGTTGTGCTAAGAAATGGGTTTGAAAGTTGTGGATTTGGTGCACAAGGAGGTAGGATAAGGAAGAAGTAAGAAAAGAAATAAAGGAAAAGGAAGGAAAGATAAGAAAAAAGAAAAACTTGATTTTCATGGTGAAAAGAGAAAATCACGTTAGGAGATTGGAGCGATAAGGATCAGCCGTGGAAAAAAGAGAATAGAGTCAAAGCTTCCTTTGGAAGCTTTGACCAAGTTAATGGTAAAATTACTATTTAGCCTTCCAAGGTTTTTACCCTTTTTAATTAAGTCCTCCCACAATCTTTTAATCCTAATTTTTTTCTATTTTTCTTCCTTAACACTTGTACCAATAAACTATTAAGTTTATACTTCGCCAACGTGTCTCCATAATATTTAAATATATATGAGTTGTTGATTTATTCACCTCGTTTAACTTCAGTTCGACTACAACACCACTTATGTTTATTATCATCCTTTAGAATCAAATCAGCGATACCCTTCACAATCATTATCTCTTATTATTAAGACGTCGAGTATGCCTTTATCTTCATCATTAACCTTGAACCATCTCAATCATACCGATTTCGATCACATATTATACTTACTTACGTATACCTAATCACCATCTTATTACTTCATTCCTTGTCAACTTCTCGACATTCATTCATTCATCTTATCCCCATACACTATTATGTAGCTTATAACATTATAAACATGCCACATTTATTCCTGTATGTATTCTCAACGTTGGGGGAGGTTAATGCCTTCAATTATTCCCACATACTTCATGCTTATCTTGCATTTACGCAACTTAAATCTTCTTAATCGTATTAGTCCATCTTGTATGGCTTAACCACGCCATAGATTACATTTCCTTGACATCACTTCTTTGACTATTTCTCCAAAATTGCTTATATCAACATAGCTCAATTTCTGATGGGATTTCTTATCATTATATTATCTATACAACTCATCAAATATATTGAGTTCAAATCTCGAATCACTAAAAACAATTCTTCACCTTAGTTGATCACGTCATCAATTCCACACATACGTATGTACACACACATCTAAATGTCAACATTGCTCATTATGTGTAGGGATCCTTGTGTTCAAGTGCCTTCAGACTAAATTTCCTTTTATTTGTTCCCATCCATAACCAAAATTTGATATAATAATTCTCATAGTTCATGTCAACATTCTCATATTTAATCTACGAACATTGGGTATAATCAATTTCAGATTGCTCTTTTTATATGTTTAAATTACCATTCAATTTGCATCTTACCATAAGTTATCTCTTACATAATCCATACGAATTCTTATTTTGCCTATGCATAACTTCACATCATTTACATGCTTATACTCCTTTCTTATCATTTCCAATTATATGCTTAAGTTTCACTGTACTATATATCCTTGCATCATAATGTCATCAATCACGTCTCACTTGCTAAATGTCATTTTCATTAAATTGCAATCCAGTATGCGTATATGCTTTATAATCTCATTGACCCTTCAAAGATTCATCTTTACTTGATCATTGCATTTTATGCAATACCACAATCCCTTAAAGTTATCCTTATTTCTCGATTATCTTTCATACCTCTAACATATATATATATTATCCTTATTGCATTTCAATTTTAATAAGTCACTTAAGACATAGATTCATTCAAATCATGCATGCCTCATGCATTTTCAAATTCCAATTCCCATCATACATTAGGAAGTTTTCATTATCTGACTTCATTATCAAGGTTACCTTCAATCATCTTTTGTTCTATTCTTTCATACTAATATAACATCATTCTCCCTTAGCCAATTTACAAATTGTACTTGAAACTGCAAGACTTGAAACAAGGTCTTCTTAAGTACTTCTCAATGTCAATGCGAGTATCACTTTCAACTTACAACTTCCTTTTGGTAACCACGTAACTTAATGTTAATTTTCACAAGATTCATAGCAAGATTCCTTTTGAGTATTTCCTTATAGATGCCTACCTTTAACTTATGGCTCACTGCATATAATTATTTAACCCGTGGTTTAGCCATTAGGCTCCTTAGCAAGTTTCAAAATCCCACATATTATGTTTGTTGCATATGATTGGTAATTCCTTCTCAAAGATGCTCATGCATTTCGGAAACACTTAATCATTTATTTCCTCTTTAACATTCTGAGCATATCATCAAAAAAAAAAAAGACATGCACTTATTCACCAAGATATTTAAATGCATGCTCATCTATTCATATTACAAATTATCTTCATGGGTTTCTAGCATGCCACATAATTGGCCTTGTGTTGTTATTAATCCTTGTCATTCAACTAAATCAAGACAAGATTTGTAAATCCTCATAGCAATACTTTATATCAACTCATTTGCTATGCCACCCTTGTAGTCCTTTATTCACAATTTCATCACTTGGTATTGGCATCCCTTATCAATGTCTTATACATTCGTCCAACTTTTCACTCACTTTTTTTTTCCTTAGCCTTTAACAAGACTTAATCTCTTGTCTCCTTTATTTCTTAGGATTTGATCTTAGTCAACACATTGTTCATCTTAATACTTCACATGGTAATTTATCTCAATGTAGCCATCTCAAGAACTCTCTAACTTCTCTTTTTTTTTTCTTACATGCCAATATATAAGGCAATAAAGAACTTTTCAATTCACTCATACAAACACTTTCCAACACACTTAAAACTCCAAATAGCAAAGCTTAATATCAAGACCAATGACCATAATTCAGCTTGTGAGTTTTATCTTCATGCCACTCACAATTTGCTTGCATTTTGCAGCCATGAGGGGTTCTTAACATGGTAGCGTTGGGCAGTCAGTGCTTCAGTGTTGCTGCTACTGGAATTTACTTTATCAAAGCAATCCTTCTACTTTTATGACTACTACACCAATCATTCTCAACTTCATGGCCTTCCTTTAAGCCTATACCACAATTTCCATAAGCATGTGTATCTTTTCTTTGCTTACCATATGCATTAGGCCAAGTCAATACTTTAAACTAATTTTATCCTTTAACACTGATAATTCTATTTTATAGAATTATTTTACTCCAATTTTGTTATTAAATTTTAGCTAAGTCTTTAGTTTTTAATTATAATTTCTTAATTTTTAGTTATTTTTATATTTAGTTTATTTTTAAGTAAGTTATTTATTTTTGTGTTATTTCTTTTAATTTGGTTAATATTTATTAGTTTTATATTTTTGGTAGGACCTAAAGTCATTGGGTTTAATTTTGGAAAGTAAGGTGCTGAAAGATCTAGAAATCTGCTTGCATATGCTTCAGTGTTTTAGCCATATCTCGAGCTACAGAACTCCAATTGCTGCGATTATTAGACCATTGAAAAGATAAGAGACAGAGCTACAACTTTCATGAAGATCACTTTGCCCAGTTCTTCCTTGAAGATAGAGAAAATCGCATCGGAAAGTAGCTGGACGTCCTGTACCGGGAATGGAAATTTGTAGAGACTGTTAAGTGATTTTTTGGGCCTCTCATTATGTTTTAAGCCCAATTAAACCCTAGGTCAACTTGGAAAAATTTAGGTTAAGTTTGTTAGTATATATAGGATATTTTAAGACTTGAGAGAGGAGAACCTTTGGAGATTCAAGAAGCTAGAAGCTGAAGCAGAAACCCGGCGATCAAAGCGGCAATTATTTTGTTTTCTTCCTTAGCTTTTATTCTTCTTGTTATTTTCAATGGTTAAACTTTATACAATGTTATTTGATTTTTCAATTATGAGTAGCTAATTTTCTTTTTCTAGGATTACAATTGAACTCACATGTAGTTTAAGTTTTTAATCTCTTTCTTACTAATTTTCAATGGAATTTGAATTGTTTATTCCAATTTGTTCTTAATGCTTTTAATTGCCTGATCACCAATTAAATTGATTTAGGAACCTAAACAAACTTGGGAGAGGGAGTTTAGAGTAGACTAAAATTGGAATAGCATATGATCATGTTAAATGATTTGCGTATAGGATAGGGATATACCTATAGGCCATATGTAGCCAGATTAGAGCCTGAACTTAATGAGTCTGTTTTAATTTCAAATCACATAGGGATATGATGATTTGGTTAAAATAGATATTTTTATAGGACGAGTCGGGAGACCCTTATAAATAATTTAGGACTCTAGGTTAGCAATTCAACCCATTGAAATAAGTTAAGGAGGAGAAGTAAAATTTAGATGAAGTGTGAGGGATATTGTAATCCTAGGCTTGTTTAATCTGATATTTTCTCCAGTTGTTATTGTTTTGATTTTTCTTATTATTTTAAATTCTAGTTTATTAGTTTTAATTAATTAATTAATTTGGATTATTTGGATAAAATTAAATTGTTTTAATTTTAGTAATTAGTAAAGTTTTAGATCAATTCTCCGTGGGAACGATACTCTACTTGCTAATATACTGTCTATTCGATACGTATACTTGCGTAGTGGATTTTCAACTGACAAGTTTTTGGCGCCGTTGCCGGGGAATTGTTTCTAGAATTTTTACTAATACTAATACCAAGCAAATTTAATCTTAATTCAAATTTTTTTTATTTTATTTTCAGGTGCTTTTGGTTGAGGTGATGAATTATTGTAACTATCAGTGGACATCTGAACAATTTGTGCCTAAGAGGGTTGCTAGTGATTTTGAATTGGCCATCAATGCTTTAGCAGTTGAAGTAGATGCTTTGTCTCAAAAAATTGACACTTGGGGTGTTAATGGTTTTCAAAATCCCTTTGTGGCATGTGAGCTTTGTGGAGATAGGCATTCAAGTGATTGTTGTCCAATTTATTATGAATCAATACAATTTGATGGAAGCTTCAATGGGTAGCAAAACAATTCGTACTCCAATAGTTACAACTCATGGTGGAATCATTCAAATTTTTCATGGAGTAATGATCAGGGTCCTACATATTTATCAGAGCCTATTTTCCAGCATGATTTCCAGTCACAAGTTAAAGCCCCTATTCTTGAGAAGAAGCTAACTTTGGAGGATATGTTAATGCAATTCATGACAAAGAATGATGCCATCATTCAAAGTCAAGCAGAATCAATCTGAAATCTCGAGACTCAAGTGGGCCAACTTGTCGATTACATCAACAATATGCCTCAAGAAATCTTACCAAATGACATTGAGCCTAATCCTAGAAAAGAAGAATATGGTAAGCATCTTGATGAGGTATATGGCAAGAATGTGGTAGATGATGGAGATAAAGTAGATCAAGGAAATACTTCTAGTAATCAAGTTCAAGATGAAAAAATTAAGCAAGAGGAGAAAGTATCTACACCACCACAAGTCAAGTCGTATGTGCCTCCTATTCCTTTTCTAGATATAGTTGATAAGTTACCTAAGGAGGCTATTGATATGGAAAATTCAAATAAGTTTCTTGAAGCTTGTTTGGTTCAAGATGTAACAACCAAGGACCAGAATGAAGAACTTACAAATGTTGCATATGTTTTGAAAGCTACAATGAAAGTGCATTATCCAAGTAGAACTCAATTTGAGAAGTTGGGTAAAAGTCAGCCTATTCCACCATCTTGGGTTGAGCAAGCACCAAATCTTGAGTTTAAGCCACTACAACCTCATCTTAGGAGGAGACTACTTTCACACCTCAAACTTTTTCCATGCAAACTCAAACCTCCTTAAAGGGTGAATGAAGACCTCAACCAAAGTCAAGCTAGTGACTATAAAGAAGCACTTCTTGGGAGGCAACCCAAGTTATATCCTTTTAGATTTAGTTGTTATTTTAGTTATTTTTTTCTATGTAAATAAGTAGTTATAACCTCTCCTTAGCTTGTTTTGTTGTGTATGCAGATTTGGAAAGCATGAAGATGAGGAGAAAGAAAATTAGAGCTTTTAAGGCACTACCACCATTGATAAGGGAGTTTAATTTCTTTCTTTATTTATTTTTTTTAACTTTTCACATTGAGGACAATGTGCAATTTAAGTTTGGGGGAGTGGTTTAGAATTTAGTAGTGTTGAATTTTGTTGATTTAATTTTTTTTAATGTTTAGATAGCTTTGGTTTAGAATTTGCCTTGCATGTTTATATTTTGCATGTTTTGCATGTTTCATTTGTGTTTTCAAAAAAAAAAAAAATTTTTTTTTTGAGATAGTTGCACTTTATTCATGATTGTCCCAATCCTAGGATGATATGTTAATTATCTTTGGATTCTTAGCTTTTGGGAAGCATATAGTTATGAGTTAATTTTATGTGATATTCTTGTGTTAATTTTATTTTAGAGTGTGACTTCTAATAAATTGAGCACTATACTCTTTTACTTAGAATTTTTATGTGCTTTAGATAAAGTTTATGTTGATGAAAAAGTATAGTGAAGTCATGAATTCTAGAATTTGTTTGATTCTCTCTCGAGGCGAAATCTTAGATAACACTTAGGATAGGAAGTGATTTAGGCCATCTTTGGACCATTTGAGCCTTTTTAGCCTTCTGAGCCTACCTTGTTATATTTATCCTTAGTCACCCTTTTTGAGCCTAATTTACCTTTTCTTTGTAATTACCTAATTATGTTAGCCATGGCCTGTCTATTTAAATCCAACAATTTGAACCTTTCACCTCTAAGTATTTTTAATCTTTCTAAGGAATGATTTGAGCTTAAAGAATAAAAAAAAGGAAGAAGGTTTGAAAAAAAAAATGAAAAAAATTTTGATGAAGGTTGTTGGAAAAATTACCCCTTGTTATAATTGTCAAAAATAAGTTTGGGGGTTGAAAAAAAAAAAAAGAAAAGAAAAGAAAGCAATGTGTGTTACAAAGGAAAGTTTACTTCAAGTTTGAGGGTGATAAAAAAAAAATTGAGCTCTCTATGTATCCTAGATTGATTAAGTGTTTATGGTGAATTTGAGCCTAAATATATCATTTATCATACCTTGACCCTAACCTTACATTACAAGCTTGATAAAGACCTATTGATTCTTGAATAAGTGTTAATCTACATTAGTGGAGAGAGAGATGAAAAGCAAACTTATGGGATCCAAATACTAATCTATGCTTAGATTTGGCATAAACTAATTTGAATTGCATGATATTCTTTGTGAAAGAGCATTCACACACACACGGAAGTCCATTCGAAAAATAAAGTTTCGCTTGAACTGATACATGAATTTAAGGATTAATTGTATGTTACCTTAAGCTAGAATTTGAGTTAATTTCTGAGGAAAAATTGAAAAATCATGATTTGGTATTTCTATCTCTCGTTCAAGGATTTTCATGTTTGCGTTTTCTTTTTGTGATTCTTTTCTTTTGCTCGAGGACTAGCAAAATCTTAAGTTTGGGGGTGTGATAATTCTATTTTATAGAATTATTTTACTCCAATTTTGTTATTAAATTTTAGCTAAGTCTTTAGTTTTTAATTATAATTTCTTAATTTTTAGTTATTTTTATATTTAGTTTATTTTTAAGTAAGTTATTTATTTTTGTGTTATTTCTTTTAATTTGGTTAATATTTATTAGTTTTATATTTTTGGTAGGACCTAAAGTCATTGGGTTTAATTTTGGAAAGTAAGGTGCTGAAAGATCTAGAAATCTGCTTGCATATGCTTCAGTGTTTTAGCCATATCTCGAGCTACAGAACTCTAATTACTGCGATTATTAGACCATTGAAAAGATAAGAGACAGAGCTACAACTTTCATGAAGATCACTTTGCCCAGTTCTTCCTTGAAGATAGAGAAAATCGCATCGGAAAGTAGCTGGACGTCCTGTACCGGGAATGGAAATTTGTAGAGACTGTTAAGTGATTTTTTGGGCCTCTCATTATGTTTTAAGCCCAATTAAACCCTAGGTCAACTTGGAAAAATTTAGGTTAAGTTTGTTAGTATATATAGGATATTTTAAGACTTGAGAGAGGAGAACCTTTGGAGATTCAAGAAGCTAGAAGCTGAAGCAGAAACCCTGCGATCAAAGCGGCAATTATTTTGTTTTCTTCCTTAGCTTTTATTCTTCTTGTTATTTTCAATGGTTGAACTTTATACAATGTTATTTGATTTTTCAATTATGAGTAGCTAATTTTCTTTTTCTAGGATTACAATTGAACTCACATGTAGTTTAAGTTTTTAATCTCTTTCTTACTTATTTTCAATGGAATTTGAATTGTTTATTCCAATTTGTTCTTAATACTTTTAATTGCCTGATCACCAATTAAATTGATTTAGGAACCTAAACAAACTTGGGAGAGGGAGTTTAGAGTAGACTAAAATTGGAATAGCATATGAACATGTTAAATGATTTGCGTATAGGATAGGAATATACCTATAGGCCATATGTAGCCAGATTAGAGCCTGAACTTAATGAGTCTGTTTTAATTTCAAATCACATAGGGATATGATGTTTTGGTTAAAATAGATATTTTTATAGGACGAGTCGGGAGACCCTTATAAATAATTTAGGACTCTAGGTTAGCAATTCAACCCATTGAAATAAGTTAAGGAGGAGAAGTAAAATTTAGATGAAGTGTGAGGGATATTGTAATCCTAGGCTTGTTTAATCTGATATTTTCTCCAGTTGTTATTGTTTTGATTTTTCTTATTATTTTAAATTCTAGTTTATTAGTTTTAATTAATTAATTAATTTGGATTATTTGGATAAAATTAAATTGTTTTAATTTTAGTAATTAGTAAAGTTTTAGATCAATTCTCCGTGGGAACGATACTCTACTTGCTAATATACTGTCTATTCGATACGTATACTTGCGTAGTGGATTTTCAACTGACAAACACTTATCATCAATCATTAAGTCCCACCTTAAGACAACCTTTCCATATTGTGTAATGACTTCACAATATATATATATATATAATATAACACCACATACATAATTATTCACTATTTATGGCATCCTACAATTTTTATCATCCATAATTAACCGTCTTTCTTGTCTTGTAACTTAAATAGTTCATTGACTTTCAGTACAAATGACCATGAAAATAGTTCATCTTTTTCCACACTTTATACTCACAATCCTTACTAATCAAGAATTCATCTTTCTCAAGTTCCATCACGTTAATTGATAACCATTTCATAGTACTGCAAAATATCTTTATTGTCAGATCTTGTAGTTGCTTGAATCATAACGACTTCCTATGTCAACCTTTAATAATTATCTAAGGTGACCAAACACACCACTGGGGTGAACATCTTTCCTTAATCATTGTAATATTAATCCATATATGTCATACATGAAAATTTCAATATGCATCAGGTCATTAAGATAGCTACTTCATAATCTATTTGAGTCCTATAAAAATGCAAACCTAACTTTTAAATCCTATGTACAGATAGTAACTACTACTTAATTCACACTGCATTTGCATAGACCTAAAGTAATACAAAATTGAACAAAAATATTCAGTGTTATTAAGATCATCATCGCCTTGATCCGAACATATCGACGGATCCTCTTTCAAGTATTCTTCCATCTCCTAAGGTTTTCCTATTTTATCCTTAGTCCAAGCTTGTTGTTGCCTCACGCATTCCCTCCCACTCACAAGTGCAACACCTCTCCCACAACCAAGAGGAAAGTCTCAGACACTTGACACCTTGCTTGGACAATAACCTCTTGCCATTGCCTTTTTCATCTTTCCCTCAAACCTTGCTAAAAGGAAATTTTTTACGCTTTCCCAAATCTTAGTGCTTGCCTTACTTTCAAGGCTTTCCCTATTGCGAAACATTATTTCCAATTCCAATGGAATCCATCCAATAGGAATCCGAGACTGGCCACTTCCCTAGCTTTTTGGATCAAGGCACCATTGGCTCGTAGTAGTGGAATCTAGCAATCCCTTGCTAGTACTATAAGGGGTATATAGACTACCATCTCTTCTAAACATGGCGTATGTAACAAGCGCACCTCCAAACCTATATGCAACCAAGCATTAATTACTTAGCCATTTATACATCATAGGAATAGGTAGGTTTTTAATTAATTAGGGGCCTATGTAGCCTCCCGTCCTTGACTGGTGTTGTGCACCCCCAATCCAAGGATAAGACTCTACATGAACTCCAACAACTCTATTAGCAGAAACAAGAATCCCTAGGACTCAACTAAACCTAGAGCTCTGATACGAACTTTGTCACAGCCTAAATTTCGGGCCATGACCGGCGTATGGACCCAATAGGCATGGCCCACAAGGCCCAAGCAAGCTTTTTATAAAAACTTGTTCATTAAACCATCTATCTCTCATTTACCTCTAAAGTTCTTAATTCATAGTTTTCAAAAATAATTTCTTCTCAAGAATAAATCATGGCTATCGAACATATACCATTCACGGAATAATACTACCATTTGCCAGCCTGTGGCGACATTATCATGCAAACCAAACATACAGTGTTTGCAACAAATCTTGCGAATTATTTAAAAACCATATACATATACAAAAGACCTTGACTATCAGCGGAGTGACTCTGGGGTGGGCACTATCATGGAGTGTTCTAGTAAACCTACCATTAGATGAATAGGAAGAAGCACCTCTACCTAGGATCCAACTACTTTCGAACCTAAAACTAAAACATGAAGTTGAAAAGAATGAGTATAAACTCAGAGAGTGAAAATAGAAAGGGAACAAGCAAACGATATGGAAAGTTTTAGAAAACATGATGCACTTATGTTAAAAACAATGCAATTTAGCTTAATTTCTTATTAAAACACCTCAATTTAACCTTTGATTATTTAATCCTTTTGTGTTGAAGGAACCATGACCAACAATAAAGTTGAAGAGTGAAAATTGTAGAAGATTTTCAAACAAGTCAGATAGTTTCTTGTCGTAGCATGAATGCAATTTGGTTGTAGTGAGAATAGTGGCTCCCAAGTTAGAAAGTTTCTCACTACAACAAGAATCAATTTGACTGCAGCGAGAATAGTGACACCCATGTCAGAAAGTTTCTCACTGTAGCGAAATTCAATTTAGGTGTAGTGAGAACAATGACTTCCAAGTCAAAAAGTTTCTCACTGCAATGAAATTCAATTTGGCTGTAACGAGAATAGTGCAAATGGACTTTAAGAGGATTTTCGCTGTAGTGAAAATCCATTCTTGCTGTAGCGAAAATGCAATTGTTTGTAATGCCCTTAATGCAATTTATATATATCATAAACAAACCTAATACTATATGTAAACATGTATACAAGAATTTATATGTATAAATATATTTACTTCATATATATATACGTATCCATATGCAATTTCAAACATATATCTATGAGACCTTATCGAATTTGTTAAAAACCAGTATTGTACCTAGTGGTACAATTAAGCTAAATCGAACCTTGAACTAGCTCAAATAGAAATTTTAAGAGGAATTTGAAAATTCTGAAACCCACAGAATGACTTAGTATAGTGATTCGGAGTTCAAGGTCCAGTTTAGAGTCAATTGGGAAAATTGACCGATTGGGACAAAAGGGTCATTTTATCATTTGATGATAAAATGGAGATTTTTAGCCAAGATTTGATCACATTTGACTAAGAATAATTATATGAAATACATTTATGATTATTGGAGTATAAAATGAAGTTTAGTAGTGAAAATTTTGATTTCCTGGTATTTTTGGAGCACAAGGGCGAAATGGTAATTTTACCACTAGAAGACTAAACGAGAATTTTTTTTGAAAAGATTTTTGCCCCATTTGATTAATATTGGCCAATATTAGTGTTATTTTAGGTTGCAAAGTAGAAATAATGTGATTCCGGTACATTTCAGGGTATTGGGGTAAAATCGTAATTTCGCCATCTCGAGGGCAAAACGGTAATTTTCCACCACCAGAACATATTTTTCCAGCCATGGTCAGCTTTTAATCATATCTTGACTTAGACGAATCATGTGGTGGAAAAGAATTGAAAGAAAAAGTTAAAAAGTTAAAAAATGGACTAATGGCATTTTGCCATGTGGCAAGCCATTTATTTTATGATTCAACTAATAAAATCAACACATAACCCTCACTTTCTCTCATCAAATTTGGCACAAACCTGCAGCAAAGGAAAACAAAAGAGAAAAAGGAGAAAAACAAGAAAAACAAGCCAAAAATTCAAGGAATTTCAAGGTTTTTCAAGATTCAAGCCAAACAAAGGTGAGATTTCTTTAGATTTACTTCAAACCTAGCATATCCATGCTTTTGTTCTTGATTTCCATGGATGAATATTAAGTTATAATGATGAATTCAATTCTGAAAAATGGGTATGGAAGAGGAATTAATGTTGGATTGGTTTGACTCTAGACTATGTTAGTGTTTAGAGATAGGTTAGCATGTTAGTAAGCAAAACCGTAAGAAAAAACTTGATTTTCCCCATGAATCTTTCAAGGCTGAATATCATAGGTTATGTTTGGAAAATGAAATGGTTTCATTTCAAATGAAATGATTTCATTTGAAATGAAATGAATTAGAAAATGACAATTTAAGGTGAAAAAGTTAAGTAGGAAAAATTACAGTGCTAATGCACTGTAATGGCTGAATTTTTCCATGAAGAAATGGAAAAGTTTTAATGCTGAAATTGGCACTATTTAAATGGTATGTGGTGAATTAAGGTATTAGAAAAAGAATGGTGCAATTTGGAATCAATTTGGATGCATTGGCCAATTTATCAGGTAATCGATCGAATTAGGTCAGCACCACATTTAAGCGATTGATCGAGTATTTTATGCATCCGTATAGAAATTAGGTTAATTTTATACCTAATTAAACCCAACATAATAATTCCCTAATTTTATTCTGTGTCAAAGTGGTGAGACGTCCGAAAAAGGCAAGGGAATCGCGCTTGAGGATTATTAATCCGAGTGCACCCGAAATCCAGATTTTCGACAACTGTGAGTGAATCTGAATTTCAAAAATTGTTTTGGGAAGATGAATATATTTGAATAAATGGTTTGAATGATTTGCATGCAGTTTCTGGTTAAATATAAATAAGTCTCAGGAACAAGCCCTTGTTAAATTGTCCCTATGTTGTGAAATGTGATCGTTGTGAATTTGGGTGTTATTACATTATATGGGTATATGTCTATACATATATGTATATATGTTGTGCATTGATAGATAATATTGTGTAATGATTATAACCGTATATGTGTACGATGATAAAGAGGCTCACAGAGGATGCGATAGTCTTGGGAACAAGCATTTGGAAATATTTTATGCTGTGATTATGTACTGTGTGAAAAGAAAATGGATGTCTGCTCGTTTAATGTGTTGATAATTATATGAATGAAACTGCAATCTGTAATAATGACCGAGGGTGTGCAAGTAGGAATGCCCCCATGGTTATATTACTATGTTTAGTGGGAAATGTGCCCATGAGGTGCAAAGGCTTGTAGGGACAGCGAGACGTAACACCTGCAAGTACTCTGATAGGTACTGAGTAAAGTGGGGACAGTGACACGTAACACCCACAATTTCTGGGAACTCTCCATCTAGAGGCTTGTAGGGACAGCGAGACGTAATGCCTGCAAGTGCTTTGGTAGGCAAAGAGTGCACCCACCGAAAAGCTTGTAGGGATAGCGAGACGTAACGCTTGCAAGTATTCTGATAGGCAGGGGGTGTACACATGGTCTTATTGAGGCGGTGTATGAAATTGCACGTGATTTCTTTACATACACGTATATGCTTGCTATAGTATTAAATGATGAAATTGTGTTTGTATGGTATGTGAAACCTTTGTTCGATGACGGTTTGTGATAAACTGTCGATATTGCTTTCTTGCTAGAATGATTGGTGTACCTTCATGGTTGGCTTAGCCTTGAATGTAGAATCAATTCTGAGTCAAAAGGGGAAGGGTTTAAATATTAGCTAGATCAAAATTGTCTCGTTTTCAACCAGTGCATCATGGTTATTAAATCTCTTGGCTGTTATCGCTTGATCCCTTCTAATATTCACTCACTGAGTTTCGTACTCACGTTTTTTAAAAATCCATGTTTTCAGATCAGGAAACTGTTGGACCCTAGGTCGAGGAGTCCCCATAGTGCATCTCCTGGTTAGAAGGTGGGTATTCAGTAGCATCCCATTTCTTTTATTGTAAATGTCATCGCTGGAAGTCATAGGCCTTTTGTATTGTGGTTATGTACATGTAATGTGCATTGTCAAAGTTTATGTTTGACTGGTATGTATGTATATATTTTGTCTATAATGCCATTGGAAATTGGCTTTGTGTGCACTGGGTGCTTTTACGTGTGGATGCCTCACATGATCATACATGGAATAAAGTAAATGAAAATAGGCTTGCTTGAGCTTAGTGAGCTATGCTCATTGGGTTCTTGCGCCGGTCATGGCCCGGGAATTAGGTTGTGACAGACTTGGTTTCAGAGCCCTAGTTTGTTAGGTTCTAGGGTGTTATGGTCTGGTCCAACGGAGAGTGGGTTTTTATGTGGGATTTTTTATTATGAACTATGAGCCGCGACAAATTTCATAATTGACGAACCGCATAAATTCCCAATCTTAGAAACCACCTTATTGTAATTATGTTTAATAATGGCTATTGCTCTTGTCTTGGTAAGAATGCCACCTAAGACGCGGGCCGCCTCGTGACAAGTGAGGGGGTAACATGTCCCCACTGAGATGATCGATAGGCCACGGGCACCCACCCGTAGGGGGCGAGGTAGACATCGCAGGGCCGCTAGGCCGATGAGAGCGAGTACGCCTGTGAATAGGAGAGAATAATACTTGGTGGTGTATACTCCTTTAAAGGAGGTATTTGTGACTGAATAAGAAAATAAATCTTGCGTAGCTCGAATTAAGGATAAAAACACCATAGTGAATTTAGTAGTGTTAGACACCTTAAGGAGCTTAAGGATCAATTAGAGGATCTTTATGGAAAGAAAGAAAATATGTTTACCAAAGGCACAGATGGAATGTTGAGGTATGAAAATAGACTTTATGTGCCGGATAATGATGAATTGAGAAGAGAGATATTGGAAGAGGTGCATATGGCAGCCTATGTGGTACATCCAGGAGCTTGGCAGTGATGCTCAGTGACACCGCTAGCTGAGTGCTCTGATAGGTACCCTTTGTTGTTCACCACTAAAGGAGAAAGGACTGCCCTGAAAGGGTAGAATCACCCCTAATGACAATGTTGGTATCAGGATTTAAAGGAGGTGATGTGGGAAGCTGAGGATGAGATGCAGACAAAGTATCCACACCTCTTCGATATGTAAACGTAAGCCACTCTACATTGAATTTAAATTTGGGGATCGAATTTCTATTAGTAGGGGAGAGTGTGAGACCTTGTCGAATTTGTTAAAAGCCGGTATTGTACCTAGTGGTACAATTAAGTTAAATCAAACCTTGAACTAGCTCAAATAGAAATTTTAAGAGGAATTTGAAAATTATGGAACCCACAGAATGACTAAGAATAGTGATTCTGAGTTCAAGGTCCAGTTTGGAGTCAATGGGGAAAATTGACTAGTTAGAGACAAAACGGTAATTTTACCATTTGATAATAAAATGGAGATTTTTAGCCAAGATTTGATCACATTAGCTAAGAATAATTATATGAAATACAATTATGATTATTGGAGTATAAAATGAAGTTTAAAAGTTAAAATTTTGATTTCTCGGTATTTTTGGAACACAAGGGTAAAATGGTAATTTTACCACTTGAGGACTAAACGAGAATTTGTTTTGAAAAGATTTTTGCCCCATTTGATTAATATTGATCAATATTAGTGTTATTTGAGGTTGAAAAGTAGAAATAATGTGATTCTAGTACATTTCAAGGTATAGGGGTAAAATTATAATTTACCATCTTGGGGGCAAAACGGTAATTTTCTACCACCAGAACATATTTTTCCAGCCATGGTCATCTTTTAATCATATCTTGACTTAGACTAATCATGTGGTGGAAGAGAATTGGAAGAAAAAGTGAAAAAAGTTAAAAAATGGACTAATGGCATTTTGCCATGTGGCAAGCCATTTGTTTTATGATTAAACTAATAAAATTAGCACATAACCCTCACTTTCTCTCATCAAATTCGGCAAAAACCTGCAGCAAAGGAAAACAAAAGAGAAAAAGGAGAAAAACAAGAAAAACAAGCCAAAAATTCAAGGAATTTCAAGGTTTTTCAAGATTCAAGCCAAACAAATGTGAGATTTCTTTAGATTTACTTCAAACCTAGCATATCCATGCTTTTGTTCTTGATTTCCATGGATGAATATTGAGTTATAATGATGAATTCAATTCTGAAAAATGGGTATGGAAGAGGAATTAATGTTGGATTGGCTTGATTCTAGACTATGTTAGTATTTAAAGATAGGATAGCATGTTAGTAAGCAAAACCGTAAGAAAAAACTTGATTTTCCCATGAATCTTTCAAGGCCGAATATCATAGGTTATGTTTGAAAAATGAAATGGTTTCATTTGAAATGAAATGATTTCATTTGAAATGAAATGAATTGGAAAATGACAATTTAAGGTGAAAAAGTTAAGTAGGAAAAATTATAGTGCTAATGCACTGTAATGGCTGAATTTTTCCATGTAGAAATGGAAATGTTTTAATGCTGAAATTGGCACTATTTAAATGGTATGTGGTGAATTATGGTATTAGAAAAAGAATGGTGCAATTTGGAATCAAATCGGATGCATTAGCCAATTTATCAGGTAATCGGCCGAATTAGGTTAACACCGCGTTTAACCGATTGACCGAGTATTTTATGCATCCATATAGAAATTAGGTTAATTTTATACCTAAATAAACCCAACATAATAAATTCTCTAATTTTATTCTATGTCAAGGTGGTGAGACGTCCGAAAAAGGCAAGGGAATCGCGCTTGAGGACTATTAATCCGAGTGCACCCGGAATCTGGATTTTCAACAACTATAAGTGAATTTGAATTTCAAAAATTGTTTTGGGAAGATAAATATATTTGAATAAATGGTTTGAATGATTTGCATGCAATTTCTGGTTAAATATAAATAAGTCTCGGGAACAAGCCCTTGATAAATTGTCTCTATGTTGTGAAATGCGGCTGTTGTGAATTTGGGTGTTATTACATTATATGGGTATATATCTATACATATATGTATATATGTTGTGCATTGATAGATAATATTGTGCAATGATTATAATCGTATGTGTGTATGATGATAAAGAGGCTCACAGAGGATGGGATAGTCTTGGGAACAAGCTTTTGGAAATATTTTATGCTGTGATTATGTACTGTGTGAAAAGAAAATGGATGCCTACTCGTTTAATGTGTTGATAATGAATGAAACTGCAATGTGTAATAATGACCAAGGGTGTGCGAGTAGGAGTGCCCCCATGGTCATATTGCTATGTTTAGTGGGAAATGTACCCATGAGGTCTAGAGGCTTGTAGGGACAGCGAGACGTAACGCCTGCAAGTACTCTGATAGGTACTGAGTAAAGTGGGGACAATGAGACCTAACGCCCACGATTTTTGGGAACTCTCCACCGAGAGGCTTGTAGGGACAGCGAGACGTAACGCCTGTAAGTGCTCTGGTAGGTAGAGAGTGCACCCACTGAGAGGCTTGTAGGGACAGCGAGACGTAACGCCTACAAGTACTCTGATAGGCAAGGGGTTCACACATGGTCTTATTGAGGCGGTGTATGAAATTACACGTGATTTCTTTACATACATGTATGTGCTTGCTATAGTATGAAATGATGAAATTGTGTTTGTATGGTATGTGAAACCCTTGTTCGACGACGGTTTGTGATAAACCGTCGATATTGCTTTCTTGCTAGAATGATTGGTGTACCTTTATGGTTGGCTTGCCTTGAATGTAGAATCAATTCTGAGTCAAAAGGGGAAGGGTTTAAATATTAGCTAGATCAAAATTGTCTCGTTTTCAAATAGTGCATCATGTTTATTAAATCTTTTGGCTATTATTGCTTGTTCCCTTCTAATATTCACTCACTGAGTTTCATACTCACGTTTTTTAAAAATCCATGTTTTCATATCAGGAGACTGTTGAACCCTAGGTCGAGGAGTCCCCATAGTGCATCTCCTAGTTAGAAGGTGGGCATTCAGTAGCATCTCATTTCTTTTATTGTAAATGTCTCTACTGGAAGTCGTGGGCCTTTTGTATTGTGGTTATGTACATGTAATGTAAATTGTCAAAGTTTATTTTTAACTAGTATGTATGTACATATTTTATCTATAATGCCATTGGAAATTGGCTTTGTGTGCACTGGGTGCTTTTACGTGTGGATGCCTCACACGATCATACATGGAATAAAGTAAATGAAAATAGGATTGCTTGAGCTTAGTGAGCTATGCTCATTGGGTTCTTGCCCCGGTCATGGTCCGGGAATTGGGTCGTGACAATATCAAAGACATTTATGTCACGATCCGGAACTCCCATCGAGCCCGTGACAACTGTTGCGATGTCCCGATAGACATTCATTACCCAGAATGCCCATCAAAACTCCGCAAGGCTTTACATCAGTTTTCACACCTCCCTTGTGAGCGATAATTACTAAATATCATATTTTAAAAGATCACAAGTCATTCCATATCAAAAGAATAAAAAATATTTTCTATCCCACAGGGGCATTTTGGTCGTTTTTCTTAAAAATTTTGAAACTAGTCAAAAATGTATTATATGAGTGGAAAATACACATTTCATAACCAAAAATATGTTTTACTATCTAAAACATTCATTTAAATTGAAATTGTAACTATTAGAATAAAATAAAGATATTTAATAAAAATTTTGTTTTCTTATAAAATAATATTTATAGAGTTATCCGTAAATAATTTTTACAACGTAAAAGCAAAATAAATTTATATATGCAGTAACACAGATAACCAGAGCATATATTTTAATTTGCAAAGACGTGTGGGCCCCCGAATGACCAAAAGTATTGAAGGCGATGAACCTACAGTTTGTGAGGATGCAAGTCTAACTGTAGTCCTTGCTGATATAAGCTATCTACTGACTATTCTGAGCCTGAAATGGGTGGAAAGAAGAGTGGTGAGATTATATAATCTCAGTGAGTAAACAAATATCATCTAAAATATCTAAAGCTAAGTAAATGGAGATAGATAAATATATCAGCATAAAATGATTTATAGCATTTCGAACTCAGTTCAATTAGATAAAATAGATTCATTTCCCTCAAATAATCAATAAGGCTTATGATTTCTTGAAAAACGTGGCTCGTGCCAAAACTAGTACTCGATGATGCCTTGCCTAAGGGCATCCATCCGAGTTCGCCAAGGCTGTTAAAGAGTCATATAGGCATAAAGCACATTTTTACTTTTGAAATCACAGTCGTTCCTTGGCGTTAGTTGAGTCTCACCTCACGTGATGGTTCAGCGTGAAGCAAACTCTAATCATACCTCAGGAGATACCTTACGCACCTCTCCAACCGTGAAAATATATATATATACCCGGATTTTGTGCCCCTCTAATAGGCTGGTCCACAGAACCCACTACTGCAGTGACCATGTATAACCCACCATTTCCATAAAAATTCAACAACATGACAGGCCAATTATATCACTATCCAGCCTATCAAGGCCAAAACCAACAGTGCATATATTTTCACACAAATGCTAATTCAGCCATTCATGCCAATATTTCCATAAGCCATTCAATTCAAATCATAATTTACAACATAACAAGTAGTCTCCAAGTACTCCATTTTCAAAGCCAACATTCAATTTCCAGATAATTTAATAAATCATTCACTTAATCACATTTTGTTTATAAAACATAAAAATTTACCATTTAAACACATTTTTCATAAAATCAGAAAAACACATTAAAATTTACTTTAGATAATTAAGATGATGATAAGGTTATTCACTGTATCATGAGTTCAGAATACTCCTATTCTTGATCCTCGGGTACTATCACTTTACCCTTGCCAGAAAGCTCACCACTTAGACATAATGCACAATAAGCAATTTGCTACATTTGTGCTAAACTGTTATAAAACCAATTCAGGCTCTATCCTAATGCATGAAATGGGATGTGAAATACTCGGGTAACTGTCTAAATACGATGTTCAATATAAATTCAATTATATACCTAAATAAAATGGTATTGGCCTAATTCGAACCATCACCCGATTAATTGGCCACTACGTCCAATTCAACTCCAAACAATTCCATTTCTCCTCTAATATTCCAAATCATTAAACACAATTTAAATAACTTGAAATATCACAAAATCTGTCACGACCCAGTACTCTTCTCGAGCCCGTGACAACCGCCGCAATGTCCTGATAGACATTCCTACCCCGAATGCCAATCGAAACCTCGCAAGGCTTTTATATTCGTTTTCTCACCTCCCCTGTCAGCAATGATCACTAAATACCGTGTTTTAAAGATTTATAAACTATTTCCAAATAAAATCAATATAAATATAATTTTCACCTCATAAGGGTATTTTGCTCATTTTCTTCAAAAATTTCGAAACCAGTCAAAAATGTAATATATGAGTGGAAAATACACATTTCATAATCAAAAATATGTTTTGCTATCTAAAACATTCATTTAAATTGAAATTTGTAACTAGTAGAATAGAATAAAAATATTTAATAAAATATTTCATTTTCTTATAAAACAATATTTATAGAGTTGTCTGTAATTAATTTTTATAGCATAAAAGCAAAATAAATTCATACATACTGTAACAAAGACAGTCAGAGTATGTAACTCCATATACAATGACAAGTGGGCCCTATAATAGACAAATATGTACCAGAAGGTAAACCTTCGAATTCTAAGGATGTAAGTCCAAAAGTAGATCCTCGATGAAATGTTCTATCTACCGACTATCCTGAGCCTGAAATGGGTGGAAATGAGGGTGGTAAGATTATATAATCCTAGTGAGTAAACAAATATCATCAAAAATATCTGAAGTCGAGTAAATGGAGACAGTTAAAATAGATTAGCATAAAATCATTTCTAGCAATTCGATCTCATTTCAATAAGATAAAAGAGATTCATTTCACCAAATAAACAACGAGGCTTATGATTTCCTGAAAAACTCGACTCGTGCCAAAATCATTCTCACACTCGATTCTCAGGGATTCCTTGGCCAGGGGCAATCCCAATCGAGTCCTCCAAGGCTGTTAAATGTCATATACACATAGAACAAATCTTTACATCCGATAACACAACTTCTTGGCGTTGGCTGAGTTCACCCTCATGTGGTGGTTCGACGTGAAGTGAACTCTAATCATTTTAGCTCAGGAGTCACCTTACTCGCCTCTCCAACCGACGTAAAAATATATATACCCGAATTTAATGCCCCTTTAATAGGCTAGTCCACAGAACCCGCCACTGCAATGACCATTTGATAACCCACCAATTCAATAAAAGTTTAACAACATGACGTCGCTAATATTGATAGGTCTGGGTCCCCATCACTTGACTTACTAGACATACTCACACAGGTCTCCTACAAGACCTTCTTGCCAAGCTTCGAATCATAGACCTTTTGCTCAAAACAAATAATGCATTTATTTTCACATAAATACCAATTCAGCCATTCATGCCAATGTTGCCATAAGCCATTCAATTCAAATAATAAATTTACAACACAACAAGTAGTCTCCAATTACTCTATTTTCAAAGCCATCATTCAATTTCAAGACAATTTATAAAATCATTTCATTAAATCACATTTTTGCTTATAAAACATAAAAGTTTATCATTTAAACTCATTTTTCATAAAATCAAAAAATCGGATAAAAACCATGTAGATAATTAAGATGATGATAAGGTTACTTACAATTTCAGGAGTCGAATTTTCGAGTACTCTGACTATTGATCCTCAGGTACAATTTCCTTACTCTTGCCAGAATGGTCACCACGTAGACATAATACACAATAAGCAATTTGCTACATTTGTACTAAATCGTTATAAAACCAATTCAAGCTTTATATGTATGCATGAAATGGAATGCAAACTGCTCGGGTAACTATCTAAACAAGGTGTCCAATGTAAGCTCAATTGTGTATTTCAATAAAACGGTATTGGCCTAGTTCGATCTATCACCTGATTATTTGGCCAATATGTTCCATTCAACTCCAAATAATTCCATTTCTCTTCCAATACTCCAATTCATCAAACACTAATTAAATAGTTTGAAATATGGCAAAATCATCCCCACATTCTTCCTTGTGCAATTCGGCCATTGAGGGTTTAGTAACCATAGAATTTTTTATGCTTAATTCTCACACCATAAACCATTAATTTCTAACCAAATCACTTGAAATTCAATCAAATTCATCATCAATATTCCACATGGTAAATTCGGCTATTAAGGGTTCAATGTGGAATTTGTGATTTTCATGCCATACATTACCATTTTTGGTTTCCATCACCACAATTAATTAGATCCTAACTAAATAACATAAAATATCAAAAGATTTGCCATCAATATTCTATCTAGGAAATTCGGCCTTGTGTGTGGGTAAAGGACAAGTGATTTTTTTGCTTGATTTTTACACCTAATACCATAAAACAACTAAAAACACTAAGATACCTTGAAATCTAACCAAATAAACCATCAAAACTTCTCTCTCTAAAATGGGTCAGCCATGAATCCTTCATGAAATCATGTGATTCAACCATGGAAAATGCATAAGAATGCATGGGAAAGCTAGATCGCAAGCTAGAATCAAGAAATTTTACCTTTAATCGGTTGAATCCTTAAAATCCAATGATTTTCTCTTGAAATTTGCTCTCTAGGGTTTGTTCTTCTTTTCTCCCCTTTGTTTCTTGTCTTAGTCGACCATGAGGAATGAGTTAAGTGAGGTGTGGGCTGATTTTTAAAGCCAAACAATTAAAGGTTACAATTTTGACACATGTCACCATGTGATTGGTGCATGTGTCATACTTACCCATTAAGCTTTCTTTATCCACCACTTAAATTTCTTCATTTATCCATAATAATAATGGGTGAAATTCATGTACTAAACAAGTGTTGGGTGGTGCAAAATTATGATTTTGCCCCTGGGTGATAAAATGACTATTTTGCCCGTATGCTCGAAAAAATGCCAGAATTAAAATTCTTTACTTCCCAAACTCAAATTATGTTCTAAATAGTCAATTTTGATCAGAAACTTCTTCCAATATTCCAATTTTATCCTCGGGTGGCAAAATGACCATTTAGCCCCTACATAGTAAAAATTCTAATTTGACTCTAAATCAGTCCTCGAACTCTGAATCACCATTTTAAGTCATTATGGGGTTTTGAAATTCTCAATGTCATCTTAAAATCTTTATTTGAACTTGTTTGAGGCTTAAATCAACTTATTTGTACCATTAGGTACACTACCGACTTTCCACGATTTTTTCGAGACCTTTCAGGTATACCAGCATGTTGTCAAGCACATGAATGACATGGTAAATACTTTTTAAGGTCAGGCTTGACAAAATCATCCTCACATTTTCTCTTGGAAAATTCAGCCATTGAATGTTCACGAATACTAAAATTTTCCATACTTGATTCTAACACCATAAATCATTAATTCCTAACCAAATCACTTGAAATTCAATCAAATTCATCATCAATATTCCACATGATAAATTCGGCTATTAAGGGTTCAATGTGGAATTTGTGATTTTCATGCTAGACATTACCATTTTCGGTTTTCATCACCACAATTCATTAGATCCTAACTAAATAACATAAACTATCAAAATATTTATCATCAATATTCTCTCTATGAAATTCGACCTTGTGTGTGGGTGAAGGACAAATGATTTTTCTTGCTTGATTTTTACACTTAACACCATAAAACAACTAAAAACACTAAGATACCTTGAAATCTAACCAAATAAACCATCAAATCTTCTCTCTCTAAATTGGGTCAGCCATGAATCCTTCATGAAATCATGTGATTCAACCATGAAAAATGCAAAATAAAGCATAGATAAGGTAGATCACAAGCTAAGATTAAGAAATTTCACCTTTAATGGCCTGATTCCTTGAAAATCAATAATTTCCCTTTGAATTTTTCTCTCGAAGGTTTTTGTTCTTCTTTTCTCTCTTTTCTCCTCTTTGGCCAACCAAGATAAATGGATTGGGAGGGTTTATGTGCTAGTTTTTAAAGCAAATAATAAAATAATTCAAGCTTGACACTTGTCACCATGTTATTGGTTCATACTTTAAAAACTTAATAATTAAGCTTTCTTCCACCACCACATAAAATCCTTCAATTATCCATGATATAAAATACTAATGGCTGAAATTTATTGGCTTGACAAGTGTTGGGTTATGGGCTTGACAAATGTTGGGTGGTGTAAAATTACAATTTTGCCTTTAGGGTGGCAAAATGACTATTTTGCCCCTTATGCTAAGAAAAATGTCGAAATTAAGATTTTTTACTTCTCAACCTTAAATCAATCTTGGTTAAAAATCTCTTCCAACATTCTAATCTTAAACTTGGGTGGCCAAATGACCATTTTGCCCTTAGCTCATGAAAATTCTAGTTTGACTCCAAATCAGTCCTCGAACTCCGAATCACTATATTAAGTCACTTTTGGGTTTTAAAATTCTTAATTTCATCTTAAAATCTCTATTTAGACTAGTTTGAGGCTTAATTCAACTTAGTTATACCAGTAAGTACAATATTAACTTTTAATGACTTTTTCGAGCATCCCGTATGCAAGCCTTGTATCAATCACATGAATGACATAATAAATATTTTATAGGGTCGGGCTTGACAATTTCACTCACCCTAAAAATAGTAGACATGGCTCAACACATGCAAGCACCATCTTTAACTCAGCTTATGTGCACTCCCACACCGCTCATAGCTAATATCTTCATGTGCAGTCCCATACCGCACATGGCAATTATCATCATCGTGTGCACTCCCACACCGCACACCACCATCACCGTCATGTGCACTCCCACAACGATATGCACGGTTGTAGTTATCATGCAATATTAGCTTTCAAGGTATAACCTACATAACAACATGTAACCAAAATCTTTACACATTAATACTTTCCACATAATTTATTGTTTAGGCCATACACATGGTTACATAACCCTATTTCCTAGAAAACTAATAATGACCATCATACAGTTAGCAGTCATATCCAAAAATCATCAATGTATCACATTACACATTTCACAATAAGGACATTTCATCAAAAGCTTGTTCCCATGCATATATTTAAACAAAAGTCAATTAAAATTATTCAAATGTTTCATTCAAATGCATATGCATATGTCCCAAAACATTTTAAATGCAAGTTCACTCACCTTAATAATGTCGCCTTACAAGACTAGCTCCCACAAGGTCTTAATCCACATAAGTCCTGAAGTACCATTATAACCTAATTTTACCAATAACCCATGATAACCTCAAATATGTCATAAATTTGAATTTAATAATTCTAATAAATTTACACTAGATAAACTACATTCTAACCTAACATTTAACGTAGAATTCTAGCGTAATTCACTAACCCATTAAACTAATTATTCAAGTTTGAAGTTTCTTTACCTTGGTGAGCTTGGAGGCATAAAAATCAATAAAACTTAATATTTTCAAGAAAAAATAATTTGAAGAAATTAGGAAATAAAATTTAAAAATATAAAACCATAAATTCTAGAATTCAAAAGTTGAAAATATATACTTATTGGCTTTAAAAATGAAGATTTAGAGCAGAAACTTCAAGTGTTGGTAAAGGTGGAGTAGAAATGGAAAGTGAAGAGAAGAAAAAGAAAATTTTCTTTCTCTCTCATAGGGTTTGGTTGTGCTGAGAAATGGGTTTGAAAGTTGTAGATTTGGTGCACAATAAGGTAGGAGAAGGAAAAAGTAAGAAAAGAAAAGAAATGAAAAGGAAGGAAAGAAAAGAAAAAAGAAAAACTTGATTTTGATAGTGAAGAGAGAAAATCACATTGGGAGAAAGAAGATGGAGAAGAAAACACCTTTTGGAGGGATAATGATCAGCCATGGAAAAAGAAGAAAAGAGCAAAGCTTCTTTTGGAAGCTTTGACCAAGCTATTGGTAAAATTACTATTTAACACTCTAAGGTTTTTACCCCTTTTAATTGAGTCCTCCCACAATATTTTAATTTGAATTTCTTTCTATCTTTCTTCCTTAACACTTGTACCAATAAAATATTAAGTTTATACTTCACCAACGTGTCTCTATAATATTTAAATATATACTCACCCACTCGTGCTCTATTTAATAAAGGCATGTGGGTTCCACTAATACCATTTTTCTTCGAAATTCTTTCTTATTTCTTCTCCCCCACTTGGATTAGTAGTATACTCCTCATTCGTGACTAATTTAAAAAATTATTAAAATATTAATATTATAATATTATTTTATTCTAAAATCTTCCACTAGCCTTGTGAGGCTTCAAAACATCTTACTTTTCCCCTATTCACTTCCAAATCATCTTTTATCTAACTAATTCATCCTTAATAAAAATATTATTATTTTATTATTATTTCTTCATGTGTAAGATATTTTACTGTTAAAATACTTTTTTCACTTGTCTCCCCTTTTTCGCATTTAAATTAGCATCCATTAACCCTTTGTCTCATTGATAAGGTCATATTGACTTTTATACGAGGGTACGGGGTGTCACAGATGCTTAGGCAAATTTTGGAAAAATATGTGATAAATTCCATAGTTTGAGGTTTTGGTCTAAGTTTGATGTTATGTTTGTGGATTTATGTGAATGGGATTACGTTAAATGAATGATTTGAAGTGTGATATTAATAAAGAATGATTTTGGGGTGTTAAACTTACGTTTTTGACAATTTTGAAAGCTTAAAATTACCTATAAGAGAAAATGTATCGATATATCCCCCTATGTATCGATTCATTCTTGGTAGGAAGAACAACATGAGGTGTTATGAAGGAATTCTATCAATACATTTAAGGATGTAGTGATAGATTTGGTATCATGACCCGAAATTCCCCATCGGGCCGGTGACAGCTGCCGCGACGTCCCGATAGGCACTCATACCCAAAATGCTGACCAGAACCCCGCAAAGCTTAGCATCAGTTTCCACATCTCCTCGGTGAGCAATAATTATTAGACATCATATTTCAAAGAATTATAAGACATTTCCAAACCAAAAATATTAAAATTTTATTTTTTCGGCTCATAGGGGCGTTTTCGTCATTTTTCTTCGAAAATATCAAAATCGACTAAAAACATAGTAGGTGAGTAGAAAGCATATATTTTATAATTGAAAATAATTTTAGAAGTCTAAAATGTTCGTTTGAAGTAAAATTACAACTCTTTTAATGTAATAAAAGTATTCAATAAAATAGGCTATTTTCTTATAAAACAATTTTTATATAGCTATCGGTAAATAATTTTCACAGCGTAAAAGCTAATTATATTTTTACATACTATGATACAAACTACCAAAGTATGAAATGTAAATTACAGTGACACGTGGGCCCACAACTAACCAAAATGTGTCAAAGTTGAAAACCTACAGCTTTTGCCGATTCAAGTCCAATTGACGATCCTTGAATAAATCTACTAACTATGGAATTCTCTTAGCCTGAAATGTTAGGAAATGAAGGGTGAAATTATAAAATCCCAGTGAGTAAATAGATACCATCTAAACTATCTAAAGTCGAGTAAATGGAGACGATTAAATAAACCATCGTATAACGGTTCATAACATTTCAATTCTTTTCACTAGGGAATATAAATTCATTTTATTCAAGAAATTAATATGGCTTATGTTTTCTTTAAAACTTGGCTTATGCCAACAAAATTATACTCGGTGACACCTTGATCAAAGGTATCCGACCGAGTTCGCCAAGGTTATAAAATTCCACAATATCTCAAAATGTAGCCATTCCTTGGCGTTGGTAAAGTTCACTACTACGTGGTGGTTCGGCGCAAAGTGAACTTTGGTACACCTCAGGAGTTACCCTCTACGCCTCTCATCAGAGGTATAATATATGGGGTTTACCGTGCCCCTCTAAATACGATGGTCCATGAAAACCTGTCACTGCAGTGAAAATTCTATAAACCACCAATCATAAAAATTTCTAATTTTACATGATTTGGAAATTACATTGCTAATCAATTTATCAAGATAAAGCAAACAGTTCACATTTTGAAGTACGATTATAAATTCAACCAATCATGCCATAATATCATAAGCTATTTAAATCAAATCATAGTTTACAATATAACGTGTGGTCTCCAATCACTCTATTTCAAAATCAATTGTTCAATTTTCAAATCAATTTATAAAAATTCCTTTTATTTTATAAATTCAATTTATTTCATAAATTTTATAATTTCCTCATAAAATCAACAATTCACCAAATAAAATGATTTTTCATAAAATTATCAATTTGAATAAAATTCACTCTAGATAATAAGGATGATAATAAATTTACTCACAGTTTTCGAAAATCAAATTTCAGGCACTTTGACTAGTGATCCTCGAGTGCAATTCATTGCCTTTCTCGGAGGACTCACCACCTTAAGAAAGTGCAAAATCAAGAAATTTACTACATTGCCCCCAAATTGTAATAAACTAATTTAGACCACTAATGCATGCTATGAAATTCAAAAACTATCTGAATATTGCTTAAATGCTGTGTTGACCTAATTCGGCCTATTACCCAATAAAATGGCCATTGTGTCCAATTTAACTCCAAATTACTCCATTTCTTTTCTAATATTTCAAATCACCAAATATCAGCCAAATTATCTAAAATTCAGCTCAATCAACTGACCATTGCTTCATGGGAAATTCGACCATAATGGGCATTATCACTAAAATTTTTCCTACATCATTTTCTCACCATAATGCATCATTTCCTAACCTATTTTCCTTGAAACAAAATCAATCCATCATCAACACATTGCAAGGGATATTCGGCCATTGAAGAATACCTAAGATTTTGAAATTTTCTTCACTTGTTTTCACTCTACACATAACTAACTAATCGAAAACATTAACATAACTCAAAATCAAGCCAAAACAATCATTAAATCTTCACCATACCCATTCGGCCAGCCATGATTTCACCATGAGAACATGCTTCTCAACCATAGAAAATGAAAAGAAATGCATGGGTATTGTAAATCTAAAGGAAAAATAAAGAAATTTCACTTTACCTTGCTTGATTCCTTGGATTTTCACACTTTCCCTTTGAAATTTTCCACCTAGGGTTCTTGTTTCCTTTCTTTCTCTTTTGTCCTGGTTTTGGACGACCATGGGGTTGAAATGGGCTGATTTTTTATCTTTTATAATGAAAATAATAAAATATTAAAGGCATGACACGTGGCATGTTCCCATTGGCCCGAAATTTAAATATTTGACTTTTTCACTTGAATTTTACACCACAGAATTTCTCATATTTATCATTTCCATGATGAATAACATCCCTTGGTCTTGACAAATGTTAGGGGTGAAAAATTACCATTTTGCCCCCAGAGTGGTAAAATTATGATTTTGCCCATATACTCCGAAATGTACCGAAATTATATTTTTTTTCACTTTTCAACCTCAAATTACACTCCAATTGATCAATCTTAGTCAAATGGGGTCAAAATCTTTTCTAAAAATTCTAGTTTTGTCCTTTAGTGGCAAAATTACTATTTTGCCCCTATGCTCTAAAAATACCAAGAATTAAATTTTTTCACTACTAAACCTCATATTATATTCCAAATGATAAATCTTGATCAAAAATTTCATTAAACAACCAACTTTCAACTTTGGGTGGCAAAATGACCATTTTGCCCCCAATCGATTAATATTCCCGATTAACTCCAAATCAGCCCTCGAACTCTGAATTACAAGTTTAAGTCATCCTTGAACTGTGAAATTCTCAATTTCATCTTTAAAATCCCTATTTTAACTAGTTCGATTTTAATTCCACTTAGTCGCACATCTAGGTACAATACCGACTTTTAATACTTTTCTGAGGCATTCAAGTATACCAACTTTCCATCCATTATATGGATAACACGGCATATATTTTATATAGTTGGGTTTTACATTTAGAAATTGATGAACATGTATCGATACATTATCCCAATGTATCGATACATTTGAAGTAGAGAGCACCAAAGATGTTTCTGCCTCAAATGTATTGATAAATTACCTTAATGTATCGATATATATGCTCAAAATTAGGGCAGATGTATCAACACATCACGAGCATTTCACCCATTTAACAAAAACACTTAAACTTTTTCTTTCTTTAACCTTTTAAAATCTTATGCCTAAAATAGATTTTTGGAGTGATTTAGAATTAGTCCGAGCTTGAGGAAACGTTATTAAGGTAAGTTAAACAATTTTATAAATTATTTTTTAATTTAATCGGTTAGATACTAAGAAATATAGTTTTCCTAGATTTGGTGAATCTCCCCTAATTCAGCTGGATTTTGAAGCTAAGATTCATGCATTCTAGCTTTTAAGGTATGGGTTTAGCTCGCTAATGAAAGATTTGAGCTTAACTAGTTGGATTGCTAAGAACTGGATAATTGTGGGAAAGTTGGCATTTTTTGAAAGTTAGGATTTAATTAACATGTCGATGTTCTGATGTGTTTGAAGGTGGAAACAGAGTTAAATCAACTCGTTGGCAAGCTAGACGATGATAGAAAGCTAAGGATCGAAGCTTGGCTGGGATTACCTTTAATTTGTCACTATGAGTGGGTTTAAATAAAATGTATGTAATGCATGATGCATGGTATATGCACTACCATGGTATTAGAATGAAATATGTATGCCTAGATGAATGAACCTAGGCTAAAGAACAATATAGGTGTATATGTATGTATGTGAATTATATGCTGGGTGGCTTATACTGTGTATGCTTAGACTAAGACGTCTTAAGGCTATGATAAACCCCTAGGAGTAGATTACCCTAGTTAAATGATATGTTGAGATGATTTGATTGAATGATGCCTTGGTGACTCAGAGGCTCTTAGAACCTAATCGAGCTTAAAGACAATTGAAGCTCGATAAATGTGAATTGAGGTTTGATGAGGAAAACGTGAATGAAAAAGGCATGATGGCCTTATTTGTTGAATTGTGTTTCCATTCGAGGGATGAAATCCATACGTTGATCTAACTTGTGGTTGAGTGAATTTTCGTCCCCCTATGACTATATGTGTGCTTGCAGGGATGGTGGTATGTATGGATGATGACATTAATCCCATCTTTGATTTTTGCCTACAATGCTTTGATGCCATCCATTAAGATAATTTCGGTGATGCCGACATTTGGAGATTACTCCAGTCGATGATCTGTTCTCTGCCAACTACTTTGACGTTGTGCATGATCTATTCTTTTCCCATTGCTTTAGCGCATGCATGATCTGTTTCTCTACTAGCAGCTTTGCCTTAAGTGTGATTTGATTCTCTACCAGTTGGCCACTAAGCATTATTTGACTATGTCTAGAGGAGGACCACTCATTGACTTAATTTGCATATGACATGAGATAGTCGTGGAAAGGCTTATATAATTATGGTATGGTTCTGATGTCCAGCAACTAAAATGTGTCAAGGAGAATGATTTGAATAACTTTGATTGGCTTCGAGAGTAAGACTAATGATGTGTGATAATCTTTATAGACATTTAAGGATGGTGATATGCCCTATATTTGGAAAAGTTTGGTAAAATATTTAGATGCACAGAGGGTGCATATATTTTATATATGTGTTTTATATAAATATATATGATTTTGTTTATTTGCACCATTCACTAAGTATTATAGTACTCACCCATTTGTATACCATGTGTAGATAAATAGGCCATAGAGCTGTGTGGTAAAGGTCATGCAGTGATATACCAATTTTTGGCATTTGGTAGGTTGTCATCCATTGTGTCACTCTGCTGCATCAGTCATGAGCTTCCACTTTGTACTTAATTTGTTATGTATGTAGGCACGACGTGCCATACAAACTTATGTAAAGGTTGTTATGTACAAACCCGTCTTGGATGGCTAATGTATAGCCCTATATATGTTAGTATGAATTATATGCTAGGGATACTATAATATATTTGGTTTTATTGTCAATATTTGATCATGGAATGACTTTGCTTTGAGTTATATGGATGTGAACTCTAAGGCTTGCTTAATGGGCATGCTTGTTCGGCTCGTGAGTTCGTCGAGGACCCCTAGATTTAGGTCATGACAATCTCTACCTCATCACTCTCAACTCTTTCTTTACTTTTCTTTCTTTAGAAAACTTGAAACCATAACCCCCAAATTGATTTTTAAAACCATTTAAGGCTATTTGGAGCTTGGAAAACTATCCTGGAGGTAAGATATAACGAATTTACTAATTATTTTTTAATTTAATCAGTTAGTAACTTCAAAATCTGATTTTCTCTATATTTGGCAATTTTCCTTCTTTGGCTTGGATTGAAGAATTTAGAGCTAAAACTCTAGCAAACTAGCTTCTAAGGTATGGGTATAGCCCGTTAATTAAGGATTTGAGCTTAAATAATTGGATTGCTAAGATTTGGTTAATTATGGAAAAGTTGGCATTTTTCATGTAAGACCCTTAATTTTTTATATGGTCTAAACGTAGTGTTGGTCAAGTGATTTGATGAATAAACTTGAAAACTCAATGTATATGCTTATGGAGTATGCATATGAGCTATTGTGGTTCATAGGGTAAGACTTTGAATTTTAGTGTGCATTGAGCATTCTTGATGAATTGAGGTGAAAATGATGATTGTGGCACTTTGAACACAATTTCTTGAGACTTAGCCAAAATTTTGAGGAATAGGTGATAATCTTGAATTTTGAAGCTTATTTTGAGATTTGGTTGTGCGTTTGAGTATATGAATGAGGACTATGAGTTAAGATGGTCATTTTGAAGTATGACTTAAAAGGGGAAATGGTTTTGGGGTGTTAAGCTCATATATTTGGAAGTTTGGGTGTAAGAAAGGTATAATCTAGCAAGATGTATTAATACATTAGCAAATTTATCAATATATTCTTGGAAAGATGAACAAGTATCGATACATTGCCTCAATGTATCAATACATTTGAAGTAAGGAGCACTCAAGACCATTCTGCCTGAAATGCATCGATACATTCACTCAATGTATCGATACATTCATTCCAAATTAGGGCAAATGTATTGATACATTGCCAATTGTATTGATACATCACAGAAAAAAGGCAAAAATAAAAAAAGGTTTCGAGGTCATTTATACCTCATTCTCTCTTTGCTCTTTCTCTCATTCTCTCTCTACCTTCTATGAAACCTTAAGCCCTCAAATGCCATTTGGAGCCCATTTGAGCAAGATCGAAGCTTGGGAAATGATTTGGAGGTAAGATTACTTATTTTTACCGATTGATTTTCAATTTAATTGGTTAATAACCTCATATCTATATATTTTCAGATTTGAACAAACTCTTTCCCTTGGAGTTTATTAAAGATTTTGAGCCTAGATTTAGGTAACCCAGCTTCTAAGGTAAGGTTTTAGCTCATTTATTGGAAGATTAAGCTTATATATCGAATTTAGGTACTTTTGAAAAGCTGGGATATTTTTGAAAGCTAGAAATAAATAATTTTGTATTGTTTTGATGTGTCTAAGGGAAGAATGAAATCTATTAATGTGTTTATGAGTTGGAGGACAGTTGAAGGCTAAAGGTTGAGCTTGATTGCGATGTGTTTCCGAGTATCAAGGTGAGTGGGATTTAAGTTAAATGCACGTAATACATAATGCACGATAGATGAGTTGCCATTGTACTTAAATGTTGTGCGTATGCCTAGATGAGAATGCCTAGGCTAGTGAATTGATATGTATATAATGTATATATTTGTCTGTACGTGTATATGTATGTTTGCCTTGAGGTATGTGCCTAGGCCAGAGAACAAATATGATTGTGTGATTTAATGAGGTTGCCTAACTCGACTAGTTATTTGAGATAGGAGATTTGTGTTTGTGTGAATTGTGGTGAGCCACATGGTAGCACTGTGTTGGAACCCATGGTAATGTAGGACCCAGAGCATGTGGCCTACACATTGTGTACTTTGAATTATGATTTAAGGATTGTGCCAAATTTTGATGAATGGATTGCTTGGTTAGGTATATGGGCACGATATGTATTTGGTCTAATGGCATAGTGGTTGAATGATATTGAATGGGGGGCCAAAGGGCCATGATTGCTCGTTGACAGGATTTATGTATGAATGCTCACATATTTATGGTTGATTTGAGGATAAGTATGAGGTTGTTAAGCCATGATTGATTTGATTAAATAAGATGGATACCCATATGGAAGTTAAAGGCATGAGGGCCTATAGCTTTATTATGTTTCATTGATGATACCTTAAAGATTTGAAGGCAATTAGAATTATACCGAGCTTAGAAACGATTGAAGCTCGATGAATTTGAATGTGATTTGATGTGGACATATGGAATGTCACGAGCAAGATGGCTTGATTTATGAATTTGTGTTCTGTCTGAGGGATGAATTTCGAACGTTGATTTGACTTAAGGTGGAGTGGAGTCCAATACCTTGTGGCTTTGTGTGCTTGCAAGGATGATGGTAAGCACAGTGGCACTAATCCCACCTATGATTCTTGCTTACAGTGCTTTGATGCCATCCATTAAGATTACTCTAGTGATGCCGGTGTTGGGAGATTACTTTGATCGATGATATGGTTTTCTGCCAATTGCTCCAACAATGTGCATGATCTGATTCTTTGCTTATTGCTTCAGCACGTGCATGACTTATTTTCGCTTATTGCTCTGGCATGGACATGATCTGTTTCTCTACCCAGCGGCTTTTCCCTACTCGTGATTTGTTTCTCCATTAGTTGGTCATTGTGCGTGATCTAACTATATCTAGGGCAGAGCCACTTATATGATTTCGTTTGACTATGATATCATGCATCAGAGATGGCATGACTTGATTTGAGCATGACATTGTGGTGACTAACTATGAATGATATTTGATAGAATGCTTCGGAATAAGTAATGGTTTGTAAATGAAAGTTGAGAATTTGTTTGGCAACTAAGGTGTGCTTAAGAAGCCTAGTTTGATGATAATAGATTTAAGGATAAGCTTTGAATTGATATGATTTGTTGTGAAGGCACAGAACTTTTGAATTGTGAATATAAGATGCCGTGGAGATGTGATTCGGCATGAATTTGATATGACGGGTTGTGCATGTAGGATATTAGGATGTTCCTCACACCTTTGAGTTAGAGATGTTTGAATAGAAAATCTTATGTCTAGATAGGCTTAAAATATTTTATATATAAAATATTATGTAATGATAGCATCTCCTCACTGAGTATTAGATGACTCACCCCTTTGTTGTACCATATGCAGGTAAGAGAAGCTATAGGATTTCGTAGCAAGTGTCGTCAATTTGACGAACATGAAACTGGCATCTGGTAAGTCTCCCTCCCAATGTGTTACTCCACTGAGTTCATGTGGGCCTTCTGCCTTTCCAGTTTTAGTTCATTTGTAAAATATGTTAGGCAGATGTACCATTTGAGTTGCATAAAGGTTGTTATGTACAAACCCAATTTGATGGCCAATGTATGGCCTTTGAACATTGGTATGGATTATAAGCCAGGGATAATGTATTATATTAGAATATGTTATGAATATTTGATTATAAATCTTTTGGCATTTGAGTTATATGGTTGTGAACTTTAAGGCTTGCTTGAGTGTAGTGAGCTTGCTTATTAGGCTTGTGCATCGGTCATGGCCCCCGAGTTTGGGTCATGGCATGTTGACAGTTAGAATTTAATTAACAATTGGATGTTCTTATGTGATTGAAGGGGGAAACGAAATAATTAGACGCATTAGTGAGCTAGAGGATGATTGGAGGCTAAAGTTGAGCTCAGCGATGGGATTACGTTTAATTTCTCATTTAAGTGGGTTTGAATTAAAATGCATGTGATGCTTGACTCTTTGATGAAGGCATTGCCATGGTATTATGTCACAGCCCAATTCCCAAGCCATGATCAGTGCAAGGGCCCAATGGGCTCAACCCACTAAGCCCAAGCAAGCTTATTTATATAATCTTATACATTAATCCATATTTCTTTAAAATCTAAAATTTTCATAATATTCAAATATAGTTCCTTTGAAAACAATTCATAAAACCCAATTATGCATTCAGAATGGCATCATCAACCATAATATACATATATAACTTGACAAATGAATCTTAGCATTTCGCATTAAGTATTCATATACACAAAATTAGACCTTGACCGTCAGTAGAGTGACTCTGGGCACGGTTGCTAACATTTAGTGTCATGTTAAACTTACTGAGCAATGAATAGGGAGGAGCAACTTGTCCCAGGATCCAATCACCTTTAACTCAGAAAACCTAAAACATGAAGTTTACAAATGTGAGTATAAACTCAGTGAGTGAACATAGGAAGGGAATACGCAAACGTTGTGGAAGATTTTCGAAAACATGATGCACTTATCTTTAAAACCATGCAATTTATATATCATAAGTAACTCGATGCCATGTTGTCTTTTGTTCATCTAAAACATTTAGGAAACTCAACGTTCAATAGTCAAGCAATCACATATTAATTCCAAACCTCTATATATACTAAATACATATATATATGTCAAGCCCGACCTTACAAAGTAATTGCTATGTCATACATAAGAGTGATAGAATACTTGCATACTCGAAATGCCCTGAAAAAGTATTAAAAGTTGGTATTGTAACTAGAAGTACAACTAAGTCGATTTAAACCCAGCACCCGAACAAGGAGCATCCCAGACCGAGGGAGCTGGTAGGCAAATTCAGAGCAACCCAATAGAAGCATGCACACGAGGAAGGATGGAAGACCAAGAAGATATCCCTCCTACCCAAGAGTCTGCTTCAGGCAAATACATGTATAACAAAGAGTTTAGTGATATTCCTCATTCTCCAGAAAACAACCCCACAGAATTGGAAGTTCACCCACAAGTGAGATACAGGAGACACTCAGATACTCCAGCTTCAATTGGAAAAATTCTCAGCTTAGCTTATGAGGAAGTAGTGGATATGGAAGGAAACGATGGAATCTCTGATGAGGACTCCATCGCAGTGAGCTTTGAAGGCAGAACTAAGTCATGATTAGTGCACTGATTTGGAATGTGAGAGGTATTTCTAAAGCTGTTACCCAAAGAAGGATTAAGAAATTACAGTTGCTGCACAAAATAAAAATCTTGGTAATTTTGGAGCCTATGGTTGATGCTACTAAAGCAGAATTCATAAGAAGAAAGTTGGGGTTTGAAAAAGTTTTTATGAATTGCTCCCAGAAGATATGGCTGTTTCATTCTTTTGACCTGAATTGTGAAGTGCTCCTTGATCACACACAATGTCTTCACGTTAACCTAACCATGCCATGGGTGAAAATTCCCCTGTTAGCATCCTTCATTTATGCCAAGTGCACCAGGTCAGAGAGATTTGCTCTGTGGGACTGTTTAAGGAACCTGTCAGCTAACATTCATACACCGTGGATAGTTGGGGGAGACTTCAATGTCATTCTTCACAGAAGAGAACGACTTAACGGTGCTATACAGCACGGTGGCGCTATGGAAGATTTTGCTACGGCTTTGCTTGACTGTGGTTTATTGGACGGTGGTTTTGAAGGGAACCCATACACCTGGACGAACAACCGAATGTTTCAAAGGTTGGACAGAATGGTTTTTAATCATCATTGGGCAGAATTCTTTACCTCTACGCGCATACAGCATCTCAATAGGGACGGGTCAGATCACTGTCCTCTACTTATTTCTTGCTCTACGAACCTGGACAGAACCCCTTCATCCTTTAGATTCTTGCCTGTGTGGGTACTTCATCATGGATTTAAAGACTTCGTGGCACAGAATTGGAATCTTCCCACTATTGGATCGAGCATACAAGTCTTCTGGGTAAAACAGCGTCGTTTGAAGCAAGCTTTTAAGCAATGGAACAAAGAGGTATTTGGAGACATATTTCATAACTTGAAAGTAGCAGAACAGAGGGCTGCAGACTGCGAGTTAGTTTTCCAACAAGAACAGTCAATTCATAATCGTGCAGCAATGAATAAAGCTTATGCTCAGCTCAATCATTATCTTAGCGTGGAAGAATTGTTCTGGAAGCAAAAATCTGGTATAAAGTGGCTGGTGGAGGGTGAGCGCAACACTAAGTTTTTCCATATGCGAGTTAAGAAGAAAAGAATCAAAAGTGGTATTTTCAAAATTCAAAACTCGGATGGCAGTTGGAATGAGGATCTAGAGGCAGTGAAGCTCTCTGCAGTGGATTACTTCTACTCCCTTATGAAAAAGGAACAGAGCAACATGACCAGCTTTGATGCCTCATTGATTCCTTCCATTATTTTTGAGAATGACAACCTGAGTTTATGTGCAGTGCCATCTAAAGCTGAACTAAAAGAAGTAGTTTTAAATATCGATAAGGATAGTGCTGCTGGCCCGAATGGATTCTCCTCATACTTTTATCAACAATGCTGGGACATTGTTGCCAATGACCTCCTGGATGCAGTGATTGATTTCTTCCATGGGGCGGATCTCCTGAGAGGAATCACGTCTACAACAATAGTGCTGCTACCTAAGACTGACAATGCCTCACAGTGGAGCGATTTTCGACCAATAAGTCTTTGTAATGTGTTGAACAAAATCATTACTAAGACTTTGGCCAACCGACTCACAAAGGTGCTACCATCTTTAATTACAGAGAATCAGAGTGGCTTCGTAGGAGGACGATTGATCAGTGACAACATCCTTCTTGCACAAGAACTTATTGGAAAGATTGATAGAAAATCAAGAGGAGGAAATATAGCTCTTAAGCTGGATATGATGAAGGCATATGATCGGCTCGACTGGGATTTCCTTTACAGAATGCTGCAACAGTTTGGATTTAATTCTCAGTGGATTTATATGATTCGTCGCTGTATATCTAATTGCTGGTTTTCTCTGTTGATCAATGGCGGGATTGTGGGTTATTTTAAGTCAGAATGGGGACTCATACAGGGAGACTCCATCTCCCCCCTATTATTCATTCTGGCGGCGGATTATCTATCTCGAGGATTGAATGCCTTGTTTGCTCGATACCCATCCCTTCACTATCTCTCTGATTGCTCCATGACAGTCACCCACTTGGCTTTTGCGGATGATATTATTATCTTCACTAATGGTGCAAAATCCTCCTTGCAGAAAATTTTGTCTTTCTTGCAGGAATATGAAGAGATCTCCGGGCAACGAATTAACCAGTCAAAAAGCTGCTTCATCACTCATCGCACGATGGCAAGTACAAGGAAACAGATCATCCACCAAACCACCGGTTTTGCTCCGAAATGTCTCCCTATCACATACTTGGGGGTACCTCTTTTTAAAGGACCAAAAAAGGTGATGTTGTTCGATGAGCTGGTGGAAAAGATTCGAAAAAGAATAGAAGGATGGGACAACAAAATATTATCCCCAGGTGGAAGAATAACGTTATTGCGGAGTGTTTTGTCTTCTCTTCCTATCTATCTCCTGCAGGTCCTCAAACCCCCTATTTGTGTAGTCGAAAAAATTGACAGAATGCTCAACAATTTCTTGTGGGGTGGCTTATCAGGTGCTAGACATATTTATTGGGGCGCTTGGCATAAAGCTACTCTTCCATCTAGTGAGGGGGGACTGGGCATCCGAGGATTAGGTCACGTGTTTAAGGCCTTTAGCATGAAACTCTGGTGGAGGTTCGCAGCAGGTAACAACATGTGGTCCCGTTTTATGCGAATGAAATATTGTGTGGGCCAAATTCAGAGGTACGTTCAACCGAAACTCCGTGATTCTCAGCTCTGGAAACGAATGCTAGCCAGCTCCTCTGATACAGAACAACATGTCCGATGGCGAGTCGGTAAGGGTGACCTATTCTTTTGGCATGATTACTGGATGGGTGAAGAACCCTTGGTCAATCAGTATCCATCATACACATCATCTATGACAAAAGTCTCATTTTTTTATGAGGTTGAAAAATGGGATGTGGAGAAGCTGAATAGTGTGTTGGCAGAGGATGTTGTGGAGGAAATTCTGAAGATCCCGATCGATCCTGCCGGCGAAGATAGGATATATTGGGCACTTACTCCAGATGGGCATTTTACCAATAAGTCTGCTTGGGAGAGTATTCGTCGACGCCAGCTAGTAAATCCAGCTCTCAACTTATCCTGGCATAAAAGTATCCCCCTTACTATCTCTTTCTTTTTATGGAGGCTGTTACAGGATTGGATCCCAGTGGATTTGAGACTGAAAACCAAAGGCTTCCAGTTAGCTTCCAAGTGCCAACACTGCAATTCAGAGGAGTCCATCTTACACGTCATGTGGGAATGCCCGATCGCCACGCAGGTTTGGATTTATTTTTCGAGATATTTCCAAATCAACATAGTCCACCCCCAAAATGTTCCCCAAATCTTATGGGCTTGGTTCTACTCTGGCGACTACTCAAAAAAAGGGCACATACGCACACTAGTGCCTCTTTTTATATTCTGGTTCTTATGGGTTGAAAGAAATGATGCAAAACACAGGAATCTAGGCATGCATCCTAACAGAGTGGTGTGGAAAGTTCTAAAACTCATCCATCAACTTTTTCATGGGAGGCAATTCAGACAGTGGCAATGGAAGGGAAACCTACAGATCGGCCAAGCATGGGGGTTAAAATTTCAACAGACATCCTCCAAACCACCAGAATTTTTCTCTTGGCATAAACCATCGGCAGGTGAGTTTAAGTTGAATGTCGATGGCAGTTCCAAGCATAACTTCCAAAATGCTGCTGGAGGGGGACTTCTTCGAGACCATACAGGTACTATGATCTTTGGCTTTTCGGAAAATCTTGGGCAACAAAACTCACTACAAGCTGAACTCATGGCACTCCATAGAGGGTTAATCATGTGTATTGAGCTTAATGTTACCCGACTTTGGATAGAAATGGATGCAAAAGTGGTTGTACAGATGATTAAAGAAGGATATCAGGGTTCTTCTAGAATCAGGTACCTACTTGCCTCTATTCGCAGATGTTTGAGGGGACTCGATTTTCGGATCACGCATATCTATATAGAAGGCAATCAGGCAGCAGACCACCTCTCCAACAAAGGCCATACACACCAAAACTTGCAGACTTATACACAAGCTGAAGGTCTCCTCAAAGGTATCCTTAGATTAGATAGAGCTAATTTACCTTATGTTCGCTTTAAATCTTTGTAAGGGAGTAGTACTCCTTGTTTATTTCTGTACTTTTCTTTTTCCTTTACTAGTTGAATCCTGTAATATGGAAGTGTTTCAATTTTATGACGATTGTAAAAAAGTTGGTCATAAAATGAAACACTCCATCCTAGGTACTTTTCTCGATATTTCTCTATCTCTTGTAACTCTTGAGGTACGGTTTACGCCCCCCTCCCTTTTGTACTTTGCTTTCATGCTTATTAATAAAATATATACAGGATAGCTGGGTCCTGCGAGAACTTCCAGCATTAAAAAAAAAAAAAGTCGATTTAAACCTTGAACAAGTTCAAATGAAGATTTTAAGGTGAAATTGAAAATTTTACAGTCCAGAGATGGCTTAAAATGGTAATTTGGGGTTCGAGGTCTAGATTGGAGTTAATCGGAGATATTCGAAGTTCAAGGGCAAAATGGTCATTTTGCTACCTAAAATTTTGATTTAGATATTTGATGAAAATTTTTACTAAGATTGATCATATGGAGTATAATATGAGGTTTAGCAATGAAAAATTTTAATTCTCGGTATTTTGGGAGTATAGGGGCAAAACGATAATTTTGACACCCTCGGGGGTAAAACGATAATTTTTCACCCACAACACTTGTCAAATTTGTGGATTTTATTTATTGTGGGAATGGATAAACATGGCATAAAATGTGGTGGAGAATTAAAATTTAAAAGTTAGATATTTAAAGTATGGACCAATTAAAGCATGCCATGTGTCAAGCTTTTAATATTTATTATTTTCCTTATAAAAAGTATAAAAATCAGCCCATTTAACCCCATATGGGTCAGCCAAAGGAAGAAAAGGGAAAACAAAGAGAAAACAAAAGCCTAGTTAGGAAAAATCAAGAGAATTCAAGAGAAATTGTGGAAATCCAACCGATCAAGTGGAGAAAGGTAAGATTTTTCAAGTTTGGCTTAAGATCTACAATACCCATGCTTTATTTTCTCATTTTCATGGTTGAATTACATATTTTCATGGTCGATCTAGGCTAGGCCGAATGGATATGGTGAGAGAAATGATGTTGGAATTGGTTGATTTTGAGTTATGTTAGTGTTTTGAGTTAGTTAATCATGTTCGGAAGCAAAACAACAAGAAAAAGATTCATTTTCCCCACCATCCATCAATGGCGGAATGCCCCATGTTGTGTGTGTTGGTGGATTGATTTTTGTTTCAATAGAAATGGCTTAGAAAATGATGAATTAAGGTGAGAAAATGGAATAAGAAAATTCATGGTGTTAGTGCACCACAATGGCCGAAATTTGCAAGAAGAATTGTGCAGGTTGTTAGGCTGAATTTTAGGTTATTGGAATTGTGTTTAGTGAATTAAAGTATTGGAAATGGAATAGAGCAATTTGGAAGAAAAATTAGACGCGTTGGTCATTTAATCGGGTAATTTTGCCACATTTCCTGTTAATTGACTAGTGTTTGATAAATGGGTGAATTGGAAGAAAAATGGAATTTATTTGAAGTTTGATTGAGTATATTGGCCAATTAATTGAGTAGTAAATCAAATTGGGCCAAGATCATTTCAATTGGGTGTACAATTGAGACTATGTTGAACACCGTGTTTAGATAGCTACCAAGTAGCATGCATTCCATTTCATGCATATATACCGAGCCTGAATTGATTTTATAATGGTCAAGTGTTAATGTGGTAAATTGTGTATTGTGCAATATGGATAGGTGGTGAGCCATTCGATACGGGTAAGAGACTGTACCCAGGAATCGAGAATAGGAGTATTTCGAACTCCTTGTATTGTGAGAAAACTTATCATCATTTTAATTATCTAGAGTAGTTTTTATCTGATTTGGTGATTTTATGAAAAATGATATTAAATGGTAATTTGCTATGTGTTTTCAACAAAATGTGATTTAAATAAAATGATTTTATAAATTACCCTGAAAATTGAATAATGATTTTAAAAATAGAGTAATTGGAGACTGCCTGTTTGTATTAGAAATTATGATTTGAAAATTTATTGGCTTATGATAATATAGCATGAATGGCTATATTTGAAATGTTTAAAAGTGTTCCCTTCGGGGGAAATTTTAAAGGGTATGGGATTCGAAACCTGGCGAGTAGGTCCTGCAGGAGGCCTGTCCTTGGTGCAGTAATACGGTAGAGGAGTAAGTCAAGTGATGAGGACCCAGACCTACCAATACTTGCCATGTCATGCAATTGATATTGATATGGTGGAATTACAAAGGGGTCACTGCAGTGGCGGGTTTCGTGGACTAACCTTTAGGAAGGGCACGGTTCCTTGTCATATTCTTACCTCAGTCGTATAGGTGCGAAGGTTACCTCTTGAGGTAAGATTAGAGTTCACTTCGCTCGGATATCACCACGGGTAGGTGAATTTAGCTAACACCAAGGAATGGCTATATTTTCTAACATGAAAATATGTTTCATGTGTAAATGAAATTTTAACAGCCTTGACGGACTCGATTGGATGCTTGATGACAATCAGGTATTCCCGAGTATGAGTGATGGCATGAGCCAAAAGATTACGGAATTCATAAGCCGTGTTAATGATTTGAATGAAATACAATTGTTCATATGGGTTGGGATGAATTTCCAAGTTATGAAACAAGTATTGTGATGGGGTATTTTATTTCTCTCCATTTACTCAGCTTTAGATACTTTAGATGGTATCTATTTACTCACTGGGATTATATAATCTCACCCCTCTTCCTATCCATTTTTTAGGCTCAGGATAGACTGTGGATAGTCAATTACATCGAGAAACAATCTCGAAATTGCATCTTTAGAAAGCAAAGGTATATAGGCTTATACCTTCTTGGCCCTCTAGGGGCCCACGTGTCATTGTAAAAGTAATTTTATGCTTTGGTTAATTACTTTATAGTATGTACGAATATATTTAACTTTTACGCTATAAAATTTATTTACCGATACTTCTATAAAAATTGTTTTATAAGAAAATAGAATATTTTACTCAATATTTTTATTTTATTCTAATAGTTGTATTTTCACTTTTAATAAAGGTTTTAGATATTCAAATTTATTTTCAATCATGAAACATGTGATTTCTACTCACCTTCTACGTTTTTGGCCAATTTCAAGATTTTCAAAGAAAAATGACGAAAATGACCCCGTGAGTAAAAAAATAATATTTTATTGTTTGATTTGGAAATGACTTATGATTTCTTGAAATGTGAGATTTAATAACTGTCGCTTACCGAGGAGATAAGAAAGCTGATGCTAAGCCTTGTAGGATTCCGGTCAGCATTTCGGGTAATGAGTGCCTATCGGGACGTCGCGGAGGTTGTCATGGGCCTAATGGGAGTTTCGGGTCATGACACATGTACCATGGCTACTTCCTCTTGAGTTGAGCTTTTGAACATGTCTCCTTTAGGTGCAACTCAACCTACAAAGCAATTGTTCAGTTATTCTTGATAGGTACCCATACCTTAATGGGTCATTGAGAGTTAGTGGCAATATATGAACCTTTTTGGCTCCTAAATTTTTTTAGTTTTTTGCATGCCTTTATCTCTAAAACAATCATAAGATAAGTGACCTTATATTCCACAACAATAGCATCTAGATGAGACATTGTAATGATTTTCCTAACATAAGGATTTTTCTTTAATGTATCATTTTTCAAACACTTAAGAGCTGTATTCTTATAAAGAGATTTTTACAAAGCTGCAGATTTATTTTCCATCTCCTTTTCATAATTTCAAAATCTGTTTTTGAGTATTCTAACTCAATTTGCAAAAGATTTCTTTGCTCAAAAACAGAGTCAGTAGTCATATTTTATCTTTTCCAAATCTTTTTCAAGAAATGCAGTCTTTTTCTTTAAGGTTTTGTACTTTGAAAATAGATTTTCAAATTCATCACACAAGCTGTCATACTTATCTTGTAAATCATTCATCGAAATGTCACAAGGTGATGAGCATACCTCAGTTTCATCATCTCGAGCCATTAAACAAACATTTGCTCTCTCTTTTAAACTTTCACCATCAGCTTTAGTGCTTGAAGAGTCACTGTCTGACCATGTTGCTACTACCATTGCCTTTTTTAACTTCTTATTCTTCATTGGTGTCTCATTTTTCAGCAATGGACATTTAAACTTAAAGTGTCTCGGTTTTTTGAACTCGAAGTAGATCAATTCTTCCTTCTTACTATAGTTGTTCTTGTTTCTTTTTCATGAAGGACCTTGATCTCTTTTGAATCATTTTCTTGCTATTCTTTGGTTCCTTCTGCCCATCAATTTTTTGAATTTTTTTGCAACAAGTGCCAGCTCTTCATCATCATCGCATGAAAGCTCTTCCAACTCTTCATCAAGGATGCTGGCTTTAAGTGCTATGTTCTTTTTTTTTTTTTTGCTTCCCTCCTATCTTCTTCTTCTTTTTCCTTAAGCTCCAACTCATGTGTAAAGAGAGAACCATATATTTCATCAAGTGTAATGACATTCAAATCCTTGGCCTCTCGGATAACAATTACTTTAGGTTTCCAATTCTTTGGTAGGCTCCTAAGAAGTCTTTTAACTATTTCATGCTCTAGTATTGGTTTCCCTAGCTAACTTAATTTGTTTGTGATTTTTGTGAACCTATCTAGCATGCTGGTGATGTCTTCACCAGGCTTCATTTTAAACATCTCATAATTATGTGTTAGGAGGGCTATCTTGGACTCTTTAACTTGAGAAGTCCCTTCATGAATTATCCTTAGCTTGTCCCACACTTGTTTAGCTTTTGAATAGCTTGACACTTTGTTAAATTCTGTAAGGGTCAAAGCACAATGTAAACTGTTGATGGCCTTAAAATTGGTTTGGCCTTTCTTAGTTTCAGCCTCGGTTTATTCAAACCATGGCTTAGGCATCAACTCGTTTATGACTATATTTACGATTGAGAGAACAAAGGGACCATCAGTGATGACATCTCACATTTCATAGTCTATAGCTCTAATATATATCGACATTCTAGTGCTCCAATAAAGGTAATTAGAGCCATCAAATAGAGGTGGTTTGTTTGTAGATTGTCCTTTAGCAACTAAGGATTTTTGAAGAGCCATTGGATTCTCCCTAAAGGTGTTAGACTTTTAAATCAGGGAACTTGTTCTGATACTAATTGTTGGTTCCTATAAAATGTGCTAGGGGGGGTCAATAGCACAATTCGATTATTTAACAAGATTAGAAACAAATCTTAAAAGAAAAGAAAGTAAAACAAAGAAGACAATAGACAAGGATTTAGAGTGGTTTGGTCCAAGACCTACATCCACTACCTTGATTATCCAACCAAGGATTTTCACCAAAATTCACTAACAAATTGTGGAATTACCAAGCTCCCACCAAGCTTTTACAATGGTTTTTACTAGGCTCAACCACAACCTTTATAACAATTTTTCAAAGGCTCAATCAAAACCTAACACCTAATTTTTCAAGCCTTAGTTAGAACCTTCACTCTTTCAAGCAACCTAGCTTAAAAAACCACTTAAAGTGAATCCCTCACTCTAAGAATACAAGAAGAAAAGTAGAAAGAGTACTTATTGATCACATGGTTGATCTAAATGGTACAAGGTTAAGTGTTGAATACAATTACAAAGGATTGGCGTTTGATTGCAGTGAGAGAGTAAAGAGTTTTTTTAGTTTTCTTGCTCTTTTTGGACTTGGAATTGCGAAATCTCTCAAAAAGCTTATTCTCTAACCTTAGAAGACTCTTTTATACTTGGAGAAGCAAGTCTGATGGCAGTTGGGCAGTTTATGACCGTTGGAAATAGTTTGGGGTAGGTTTTTGCCGTTAATATGTTTTGTAGTGGTCTGGTGTAAGTTGCGGACAAAGAGCACTTAGTCGACTAACTTTTTCCTTGGTCGACTAAGTTAGTTCTATCTTGGTCGCAAATTTTGGTAGAGAACACTTAGTCAACTAACTCATTTTCTTGGTCAACTAAGTTGGTTTTGTTTCTCAATATGCTTCAGCTTGCCACTTCTTCAATTTGAATTTTGGCTAACTAACGTTCTTCATTATTCAACCAGGGAGCTTCGTTTATGTTGATCAATCTTGTTCCTTATCCATATAATCTTTTTATGTGCACATTTGAAAGATTGGCTTATTGTTTCTTCATTAAATTTTTATCCTGCACACTTGGATAGAAATGTTAGACACATAAGGATGAGGATGTTTTATTATCATCAAAAACTAATGAAGCCAACAAATGAGATTTGAGATACCTTAGAAAATTGCTATGAAGGCACCACATAAGTGAAAGAGTCAAAAATTGGATTATTGACTCTAGATTATAAGTAATTTAAGATAAAAAGGAAAAACCAATAAAAATAATTAAAAGATTCACCAATATAATAAGAGGACTAAAAGTCTTAGGAAAGGAGTTCCTAAATTTCCAATTAGCTAAGAAAATCCTTTATTGTTTCCCTAGATCATGGAGACCTAAGGTCACAACTATTGAAGAAGCCAAGGATGTAAAAAACCTTAAGCTAGATGAGCTAATTAGATCTCTACTCACATATGAGATGCAACTAAAGTATAAGAGTGAGAGAGATAAAACACTTAGAAGAGATACTGAGAAAAAAGGTATTGCTCTCAAAGCTACCCAAAAAGATTATGAGAGAAATGTTGACAATGATGAATAAGAAGAAGATAATGAGCAAGTAGCCTTATTGACTAGAAAATTTATTAGGTTTTTAAGGAACAAAAAAAGTAGTAGAAGTATAAGACCATTTAAGAGAGATGGACCACGAAAAAATACAAGTAAACATATGCCAAAAGGTGACCACGAGAAATACCGCTTCATTTACTATGAGTGTAGGAAGCTTGGTCATACAAATATGACTATCCTAATGCCAAGAAAGGCTATCCCAAAAAGAAATCAATGATGGTTGCATGGAGTTGCAGTGATGATTAGTCATAAAATGAAGAGGAAGAAGAAGTTGCCAACTTATGCTTCATGGAATTCAATGACTCTAAGGTATGCTATTCAAACATTGCCTTTTTCTTTATGTGACTTAGATGATTGTTCTTATTCATTTGATGAACTTTAAGATGCCTATGATGAGTTAGCATTTGAATTTGAACACATGACTTTGAAATGTAAAAAGATTATCTCCAAACTTAAGATTGAAAATGATAACCATGTCAAAGCTAAAATTGAGCTTGAAGATAATATTGAATGTTTAGAATGTGAAACATGTATTTTAAAGAAGAAAATGAACATTAGCATGAATCATACTCTAAATGGCACATGAGCTCACAAAAGCTAAATGACATGTTAGAAAGCCAAAAAGTATTTTTTAACAAGGAAGGTTTGAGATATAATGGAACACAAAAAGAAAATCATCTTAAAAATTTCTTTGTAAAAGAAAAAGAGAAATATGATGCAAATAATGTGTGTATTTGTTGTCACAAGATTGGCCATTCTATATATTTCTGCGTATTAAGAGTTATTGCACATAGAAGTAAAATGATCAAAAGTATTTGGATTCTAAAAGGAAGTAAACCCTTCCATGGTAAAATTGTGAGGTTGGAATGGGTTCTAAAAGGAATCAAGGTAGTGAGCACTAACAAAAAATATCCAAGAAAATTTGGATACCAAAAATCAAATGAAAATGATTGTTGTAAGTAAGCTAAAGCAAAGAAGAACAAGATCTTGGAGATTAACTATTCTCTAAACATGCAATGGAAAATGTTAAGTTGTTCCTATTCAATTATGTTCTTCTAATCACATGAAAGACATGAAAAAGCTTTGGGAAAAAATTGATGATGCATCTTGCTAATGATTGGTCAATGAGAATGATGTTGGAATCTTGATGAGTTGACCAAGACTTTGATGAATACTTTCATGAGAACTTTATCCAAGCTTGACAAGGATTAAATAGGTAAACTATTCAACCTTGAACTTCATAGATCTAAAAGTGATTCCCTGTTTTATCTTACAACTAGTCTTAGCATGAATATGCTTTAGATAGGCCCCTTTGATTATTGTGATCAATTTGTTTGCTTAATTGTTGCATTTGTATATCATTTCATACATAAGCATTACCCAAGCCAAAAAAGCCATATTGTTGGACCAATTCTTTCTCTCGAAAGGAATTTTGTAGTTGTATTTTGAAATAAAAGCTTCAAATTCTTAAAACTTTTTGAGTACAAGAATCAATGCCTTAATTTCATAAAAGTCAATTCTTGTACAATATAATAGCTAATTTTAGCTCCTCTATCTATTAAGAATCAATCTTTGAAACCAAGGAATTGATTTCAAAACTTCTAGAACATTCAATTCATAAATCTGATTCTCTGAAATCGATCTATGCTCATGCAAGAATTGATTTTACAAGAAACATAATGTTTTCAAACATTTTTCATACATCAGGAATCAATCTCTCATTAAATGAGAATCGATGTCTCTCATCAAATGAACAACCTTTGCCACACACTACTCAGTGATCTAATGCTCAGTGAGGGGTGCAAATAAATAACACACACACACACATAGATAACATTATCAATACCCACAAAGTGCTGTAACAGGCATCTCCAATATTAAGGGCATATCAATCATCAATATGAAATCTCCACAAGTAGTACATATCAACTAGGCTTATCCTTGAAGTCATGTAAAGTTATTCCTCATAAGCAAATCTTAATTGTTGAGAAGTCATATCAGATTAAATCTATTCTTTTCTCTCATAGGCTATGTCACATCATCCATGTCTCAAATCAAATCTTAGAGTGGCCTTTCCCTAGACATCATCAAATCACACACGGTGACCAACCGGCAAAATCAAATCATGCTCAAGGCTAAACTGCTAGTAGCGTATCAAATCACATGCATGCCAATGCAACAGGCGAAGAATCAAAGTCATCGTTCGAAGTAATCTCCCAACAAATGGCATTACTTGAAATAATCTCATGCAAGTGGTATCAAAGCACTATGAGCAGGAGTAAACCACCATCCCTCCTTACCATCGTCCCTACAAGCACAAAACAAAGTCATAGGGAATTGGATGTCGTTCCACCTCAAATCAAATCAATGTCTGAAATTCATCCATCGAACAAAATACAAATCCCCAACTTAAGGCCATCGTGCCTTAGGCATCACATAGACCATAATATACATCAGAGATCTTCCTTAATGAGCTTTGTACATCTCGAGCTTGACATCTCATCTAGGTGCCTTTAATTCTCTAAGGCATTAGGTATACATAATCCACCAATGCTCAATTGTCTAGAGCAATTTACTCCTAAACATTCACCATATCCTCTAAACTCCCTAATTTAGGCTTACACAACATAGGTCACTATGTGGCTTACACTAAAGCACACAACACAATATACAATCATATATATTTTTGTTCTTTAGCCTAAGCACATTTCGCTAAGCAATTATATATAAATACATAAATTTCTAATCTAGTACCATAGCAGTGCCTTTATCAAGGCATCGTGCATCACATGCATTTTAAATTAACCCAGTCACAATGACAGTTAAAGGCGTGTTCCACCACCAAGCTCCAATCTTTAGCCTCCAACTATCCTCTAACTCACCAACTAGTTAAGTAACATCAACTTTCCCTTAAACACATCAAACCATCAAAATATAATTAACTTCTTAGCTTTCAAAAATATTGACTTTTTATAAATAACTAAATTCTTAAAAATCTAACATACAAGCTCAAATCCTTCAACAATGAGGTAAACCCATACCTTAAAACCTATATTGTCCGAATCTAAACTCCAAATTCTAACAAAATCGAGGGAAATTCACCAAATTGGAAAATTGGATTCTTAGGTTATTACCCGATTAAATAAAAAGTGAATCAATTAAAAAGTGTAATTTTACCTCCAAAGTGATTTCCCAAGCTCCAATCTACTTCAAATGGCTCTAAAATCCATTTATGATTAGGGTTTTTAGAGTGGCAAAGAGAGAAAGGGGTTTAAAGTTTGTTATAAAATGGGTAGATAACTCGACCTGAAACCCTTTTTATTTTTGCTCGTACCTAGTGATGTATTGATACATGTGCAAATGTATCAATACATTTACACAAATTTAGTCTAAATATATCAATACATTGGCCAATGTATCGATAGAAATGAAGCAGAATGCTCACTGCCTATAACGACCACTCATCAATTGCTACCGGCGTCTGAGTCTTACAGGAGAACCTGCCAAGTCTTGAACAAGCCTTAATTGAAACTTTTGTTGATATGATATATTCATTCCCCGGATCTATATAATTGTTTGAACCGTATAACTCTTTGTAACATGATCTGAATAAAAGTTGTACTAAATGACTTAACCTTTATTCCACATAATTGTAAAAATACATTAAAGTCTAAAATCTCCAACTGTACATTCACATTGAGACTAGGATCTATTTACAAAGACAAAATGCACTGCGAACAACTCGACCTCTAACAATGGAGCGACTCGAAATAAAGTGCTATGAGATGCCTTTACCTATCCGTAGTGGACAAAAAATACCGATGAATGCACGCTAGGCCGATCACTATCTACAAAAGGGAAATAATGGGGTGAGTCTCACAAACTCAGTGATCATCGGTTCCGTGAGCAAGGCATAGAAGGGAAACAAGCTTAAAGCAAATCATTTGAACAATAAAACCCAAGTATAAAATGATAACCTTATAAAAACAAATAAAAAGTAAAGAATTTGAGCCTTGTAAAAATAATGCTATAAAATCATAGTGCAATACTTTCCTTGGCAAACAATGCCGAAAACAAAATGTAGTACAATAAATTCAATCATCGAAATTATCCATTTCGTTCAAAGATACAATAGCTGTATAAAAGCATGCATGCTCCTAAAATGTGTGGCATGTAAAAATAATCATGTACATCCACATATATCAACTCACAATCAATATATAAAGCACTAAAAGCTTTTTAATCAAATAAGGGAGTTGCGGAAAAATGTACGAGCAGGTAATCTAAGAAGGTAATCATATATCAACTCTACCATGCAAAAGAGTACGAGTCTAAAAACTCTCAAGGCCTTTGAGTAGGTGATCATAAATAGCCAACCCATGGACCCTCTTCCACGTAATAACATTCTAAGAAGCCCCCTTCACTAGATTCCCACAGCCATGGCAGTCTCAATGATGTTCCTCGATATCGAAGAAATCATGTGGTCGCAACCATGTATGTCAACTCGTGGCCTTGCCACATATAACAACTCGTGGCCTTGCCACATATAATCACAAACTGTGGCCTAGCCACTTCTAATAACCCATTGACGACCTAAAGGTTCTCTAGCTAGAGCTCACTTGTGCACAAGGGTTACACTATCCTGATGTTACATTTGGCATACTCTCGATGCTCTTGATTTGTCAAAACAGTTTTCAAAACCAAATCAAGGTTTCCAAGACTTTTCTTTAAATAATTTAAAAACCAAGTTTGATAACCTTTCAAATTGCTTTTCACATTAAAATGCATGGTGTAATCATTTGCATAAAGTTCAGACTAAAATCGGCTCTCAAAACTTTGCATTTAAACCATTTAACAAGTGCATTTAACTATGCACATCACCCAAAGATACAAGGCGCAAATTTGATGCAAAACATTGCAAAAGGGCTTGTTTCTCGGTTTCTAAAACACTTACATATATGTATATATATAGTATACACAAACAACTTCCAAATCAATTTGCATCCACAATTGCCTATTGTTTCTACCAGCTCATGTTTTCCACAACAACAGTGTATAAATCATTCCCAACTATGTATTCAAATCACTTATCATTTTCTAGCAACTCATGATTTCCACAAAAGTAGTATAATTGATTACAAATCCATTTAAAAATCGCCTACCGAGGCTACGACTCATGCTATCCACAAATGCATTTAAAGAAAACTAGCAACGTTTATTAAACATATATCAATATAAAGTTTATGGAACTTTTGAAATAGACACCCCCTACTCACTTTACAATGGCGAGATATTACTTCGCCACTAATATTTCCTCAAATGCTTACTTTATGCTTGTAGCAATAATCCTTGCTTTGTCACTTCCTAAGATCATTTCAATCTAATACATTTAATAAGCTTTGCTGCCAATATATTTTACATTTATTCTTCGCATTTAATTCTATACTTTCGTCTCTTATTCTTAAGAGATAACCATTTTCACTTAACCCTTAGTGTACACTTTGAATTACATAATGCCAACAATTATTTGTGACTTCAAATGCCCACATAAATCTCCTAATAACATTTGTCATGTTCAAACCATTATTTTCATACTATTAATCACATATTTGGCATTAACTATAAATATGATTTTGTCAAGTAATTTTTAAACTTGTATGCACCATTATTCACATGTAACATACTACCGCTAAGCACAATATTAAGCTTTATGTTCATGTTGCATCAGCATTCTTAACCTTTTTAAATCTTTCAAAACAATATATATCCACAATTTCTTTTCCAAGCTTTCAACTAGCATAATTGTTTCCTAATGGTACTTAAGGCATCACACAACCATTTCACATTGCATGCCTTACCTTTGTGATGGCTTGGATCTTGCATGCAACTTCAATATTCATCCAAAGCTTTGATCATCAAGCTACCAACATTATTCATTAATTATTTTCTTAGCAATTTTACCAACCATAGGCCTTAAAACACAATACCATGCTTACCTTTTCTCTTTCACTTTGAATCTATCATGCATCCAAAAGTTTGATGGCTTGCATGTCCTTAAATCCTATCTAATCAAGCTTTTCTTTGCTACCACAATACATTTCTTATGGTTACCAACCCATTTTCAAAGAACATTCAAGCTAAAACCACAGTCCTTACCTTGTTTCTCTTGTATCTTGAAACCAAGCTTTCTTTTCTTCTCAAGCTCAACCAATTAGTTCTTTTCTTGCATGTTGAAGACTCTTTGGATTGTAAAATATCAAATCTCTACAAGATAAAGGAAGGAAACCTCAAGGTTTCTCTTGAATCCTTCCCCACTTTTTTCTCTCTTTCTTTCTTTTTTCTTCCTCTCGGGTAGAGCATCTCAGAGGCATTTTCTTCTTTCTTTTCCTCTCTCAATGGTCGGCTCTTTCAAATCTCACCAAGGCCAATTCACATTTGTCTTTTACTCTTGAATCTTGGTATTTCTATGGCCACCCATTTAACCAATCACAACACATGCACACATTCACTTTTTATTTTCATTTGGCCATTTTTCCAACCAATGGGTTTTCATGCACCAATTTCCTTTCTTCCACATTGGTTAAAAATCTTCCTTCACTTATCCATATCCACCCTTTAATTTATTTCCACTTAATTATGCCCAATGGTCTTTCATGCAACTTTCCCACCTTAATTTCCATTTGGCCTCCTCCTTGGCCAATGACATTACATGTAACTATATTTTCTTTTCTTTTAGTCTATTTGCCACCAAGTGTGTCACAGCCCGATTTATGGGCCATGACTGGCGCATGGGCCCGATGAGCGAAGCTCACCAAACCCAAGCAAGCCTATCCCATTTTTTTATTTCTTAGCGTCTCATCGATTAATGCCTCCATACGCATTCCAGCTGGTGTGAAAGTAGCCAACTCCTAATGGCATTATCGATTAAAATATACATGAACATATTCACAAACAAAAGGACCCGTGACTTCCAGCAGAGAAAATTTCGGTAAAAGGATTGCTATTGAATGCCAAGCATTTACCCAGGAGACGAACTATGGGGACTCCTCGACCTAGGATCCAATAGTCTCCTGATCTGAAAACATGAATTTTTTTAAAACAGTGAGTACAAAACTTAGTGAGCGAACCTTAGAAGGGAACAAGCAATAATAATTAGGAAGTTGAGAACCATGATGCACTAATTTGGAAACAAGACAATTTACATCAAGTTAATATTAAAACCCCTTCCATTTAACCTGGAGTTATTAAACCTTCAATGATAAAGCAACTATGAAATTACAACAATCATTCTAGCAAGATAACAAAATCGACGGTTTATCACAAATCGTCACGGAACAAGAGTTTCACTCAACCATACGAGGGTTTCTTGTTAAAACCTTTTTTCCTCAATTTAAAACAATTTGCAATAAAGGAAAATTTCTCAAGGTTCACATACCATACAAATCACATTTTCCATCATGCACACTATATCAAGCATATATAAAATCATGTGCAATTACATACACCACACCATTTTCCTTCACTATGGTGTACTCTTTACTCGCACATCATTACCAGCATGTGCACTGCCCACTCCATACATGGACGGTTGTAATTATCACAACATTATCATTCAACCGACATTTACACTACCCACTCTGCACATGCACGGTTGTAATTATTACACAATTGTCACGACCCAATTCCCGGGCCATGACCAGCGCAAGGACCTAACGAGCATAGCTCACTGAGCCCAAGCAAGCCTATTTTCACTTCCTTTATTCCACATATACTCGTGTGAGGCATCCACACGTAATGCACCTAGTGTGCATACAAAGCCAATTAACAATGGCATTATCAACATTAATATACATGCACGATACCAGTCATGTATTTAACAATTTACATTGCTCACACATTTACATTCATACCAGTCAGATATAAACTTTGACAATGTACATTACATGTACATAACCACCTTACAAAAGCCCATCACTTCCAGCGGAGACAATTACAGTAAAGGGAACTACTACCGAATGCCAAACACATACCCAGGAGATGCACTATGGGGACTCCTCGATCTAGGGTCCAACAGGCTCCTGATCTGAAAACATGAATTTTTTTATAAAATGTGAGTACAATACTCAGTGAGTGAATATTAAAAGGGAACAAGCAATATTAGCCAGGACATTTGATAACCATGATGCATTGGTTAGAAACGAGACAGTTTTTGATCTAACTAATATTTAAACCCTTTCCACTTACCCCGTGATTTATTCTAGCTAGATAGCAAAATCGACAATTTTCGCTGCAACTGGAAGGCATTCTTGCTGCAGCGAAGAGTAATCATTACCCATCGCAGAACGAGGGTTTCACTTAACCGTATGAGGGTTTCGTATTAAACCCTTTTTCCACAATTTAAAACGATTCATAGACCATACAATCACACATATATTCACAAATACATAAGCAATCATATACACTGCTAAATATTCACTATCCTTAGTAGAAAAACATTTATTAGGGAACTTGGCAAGCAGTATCACTCAGCTTTGCCGCCAAGTACCTGGGCGAACATCATTTGGTAAGGGGTATCACTCAGCATCCCTTCCAAGCTCATGGGCAGAAATCAATTGGTAAGGGGTATCACTCAGCATCCCTTCCAAGTTTCCGGGCGAGAATTTCTCGGTGAGGGGTATCACTCAGCATCCCTCTTTACACACTATTACAGACATGTGCATTACCCATTCCACACGTGCAGAATTACATCAAATTCACATATGTGACAACATGTTATAAGAACACATAATTTCATGCCTTCAAGCATACCACATAATTCCATGCCTTCAAGCATATCACATAATTTCATCACATAAAATCAATTTTATCAAGGGCTTGCTCCCGGCACGTATTTTTAAAAACTTTTAATAAATCATTTAATTATCCATTTCAATACAATGTGCATTTCCCCAAATTATTTTGACATGCAAGTTCACTCACCGTCTCACAAATCCGGATGCATTCGGATTAATAGTCCTCAATCACGATTCCTTTGCCTTTCTCGGACTTCTCACCACCTTAACACAGAATAAAATTAAGAAATTTACTATATTGTCCCCAAACTAATCTAAACTAATTTAAATTGCTAACGTATGATACGCAAAGGCAAAAATGCGTCCGATTATCGCTTTAACACGGTATTGCCTAATTTCGACCAATTACCCGATTAATCGGCTATTATGTCCAATTTGATTCCAAATTGATCCATTCTTTTTCTAATACCTTACCACAAACCATTTAATTAATGCCAATTTCATCATTCAACTTTTTCCATTTCTTTATGGAAAAATTTGGCCAATACAGTGCATTAGCACTGAAAATTTTTCTACTACATTTTTCACTTGAATTTGTCATTTTCTAATTTTTTTCATTTCAAATGAAATCATTTCATTTGAAATGAACCAATTTCCTCATGCATTCTCCACCCTAGGTTCGGCCTAATGAAGAACAACCATGAGATTCAATTTCTTTCTTCCATTTTTGTTCATAATCTTGCTTAACTACCTCTAAACACTAGCATAGTCTAAATTCAATCCAATCCAACATCAAATCCTTATTCATACCCATTTTTCAGAATTCCTTTCATCATGATATCTCAATATTCAAGCATGGAAATCAAGAACAAAAGCATAGGTAAGCTAGGGTTAGAGTAAATCTAAAGAAAAGTTACCTTTATTTTGCTTGAATCTTGGAAAACACTTGAAATCTATGGATTTTTGTCTAGGTTTTTATGGTTTTCCCTTTGTTCTTCTTTTCTTCCCTTCAATCGGTTTTTGTCCAGAATTTAGAGAGAGAAAATGAGGGTTAAGGCTGATTTTTATGGCCTTTATAATAAAAATAAACAAGTTGCCACATGGCATTATGCCATTGGCTCATTTTCTTTACTTTTTGACTTTTCTTCTCATTCTTTTTCCACCACTTGATTAATCAAGTCAAAACCTGATCCAAAGATGATCATGGCTGGAAAAATTTATTCTGGTGATGGAAAATTACGATTTTACCCTCGGGATGGCAAAATTACAATTTTACCCCTATACTCTGAAATGTACCAAAATTTTATTATTTTCACTGTCCAACCTCAAATAACACTAATATTAATCCATATTAACCAAATGGGACAAAATCCTTTCAAAAAAATTCACGTTTAGTACTCCGGTGGCAAAATTACTATTTTCCCTTGTACTCCAAAAATACTGAAAATCATAATTTTACGCTGCTAAACATCATTTTATAATCCCATAATCATAACTGTATTTCATAAAATTGTATTTGATCTAATGTGATCAAATCTTGGCTAAAAATCTCCATTAAATAATCAAATGGGAAAATGACCGTTTTGTCCTTAACCGGTCAATTTTCCCGATTGACTCCAAACTGGACCTTGAACTCCGAATCACTATTCTGAGTTATTCTATAGGTTTCAGAATTTTAAAATTCCTCTTAGAATTTCTATTTAAACTAGTTCAAGGCTCGATTTAACTTAATTGTACTACTCAGTACAATACTGTCTTTTAATCGAGCTTGACAAGGTCTCACAACAATACTGTCATTCAACTGGCATCTGCACTGCCTACTCCACACACGCACAGTTACATCAATTTCACAAAATTTCTTAACAATACATATAATATATTCTTATACACATATCAACATCATATAGAGGCACATAGATTCATCACAATCATGTTCCGCATCACAAAAATATTTGATTAAAGGCTTGTTCCCATGGTACTTGTTCTTTTTAAAGAAAAGTTGTTTAAAAATCATTCAAATGTTTTGTTCAAATACATTCACATTCCCAAAACAATTTTGAAATGCAAGTTCACTCACAATATTAGGAGTTCGAAATACCTTTATTCTCAACCCCTTGGCATGATGTCTTTACCCTTGTTAGAGGGCTCAGTGTTGGTCCCAAATATAGGTACTAGAGGGGGGTGAATAGCACTAACTCGGCTCTTATGGTGGGATTGAGACTTGATCTCAAAATAAGAAAGGTAAAACAATGAAAGATAATGCACAAAGGATTTATAGTGGTTCGGTCCAAAACCTACATCCACTACCTTGATTATTTAATCAAGGATTTTCAAATCAAACACTTAAATGATGGAATTCACAAAGTTCCACCAAGCTTTTTACAATGGCTTTTCCAAGGCTTAGCCACAACCTTTACACTAGTTTTTCTCGAGATCAACTAAAACCCAATGTGGTTTTCCAAGGCTCAACCATAACCTATCACTAGTTTTTCCCGGGCTAAACTAAAACCCCAATGTGGTTTTCCAAAGCTCAACCACAACCTATCTCTAGTTTTTCACGGGCTAAACTAGAACCCACAAGCATCTAAGCAAACCTTGCTTGATGCAAACACTTAGAGTGAAACACTCACTCTGAGAATACAAATATGGAAAGAAGAAAACACCTAGTGATTGCACGGTCGATCTATGTGGTACAAGTTTAAGTGCAAATCACAAATAGAAAGAATAGACGTTGGGGTTCAATGAAGAGCACAAAGAATTTTCAGGTTTTGCTACTCTTTTTAGCTTGAATATGATGGTGTCTTTGTGTATGAAGCCAAAGTTGTCAAAAGTTGGTTCCTTGACATTTGAAGATCCTTTTATAGTTTGAAACGCTTGTCTGATGGCTGTTGGGATGTTTATGATCGTTAGAAATAGTTTAGGGAAGATTCTAGCCGATTTTTGTCTTATAGTGGCCTAACGGATGTAGCAGAAAAAGAGCACTTAGTCGACTAAAATTTTTGCTTTGGTCGACTAAGTTGGTTCTGTTTCAAATGCAGATTCCAGTGAACGCTTAGTCGACTAACCCCATTTTCTTGGTCAACTAACTCGATTCTGTTTCTCACCAAGCTTCACCCTTTCACTTTTCCACTTTGACTTTTGTTTTACCAATGATCTTCCTTATTTCACTAGGGGACTTCCTTCCTAATGATTATCCTTGTTCCTTATCAAAATCATATCTTCAAGTGCTCATTAGGAAGATTGAGATATTATTTCTTTGTAGTTATTTCCCCTACACACTTAGTTACAAATGTTAGACACAAATGACATGGGAATGTTTTATTATCATCAAAAACTAATGGAGTCAACAATCTCCCCATTTGTGATGATGACAAAACATCCCTTAGTTAATAGCATGGTGTCTTTTTAATTCTTTTTTCAGTTTCTACAGAAAATGAGGATTGCTCCCCCTAAGTTCATGCTCCCCCTAAATGTGTGCATATTTTTCATCCATTCCAGCAAGTTTTTACCTTAGTTACATTCTTAGTGACCTTGTATATACTTGCTTCTATTAGAAACTATTCATATATGCAAATTTTAGAGCTAATGACATGTTGATAGATTTTATCAGATTTTTTACTTCTACAGAATTCTATCAATAGCTTGTAATTTCCAGATTTCATCATGTCAGCTCCAGATTTCATTCAAACCAACATTTTTCCAGCAAACTCTCTATAAATCATCATCTATAAGTGCTCAAGCATATATTTTACTTTGCATTATTGTCTCAAAAATGATTTATGAACATAATAACTCAATATCAGCACAATATCAGAAAATTGTAACAGTTTTGCACTGTATCAGCAGATAAGTTTGCAGCCATGCTTCATAATGTCATAGATATCGTTTTCACAGTTCAAGCGTTTCAAACAATTATCAACAAGCATATTCCAAACATAAATAAAGTCAGCCAGAATTAAGATCATTGTTTAAATGCCATTGTGGCATGAATATCCAACAAAACAGTAATCAAAAATATTGTTCCAAAAATACCCCTAGTCTTGTTTTTGCTACCTATCTACCCTAGAAGTCTAGTACCTCTACCCTCAGATTTTTTGTTTCTGTTGATATTTTCCTGAAAAGTCTAGTACCTCTACCCTCAGATTTTTTTATTTTTCTTGTAAATACTACTCCCACTTTTTGTCATCATCAGGGAGGGGGCTGAGGTATCAATTCTCAAAGGGAGATGGTGTGGATTCAGGGGACATAGTTTGTTCTCACTAAGGATTTAGGGGAATAGGAGATGGTGGTCTCAGAGGAGGTTGAGAGGCTACTTCAGGAGTTTGTTGAGGAGGCTAAGGAGGTATCTCTGTAGCTTTCTCAGGAGTTGTCTAATCAGAGACTTCTATTGGGGCTTGAGAAGTGCTTGTAGGAGGTGATTTTGCCTTTTCTACCAATCTTGAAGACTTCTTTATTCTTGGAGGAATTGATTTTCTTGCTATCTTCTTCTGTCTCATGGCAAGTGGCTGAGGCTTAGATGCAAGAGCTATGTCTTTTGCTTTTGCTTTTCCATTGTTCTTCCCTTTTTTTGCAGCTTCTTGTTCTGAGGTCATAGCTTGAGCAGCTTGAGCTATTGCTACCTCTTTTTCTGCTTGTTTTTCTCTTACCATCTCATAGAACAGTCCCATGACAGACATTTCATCCGAATGAAGAGGTGATGCTTCATGTTCAGGCTGTGGTGAAGATTCATGCTCAAGAGAACCAGGTGGTGAACCAACTACCTCAGTGCCTTGTTCAAATGTTTCCTTTTCTGTTGAGATGGTTTTGTGGGGTTCTTCAAGTTCTTGTTCAAGGTCATGATGACCAGGACTTGGACTCTGGTAGGTTGAACCTTCAGCTTGAAATTCAAAGCTTGCATCTTGGAATGCAGAACCTTCTGGTTGCAAGGCTGATCTTTCAGCACCTTGTCCTTCTAGTGCCATGCTCTCAGTAGCAGAGGAGTCAACATCAGCAGGTCCAGTTGGTATTTCTGTTTTGGCTTTCATGCTGGCTTCAATTTCATTCATTCGTTCTTCAATTTTAACAAGCCTAGCTCCTTGATCAGTGAGCTTGGCATCCATTCTCATCAACAGGTTGAACATTACTTTATTAGAGAATGGAAGGGCTATTATTTCTGGTTGTGTGGGGGCTGCATCTAGTTGAGTTTGAATTGAGGTGATCTTCAAGGTCTTGCTGAAGGTGTCCCCATACACTCTGTATCCCATTTTGATCAGACTTCCTAGGTAGATTGGTTGGTCTCTACTCTTGACCATATCCATATCATACTTTTTTGCCCATACTCATTTCTTCTTGACAAGATATGTGATCACATTTCCACAAGGCAAATGGATCTTCTCCAGTTTACATGTTGCCCTTATCCTTTCAATCATGAACCATCCAAGGTTTAGAACTTCACTTGTGAATGCATGCTCTATCAGCCAAAGGTCTTGAAGGCTGATGTAGCTTAAGCTACCACTCATGCCATGCAAATTAGTAGCTACAAAGTAATGCAGGATCCTAAATTGTGGACTAATGATCAGTTCTGAATTGCTCTTTGAAGAGAAGTTTTCCTTCTTTTCGATGATAATTTCTCACACAGAAGCAAGATCATACTTGTTAGGCATTTCATACTCTCCATTTTCTCCTTCAATTCCTAGCAAGTTACTCAAGTCTGAGGTTGTAACTAAGAATTCCTTTCCATTCAGAAAAACATTCAGATTTTCTTCAAAATAGTCTTCTGAATCATCAAGCTCTCTTTCACTGAATGCAATGCTAGTATAGAATTCTTTAACTAAACTATCACTATACGTTCTGTCTTTGAAAGAGCTATACTCCTTAATGCTCAGTTCATTAAAATAATCTGTCTGGCTTGTTTGGAGTTCAGGAGTTTCACTAAAACTCTCCCAGTCAATGTACTTTCCACATGTAATTGGGGCATTTTAGATTTTCTTAAATCTCTCTTCATGAATTTTGTTTCTAAATTTCATGGAAGAGGCAAATGATGTACCTTTTTCTCTTTTGCCTTTTTTTCCCAATTTCTCAGTCTTCTTCTTTTTCTCTTTTTGTTTCTTCTTCTCGGACCCTTTCCCAGTCCTTTTTGTTTCAGAACTCGTTGCCCCTTTTTGTTTCTTTCTTGGGTGCTCAGGTTCGGGGTTTTCTTCTACTGGTTTCTTCCCCTTTTTCTTTGCAAGCAAATCCTTGAGAAGGGTTGACTTGGCCATTGCGATTACTGAAGATATTTTTCACTTAGGGTTCCAAGAGATGACAGAATGAAGGTTCTCAGTTGATTTCAGAAGATGGAGAGAAGCAAATAAGACTAATAGAGATGAGAGAGTCGGTTGTTAGAGGGTTAAAAAGTGAATGACAATTTCCAACTTAGGGAATTGTCTGCTTCCCCCTTAACCAACACCTCATTTTCCTAAATTTCAAAACACCCTCTAAAAATTTTACTATTTACTGCATCAAGTTTCCCTATTTTATTTTATCACCCGGTAGGCACAAAATTTCCGTAATTTAATCCTTTATCACTCAGCCATCTGTTCTTTTGATCTAATAAAACAGAATGCTCTTAGTTGACTGAGTTTCATACTTTAGTCGACTAAGTTTTTTCTGTTTTTCCCTATTTACTTCAAACTTCTTCCTATAACTCTTCCAAACAACACATTCCTAGGTTTCTTCTAATTTCACATAATCTATCCTCACTAAGGGGTTTTGTAAATATATCAGCAAGTTGATGCAATGTGCTCACGAATTCAATATTGATTTCACCCTTAGTTACATAGTCTCTAATGAAGTGATGTCTAATCTCAATATGTTTAGTTCTTGAGTGTTGTACAGGATTCTTTGAAATGTTTCTAGCACTGGTGTTGTCACAATATATGGGAGTGTTATTCATGGACAATCTGTAGTCTCTCAATTGTTGCTTAATCCATAAAATATGTGCACAACAACTTCTTAGGGACACATATTCTGCTTCAGCAGTGGACAAGGCTACATAATTTTGCTTCTTGCTCGACCAGCATACAAGCATGCTTCCTAGCAATTGACATGTTCCACTTGTGCTTTTTCTATCAATTCTACTTCCTGCAAAGTCAGCATCTGAATATCCTACAAGGCTGAATGGTGATTATTTTGAATACCAAATTCCTAAGCTTTGAGTTTTTATGAGATATCTAAATATTCTTTTCACAGTAGTAAAGTGTGTTTCTTTAGGTTGAGACCAAAATCTAGCACATAAACACACACTAAACTAAATATCTGGTCTACTTGCAGTCAAGTAAAGAAGAGATCCAATCATACCTCTATAGAGTTTTTGATCTACTTCTTTACCTTTCTCATCAACATTAAGCTTTGTAGATGTACTCATTGGTGTGCTAATGGATTTCAGTTTCAACATATCAAACTTTTTGAGCATGTCTTGAATGTATCTGTTTTGGCTGACAAAGGGTCCTCCTTTGCATTGCTTGATTTGAAGGCCAAGAAAGTACTTCAATTCTCCCATCATGCTTATCTCGAATTCTCCTTGTATTTCCTTAGAAAAGTTCTTGCAAAGAGATTCATTAGTAGCACCAAATATTATGTCATCAACATAGATTTGAACTATGATTAGATCATTTAGGTATCTTTTGATAAATAGTGTGGTGTCAATGCTGCCCCTAACATAGTTTTTTTCTACCAAAAATTTAGAAAGCTTTTCATACCAAGCTCTAGGAGCTTGTTTCAATCCATACAAGGCTTTGTGAAGTTTGAAGACATGATTTGGTTTTTCAAAATCTTCAAAGCCAACAGGTTGTTCAACATATACTTATTCTTGAATGAGTCTATTAAGGAATACACTCTTCACATCCATTTGGTATAGCTTGAAGTTCATATGACAAGAAAAGGAAACTAGTAATCTTATGGCTTTTATTCTAGTTACTGGAGCAAAGGCTTCTTCATAATCTATTCCTTCCTCTTAATTATATCCCTTTGCCACCAACCTTGCTTTGTTTCTCACAACATTCCCTTGATCATCAATCTTATTTTTAAACACCCACTTAGTGCCAACTATAGGATGATTTGAAGGCTTAGGCACTAGTGACCATACATTATTTCTTTTGAATTGATTTAGCTCTTCTTGCATGGCTAAAATCCAGCTTTTCTCTTTTTCAGCTTCTTCAAAACTTTTAGGTTCAATTTGAGAAATGAAAGCTGAAAATTCACAGGTCTCACTAGTTCCTTTCCTAGTCTTAACTCCATGAGATATGTCACCTATGATTTGTTCTTGAGGGTGATCTCTCACATATCTCCAGTTTCTAGGTAAGTCACTATGCTGGATTTCTTGTCTTTGTAAATTTTCAAATGGTGGAGCTACGGGTTCTCCCCTAGATGAGTCTTCCTCATTATTTTTGCTATCATCTAGACTCATTTCATCCATGTGTCTTTCTAGATTTTCTAAATCTTCATCATCCTCATGAGCTTCCTTTTCAACATGAATTGATTCATCAAAAACTATATGGACAGATTCTTCAACATTTAGTGTCCTTTTATTGAAAACTTTATAAGCTTTTGAGTTCATGGCATATCCCAAGAATATTGCTTCATCACTTTTAGCATCAAACTTCCCTAATGGTTGTTTTCCATTGTTCAACACAAAGCATTTGTAGCCAAAGCTCCTAAGGTGAGAGATGTTTGGTTTTCTTCCTTTGTACAGCTCATATGGGGTCTTTGACATGATTGCTCTAATTGACACTCTATTAAGTATATAAGCTGCTGTATTGACAACTTCAACCTAGAAATATTTAGGAATGTTGTTCTCACAAAGCATTGTTCTTGCCATCTCCTTCAATGTTCTCTTCTTTCTCTCCATAACTCCATTTTGTTGGGATGTTCTAGGTGCTAAAAAGTTATGTTCCAACCCCTTTTCATTGCAATATATCTTGAACTCATCATTCTCAAATTCTCCTCCATGGTCACTCCTAATCCTAATAATAGATGTACCTCTTTCATTCTCAACTTTCTTGCTATATCCTATGAAGGCTGATAATGCATCATTCTTGTGAGCAAGGAAACAAACCCAAGTGAATCTTAAGTAATCATCAACAATCACTAAACCATAAGATTTACCACCTAGACTTGTGGTGCTGATTGGACCAAAAAGGTCAATATGAAGCATTTCAAGAGGTTTCGATGTTGACACAACATTCTTAGCTTTGAATGATGTTCTAACTTTTTTTCCTAGCTAACATGCTTCACATACCTTATCATTTTCAAATATAATGTTGGGTAGTCCAACAACTAGGTCTTTCTTAATTAGTTTCGACATGGTGTTCAAACTAACATGTCCTAGTCTCCTATGCCACAACCAGCTATCATTTTTAGTTTTGGCTACTAGGCACATTTCACTATCCTTTTTTAGATCTTCAAGGAAGATGACATACATATTTTTCAATCTATTTCCTATGAAGGTAGTCTTGTTAGTGCCTATGTCTATTATTTCACATTTGTTGGAATCAAAACAAACCTTAAATCCTTTGTCACATAGCTGACTTATGCTTAGCAGATTATGCTTTAAGCCTTGAACAAATAACACATGACTTATTTGTGTACAGGAGTTCTTACCAACCATACCTATACCTTGAATTCTTCCTTTTGAATTATCTCCAAAGGATACGGTGCCTCTCGTTTTCTTTTCCAGCTATGCAAATAGCATTTCATCCCCTGTCATGTGTCGAGAGTAGCCACTATCCATGTACCATGGCTACTTCCTCTTGTGTTGAGCCTTTGAGCATGTCTCTTTTAGGTGCAACTCAACCTACAAAAATATGGTTCAATTCTTCTTGATAGGCACCCATGTTTTGATGGGTCCTTGAGTGTTAGTGTCAATAAAATAACCTTTTGGTACCCAGATTTTTCTAGGTTTTTGTACATTGATGTTTTTGACACAATCATATGATAAATGACCATATTTTTCACAACAATAGCATCTAGATGATGCTTTATGGTGATTCTTCTTACTATATGAATGTCTCTTTAAAGAATTATTGTTTAAACACTTAAGACCTGTATTCTCCTCAAGAGCTTTTTCTAAAGCATCAGTTTTGTTTTCCAACTCTACTTTCATGATCTCAAAATTTGTTTTTAAGTGTCTTAGTTTAGTTTGAAGAAAATTTCTTTGTTCAAAAACAGAGTTAAATTCGAGTTTTATTTTCTCCAAATCTTTTTCAAGTGGTGCAGCCTTTTTCTTCAGATTTTTGTACTTAAAAAATAGGCTTTCAAACTAATCACATAACTCATTATACTCATCTTGCAAATCATTCATAGATATATCACAAGTCGATGAGCATACCTTTGTTTCATCATCTTTTGCCATCAGGCAAATGTTTGCTCTTTCTTTTGAGCTTTCTTCATCAGATTCTGTGTTTGAATCACTATTTGACCAAGCTGTAGCAACCATTGCCTTTTTTGATTTTTGTTTTCCTTGGAGTTTCTTCCTTCAGCAATGGACATTCGGATTTGTAGTGCCTTGGTTTTTTGCATTCATAGCAGATTACTTCTTCCTTGTTATTGCTTTCATTCTTGTTTTTCTTCCATGACGGACCTTGATCCCTTTTAAAGATTTTTCTTACAAATCTTCGATTCTTTCTTCCCATTAGTTTTTTCAATCTTCTTGCAACAAATGCAAGTTAATCATTATCATCACATGAGAGTTCTTCTAACTCTTCTTCAAGGATGTTGGCTTTGAGTGCTATGTTCTTCATCTTCGCTCTTGCCTCTATTTTATCCTCTTCTTCTTCTTCCTTGAGCTCCAGCTCATGTGTGAGGAGTGACCCGCAAATTTCATCGAGTGTGATGATGTTCAAATCTTTGACTTCTCAGATGGCAGTCACCTTTGGCTTCCAACACTTAGGTAGACTCATAAGAAGTCTTTTTACAAGCTCATGTTCAGGGATAGGTTTTCCTAGTTGGTTAAGTTTTTTTGTAATGTTTGTGAACCTATCAAACATGCTAGTGATGTCTTCATTAGGTTCCATTTTGAACATCTCATAGTTGTGGGTCAAGTGGGCAATTTTGGACTCCTTAACTTGAGAAGTCCCTTCATGAATTATTCTTAACTTGTCCCTCACTTGCTTAGTTGTTGTACAGCTTGAGACTTTGTTGAACTCAGTGGGAGTTAAGGCATAATGCAAAGTGTTGATTGCCTTAAAGTTGGTCTGCACTTTATTAGTTTTAGCCTCAGTCCATTCAGACCTTGGCTTAGGCATCAACTCATTTGTAACGTCATTTATAGTTGAGGGAATAAAGGGACCATCTGTGATGACATCCCACATTTAATAATCTATGGCTCTAATGTATATTGACATCCTAGTGCTCCAATAAGGGTAATTAAAGCCATCAAACAGAGGTGGTCTGTTTGTAGATTGTCCCTCGGCTACAACTAATTTTTGTAGAGCCATTTTGAATCCTCTCTAAGGGTGTTAGACCTTGTATGCAAAGATCAAGCTCTGATACCAATTGTTGGTCCCAAATATAAGTGCTAGAGGGGGGTGAATAGCACTAACTCGGCTCTTATGGTGGGATTGAGACTTCATCTCAAAATAAGAAAGGTAAAACAATGAAAGACAATGCACAAAGATTTATAGTGGTTTGGTCCAAGACCTACATCCACTACCTTGATTTTCTAATCAAGGATTTTCAAATCAAATGCTCAAACGATGGAATTCACAAGCTTCCACCAAGCTTTTTATAATGGCTTTTCCAAGGCTTAGCCACAACCTTTACACTAGTTTTTCACGGGATCAACTAAAACCCAATGTGATTCTTCAAGGCTCAACCACAACCTATCACTAGTGTTTCTTGGGCTAAACTAAAACCCTAATGTGGTTTTCCAAGGCTCAACCACAACCTATCTCTAGTTTTTCACGTTTTAAACTAGAACCCATAAGCATCCAAGCAAACCTTACTTGATGCAAACACTTAGAGTGAAACACTCACTCTAAGAATACAAAGATGGAAAGAAGAAAGTACCTAGTGATCACACGGTTGATCTATATGGTACAAGTTTAAGTGCAAATCACAGATACAAAGAATAGAGGTTGAGGTTCAATGAAGAGTACAAAGAATTTTCAGGTTTTGCTATTCTTTTTGGCTTGAATATGATGTTGTCTTTGTGTATGAAGCCAAAGTTGTCAAAAGTTGGTTCCTTGACATATGAAGATCCTTTTATAGTTTGAGAAACTTGTCTGATGGCTATTGGGACGTTTATGACCGTTAGAAACAGTTTGAGGAAGATTTTAGTCATTTTCTCGTCTTGTAGTGGCCTGGTGGATGTAGTAGACAGAAAGCACTTAGTCAACTAAAATTTTTCCTTTAGTCAACTAAGTTGGTTCTATTTCAGATGCAGATTCCAATGAGCGCTTAGTCGACTAACCCCATTTTCTTGGTCGACTAACTCCATTCTATTTCTCACCAAACTTCACCCTTTCAGTTCTCCACTTTGACTTTTGTTCTACCAATGATCTTCCTTATTTCACCAGGGGACTTCCTTCCTAATGATTATCCTTGTTCCTTATCAAAATCATATCTTCAAGTGCTCATTAGGAAGATTGAAATATTATTTCTTTGTAGTTATTTCCCCTGCACACTTAGTTACAAATGTTAGACACAAATGACATGGGAATGTTTTATTATCATCAAAAACTAATGGAGTCAACATTCAGCACCTATACACAATACATGACACATGATTCAATATTTTGTGTCATACCATTATAAATCTATTTCAAGCTCTATATGAATGCGTGAAATAGAATGCGAATTGTTCAGATTACTGTCTAAACATGGTGTTCTACACAAATTCAATTGTGTACCTAAATAAATCGGTATTGGCCTAATTCGATCTGTCACCCGATTAATTGGCCAATACGTCCAATTTAACTCCAAATAACTCCATTTCTCTTCCAATACTTCTAATTCATCCAACACAAGTCAAACAACATAAAATTTAGCAAGATCACCTTCACATTTTCTCATAGGAATTTCGACCATGGTGGGTGCATCAACACTATGATTTTTCCTACTTGATTTCTACACCATAATTCATTATTTCCTAACCAAATCACTTGAAATAAAAATCAATTCCACCATCAACACACCATGGGGAAAATTCGACCAATGATGGGTGTCAAAGAGCACGTGATTTTCTCACTTATTTTTCCTTCCAAACATGTCAAACTAACCAAAAACACTTAGATCTTTTAAAATCTAATCAAATTAGCCATCAAATTCTCTCTCTAAATGTTCAGTCAGCCATGAATCTTTCATGATATTTTGTGATTCAACCATGGAAAATGTAAAAGAATGCATGGGTAAGATAGATCACAAGTTAGAATTGAAAAATCTTACTTTTTGTCACTTGATTCATTGAAATTCAACACTTTCCCCTTGAATTTTGCTATCTAGGGTTTTGTTCTTTCTTTTTCTTGCTTTCCCTTGGTGAGGCCGACCATAATGAAGAGAAATGGGTTGGTTTTATGCTGATTTATAAGGAAAATAATGGACCAAAATTTGCCATGTGTCACCATTTCATTGGTCTATGTGCAAATACTTAATAATTAAGAAATCTCTCTCTACCACATAAATGTCCTCAATTATCCATAGTAAAAATGGATGAAATTCATATGCTGGACAAGTGTTGGGCGGTGTAAAATTATAATTTTACCTCTGGGGTGGCAATATGACTATTTTGCCCCTACGCTCGAAAAAATATCGAAATTACAATATTTCACTTCTTAACCTCAAATTATGTTCTAAATAGTCAATCTTGGTCAAAAACTTCTTCCAACAATCAAATTTTAACCTCGGGTGGCAAAATGACCATTTTGCCCCTACAAAGTGAAAATTCTAATTTGACTTCAAATCGATCTTCGAACTCCGAATCACCACACTGAGTCATTCTGGGGTTTTAAAATTCTCAATTTCATCTTAAAATCTCTATTTGGACTAGTTCGAGGCTTAATTCAACTTAATTGTACCACTTGGTACAATACCGACCTTTGATAATTTTTTTGAGGTGTTTCAAGTATGTAAGCATTCTATCAAGCACATGAATGACATGGCAAAATTTTATAAGGCTGGGCTTGACAACTTCTATTTACGGGTCTATAGGGGTCGAGGCCTCACAAAGTGTCCATCATGCATAAATCCTCCATGCATTCTTTTAACTTTAAAAATCCACATGCATGTGTCATTTTATTCATTTGTCTCATGTCTTTTTGTTTGTCACATGGTGAGGGTCCCACATATTCCCCACTACAAGTACATCCTTGCATGCATACCTTTGCATGTAATAGTATTTATTACATGCATATTCCATCCTCCCACATAATCTAATTTTCCTTGCTTAGTTAGTTTCCATTTAACTTCGAATGTTGAAATTGCACATAAGTCCTCAAACTTTTCCTTATTTACCATTTGACCATCCAAACTTTTCATCCTTTACAATTTTGTCTTTCCATCATTTCTTTGATTCCAATTTCCTTCTATCTTTCTTCCTTTACACTTGTACAAATAAAATATCAAATTTACACTTCACCAAGGTGTCACCATAATATTTAAATATGTACTTACCATCTCTTGCTTTATTAAATAAAGGCATGCGGGCCCCACTTACGTCATTTTTCTTCTAAATTCTTTCGTACTTCTTCTCTCCCATTTAGATTAGTCACATAATCCTCCTTTGTGACTAATTTAGCAATAGATAAAGTATCAATATTTTAATATTATTTTATTCCAAAATTCTCCGTTTGTCTCATTGGGACCCAAAATGTCTCACTTTACCCCGATTTATTTTCAAATCACCTTTTAACTCGTTAATTCATCCTAGATAAAAAATATTATTATTAAATTATTATTTTCTCACATATGAAATATTTTATTCTAAAATATTCCTTTCACCATCACCGCTCTTTGGCACTTAAATTTACATCAATTGACCCTTCGTCTTGTCAATAAAGTCTTATTAACTTCTATACGAGGGTACGAGGTGTTACACTGTCGAAAGTGTATCTATGCATGTGGGAATGTATCGATACTTTTTCCCCTGGGTGCTCTCAACTTCAAATCCATCTATACATTTAAACAATGTATTGATAAATGTTCATCCTACTAAGAATGTATCGATACATTAGGGAATGTATCGATACAATTTCTCCTGTAAGCAAGTTTTCAGCTTCTTAACTTCCAAAAATCTAAGTTTAACACCCTAAAATCATTCCTTGTTAATATCACACTTCAAATGATTCATATAACTCAAATCCATATCTTCAAATATCACATAAAGCTTAAATCAAAACCTCAAAATTTAGGATTCATTCATCATTTCTCATAAAAAGTAGCCTAAATGTCATAATATAAGCTTTATACGCTTAGTTTACTTAACATACCACCAAAGTCCACAATGATATTATAAATTCTCAAAATCATTCCCTTGACACAGAACCACGTTCCCATTTAATTTAGTTCACAAAAAAAAAATCAAGGGTGTTTCACCGACAAAGATGATAGGAAAAGGTATGATAACTTCTACGCCTTTAAAACAGGTAGCTCATGGAAAAGTTATTGATTTACATTGATTTGAAATAGAGTTCAACTTTCCCTATGTTGAGAATCTTAGAAAAATGGTGGTGGTTTGATTATTTGAACATGAAAATGTCCATTTATGAAAAATTAGTCAAAGTATTCATTTTCAATAGCACTACTTTGTACAAAGGGGAAGATGGTGATGAAGTGGTTGATCTTAATTACTCATTCTTCATTACTGTTTTTTGACAAGAGTTCATTATTACTCTTACCTTGGTACAGATAATGCCAAAATTGAAACCCACTAGTAAAAATGCAATCACCCAAATAATTGAAGTAAATGCCACTTTTGAGCAATAGCTAATTGTAGAATTCTTGGTAGATCCTATCACCATAATTAAATTTTCAAATAGTGCCTCTCGAATAAGTCCAAGTGATAGGATTTTACACTTGATAGTAACTCATAATATCATAATATTTAGGTCAAAGTATGCCATTGTGGTAGTGGAAGAGATCTGGTTCATGCATCATATCAAAAGAAGAACACAAATTGATCTGGCACAGTTCATCTTTATGGATATGTATCACTTGACAAGAAAGTCAAGGAATAATTTGGACTATGAGATGGCCATATCAGAAATGCTAGACAAATGGAGAGTTAATACTTCCACTGATGAATCAATGATGTAGAATTAGATCAAGTTCTTGGACAAGAACTCTCTTGGTTGAATGAGGTATGAATACAATGCTAATACAATTAAATGGGATAAGAAAACAGGGAAACGAAGGACACCATCTTGCCAAAAGAAAATAGGGGCATTAATAGCACCATCACCACAAACTATAGCCTCATATCCATCATCATCAATTAATCCTCCTCCGATTGGTCAAAGTTCATCTAACTTACCAAATACCATGTATATAGGAAAAAATGTATATCAATACTTAAGTAATTGAGTGGAAAATCAAGGGAAGTTGGTTGAAGAAAGTTTTGATACAATTGAGAAAAAAGTTTAAAAAACAAGAACTGTATATGCTCTAAAATACCAAGACTTGTTTAATCATTACTACCATTCAATTGACAAAGTGAATGCCACCATCCTTGAGCTTAAAAAGACAATGGTATAGCTTATAGATAAGCAAAGGCAATTGGCCCATAACCAAGAGATATTACATGACAAACTTGACAAACAACCCTCTTCATCCATTTTGATTCCACTCGCATACAACATCTTAATAGGGACAGATCGGATCACTGCCCATTACTCATCTCCTGCTCTAAAAGTCAAGATAGAGTCTCATCTTCCTTTCGGTTTCTACATGCTTGGGTACGGCACCATGGTTTTAAAAATTTTATGGCACAGAACTAGAATCCTCCCACTATTGGTTCAAGACAACAAGCTTTTTGCATGAAACAATGCCAATTAAAACAATCCCTGAAATAATGGAATAAGGAGGTGTTTGGAGACATATTTCACAATTTGAAGGTAGTGGAAAAAAGAGTTACAGATTATGAAATGATTTTTCAGCAGGAGCAATCAATAGAGAATTGCACTGCTATGAACAAAGCGTATGCTCAACTCAATCATTACCTCAGCGTTGAAGAATTATTCTGGCAGTAGAAGTCGAGCGTAAAATGGATAATGGAGGGAGAGCGCAACACTAAGTTCTTCCATATGAGAGTTAAAAAAAAAGCGAATCAAAAGCCACATTTTCAAGATGCAAAATTCGGATGCAACTTGGATTGAGGATCCTGATGCAATTATATCATCAGCAGTTGATGTGAGGCCTTGACCTCTATAGATCGGTAGATAGAATGCTTGTATACTTGAAACACCTCCAAAAAATTTTCAAAGGTTGGTATTGTACCTAGTGGTACAAACAAGTTGATTTAAGCTTCGAACTAGTTCAAATAGAAATTCTAAGATGAATTTGAGAATTTTAAAACTACTAGAATGACTTAAAATGGGGATTGAGAGTTCGAGGTCTGATTTAGAGTCAATCGGGAATATTTACTACGTAGGGGTAAAATGGTCATTTTGCCACCCAAGGTTGAGATTTGGATGTTGGATGAAATTTTTGACCAAGATTGATCATTTGGAGTATAATTTGAGGTTTAGAAGTGAAAATTTTATTTTCAGCAATTTTTCGGAACATAAGGGCAAAATGGTCATTTTGCCACCTCGGGGGTAAAATTGTAATTTTCACCACCCAACACTTATCAAATTTATGAATTTTGCTCATTTTTGGTGTGGATAAATATGGCATTTTAAGTGGTGGAGAAATAAAGTTTAAAGGATAATTATTTAAATAATAGACTAATGAAATTGTGACAAGTGTCAAGTTTTGAATTTTTTATTATTTAACTTAAAAATCGACCCATATCTTCCCAATTACACTTCCCATATTCGACCAAACAAAAGGAAAGGAAAATAAGAAAGAAACAAACCCTAGGAGGAGAAATTCAAAGGGAAATTGTGGAAATTCAAGCAATCAAGTGGAAAAAGGTAAGATTTTTCAATTTTTGCTTGAGATCAACATTACCCATGCATTTTTTTTCATTTTCTATTGTTGAGAAGCAGGTTTGCAAAAGGGTATCATGGCTGACCAAATATGCGGGAAGGGATTTGGTGCTTGAATTTAGTTAGATTTCTTGTTAGATTAGTGTTTTTAGTTGATTAGTGATGTGTAGCATGAAAATCAAGTGAGAAAATTTCATACTCTTGGAACCCCTTCATTGGTCGAATTCTCTATGTGGGATATTGATGTTGAATTTGATTTCATTTTATGTTAATTGGTTGAAAATTAATTACTTATCATGTGAGAGTCAAGTATAGAAAATTTCATGGTTGCCATGGCCGAATTTTTCCAAAAGACAATGTGAGGCTAAAATTGCAATATTTCATGTTATTTGATTAGTATTTGATGAATTGAAGAATTAAATGAGAAATGGAAATTATTTGGAGTTAATTGGATGTGTTGGCCAATTTACCAAGTGATAAATCGAATTAGGCCAATACCGTATTATTTAGGTATATAATTGAGATTATATTGAATTATGTGTCGTGTATTGTGATTAGTTGGTAAACCCTCAAAAAAGGGCAAAGGCATTGTGCTAGAGGGCCGAGAATAGGAGCATTTCTGTCACGACCCAATTTCATGTCCCATGACTTGTGCATTGGCCCAATAGGCATAGCCTACTAAACCCAAGCAAACATTTCCCGATAATCATGTTCGACATTTTGTAAATCTTGCATTACTATTTCTGAACCAAAATTCATAATTCACAACTCAATATATTTCAAAATATAACATGTATACCACATGTTTACAATTGCATTATCTCAAAGTATTGTCATTCAATGCCCTCTCATCGAGGCATCATCAATCCAACATGTATATATATATACTTGTACACAAACAAAGACTCTCGACCATCAGCGGAGTAGCTTTGAATAAAGGCACAGCTACTAAGATGTCGTAGTACCTACCAAAAGGCGAGCTTGCGTGGACGACTTGGTCCAAGTCGCAATAGCTTTTAAATCTGAAAACATAAATTTTTAAAAAAACTGTGAGTATGAAACTCAGTGAGCGAACCTTGGAAGGGAACATGCAATATCAACCAGGAAATTTGATAATCATGATGCACTGGTTGAAAATGAGACAATTTTACTCTAGGTAATGTTTAAAACCCTTTCCACTTAACCCGAAAGTATTAAACATTCAATGATGAAGCAACCATGTAATTACACCAATTATTCTAGCAAGATAGCAAAATCGACGATTTATTACAACCATCACCGAACAAGGGTTTCACATACCATACAAATCACATTTTCCATCATGCACATTATATCACGTATATATATAAAATCACATGCAATAACACCCACCATTCCATTTTCCTCCACTCTACTGTACTCTTAACTCACACATCATTACCGGCATTGCACTTCCCACTCCGCACATGCACGGTAGTAATTATCACAACCTTTATCATTAAACCGACATTGCACTTCCCACTCCGCACATGCACGGTCGAAATTATCACAACCTTTATCATTAAACCGGCATTGCACTTCCCACTCCGTACATGCACGGTTACATCAAATTCACCAAAATTTATTAATAATGCATATCAGCATAATATAAGGGTACATAGATTCAGTACACTCAATTTCACATAAATTTCTCAACAATACATGTAGGCATCATACAATTATACAAAGGTGCATCGCAATCATATTTAATATCACAGAAATATTTTACACTAAAAGCTTATTCCCAAGTACCCTTTCTTTTTAAAGAAAGTTGAATAAAATCATTTAAGTTTTTTATTCAATTACGTTCATATTCCCAAAATCATTTTGAAATGCAAATTCACTCACAAATTTTTGAGAGTTGAATTCGGGTACTTCGACTGCTAATTCTCGGGTGTGACTTTCTTGCCTTTATCTAAAGGCTCACCACCTTGACAATTTGCATAATAATTTAATCACTACATTTGTGTTAATTAGGTATAAAATTTACCTAATTTCTATATGGATGCATGGGATGCTCAATTAACTGCTTAAACGCGGTGTTGACCTAATTCGGCCTATCAGCCAATTAATTAGCCAACGCGTCCGATTTGACTCCAAATTACTCCATTCTTTCTCTAATACCTCAATTCATCAAATATCATTCAAACCATACCAAATTCAGAATTAAAACCCTCACATTTCTCCATAGAAAAATTCAGCCATTTGGTGCACTAGCACCGTAATTTTTCCTATTTAACTTTTTCACCTTAATTCATCATTTTTCAAGCCATTTCCCTTGAAATAAAAACAATCCATCACACACTTACAATATGCTAGGTTTGGCCAATGAAGGATTCTAGGAAAAATAGATTCGTTTCTTACGGTTTTGCTTCTAAACATGCTTAACTATCTCTAAACATCAACATATCTCAAAATCAAACAATTTCAACATCATTTCTCTCTCCATACCCATTTGACCAGCCATGGTTTCCCCATGAAAGCATGCTTTTCAACCATGAAAATTAAGAGAAAATGCATGGGAAAAATAAATCTCAAGCTTAATCGGAGAAATCTTACCTTTTTCACTTGATTTCCTTGAAAAATTAATGAAATCTCTTGATTTCTTAGCTAGGTTTTAGTTTTTCCCTTTGTTTTTCCTTTCCTCTTGCTTTTCTTTCCTTTGGCCGACCAAGGGAGGTGTGTTTGGGAAGTTATGGGCTGATTTTTATAACAAAATAATAAAACATTATAAACTTGCCATGTGTCACAAGCTTATTGGTCCATTTTTCTTTTTCTACTTTAATAATTGACTTTTAATCTCCACCACACATTTCTCATGTTTATCCATTTCCATGATGGATAAAATCCCTTGGTCTTGACAAGTGTCGAGGGTGAAAATTTATCGATTTGCCCCTAAAGAGGCAAAATTATGATTTTGCCCCTATACTCCAAAAATTCACCGGGATCACAATTTTTCGCTTCTCAACCTCAAATTATGTTCTAAATAACCTAAATAGTCAACCATATTCAAATGTTGTCAAAATCTTTTCTAAAATTTCTCATTTTGTCCTTAAATGGTAAAATGACCATTTTGTCCCTAATCAGTCAATTTTCCCGATTGACTCCAAATTAGACCTTGAACTCCGAATCACCTTTTTAAATCATTCTGTGGGTTTTAAAATTCTCAAATTCCTCTTAGAATTTCTATTTGAACTAGTTCGAGGCTCGATTTAACTTGGTTGTACCACTCGGTACAATACTGTTTTTTAACGAACTTAACAAGGTCTCACAATTTTGAACTCCAAATACTGTGAGTGAATTTGCATTTTAAAATTGTTTTCGGAATGTGAATGTGAATGTGCTTGAATAAAATGTTTGAATGATTTTATTCAACTTTTCTTTAAAAAGAACGAGTACCATGGGAACAAGCTTTTTGGTGAAATATTTTGTGATGTGGAACATGATTGTGATAAATCTATGTATCTCCATATGATGCTAATATGTATTGATAATCAATTTCTGCAAAATTGATGTAACCGTGCGTGTACGGAGTGGGTAGTGCACATGCCGATTGAATGACAATGATGTGATGATTACGACCGTGCGTGTGCGGAGTGGGCAGTGCACATGTTGGTTGGATGATAATGATATGATGATTACGACCGTGCATGTGCGATGTGGGCAGTGCACATGTCGGTTGAATGACGATGTTGTAATAGTTATGACTGTGCATGTGCGAAATGGGTAGTGCAATGTCAGTAATTATGTGCAAGTAGTGAGTGCACCAGAGTGAATGAAAATGGTGTGGTGGATGAAATTGCACGTGATTATATATATGTGTGAATTCAAGAACTCTCTACCTCATTACAAATTGATTTGAATTGAGGAAAAATAGGTTTTAATGTTAACTAGATCAAAATTGTCTGGGTTCCAATCAGTGCATCATGGTTATCAAATTTCCTGGCTATTATTGCTTGTTCCTTTCTAATGTTCGTTCACTGAGTTTCATACTCACAGTTTTAAAAGTTCATGTTTTCAGATTAAGAGATTGTTGGCTCCTAAGTGAAGAGTCCCGTAGTTCATCTCTTGGGTAGGTGCTTGGCATTCAATACCTACCTTTTTTCATTGTCCTCCATTGGAAGTCACGGGTCCTTTTGTTGTGAATATGTTCATGCAATGTTAATTACTAAATTATATGTTTTGAAATGTATATGTATATTTAATCGATATTGCCATCGTGAGTTGGCTATTTTCACACCGGGTAGAAATGTGCATGGACGCATTGGTTGATAAACGATAAGTAAATTAAAAAGGGGATAGGCTTGCTTGGGCTTGGTGAGTTATGCTCATTGGGCTTATGCACCAGTCATAGCCTGGAAATTAGGCTGTGACAGACTTGGTATTAGAGCCTTAGGTTGTTTAGGTCCTAAGATGTTTTTGTTTGGTATAGCGGTGAGTCAAGTCTTTATGTGGGATTTTTTATTATGAATTGTGAACCGCGGCACATCTCATAATCAAGGAACTGCATAAATTCCCTATCTTAAAAACCACCTTATTTCTTTAACTGTGGTTATGAAATGTGTTTAATAATAGGTGTTTGCTCTTGTCTAGGTAAGAATGCCACTTAAGACATAGGCCACTCTAAGACGAATGGGGGAGCAAGATGTCCCCACTGAGATGACTGATAGGCCACGGGTATCCATCTGTAGGGGGCAAGGTAGACGTGGCAGAGCCACTAAACCGGTGAAGACGGATACGCTTATGAGTAGGAGAGAGGAAGGATAGCCTTTAGGTGAGGCAGATAGGCCACCAATTGGGGGCATTATTGTTGACAATTTGGCGGTAGGTCTGTAAGGAGTTAATCGGGTTGTAGAAATGATGGCAGCCCGTATGGATGATACACAGAAAGTAGTAGAAGAGAGACATGTAGCACAAGCATCCCCTAGTTCACAAGGCTAGACAGACCGCCAACCTCTAGAGAGTGAAAGAGGTCAAGTAGAGGTTTCACTTACTAACTTTCTTAAACTTAAGCCTCCATCATTTACTAAGTCAAATGCATCGGAGAAACCCTAAGTTTTCTTGGACAAGATGGAAAAAATTTGTAATGCCATGAGGTGTTCTAGCATTAGATCAGTAGAGCTAGTAGCATTTCAATTGGAGGATGTAGCACAGGAATGGTATGACTCCTTACGAAGGGGTAAGCCGACAGATGCTACTTTGTTGACTTAGAATGAATTCAGTACAGCTTTCTTAGATCGATTATTATCACATAGTGTACGAAATGCTAGAGCTAGAGAGTTTGAGGTGTTGGTGCAGACTCCGAGTATGACAGTGTCGGAGTATGATATGAAATTCACATAGCTGTCTCGATATGCGGCTTATTTAGTTTCCACATAGGAGATGAAAGTCTAAAGGTTTGTGATGGACTGGTGGAACCATTATTTAAGGCTGTAGCCTATCGAGATTTTAATACTTACTCTGCGACAGTGGATTGTGCTCAACGGATTGAGATAAGGACCAGTGAGAGTAGGGCCACAAGAGATAGAGCAAAAAGGGCCAAGATAGAGGGTTATCAAGGTCGCAGAGACTTTGGTAGTGGAATTTCATCTTTTAGCCGTCAAGGCCAACGGAGGGGATCAAGGTTACCCCAATAGGGGAGTGATGTGGTGAGTGCCAGCGTTGGGTCAGGGTAGAAAACTTTTAGTGGAAGGAGACAGCAATAAGATTCAAGGCAGAGTAGTCAAGCTAGTCATTTTTATGATAATTGTGGAAGACGACACAGAGGACAATGCTATCTGCCTGTAATAACTTGTTTTAATTGTGGCCAGCCTAGACACATTTGGAGGAACTACCCGATGGCTTAACAACTGCAAGGTTCTGCTCAAGGTACTACTCAGCCAACTTTGTCTGCTCCTTCGGCAGCTATCTCAATTGGTCAGGAGGTTAGCGGGACGAGAGATAGAGGTGCTGGTGCTTTCTTTCGGGGTAGACCATCTAGGTCTAGACGTCAAAGTTCTGCGAGAAAAGGCCAGGCAAGGGTATATGCTTTAACTCCTCAAGAGGCTTAGACGTCCAATGCAGTAGTTTCAGGTACTATTTTCATTTGTAATATGAATGCTAGAGTATTGTTTAACCCTTGATCTACCCACTCTTTTATCTCTTCATGCTTTGCACTTCGATTAGGTAAAGATTGTGTTAGGAGAGAAGAACAACTAGTGGTGTTACTCCTTTAAAGGAGACATTTGTGGCTGAATAGGAATATAAGTCCTACGTAGTTCAAATCAAGGATAAGAACACCATAGTGAATTTAGTGTTGTTAGACACCTTAAATCTTGACGTGATATTGGGAATGGACTGGTTGTCACCTTGTCATGCCAGTGTAGATTGTTACCAGAAGTTAGTGAGATTTGATTTCTCGAATGAACCATCATTTATCATTTCGGGGGTTAAAAGCAATGCTTCAACCAATTTGATATCAGCCATGTCTACCAAAAGGCTGTTAAGACAGGGTTGTCAAGGTTACTTGGCTGTTGTGAGGGATACCTAAATAAAGGTCGGAGATATAAGCCAAGTGTCGGTAGTGAACGAGTTTGTGGATGTATTTCTCGAGGAACTACCAGGTTTACCTCCAAAATGAGAGGTTGAATTCTATATAGATTTGATTCCTGATACTAGACCCATATCCATACCCCCATATCGGATGCTACCGGTAGAGCTTAAGGATCAGTTTGAGGATCTATTAGATAAAGGTTTCATTCGCCCCAGTGTCTCACCATGGGGAGCGCCGGTGCTATTTGTAAAGAAGAAAGATGGGTCACTTAGACTATGCATTGACTATCGACAACTTAATAAGGTAACAGTGAAGAATAAATACCTCCTCCCAAGAATAAATGACCTGTTTGATCAGCTACAAGGGGCACAATGTTTCTCTAAGATAGATTTGTGATCTGGGTATCATCAATTGAGGATCTGAAAGGAAGACATACCCAAGACTGCATTTTGAACAGGATATGGACATTACTAGTTCTTGGTGATGTCGTTTGGGCTTACTAATACCCCTACGACCTTTTATGGATTTGATGAACTGAGTGTTCAAACCCTATTTGGACAAGTTTGTAGTGGTATTCATTGATGATATCTTGATCTACTCGAGGAGTCGAGAAGAGCACGAGTAGCATCTTAAGATAGTGCTCCAAACTTTGATAGAACATCGATTATATGCCAAGTTCTCTAAATGTGAGTTCTGGCTTGAAAGTGTTGCATTCTTGGAACATGTGGTATCTAAGGATGGGGTACAAGTTGATCCGAAAAAAGTCGAGGTGGTGGAAAAGTGGCCAAGGCCAATATCAGTTACGGAGATTAGAAGTTTTTTAGGTTTGGCAGGCTACTATCGTCGCTTCGTCAAGGATTTCTTGAGAATAGTCGCCCCTCTGACCAAGCTAACACATAAAGATACGAAATTTGAGTGGTCAAATGCTTGTGAGGATAGCTTTGAGAAGCTTAAGACATGTTTCACCACACCTCCAGTATTAAGTCTACCACAAGGCACAGGGGGTTATACAGTATTCTGCGATGCATCGCTGGTTGGTTTAGGGTGTGTGTTAATGCAGCATGGGAAGGTAATTGCATATGCATCGAGACAACTAAAAAGGCATGAGCAAAATTACCCCGCACAAGATTTAGAGATGGCAGCAATCGTGTTTGCCTTAAAGATTTGGAGACATTATGCTGAGACTTGCGAGATATATACGGACCACAAAAGTCTGAAATATATATTTCAGCAGAGAGATCTTAACTTGCGGCTGTTCGGTGAGGGCTGATCATGCATCAAATGCAAATAAACTTGTAGCAAAAATAAAAATAAATTGCACCTCACCTTCTCAGGATCACATTCATGCCAAATCGAGTACGAAATTAAATGAAATTGAAAGTATATGATTAGATCACTTTACCTAAATAACAAAGGTTGATGAATCCTTTGTTAAACCACCAAATCATACTTCAAAAGCTCAACCACCTCAGCCTGGTTGTTGCAAACCAAAGTTGTCCAAGGAATCCTTGTGCAGCCTCTAATGGTGATCCACACCAATGAATGAGAAAATCTTTCTTTAAGGATTGGGAGTGCTAAGCCTTAACAGCGTGCTAGCAAAAATGAGTTTCATAAACTCATAATCCACACAAAATTATGGGGCTGAACACACAAAAGAGAGTGAATGAAAAACCCTTTTTCTTCACACAAGGAATTCTAATGTGTCGTTCACTCTTTTCTTTTCAACCGTTCTCCACTTTTTGTTTGGAGGCTATAGCTACATATTTATACCTTGGATTAATTTTAAACCCTAAGTACAAAACTATATTGTAAATGCTAATTAATCCAATAATTTGAATAAACAATTTAATTAAGTCCTTTAGAAGCCCAATTAACTTAACTGTTTAATTTAATCAATTTGGCCCAATAACTTAGTTAAACAATTTCATTAATTAAGCCCAACAATTTAATTAAACAATTTTAATCAATTAGGCCCAAAGACTTAATTAAACAAATTTAATCAATTAGGCCTAATAACTTAATTGTTTAATTTAATCAATTAGGCCCAATGACTTAATTAAACAATTTAATTAATTAGGCCCAATGATTTAATTAAACAATTTAATTAATTAGGCATAACTTAATTAAACGATTTTAATCAAGTGCATGAGAAGTTCATAACTTCTAATTTGATTATGTCCAACTTAATCACCTCTCCCATTTTATTTTCAATATTCATTTTAGAGGTGTGACCCATTAGGCTTCTAACATGTTGGCAATGAACTCAATATATAATTCTTAAGTTAAACTTAGAATTAGATAAATTTAAACTACTTTAAATTTATCAAAAACCAAGTTACCTGCCTAAAGTTCATAGACCAAGATTTGGATCTAGCAATCCATTATGGCCACCCAAATGTTAGAAGAGTCAATATGGTTTGACTCAACCTTTCAGTGATCAGCCTTTCAGTGTAATTCATTCCCTCACCATATATCCTAGAGATGATAAGAGCATGGTGCGGTGTCTACTCTTATTGATCTCCATATTCGTTCTTAAAGTTTGATCATCAGCTTTATAAAGACTTATGAAACTCTTTTCATAATCTTCAAGTTGCCTTGGCCAAAGACTTCAATAAGCTAATATTAACTAAGAACAGCTAAGATATGTCCCCTGCATCACTTGGGGTGATGATTCCTATCTTGACCACTCATTTGCCTTCACATGCTTCATGCTATACCCAAAAGCATCTTGTTTTGGCATCCTTGGTTAGGTACCCGTAGAGTTTAGGGTTAAAGCATAGCACTCCACACATAAGACAATCTGGTGTCTCAAGTCTAGGAGTATTTACACAACTAACACATAAGAAGTATTGCATAGACACTTGAGTGAAATACCAAATGCACTTCTCATGGCAGGTCATGTTCAGTGAACTTGCTCTCCTAAGCAAGTACCTACATGCTAGTTCCAAGTATCTCTATTCTTCAACCTATGAGATCGGTTGCTTACTTCTCAAGTAAGGAACATAGAATGTACTAGTCTCTAGGTATCATTGATGTCCAGTCTCAATGATGCATTGACCAGGAATATTTTTGAGATTATGCTTTGATGCATAGGAATCTCATAACAGCAACCCATTACAGTTTTCTTGCAAGGCATATTAAACTCATGGACTTCATCCAATTAGACTTATAACTCATTATAATTGATGTCTTATTGATGAAGGAAAACCTCTAATCATTCAACATGAATGATATTGTTGCATGATTGGAATCAAGCCTTAACCAATCCCAATTGGCTATAGGGCTTATCCTAACAGCGACAACGCAGGTGGATGGAGTTGTTAAAGGATTATGATTGTACTATTCTTTACCATCCCGGTAAGGCAAATGTAGTGGCGAATGCCTTGAGTAGAAAATTGATGGGGGAGCCTAGCACATATCTCTATAGACAGGAGATTTTTTGTTAGGGAGATGCATAGCTTGGGAGATATGGGTGTGTATCTGGAAGTTTTTGAGGCAGATGCATTGTTAGCACATTTTTAGAGAGAGGCCTATCCTAATGGACCGAATTAAAAGAGTGCAAAGTAAAAATGAGTTTGTATCTAAGATCTTAGAGGATCCTCAGGGAAAGAAAGAAAAGATGTTTACCAAAGGCAAAGATAAAGTGTTAAGGTATGGAACTAGGCTTTATGTGCTGGATAGTGATGGATTAAGGAGAGAGATATTGGAGGAGGCACATATGGCAGCATATGTGGTACATCCAGGAGCTACAAAGATGTATCAAGATTTAAATGAGGTGTATTGGTGGGAAGGACTTAAAAAAGATGTGGTTGAGTTTGTCTCCAAGTGCCTAGTGTGTCAACAAGTTAAAGTAGAGCACCAAAGGCCTGTAGGATTATTACAGTCGTTACTAGTGTCTAAATGGAAGTGAGAGCACATTGCAATGGACTTTCTAACGGGTTTGCCTCGAACTAATGAGGGTTATGACTCGGTCTGGGTCCTAGTGGATCGATTAATGAAATCAGCTCATTTCCTTCCAATTAAAACTACATACGGAGCAGCCCAATATGCCCAGCTGTATGTAGATGAGATAATATGGTTGCACGGTACTCCTATTTCTATAGTGTCGGACAGAGGGACACAGTTCATTAGTAGATTTTGGGATAAGTTGCAAGAAGCGTTGGGCACTAAGTTAGATTTTAACACAGCTTTGCACTCCCAGGCTGATGGACAGTCTGAATGGATAATACAGACGTTGGAAGATATGTTGAGGGCATGTGTAATAAACCTTGGAGTCAAATGGGATCGGTATTTACCCTTAGTAGAATTTGCTTACAATAATAGTTTCCAAACTAGCATCCAAATGGCACCATTTGAAGCATTATATGGACGAAGGTGCAGGTCACCCATTGGATGGATAGAGGTGGGGGAAAGGAAACTTTTGGGGCTTGAGTTAGTGCAGGATGCCACCGATAAAAGACGTATGATTCGCAAAATGATGCTTACAGTACAAAGTAGGCAAAAGTCCTATGCTGATAACCGACAGAGGGGCTTGGAGTTTCAAGTGGGAGATCATGTATTTTTAAAGGTCACCAACCAAAGGGGTAATGAGATTTTTGGAAGAAAGAAAAATTAAGTCCTCGATATATAGGACCCTTCGAGATCTTAGAAAGGGTCGGAGCAGTGGCATATCGATTGGCATTACCGCCAAACTTTTCGAACATTCACCCCGTGTTCCATGTGTCGATGTTGAGGAAGTATAATCCGAATCCTTCACATGTAATATGGTATGAAACCATTCAGTTGCAAGACAATTTAACTTATGAGAAACAACCGATAGCTATTCTTGATAGACAAGTCAAAAAACTTCGATCAAAAGAGGTGGCCTCAGTAAAAGTGCTATGGCGGAATCACACTAGTGAAGAGGTAACATGGGAAACTGAGAAGGAGATGCGGACAAAGTATCCACACCTCTTTGATACATAAAGGTAAGTTACCTTATAGTTGAATTTAAATTCGGGGACCCAATTTCTATTAGTGGGGGAGAATGTGAGGCCTCGACCTCTATAGACCTGTAGATAAAATGCTTGTACACTTGAAACACCTCGAAAAAATTTTCAAAGGTCGGTAATGTACCTAGTGGTACAACCAAGTTGATTTAAGCCTAGAACTAGCTCAAATAGAAATTCTAAGATGAATTTGAGAATTTTAAAACCCCCAAAATGACTAAAAATGGTGATTCAGAGTTCGAGGTCTGATTTGGAGTCAATCGAGAATATTGACTATGCAGAGGCAAAATGGTCATTTTGCCACCCAAGGTTGAGATTTGGATGTTGAATGAAATTTTGATCAAGATTGATCATTTGGAGTATAATTTCAGGTTTAGAAGTGAAAATTTTATTTTCGGTAATTTTTCAGAACATAAAGGCAAAATAGTCATTTTGCCACCTCGATGGCAAAATTATAATTTTCACCACCCAACACTTATCAAATTTATGAATTTTGCTCATTTTTGGTGTGGATAAATATGGCATTTTAAGTGGTGGAGAAATAAAGTTTAAAGGATAATTATTTAAATAATGGACCAATGAAATTGTGACAAGTGTCAAGCTTTGAATTTTTTATTATTTAACTTAAAAATCAGCCCATATCTTCTCATTACACTTCTCATATTCGGCCAAACAAGAGGAAAGGAAAATAAGAAAGAAACAAAACCTAGGAGGAGAAATTCAAAGGGAAATCATGGAAATTCAAGCAATCAAGTGGAAAAAGGTAAGATTTTTCAATTTTTGCTTGAGATCTACATTACCCATGCATTTCTTTTCATTTTCTATGGTTGAGAAGTAAGTTTGCAAAGGGGTATCATGGCTGATCGAATATGGGGGAAGGGATTTGGTGCTTGAATTTAGTTAGATTTCCTGTTAGATTAGTATTTTTAGTTGATTAGTGATGTGTGGCATGAAAATCAAGTGAGAAAATTTCATGCTCTTGGAACCCCTTCATAGGCCGAATTCTCTATGTGGGATATTGATGTTGAATTTGATTTTATTTTAAGTGAATTGGTTGAAAATTAATGATTTATGGTGTAAGAGTCAAGTATGAAAAATTTCATGGTTGATGCATCACCATGGCTGAATTTTTCCAAAAGACAATGTGAGGCTGAAATTGCAATATTTCATGTTATTTGATTAGCATTTGATGAATTGAAGAATTAAATGAGAAATGGAAATTATTTGGAGTTAATTGGATGTGTTGGCCGATTTACTGGATGATAAATTGAATGAGGCCAATACCATGTTATTTAGGTATACAAATGAAATTATATTGAATTATGTGTCGTGCACTATGAATAGGTGGTGAACCCTAAAACAAAGGCAAAGGCATTGTGTCAGAGGGCAGAGAATAGGAGCATTTCGAACTCCTAATACTGTAAGTGAATTTGCATTTTAAAATTGTTTTGGGAATGTGAATGTGAATGTGTTTGAATAAAATGTTTGAATGATTTTACTCAACTTTTCTTTAAAAAGAACGGGTACCATGGGAACAACCTTTTTGGCGAAATATTTTGTGATGTGGAACATGATTGTGATAAATCTATGTATCTCCATATGATGCTGATATGTATTAATAATCAATTTTTGCGAAATTGATGTAACCGTGTGTGTGCGGAGTGGGCAGTATACATGCCGGTTGAAGGACAATGATGTGATGATTACGACCATACGTGTGCGGAGTGGTTAGTGCCCATGTCGATTGAATGACAATAATGTGATGATTACGACCGTGAGTGTGCAGACTGGGCAGTGCACATGTCGGTTGAATGACGATGATGTGATAATTATGACCGTGCATGTGCAGAGTGGGTAGTGCAATGCCGGTAATGATGTATGAGTAGTGGGTGCACCAGAGTGAATGAAAATGGAATGGTGGATGAAATTGCACGTGATTATATATATGTATATATATGTGTGTGAATTCAAGAACCCTCTACCTCATTGCAAATTGATTTGAATTAAGGAAACAAGGGTTTTAATGTTAGCTAGATCAAAATTGTCTCAATTCCAATCAATGCATCATGGTTATCAAATTTCCTAGCTATTATTGCTTGTTCCCTTCTAATGTTCGTTCACTGAGTTTCGTACTCATAGTTTTAAAAATTCATGTTTTCAGATCACAAGATTGTTGGATCCTAGTTAAGGAGTCCTCATAGTTCGTCTCCTGGGTAGGTGTTTGGCATTCAATAGCTACCTTTTTCGTAGTCCTCCACTGGAAGTCACAGGTCCTTTTGTTGTGAATATGTTCATGTAATGTTAATTGCTGAATTACATGTTTTGAAATGTATATGTATATTTAATCGATATTGCCATCGTGAGTTGGCTATTTTCACACCGGTCGAAAATACGCGTGGACGCATTGGTTGACAAATGAAAAGTAAATTAAAAAGGGGATAGGCTTGCTTGGGCTTGGTGAGGTATGCTCATTGGGCTCATGCATTGGTCATGGCCCGAAATTGGGCTGTGACAATTGAATTTTTCTCTTCCCTTATGAAGAAGAAACCATGTGATATGTCCAAGTTTAATGCTTCTTTGATTCCTGCTATTTTATTTGATAATGATAACCTTGGTTGATGTGTAGTACCTTCAATTGAGGAATTTAAAGAGGCAGTCTTCAATATAAACAAGGATAGTGTGGCGGGCCCTGATGGTTTCTCCTCATATTTCTATCAACAATGTTGGGACATTATGGTAAAGGACTTATTAGAGGCAATGGTTGATTTTTTTCATGGTATGGAACTCCTAAGGGGATTAACATCAACAACAATTGTTTTGCTACCTAAGAACAACAATGCCTCGAAATGAAGTGATTTCAGACCGATTAGTCTTTGTAATGTCTTTAATAAAATCATTACCAAGATTTTGGCTATCCAGCTCACAAAGGTGCTTCCTTCTATCATCACTGATAACCAAAGTGGTTTTATAGGAGGTCGATTGATGAGCGACAATATCCTACTAGCCAAAGAACTGATAGGGAATATTGACTAAAAGTCAAAGGGTGGAAACTTAGCCCTCAAATTGGACATGATGAAGGCGTATGATCGGCTGGATTGGAACTTCCTTTATAGAATGCTACAGCAATTTGGATTTAATTCTCAATGGATTGATATGGTTCGTCGTTGTATCTCTAATTGTCGGTTCTCTTTGTTGGTCAATGGTGGGGTTGTGGGCTATTTTAAGTCAGAAAGAGGACTCAGACAAGGTGATTCCATTTCCCCACTCCTATTTATTCTAGCGGCAGAATATCTTTTTCGAGGGTTGAATGCTTTGTTCGCTCAATATCCATCTCTTCAGTACTCTTCTGGTTGCTCCATGCTAGTTAGCCATTTAGTATTTGCTGATGATATTATTATTTTCACTAATGGCGCAAAAACTTCCTTGTAGAAAATTCTAACTTTCCTGCAAGAATACAAGGAGATTTCTGGGTAGCGAATAAACCATTCCAAGAATTGTTTCATCACACATCGAAATGTAGCAGTTTCATACAAACAAATTATCTCTCAAGCTACGGGTTTTGCCCATAATTTCCTACCTATCACATATTTGGGGGTGCCTCTACATAAAGGACCTAAAATGGTAATGTTATTTGATGAACTGGTAGAAAAGATCTGGAAGAGAATAGAAGGATGGGATAATAAAATCTTATCACCAGGGGGGCGAATAACTTTACTACGAAGTGTACTATCATCCTTTCCTATCTATCTGCTTCAGGTCCTTAAACCCCCTATTTGTGTTATTGAAAAATTGACAGAATGTTCAATAGTTTCTTGTGGGAAGGTTCAGCAGGTGTTAGACATATCCACTAGAGTGCATGGCATAGGACCACCCTTCTATCTGGGGAGGGAGGATTGGACATTCGAGGCTTAAGGGATATATTTGAGGCCTTTAGCATGAAACTGTGGTGGAGGTTTATGTCTTGTAACAGCATATGGACACGATTTATGCGGATTAAATACTGCACCGGCCAAATTCTGAGGTATGTTTAGCCGAAACTTCATGACTCACAAACATGGAAAAGGATGAGAGCCAGTTGCCTAACTATAGAACAACACATTAGGTGGCGAATTGGTAAGAGTGAACTATTTTTTTGGCATGATTGCTGGATGGGTGAAGCACCCTTGGTTAATCGATTTCCATCATTTGCATCATTTATGACAAAAGTTTCCTATTTTTATAATGATGATAAATGGGATATGAATGAGCTGAACAATGTCTTGCCGGATGACGTGGTAGAGGAAATTCTAAAAATTTTGATTGATCCTTCCAGTGATGATAGGGCATACTAGGTTTCTACCTCAGATGGGCTTTTCACTACTAAGTCTGCATGGGAGATAATTAGACATCGCCATACGGTGAATCCTATGTTTAATTTAATTTGGCATAAAAGTATTCCTTTTACTATCTCATTCTTTCTTTGGAGGCTGCTACAGGACTAGATCCCAATTGACTTGTGATTGAAAACCAAGGGGTTCCAATTAGCTTTAAAGTGCCAACACTGTAACTCAGAAGAGTCCCTCTTGCATGTCATGTGGGAATGCCCAGTGGCCACACAGGTTTGGAATTACTTTGCAAAATTTTTCCAAATTAACATTATTCACCCCCAAACTGCTTATCAAATTATATGGGCATGGTTTTACTCCGGTGACTACACGAGCAAAGGGCACATATGCACATTAATGCTTTTATTCATTTTTTGGTTCTTATGGGTTGAAAGGAATGATGCGAAACATACGAACCTCGATATGTATCCTAACAGAGTGGTGTGGAGAGTACTAAAAGTAGTCCACCAATTATTTCATGGGAAGCAAAAACATCGGTGGCAATGGAGGGGGGACTTACAAATTGCTCAAGCATGGGGGATGATATTTCAGCAGGCAACCCCACATCTGCCAAAAATATTCTCTTGGCACAAACCATCAGTAGGTGAGTTTAAGTTGAATGTTGACGGTAGCTCAAAGCATAATCTTCATAATGCTGCAGGAGGTGGACTTCTCCGTGATCATACAAGTACCATGATTTTTGGGTTCTCTGAAAATTTTGGTCCCCATAATTCATTACAGGCAAAATTGCTGGCACTATACAGAGGCTTGCAAAAGTAATGGTACAAATGCTACAAGAGGACCACTAGGGATCCTCTAGGACTAGTTATTTTCTTACTTCCATTCGAAGATGTTTGAGGGGTATCTCTTATCAAATTTCACATATCCATAGAGAAGGCAACCAGGCTGCAGACTATCTCTCAAATCAGAGACATACACACCAGAACCTATAAGTGTTTTCACAAGCAGAAGGTCAACTCAGAAGTATTCTTAGACTAGATAAAGTTAGATTAGCTTATGATCGTTTTAAAAGAATGTAAAGGAGTAGTACTCATAGTTTATCTTTGTGTTCTTTATTTAGTAAACATCATAGAATTTTGTAATATGGAAGTGTTTCAAATTTATGACGATAGTAAAGAACATGTTCATAAAATGAAACATTCCATTCTAGTTACTTTTCTTGATATTTCTCGAGCTCATGTAACTTTGGAGGTTCAGTTTATGTCCCCCTCCTTTTTGTACTTTATTTTTATGATTATTAATAAAACATTTACAAGGTAGCTGGGCCCTGCGAGAACTTCCAGTATAAAAAAAACAAACCCTTTTCATCCATCATAGATCTTGAAAACATTTTTGATAGTTCTAAAAGTTTTGAAAGCTCTTATAATACTCATAGCACTTGCATACATACTCATAACATATTTTGTATTTCTTTTGTATATGCAACATTTGCCATCTTTTGTATATGGCTTAAAATTCAATGAAATCTATCTCTTGTATGCTGCAATGCTTTGGTGTATATGGTTTGATATTTATTGAAATTTCTCTTTTCTCCATTCAGTTTAGTCAATGCTTATTCGCCATCTACTTATGCCTACTTGATTACTTGGTTTCTTGTGCTACTAATCTTCTTGTGTTTCCTTGAGCTTTAAAATTGCTTTATACTATGTTTTCCCTTTCTTTTTGATATAACAAAAAAAGGGAAAATATTTTGAGTAAATTTGCTAGCTTTCTTGATTTTCCATGGCTGGATGAATATTGAAAATGTTTTTAAATTTTCTCAAACGTTTTGAAAGGTGAATACAAATTCAAGGGGAGTTCTTCACAAGTTAGCTTTTAATTTTGTTATATCAAAAAGAGGGAGATTCTTAGCTTTCAAAATGACAAAACTAAATGATCTAAATATGCTTTGAAACTAAATGATAATTATTTTGAACTTGAAGAACAATCCTCAAAGTGTTTTGAAGTTGTTTATGAAAAGAAAAATCTATTTGAACACTTTGAACCTCAAATTCTAGTTGATAGAATCAACTTCTCAAAATGTAGCATTGATTCTTTGCAAAATATAAAGTAATATTTCTTCTTCAATATAGGAAGAATCAATCTCTTTAAAAAGGAAACATCGATTCTTGAAGATATAGAAGTTACTGGAAGAACAAGAATCGATTTCAAAAGAAACAAAGGTTGATTGTTGAGAAATCTGAAGCAATATGGAAAACATTTAGAAGAGCAAGAATCGACTTCTCAAATATCAAGTGATCAATTCTCAAAGTTGCAAAAACAAAAATCAAAAACTTATTGAAGAAAAAAAAATAGAGAAAAAGAAAAGAATGGAGCAAGAAAAAGGCAAATTTGAATTTTCATTTTGGCACCCAACTGATGAAAAAAACCCATTTCTCAAAATTGTGATGATCGATTTTCACAAAACATAATGCCCTGGACTTGAAATGAGACAAGAAGAATCAACTATTCAAGAATGCAATGATCGATTCTTGAAAAATAGAAAACTTCAAACCTTAATTGAGGCAAAAAGAAATGATATCATAAGAGTAGAAAGATCAATTCTCAAGAAACAAAAAAGCTTAAGTTATGAAAAAATCGATATCTCACACATCTATTGATTTCATTCCAATGAGTAGAAATTCAAAGGCACTATAAATACCTTCCTAAAGGATGTCATTTGAGAGAAAAAACACTTGAGTAATAAGAAAAGTGAAAGAGAAAATCATTCCAAGAAAAGAATAAAGTTGAGATTTTTAAAGTTCACACATTTTCTATTTTTACTACAAATTCTCAAAATAGAGCCTCCATATTTGAGCTTACTTTCTTTGAAGATCCTCATTTTCTTTGTACCTAACTTAACTCATGTCAAGCCCAGCTCTATAATATACCTGCCATGTCATTCATGTACTTGATAGCATGTCTGCATATTTAGATGCCTTGAAAAATCGTTAAAAGTCGGTATCGTACCTAGTGGTATAATTAAGTCGATTAAAGCATCGAACTAGTCCAACTAGAGATTTTAGGATCTATTTGAGAGTTATTGAACCTTATACTGTCTTAATATGGTAATTCGGAGTTCGAGGATTGATTTGGAGTCCAATTGGGAATTTTCATAACTAGGGGCAAAATGGTCATTTTGCCACCTGAGGGCAAAATTGGAATGTTGGATAAAATTTTTGAACAAGTTTGACTATTTGGAACATAATTTGAATTTGAGAAGTGAAAATTTTCAATTCCAACATTTTTCTGAGCATAAGGGCAAAACAGTCATTTCACGTGTCCTCGAGGATGAAATTGGAATTTTTGAAATCCTACACCACTATGACACTTATCATGCTCATGAATTTCACCTAGTATCATTTTATATCTTGGATGATTAAGGAATTATATGTTGTGGAGAGAGAATGCTTAATAGTTAAGTATTTAAACATGGACCAATCATATGGTGACATGTGTCAAGCCTTGATTATTTTATCATTTCCTTTATAAACCAGCACAACCCCACCCCATTTCACTTCTTCATGGTCAGCCAAACCAAAGAAAAGAGAGAAAAGAAGAAAAACAAACCCTAAGGCAAAAATTTCAAGAGAAATTCATCAATTCTTGAAAAACAACGAGATTTGAGGTAAGATTTTACGATTTTAGCCTAAGATCTACCTCCCCCATGCTTTCTTTTTCATTTTCCATGGTTGAAACTCAAGTATTCATGAAGGAATTCTTCATGGCCGAACATAGGGGGAGAGGTTTTAATGGTGGATTTTGTTAGATTTCATGCTAGATAGGTGTTTTTATTTGTTTTGTGATGTTCTGTATGAAAAAATAAGCAAGAAAATTACATGCTCTTCAAAAACCCTCTTTGGCCGAATTCCATAGGTGATATGTTGATGATGAATCTTATCATATTTCATGTTATTTAGCTCGTATTTAATGATTTATGGTATCGGATATCGACAACAGTTATCAAAAAGTATAGTTCCTTTAGTAAATGATTTGAATGACAACAAGGAAATCATAGTAAATGGACTTAGATTTGATTTCTAATGATATATACGGACTTATTGGACTGTGTTGACACTGATTAGCACATTAGTTTGAAATTGGAATGAATTTTGGATATGATGAATTAAGTCACAATCAAGTTCATTGAGGTACTTTGGGTGTATTTGGAATACTGGGAGTGTAATGAATATATTTGGAGATTGAATTGGATGTTTTGGTTAATTCACCAATGTATAGTTCGAGTTAGGTCAAATACCATTTCACTCTGATAACGATTGAACCTACGTAGAACATTATCCTTAAGTGGTTATTCAAACGTTTCTCATTCAATCTCATGCATTGATATAGAGCTTGAAATAGTTTTACAACAGTTTGGCACAAATGTATTGAATTATGTGTTGTGTATTATGTATAGGTGGTGAGCCTTCTGATAAGGCAAGGATATCGCACCCGAGGACCAGAAATAGGAGTACTCTAACTCCCGTTATAGTGAGTAAACAGAGTATCATCTTAACTATCTAAAGTAGTTTATACTTGTTTTTCTGATTTCAAAGAATTATGAACTTAAACTATGAATTATGATGTTTTATAATTTGTGTTGGTTAAATGAAATATGACTTATAAATTGTTTTGAAATTTATTTTTGATTTTGGAAATTGAGTAAGTGGAGACTGTATACGTACAATTGATATATGGTTTGAATTGATGGCTTATGATAATGTGATGGCATGAATAGCTGGATTTGTGGTTTTGTGGAATATATGAACTGTTTGTTTTATCCTAACAGGCTGGATAATGTTATATTAGCCATGTCATGCTATCGAAATTTTATTGATTTGGTGGGTTATTTGATTAGCTTACTGTAGTGGGCGGGTTTTCGTGGACCAGCCTATGAGAAGGGCACGGTAAACCCCGTTATATTCTACCTTGGTACGAGAGGCGCAGAGGGTTTCTCCTAAGGTAGATGTCTAGAGTTCACTTCACGCCGAACCACCACGTGAGGGTGAAACTTAGCCAACGCCAAGGAACGGCTATGTTTTTAAAACGTAAAAACATGTTTTATGTGTAAATGTTGTTTTAACAGCCTTGGCGGACTTGGTTGGATACCTCGGGTCAAGGTGTCATTAAGTATGAGTTTTAGCACGAGCCAAGTTTTTAAGAGAGTCATAAGCCTAGTTGATTATTTTGATGAAATGTAATTGTTTTATATGGGTTGAAATGAGTTTAATGTTATGAATCATATTATGATGAAATGTTTTAATTGTCACCATTTACTCGACTTTAGATCTTATAGACGATCTTTGCTTACTCATTGGGTTTATAAAAACTCACCACCCTTCTTTCCACCCCTTTCAAGCTCAGGATAGTTTGTAGGTAGCTGATTTAGTCAAGGGTTTGCTGTTGGATTTGCAACCTTCAAAATCGTAGGCATACAATATTGTTTCTTTTTGCTATTTTGGGGCTCACATGTCATTGTAGAATATTTTGTATACCATGGCTGCGTGTGCCATTATATACATGAATTTATTTTGTTATTACGCTACATAAATTGCTTACGTAGTATTCTATAAATATTGTTTTATGTGAAAATAGAATATTTTATTAAATATTTTTAATTAGTCTAATTAGCTATAATTTTACTTTAAATGGATGATTTAGACAACCAAACTTATTTTTTGATATGAAACGTATGTTTGTCATCTATATACTATAATTTTAGCAGGTTTCGAAATTTTTGGGTAAATTGACCAAAATACCCCTGTGAGGTAGAAATTACTTTTTGATTGTTTTTTATTTGAAAATACTATAAATTCCTTTTAAATGTGATATTTAGTAACTGTTGCTCACAGGAGAAGCGGAAAACTGATGTTAGAGCCTTGCGAGGTTTCGGTTGACATTTCAGGTAAGGTATGTCTATCGGGACATCGCGACGGTTGTCACGGGCTCGAAAGGAGTACCGGGTCGTGACAACTCATCAACCTTTTGAAGTCTTAAGCTTTGTAAGAATCCACTGTTGTAAGGTTATACCTCCATTGAAAAAGGTAGTGTAATGTTAAACCGCCATAGTAAAATGTAAAGAAAGGTTATACCTCCTTTGGAAAAGGTAGTGCAAGGTTATACCTCCTTTAGAAATGGTAGTGAATGTGTCAAGCCTAGCCCTAAAATACTTGCCATGCCATACATGTGATGGACAACATGTTTGCATACTTGGAAAGCCCCGAAAAATCATCAAAAGGTGATAGTGTACCTAGTGGCACAACTAAGCGAAATTAAGCCTCGAACGAGTTAAAATAGGGCTTTTAAGATGAAATTGAGAATTTCAAATTTCAGGAATGACTTAAAATGGTGATTCGAAGTTCGAGGACTGATTTGGAGTCAAACTGGAATTTTCATGGTCTAAGGGCAAAACGGTCATTTTGCCACTCGAGGATAACATGGGAATTTTTAGAAAAGATTTTGGCCACATTTGACTAATATTGATCATTTGGAGTATAATTTGAGGTTGAGAAGTGAAAAAAATTGTGATCCCGATATTTTCGAAGCATAGGGGCAAAATCCTCATTTTGCCACCCAGGGGCAAAATGGTAATTTTACACCACCAACACTTGTCATGATCATAGAATTCATCCATTAACAATTTATGTGGAGGAGAATTAAAGTGTTCTATGTGGTGGTGAATTAAAGATTTAAATGATAAGTATTTAACTTATGGACCAATAATAAAATGACATGTGGCAAGTTTAGATTATTTTATTATTTAGCTATAAAAATCAGCCCACACCATCCCATTTTCTTCACCATGGTCGGCCAAACAAGAACAAAAGAGGGAAAGAAAGAAAAGAAACCCTAGGAGGAAAAAAATTTAAAAAAAAGTATGGAAAATTCAAGGAAACAACTGAAAAAGGTAAAATTTATCAATTTAAGCTTGAAATCTATCTTTCTTAAGCATTTCTCCTTATTTTCCATGGTTGAATTACATGTTTTCATAGTGGGTTCATGGCTGGCTAAATGAGTATAGAGAGAATTTGATGTTGGAATTGAGTTGATTTTAAGATATATTAGTGATTTTAGTTAGTTTATCATGTTTTGAAGCAAAACAATAAGAAAAAAATTCATTTTCCCCATCACCCATCATTGGCCGAATTTTACATGTAGTGTAGGAATGGTGGATTTGATTTTCTTGCAAATGAATTGGTTAAGAAATGATGATTCATGGTGAGAAAATTAAGTAGGAAAAATTTAGTGTTGATGCCCCACCATGGTCGAAATTCCCAAGAAGAAATGCGAAGATGGTTTTGTTAGATTTTGTGTTATTTAACTTGTGTTTGGTGATTTGAAGTATTGGAAAAGAAATGGAGCTATTTGGAGTTAAACCGGACGCGTTGGCCAATTAAACGAACGAAAGACCAAAGTAGGCCAACACTACATTTAGACAATATCCGGACAGTTTCCATTCCATATCATGCATTAGTATAGAGCCTGAAATAGAATTATACGATGTGACACAATATATTGAATTATCTGTCATGAATTGTATATAGGTGGTGAGCATTCTGAAAAAAGTACAGAGATTGTACCCAAAGACCGAGACTATGAATACATCGACTCTTAATACTGTGAGTAACCTTACTATCATCTTAATTATCTAAAGTAGGTTTTTATCCGATTTTGTGATTTTATAGAAAATTAGTTTAAATGGAAAAATCTTTATGTTTTATAAACAAAATGTGATTTAAAGAAATGAATTTTATGAATTTTTCATAAATTAAATGATGATTTTGGAAAATAGAGTTGTAAGACCCTGTCATGCTCGATTAAAAGACGGTATTGTACTAAGTGGTACAACCAAGTTAAATCGAGCCTTGAACTAGTTCAAATAGAAATTCTAAGACGAATTTGAAAATTTTAAAATCCACAGAATGACTTAGAATAGTGATTCGGAGTTCACGGTCCAGTTTGGAGTCAATCGAGAAAATTGACCGATTAGGGACAAAACGGTCATTTTGGCATTTGATGATAAAATGGAGATTTTTAGCCAAGATTTATCACATTTGACCAAGAATAATTATATGAAATATAATTATGATTATTGGAGTATAAAATAATCTTTAGCAGTGAAAAATTGTGATTCTCGATATTTTTGAAGCACAAGGGCAAAATGGTAATTTTACCACTAGAGACCAAATAGGAATTTTTTTGAAAATATTTTTGCCCCATTTGATTAAAATTGATCAATATTGGTGTTATTTGAGGCTAGAAAGTGAAAATAATGTAATTCCGGTACATTTTGGAGTATAGGGGTAAAATCGTAATTTTACTATCTCGGGGGCAAAACAGTAATTTTCCACCACCAGAACATTTTTTTCCAGCCATGGTCATCTTTTATTCACATCTTGACTTTCACTAATCATGTGGTGGAAAGGATTGAGAAGAAAAGGTCAAAAAAGTAAAAAAAAAATGGGTAAATAAGCATGTGACACGTGGCATCTTGATTATTTTATCATTTTCTATAAAAATCAGCCCATTAAATCCCTAATTTCCTCACCATATTCGGCCTAAGCAACCAGCAACAAGAACAAAGGAAGAACAAAGGGAAAAACAAGAAAACCTAGGTGGAAAATCAAAGAAAAAGTGAAGAAATCAAGGAAACAAGCTAGGTAAGTTAGAAATTCTTTAATTCTCCTTGATACCTAGCTAACCTATGCTTTTGTTCTTGATTTCCATGGATGAATATTGAGTTATAATGATGAATTCAATTCTGAAAAATGGGTATGGAAGAGGAATTAATGTTAGATTGGCTTGATTCTAGACTATGTCAGTATTTAGAGATAGGTTAGCATGTTAGTAAACAAAACCGTAAGAAAAAACTTGATTTTCCCCATGAATCTTTCAAGGCCGAATATCATAGGTTGTGTTTGGAAAATGAAATGATTTCGTTTGAAATGAAATGAGTTAGAAAATGACAATTTAAGGTGAAAAAGTTAAGTAGAAAAAATTATAGTGCTAATGCACTGTAATGGCTAAATTTTTTCATGAAGAAATGGAAAAGTTTTAATGCTGGAATTGGCACTGTTTAAATGGTATGTGGTGAATCAAGGTATTAGAAACAGAATGGTGCAATTTGGAATCAAATCGGACGCATTGGCCAATTTATCGGGTAATCGGCCGAATTAGGTCAACACCGCGTTTAAACGATTGACCTAGTATTCTATGCATCCGTATAGAAATTAGGTTAATTTTATACCTAATTAACACAAATATAATAAATTCCCTAATTTTATTCTATGTCAACATGGTGAGACGTCCGAAAAAGGCAAAGGAATCGCGCTTGAGGACTATTAATCCGAGTGCACCCAGAATCTGGATTTTCGACACTGTGAGTGAATTTGCATTTCAAATTATTTTGGGAAATGTACGTGTATTGAAATGGATAATCTGAATGATTTTATCCTAATTTCTTAAAATACATGCCTAGAAACAAGCCTTTGATAAAAATGTTTTGATGTGTGAATTGTGATATGCATAAAGGCTTAAATTCATGTGCTTTCTAATATGCTGCTATATATGTGTTGATGTGTGATATGTATTGACAAATAATATTGTGTGATAATTATAACCGTACATGTGCACGATGTGGGGGAGCACATGTCGGTAATGATGGATGCAGAATTTATGGAGAATGATATTGCTTATGCACGATGTGGGGGGGATGCACATGATAACTAGCTATGTGCATGATGTGGGGGAATGCAGACAATAACTCCAGCTATGTACGCGATGTGGGGGTTGCACATGAGCTGGTGAGATAGTGGTGATATTGTATTCATCTGTGTGTATGAGTATGAAATTGAACACTCCTTCATTGTAAATTAATTTGAGTTCAGGGAAGGGGTTTGATACTAAATTGGATCAAAATGGTTTTGTTCCAAATGTGTGCATCATGGTTTAAAATCCTTCTTGGATATTATTGCTTGTTTCCACCTAATGTTCACTCACTGAGTATTGTACTCAACATTCTCAAAAATTCATGTTTTCAGATCAAGAGATTGTAGATTCCTAGATCGCGGGATCACTGTAGTTCATCTCATGGTAGGTGTCCGGCATTCAATAGTTGCTCGTTTTTCTTGTAATTTCTCTACTGGAAGTCATGGGCCTTTTGTATTGTGGTTAGATACATGTAATGTACATTGTCAAAGTTTATGTTTGACTGGTATGTATGTACATATTTTATCTATAATGCCATTGGGAATTGGCTTTGTGTGCACTGGGTGCATTGCGTGTGGATGATTCGCACGATCATACGTGGAGTAAAATAAATGAAAATAGGCTTGCTTGGGCTTAGTGAGCTATGCTCATTGGGCTCTTACACCGATCATGGCCTGGGAATTGGGTCGTGACAAGAGTAATTGGAGATTGTTTATTTGTTGTGTCATAAATTGTGTTTAAATGGAATGGCTTATGGCAATATGTGAGGATGAATGGCTAAACTAGTTTTTGTGTTGGAATTATATGTATTGTGTATTCAGCCTTGAGAGGCTAGGTTGCAATAAATTGCCATGTCATGCAGTTGAAATTTTATGAATCTGGTGGTAGATAAAATAATCCCTACAGTGGAGGGTTCTGTGGACCAGCCTATGAGAGGGGGTATAGAATCAGATGTGTCTTACCTCAATCGGAGAGCCGTGTGAAGGGTATCTTTTAAGGTAAAGTTTGAGTGCACCTCACGCAGACCACCACGTGAGTGTGAGACTCAGCCAACGCCAAGGAATGGCTATATTTTCAGATGTAAAAATGTGTTTATGTGTATATGACACTTAATACCCTTGGCGGTCTTGGTTAGAATAATTTTGGCAAGAACCAAGTTATCAGAACTTCATAAGCCAAGTTGATAAATTAAGTAAACTGAATATCCATATTAATTATTCGAGTAAAATGATTCTATTTTACTCGATTGAAATGAGTTGAGATAAGATGAACTGTAATACGAAGAACGAATTTGAATTTGTCTCCATTTACTCGACTTTAGATATTTTTGGTAATATCTATTTACTCACTGAGATTTTATAATCTCGCCACCCTCTTTTCCTCACATTTCAGGCTCAAGATTGACTGTGGATAGTCGATCACGTCGAGAAATAATCTCAAAGTTGCATCCCTAAAAAGCAAAGGATTACAAACTTATTCATTTTTGGTCATCTAGGGGCCCACGTGTCATTGTAAATGTAATTGTGCACTCTGTTTATCTGTAACACAATATGTATGATTTTATTTTGCTTTTACGCTACAAAAATTATTTACCGATATTTCTATAAAAATTATTTTATAAGAAGTTAGAATATTTTATTTAATATTTTATTTTATTCTAAAGGTTATAATTTTACTTTAAATGAAGTTTTAGACATTTAAATTTATTTTTGGTTATGAAATTATGTGTTTTCCACTTATATACTACATTTTATCTATTTTTCTGAAATTTTCATGAAAAGTGACGAAAATACCCATGTGTAGTAGAAATTTCTTTTTAACTGTTTTTAAACAAAAAATGGTCTATATCCTTTTAAAACATGATTTTAGTAATTGTTGCTCACAGAGAAAGTGGAAATACTGATGAGAAAGCATTGCGAGGTTTCAATGGATATTCCTGGTAAAGAATGTCTATCGAAGCTTCACGGCGGTTGTCACGGGCTCGAAAGGAGTACCGAGTCGTGACAGAATGATTATACCTTTACTGTAAAAGGTAGCATATGGTGATACCTCCATTAGAGAAGGTAATGAATAGCTATACCTCCGTTAGAAATGGTAAAATGGTTATGCTTGGTCCACAAAAGGTAGTAACTTGTAAAAGTTGTGCTTGAACCTAATTTAGAAGGCAGTATTTAGTGGATTCAAACTTCTTGTACTATCAAGGGAAATGATGTAGGCTTTAAGGGTCGAACCTCTATAAAAATCATGGATGAGTATTTTCATTTCCTTCATCCTCACAACTGGCTCCATAATTTATTTTTATGAACTCTCACACTCTGTAACGCCCTGTACCCTCTTATAGAATCCAATACGACCTTATCAATAGGACAAGGGTCAATTGAAGCTAAATGAAGTGCAAAAGAATAGTGACGGGTGCAAGGAGTATTTTGGAATAAAATATTCTACATGTGAGAAGATAATATTAAAATAATAATATTTTGTCAAGGATGAGTTAGCAAAGTTAAAAGGCAATTTGGAAGTGAAGCGGGGCAGAGTGAGACACTTTGGGACTTAAGAAGACAAGTGGAGAATTTTAGAATAAATAATATTTTATTAATAAAATAATATTAAAATAATCCAATGTCGGAATAGGTCATATCTTGCGAGAAATGGGTTAAGTCTAAGTAAGGGAGACTAAAAATAAATTTTTTGGATGACATGAATAAACTAATATTTTATTCATTTATATTATATTATATTATTTAGATAAAGAAATTATTAGTCACATGCAAAATTGGATGAAAAGAAAATAATTAGTCATGGAAAATGAGGTTATGTTGAAGATTGGCACATGCATGTGACAATATTATTACATGCAAAAGATGGCATATAAAGGTGTAATCTTAATAGGGAACATGTGAGACCCCCACCATGTGACAAATAAAAAGGAAAAAGACAAATGCACAAGGTGAAATATGCATGTGACTTTACTAGTTAAAGAAATCATGATGAATTTTTGCATGAAGGACACTTCGTGGCAATGTTGGACTAAAAGAAAGGATATATATATATATATATATATATATATATGCATGTAATGTTATTGGCTAAATAGGAGGCCAAATGAGAAATAATGTGGGAGAATGCATGAAAGGCTATTAGACATAAGTAAGGTGGATGAAATGGAAATGCATTAAGAATGTGTGAAGATAGATTAAAGAATGGAAAGATAACAAAGAATGGATATTTAACCAATAAAATGAAGAGAACATTGGTGCATGAAGAATCATTAGGTGGCAAGGTGGTCTAATAAGAAATTAAAGAAACAAAACTAAGAAATAACAAAAAAAAAAGGGAAAAAAGCAATGAAGGCTTTAGGAAACTTGGGCAAACCATGCCTTTAAAAGAAAAAGAAAGGAAAGAAATGGCCTTGTAAATTTCACCCACATGGTAGAAAAAAAAAAGAAAAAAGAGGAGAGATTTAATTAAAGGCTCAGTTTTAAAGAAAACCTAAGGCAACCTCGAAGATTTCATTCCTTTTACCTTGTTGAGATTGGATAATTTCACCATCCAAAAAGAGATTTGAAACTTGGAAAAGGATGTGTGGCTCGGTTTTGTGATTCAAGTAAGGAAAAGGTAAGAGAATGGCTTTAGTTTGAATGTATCCTTGGAAATTCGGATTGGTAATATTGGGTTGTGTTTGTGGCAGCAAAGATTTCTAAGGTTTGAAGAATATGGATGCATGCATGCCATTGATCCTTGGTTAGACAACGGATTTAAGATAAAAGGAAAAAAGGGTAAATTGTTCTTAACCTTTGAATTCGTAAATGGTGTAAAAATGTGGGTGTTAATTGATAGATTTATGTGTGGTAGCCTTGATGATTAAAGCTATGGAGATATGTTAAGATGCACACAAAGTCCAAGCTACTTTAAAAGGTAAGCATGCAATGTGAATGTCTTATGATACCTTAAAATCGGCTAGGAGAAATGCTTGTGCTAGTTAGAAATGTTAAGGTTGCTTGCTATGTTGTTTGAAAGAAATAAGGATGAATAATGTACATGGAAGATTGGTAAACAAAGCATTGAAAGTTAGATAGACAAATTATGCATGTAAGCTTGGAAATAATTGAGTGAAATTGGATTAATTGTTGCTACCATATATGTGGTTAATGCTATGAAAATATAAGATGGAATATGATGAATGGTACTTCGAAAGGTTGAAATGGGCACTTAATGTTATAAATAAGTTACCGGTACATGTAATTTAGAGAGTTATACATGTAAAGGTTATGAATTCCTTTAGTAAAAATATGCCAATATGCATATGAATATGCAAAGGCCAATTGAGAAAGAATGGTGATTTTAGCATGATTTGAGTTATTAAGATCATGATTAATGGTTGAATGAGAAAAAGAATGGAATAGGATATAAAAGCATTAAGTAAACATGGGCAGCAAATGTAAGACAAATGAGTTGTAATGTTACTAAAAGTATTTTGGAACTAATTGCTGCTAGGAGATTGACTAAGTGAAAAATAATTACCGAGGACATAATTCAAGGACAAAATGGGTGACCGGCAATTCATCTTGATGAATTAAAAACATAAGGAGTTTAATTTGGCAAAGTAATATCCTGCCAAGAGAGGTGAGTAAGGGGTGTTAATTTTAAAAGATTCTATGCTTTATCAAAGTATATGTATTGTATTATTCAATGCCTTTGTGGCAAGCATGAGTTGCTAGAAAATGATAAGTGATTTGAATACAAGGTTTGGAATGATTTATACACTACTTTTGTGGAAAGCATGAGCTGGTAAAAACAATAAGCATTTGTGAATGCAAATTGAGTTTGAAGGTGTTTTGTGTGTATACTATATATATATATATATATGATATATGTAATGTGTTTTAGAAACCGAGAAACAAGCCCTTTTGCAATGTTTTGTATCAAAACCGTGCCTTGTATCTTTGTGTAACGTGCATAGTTAATTGCACTTGATAAATGGCTTAAATGCAAATTCTTATGAGCTGATTTTAGTCTAAACTTTATGCAAATGTTTACACCTTGCATTTTAATGTGAAAAACAATTTTGAAAGGTTGTCGAACCTTGTTTTCAAATGATTTAAAAAAAAACTCTTGGGAACCATCATTTGGGTTTGAAAACGGTTTTGACAAATCGAAAGCAAAAAGAGTAAGCCGAATGTCATAATAGGATAGTGTGACCCTTGTGTACAAGTAAGCTCTAACTAGAGAACATTTTGGGTGATCGACGGGCTGTTAAACGTGGCTAGGACATGGTCATGATTATACGTAGCAAGGCCACAAGTTGTTATATGTGGCTAGACCACGAGTTGATATACGTGGTTGCTACCAAATGATTTCTCCTATGTCGTCCAACATCGTCGAGATTGCCATAGCTTTGGGAATCTATTGGTGGGGGGCCTTTTGAATTTTATTACGTGGAAGAAGGTCCACAGATTAATTATCTATGATTACCTACTCAAGAGTCTTGAGAGTTTTAAAACTCGTACTCTTTTGCATGGTTGAGAGATACAACTTTATCCGTAGCTCCACTTTTTAATCAATAGCTTTCAGTGCTTAACATATTGATTATAGATTATTTTATGTGGATGTACTCCGATATTTACACGCCACACCTTTTGGGAGCTTGTGTGTTTACATACTGCCATTTGTGTTTATGCAAATATTGAACAATTTCGTGAATTGATATCTATTTTATTATGCACTGGTTTTCGACATTGTTTGCTAATGAAAGTATTGCACTATGATTTACATGGCATATTTTTTTACAAGGCACAAGTACCTTATTTGGTTTTATAAGGTTGTCATTTTGTACTCTGGTTTTATTGTTCAAAAAGCTATGCTCTAAGCTTGTTTCCCATCCACCCCATGATAACAGAGCCGATGATCATTAAGTCTGTGAGACTCACCCCCTTATCTCCCCTTTTACAGATAAGTGATCGGCTTAGCATGCATTCATCGGCACATATTGTCCAGCACAGATAAGTAAAGACATCTCATAGAACTTTATTTCGAGTCACTTTGCTCCTAGAGGTCAAGTCATTCATAGTGTTTTTTGTTTTGTAAATAGACACCGGTGTTAATTCAAATGTACATTTGGAGATTATAAACTTTAATGTATTTATACAATAATGTGGAATAAAAGTTTAGTCGATTTGTCCGACTTTTCGTTTTAAGTATATTACAAAGACTTATACGGTTCAAAGCAATTACATAAATTGGCGGAATGAATATAACATATTAACATAAGTTTCAATTAAGGCTTGTTCGAGACTTAATAGGCTCTCCCTTAAGACTCGGATGTCGGTAGCGATCAAGGAGCGGTCGTTATTCACTATGGTTTTCAAACTTTGTATTTAAGGTTTTAGTCTTTAACTCGATTCTTAAGAAAGATGAAATTTTTTATTTTGAAAACCAATTCACCCCTATCTTGATTACTTGATCTTAAGCTTCTTCATCTAACAATATTTAATTTAAAAATTAATTAAATTAGTTAATGTATTAATAACTTATTTAAATAGTTTAATTGATTAGATAAAATTTAATTAAATAAGTAATATTATTTAGTTTTAAAAAATTAAATTAAATTAATTTATTTACTCATATAATAATTAAGTAGTGTAATTAGTAAAACAAAATAATGTATGAGTAAACAATTAATTAAATAAGTAATAATATTTAATTTAAAAAATAATTAAATTAATTAATATTTTTTCAAAGGCAAAATTAGTTGATGTATTAGCAACTTACTTCAATTGTTATGCTGTCTTGGTTTGGACAGCCTTGTCAAAGGTTGGACAGCTTATATACGTCGTTAATTATGGTTTGGACTGCACATTAGTTCAGATTTTCAACGTAGGAAGCTGGGAGTTTCTTTCATTTGGTTTGAAGACTAGATTTTATTGTGTGAGCATCCGAATATTCCCGAGTCTGGATTTGCTTCTTATGGGTTTCTCTTTCCTTGTTATTTTTATTTCGCTGTAATCCAAAACTCCAAAGTTTATCTACTTTGACAATTAGTAATAAAATTGCATACTTTCAAATCAAAACTTACTTAAATAATTTAATTGATTAAATAAAATGTAATTAAATAAGTAATATTATTTAATTTTAAAAAATTAAATTAATTAATGTACTCATATCTTAATTAAGTAGTCTAATTAGTAACATAAAATAATGTATTGGTAAACAATTACTTAAATAACTAATAATATTATATTTAATTTAAAAAATAATTAAATTAGTTAATGTATTACTTGATTAAATAAGTAATATTATTTAGTTTTGAAAAATTAAATTAATTAATGTACTCATATCTTAATTAAGTAGTGTAATTAGTAACATAAAAATGTATTAGCAAACGATTAATTAAATAAGTAATAATATTTAATTTAAAAAATAATTAAATCAGTTGATGTATTACTAACTTACTTTAATAGTTTAACTGATTAAATAAAATGCAATTAAATAAGTAATATTATTTGGTTTTAAAAAATTAAATTAATTAATGTACTCATATCTTAATTAAATACTGTAATTAGTAACAAAAAATAATGTATTAATAAACAATTAATTAAATAAGTAATAACATCTAATTTAAAAATGATTAAATTAGTTAATGTATTAATAACTTAAATATTTTAAGTGAGTAAATAAAATGTAATTAAATAAGCAATATTATTTGGCTTTAAAAAATTAAATTAATTAATATACTCATATCTTAATTAAGTAGCATAATTAATAACATCAAATTATGTACTAGTAAACAATTAATTAAATAAGTAATAATATTTAATTTAAAAAATAATTAAATTAGTTAATGTATTACTAGCTTACTTAAATAGTTTAATTGTTTAAATAAAATTTAATTAAATGAGAAATATTATTTAGTTTTAAAAAATTAAATTAATAAATATATTATTATATTAATTAACAGTTACAATGAGATGAAAGTATAATTAACCATTTATTCCTTAATGCCTTCTAAGATATTTGCAGCCTCACAATTATACCTATCAAAATGGGCTTGGCCCATCGGGCCAGCCCATTTTGTATTGAATATGGGGTGGGTTGAGTTGAAGTTTTAATGGCCCATATTAAAACCGGGCCTAGATGGGCTAGCCCACCAAATCAGTGAGTTGGGGTGGGCTGGGACGGGCCAGCTCATGGGTCAACAAAATTAATTATTTTAATTAATTTAATAGTTTTATATGCTTAATTATATAAAATTAATAATTTAATTACCAATAATATTACTTATATTATATATTTTAATATGTTTAATCTTGACTTATCAAATTAATAATTTTAATTTATGAATTAAATCATAAAATAATTTTATTAATATAAAATTTATTAAGTAAAAATTATAAAAATAATTTTTTAAAAAAAATGGGCTGGCCCAACCCAACCCATGGGTTAGCAAGGGGTGGGCTGGGTTGAGGTTTTGATAGCCCATATAAAAAATGGGCTAGCCCGACCCACCCCATATTTTGTCAACCCACAAGGGCTGGGGTCGAGTTGGGCCGAGCTGACCCATATTGACAGCCCTACTCACAATCCATGAGGTATTTAACATTTTCTAGAAGTTATGTAGATAATACTAAAGAGATACCTATAACTTATACAATTTGTTTAACTCATTAGGGTTTATTTAGCTTTACAATTCATTGTTAGTTTGACGTCCACTAAATGGAAATCATATCCTTTTCAACAATTGTTGAAGCTAGTTGCAATTCTGCATCTAGAAGATGTCAAGCAAGCAATGAATTGTTCAGCTAGACCTAATAAGTTAAAGGTATAGTATACTAAGTTAATGGTATCTCCTTATTAGTATTTGCAAAACTTGTAGAAAATGTTAAATGCCTCATGGATTGTGAGGTTGCAAATATCTTAAAAGGTATCCAAAAAAAATAATTATATACTCTCTTCTACTTTGCTAATGTTAATCTATGTTAATTAACAACTCTCATTATTTTGAACACATGAATATAACAAACCCAAGAACCGAAATGGTTTTCACTAGACATCTATGGAGAAAAGTTAATTAATACCACAAAACACCTTATTAAATCAAAAATAAAAAAGGAATTAAAGTTAATTGGAAAAATAAAGCATAAAACAATAAAGGAATATAAACTCACATTATTGAGACAACAGACACAATATCTATAAAGATTAATCTCTTTAAATAATTCTTGAGTTCAAAAGCTCAATATTTCAAACCATGCCTTTTCCTTTCAAGTTTATCAGATAAATACAGAGACATAGTTTGGTCATCATTGTTTCCAAGTTGACTAGATTATGTCACTATATTTATGTAATAAATTTGGAAGGAGGGAGCATGGTTTGGAGTATAGAGTTTTAGAACTCAATAACCATTTAGAGAGATTGTTCTATTTAGATATTTTGTTTAATGTCTCAATAATGTGAGTTTATATTCCTTTCTTGTTTTATGCCTTACTTTTCAATTAACTTTAATGCTTTTTTTATTCTTGATTTATTAATGTGTTTTGTGGTATGATGTAACTTCTCTCTATGAATGTCTACTAACAATCATTTCAGACTTTCGGTTTTTAATTTTAATTCATGTATCCAAGGTCGTGTGAATTGTTTGTGGCATAGATTGCTCATGTGTGATGCTTAAGTTTTTGTTGAAATTAGTTTCCTAATTAAAGACTAATAATAATTTGTCAGTTTTTAGTGTGTAGGGAGTACAGCGAAACCTGTCACTTGAATATTCCATGGACTTGACAAATCTAACTTCAAATTGAATTCAATTTAGGCCAGTTGGTCAAGTTTATAGAATATATGAGCTGTCACTATTGCAATATTTACTACAATGTACGAGTTGACAGCATTGGGCATGTTGATTAGGTTCATGAAATATCCAAGCTCCCCTTCAACGAGTACAAAACACTCTATCACCTGTATATTCAATAGAGTTGACTGAGTTGCTCGAGATTAATTAGAAAGTACGGATTGAGCATATATATGTTGTGAATTCCCTATTTGCTATATAATTTGGGGTAGGTAAGTCATGTCCATATAAAATATATGAAATTTCAGTATTGAAATCTTTGAATGGATAAAAGACAAACCTAACCAAACAAATTATGTTGCAAGACACTTGCGGTCTATTTTCCTTCCAAAATGAGCGGTTCTTCCAGAAGGATGTTTCCACATAACTTCAAGTTTAGCGTCCAACAGATCATCAATTTTATGATGTGGTCAACAGTCCATTTGTATTCTTCATCAAAGAGGTTAGCAGTTAATTTATATTCTTCATATACTTGTACGTATTTTGTTTTTTATTTATAATTGATTATAATAAAAATAATACAATTTGTATTCATTAATTTATCAATAAATTTCTTTTCAGATTTGTAATATTTAAAATTATTTCTCTTACATATTTCTATTTATTTCGTTTTTAATTCTTTATCATTAAGGAATTAAATTCTTTTTTTAAAAAAATATCGACAGATTCACACTTTTTACCGATAGAATATGATAATGATGTTTGCATTCAATCCATGGACTATTCTGTCAGTAATTTGGTCAGTGATTTACCACCGGAATTGTTGTATCGCCAACTAGATCTATCGCCAACAAATTTGTTATTTCGCTGATAGAAATTATCAACGGAATATGTCTTTGGATAATATTCCAACAGATTATTCCATTACCAACAAAGTGGTCATTGCCAACGAGAATAATTCCAACCATGTGTTGGCAAATTTTTTAGTCGGCATTTCCATTGTTGTTCCAATAAACTGACAGATTTTTAAGCTTTGCCAACGAATTGCTAAGCTTTGTCGACAAAATTTTCTGTCGATGAAGCTCAAATTTTTTGTAGTAACTCATTTGTTGTGTATCTTTAGTGATGGCTATTGTCTTTCCCTTTTAATTCTCTTTGTTTTGATTATCCTTTCAGCTCAATTTGATCTTCTGTTGCCATCATGTCTATTAATATTATGTTTATGGTTTTTGGTAGACTTTTTGACTACAAAAAGAGTTAAAAAAGTTTTTCTATCATTAGTGCATATTTTGGTTATTTTTCTTGTTTTTCCTTTTTTATCTTTCTAAATTGCTTTGTTCAATTATTTTTTTTAAGATACTTTTTATTATTTTTTTTGAAAATTATGCAATTTTGTTGCTAGATGCCAAAGCTAAGCTAGCTTCAGACTTTATGAATGCAAATAGCACTACAATACAAAGTAAAATATTAACAAGTAAACCAAAATAAAGTAACCCTTAGGTGCCTTTATTCTCGAATGTGGGGATGCTCAAGCATCAAGTCAAAAACTTCAATTCCCATTAATTTCCCATTCAATTTGTCCAAACATATCACAGCTTGCTTGCCTTCATTAATTCTGCCTAGCTTCTCCTCTAATTTCGTCCATAATTGTCTGAATTGGTGTTGTCCGAGCTTTAAAGCAATTCTGCTCTTCCATTTTGCTATCTGAAGTTCATTAATATTCTTGGATTAGGCCATTACTATTTACTAATGTCCAAAACCTGTTGATTAGCAACATTACTTATATGTTCGAATCACATGAACAAAGTTGTCGAATCAAACCATGTTCAAACCACCAGCTTCTGTTTAACCAAATGCATCCCAACCATGCCTGATTATAAATACACATTCTTTCTTTATCTTCAAGTGTGATTTGTATCCATTTTGAATTTTGAATTTAGAGTCATTTATTGCTTTTACTATTTATAACTTCGTTGACCAATCAACCTCTACACCTCTTCGGACTCTTAGGCACATTCAAACTCTAATTTAAGTCATCTATCTTGGCAATTAGACTCCACCTTTAATCATGCTTCTGGTAAAAAATTTGAAGGCACATATCTTCCCTTCTAACTCCTTATTTAGCTAGTTCATCTACTTCACAATTCCCCTCTCTTAATACATGAGTAATTTTCCAACTTGGGATCTCTTTTTGCAAATTTTCTAATTGGATCAAGCATTGTCTAAACCTCGAAGGAGCTTCATGAGGCTTTATTAGACTAATTGATAGCATTTAAGGAGCCATTATCTGTTGAAAAATCTAAAAAAAAAATGAAAAAATAATAAAGCAAACGAAAATAGAAAAAGGACTAAAACGTGATTGTATTGTCCTTAAGAATAATTTCCACTCCTTCGGAGTATGAAACTCGATGCAAAAGGACTATTGCGATTATCCGTTAGGATTCAACAAAACCTTTTTTATTAGTTTGCAGAAATTAGTAAAGGATAACAGAAACAACAAAAAAACTTTTCTAGAGAAAAACAAACCCAACAGGAAAGCAAGAAAAATAGAGAAAATATGCAAAACAGCTTCAGAAAAGATAAGAAAATTGTTTTTTTTTTTTTTGTATTGTGATTGAGGTAAAAAGGCTATATTTATAGGCTAAAGTAGAAAGTTAACATTACAAAATATCAACATAAAATTAGCGAAAAATTAGAAGGAATCAAGAAAACGTATGCTAAGTCGAATAACGTTTAAGAGAATCAGGAAACATTAGGCTTAGTCAGATTAACGATAAAATCTGAATAATAAGACTAAGTTAGATAAGGTTAACAGACTCAGTCATTAAGACTGTTTCAACTATTAAAGGCTGAACAAAAATAAAATTATATACCAAAGTACAAAATTATACTTGGACCTAGCCCACATGTATACCACGCAAGGGGAGAATCTACATTTTCTCAAGGCTTAGTCCAATCTCGTCTGTACACAAGACCTATTTCTTTTCTTCCTTACAACAAGCCCATTATGGGTTTTCATATATAAAGCACTCACTTTTCTTGTACCTTGGCAATGTGGGATGTTGATGTTGGCTCAATTAGTTTTTGATGATAATAAAACATTCCCATGCCATTTGTGTCTAATATTTTACCTGTGCAAGGGAAATATCTACAAAGTAACAATATCTAAATCTTCCTAATGAGCACTTAAAGATGTGATTTGGATAAGGAACAAGGAGGATTATTATGACAAGGAAGATCATTGGTTGAACAAAAGTAAAAGTGGAGAAATGGAAGGCTGAAGCTTGGTGAGAAACAGAATCGAGTTAGTCGACCAAGGAAATAGGGTTAGTCGACTAAGTGCTCTCTGGAATCTCTGTCTAAAACAGAACCAATTTAGTCGACCAAGGAAAAAATTTTAGTTGACTAAGTGTTCTCTGTCTGCAACATCCGTCAAGCCATTACCAGACAGAATAATGGCTAGAACCTTCCCCAAACTGTTTCTAACAGTCATAAACGTCCCAACAGCCATCAGACAAGCCTCTCCAACTATAAAAGGATCTTCAAATGCCAAGGAACCAACTTTTGGCAACCTTTAGAGAGATTTCATTATATTCAAGCAAAAAAGGAGTACCAAACTTAGAAATCCTTTGTGCTCTTCATTGCACTCAAACGCCTATCTTTAGCAATTATGTTTAGCACTTAAATTTGTACCACATAGATCAATCATGTGATCATTAGGTACTTTCCCATCTCATCTTTGTATTCTTAGAGTGAGGGTTTCACTCTAAATGATTGATTCAAGCAAGGTTTGCTTGGATGCTTGTAGGTTCCAACTTAGCCTTGAAAAGTTGGGTGTTGGGTTCTAGTTTAGCCCGTGAAAAACTAGTGATAGGTTATAGTTGAGCCTTGGAAAAACCACCTTAGGGTTTTAGTTTAGCCTAGGAAAAACTAGTAATAGGTTGTGGTTGAGCCTTGAAAAACCACCTTGGGGTTTTAGTTGAGCTTGTGAAAAACTAGTGTAAAGGTTGTGGCTAAACCTTGGAAAAGCCATTGTAAAAGCTTGGTGGAAGCTTGTGAATTTCACTGGTTTAGTGATTTGTTTGAAAATCCTTTGTTGGATAATCAAGGTATTGGATGTAGTTGTTGGACCGAACCACTATAAATACTTTGTCTATTGTCTCTCTAGTTGTGCTTACCTTGTTTTCAGATCAAGTCTTATTCCTGCAAAAAGAGCCAAGATAGTGTTATTCACCCCCCCTCTAACACTTATATTTGGGACCAACCATTGCTATCAGAGCTAGTTCTCTACATACAAGGTCTAACACCCTTAGAAAGGATCCAAATGGCTTTACAAAAATCAGTTGTAGCTGAGGGACAATCAATAAACAGACCACCTCTGTTTGATGGCTCTAATTATCCCTATTAGAGCACTAGGATGTCAATATACATTAGGGCCATAGATTATGAAATGTGGGATGTCATCACTGATGGTCCCTTTACCCTCTCAACTGTAAATGTTGTTACAAATTAGTTGATGCCTAAGCCAAGGTCTAAATGGACTGAGGTTGAAACCAAAAAAGTGTAGACCAATTTTAAGGCAATCAGCACTTTACATTGTGGCTAAACTCCCACTGAGTTTAACAAAGTCTCAAGCTGTACAACAATTAAGCAAGTGTGGGACAAGTTAAGAATAATTCATGAAAGGACTTCTCAAGTTAAGGAGTCCAAAATAGCCCTCTTGACCCACAACTATGAGATGTTCAAAATGGAGCCTGGTGAGGACATCATCAGCATGTTTGATAGGTTCACAAACATTACAAATAAACTTAACCAACTAGGAAAACCTATCCCCAAGCATGAGCTTGTAAAAAGACTTCTTAGGAGTCTACCTAAGTTTTGGAAGCCAAAGGTGACTGCCATTAGAGAAGTTAAAGATTTGAACATCATCACACTTGATGAAAAATGCAAGTCACTCCTCACGCATGAGTTGGAGCTCAAGGAAGAAGAAGAAAAGGATATAAGGGAGGTAAAAGAAAAGAATAAAAATATAGCACTAAAAGTCAGCATGCTTGAGGAAGAGCTGGAAGAGCTCTCATGTGATGATGATGATGAACTTGCACTTGTTGCAAGAAAATTCAGAAAACTGGTGGGAAGAAAGAATCGAAGATTTGTAAGAAAAATCCTTAAGAGAGACCAAGGTCCTTCTTGGAAGAAAAACAAGATTGACAGTAGTAAAAAGGAAGAAGTGATCTGCTACGAATGCAAGAAACCAGGGCACTACAAGTCTGAATGTCCATTGCTGAAAGAAGAAACTCCAAAGAAAAACACAAAATCGAAAAAGGCCATGGTTGCTGCAGCTTGGTCAAATAGTGATTCAAGCACAAAATCTGATGAAGAAAGCTCAAAAGAAGGAGCAAACATTTGCTTAATGGCAAAGGATGATGAAACAGAGGTATGCTCATCAACTTGTGATATTTCAATGAATGATTTACAGGATGAATATTATAATTTATGTGATGAGTTTGAAAGCCTGTTTTTAAAGTACAAAAACCTGAAGAAAAAGGCTGCATCACTTGAAAAAGATTTGGAGAAAATAAAACTCGATTTCAACTCTGTTTTTGAACAAAGAAACTTTCTGTAAATTAAGTTGGAGCATTCAAAAACAAATTTTGAAACTATAAAAGAAGAGCTGGAAAATAAATCTACTACTCTGCAAAAATCTCTTGATGAAAATACAACTCTTAAGTGTTTAAACAATGGTATTTTAAAGAAAGATTCATATGTAAGAAGAATTATCATAATGCATCATCTAGATGCTATTGTTGTGGAAAATATGGTCATCTATCCTATGGTTGTGCAAGAAATCTAAACATGCAGAAAACCAGAAAAATCAGAGTGTCAAAAGGTTTTTTTATTACCACTAACACTCAAGGACCCATCAAAGTATGGGTACCTATCATGAAGAACTGAACAATTGCTTTGTAGGTTGAGCCGGACTTAAAGGAAACATATTCAAAGGCTTAACACAAGAAGAAGTAGCTATGGTACATGGATAGTGGCTGCTCTCGACACATGACAGGGGATGAAATGCTATTTGCTCAGCTGGACAAGAAAAATGGAGGCACCGTGTCATTTGGAGATGATTCAAAAGGTAGAATTCAAGCAATAGGAATGGTTGGTAAGAACTCTCATACTCAAATCAGTCATGTGTTGCTTGTTAAAGGCTTAAAGCATAATTTGCTAAGCATCAGTTAGCTATGTGATAAAGGGTTCAAGGTTTGTTTTGATTCCAACAAATCTGAAGTAATGGATATAGGAACTAACAAGATTATTTCATAGGAAAAAGATTGAAAAACATGTCTGTTATCTTTCTTGAAGACCTAGAAAAGGATAGTGAAATATGCTTAGTAGCCAATGCTGAAAATGACAACTGGTTGTGGCATAGGAGATTAGGACATGTTAGTTTGAACACCATGTCAAAATTGATTAAGAAAGATCTAGTTGTTGGACTGCCTAGCATTAGGTTTGAAAATAATAGAATATGTGAAGCTTGTCAATTAGGAAAACAAGTCAAAACTTCACTCAAAGCTAAGAATGTCATGTCAACATCTATACCTCTTGAAATGCTGCACATTGATCTCTTTGGTCCTATTACCACCACAAGTTTAGATGGAAACTCTTATGGCTTAGTGATAGTGGATGACTATTCTAGGTTTACTTGGGTTTATTTCCTTGCCCACGAGAATGATACATTGTCAGCCTTCGTAGGCTATTGTAAGAAAGTTGAGAATGAAAAAGGTACACTCGTTGTTAGGATTAGGAGTAACCATGGAGGAGAATTTGAGAATGATGAATTTGAAAAGTTTTGTAATGAAAAGAGGCTGGAACATAACTTCTCTAAACCAAGAACACCCTAGCAAAATGGAGTTGTAGAAAGAAAAAATAGAACATTGAAAGAGATGGCAATAACTATGCTTTGTGAAAACAACCTTCTTAAGTACTTCTGGGCTAAAGCTGTAAACACATTAGCTTACATTCTTGATAGGGTATCAATTAGAGCAATTATCTCAAAGACCCCTTATAAACTGTACAAAGGAAGAAAACCAAACATTTCTCACCTTAGGAGCTTTGGCTGCAAATGCTTTGTTTTGAACAATGGAAAACAACCATTAGGGAAGTTTGATGCCAAGAGTGATGAAGCAATATTTTTAGGATATGCCATGAACTCAAAGGCTTATAGAGTTTTCAACAAAATGACATTAAATGTTGAAGAATCTGTCCATATAGTTTTTGATGAATCAATCCATGTTGAAAAAGGAGTTCATGAGGATGATGAAGATTTGGAAAATCTAGAAAGGCACATGGAAGAAATGAGTCTAAACGATAGCAAGAATAATGAGGAAGACTCATCAAGAAAAGAATCCGTAGCTCTTCCTTTAGAAAATCTGCACAGACAAGAAACTCAACATAGTGACTTACCTAGAAGCTAGAGATATGTGAGAGATCACCCATAAGAACAAATCATAGGTGACATATCTCATGAAGTTAAGACTAGCAAAGGAACTAGGGAGACATGTGAATTTTCAACATTCATTTCTCAAGTTGAACCTAAAAGTTTTGAAGAAGCTGAAAAAGAGGAAAGCTGGATTTTAGCCATGCAAGAGGAGCTGGATCAATTCAAAAGAAATAATGTATGGTCACTAGTGCCTAAGCCCTCAAATCATCCTATAGCTGGCACTAAATGGTTATTTAGAAATAAGGTTGATAAACAAGGAAATGTAGTTAGAAACAAAGCAAGATTAGTAGCAAAGGGATATAATCAAGAAGAAGGGATAGATTATGAAGAAACATTTGCTCTGGTAGCTAGAATCGAAGCCATAAGGTTATTAGTTGCCATTGCTTGTCATATGAACTTCAAGCTATACCAAATGGATGTAAATAGTGCATTCCTTAATGGACTCATTCAAGAGGAAGTTTATGTTGAACAACCTATTAGTTTTGAAGATTTTAAGAAACCAGATCATGTTTTTAAGGTTCACAAAGCCTTGTATGGATTAAAACAAGCTCCTAAAGCTTGGTATGAAAGGCTTTCTAAATTTCTAGTAGAGAAAGACTATGCTAGGGGCAGCATAGATACAACAATATTTATCAAGAGATACCTAAATGATCTAATCATAGTTCAAATTTATGTAGATGACATTATATTTCGTGCTACTAATGAATCTCTTTGCGAGAACTTTGCTAAAGAAATGCAAGGAGAATTCGAGATGAGCATGATGGGAGAATTGAAGTACTTTCTTAGCCTCAAAATCAAACAATGCAAAGAAAGAATTTTTATCAGCCAAGATAGATATATTCAAGACATGCTCAAGAAGTTTGACATGCTGAAACTAAAGTCCATCAGCACACCAATGAGTCCATCTACAAAACTTGATGCTGATGAGAAAGGTAAAGATGTAGATTAAAAGCTTTATAGAGGAATGATTGGATCTCTTCTTTACTTAACTGCAAGTAGACCAGATATTCAGTTCAGTGTGTGTTTGTGTGCTAGATTTCAGTCTCAACCTAAAGAAACACACCTAACTACTGTGAAAAGAATATTTAGATATCTCATAGAAACACAAACTTTAGAAATTTGGTACTCCAAGGAATCTTCATTTAGATTATTAGGATATTTAGATGCTGACTATGCTGGAAGTAGAACTGATAGGAAAAGCACAAGTGGAACATGTCAGCTCCTATGTAGCATTCTTGTATGCTGGTCAAGCAAGAAGCAGACTTCTGTAGCATTGTTCACTACTGAAGCTGAATATGTATCCTGAGGAAGTTGTTGTGCACAGGTTTTATGGATTAAGCAACAATTGAAAGACTACGGGTTGTCCATGAATAACACTCCCATATACTATGACAACACAAGTGCTATAAATATTTCAAAGAATCCTGTACAACATTCAAGAACTAAACACGTTGAGTTCAAACATCACTTTATTAGAGATTATGTAACTAAGGGAGAAATCAATATTGAATTTGTGAGCACATTACATCAACTTGCTGACATATTTACGAAACCCCTTAGTGAGGATAGATTCTGTAAAATTAGAAGAAATCCAAGAATGTGTTGTTTGGAAGAGTTATAGGGAGAAGTCTGGACTAAATAGAGAAAAACAAAAAGGACTTAGTCAACTAAAGTGTGAAACTCAGTCAACTAAGAGCATTATGTTTCATTAGAACAAAAGAACTGATAGCTGAATAATAAATGATTAAATTTATAAACTTTTGTGCTTACCGGGTAAAGAAAAGAATGAGTAAAACTGAGACAATAAATAATTAACAATTGAGAGGGAGTCTTGAAATTTCAAGAAAATTGAGGCAACTGATAAAGGGGGAGGCAGACGGTTTCTAAATTAGAAACAGTCAATCACTTCTCTTCTTCATCGTCTGATAACCGATTCTTTTAAAACCCTAGTAATCTCATTTGCCTTTTTCTTTTCTGAAATTAACCGAGAATCCGACCTCTCTCACAACTTGAAACCCCAAACTCAAAAACCACTCTTCGAACTCCAAATGGCTAAGTCGACTTTACTCAAGGAGTTATTGGAGAATAAAAAAGGGAAGAAACCGATGGAGAAAAGCACTGAGATAGAAAATCCTTAAAAGAAACAAAAAAAGATGTCGAGTGTAGAGATACAGAAAAGTGAGAAAAATCCTAGTAAGAAGAAACAGATTGAAAAGAAGAAGAAATTTGGGAAAACAAAGAAGAAAGACAAGAAAAAAATGTCTTCAAAAGGTACTTCATCCTTCTCATCCTTGAAATTTAAAAACAAAACTCATGAGGAAAGATTTAGGAAAATCGAGAATGCTGCCATTACATGTGGGAAGTATATTGATTGGGAAAGTTTCAGTGAAACTCCTGAACTCTAAACAAGCTTAACAAACTATTTCAATGAATTAAGGATAAATAAGTATAGTTCTTTCAAGGACAGGACATATAGTGCTAGTTTAGTTAAAGAATTCTATGTTAGCATTGCATTTAGTGAGAGAGAACTTGATGATTCAGAGGATTTTTCAGAAGATAACCTAAATGTATTTTTGAATGGAAAAGAATTTTTAGTTACAGCTTCAGATTTGAGTAATCTACTAGGAATTGAAGGAGAAGATGAAGAGTATGAAATGCTTGACAAGTATGATCCTGCATCTGTGTGGGAAATTGTCACCGGAAAGAAAGAAAAATTTTCTTCAAAGAGCAATGCAGGACTGATCATTAGTCCACAATTTAGAATCTTGCATTACTTTGTGGCAGGCAATCTGCATGGTAGGAGTGGTAGCTTAAGCTACATCAATCTCCAAGACTTGTGGCCGATAGAGCATGCATTCATTGGAGAAGTTCTGAACCTTGGAAGGTTCATGATTGAAAGGATGAGAACTGCCTACAAGCTGGACAAAATTCATCTGCCATACGGGAATGTAATCATATCCCTTGTCAAGAAGAAATGAGTATGGGCCAAGAGGTATGATATGGACATGGTTAAAAGCAAAGACCAACCAATCTACTTAGGAAGCTTAATCAAGATAGGGTATAAGGTGTTAGGGGACACTTTCAGCAAGACCTCCAAGATTACTTCAGTGCAAACTCAACCAGAGGTAGCCCCTATACCACTAGAGACAACAGCCCCTCCTTTCTCCAATGAGATCATGTTCAATCTGCTGATAAGGATGGATGCCAAGCTCATTGAGGAAAAGATGAATGAAAATAAGGCCAGCTTGAAAGCAAAATTTGAAATGCCATCTAGACCTGCTAAAGCTGACTCCTTTGCTACTTATAACATGACACCAAAAGGACAAGGTGCTGAAGGATCAGCCTTGCAACCAGAAGGTTCTGAATTCTAAGATGCAAGCCTTGAATTTCATGTTGAAGGGTTTGCCTATAAGAATGCAAGTCTTGGACATCGAGGTCTTGAACCAGGATTTGAGGAAACTCTCAAAACCACCTCAGCAGAAAAGGAAACATCTGATCAAGGCACTGAGGTAGTTGGTTCACCACTTAGTCCTATTGAGCATCAACCTTCACCATAGCCTGAACAAGGAGCATCCCCTCCTCACTCTGATGAAGTGCCTGTCATGGGACTCTTCTATCAAATGGTAAGAAAAGAGCAAGCAGAAAAAGAGGTAGCAGCAGCTCAAGTTGCCCAAGCAATGACTTCAGAACATGAAGCTACAGAAAAAGGGAAAGACAAAGGAAAAGGAAAAACAAAATAGACAGCCTCTGCAACTAAGCCTCAGCCACTTACCATGAGACAAAAGAATACAGTCAGAAAATTTGTATCTTCGAGAACAAGGAAGTCTTCCAGACTGGTAAAGAAAACAAAATCACATCCTGCAAGCTCTCCTCAAGCGCCAATAGAAGTTTCTGATTAGGCCACTCTAGAAAAAGCTACAGAAACACCTCCACAGTCCTCTTAGCAACCTCTTGAAGCATCCACTCAGTCACCTCCAAGACCACCATCTCTTCTTCCTCTGAATCCTTTCTGGGAAAAATGGTCAGATTCCCTTGAATCTATACCATCTCTCTTTGAAGATTAATGCCTCAAACCCCCTTTTCTGATGATGACAAAAAAGAGGAGTAGTAATTACAAGAAAAATAAAAAAAAAGTCTAAGGGTAGAGGTACCAGACTTCTAAGGTTGCTAGGAAGAAAAATTGACTTAGGGGCATTTTAGGAACAAATCTACAGTTACTATTTTTGTTGGATATTTATGCCAAAATGGCATTCAAACATTGAATCTTAATCTTGGCTGACTTTATGGATGTATGAAATATGCTTGTTGACATCTATCTATGCTTCTTGAACTCTAAAAATGATATTTATGGCATTTTGAAGCATTGTTGGAAATTTTCTGCTGATATTGTAAAATGCTGCTGTCAATATCTGTTGATAAAATATGATGCACGTGTTGATATTGGGTTAATAGGTTTATAAACAATTTCTGTCATGACATTGCAACTTGAACTTGCTTTAGAATTCATATGGCTGAAGAATCATAGAAAGTTTGATGGAAATATGATGGTTTGAATGAAATCTGGAATCAACATGTTAATTGACAGAAAATTACAGAAATGAAAAACTGATGAAAATCTGTCAATAGTTATCTGCTGTAATTTACCTTAAAAAATTCTGCACATATATATTCTGAACGAATGAGATCATTTTCTATATAACATGAATAAAAAAGTGCTGAAATAAATAAACTAAATATGCATACAAAAAAGAGGAGCATGAACTTAGGGGGAAAAATCCTCATTTTCTGCAGAAACTGAAAAAGGAATTAAAAAGGCACCATGCTATTAACCAAGGGATGTTTTGTCATCATCAAAAAGGGAGAGATTGTTGGCTCCATTAGTTTTTGATGATAATAAAACATTCTCATGTCATTTGTGTCTAATATTTTACCTAAGGGTGCAGTGGAAATATCTACAAAGTAACAATATCTCAATCTTCCTAATGAGCACTTAAAGATGTGATTTGGATAAGGAACAAAAAGGATTATTATAAAGGAAGTCCCCTGATATGATAAGGAAGATAATTGGTTGAACAAAAGTCAAAGTGGAGAAGTGGAAGGCTGAAGCTTGGTGAGAAACAAAATCGAGTTAGTCGACCAAGGAAATAGGGTTAGTCGACTAAGTGCTCTCTGGAATCTGCGTCTGACACAGAACCAACTTAATCGACCAAGGAAAAAATTTTAGTCAATTAAGTGCTCTTTGTCTGCAACATCTGCCAAGCCACTACAAGATAGAATAATGGCTAGAACCTTCCCTAAACTATTTCTAACGATTATAAATGTCCCAACAGCCATCAAACAAGCCTCTCCAACTATAAAAGGATCTTTAAATGCCAAGGAACCAACTTTTGGCAACCTTTAGAGAGATTTCATTATATTCAAGCCAAAAAGGATTGCCAAACTTAGAAATCCTTTGTACTCTTCATTGCATTCAAACGCCTATCTTTAGCAATTGTGTTTAGCACTTAAATTTGTACCATATAGGTCAACCGTGTGATCATTAAGTACTTTCTCATCTCATCTTTGTGTTCTTAGAGTGAGGGTTTCACTCTAAGTGATTGATTCAAGCTAGGTTTGCTTAGCTGCTTGTAGGTTCCAACTTAGCCTTCAAAAGTTGGGTGTTGGGTTCTAGTTTTAGCCCGTGAAAAACTAGTGATAGGTTGTAGTTGAGCTTTGAAAAACCACCTTAGGATTTTAGTTTAGCTTGGGAAAAACTAGTAATAGGTTGTGGTTGAGCCTTGAAAAACCACCTTGGGGTTTTAGTTGAGCCCGTGAAAAACTAGTGTAAAGGTTATGGCTAAACCTTGGAAAAGCCATTGTAAAAGCTTAGTGGAAGCTTGTGAATTCCACTAGTTTAGTGATTTGTTTCAAAATCCTTTGTTGGATAATCAAGGTAGTGGATATAAGTCTTGGACTGAACACTACAAATACTTTGTCTATTGTCTCTCTAGTTGTGCTTACCTTGTTTTGAGATCAAGTCTTATTCTTGCAAAAAGAGCCGAGATAGTGTTATTCACCCCCCCTCTAGCACTTATATTTGGGACCAACAATTGAAACCTTATGAAATACATTATTTTTCCACCAACCCTTCACATATTTCATAAGGTTTCATAAAAAGTTTTTGCTAGGTCAAATTTCATTTAAGTGTAATGTATCATAACTAGTCCTTTTGAAGCTATGAACCCGCCCTAAAGAGAATGAAACATAAATCACAGAATTTTGGTGAAGTTTGTAACTTCTATGAACCAAAAATTCTTTATGTGAGATATGATTTCCATCAATCATATTACACCCCCAAAATTTTTGTTGTTCAATGCGATTTTGCATGAATAGGCTATGTGCGTGCTCTAGTGAACTTGCCACAATTCTCATAAGAGCAGCCCCACTCCACACTTATATAAGTGATTCCATCAAGTGTATACTACAGTTTAATACACTACCCATAAAGGATGTGGAACTTATTAAGAATTTAGCTCAACCATTCATTGATTGCAATCTTGCACTATTTACACACCATAAGAGGGACAATGATATTTAATAGTGCATCAATTTATCAATAAATATCTTGTTATTACCCATGTGAACCTAATTCATGGGATCTCCAATCACATAGGTGGGTTACCATTATTTGTTGATTTTCTTAGTTAGCGTAAGTCCCATTCCCCTCAATGTATCATTAATCAATTTTCGTCCTAGGGGTTTAATAAGAGGATAGCCCAAATTCAACTCTGACTTTACATAAATAACGGGCATAATTTCATCTCTAAGTAGTTGCTTTACTACATCATGTCTCAAATGAATGTGTCTATTCTTACCACTGAAAGTTTTATTCTTTGCAATGGCTATTACCGCTTGGCAAGCACAATGCATAGACACAAAAGGTGTTGGTTTCATTCCTAACAAAAAATCAGCTAAGAAGTTTCTTAACCACTAAGCCTTATTGCCAGCCAACTCTAAAGCTAAAAATTCTGACTCCATTATAGATTTAGCAATTATTGTTTGTTTGGTTGATTTCCAAGTTGTAGCATACCCACCAAGGGTGAATACATAACCACTTGTGGATTTTTTCTCATTTGAATCTAAGATTTAGTTAGCATCACTGTATCTTCTAATGCAACGAGAAATCAATTATATAAAATATCATAGTTTATGGAACCTTTCAAGTATTCCATTACTCTGCTCAAGGCAGTCCAATAATCTTGATTAGGACTTTGTGTATATCTGCTCAATCTACACACAGCATACGATATATCAGGTTGAGTATAATTTATTAAATGCATTAGACTCCCAATAATTTGAGCATCCTGAAACTAAGCTACACTATCAACTTTATTTTTCTTTAATTGGATATTATTAGCATAAGAAGTACTAACAGGTGTAACGTGAAAATATCCAAACTTTTTAAGTAGTCTCTCAACATAATGCTCTTATATTAACATTAAGCCACTATTACATCTTTTGATTTTAATACCAAAAATAACATTAGCTTTTCCTAGATGTCACAATCTGGTACTCTCCTCGAGCCCGTGACAACCACTGCGATGTCCTGATAGGCATTCATTACCCGAAATGTCGATCGAAATCTCACAAGGCTTAAATATCAGTTTTCTCACCTCCCCTGTGAGCAACAGATGCCAAACATCATGTTTTAAAGAACTTTAAGCTATTTCAAACTTAAAATAGTAGAAAAATAATTTTCGTCTCACAGGGGCATTTTGGTCATTTTTTCTCAAAAATTTCGAAACTAGCTAAAAACGTAGTATGTGGGTGAAAAACACATATTTCATAACCAAAAATAAGTTTTGCTATCTAAAGCCTTCATTTGAAGTGAAATTATAACTATTTGAATATAATAAAATTATTCAATTAAATATTATATTTTCTTATAAAACAATATTTATAGAGTTATCGGCAAATAATTTGTGTAGCGTAAATGCAAAATAAATTCATACATACTGTAACAAAGACAGTCAGAGTATGTAACTCCATATACAATGACAAGTGGACCTCATAATAGACAAATATGTACCAGAAGGTAAACCTTCAAATTCTAAGGATGTAGGTCCAGAAGTAGATCCTCGATGAATTTGACTATTTACCGACTATCTTAAGCCTGAAATTGGTGGAAATGAGGGTGGTGAGATTATATAATCTCAGTGAATAAACAAACATCGTCTAAATAATCTAAAGTCAAGTAATAGGAGACAATCAAAATATCCCATCATAATACGTTTTTCATAACTTGAAGATTCATCCCAACCCATGTAAGCAATTGTATTTCATTCAATTTCTCAACAAGGCTTATGACTTTCTTATAAATCTGGCTCATGCCATCAAATAGTACTCGGTGACACCTTGATCAGAGGTATCCAACCAAGCCCGCCAAGGCTGTTAAAAATCTCATATTGTCAACACCCAAAACTCCCCATCGAGCCCGTGATAACCGACGCGACGTCCCAATAGGCAATCATTACCCGAAATGTCAACTGGAACCTCGCAAGGCTTAGCATCAGCTTTCGCACTTCCCCAGTGAACGACAGTTATTAAATATCATATTTCAAAGAATTTCAATTCATTTCCCAATCAAAACATTAAAATATTATTTTCTGACTTATAGGGGCATTTTCGTCATTTTTCGTCGAAAATCTCAAAAGTAGCGAAAAACGTAGTAGAAGCATAGAAAACACATATTTTATAATTAAAAATAAATTTCAAGGTCTAAAACTTTTGTTTGAAGTAAAAATTTAATTGTTTGAATAAAATAAAAATACTCGATAAAATAATCTATTTTCTTATAAAACAATTTTTATAAAGCTATCAATAAATAATTTTTGCAGCGTAAAAACTAAATATATTTTTACATACTTTAATACAAACGACCAAAATATGAAATTTAAATTACAGTGACACGTGGGTCCACAACTAACCGAAATGTATTGGAAACTGCGAACCTACAGTTCTTGTCGATTCAAATCCAACTGACGGTCTTTGACAAAATCTGCTAACTAAGGAATTTCTTGAGCCTATAATGTGAGGAAATTAGGGGGGTGAGATTATAAAATCCTAGTGAGTAAACAGATACCAGCTAAATTATCTAAAGTCGAGTAAATGGAGATAAATTCAAACTCATTCTTCTTATTTCATTTTACCTTATCTCAACTCATTTAAATCGAGTAGAGACAATTAAAATATTTTATCAAGCAAAATAGAATTATTTTACTCGAATAATTAATATTTAGTTTGACCTATGTATCTCTTAAATACTTGGCTTGTGCCAAAATCATTCTCAGGGATACCCCAGCCAAAGCATCTGACCGAGACCGCCAAGGCTGTTCAGTGTAGTACACGCATGAACATATTTTTATATTTTAAAATTTAGCCATTCCTTGGCGTTGGCTGAGTCTCACTCTCACGTGGTGGTTCACGTGAAGTGCACTCAAGCTTTACCTCCAGAGATACCCTTCACACGGCTCTCCGATTGAGGTAAGGTATATATATATCTGAACCTATGCCCCCTCTCATAGGCTGGTCCACAAGACCTCCACTGCAGGGATTATGAATTATTTGATCTAGCACCTGATTTATAAAATTTTAACTAGCATGGCATGGCAATTTATTGTAATCTAGCCTCTAAAGGTTGAATACACAGTACGTACAATTCAAACACAAAAACCAGATTAGCCATACATGCTCATATATTGTCATAAGTCATTTAATTTAAACACAATTTATAATACAACAAATAAATAATCTCCAATTACTCTATTTTCCAAAATCATCATTTAATTTTTGAAAAATTCATAAAATCATTTTATAATATCACAATTTCTCCCAAAACATAATAATTTACCATTTAAAACCCATTTTTTTATAAAATCACACAATTGAATAAAAACTACTTTAGATAATTAAGACGATAATAAATTTACTCACAATGTCAAAATTTTGTATTTTTTGAGGTATTCTGCCTACTGATCCTCGGGCAAAATCTCCTTGCCTTTTTCGGAGGACTTTCCACCTAAACACAATGTACAATCAAAATATTTACTACATTGATGCTAAATTAAAACAAACTAACCTAGACTCTATGCTTATGCATGATATGAAATGCAAAATGTCTAAATTTTGCCTAAACATCGTATTGTCCTATTTCGGTCTTCTACCCGATAAATTGATATACGCGTCCGATTTAGCTCCAATCAACTCCATTTCTTTTTAATGCTTCAAATCACCAATGTCAAGCTAAATACCTTAAAATTCAGCAAAGCCACATTCATATTCCTTCTTGGAAAATTCAGCCAAAATGGTGCACTAACATCGTAATTTTTCCTATTTAATTTTCTCTCCATAATTATTCATTTTCTAACTAATTCTCTTGAAATAAAAATCAATTCATCACTCCCACACTCCAAGCAAGGTTCAGCCATTGAAGAACACTAAGGAAAATCAATTCTTTTCTTATTGTTTTGCTTACTAACATGCTAAACTAACTAAATTCACTAACATAACTCAAAATCAAATCAATCTAACATCATTTCTCTCTCCATACACATTTGACCAGCCATGGTGTCCCCATGAAAACATGCATTTTAACCATTGAAAATAAGGGAAAATGCATAAAGAAGATAGATTGCAAACTTAACCTAATAAATCTTACCTTTTTCACTTGATTTTCCTTAAAAAATCATACTTTTTCATGAATTTTTGGCACTTAGGGTTTATGTTCTTATTTTCTTTCCTTTTCTTCTCTTTTTTCCTCTCTTGGCCGACCATGATGAGAGAGAATTGGGCTGATTTGTGCCATTTTATAAAGAAATAATAAAATATTAAAAGTTTGACACATGGCACCATTTTATTGGCCATACTTTAAATATTTAACTTTTATTCCATTAATTCTCCACTACACAATTCTCATATTTATCCAATTCCATGATGAATAAAATCCCTTGGTCTTGACAAATGTTTAGGGTGAAAAATTACCAATTTGCCCTCGATGTGACAAAATTACGTTTTGCCCCTATACTCCGAAATGTGCTGAAATTACATTTTTCTCACTTTTCAACCTCAAATAACACTTCAATTGATCAATCTTAATCAAATGGGGCCAAAATCTTTTCTAAAAATTCTCGTTTGTTCCTCAAATGATAAAATTATCGTTTTACCCTTGTGCTCCAAAAATATCGAGAATTAAAATTTTCCACTGCTAAACCTCATATTATGCTTCAAATGATCATATTATACTTCAAATGATTAATCTTGGTCAAAATTTTCATCAAATAACCAAATTTAAATTTTGGGTGGCAAAATGACCATTTTGCCCTTAATCGGTCAATTTTCCCAATTGACTCTAAATCGTCCCTCGAACTCCGAATGGCCATTTTAAGTTATTCCTGGATTGTGAAATTCTCAATTTCACCTTAAAGTCTTCATTTGAACTTGTTTGAGGTTTAAATCATCTCAGTTGTACTTCTAGTTACAGTATCGACTTTTAAATACCTTTTCGAGGCTGTTTTGATATACAATCACTATATCAGTCACATGTGTAACATGGCAGATATTTTAAGACTGAGCTTGACACATATACACGTAAAACATATTTTTCCGTTAGAAAACACAGCCATTCCTTAGCGTTAGCTGAGTCTCACTCTCACGTGGTGGTCCGCATGAAGTGCACTCAAACTTTACCTCAGGAGATACCCTCCACATGGCTCTTCGATTGAGGTAAGATATACCTGGATACCGTGCCCCTCTCATAAGCTGTCCACAAAACCTGTTACTGCAGTGATCAATTTATCTATCACCAAGTCAATAAAATTCCAACTGCATGACATGGTAATTATTGATAGGTCTGGGTCCTCATCACTTGACTACTGGCCATGCGCCTTAGCGCAAGCTCAACACAGATCCCACAGAACCTTCTCACCAAGCTTCGAACCCCAGACCTTTTTAAACTTCCCTGGAAGGGAACACTTTTAACCATTTCAAATCCAACCACTCAAGGCAAAACAAACAATTCATATAGTTTTAAGACAATTTCCAATTCAACCATTCATGCCCACATTATCATAAGCCATTCAATTCAAACCATAATTTATAACACAACAGGTGGTCTCCAATTACTCTATTTTCCAAAATCATCATTCAATTTCAAACCATCATTATATTTCAAATCAATTTATAAAATCACATCTTCAAATCACATTTTACTTATAAAACATAAAGATTTATCATTGAAACTTATTTTCCATAAAATCACAAAATCGGATAAAACTACTCTAGATAATTAAGATGATAGTAAGGTTACTCACAATATCAGGAGTTCGAAATACTCCTATTCTCAATCTGCTGGCACAATGTCTGTGCTTTTACCCAAATGCTTACCACCAAGACATAATGCACAATAAGCCATTTACCACATTGGTGCTAAATCGTTATAAAACAAATTCAGGCTCTATATGTATGCATGAAATGGAATGCAAACTGCTCAGGTAACTATCTAAACATGGTGTCCAATGTAAGCTCAATTCTGTATCTCAATAAAACGATATTGACCTAATTCGATCTATCACCCGATTAAATGGCCAATACGTCCAATTCAACTCCAATTAATTCTATTTCTCTTCCAACACTCCAATTCATCAAATACTAGTCAATTAACATGAAATGTGGCAAAATCACCTTCACATTCTATTTTGGAATATTCGACCATGGTGGGTTCACTAACACTAAAATTTTTCAAGCTAAATTCTTACACCATAAACCATTATTTCCTAACCAAATCACTTGAAATTCAATCAAATTCATCACCAATAATCCTCATGGGAAATTCGGCTAATGAGGGTTTAATGTGGAATTTATGATTTTCATGCTAGACAACATCATTTTCGGTTTCCATCACCATAATTCATTAAATCCTAACTAATTAACATAAAATATCACAAGATTCATTTCCAATATCCTCTCTATGAAATTCAACCTTGTGGGTGGGTGAAGGACAAGTGATTTTTCTTAATTGTTTTCATTCTAAACATGATAGATTAACTAAAAACACTTAAATAACTTAAAATCAAACCAAATCAACAATCAAATCTTCTATCTCTAAAATGGGTCAGCCATGAATCCTTCATGAAATCATGTGATTCAACCATGGAAAATGCAAAATAAAGCATGGGAAAGGTAGATCACAAGCTAAGATTAAGAAATTTCACCTTTAATCAGTTGAATCCTTAAAACCCAATGATTTTCTTTTGGAATTTGCTCTCTAGGGTTTGTTCTTCCTTTCTCCTCTTTGTTTCTTGCCTTAACCGACCATGAGGAATGAGTTAAGTGAGGTGTGGGCTGATTTTTAAAGCCAAACAATTAAAGGTTACAATTTTGACACATGTCACCATGTGATTGGTGCATGTGTCATACTTACCCATTAAGCTTTCTCTCTCCACCACTTAAATTTCTTCATTTATCCATAATAATAGGTAAAATTCATGTGCTGGACAAGTGTTGGGTGGTGCAAAATTACGATTTTGCCCTTGGACGACAAAATGACTATTTTACCCCTATGCTTAAAAAAATGCCAGAATTAAAATTCTTCACTTCCCAAACTCAAATTATGTTCTAAATAGTCAATCTTGATCAAAAACTTCTTCCAATATTCCAATTTTATTCTCGAGTGGCAAAATGACCATTTTGCCCTTACATAGTGAAAATTCCAATTTGACTCTAAATTAGTCATTGAACTTCGAATCACCATTTTAAGTCATTCTGGGGTTTTAAAATTCTCAATTTCATCTTAAAATCTCTATTTGAACTTGTTCGAGGCTTAAATCAACTTGTTTGTACCACTAGGTACACTACCGACTTTCGATGATTTTTTCGAGACCTTTCAAGCATACCACCATGTTCACATGAATGACATGGTAAATACTTTATAAGGTCGGGCTTGACACTAGATCTTTCATATCGAATCTAGAAGCCAAGAAACATTTTGTTTTATTGACCACATCAATGCATGTACCAAAAATAAGCATATCATCAACATATAAGCTAATAATCACACATTGACTATCAACAGTTTTCGTGTATGCACATTTATTAACTCCAAAAGTACAAAATTCATTTTTAACAAGAACTTGATTAAATTTCTCATGCTATTGTTTTGGTGGTTGTTTCAAGCCATATAAAGATTTAGTCAATTTACAAACTTTGCTTTCTTGATTAAGAACACACCCCATGGGTTGTGCCATATAAATTTTTTCTTCTAAATCACCATTTAGAAAAGCGGTTAACATCCATTTGATGAATAGCAAGTTTGTAAAACAAAGCTAAGGCAAATAAAACACGAATAGATGAAATTCTTGTTACTAGAGCAAAAGTATCAAAATAGTTAATATTTTGCTTTTAAGTAAAACCTTTTGCAACTATTCTAGCTTTGTATTTATCTATAGAACCATCAGGATTAAATTTTGTTTTAAAAATCCTTTTGCAACCAATTAGTTTGGCTCCAGGTGGTAAATCAACTAATTCTCAAGTTTTATTTTGTAAAATTGAATCATTCTCATTTTTTATAGCTACTTTCTAAAATGGACTTTCTTTAGAAGAAATTGCCTTAGTATAAGTTAAAGGATCATTAGCACCTAAGCATTTGGCTTATTGGATGGTTCATAATCCCCTACCTAAAGAGCAAGGTTCGAATCCCCTTTCTCCTAATTAAAAAAAATTAAATGATCATTATCTATAAGATAAGTGTAAAAATCATTACTAAAGGAAATTTCTTTTCTTGGTCTTTTGCTCCATCTCTAATATTGTTTGGTACTTTAAAATCATTTTTGTTAAAAAGTGCACAAGAAATTATATTAACTTTCAATAGAAAATTATGCTAAAAAAATTCATCATTTTTTGTTTCAATAATAATATTATTATCAAGAACATTACTTTTTAATATAAGAAATCTCTATGCATCGTTATGTTTAGTATAATAGATAAACATGCAATCAAATGTCTTAGAACCAATTTTTCTTTTCTTAAAATTATAAAGCATTACCTTAACAAGATACACCCATTCTTTTAAATATTTTAAGTTAAGAGAAACCTTTCCATAATTCATAAGTTGTCCTACCAAATTTTTTATAAGGAATTCTATTTTGAATATGACATGCAGATAATAAAGCTTCACCCTATAAATTTTCATGTGTATTAGAACTAATAAGCATAGAGTTCATCATTTCTTTTAATGTTCTATTTTTCCTTTTCACAAATAGCATTAATTAGTATATATTCACACACTTTATCTTATCTAACTCTTTTTATCTCTTTATTTAATTGATTTTCTACCTCAACTTTATACTCAAGAAATAAGTTAAAGCTTCATCTTTATGCCTAAGTAAATAAACTTTAGTAAATCTAGAACTATCATCAATAAATGTAACATAGTATTGCTTACCACTTATAGTCATAGTTTGTTTCAAATCTCCTAAGTCAGTATGAATTAAACTTAATAATTTAGATTCTCTATTTACTGAAATACAAGTTTTCTTATTTGATTTTGTTGTAGCACATATTTCACATTTACTAAAGCATCTACTTTTAAAACTAGAAATTAAACCTAGTGATTGCATTTTCTTAATATAGGGAATGCTAACATGTCCTAATCTATCATGCCATAAATCAACAGAGTCAATCATGTAAGTAGAAGAACTAGCATTTTCATTTCGAACATTTGCAATGTTAAGTACAAAAAGTCCCTGATTGTAATATTGCTTACCCACAAACACATTATTTTTTGTCATTATGATCTTATCATATTCAAATGACACTTTCACCCCAACCTTGCCCAATAAGACAACAAAAACCAAATTTGCCCTATATTGGGAACATGTAAAACATCATTAAGAGCTAGGGTTTTACTGAATGTAAACTTGAGAAGGACTTTCCCTTCACCAAGAACTTGTGAAGTTTAAGAATCATCAAGATATATTATCTCTTTTCCTTCTCCTACTAGGGTATAGGAGGTAAAGGCAGTTCTGTTTGCATAAATATTGTTGGTAACACTTAAGTCTACCACCTATTCCTTCACACTGGCAATCAAATTTACTTGAGAAATGACTGCAGCAATTATATCATCGAATTCATCTAATTAGACCAAGTTTATTCTTGGATTAACAAGTTTGTTACTTCATTTTGTTCTCATCTTGTATTGTGTTGCATAATGCCCTAGCTTTCCACAAACAAAACAACTACATTTCTTTTTTGAAGGTGGGATGAGGAGCTTTGGGTTTATAATTAGGTTTATGAGCGTACCTTTATTAATGATGATGGGTTCTACCTCATACCAAATTGGCTTTAGTTGTAACTTCTTTAGCTTTGGAGGCCTTAATCTCCATTCGGGTTGTGTCTTTAATGATAATGTGCACAATCAAGTCTATAAGTGACAATTACTTTTCTGTGTACTTCAATTATTGCTTGTAGCCACCAAGATTCTAGTAGCTTCTCAATTAGCAACCCAATAACAAACTCTTCTTACAAGTTGATTTTTTCAACCTTCAAATCATACACCAACTTGTGGTATTCATTGATCTAACTCTTGATGTCCTTGTTATCTGTCATCTTCCAATGATAGAAGTTGCCAATCATGAACTTCTGTTTCCCAACATCTATAGTAGTGTATTAGGCAATCATTGACTCCCATATTTGCTTTGCTTATATGTAGGGACTGTATACATCAAATAGCTCATCAGAAACGTGTTAATGATCGCATACCTACATACCTTATTCGTGTGCATCCACTATTCTAGCATTTTGACATCGTTTGACTTGGAATTAGTCAACGCAAAAGCCGCCCCATGAACATTAAGGATTGAAAAGATCCTTTCTTGCCATCTTGTGAAGTTTCTGTCATCAAAAACCTCAATTTTGAAAATATTTAGAAATGGTTCAGCATATAAGACCAAAGGCATAAGAGAAACCATCAAAAGAGTGGGAGTCATGGTGGAACCATTGACGATGGTGGTGGTAATAGGGATAGAGGCAATAGTAAGAATAGTGACGGCAACATTATCGACATGGGAATCCATTATCTTTGAGATTGTTGAAAAATCTAAGAAACAAATGAAAAAAAATAAAGCAAGTGAAAATATAAAAAATTCTAAGGCATGATTTCACTATCCTTAAGGATAATTTTTATATCTTTGAAGTACAAAACTCGATATAAAAGGACTGTAACAATTATCCTTTGAGATTCAATACACCATTGCTTATTATTTTGCACAAACTAGAAATAAATAGTAGGAACAATGAAAA